>OY037010.1:23530983-25930983 GCA_955831195.1 Pilophorus perplexus
ATTATCAGTATCTGACATGGCTCCCTGGTCGAGAATAGAAAGTAGTCAATATGATAGGTACCTACATATCGTATTATGTTCAAACAACGACTTCAAAATAACAAGGAAATCCGGACCGATAGTCATTCGGACTTAGAAACAAATTTGCTCAGGAGGTCCTAAAACGAAATATGCGAGTGAAATTTTGATTTTGGAGGACTACAATGTTGTTGAGTCTGAAAGTGAACACAAAACTTTTATCTACGATACCTACGTTTGGAACAAAAAAGATTTTTTTAAATCTGTATTTTTGGGGGCGCAATTAGGAGATCCTACTTGGAGAACCGAGTATTTTGTCAAAATTTCAGATTAAAAAATTCCTACGACGGACATTTCATTTTTGGATTCTACAGAATTAAATTCTGTATTTTGTTGAATATTGAACCGAATAAGGACAGATTTTGAGGCCATTCAATATTGTTGGCTCCCCTCGCAAATACAGTTTGGTTATTCTCAGAATAATAAACTAAAAGAAAGTGAAGGCAACTCCATGTTATCCGGTCCCTCTTTGTTCACAGATGTGTTACCCAGTAAACGTTTGTCCCA
Organism: Pilophorus perplexus; assembly: GCA_955831195.1. Lineage (NCBI taxonomy): Eukaryota > Metazoa > Arthropoda > Insecta > Hemiptera > Miridae > Pilophorus > Pilophorus perplexus. Next base: position 23,531,569 of record OY037010.1, read on the forward strand.
AGAAAGTTCGGCCTTCAAGGACTTCTCACAAGCTACTTAACAACGAAAGTACTTCTCGCGTTTCAACTAGTCAGAACTAAAATGCTGAATAAGACTTGACAATTTCAACCATGCTCATTTTTTGTGTTGTCAGTGCACCAAATTGTTCCTTGGGTGACTTTGCACCACGAAATTAGGAGTCAGCTAAAGAAGATCAGAGAATGAGCCTATTCATCAGGCAGAAACTGGTTGAGTCACTTAAAACTGAAAAAAGAGGTCAAAAATCTGAACAAAGTAACCCCATGCGAGATAATATCTCTTATTATGAGATAATAATTGCCTATCATGTTCCAGCTGAATTACACACTACTTCATAATATGACCTAATAATCAATAGGTTTGTTTTTCTGGAGCGTGAGTGTAAGTGTGAGTGTGAGCGTGAGGGGATCTAAGTAAAGGTGTGAGGATGTCAAGGATGTCCAAAATCAACTCAAATAAACAAAAATGTGTGCGCTTGACACTTTTGAAGTCAGGTTACTAGAGATCTGGGAAATAATCACACACATGCTCACAGTCCGAAATGTGCACCTTATATCGCCCCACACTCCCGCTCCTGGAATCTTAGCCTTTGTTTACAGTCGCTATCCGTTGAGTAAAATAATTCAAGAAAACACGCCACGTAGCAATTTGATAGCTTCCGGTAGTGGCGACTGTGGAGGTGAGTCGATACCTCAATCATGTATATGTATAGGTAGGTATCTTTGTGCAGCTTCCTCTTGAATACCGGGACGGCTCACCTTGGACTTTAAATTTTAAACCCCCTTTTTTTTAAGGAGTCGCCGCAAAAGAGATCTGCTATGGGTATCGTATTGTTAGCTAGGGGTATTAGTTCCAGACCTGGGGCACCAGCTGACGGCGTCTTCCGAGAACTACGGGTGTCCCCTTCAAGGGAGGTCCTTTCGAATCTTCGGGACCTCCGGTTGTGTTCCCTTCCGTCATATCCTCTGGTGCCAGAGATCTCGTATTTCCTTTATTAGTAGCGTTTTTGAGGTTACGACGGGACTGTAAAAAACCAGAGGGCTTTCTTCGGTCGAAATCGCTGAATTGAGGCGTCAAGCTTCCTCTGTCTAATTTATTTACATAAGCCAATACCAGGGACATTTGAAAAAAATTAAGCACTTCTTTTTTAATTAATTAACTTAAAATAAAAAATTAATTTAATTTAAAAAACGTTGCCGACTTTGGGGTGTATTGCTGCTTGTGATGTGCGTTCATCATGGTACATAATGGTACAAGTACCGTAATATTATTTTGTATCATTACTGCTGAGGGAAACCCCTGGATTCTGTCCAATGAGGCCTAACATTGAGAAACCGTGGAACACGCTTATCCCTCTTTCCCCCTGGTGAGAGCTTGCTGATTCTCTGGTTGTTTTCGTTGCATTCTAGTGGGTACATCCTATTTTATTTTTTTGAAAAAAATTTTGGACAGAAGTGGGACCTCGAAAAATGTATTATGCGTCCAAAATTACTAGGAAAATATTTGACCTGGTATCCTTCAAAAATCCCATTTGTAGCCCCGTGAGAGCCCAATAGATCGCCACGGTGAAATCGAATCGTTCTGGGACCCTCGGAAATGGATTCTAAGCCCAAAAATACTTATAAAACGACACCTAACTCGATCCCACAGCCAAAACCCTCAAAACAGCCCTCCCTTGACCCTTCTTAGCCCCACAGAGCCCCACGGGTTTTGGCGATCGGGCTGAAACCCTTGCGGACAGAACTAGATGGTAAACCGAGTATTTTGTCAAATTCTCAGTTTAAAAAAATTCGTTCTACCCAAAACGGCTCGGACGGAGGACGGACATTTCGTTTTTGAAATCTGGACCTCTTGAAACGGATAATATTACATTTTGAGGCCGATCTGATTTTCGAATTTCGTCGCGATTACATAGGTGCACATATTATTCCAAGAATTATTAACGAAAAAATTATATTATACTAGCTGGGACACCCGTGCTTCGCACGAAATATCAAATTTCAAATAAAACGTCTATCCTTCACTCGGAAAGCAAGCACGTCCAACCTTGTTGACCCGTTTCTGGTTGTGAAGTATCTTAACTATTTCGAATCGAAGGCCCGTATAATAGGAGAGGGTTAAATTACCTGTCCATGTAAGTTCACTTTGATTGATCCTCAAATAGCTGTACCCATACCTACCAAATTTTAGCGCCTGGAATGAGCAGGAGAGAAATTCGTTATTCCGCAAAACCCCCTATCAATAATGCATCACTTAGAACACCCGTAGCAACCAATCAACTCATGATTTTTCCAAGTACCTACCAACAACGCTTGTTGACTTGTCACAATAGGTAGGCTGGGACACCCATGCTTCACACAAAATATCAAAATCCCGTCCATCACCTATCACCCTAAAAATACACGCAGGTAGCAACCTAACAACTCGTAATTTTTCTTAGTTATTATAGCTGGGACACCCGTGCTTCGCACGAAATATCCATCTCCCGTGCAAACACCAGTAGCAACCCGTCGACTCGTAATTTTCTTAGTAACAACGCTTGTTGGCCCGTTTCTCGTTGCGAAGTATCAACCAATTATCCATCACCAATTATATGCAGCTCATAGCAACCCATCAACTCAAAATGAAATTAGTACTACCTAGTACCTATCAAACTAATCGAAGGCTCGCAAAAAATACTCGTACCCACCAACCGACGATCTTCGAATAACTTGCGAACGGGTTATCGCACAGAAATCGTTTTGCAGTCGTTGAAATCAGCTTGAAAAGCTCGTTTTAACCGACGTAGTTTCGTTCAAACCCGACGCCAAAAGTTGTACCGGGTTTCGGCGTTTCGAAAATTTTCCTAGCAATCCCTAGAAACGACGCTATTTGACCCGGCTTTTCGTCGCGAAGGAAAGTTCCGTTCGCGACGAAGGAAGAGAGTTCGCGAAATCTAATATAGCCTATTATCTAAGTCGGAACGCGCGGGTCAATTCGCGCCCACTCGCAACGAAATTGGTTCAGCCGTTCGGAAGTTTACTGGGCACATACATACATACAGAAAGAGAATTTTATACAATAGTAATAGCTGGGACACCCGTGCTTCGCACGAAATATCACATTCCCGTCCATCCCCGATGCAAACACCCTTAGCAACCCGTCGACTTGTAATTTTCTTAGCCCGTTTCTCGTTGCGAAGTATCAAAATTTAATTCCCGTCTATCACCAATTATAAGCAGCCCATAGCAACCCATCTACTCAACAATGAAATTACCTATCAAACTAATCCAAGGCTCGCAAAAGAAACTCGTACCCACCTACCGACGATCTCTGAATAACTTGCGAACGGGTTATCGCACAGAAATCGTTTTGCAGTCGTTGAAATCAGAGTGAAAAGCTCGTTTTAACCGACGTAGTTTCGTTCAAACCCGACGATAAAAGTTGTACCGGGTTTCGGCGTTTCGAAAATTTTCCTAGCAATCCCTAGTAACGACGCTATTTGACGCGGCTTTTCGTCGCGAAGAAAAGTTCCGTTCGCGATGAAGGAATAGAGTTCACGAAATCTAACGTAGCCTATTATCTAAGTCGGAACACGCGGGTCTAGCTGGGACACCCGTGCTTCGCACGAAATATCCCACTCCCGTGCAAACACCAGTAGCAACCCGTCGACTCGTAATTTTCCCAGTAACAACGCTTGTTGGCCCGTTTCTCGTTGCGAAGTTTCAAATTCCCGTCCATCACCAATTATATGCAGCCCATAGCAACCCATCAACTCAACAATGAAATTACCTAGTAGCTATCAAACTATTCGAAGGCTCGCAAAAAATACTCGTACCCACCAACCGACGATGCTCGAATAACTTGCGAATGGGTTATCGCACAGAAATCGTTTTGTACTCGTTGAAATTAGCGAGAAAAGCTCGTTTTAACCGACGTAGTTTCGTTCAAAACCGACGCCAAAAGTTGTACCGGGTTTCGGCGTTTCGAAAATTTTCCTAGCAATCCCTAGTAACGACGCTATTTGACCCGGCTTTTCGTCGCGAAGGAAAGTTCCGTTCGCGACGATGGAAGAGAGTTCGCGAAATCTAATATAGCCTATTATCTAAGTCGGAACACGCGGGTCAATTTGCGCCCACCCGCTGCTAAATTGGTTCAGCCGTTCGGCAGTTTACTGGGCACATACATACATACATACATACATACATACATACAGAAAGAGAATTTTATATATTAGTATAGATATAATATATATATTATATTATTACTCGTACCTTCAACGTGGCATTTTCATGGAGGCGTGTGTAGGAACGACCGAATACAATCCGCATGAAACCCCACCTATTAACATTGGATGGATAACGGCTGCAAATACGAACGGCTTCACTGATTGCTCGTTCGTACGAAAATAATCGTAAACCCGCAAATATGGGGCTCCGTTCCGTTAACGGGTTTCGGTGCGTTTATAATGTTTACATTACCGGTTAATCCAAGTTGAAGAGAAACAATTCACCGCCCGCTGGCGAGCTGCAAACTCGTATTCCTGACCCGGTGGAAACCGCCGGTATAATGAAAATACCCGTGCAAGTGAGCAGTGAACTACGTGAACTTTGTTCATTTTCTCAACGATATAAGGACAACGTCCAAACCATTTCCACCAGTAACAGGATATAAGAGAAAATTGTTAAATTGCCGTCATATTCATATGCCCCGTACAATTGGGGGGGGGGGGGGGGAGGTAATTGGTGGAAAGTTGGGAATGGTTTTGATCGCTCCTTTTGAGCTCAAATATGAGGAATCTGAGTTTCAACCATTGTGGGAGGAGTGCTTAAATTTTGATGGCCCGAAATCCGCGATTTTTTAAACTTTTTTTCGTCACTGTTACCTAGAAGGAAGCGTCTGACAAAAAAGGTATACGGTTCTTTTTTTTCAGAGGACAAGAATCTGCGTCGAATGGAGTACCCTATGGACCGAATCCGGTTAAGCCGTCTGGCCGAAACCGAACGACTAAGGTGAGCATTTTTTCCAAAATGGTTTAAAAGTGAGCTATGAGTTCAACGCCCAAACCATCACAAATCAACTAGTTATCGTACGTTTATCTGAGGTAATTGAGAGGGTTTTCAAAATGAGTGCGCTGACCAGGAATCCAATTCCAAAAATCCTAAAATTTACCATCTGGCTAACTCAATAATATTATTATATTATAATTACTCAAATATATATAATAGATAATAATTATCTAATACAATTATTGTATTGAGTGCTATTCTTCACTCTTGTGAAGCCCTCGAACGAATTGTAAACCTTGTTATGAGCCATTTATTATATTTATTATTATTTTATAATAATATTATAAAATACTAGTCTCTCTGGCTCGCTTCGCTCGCTCCCCTAGTGGGGTGTATTGCCGCCTGTGGGGTGTATTGCCGCCTGTGGGGTGCGTAGCATCGATGGACACGTTCAAACCCCTACTCAGACATAAGGCCTCGCTCCGCTCGGCCGAGCGCTTATTCGGACAGGGGGGTCTCGCCTCGCTCGGCGAGGGTCTCCCTGGACCCTCCGTTTTCTAAGATCCCTGGCCCCGCGCGAATTAAAACGATCCAATTGTCTTCTCACCGTGAAATTGCCCCCTCCCCCTCGGTTTTTTTTTAAATCGAATTTTTAAGGCGAAGTAAGGCCCCCCTGTCAGAGTGCTAGTGAAATCACTTGTATACTCGGCCGACCAGTTTCCCCGCCTCTCCATCTATCAAAGGTCCCTGGACCCTCCGTTTTCTAAGATCCCTGGCCCCGCGCGAATTAAAACCATCCAATTGTCTTCTCACCCTGAAATCGCCCCCTCTCCCTCGTTTTTTTAAAAATCCGACTTCGGAATCGGATTGGCCATATTTTCGCGCACATTTGGCTCGCGGACACCATACCCAAAAAATGGCTCCTTACTGGGTATTTTTGAACCCGAAAAAACGTGGGACAAACGCGAGAAAGACGATTTTTCGACGAATTTCCGGCGAATTTCCCGGGCGAATTTCCGAATTACGATTTGACCGACTTCTTCCTCCAGGTCTGATCTATACGGCTGGTATTTGTTCGTAATTTTTTCGACCCCTTAAACGGCCTTTGGCGCGAGTTGAAAGTGGAAAACGTAGGAAAACGGGAGAAAGACGATTTTTCGACGAATTTTCGACGAATTTCCCGGGCGAATTTCGGATTTTCGATTTGACCGACGTCTACCTCTAGGTCTGATCTATACGGCTCGTATTTTTTCGTAATTTTTTCGACCCCCTAAACGGCCAGCGAGCGTAAAGTGAAAAAACTCACTCGGGAACGCGTTACCACACGGCTACCACACGGCCGTCTACCTAGGGGTCGCAATCCCGCAATGCAGGATCCCGCAATCCCGCGGGATCCCGCGGTGTTTTACCAATCTCGCAAATGCGGGATTCTAAACGCGGGATCCCGCGGGATTTGCGGGATTCCTCTTGTTTAAAAAAGTCGCGTTTTCTGTGGTGTGAATCGCAGCCTGCACACTGTAAATCACATTCTCATTGCCTGTGATTCATATAAGTCCTCCTCATGCCTGTTGTGGTGTAGTTCACAATATTTTGGCTATTCTTGTGGCATCTACGATCCTATCTAAGATCCATAATATGGATATTATAATATTATACTATCTAACCTATCTGAGGGGAAAGAGGGTGCGCTGTCTCCAGTTTGCATAATATGCAGTAGAGTATAATATTATTAGGTATACATTCTGTTTGACGATTCCTCCCACAAGTGAGGAGTCAGAGAGAGAATTCTCTACAGCTGCTGGGAACCTATTTCTGCAATCAGCGCCCATCAAATTTGGGTGACCTTCTCTGGTGGTATTTCTTTCAGCAAGTTGGCAATTTCTCAGCTTCGGAGGATGACTCCATCTCACTCCCTTCAATGCATTTATTTCCTTATATTTGTTCAAATATTTTTAAATAGATACATTTTGGTTTATTACACCTATTCAATAGCCACGGAGTCGAAAATTCTGTTCGGCCTCAAAATTTGACATTATACGTTTCAAGATGTCCTGATTCCAAAAACAGAATGTCCGTCCGCCGTCCGAGCCGTTTTGAGCAGTAGGCATTTTTTTAAATCAGAAATTTTGACCCGTGGGGCTTTCATGGGGCTGAAAATAGAATTTTTGAGTGAACCCAGGAGTTCAAATAAGGTTTGATTTTCCAAGTAATCCGTTTTTCGATGTCCCACATCTGAACAAACATCTCACAGAAAATAAATTTTATTTTAATTTTATTTTTTTATTTTTTGTCAAAAGTATTTTCTTAATGGCACAGTATTAATTTTTGCGCAATTAACCTATATCAAAGAATTTTAAACGCTTGTGCAAAATTTGCAGCAATTCTGTAAAGAAATTGCGGTTTTTAAACAAAATTATTTTATTAATTACAAAATTCTGCGGGATCCCGTGGGATTGGCTTGAATCCCGCGCGGGATCCCGCGGGATTGAAAATTGTGCGGGATTGCGACCCCTACGTCTACCACACGGCTACCACACGTCGGCCAACACAATTTTATAATTATTATTTACAAATAATAATTATAAAATAATAATATTTTATAATTATTATTTACAAATTTTGTAGAATAGGTATGTATCTCAGATAGCATTACATTTAATAATTAAATGTTATTTTTAGATGTTATTATAATTATTATTGGGTCTGCATAAGCACAGGTTGAGCAAAAATATTGTTTAGCACCTTTTTTAGATCAAAACCATTTCTAGATTATCAGATGCAACAACTGATTCAACACATTCAAAAAACACTTCTCCTAGCTCATTAAAATTGTACTTAAGTAAAACTACCCATTCTCCTTCCATTTGTAATACTTGAACATAAGACTAAAAGAGCAATTGTCTATTAAATTTGAAAGTAAGCCGATGGTTGTATAATTAAACAAAAGGTATATGCAAGTTGATCGTCTCAAGTACTAACTGGATGAATATCAATTACACGCATTAACTCTCTCATTTCGGGACATCAGTTTCAATTGCGGTTCTACCCTCATCGTGAACGTAATTACCAACAGCTGTGCACCCCAATTAAAAAGCCCAATAGGACAAGATGCCAACTTATTACTCTTGAGGTTTGTAGAGAAAGTAAAGGGGCATTAGTTACCGTCGAAATTCTGGTAAAAAGGGATGTCAATAAACATGAGAACAGAAATGGAAGCTGGCGTCAAAGTGAAACTAAATAATACATCTAAGTCAGCATAGCAACTGACGTCCTAATTTCGTATTCGAGTTTAGGGGCAGAGCTAGAATATAGAAGAAAACCGCGTGTGTGCATATCTTCCTGAGGGATGAAAAAGCACAAGCGTAACCTCCATTCTTCGTTCCAGCCGCCCTATGTTTAAATACGGTCGGTCCTTTTTCGTATGATGGATGGGTCCCACGAGAAATATATGCACGTTGAAAGTAATAGTGTTTCCTTGGGACTTATTTATAAATCATAGCAGGGTTGATAACAGAGTCACAGGGGTCGTCTCTGAGCTTATCGCTTGTTCCGGAAAAGGTTGGAATAAACCATGGGATTGTATTGGAGGCGCTAGCAATAGATTGCTGAACCCAAATTTGCTTCTAAGATAATTATATTACTGTACTATAGTACAGTAATATAAGGTAATCTATAGATTAGGTACCTTATATTAGCATAATTATTACGCTGTTTATTTGATTAGAAAAAATTTGGAAGTGACATCAAGTGTAAATCAACTTTGTTCCATAAAGAAAAACAAGAATAGTTAATTAAATTAATGAGCTGGACAAAATGAGGTAAGCAGGATGGTATAATAAGAAACTGTTTTTCAGGTTGAATGAGGTAATATGTTGCTACAGCCCTCTTCATCCCTTCAGCACTGTTTCTTAGCTTAACTTTCTTTTTCCAAGCTTTCTCAAATGAAAGATTAACCCCGGTGGTTGCCAGAGTATTATATGAAGAGACTTATCAACTTTACTTACCGGGAGAGTGGATCGTCGCCCCAAGTCCTCGACATGCTTCAAATACCTACAGCCAAGTAGATTCCAGGCTCAAAAGAAAAGAAGGATGTCATGAAAAAGAAGTAGAAAGAAATCAGTATAAACTCAAAATTATGTCGTTGCTCCAGTCTGGAGCCTCCAGAGAGACACAAGAAGACAACTCCAGGAATCGGCTCATCGAGATGGTAAAACCCTCCCTAAACGGTTCACGTGTTACATTTCGTTGAACTCGTCGTATCGATTTGTTTTGTTCCTTTCAGCCTCAGATTGGTTTGGTTAGGTTCACGTGTAGTGTGGCGGTAGAGATTGTAATAGGTACCCCACATAGGGCGTTGGCTTCGGCACATTCTGTTATCAGTAAACGACTCTCACGTGTCGCGTTCCATCTTTTCTTATTCTTCTTGGAATAATACACCTACGTAATCGCGACGGAGGTCGACGACTCGGATCGGCCTCAAAATTTGACATTATCCGTTTCAAGAGGTCTAGATTCTAAAACCGACATGTCCGTCCGCCGTCCGGGCCGTTTTGGGAACTTACCTACTAGGAATTTTTTTTAAATCTGAAATTTTGACAAAATACTTTATTTACCATCTAGCTGTGCCCGCAAGGTTTTCAGCCCGATCTAAAGCTAAGCTAGCTAAAATGGGGCTGCGTGAGGGCTTTTTTGAATGGTTTTGGCTTTGGGATCGAGTTAGGTGTCGTTTTCGAAGTATTGAAGCAAAGTCTTTTATACGGACGCCCCCCCTCTTGCCGCTCGGGTAGTCTCCCAGTGAAAATCGTGATAGTGAGTCTCGCGTGAGTCTAGGCTCTTCCAACCCGCCGCTGTCAAGGAAGTCGGAAAGACATACTCAGAACGGGTGGGGCTTCATGGACCTTACAACGGTGGAGGAGGCGGGGAAATTTTGAAGCGAAGTCTTTTTTTTTTGCCGACCTTTTAGCTACGAATAGGGGGGGTCGCAGACCCCCCCTGTCCGAATAAGCGCTCGGCCGAGCGGAGCGAGGCCTTATGTCTGATTAAGCGGTCTGCTTTGAGAACGGGGGGAGAACGGGGGGTCTGGGGGGCGGAGCCCCTCAGCTGGGTGCGTAGGCGAGCAAAGCGAGCAGGAGCATCTAGTAGGACACTATACTGGCAGCTGATTTTTGCAAAATGATAAAAGCTTCGCTTCCTTTTTCATTCTCCCGAAGAATGAAAATATCTTATATATCTTAAAATTTGCATTACTAATAATCGGGCAATATTACGATTTCGTTTTAGTCGTTAATTTAATTTATTTTATTTCTACGGTTTGGTTCTATTTTTTTGGACGTAGAATCCATTTTTTGGAGACCCGGAACGATCACTGTAGCGATCTATGGGGCTTTCATGGGGCTACAAATGGGATTTTTGAATGATCCCAGGAGGTCAAATATTTTCCGAGTAAAAACATAGGTACATACCTACTATTTTGAAAACAAAAATTTGCAACAAAAAAATTTCGCACAAGTAACCTACCTATATCAAAGAATAATAAACCCTTGTGTAAAAGTTGCAGCGTTTTGTAGCTTTGGCCCTCAGCCGCCCAAACGTCGCGTTGCGGCGTTGCAGTAGAAGTTGATTTATATTGGTTCCGAGTCTGCGAAGCAGCGGAAGCCTTGTGTTCACTTTCGGGAGAAAAAAAATTTTTGTTGTCCGAATTCAAAATTTACACTCGCATTTTGCGTTTCATAGCCTACTGAACAAATTTGGTTCCGTGTCTGTCGGTCTGTGGGTCTGTGGGTCTGTCGGTCTGTCCGCATTTCCTTGTTACAGCCATAATTTCCACAATTTTGAATGAATTTAGCTCACATTTTGAGGGATTATGCGGATAAGGCTCCTTGAGGTCCCATACGAATTTCATCACAATTGAATCAGCGGTACGCTCTGCGCATGCGCTAACGTGAAATTCTTGAAACAGGCATAACGTGTATTTTCTTATCGATAGGTTATAAATCGATACGGCATTCAGCGGCTCGAACGTTGCGATTTGTTTTCCGTGTATCGATAGGATTATTTTTCGATACGGCCTTCCGCAGATTTACCCCGCGTTGCGGTAGTCCAAAAACATTTCATTGATCCAGAAACCTGAATAATTCCTGAATAAACCAGTTTCGTGTTTATAAAACGTCTCAGCCTGCCTCATTTGTCCCTAACTCCCAGAGCAACGAGATATTTGATTTTTCAGGTAAATTTTATAAGGGAAAACGCTACTACCAGGCATCGCTATATCGAAGAATCGATTCATCGATACTAAGCACAGGAGAAAGCTTAAAGCTTGTAAACTATTTTTCATAAAAAAGCATAATATTCACTCTTTTTTAAGTACCTACCTATTCAGATTTTTTTTTGCGTAAGATTATTTCATTCTTGTATTGTTCTTACATGTCAGGATATGATTCCCGATGATCGCTTCCTGTTCCTAGTGTTACTCTGAAAACGCTCTGACAGGGCAGAGGTAGCTATTGGGGAGGGGGACGTACCCTTTGAGGGCCCACTCCCCCTACCTTTATTATAAGTGAGTCGGACTGGCGCGCCATGGCGTTTGAAAGAGTTGATTAAATCAACTTTTGTAGATTTCGGAGTAAACTTTCTTTCGACCTCAATACCGTTTTGTTTTCACATCCACCCACTATTCCTGACATTTTAATGAAGCTCCGCCTAGATACAATTTTAATTTTCGCCCTTGGCACCACACTTTGTAGCCCTAAGCCCTATGGTACCTATAGAACAGAATAATTATTATTCTGTATTCTACACGGACTATGCTAAAACAATCACCAGAGGCGGCAACACTTTTTTTTTTAAATATACATAGTTGTAACAATAAATTCTTAATAACCGTTTTAATATTGTTGTAGTACCTTAACGCCATGATAAAGGCCTGTCGTGTTTTAAAAGTACCAATAATAAAGGTCCTTCAGAAGCCAGCTGGGACGATTACCATCGCACTAAGTTGATACGGGTAAATGCTATCCCCATATGGCGCGATATGACGACAATAACTCCGGTAAATGTGCTTCTCATTCCCAAGTCGAGTGAAATACTGGCAATAATTCGAATCATTTGAAACATTATCGCCAGGCGGTTCCAAGCCGCAAGTGTTCCACGATAACTTGTGGCTGCTCTCCCATTCAGCGCAGCAATAATTTGGGTGGAGAATTTTAGCGTAGGAACGAGTTGCCGATGAATGTATGAAACAATGCCATATGGATTGTTCCAGATTCAAAGTGTATCGATGGTGTTAAAAGTGGGGAAAAAAATTTGCCTGGGTTCGAATCATTTATGTCATTCAATGTTCAATTTTCAGTAACTGAAAATAATTTTCAGTTGCTTTCAGAAGAACTGTTCTTCAATGTTCCAATAATTGTAGTAACGTTAGTAACTAACTGTTGCTTCAGGGAGGGGAGGGGGGAGGGGGGGTACAAAACCTCACTAAGATACCTAAGATACTAAGCATACCCATTTCTATTACAGGTAGAGGTAGTAGAGACTCCAAGTAGGTCTACTTTCGGAAGCTCAATCTTACCGTCAAAAGTTCAAACGCAGAGTATTTTCAAACTCGTACTTTCATTAGAGGATTATAATTGGTCCAGACTGTATTAAATCAAGTATTTCATGCTGCAAATTGGGATTCGACTGAAAAAACATCATTTTCAACCGCACTTATGAAGCCCATTTAAGCAATGGTGAATTTTGGCTCCACTCCCAAACATAGTTAGAGACAATCTCGCCAATTTCAGAGTAGGGAATATACCTTTCCACGAACTGCAGAAATTGACTACCAAGCTTCGATCTGATATAGAAGTTGAACAAGCTAAACTTCCCTAAGTTATATATATCGTCTAAAGTCAGGCTGGGGAAACAACGAGGAAGCGAGTTTATTACCTACTTTGTAAGCCCGAAATTCGACTTAACCCCAATATATCCCGACGAGTTACCGCGGACTTTATCCACTTCTGCCGTCACCCCAAGTTCTCTCTGATGTAAGAGCATTCTAAACCCAAATTCCTGTTCGTTGGTTTGTCCCACAAGGTCCCCGAAGCTTTCCAATCGGGCGTGAATGTTCCCTTTAATGTACGAAACGGTCGGAGAATGCATTGAATACCTCCAGCGCCACCGCAAATAGTTTCCTAGCCCCTTTCCGACCCCCGAAGCTATGGAAATTTGAATGGCAAGCTGGCCAGACCCAAACTACCCCTTTCTCTCTAACGGTTTTGCCCTACAAAAGACGACTATGGATAGATGATAGCTTCAAAGGGCGGAACTACAGAAGACCTCATTTCAAGCCCTTTCTGTGCCCCAACTTCGTCCTTGGAACTAATCAGTGTTTCCAACCGACCACGTCTCCCTACGTAATACGTGTTATTACTGTCTCGATGCACTTTCGCTCTTCCTCCCCCGCCGATTTCATCCCCGAAGGCCTTTTCCAAAAGGGCTTCATACCTTTCGCGATATCCCCGGGACGGGTGAGCGAAGGATATCCGGCTTCCATTTCCTGAAAATCACGAGCATTTTTTTAATTTTTTTTTTTATATCTTACAAACATAGTAAGTAATTGATATGGGTAAAAAATGTAAATTTTCCGGGAGATCTGTGCACCCTGGGTCTGCTGCGCCGGCAGTGACGGTGGAGACAGTGGGGGGCGAGCACTAAAAGTTCACTGGAGCTGCCCGAGTATGTCCTGCCTTAGAAGGATGGTTCTCAGATAACTGGCCATTTTAGCGTCTGGTATGGATGGTCATGGGTTGCAAGGTGTTGCAATTTTTGGTCATGGGATGTCGTTTTGTAAAGAAACACATTAAAATGATCGAAATTTTTATAAATTATGACGTTTTCGAAAGGAAATTTGTGAAATATCATTACCGTAACTGTCCCATGACGAGCATGCCAATTTTTCAGTGTGTTTTAATACTGATAGGAGCCATGTGGGGGGTTGTCTTACAGGGTTTTATCATGTGTAAGGGTGTGTGAACAAGTTTTCATAGTTACTTCCTCCACACTCTCGGCATTTTGGAATTTGTAATAATATCACAATAATATTATTTGAAGTACATAATGAGAAACACCTGTTCCACGAAAAAAGTCACCGAAATGAAAGTAGATGCCAAACAGTGGAAGAAAAAGGAAATGTGGTGGCAAGTACCTACCTACTTCAAACCTACCAGTTAGGGGATACATTTTCTATTAGGTTTATGCTGCATTATTCAATGCAGCTACTGGAGGAAATATAAACCAATCAAGCTGAAGATAAGGAGGATAATGAACCTGAGGGTAACCTAAAGGAGGGGGTAGCCCACAGAGAAAGGTAGTAAAGAGGGGTAGCCTAAGGAGGATAATGAACCTGAGGATAACCTAAGGAGGGGAATGAAGGAGGGTAACCTACTTGTTTAAGTATTGGAACTGATGCCAGTTGTAGGGATTTTTCCCTACTCGTAGGAACTTTAGGATGTGAGAAGGAAGTAGGGAATCCCTACTCAAAATGTAGGGATTTTCAGACAAATTGTAAATATTATACAAAAAGCAAATAATATATTAGGTATATTTTATCATCAGACCCGACAACGTTATAATATAACATAATATATTATATTATTTGCTTTTTCGAGTTTTCAAGTTTATAAATCAATTTTCTCTATAGGTAATATTATTATAAAGAGAATTGAGCTAACTTGAAAACAAAAAAAAAGGTTCTACTTAAATCTAAGGCCTTCCGCAGCTGTTAAATCGTTATTGTGACGCCTCAACTGCCTTGACAGAAGTCAACCGTATCCAGGCAGTTTACCACCAACCATGGTTGATGCACCAACTCTGAATAGTTACGTTGTTGAATAGGAAATAAGAAAACATGGAAACTCGAAAAGATGGAAACATTTATTTCGTTGACAATAGGTTAAGATTTTTGGGCCTCTTGTAGTGCTGAAACCGACAGGGTTCTTTCTCACGTGGTTGTTTCAACAGCTTCCAGCGTTGTAGATGTGATACACCACTTTCTATTTCTGTGATCCAGACGTACCATATGATGCCGCCGAAGAAACGGTTTTCAATGTCCTACTAGACTGTGTCCTGGAGCCCGGAGGAACGGACATTCTACTCGGATTACCAACGCGCTTTATGGATTCTTGTGATTGTATTACTGTTGATGATATGGATTTAGATACATTTGATTGGGATTTTGCTACAATTGATTGGGATTTTGCTTTTGCATCCATGAAGAAATCGTTATCCTCGCGAAATTTCGGTTTGCGCGGCCTGTACAGCTTCCTCCGTCCAAATGCCACGTTGATTGAGCGCTTGGCTAGAAACATTATCCAAAGCGAAATGTGGATTGCGAGCAATATTATGAACAAAAAGGTAATGTGCATCGCCACTTTTTCACTTTCATCCCATTTCAGATATTCGTAAATGAATACTGTTCCAAAGCGTCCAGTTATTTTGGAGTGATAGAGCCAATAATTGAAAATGATATTCATCGCAAGTATCCCGAGGCTCAAAGTTGATATAATGAATTTGTAAGGATGGCCCACAATGATGAAATCGAGGCACATCGACAGAGGGTTGACCAAGTGGGGAATGTCAAAAGTGTAAACATGCGAAAAGAATCCAAGATGTGTATCTTCTTGGAGCAACCAGCTAGAAGCAAATGCGAACACTGCTAGTGCTACAGCGCTTCCGTTGATTACAGCGTACGACTTTTGTATTCCGGTCACGTGTAAGTGCGATTGTTCATAATACTTCAACGAAGTTTTCCTGGTGTACGCCGCAATAATCACCACGAAGCCCATCACGGCCTGGATGAAGCTCACGCACAAAAAGAAGTTCCCGAAATAGAAAACCCACAAGATGAAGTACTTCACGGTACGGCCTTCCAGAGATTTGTCAGGCTCAAACATGGAAATGAATATCATGAAAAAGTGCAATACCAAGTGGACAGCCCTGTAAAACACGTATAGAAAAGGAGGACGGTTTTTCAGTTTGTGTTTCCACTCAGGCTGAATGTAGTCGTGTCTGTAATTCCTTTCGAGATCAGCAATTTTATCCAACCATTGTCTAAAAGCACTTTTAGTACGGTCGACAGATGCCTCGACGAAATCTTCCCTGCGAACGTGAGCATTTTCGGGTGTTAAACTATCGTGATCAGTTCGTCGCATCCTACGATCTCTGCCGGGGCAACACAAACGAATAAAAAACCGTCGTGAGTGCCACAGCAGGGACAGAATGACGTGAACTCCAATAGTAATCAGAAAAGATTCCAACATGAACCCCAGAAAATGCAGTAAAGAGTTGCCAGTAAAGTACAGGTATATGTATCTTTTCGGTTCGGCCTCTGGAAAATCATCGTGGTATTCCGCGTAATACATTACAATTACGTCTATGAAATACATCAGCAAAATGAAAATCGGATACGCGAATCGGTCTACGGTGAAAGGAATGTTTTCTACGTTCATTTTCACGAGCAAAAGTACCGGCACCACAATATGCAAAAACGAAAATGGTGTTGCCGAACGCGGGCCGTAAATGAAGGACCAGAAAATAATTGAGCTTGCCCAAGAAAACGTGATGGTGGTTGAATTGATGGACGCGTATATCAGCAATCGGACGTTTAATCCTTCGGTTAGGCGAAATTGGTCTCGCATAGCTCTTGTGTGACAGTGATGATAGAAGTAGGTGACGGTGAAAACTCCACACAATCCTTCCAATGAAGCAATCACGGCCATCCAATGCTCTAGATAAATGTGCCACCCAAGAACTGGGTCTTTCCAATTAAACGGAGAAACGCTTATCCCAACAGCTGCGATCATGACGAGAGCGTGTAAATATTTGTAGACAATATAAAATGGACTTATGCAGGCTGTTTGAGATTGAAACAGAATCATGGTGAACTGTTCAATCGTCAAACTATTAATGCTTGTTTTGTAGGTTGTTTGAATCATTGACATCACGGTTTCTCTATGTTTCGTCATGCGACTAGCACGGCGATTTTCTGGTGAATCATTCTCACTACCCTTTTTGGGCTTTGCTTTTTTCTTACTTGGCATTGCCCCAAGTGGTGAAATTCGATCAAAAGAGGGACTCTTACTCCTGTTTGAGGTTTTGGAAAGAATTGTATGCCGGCTTGGGACCTCAGTGTGAGCAGGCGGTTCACTTGAGCGACTCTTACTCAGTGAGGTCTTGGAAAATATAGTTTGGCTTCGACTCACCTCGGAGGGGGCAACTGGTTCACTAGAGCGGCTCTTACTTTTTGATGGTTTTTCGAACAGTTCGTTATGTTGACTTAAGCTTGTCTTTATAGATGCTTGCGATTCACCGGAGTGACTCTTACTCTTATGTGAGTTCTTCAACACTTCATTTTGTTCACTCGAAGTTGCCTCTTGAGGAGCGACTGGAGTGTTAGAGCGACTCTTACTCTTACTTGACTTCTTTGGTGGTGTTTGTTGGCTCGGGCTTGCCTCTTGAGGTGCTTGTGCGTCACTGGACCGACTCTCAAACTCTTCATTTGTCTCACGGGTAGCGGTTGAATTACCCGAACGACTTTTGCTTGGTGGCACTTCTTTTTCTTCAGAAGACATCACATTACTAAAACGGACACGTTTTTCCTTAAACCATGTGGTATCATAGTATAATATCATGTGATTCAGAATTATGGATATGGAGTCTTCTCCCCAACTATTCAACCGCAATAAAAAGAGTTTGCACTAAAAGAAATTATGAAAGGTATTCGAAATATAGTGGGTGAATGAAAACTTGTAATATTACTCTACTCAAGACTTTCATCCAGAAGTTTTCTTCGGCAAGTTAACTTGATTTTCCATCAACAAACAATTAGCGTCACGAGGAAAGGAAGTTTATGGCGAGGCCAGAGGCAGAGGGTTTTGGGGCCTACCTTATATTAAGAAAAAGTTCGTGGCTCAAACTTGGTAACACCCTGTTTCTCTGCCGAGGGCCTGGTTGAGCAATTCAACGGTGGTATGTGGGGTTGGATGGTCGATAGATCTTTTCTGCTTGCGTCGGAGGCTCTTACGGGTTATACCGAATTATTTCATAGTAACTATTTGTATTATGTATACGTACCGAATTCGAATCGGGTGAGTTTAGTGTGCCTACGTCAGGATGTGTTCCAATATCAATCATTATTATAATATAATGTGTTATATTATAACACAACACAAATTGTGTGTTGTGTGATTGGTAGAGTTCCGAAGGCTCATTCTTCTTGTTCGCGCCGCCGTTGAAGGAGGAGTGAGAAAGTTTCTGAACCGACCCTTCACGATGCACATTTTATAGGGTTCCTCTCCAACACCGGCCCTCATCTTCCGTACCAAGCGACCGTAGCCGCCGTCGCGTATTCCAGAGTCTGAGGTCGGTATATAATATATTTATAATATAATGTACTATACTATGTATAGTACTTCGTGAAAATTTCAGATTGGTTCCTTTTAAAAAAAAAATCCTACAGCGTACGGCGGACGGACATTAAATTTTCGGTTTTGGAATCTAGACCTCTTGAAACGGATAATGTCAAATTTTGAGGCCGATTGGAGTCGTCGACCTCCGTCGCGAAAACAGGTAGGTACACAGGTGTTATTCCAAGAATAATAAACCAAAAGACGATTTCCGACGAAGTAGTCTATTTCCACGACAAAATGATAACAACTTGTAGACTCGTTTCGGTTGATTAGACCATCATCAGTACAATACAGAAACGCATCTACAAGTTGTTATCATTTATCGTGGAAATAGTCTACTTCGTATGAAATTGTCTTTTTTATTCATCCGGTGGCTGATTTCCTTTTTTTTACCAAATTTTCCTTGTGAGAAAATCCTTCCTAGTGAATCGTTTTAGAACAAGAAAATATTTTTTTAAGGAAGGTTTTCTGTATTGATTAGTATGGGTGCTTGTAATTATTACAAGCACCCATACTAATCATTATCTACAGGAAACCTTCCCTTTTAAAAAATGAAATGTAATTATTACAAGCCAGTTATTCACCTTGTATCGCCGGAAGGCGTTTACAAATAAACCAGTTCATAACATCGTTCATTAATGAAAAAAAAATAAAAAAACTCTTAGCGACGCGCTGATGCGGTAAAACCTTATAGCTGCGGATGAAATGACGAGGTTTTCAAGGCAGCAACCCCCCGCGGCCCTGTATAAGGTGACCTTGATGGACCCATTGCCCATTTAGATCTTAATGCTTAAGGTTTTCGTATTTTTTTAGTTAAAACAACTTTTTTGGGGAGATGAAGGGACGCTACTATAAATTTTTCTGTCTAATGCCAAAAAGTTGTCTACGCCTTGCAAACAATTCGGCAAAGTTTGGAGTTCTGTCGTAGTTTGAGAAGGTGGTTATTCATCCTCGGAGAGCAAGTCATATTAAAAAAAAACCTCTGCTCTTGCCATCTCGACTCGGAAAATAATTGAAAAGCTGCCTTAGAGAAGCTGTAGTAAAACTGAGAGAAAAGTTACGGCCAGTCTACGCTGCCCTTGTAGTACACTTCACTTCGCTCTAGTTCCTTCCCACTTACACTAATCGCCACTTGGGGACAGGCCCAGAAGGCGAAGCAGCTGCCAGGGCCACCGTACTCTGTCGACCGTAGCTACTTACCTACCTCTGATCTCTTGTACATCCTTTTGGAGAATAGGGTCAACTCTTATAGCTTCAAAGTCCAGTTGAGATTGAACCGGAATTATATTATGAGAATAAAAAGATTTTCACACGGTCTGTGATTTTTATAAATACTTTGCAAAAATTATAGAAGTTTTATTGGTGATATTTCGATACACAAATGTCCGAACTAGTAGCATCTTGACATTGCCACCGATCAATATTCGGTACTGTTTACTGGCCTGAGGCCGTTAGACGTAGCATTTTTTTGCGGAAACACGTAGACGTAACCCCTTCGCATGCTGCAGCACGAGGCACAGTGGTCTGAGGGTGGCAAGAACCCCATTTTTCAACTTAATTGTTGATTTAATTAGAATAAGCAAATAATGTTCGGAGGAGTAAACTAGTACATTCCATGGTTTTATTCTTGAAACCAACGATTTTACAGCGATTTACAGCTTTACACAAGCTTGAAAAGACGGAAAAACTCACATTTTCGCAAAATTTCGGTCAAAGAAAACGTAGAAAGATGGAGCGCTTTATGTTAAAAACGAAAAATCTTTCTATTTATTTCAAGTTCATATACATCATAAAAAGTGACAAATTACTTTCACTAATTTTTCCAGTCGGTTTCAGCTTGTGTTTTT
Organism: Pilophorus perplexus; assembly: GCA_955831195.1. NCBI lineage: Eukaryota > Metazoa > Arthropoda > Insecta > Hemiptera > Miridae > Pilophorus > Pilophorus perplexus. The sequence continues at coordinate 23,551,867 of OY037010.1, forward strand.
GAATAAAATATCGAGAGAGAAAAAATACACTGCCAAGGCAATGGCACATGAGCTTCCTCGTGCCAAGTTAAAAATGAACGTAACAACTGTAACAAGAAAATTACGTTCGCGCATGCGCAGGGAGTACCACTGATTCAATCGTGATGAAACTGATAGGGAACCATCTAGGGCTATACCCACACAATTCCTGAAAATTTGATTGAAATCCGATCAAAATTGTAGGAGTTATGGCTGTGGCAAGGAAATTACGTTCGCGCATGCGCTGAGCGTACCGCTGATTCAATCGTGATGAAACTGACAGGGTACCATCTACAGCTATACGCACACAATTCCTGAAAATTTGATTGAAATCCGATCAAAATTGAGAAACTTATGCCTGTTTCAAGAATTTCACGTTAGCGCATGCGCAGAGCGTACCGCTCATTCAATTGTGATGAAATTCGTATGGGACCTCAAGGAGCCTTATCCGCATAATCCCTCAACATTTGAGCTAAATTCATTCAAAATTGTGGAAAATATGGGTGTAACAAGGAAATGCGGACAGACCCACAGACCGACAGACCGACAGACCCACAGACCGACAGACCCACAGACCGACAGACACGGAACCAAATTTGTTCAGTAGGCTATGAAACGCAAAATGCAAGTGGAAATTTTGAATTCGGACAACAAAAAATTTTTTTCTCCCGAAAGTGAACACAAGGCTTCCGCTGCTTCGCAGACTCGGAAGCAAAAGGGAATATCGAAACCATATTTTTACATTTCTAAAGACAAGGTGCGCCAAAGTGCCGTTGATCTAGAAACACTCAGTAAGTAGGTCCTGTTGAAAAAAGAAATGCTGAGATTGGTTGCGTGAAATTGCGGCTTTGCTCATTATCTTAAAAACGTACTAGCTTCGTGTAGTTTTCGCGTTATCTTTGGACCAATACGCTTTCGGCCAGTATATTGATATTTTATTCTTCGATACCCATCCCTACCCTGTATTCACTGAGGCTACATTCCTACGCTGTATACGTTGGCTACAACAGGTTTATTTTGCCTGGGAAACCATTTGTAGGACTGCGACAAATCTAACATGCGACTCCAACGGAAAGCAAGTACTTATTTAAACAATTTTAGCTCTTTGAGACAGTCGAGAAAAAAGCTGATTTAAATAGGACACCTACTCCTGTAATCATCAACAAAAGCAAAGGGAGAGAAGTGCAAGAGGTTTATTGGGCGTTTCCTCTAGTGTCACCACTTACAAATCTTTCCTTATCTCAAGTTTTAGTGTCCTCAGGTGGCGGTGAGGAGGAAAACGAATAACTTAAACAGACATTCCCCTCCCACGGTTAACATTCGGCTCAAGGGAAGTTAGATCCGAGGGAAAGACAACGCCCTGCTATCTGAATATCACTACCGAGCGCTTACGACCACTTTCTTTGGATTGCTTACGTCCCAGCTAAAGCAACGGGAATAACTAGTCTCGACTTACACCCTCGTACGGATTAAGGAGTCTTTTACGATGCAGCAAATTATCAGAACTTAGGCAATTAGCATAGGTAGTAGAAAGATATTAGAAGATAACGTTGTCAGGCGACTAACATATATGTTAGGGGCTGGTCGATTGAAATTTTTATATATATATAAAAATTTCAATCGACCAGCCCCGCTCCCTTAAACCTAAATCATTAACTCCACGAACACATCAGTTACTCCATTCATCTGGCCATTTCATTGTCAACAGTAGCTTGTTTGCCCCTATTAGGGCTAGTTTCTCACGAAGGGTACGTGTAGTGAGGGTTAAAAAGACTAGGGTGAGGTTTTTTCCCCCTCGAGAGAGAAGGGTTGAATGGAATCCACAATGAGACATAATGATCTTTGACGAGGTAGTTGGTACATGCAGCCGGTATAGAGTGGGACCGGTGAAATACATTGCTCCACCCACCATCAAGCCCTCCGTACTTCCCACGTCACTCCTGGCCACAATGCACTTTTCAAATCCCAGTGAGCATATCATTAGGCCTAATGCAGTGAGACTCAAACCGTCATTACATTGGGGTATATAGTTTTACAGACCCACCTATCGGGTCGCATTGTTATACGATTTTTGAATCAAATTTTATTGCGTAAATACCATCAAATGATCAAATCCCAGCGATCAAATGTAGGTGCAGGACTCGGTTTGGGTGTTTTTTGTTTACCTACGTGGGGAAGTGTTCCTAGATTTAATTTTAAATTGGTTTTATGGGTTTGGAGGAGATTCGAAGGCATATACTCAATGCGACACAGCTAGGGACGACTGTCAGCAGTGTTCAATGAAGTATTTTACGGTAACAGAAAGTATTTCGTAACTGTGCCTCAGAGTCTGCGGTGTACACATATTCATTCATTCGCTAGCCAATAACCAACCATACCAGTTTCGTAGGGCTTTAAAAAAATCCAGCGCAATATGACGTTATTGTAATGCTGAACAGCCCGCTGCTAGAAGCACAGATTAGCAAACCAGTTCTTTTTTCGTCTGTGACCAGTTATTCCAAAGGGGAGCTGCGAGAATGAGTGACATATGTTAAGTGCATCTTTCAGATTCGTCAAGTGTGCCATTTCACAACAAAAGGAGGCCAACTGGAAGTGGCATTTAGGATCGTATGTCATACGGAAGATTTCATCACAAGCGATTTTCGTCAGAACTGCTTGAGCTTTGGAACCTTTGTGTGCAACTAGGGGACGGCCCTTGAAAAAAAAAACACAATTTTTTCTCTTTTCCCCTTAATTGAGCACTGTAGAATTCATCAAGATGCACCCTCCTTGCCGAACGGAAAATGTTAGCAATTGTAGGTATTTTTGTTGTGCCGCATGTTGTGTACGCATCCAAATAAACACTATAACAAGCAGAGCCCCTATGGGGTACACCCTTACAACGTACAATCTAATGCTGTTTATTTTTACAAGGCATCCCTCTTCGAGGGATTGCATTGGAGGGTTGAGCTTTTCACTGTGTAACAAAAAATATCGTGCCCGTTGATGTGTATAACCAAGCCAACCCCGCGATGACCCCTTGGGAAATAAAGTTGGAGAAGTTTTTTCGTGGAGAGAAATGAGAGGAAAAGAAAGCGAAGGGTCGGAGTCCTTATTCAAAATTTTTCCATCGAGTTGGGAACGACAATCGCTACGACATAAAAGCACTTTTTCCAACTTTGATTTGACTGGTCGCCTGTCGACATATAAGTAACTTATAACACCATAACTGTTGGTATTAGTTACTTATAACACCAATAACTTATTGGTAAGGGTTACTGATATACGTATTCAAACATTGGTGTCAACACTTGTAAAATGGGTTACCTACATAAATTATTAAATAATTTTTTTTTTTTAATCTTTTTTTATGAAAAATAATTTTAGCAATTTACAGAAAATAAAAATGAGCCTTTGTGTAAAATTTGCATTATTGGTTTATTATTCTTGGAATAATACACCTATGTAATCGCGACACTATGTAAAATTTGTCATAATACGTTTCAAGGATGTCTAGGTTCCAAAAACAAAATGTCCGTCCGCCGCCCGAGCCGTTTTGGGCAGGAAGCATTTGTTTTAATCCGAAATTTTGACAAAATACTCGGTTTACCATCTAGTTGTGCCCGCAAGGTTTTCAGTCCTGTCACCTAAGCCCTGTGGGGCTACGGAAGGGGTTTTCGAATGGTTGCAGCTATGGGGTCGAGTTAGGAGTCGTTTTCGAAGTATTTTTGGACGTAAAATCCATTTTTGGGGTCCCAGAACGATCCGATTTCACCGATTTTTCTCACGGTGGAAATCTATGGGGATTTTTGAATATCCCTTGAGGTCAAGTAAGGTGACGTTTTCCGTAACTTTGGACACATAATCCATTATTCGGGGTCCCACTTATGGCCAAACATTGTGCAGAAAAAATTTTTATTTTTTTATTTCAATTATATATAATAGGTTAATTATTAACTATATATAGTAGGTTAATTATTAACCTATATTTTTAAAAACCCTTATGAAAAATATGGCAGCGTTTTTCAAATTTTATTCCTGGAATAATTACCCTACGTTTCGCGACTGGGGTCAATAATTTTGTTGATCGTCTTCAAAATTTGTCTTTATAGGTACCACGTTTCATGATGACATCACATTGTGAAGATTTCAAAAATGAAATAGCTGATACCCAGGCCGTTTCGGGCAGTAAGAATTTTTTTAAACAGCTGGAATTTTGACCGAATACTCGGTTCTCCGCAAGGTTTTCAGCCCAATGGATCTAACCCGCGGGGCTAAAAAGAGGTTACAGGAGGAGTTTCTGAAGGATTTAGGGTAGAGGGTCGAGTGGTGTGTTGTTTTGAAGTATTTTTGGATAAAGAATCCATTTGTGCGAGTTTCAGACCTATCAGACCTGGCCGTGGGGATCTATCTATCGTGGGGAGACACTAGTTCGAAGGAGGTGTCGTTTTTTGAGTATATTTGGATGTAGAATACTTTTTTTGGGTCCTTCATCTTTCCAACCACTGTACAGGTACATATTCAGTTTATAACAGTTATAAAAAAGGTTATAATAGGTTATAACAGTTAAAAGTTACTTTTTTTACATTAATTATTTCTGTTAAAGTACTTTTGAGTTTTATTTGCTATTTGTACCTTTTTAAATTATTATTATTAGTTTTTTAATTTTAAATTAAATTTTACACAATTTATACAAATGAATAAACAGCGGTTTTTTTTTTTTTTTTTTTTTTTGTTTTTTTCATTGCGCAACTTTCTCACCTGCGAGATTTAATAATATCATTTAACGAGTTGGACACATTCAGTGGGAAATCATTGGGTGCTAAAGTCTTCGAGAGAACAAAAAGAAGTTGGAATAAATTTGCAGCTGCCCTCGTTGAGAACGTTAGTGACGGTCAGTGATCACAGTGCAGCGAAACCACAGCGCAGCCGTAACCGCACCTGGACGTGCAGAGCATTATTAATGAAAGAGAGAGAGAAAAAAAGCGATGCGGCTCTGCAACTGGCGGCTCTGCAACTAATCGCGCATTCACGTTTCCTATGTGGCTGCGTGCACCAAACCAAACCCTGGGTCACCTAATGATTTTTGTCATGAAAACTAAGGTATTTTGACTGCAGGTGGTTGTATGACAAGAAAATCAGCATCAGATGGTCAATTGCATGACCTGTATGAACTTGAAAAAATGCACACTTCAGAAAATGTCGCACAGTAATTCCGAAGAGGTTGTTTGCTGTAGATGCAGATGTCGAATCCAATAGGGAAATTAGGGAGAAAGATGACTTCTCTACTGATGTTCTAAATTGTTTATTCAGAAATAATCTCCATGTTGAACAGTATTACTATTCACCACCTGGATGTATGGCATTGGCAGTTGATGGACCATTCTACAACAAGTACAGGGCCTTTAGTTTCCTATTCCGAAAGTTGAGCTATAAACGAAAAGGTTCCCTGGGATGTACACCCTGGCCTGATACGGGGCAGTCTGTTATGCGTTATCAACCCCGAAAAGACATAAAACCGTCGTAAATTGGACACGTGCGAGGATAGTCACTTCCGAAGAGGTTGGCGCCATTAGGATTCGAACGTTTGACACATAAAAAGTGTGGCGTCAGATGAACCGTGTCACCCCTCATTTTATTCGAGAGGGTTTCATTGTACGGGGTTTTCGGCGCACTGCCGATCACAAAAATACAGTTTCAAGACTGTCGATACAGTCGTGAACGAATTATTTTCCCCGCATATTATGACGCGTATAGTCCACGCACTTCTAGAGCTCACGTGAGAATTCCGCTGCAGCCGCCTATCATTATTCTCCATGCCTTTCACGAGATGAAAACACCCTTCCCATCAGTATAGGGGCCCTAGGTATGAAAGGAGTGAATGGCTCTTTATGGAGCTTTGTCTCCAACATTAATCATGCCTTGATTGATGATACGAGATGGGTTGCTGTTTGCCAAGTTGTAATGATTCTGATCACTCGGACAAATTATGAACACGCTCAGAAGTATATTCTTCTTATTAGTATTAAGTTGAGTAAGCAGCAAAGTTCAATGAGGCATGATGTAATGCCAATTTCTTAAAATCTTCTTCCAGCAGGTCCGTTACTTATTTCGAAATTGTCTTAAAGGAAATCCTAAGGAAGTAATGAAAACATTTTCGGTCATACCCCCTAGTCCCTTGCCCCTGGGCTCGAAATCCTGTTCATTGCCGAAAATATGTGGTACCACACTGATGCACTTGAAGCGGCCCAGTCCCGTGAAACTAATCTTTTGCAGGCGGCAATGGAAACACAATGGAAAGAGGTCCATTCAGAGGCTGTTATGGTGAAAGTCCTGAAATGGTTTCACTTGAATGGTCTAACGTGAGCATATACTAAAACATAGTATATATATGTCGCCCCATCAAGTCGCCGGAAAAAGGCTTGAAAAGCGACTGGATGACCGGGGTTTATGTTATAAGTCGACCCGATAGCGGTTTTCATAAATCTATATATCGTTCTCTATCAATAATACTGGTCAGTCAGACTTTTCGAAATTAGTAACTCACTAAGATCAGTGTGCGCAAAAAACAGCATGCTCCTGTGGAGCATTAGAATAAGTTAGAAGCTTAAAATATCTTGGGCTTACACTGGATCAACATTTAAAGTGGCAAGAGCACATTCAGAACTTGGACGGTAGAATTAACAACTGTTACCATTTCTTCGTCATCCTGAAAAACTGTACGTCCAGGGAAAATCTCCGCATGATGTACAATGCGTTTGTTTACAGTATTCTAAGTTGTGGCATAATAATTTGGGGTGGTGCTTACTCAAGCAATTTTCTTTGCATTGAGGTGGCAATTAAAACCAAATCCGACCAACGCACACCAATAGACACTTTGTATTTCAAACTCGGTGTCCTACCACCAAGGACAACTCATGTTTATAGACTAGTAAATTACGTTTTTAAATCTCGGGACACGTTTAGGAAGCATGAGGTGGAAAAAAGTACGAAGGCTATTCAGACAATTATTTTGCGAATTCCTCATCCAAAGGTGGTGGCTCAACTTAAGAACGCACAGAAGTTAGAGTGAAGAGTTTCAACTATTGGTTGGCACAACTTTGATATCAAGGCTGTTGATGCTTGGTATCTTTTTAACACCAGAGGGGTATTGGGGGGGGGGGGGGGGGATTCACATTTTACTTTATTTCCTTAGTAATTTTACGTTTCGTTATTTTAGCAGACGGTCAGAAATGCTTTGTATGGGAAATTCTCTCACATGCTCATCAGCACCTCAGAACTATAAAGCAGGAACTGAAACTCACACTTTCTTCTCTGGTATAATAACCAGTGTTGAGATGGTGCCTCCTCATGTTTTTCCCATATTGGCATCACTGAGTGACTATAATAGAGCTGCCATCTGATGGATTACAAGATTGGTAGTTGTTGAAATATAAGGGGGTGGCCTTATTTGGTGAACCTACCTTACACGCAGAGAATAGTTTTTTAAAGGGTTCGATTTAAACCAATAGGTATACCCTTGGGGAAAAAACAACTACCGTGAATTGATTGATTCTACCATGAAAAAAAGAAGTGATATGCCATTAATGCACCCGTGACTGAAGTACATTAAATTCTAGGTTGGCAGGATATACTTAAAACATAGATTTGGCAATTTTTTTTCTCCTATAGGAACACACGTACCGCGTGGTCAACAGCTGCACCGCGGGGTCAGATCCCATACTTCATACGATCACAAAGAATCGCAAATTAAATTAGACCTGTCGAATCAGTTGATTTTATGAACTAGGGTTGCAAGAGAATATTGTGTTAAATTATTGATTAATCAGAGGACGAAATCCCAACGCTTCCTTCGCTCTGAATCGTTAGCTTATTAACGAAAACACTAATTAAAACCGAGGAATTGCCGTTTGACGAATCTACTCCAACGTCACAAACGACCTTTGTTAGAACCTGATCCAATTATACCGTTGAATGGCCTCATCAAGAAGCGTCCGCTCATTTCCACCATTTGCGGGGGACCTCCTTGTGCTTCTTGCTCGCAAATGACGAGACCGGTGGAAGGTTTTCGAAGAGGGGTTTACTTCTCAGAATAATCAACCTTTGTTTTTTCAGCGAAGGTCAAAAATTGTATCAGCCTAAAAATTCCTAGTTATAGGTGGGTAGGTTTCATGACTTTTAGATTTCAAAAATAAAATGTCGGGCCACCGTCCATTTAATAAATAATCTATAATAATTTTTCAAATAATATTTGAAAAATCGGATATTGTGACAAAATACTTCGTGTACCCTGGGGTGTCGGTGGGGCTAAGAAGGAGCTACGGGAGGTTTTTTGAAGAGTTTTGCTATCAGGTCGAGTTAGGTGTCCGTTTTGAAGTGTTTTTGGACGTTAAATCCATTTTTTTGGTCCCCGGAACGTTCCGATTCACCGTGGGGATCTATGGGGCTTTCATGTGGCTACAAATGGGATTTTTTAAAGAGTACAAATAAGGTGTCGTTTTCCGAATAATTTGAACGCATAATCCATTTTTTGAGGTCTCACATCTGCCCAAACATTGTACAAAAAAAAATTTTTTTAATTTTCCAAAGCTTTGGAAATTTAACTAGAACTTAATGGCACAGAATTAATTTGTGCACAATTACCCTTTAATAAAGAATAATAAACCTGTGTTTAACATTTTCAGCGTTTTTAAAATTATGCTTTATTGAGCGAATTATTTACATTTTTGCACTAGGTATGTATTGATCAATCCATTATTACCAACAACCTGATCTTTTAGCTCCGTACTTGTGAGCTTAGTAAATTTGGTTATTTATTCAGGTACCTAATACACAAAAATGACATTTTTGTACATTGTACTATCAGTACCTAATGAATTATTATTTGATAATAAAAATTCAACACATTTTGCGTAAGTTAAATCAAAACCATTCAGTTCTCAGTGGTAAATGTTTGAAGAGTTGATTACTTATGGCCCTCCCACTCAATCCTCTCGAGAGACATTTCAACGCACCACTTCACAAAACCATTAGGAACAGTTCACAAGATGAATTGTGCCAAGATTCGATGGTTCGAGCCGCTGATCAATTAATCACCCGTCCAGATAGACCATCGAATCCTTTTTCGAAAACTCGTTCGAGAAAAAACAAACATTCAAGGTGTCCTATGCTATAGCATTGTCTCCTCCGTTGACAAAGGCCTAAAACCTGAAGCCATCGCTAAATGCTTGCCATAATTCGCGTGACATCTCTCTCCCTCATCGTGTGATAAATCACTTCAAAGTCCTGTGATGACGAGGACACTAAAGTAACTTCGTCCCAGCCCTAACAATGCATTATCTCCGTGATACCGCCGTGTAATTCAACTGAGTGCCCGAGTAGTTACGACGCTTTCAACTCCTCAGTTATGGAAGTTGATGAACTTGAATCATAGGGAATGTCCCCAATCTCGAGGCAACTATATCCGAGGAACTCAGCTTTTACGACTTAAAAACAAAAGCACAGCTTGCACATTACGATGGTTACATAGGTAGTGCATCAAAACTTGGGTAGTTATTCGGCGTTATCCTTCCAAGCCACGTTCACGCGCACAGCGGAGATGGCAATATTTTGAGAGTGGTATTCTGCTATCGCGTTTTTTTGGTATTCGTTTTGTAAGTACTTTCAGAAATCCTTCATGCTGAGCAAGATAGACTCAATTAACACTGCCCGCGATTGGGGGCGAAGCGATCACTAGCGGCTACTAGCGAAAAAGACAAAACCCTCGCGAGTAAGTAAGCTTTTTAGGTGTAGTGGGGCTTTTAGGTCGATTTCCTTAGAACCCGGGGACGGTCATAGGCTAGGCTTCATTCTCCCGAGAGCGATCTTCCTATCGCTTCGGGCGTTCCTTCCCGACCGAGTTTGTTTCCGTTTCCTCCGTAAATAAGGAAAGTGTCCCAACTTTTTTCCAAAAATCCGAGTTTCTCGTGTTTCACCGAAAATGAGATTTTGCCGCGATTCCAACGCTACCAATACGATTTTCGTGGGACGAGCCGTTCCCCACGAACGGGAAACTGCGCCCCCTACTTCTTTTTAGTGTGGGTAAATCCTGCTTCATTGTTTAGCAGGATGAGTCACGAAATTTTGCTTGGCAACGTTACTATTCAAAGCATGTTCCAGGTTTCTTGAATTTTAGCCAAAGGCAGAAAAGCTTATTTATTTAAATTAGATTTTCTGAGTTGGCAACGCACGCTCGTACCTACTTTTTGAATAGACCATTAGAACTTAGGATGAATATAAACTACCAACGTGAAAGACTTTTCGTCACAAAAATGATGTAGGTATTTTCCTCTTTTTGACTTTTAACAACATGGCACAGGATGATTTAACCCGAAAGTTAAAGTTAAGTCGGGTGCACGTTGTACCTACCAAAGAATAAAAATCACCTGTGTAAAATTTGCAGCGATTTTCTTTACTTCATACTACATATAAATTATAGGCTATAAGGGTTTATTGTTGTTGTAGAAGAGTTTTTCACTGTAGTGTACATTTAAAAGAGTGCTAACAACATAAAATCCAATTAAATTTTGCAAAAAAAAAAAAAAACTATTCTTTCAAAGAAAACTTGGAAATCTCGGTAGCAAGAGTTTGGTTAGGAATGTCATACGATCGTCGGATAACCTCCCTAATATTCTCAACCCCTCCTTTTACCCCTTGAAAATCTCCCTTGGTCGTAATTCCACCCCTGCGCTACTCAACCCCCGGCAGAGATCACTCAGAGTGATGACGAGAGATGATTCATAACCGGGACGGTTGCAGGGAGGGATGAGATGAGACGCAGGAAGCCTGCAACCTGGGGCTCTGTAGGGTGCTGTTGTCTGATATATTGGAACCATGAGGGGGCTTCAGGATTGTAAAATATTTCCACACATCCGCACAGATCTATTTCGGTTGGCTCACAACTGGCATTATATTACTCAGGAAGAATTACGGATTCCCTGCTGGGTGTTGAATCCACACACAAGAGATCTTGTTAAGAAAGGTCATAGACGGTGCAACGTATGTACAAGCAATGACTCTTATTTAGTATGAAGTTAATGACTAATTTAAAGGATGTGTTTCATTACAAATCACAAGTTATGATCCATCATCAATAGAGCGGTCCCGGGTTGAATCTGCGGTTCAAGACATCGACACACTCCTTCCGGCTCTTTTTTCAACAAAATATTTAATATCCGGTCGGAAACAGCCAGTTCCGGAAACATCGAGGACTGAGGTATATGAAGAACACGCCAGCTGCTGGAAGCAATATGACATGAGAGGGTGTCTTTCCAATGCTACAAGCTTAACCGACTATTTCATGCTAATCTACTCGCAAGGATTTCAAATATGAAATTTCTTTCATATTATGAACCAGACTAATTCGAAACAGCACACACCAAGGTCCTTGGCGATGAGTTTAGTGGGATAGGATCTCTGTGGGTTTAATCTTACCTACTGGATTTCGGGTCCCATGACAAAGTGACTTGAGGACTCCGGATCTCCACCCAACTTGGAGGCCGTCCTCTCTTTCGGGTAGTTAATGACCAAGAAGGGTAGAGAACTTAATGGCCGTGCCGTCATTACCAAGAGAAACGGATTATTGCGGGTGATTTTGCGAAGGGAATCCACGCCACGATTCGAGATCCGCAACATTCCCATTCTGGAAACTTCGGGGATTACGCCTTGTGGGGCAGAATAAAATTTATTTTGCAGAATAATATTTAATACTAATGGCACTTTTGCTGTCTCCAAAGAAATGAAATGTACCGTCCCTCTTATAAAAATTTAATTTAACTATATTAAAAATTTTAAAATAAACTTTTTTTTAATTTAACTCTCCTTCAGACAGCTCAAAGCAACAATATCAGTATTTTCTTTGTCCACATACAATAATATTATATCGCATTATAATATAATTATACCCTATTATTATGCGTTATATTATATCGCATCTGGCGGTTTATTGTTGGTTCATTAGCTGATAATATAATACATTTATTATCAGCTAAAGAATCAACAATAAACCGCCAGATATTATACCTATCATAACATATATAATAATAATATGATATTATCATATAGCTGATAATATATTATATTATATCAGCTAAAGAACCAAATTAAACCACCAGATGCGATTTTAATTTTTCTCATTTCTGCCACCTTTCAGCGTCATCGGTGCTATCGGCGTACCGTCAATTCAATTTTTGAAACCTTCAAATCATGAAACACGTTGTCCGTAGACAAAATTTGTTTCCGATCGAAATGACCCTCTTTGCGTATACGTAGGTTGATTATTCCAAAAATAACAAACCAAAATTGGGAAGCTGGGAAGTGGCATAGCACATCTTCCGCACGCTTCAACAACAGACTGAAAGCAAAGCCGAGGATTTTTTTTTTTTTTTTTTTTTTGTCACAAGGTACACCTTGTTACTTGTTTATAAGAATTCAAGGTTGGTGTTCATTGTCAACCAAACCAGTGAAAGAATATTAATCAGTGGACGGCCCTCAAGGCAACGCCTGGGGTGGACAATGGGGAAGGAGATGAAGAAGCTGAAGCGAGAGAAGAAAGGAGCAAATAAAACAGGTGGAGGGGTTTTGAAAAGAAGACAATTGGATGTAATCAAGGGGTGGGTTTCAGAGAGGCAGTCAATAATGGTCCTGAGCTAAAGATATCTCCTCTGCCGCCGTTGAAAAGAAGCACATACGTCAATATGTGAGCTCCCGGTTAAGGCTGGCATTGTGTCCCGAATTGGAAATCCTATTTTTTTTGCAAATGAGAGCAGAAAAAACCGAAGGATTCGTATTTGTTCAGGAGTGCGCACAAGAGTCATAGATGAACGAACTACATAGCAACACTTTACACATTATGTAGGACCAAGACCTGGTGTATTTTGAGTATCCACGTGAGGTAATTTCCTATGTTTTCATCATTGTGTGATCAAAGTATATGGAGACGAGAGCAGAACCGAATTCTGCTTACTCCCTTTAGCTGGCTTACAATCAAGGCTCTTACAATGCCGGAGTATCGATTCCTGGCTATCTTAGCTCATTACGTTGTCGCTAAGAAGCTATATTGGTTTGCGACCTTGCTGATCTGGCACAACGGCATGGCTGTCCGTTTAATGGGTGCATGGTAAGCCAGGAGTCCTGCCCTGATCAATTGACTGACATACTATCTTGTAGTAGGTATATCTTACTACCTATCGATAGTATAGACTGTGGCCGCCCGGATATGGGCTTTTTCTGCCGCACCTCCCAAAATCATGGAACTACAACACACTATTTTTGTTGGGACCGCTAGCCAGGACTCTCCTGCCGACAGTATTTCGGACGGAGTGGCCAACTCAGCGGACCCAAGTATTATTTCACGCGGGGTACTTGCCCAGGCGGACATTACCGACAATTCGCTCGTGTCAGCCGGGAGAGGTACCTATCCTTCGTAAGGATCAATTTGAAGCTGATGTCACCTTTACTGACAATGAGCTCCTTTAATGATTTTTTAAAATGTTTTTCCTGCAAAGGTATAGGTGCTTCAAAAGTTACGAAAACGGGTCCATATTGCAGAAAACCTGTTTCAATTATTTATAGGGCCTTAGGAAAAATATGATATTTGAATTCCGAGGTCTGGAGAGGGTACATGACGTGGGCTGCTCCATCGTCTTTTGATTGGCCGGGAGATCCCTCTCTCTCTCATCTACGCAAGTCAGCCAACTTTACTACGCGAAAAGTCGACCCCAAAAATCGAAAATCGGGTTAATCATTATAGAAGGTCATTCGAAAATTGAGCATCGAGGTTATTATCAAAGAAGGTTATTCAAAAATCGACCCGGGCCGAGTGTTTTTATTCCGATTCTGTTCGGATTTATTATTTAGCGCTCTGGCGGCTCAGTGCCCAACTACTCGACGCCCAGCCTGGCGAGGTGTGACGTCAAATATGCCCGGCGTTCATTTCAAAATCTCTAACATTTCGAAAATAGCTCATCACGTACCTATACGGATTTTCGAACTAAAAATTGGCGTTTATGGGTTTTAAAGAGTGCTGAATCCGAATATATTGTCAGAAAATTTCAGCATTTAATGCTGAATTCTGACCTTTTCAAGAAGCCCATTCGCTTGAGGTAGCTCAAATTCAAATTGCATCAGGCGTGGATCCAGGACGCGTTTCTATTGAAGTTGACAATTCATCCTCAGTGGAAACTGCGACTGGACTCCCTTCCGAAATTTCACGCATCCCAGTCTGTCTAGAAAATTTTAGTCAGGCTGGGCCTAGCGAAATTTCCCAAATTGCTCCAACATCATTTCCAGGGTCAGCAGACCACAACAAATTGTGCGATGCCCCAGGTACATATGTTCGTGCACTCCCTTCATCTTCCTCCAAAAACAACGGGAGCGAAATCCAAGTTACGCTAGAGGCTTTCTCCCAAACACACAACACTCAAAATAGGGACGACCATAGGAACACAATTTACAATTTACTCTTGTAGGTACACGCCCCACACCTGGTAAATTGGGAATACCTACATAAACTAACTAGATATGTAGTATAGGGGTGAATCTACGAAAAGTGCCATTTTCGGGGTCACACATTTGAAAATTTAAAAATCGAGAAATTCCGAACTTTTTTTATGGTAATAAACTTGGATTACCTTGGTGATTATTGTGTATCAGTGGCTACGCAGCAACTTTCATCGTTCTGTTGTTTGACAGCCAGATGAATGATTAAGACCAGATGAATGAAAAATGAGAGTGTAGACGGAATTTAAAAGAGAAATCCAGCGAATTGAAACCATGGTATAAATTTTTTTAACGAAAAGTGTCAAAATCTTGAGTAAAGGCAAACTCCAGTGCTGTCATTTGCTGGCATTCTTTTGCTGTGATATTCATTCATCTGGTCTCTATTCATTCATCTGGCCACAAGAATGTCTGTTGGCCAGATGAATGAAGACCAGATGAATGAAATTTTTTAAAATAAATCACTTGTACAAGTAGATAAAGGTAAAACAGAAAAAACAAAGAGCTCATCATAATCTATGCAGGTGTTTGTACAAAAATGGACTTCGAGCGTTTTGATAGATCTACTGGAGCACCCACAACCATGACCAGAAGAATGACTCACAAAAAAGTCACGCACCTGATATTTCCCAGAGCTGTTGTTTGGAGGCCTACAAGATGGATAATAAAGAGACCTCATGGTGAGGGATTGAAGCCACGGGCTTCAGTGGTGCCACTTTTAGCACAAGAATGTTCCCACAAGTTGTTGTTTCCCTTCACCAAGCATGAACTTCAGGAGCCAGATGAATGAATTGAAAGCTCGGGACAGGACAATTATCAACAGTAGTTGCTAACCTTCATTAACTAAATATTCAAAAGACACATGCTCGTAATCTACAGGCTTATAGGCACTAGTAAAAATATTGGCTGATTTTTTCCTTCTCACGTTAAGGTGGGGTCCATGCTGAAAGTTGACTACCTCATGATGGGGACAGGCCAGATGAATGAAAAATTTACCATTCAACCCAGATTTTACCTGTGAAATATTAAACTGAAACACCCCAACTGACACGGAAGAATGGAGCCCGTACCTTAATATACTATCTACGGTCTATAGACTATCTTTTTCGACCGCCTTTGACCTTCATTAAGTTGGATAGGCAATGTCAGGTTGTTCATTATACAGAGCATTCTGCATCTTTGGTAGAATGTAGGAATGATTTAGAAACAGGTAGGAATTACAAAGTGGTTGTTTGCCGATGGTGCAGAGGTCTAATCCAATGAAAATGATATTTTCGAAAACTGCACCGATCTGTGCTGTATGCAGATTATCAAGTATCTATAAAGTCCCAAAAAAAAATCACGCATTTTTAATACGTAACTACGCATATATTTTGCCGGATGAGAACATGGGACTTTGAGATATCTAAGTGGAATAATTTACTGTACCATCTCCTCAGTCCTGAAAGGAAGAGGATGAAAGAGGCCACTAGCGTCAAGTGCAAAGCAAGATAGGAATAGCTATAATGGGAATGCTCAAAGAGAAAAACCTGTACAATTTTGGCAGCGTGATCCTCAGACATGACGTAGTGTTGTGGATGCGGGCTTCCTCTTCTGGCTCCAAATTGAAGACAGTCGCCAAACATTTTCGACGGCGTTGTACGGGATTTTCCATATTTTGATTGTTCATCAAGTCGTCAAGATATTGTCAAATTAAAAATAAAAATCATAAATTCTGTTCTTGGATCTTCTTTCTTTCTGTGAAGTTTGATGTTGATATTTGAAATTTAGTTATGAATGAAATGGCAAGACAACACCAACGCACTACTGGGTTTCACTGCTAATAACAATAAGTTGCAAATTGATTTTTTCCTCATCGACATATTTTTTATGGTGAAACAATCGTAGGCGGTCGATCACTGATTTTACAGCTCAAATCCCAAGTTCAATAGCACCATCTGAAGGAGGCCGATGGCTGTTGAACTGAACTCATCTCACAATCCGTGAGTCCCTGATTATATGGCCATTGTCGGGTTCAAGGCCAAAACGGCTTGTCATTGAAACGTCGAAGAGCATCACATACGCGCGAAGACCGATCGGCCATGATTTAAAGATGTAGAGAAGTCGTTAATAAACGGTTAGCTCCTGCATTTATGCTTATATAAGTGAAGCAAGAAATCGTGCGTTGGAGCGTGCTTGAATTGTGTGTCTCCGAAGAATGAAGTATATTTTAATACCTAATGTTTATAGGTAAGGCTCTCTTCGTTGGAAACCGATATTTTTTTCCTTCTGAGTGAAATTCTGTATCAGTAGAGTTAGTATCAACCCTTCTCAGCCCCAGATACTCACCAAAATTGAAGAAGTAAAAATTAAATTTTCTTTCATTTAATGAACGTACTTACCACCCAGCTAGATCCAAATCGGGTAACTTCACCAATCTTAATGCACACATGGAGAAGAGTTAGTAGGTTTTTCTGATGAATTGATCTGGTGGAATTGCGAGGTTTGTTTAGTATTTTAATTTCCTCGAGTTCAATATCCTTCTACTCTCATAAATATTTACAACAGGATGTTGGTAACAATCACGTAAATTTGTAATGCAATAGTGTGAGGAGTTATTTGCAGTGGAAGGTTCCTCTTTCTTTCGAGATCACCAACGAGAAGAGCAGCACTTGTTTTATTTCGCTAGTTCAATTTACTTTATTATACGATAAAGTGGGTGCCATAAACTGCTTCTCCCGTTCCACCCGAGAAGGGAAAAACACCTTACGATAATTGAGAAACCCGCTGAGAAATGCGATGGAAGCTGGCAGAAGGTTTGACTGGGGGTTATTTACGAAAAAGGAAATTCACTTGGTGGTGGCCTGGAAATTATTTTCCATAACTTCAAGAGAAGCTTATGCGAGCAAGAGAGAATGATGTTGTTTTCGAGGGATCTTCTCCTTCATAACTAAATGGAATCCGGGGAATTAGAGAATATTTCAGCTCCTGTCATGTATATGTATACGTTGGAGGGTTAAAGGTAGGAACCACAAGATTAGGTTGCATACCTTTGCTCCTCCCCGTTGGTTTTTTGGCAGATTTAATTCACCACCAGCATAAAACCCGTCTGAATAATGAAGACAAAGGTACGAGGAATGTTTTTTGCGTGGTGGAAAACTCCCTGAAAAAAATATAAATTACAGATGAAGGTTTTCAATAGCAAAAAAACGTTCAGGGAATTTTCCACGGTTCCTATCTGTGAATTCTCAATGAATCCTTCGAGTGATTGATGAGATAATTCATCAGCTATTCTTTGGTGAAAAACGTGAGAAGATATAGAAGCAAAGAAATACCTTTCCCCACACTCGTTCAAGCAAGCGAACGCTTACTCCGTTGGAAACGTTCTGCAATACATTTTCCGTTGGGTTCCCCATTTTCCATCGGGTCGGTCCAATATCACTTAAGGTTAGGGTGCACTTTTCATTATAGAGGGTGGATACTGGAGAGCCCTAGTCTCTGCCGTATTCTACCTGCTTCCCGAATCACTTTTTTTTTTCAGCTTTTCTCTGAAAGGGCTTCCAACCCTCATAAATCCAAGACATCTATAGAGGAAAAGCGAGAAGGTTTCCTCCCTCAGGAAAGGAAGAAAGATTTTCGGTCAAAAGGAGTTCTATCTGGAGAAATAGATTGGAATTTGTGTTATCGGCCCTTTATTTTCCGTCAATACAATAAACGTAAAAGTTTAATTTGGATCATTTTGTGCCCGACGAGTGACGTGGCAACTGTTGAATAGTACACCTCTAGGACATCAGGTCTTTTGAAATAAATTCCTGGAAAATAATCCTTCCGTTAATTTGAACTATTAGGAGTAGGGGAGGTGGAGGCAAAAGTTTCCAGGCACGTTTAAAAAAACCCGGGAACAGTTTCGATGGAAATTAAGTAGGTAGTTCACTCTTCTAGTTCTCATTAGTTGACCTATGTAGTTTCGAGAGGACCAGTGCACTTTCTCAGGAGTAAATAAGGAAAATGTGTTTTTGGCATGTTTGATGTTATTTTTTGGAACTATTCAGCGCACATTAAAACCCAAGAGAGAATAAGTTAGATTTTTTGGCATATTTTCCCTCTGTTGTGCATTAAATCAGCTGCAAAATGCTTCAACTCCCATCTCCCTAACCCACCTACAATTGTCACAATCTCACTGGAAGCAGAATGTGCCAAAATGGGGTAAAAGTTTCCAGACGCCAGGGGGCAAAAGTTTCCACTTCCCTCCCTGGAGAAAGTGGAAACTTTTGCCCCGAACTCAAAATGTATTTAAATTTTACTTCTATTACTACTTAACTTCTATTTGTGAACTGTGATGAGGTGGGCTTCGAGATTTGAAACCCACCTAGCTATAGTGCCAACCCAACCGTTACAAAAAGGGCGTAACCTTGGTATAAATTAAGTAAGGTCAAAAACTGATGTTATTTCTTGTTTTCAGCAATTTGAAAAAATGAACCCTTTTTTAGAAAACTTACAGTGTTGATTTGGCCAGGACACCCTCCTCTAAACTGATAAGTGGGGCAAAATTTGCCTCTGGAAACATTTGCCCCACGCGTAGAAACTTTTGCCCCAGTGTGTGGGGCAAAAGTTTCCAAACGGATGTTTCGGAAAAATGGAAAATTCGCACTCTTAATGTTTTGGTAAATGAACCATTTTTTTACTGGATGAAGGGAAGATGTTAACCTACAATGCAAGCCAATTTTCAAATCCATAGGACGTTTTGGAAGGCGGGGAGAGCTCTGAATGTCAAAACTGGAAACTTTTGCCCCCACCTCCCCTAGGTATCTACTGTAGCGGTTACAATTATACAAGCGACTGATATCAATCAATGCTTAGTTTGGGTTGGAAATACGTCACATCATGCTGTATTTCAATAAGGCAAAAAAATACGGTGGTTATCAGTGGCGCAGTGATTCGAGCGTCGGACTGCTGAGCCAAAGGTTGCTGGTTTGATCCTAGCAGCCGCTATTCAACTTCCTTATACTGATAGTTTATCAGTGATGAACACCTCTCGGAAGGCAATGGCAAGCTTCCGAAAGTATCTTGCTCTGGAAACCTCTCACATTTGCCGTTCGTACCGGCTGTGCCCAGTAGGCCCTTGGCCAATCTTACCACCGCAAGTGAAACTGTCGAAACCCTGATTTGCCCCGCCGGGAGTTCTGGAGGTGTGCCTTATCTTGACCAACTCCAGTAAGCACACATTCCAGGCCCTCCGCCCCGATTCACGGAATAAAAATCCCCGGAAAAAAAGTCCCGAAGAAAAAAGGGCAAGGAAAAAAATCCCCAGAGAAGAAATAGCGCTGAATGAATAGAAATGACAGAAGATGATAATACGTCATCTATGACAACAAGTAGGTACATACATAATATTATTATTATGCACTTGTTGTCGTAGGGGGTCAACACTATGCTGTCGGAAAGCCAGCAGGAAAATGACTAAGTACGAACGGTTAAACGTACGTTTTTCCACGAATACCTCGCTTGTTTGACAAACTTCTGTTCAATATCCCGTTCTTTTCTCAGGTATGAGGAAAAGCCCCCAGATGACAAAGGCGTTTTCGACTTTTTAGTAATCTCCTTGGCGTTCGTTTGATGGCAGAATTCGTGTGTGCGTTTTTTCAGACTTCATGATTCCTGAGTCCGGGCTTACGTAGGCCTACCTCCTGACGAAAAACCATAATATGGTTTTTATTTGGTCATATTATTCGGATTTTATTAAATAACAAATGTCATTATTTATTATTATTATTATTATTATTATTATTATTATTATTATTATTATTATTACTACTATCATTATGAAATATAATGTTTTATGGATACGGATGACCCCTCTTTTCCCATTCTTCCCTCTTTTTTTCAATTTTTAAAATTTTTGTTTTTGGAGATTTTTTTCCGCCCTTTGAGTATTCTTAGAGGATTTTTTTTCGCCCTGAAGGATTTTGTTACCATTTCCAATGCCTCCGGAGAAGCGAACCCAGGATGTTAGGTACTTCGATGCTTTGAACATACATGTATATTATACATAATATGTATAATGGATAATCCATAATATAATATGGAATACTCCATCGACCTTCGGATATATCTATAATATTATTATGGATATATCCGAAGGTCGATGGAGTATTCCAGAGATGAATCTCTGCCAAGTTCACAACGCAATTTGAAATGCGCAAAGGAGCCCTTCCTCTGGTAAATAAACCAAATACAACCGATTTCCAGTTGCTCCAGGTTCTTATGACGAGTTTTTTCTATTAAATTGCAACTGACCAGGCTGTTCATCCTAATAAGGAAATTCCTAACCTATTCCTATAAGGAAAGCCCTAACCTCAATCTTATCACGGCTCTATCTCATGCCATTCATTCTCAGATGCTGGTCTTCTTTTCCGGCGGATTTCTCTGGGACCTCATAAATCCCCGTATCATGTGAAGGTGTAGTCACGGGGAAAGAAATAAATCTTTGCCTCGCGTTTTGGGTCCGAACTTGACCGGATGAACGCTAAATGGAGATAAACACACCCTCAGCTTTCTTGTGGAGAAACTTTGATTTATTTGTGCGAACTCGGATGATTACTTGCCCAGCTTAGATCATGGCCATGAAAGGAGCCAAAAAATATAGTAGTTATGTCTTCAACTATTTATCGTATCTGCAAAGATCTAACCAGGGCTATTCAAGTGTGTTTTAGATCAGGCGAGAATCGGCTTTTGTTCTTATCATTTTAACATTTTTGAATGAGAACTGGTTTAGCAGAGTAAATACATGGAAAAAATACGGCTCTTTTGGTGTTTTGTTCCGGTCTTAATGAAATAATAAAATTTGCATGAATG
Source organism: Pilophorus perplexus (assembly GCA_955831195.1). NCBI lineage: Eukaryota > Metazoa > Arthropoda > Insecta > Hemiptera > Miridae > Pilophorus > Pilophorus perplexus. Next base: position 23,573,233 of record OY037010.1, read on the forward strand.
GGCCGTCAGTTTATTTCAGCGTTAATTAAATACAAAGGCAGCAAATCGACGGTTGTTTCTGGACGTTTGTTTGTCTATTTCACCACGACTCGGAACTAATTGAAGTGAATTTTCTCCCTCTTTCCATCGGTTCCAACTTAAAGAACGGAATTCCTCGGTTCATTTACATTTGAAGCTAACAACCCAGCTAAATTAAAGTATTCAAGGAAGGATTTGAAAAGAGCGGTTGGGGAGGGTTGAATTTTTATGACGCTATGTCCCTATTGTAATACTGAAGGTTCTGGTGGTTAGATTTCAGCAACTCCGGGAATAATTTTCTGTCTTTGTGAATCCGAAGCTCGCGGGTTATGTCGATTTGAAAAGCTAAATCAATTTCCATGCATAATATAATGTAAACGGTATCAGGAACGTGGTGACGTAGCAACATGTGCTAGTGAGCTTACGGGTTCCCAAGGTTTACAGCTGAGCTCGAGATCAATACACTCCCATTTGGCAACGATCGACGTTGCCCCAGGTCAGTGCCTTCCACCTCCTACTACGTTTCCTGCTTTACGACAACTTTACGATAAATACTTCTTAGCACAACTATGAGCATCATTATGAGCCTCTTTGACATTATCATGAAATATTTTATATCGAAAATTTTAATGCTGCCATTGTATGAGTGATTGGAGTAAGGGTCTTATAATTGGGCCTTGTTAATCATGGTCTCAGTAACGAACATCAGCATGGTAGACCTAGGGGGAACCCTCAACACCTCGAGCGTGGACACTAGGAAGTCAACCTGGCCCATTTCAACCCAATCTCCAACCACAAGTGGCGGCCTGATTTTGGACTGGGGTAAGTGTAACCCAAAAAATCGTTAGAAGTTTGACCATAGGTTTATCAAACTATCCTTGATTATTGGTTAAATTTTGCAGTCAAAGGCTCGATTAGCTTCTAAGTAATGAACAATATAAAAATTGGGATCAAAGTTACACTTGCCCCACCATGTGAAGGGCAAGTTTAAATCTGGCCTTGTTTCACGTGTAACCCAGCAATTTTCCATTCTCTACAAGCAAATTTTACATTCAAACGTCTGCATCACAGCAAAATTTAATAATACGATATTATCTCGTAAAGAAGTACTTCTCTCTCACACACACACACACACACCCTCACCCCCTCAAACACATAAACCGATTTCTTCTATTCTCCTGGCGTGATGTACCATCAACATAAAGCAGAAAAGCTCGTTTCCATAGTAGAATCACCACCAGTAGTAGGTGCCACATAAAAACCTCCCTCAGTGTAGCCATCACATTAGCGATGTTGTTTAGGAGAGATCTTAACACCTCAGGCTGAATTCGTTCACTCTAGAATCACCATAGTAGTAGGTGCCACATAAAAACCTCCCTCAGTGTTGCCATCACATTAGCGATGTAGTTTAGGAGAGATCTAAACAACTCAGGCTGAATTCGTTCACTCTTCTCTCCCAGGATCCCTGATTGGATTACGCCCCTGGTGTCTTTGGAGGAAGAGTAAGGGAGTTCCCGAATATCGCTGCGACACGGATTGTCATGATCTGTTGGCCTGGGAGGTGGTATCAAGACAGAATAGGGAGATCCGCTATCTCCAGATAGGCACGAAGTGTCGTGTTGATCTGGAATGTGTTGATCTCCGGAAAGGAGCTGTGGGGAGGGAATCCAACATCAAAGATGAAGGGTCAATATTGATGTTGGTTCTACAGGAAGTATATGCAGGAATCAGAGGGCTGGCTTCCACAGACAAGTTGTCGCCAATGGAGGCCAGGCCCACTGGCACCGTCTTACGGAAGTCTGATCTCCCGGCGACCACAGTCGATTTGTTGACAATGGTTGCCAGGGGACAATGCTTCCCTGGACCAGGGGAGGCCCAGTCCTTGGGTCCAATCAAAAATACACTGCGATTAATCATTCTTGTGGAACAATAAGAATAGGGAGAGTCCAGGTAATTAGCGATGAAGCTGCTCGAGCGAGAGAAGCTGGACTTGGCCCGCGACAGGACTACGAGCGGCAGGCCGGCGAATTTAATTGTAGACTGAGACCCATGCGGCCACATCCTACATTTAACTGTTTGATCATGCTCGTAATGAATGTTTGCTCATTAAAATATTTAGAAGGTAAGTGAACTATAAGTTATAGTCTATAACATTCACTTTTAACCCTTTATGTCCATCCTGAACCTCAAAAAGCCAGGCATTACATTCCCAAACAGTGTTTCACTTCCGCGGGAGAATGAGAAAATAGAAACGAGTGGAATTATTGAAAAGGCGACAGCTGGGAAGGTTCTAGAATCGGAATACTTGAATCCCTGAGAGGTGAAGCAGCAGGGGCAAGTGACCGCTGATATGAGATGGAATTCCTCTCGAAAATCACACACAGTCGGAGGAAAAGTATCGTCGAAATGCAATTTATGGGATTCGAGTGCGCAAACCCTGTGCGACATGTGTCGTGAACGTTTCCCGTTTTATTAACAAACATAAAAAAAGGGGGGGAAAATACCATTCGAACAAAAGGGAAACACTCTTCGCAAAGGCCTGAAGCCCTAATAGAATTGTCCCCCTTTCGTTCCCATTTGCTTTTTTCTCCCTCACTAACTCGCTTGTGTGAAATACCCCACCTCTATACCACCTCTTCTCGCAATTTTTCATGAATAATATAACAACGGAAGGGGTGAAGCTCCAAGAGAGGGCTAAGTCGGCACGAAATAGAATATTAACAGGACATTACAAGGAATTCTAGAGGTTGCACTCCGTTTTAATAAAGCGAAGGAAAAGTGGAAATTGGTTCATGGAAGAGGGTAAACTGAGTACAGATTTGGAGCTTCTTTAAAAGCAGAAGGTGAAGTGTGCGTACGCATGTTTCATTACGGTTCACCATCTAGTTGTGCCCGCAAGCTTTTCAGCTCGATCGCACAAACCCGAGGGGGATCTGTGCGGCTTAGAAGGGGCAAGAATGCAAGAAGGGGCAAGAATGCAAGAAGGGGCAAGGAATGCAAGAAGGGGCTACTAGAATGCTTTTTGAAGACTTTCGGCTGATACCGAGTGGGGTGCCGTTTTCGAGGTATTTCTGGAGGTATGTGTAGAGGTCCCAGAACCATCCGATTTCACCGTGGGGGTCGGGGGGGGGGGGGGGGGGGGCTCTTGTGGGTCTACAAATGAGCTTTAATTTTTTTTAATTAAAAGAATTTGTAGATAATTTATACCAAAGAATAATAATCCCTTGTGGAAAAGTTGCAGCTTTTTCCCTGCCTCTTACTACTGAAGTGGGTGAGATCCCACATACCTAACGCATTTGCTTGTTTCAAATGGGAACCCCTGCATTTTTTGTGAGATTCGGATTCCCCGCCAAATTTTACGGCTGTTAAGCCCATTAAGTGCAATTATTGGCGCTGGTTGCAAATGGAAGTAGGTAGGACCTACCTGGTAGGTACCTTGTGTCTTCATTGTTTGCGCTCCTGTCCAGACGCTACTTGTAGGCCTATACAGACCTATACAGACCGTTCTCGTCCCTTCCTCGCAATCCGAATTTTAGTGATAAATTTTGAACGAACGAATTCCGATGATCGGGAGAGTTTCCTGAAGAGTTTAGCGACGATCTCCTTAGGCGTCAAGCTAGCCATCCGTTCTATGATGTGTGAGACCTGGGTTCGACACCCACTGGGGGCAAGAAATGTTGCCTTCCTTTGGGCCAGCCAATGATTTGAAAGCAAGCAACTTCTTAAGCATCTCTAAAACGTGGGAGATGGTTTTATTCCTCACTAATTTCGGGAATATTCTGGGTTTCTAGGTATTTTTACTACTAGCGGGGACGGATTTGGGGGGGGGGGGGGGGGAGGGGGGAGTATGCGCGAATGGGCGAACAAATAGTTATCATATATGATGTATACATGGTATGAGGAGAAGGCAATCAAAACGTCACTTCTCCACCCCTGGCCAAGAAAGGTAAATTTTTGTTTTTGCAGTTTTGGGATTGGGTTCCAGGTCTAGTCAGATGGAGAACCGAGTAGACCTACTTGACCGAGTAGTAGACATACCTGTAGCAATCAATCGAATCATCAACCGTCAATATCATCATTTGTCAAATTGCTGATTGCTAGTTTTGTTCGCTAAAACCCATGGGGCTCTCTGTGGCTAAAAAGGGACCACGGGAATGGGAGTTTGAAGGCCTTTGGCCATGAGATCGAGTCAGGTATTGGATTCGAAATAGTTTTGAGCGTAGACTCCATTTTTGGGGATACCTCAACTGTAAAAAAACTATCTACCGACCTATAGGTACCACGATTTTTTTTTTTTTTTTTTAATTAATTTTTTTTTTAGATAAATTTTTATTGGCTGAATTAATTTTTGCACAATTAATTTCGAAATAATATTATACTATAACCAACCCTTGGGTGAAATTTGCTGCGTTTTTCAAGTTTTTAAATTTTTATATTAAGAAGGGAAGGTCTTTCCATCAAAACTCAACATTTCCTACACATTTTGGTTTATTATTCTTGGAATAATACACCTATGTTTTCGCGACGGGGGTCGACGACTCCGATCGGGCTCAAAATTTGACATTATCCGTTTCAAGAGGTGTACATTCTAAATCCAAAATGTCCGTCCGCCGTCCGCCGTCCGCCGTCCAGGCCGTTTTGGGCAGTAGGAATTTTTTTAAAAATCTGAAATTTCGGCAAAATACTTGGTTTACCATCTAGTTGTGCCCGCAAGGTTTTCAGTCCTATCGCTCAAACCCGTGGGGCGCTATGGGGCTATAATGGGGCTACGGGAGGGGTTTATTGAAGGCTTTTAGCTATGGGATCGAGTTAGGTGTCGTTTTCGAAGTATTTTTGGACGTAGAATCCATTTTTTGGGGTCCCGGAACGATCCGATTTCACTGGGGCGATGTTTAGGGCATTCGTGGGGCTAAAAATGGGATTTTTGAAGGATCCCATTATGTTAAATATTTTTCGGGTATTTATGATCCAAAGTCCGTATCTCTGCTCATAAACCTGGGATACTTTTCGTACACGTCAAGATCAATGTCCAGAGACGGAACTGGAGCTCCCTTCCATCGGTTTCGTGTGCCCTCTCCCAACCCGATATTTATTTTATTTTATTTATATTTTTCCGATAAATATATTCAAATAAATAAATTTGGACATTTTTTTCTATTTTTTCCAATATTTGCGATTCAACTTCAGAAATTTGTTAATTTTAATCAAAACCTTGAGATAACCAATAATATACTTGGGTCTGACATTAAAAGTTCAGTTAATCAACGAAAAAGCCGAAAAATGTCATTTTTTGACCCTTTCTGGGTCTCAAAAGTGAATAAAAACATGATTTTTGGAATCTGCGCACTCAAAAACATAGACCTACTCATTTTGAAAGCAAAAGTTAAAAAATTAAAGTCGCTAGGAGTTTCGATCACGTTTTCGGGGGTTCTGGACCACTGTGCGGCAGAAGCAGCGTCCAAAGCCAAACACCAGAATTATGGCCGGGCAGCAGAAGACACGAGGGCCGTCACCCCCTTATTTGCTCAGCCGACGGCGCCCTTCATTCCGAATTCCTGGCCTTTCTGAGAAGAATGGCCATGACCCTCCTTTCCTACGAACCGCTCAATCACCCTATTTTTTTAATTTTAAGAAAAACTAATCATTATTGAAAAGCGAGTAAATGTTGTCAGAGGCCAGAGTCGGTGGTTGGCTTATTTTAGCCAGCACGGGGTGGCCCCCCCCCCCCCCCCCCCCCCCAAGTCGTACATAAATGTGAGCTATCAGCGTTACCCAGAGGACACCGCGAGGAGGTTGCTCACGTTGTCCCCCAATATCAGTGGCGTGAGCCACCTCGTCAAACGTTAAAAAAAAGAAAATGAGGGGGGGGGGGGGGGGGTACTCATGAGTCCGAAATGACGTAAACTGGAATACAGGCGAGTGACAAGAACGCGGTCCCACAACTGTTTCCGAACGTATACCTACCGATACGTTTCAGTCCCAACAACCAATAGTTCCATGGAGGCGTCCGCCTAACACTCGTCCCTTTTCAAAAGAAGAGAGACTCCAAACTCCTTGAGCCTCCTATGCCTCCACCAGTTGAACACTTGACCAGCTACGGATGGACTACGAACAACTTCGTCCAGTTCTTTGATCTCTTCAAACTCGTGTTTGTCCTCTTATGTGTGTTCAGATTTTATCAAGGGGTTCTTGGTATGTGTAATAATGTAGTGAGGGGAGAAAATGTAACCAAGTTCTCGACCTCGACCTTTGTAAGGATCCCTCACGATGGGTAACCATTCCTAAACATTAACCAAATACCCACTGTAAGCACTTCATGAGCCATCCTACCTTCTACCTACCATCTTCCTTTCTTCAGCCAGCCTTCTCTTCTTCCCTTTGGTCTGGCTTCATCCTCCAGCTCCTGTCCTCGTTTTTTTCTTCTGTTGACTGGGAAGCCTTCGGATCTGCCATGTTAAAGACTCTGATCACTGGAGAACTGGTGACTCCAACGCGATAGAGTTAAGGGAATTGAACCCGATGCGAACTTCTGTGAAATGTGAAAATAATGAGAAAAGGATCTAACTCCTGGCCCTGGCATTTATATATAAGGGAAAACCACTTTTTACAACTAATATAATAATTAGTTGTAAAAAGGGGTTTCCCCCATGTGACCTCCTCCTACCCCCCAACTAAGGGGGGGCTTTCCCCAAATAGTCACACCTTCCTCACCAAATTGGTTAGATTACTGGAACAAAGCATCAATCCTATGGAAACAGGCGGTAAACGTTCCAGACAGCAAACAGGCAGTATAAATGCTCCACGCAGCACACTGGTAGTATAAATGCTCCAAGCAGGAAACAGGCAGTATAGATGCTCCAAGCAGCAAGCAGGTAGTATAAATGCTCTAAGCAGCAAACAGGCAGTATAAATGCTCCAAGCAGCAAACAGGCAGTATAAATGCTCCATGCAGCAAACAGGTAGTATAAATGCTCCAAGCAGGAAACAGGCAGTATAAACGCCCCATAAAGAACAAAGGCAGTATAAACTTGCAATGCAGCAAATAGTCTGTAAACATTCAAAGGAGGAAACAGGCAGAGGACGTTCCATTTGGCAACAAGCGGTGACAGGAAGACGTTCCAACTATGGAAACAAGTGGTGATAGTTCAAGAGTTTTTATTGCCAAGAACACAGAGTGCAAAGACAAGGTCGAAATTTCCGTACAAAATTACTGGTGATAACCTTTCACAGGCAACAGGCAATGTCCAATGGAATTACTTACTTTTGAGGGTTTCTCCTCTTACCAGGGGCTGCTCAATATCGCCTGACGCTATACCCTATGGTCCTGACACCGAACCTTGGTGAGCTTGAGGCGACGCATCGAGTGGGCGACCCTTCTTCAGTCGGGCTTCTGGAGAACCTGCCCGGGTCACATTTCTGCACATGCCTTTACCATTGGAGCTTCCTCGTGTCCAACGAGCTACAGCAAATTTTCCTTGAGGACAAAACAGAAACTACCTCAACGTCTTCTCACCTTTCATACTTTGCCGCTTCTCTTCACACCATTCTTCCCCTTCCATTGGCAGTATACTTTCAACAATAGCACTGAGGATGAGCTGTTTAGTTCGGCAATGGATTTCTCGGCCCTCCACTGACAGTTGGCCCTCCAATTGGCACACTCCAGACTTGTCAATGATGGAACCCAGAAACTTGAAAGAATGCCAACATCAAAAACCTCTAGAGCAACCTATGGAACCCTAAAAGAAAGAGAGCCAAGAGTAGATAATCAGAACTTACATGTCTTCACTTTGTCAAAGGACTCATCTAAATAATATAAAGATAATAATATATTATACAGCTTCAAATAGAGAGCTCACAAACACAACTTTCTTCGATTAAGACAAAACAGTACCTAACTACTCTCCATCAACTTTTCTTCTTACCATAGTTTGCTGTTCCTCTTCCCCCACCATTGGCAGTAGCGCCAGACTGAAGACCCTTTGGGATCTTGGGCAGCGTTCTATAAATAAACTCACTGGAAGACGAAGCTATTCGCCAAATTATTTGCCTTACAGGTGATTGTATGCAGAATTTGGTGACACCATTGCTGCAGCAAATCTTATCTGGTGTGTCGCTTCACTGCAGAAAAACTGGATTGGCCCGTAGACAATGAGAAGATGGTGGTCTTATCATTCAGAGTACTTCAGTAATGACGCTGATGCTCCCAAGAAGTCTGCCATCGAGGCTGAAATACAAAATGACCGTTTAGCAAGGAAATCCACTCCACATGTATTTCACTGTAGACAATCTAACACACCGATAATGTCTTCTCTGTAAATTCAGTCAATGAAGGCAGCACGATGCCAGATGCTGAGGACTGTTTCGTGGAGTCAAACGAAGAAAGCTACGAAGCTGTACGCATTGCTGAATCACCTTGTCTGTGGGGGCCCGCAGAATCATTTCGCTTCACTGCAGAAAAACTGGATAGACTCGTAGACGATTAGAAGAATCGGATATTTCTTGGTGGTCTTATCATTCAGAGTACTTCAGTAATGACGCTGATGCTCCCAAGAAGTCTGCCATCGTGGCTGAAATACAAAATGACCGTTTAGCAAGGAAATCCACGCCATATAATATATGGAGTGGATTTATATAGGTATATTATACCTATTTCACTGTAGACAATTTAACTCACCAATAATGTCTTCTCTGTAAATTCAGTCAATGAAGGCAGCACGATGGCAGATGTTGAGGACTGTTTCGTGGAGTTAAACGAAATCCACCCAAGGAGCACGAAGAAAGCTACGAAGCTGGACGCATTGCTGCATCACCTTGACTGGGGTGTCCGCAGAATCACTTCACTTCACTGCAGAAAAACTGGATTGACTCGTAGATGACGAGCAGACAGTACAAATATGTTACCTACATAATATTATTAAGTTGGGGTAGTCTTACCCATCATTCAGAGTAGGTACCTACTCACTTCAGTAAATGACGCTGACGCTCTCACATGGTCTGTCATCAGAGGCCAGTTACCAAATGACTGTTCTGCTAAATAAAGAAGACGTACCTAAAGATGAAACAACCACCATGCCTGGTTGTCATATTCCTCGAGCTGAGCACGGTCCACCAAACTTCACGGATGGACGACACAGTAAGAGATATTCGGTTTGCACAATGTAGAAGTCAGAGACAACAACATTAAGCCCACAACATCGAATATTGTGCCGGTTGGAGAAGCCAACACCTGGCTCCGGAACCCAGCGCGGGAAACATGACAATCCACAGCAACCTGTTTCACTAACTACCAAATACAAGAAGAAATGACAAAAACAATGGAAACAACAACCTGGCCTGAACGTCATATTCCCAGAACTGAACACGGTCCACCAAACTTCACGGATGGACGACACAGTAAGAGATATTCAATTTGCACAATGTAGAAGGCAAAGACAACAACATTAAGCCCACAACATCAAACATTGTGCCAGTTGGAGAGGCCAACACCTGGCTCCGGAACCCAGCGTGGGAAACATGACAATCTACAGCAATTTGTTTCAACAAAGTCAACATTTGTCTACCTAATACCCTAATTTTTTTTTAACCTTGGAGCCACTGGCATGCAATTTACTAAAGAATAGAGATTGATAAGAGAATGTTTGAAGCCTACCACTTCAAAACACAACATTAGAGCTGAGTTGTTCTCTCTTGAGGCTTTTGGGGGGATACAGTTGAGTCAATAAAGGGGGGGGGGGGGGGGTTAAGCCAATAATTATTTATGGTTTGTAAGCTGAGGCCACTAATGTATTGTAAACTTATTGTAATTTTTTACCAGCTTTTCTGTGTTCATGTGCGGTTTTTTTTACTGGGTTATGCAAAAAGAAGTAGGAAGTTTTGGGAGTTCTGAAGAATATTCTAATTCTGATTCTAATTCTAGTTTCCCGCTTCTATGCCTACGTGGGTAACAACTGATTGTTTTGTCGATTGCAATTATTGGAATTGTCTACTTAGTAGTTTTTGTATGTTACTTGATTTGAAATGACATTGTGTTGTAATGTGTGCGGGTGTGAGTGCGAAGGCAGGTGTCTGGTGTATATATAACCTAGGAACCTATATAGGGTACCTAATGTTCTTGATTCTTGAAACAAACAAATGCCATGTGAAATGTGACTGTGGATAAAAGTTCTTCCTTCATCTGAAGTTCTTGAAGTTCATGAAGTTCAACATGCAAAAGGGGGGAAAGAGACTAATTTCCAACAGTGGCTCCATAAAATGGCATTCAGGTTGGGAAGTATTTTAGCATTGCTTTATGTTCAGATTGACCATTTGAAGAATTTCTTTAATGGTTTTCTTGAAAACCAACTCCAAAGGACAGGAAAATGAAAATCAACTGAGTAGTGACCATCAAGGGCACAAGAATGTTGAAAAGGAACTTGAATGCCATCTTGAATGGTTTGACATGGTTTTGAATTATACCTGGCTCGATAATTGTTGATGAGCATGCCTGAAAAAAAAAAAGAAAGAAAAAAAGAATGAAATCGTTTTTGTGATGTGAAATTGTACCATACGTTTCAACAAAATGTTCGCAGAATTTACTCACCAACCAAACCTTGTCTATGAAGCCTTCAGGAACTTTGGAGAAACTCGGAGAAGACCCCCCCACCCAAACGCCGCGAGACTTGGGAGCATTAACGGACACTCGCGTGTTGAATTGATGTGGCAGCAGCAGCAGGAGCAGTGATGGCGACGCAAGTTGTGAAGTCGACAGACGAAGTGATGGCTGAGGAGGTCTGCACGTCTCAAGGTCTTGATTGAGTCTAGAAGTCTTCTTTTCTTCTCGGTGGTGTCAAAACAGGAAGTGTGTTCTTACACTACCATCACTGTGATAGCCCACGCCCACAGACTGGCATTGACGCTCTTCAATCGTTACGTGCCAATGATAATATATACGCCTGACTGTTGAGTTCAATGCTACTGGTAACTAACACAGTAGTTTTGTTTCTCCCTGGATGGCGTACCTAGTCCCCCCTCCCCCCAGAGCCTACCTACACAATCAGCCCCACCATCCAGATCGAACCAAACTGAAACTCCATCACTGTGCCAGTCCACCACGCCTGCCACTAGCATCAGAAGTTCAGATCCGTTTACCAAGTTTACCAGCTGTTGATAATTGGAGCTGACCAATCAATGCAACCTTACTCTCACAGTGACCACCCACTCACATGCATGGCGAATCACCATGGCAGAAGCGATCTCCAGCCTGGCTAACCACTTCAGCCACTTCATCCGCCCTAAGACTACCTACCTACCCGAGACCTAAAGAGACAGACTATAACTAACTTACAATCTATAATCCACGCGGCAGGCAGACAAGGAGGCACAGTTTCGCAAGCTATCAAATAATGAATGGCAGGCTGGATCCTACGAGCTGGCTTATCCTTGCTGCGTACCACGTTTACCTACTAACCGTCTCACACATCCTGTTGACACCACCCTACTAGCCTACGCGCACTTGAACACAACACTGCACTTTAACACTCCGACGATGCCCAACGCGGTTGCTCCTATTTACGCTCCCAAGATCAACTAATTTCAGCCCAATCACTGATTCACACTCCACTTTACCTGAATGTTAGAAATCAATTTTGATTTTTTAATAACTCTGGTTGATTCTGTCACCACTGATTTGGTGATGGTGAGCGCTTTCAATGTGAAAACCTCATCGTCTGATCATTGATGACGTTTTCACATCAAAAGCGCTAGCCACCACCAGCAAAACAGCCAGTGATGAAGGGCTCAACCAGAGTATGTAATCACTGGCGGGCCTACAAACCCTTTACAGTCAATACCATTATGATTTTTTATTAAATTTGATTGGATGGACATTGTGAATTAGTTATTTTCTCGATGGAATTTGGCGAATGATTTTGTGAACTGAATGGCGATTGATTCAGGGCAAAAAAATAAGGAACCAATCGCTTGGTGGAACTGAGGGGTTTACTTTTGGTTTATTATTCTTGGAAAAATACACCTATGTTTTCACGACAGACGTCGACGACTCCGATCAGCCTCAAAATTTGACATTATTTGTGTCAAGAGGTCAAGATTCCAATAACAAATGTCCATCCACCGTCCGGGCCGTTTTGGGCAGTAGGTAATAATTGTTTGACAAACTCCTCGGTTTACCATCTAGTTGTGCCCTCAAGGTTTTCAGCCCGATCGCCCAAACCCGTGGGACGCGATGGGGTTACAGGAGGGTTTTTTTGAATGATTTTGGCTATGGGATCGAGTCAGGTGTCGTTTTCGAAGTATTTTTGGATGTAGAATCCATTTTTTGGGGTCCCAAAATGATCCGATTCCACTGCTGCGATCTGTAGGGCTTTCATGGGGCTACAAATGAAAATTTTGATGGATCCCAGGAGTTCGAATATTTTTCAAGTAAAAAACAAACGTTTGAAAAAAAAAGCCAAAAATTTTTTTCTTTGAAATATGATTTAACTTTTTTTCATTGACACAGAATTAAATTTCTGCACAAGTAACCTATATCAAAGAATAATAAACCCGTGTGAAATTGGCAGCATTTTTTTACTTGAAAAATATTTGATCTCCTGAGATCTATCAAAAATCTCATTTTTAGCCCCATGAAAGTCCTATAGATCGCAACAGTGAATTCGGATCGTTGCGGGACCCCGAAAAATGGATTCTACGTCCAAAATACTTCGAAAGCGACACCTGACTCGATCCCATAGCCAAAAGCCTTCAAAAAACCCTCCCGTAGCCCCATTTTAGCCTCACAGCGCCCCACGGGTTTGGGCGATCGGGCTGAAAACCTTTCGGGCACAACTAGATGGTAAACCAAGTATTTTGTCAAAATTTCATATTTGTAGACTCTAAAAAAGAATTCCTACCGCCTAAAAGGGCTCGGACGGCGGGGGACATTACATTTTTGGAACCTATCCATCTTGAAACGTGAAATGAGAAATTTCGAAGCCGATTCCAAAAAACCTCCCGAGAATAATAAAACAAATTCATTACCAAATGGTTGAAAACAAAGCTCAACAAGAGAGACGGAGAATCCCTCAATGAGATCAATTTGGGGCCAAACTAAATAAGCCAATCAGGAGGGTTTGTAGGCTCCAGGAATAGAGAATACCGCGAGTGTGAAACAATAATTATTTGTAAAAGATGAATTGTAATCATCAGTTCTTACCAAATAAGTCACTACCTACGCAATTTTCTTCTAAAACACGGCAACGCGACAAGTTTCGTCCAATTTGTTTCTCTCCCGGATGATAATATCACATTGTGTGATAAGTGGAGGTAATTTCAAATGAATTGGGCTGAAATTACATTTAAACTTCAAAAATACCCCAACAGAACCTCCCCGTAGAGCAGCTGGGAGAAGACTGAGTGATGACGAGGACGGGCCACACCCTTCCGGCAGATCGAATGTTGCACGAACCTCGCTGGCGTTCGTGTAAGGTCTACACGTGTAAGTCTACTGTGTGTAAGTCTTATGCGCCCACAAACATAGACCTCTCAGAGACTCTGTGGTTCCGCAAGAGGGCTTCAACTTAGTAGGTAACAATGAATAAAAATAATAATAATGATTATTATTGTTAGTTAAGTACCTATAATAAATTTTTGACCCCCTGGGACTCAACTTTGCCCTTAAACAACTCATGATGCGAAAATTCCACGAAAAAAGTGTATAAAGTGAATAGTATTAGTATTTTTTGATAGGTACCTATAGGTTAATTATGAAAAAATTAATTCTATACCAAAGGAAATATTTTTGAAAAAATTAAAAATTAATTCTGCATCAGAGGAAATATTTTTGAAAAAAATTAAAAATAGATGGTTATTAGTTTAGAGAGATGTGGGACCTTAAAAAAAAAAAAAAAAAAAAAAAAATCAAAATTACTCCTTGACTCATTGACACCTAGGAATTAGGTAAACAGTTTTGGAAAAATCTGAAATTTTAACAAAATAGGTACTCTGTTTAACATCTAGTTGTGCCCGCAAGGTTTTCAGCCCGATAGCCCAAACCTTTGGGGCTCTATGGGGCTACGGGAGGGTTTTTTGAAGGTTTTCGGCTATGGGTTCGACTTAGGTGTCGTTATGGTATTATTTCTGGACGTAGAATCCATTTTTTGGGGTCCCAGAAAGATCCGATTTCATTGTGGGGATCTATTGGGCTTTCAAGGGGCTACAAAATTTGTACAAGTTTTTTGAAGAATCCTAGGAGGTCAAATAAGGTGTAATTTGCCGAGTAATTTTGGAAGCGAAATCTATTTTTTCGAGGTCCCAAATCTGTCCGAACATTGTGTCTAAGTACAGATTATGGTTTATTACCTACTCTTGGAATAATACACCTATGTTGTCGCGACGGAGGTCGACGACTCCGATCGGCCTCAAAACTTCACATTATCCGTTTCAAGAGGTCTAGATTCCAAAACCGAAATGTCCGGGCCGTCTTGGGCAGTAGGAATTTTTTTTAAATCTGAAATTTTGACAAAATACTCGGTTTACCATCTAGTTGTGCCCGCAAGGTTTTCAGTCCGATCGTCCAAACCCGTGGGGCGCTATGGGGCTAAAATGGGGCTACGGGAGGGTTTTTTTGAAGGTTTTCGGCTATGGGGTCGAGTTAGGTGTCGTTTTCGAAGTATTTTTGGACGTAGAATCCATTTTTTGGGGTCCCGGACCGATCCGATTTCACTGCTGCGATCTATAGGGCTTTCATGGGGCTACAAATGGGATTTTTGAAAGATCCCAGGAGGTCAAATATTTTTCAAGTAGAAAAAAAAAAAAAAAAACAAAGTTGAAAGTAACGTATATCAAAGAATAATAAACCCTTGTGTAAAATTTGCAGCGTTTTCATTATAATTCATTCGGGTTCTAAGGACAATATCATGCCACCAGAGGTCAAAACTGAGTTAGGTAGGGTAAATGTACTTATTGATGCAGTTTTTTCCCACGCTCTATTATAGAGCCACATTATTCTAATACCTACGTATCACGTTTTTTGGCTCTCCTACAAACATTTATGAAAGGGGAGCTGTGACGTTTTTATTGACCCCCCCTCATATTTTCATGTCTTTCACATTTAGCATGAAAAATATCTTTCGGTCCTTGCACCCCCTCGATCAGGTAGGTATTGACTAAACTCAGCTGTTGGGGAGAAGTGCTGCGTCGCCATAGCAACTGCGGAGAGGGTAAGTCACCTAGGTTATTCCTGGCACAACATTGAACTGTGTTGAGCCTTAATGAGGCTTCTTCGCTAAATAAAGAATCAGGTAGGGTTGTTGCGTTTGTAGGTAAAAGATACATTATGGTAAAAGACGCATAGTACCTACGTATTCAATGCATTGTAAAAAGTTACGAGCACTTGAAGTTGACTGTCGTAACATTCCTTAGCGAAACGTACAGAACCTCGGCTCAGAACAAACCTACTCCAATGCATTATGCAGGTTTAATATTAGAGATGTTCGTTACTTTAAAAACGCTGCAAATTTTACACGGGTTTATTATTCTTTGATGTAAATTATCCAAAAATAAAAAAATTTGATCCCCTATATATAGGTGAAAAATTTAAAAGAGAAAAAAAATTAATTTTCCATTAAAGTTTGTGGACGGATGTAGGACCCCGAAAAATGGATTATGCGTCCAAATTACTCTGAAAGCGACACCTCATTCGACTTCCTGGCATCCTTCAAAAGCCCCATAGATCCTCACGGTGAAATCCGATGGTCTTGGAACCCAAAGGATGGATTCTAGATCCAGAAATACTTCATAAACGACACCACACTCGATATCGTACCCGAAAACCTGTAAAACCCCTCCCGTAGCACATTTTACCCCCATGGGGTTGGGCGATCGGGCTGAGAACATTGCGGGCACAACTAAATGGTGAACCGAGTATTTTTTTATATTTTAAGATTTAAAAAAAAAAATCTTACCGCCCAAAACGGCCCGGACGGCGGACAGACGTTTCGTTTTTGGAATCCATAAATCTTGAAACGTACCTAATACTATAATGACAAATGTTGATCTGCCTTAATGCACCTATAGGTCCTATATATAGGACCCATGTGATAGGTGAATTATTCCAAGAATAACAAACCAAAAGTATTGATAAATAATTATATCGATAGTTTTAAAAATATCGAAACGTACGCTACTTGTAGAAACTTGCGACTTTCGTGAAGGTATCTGTAGGGGTTTGCTCCCACATCCCTGGCCGCCGGATGTAGAAGTACCGGCGAGAGGAAGACGGGGAGAATTGAGCATAAAAAATTTCCATTTACTGATATTTTTATTCTTGACATTATACAATGCTACCTACGCAGTAAATTTAATGAAATCGATCCTGACAGCCTCATTTGCTGACAATTCGGTTGAGGAAGCTGAACTGTCAGGAGAGAGTTCGACGTGTGAGTCCGTTGTCCAGGTCCCCATTGTTGACAATTCGACTGTGGGATCCGGAAGAGCGGCCTCACATAAGATTCCAATAACCAAGGGTTTGCTGGTCAGACCTCCTTTGCCGACAATTCGGTTAAGGAAGTTGCAGCAGCCTTCCCCATAAATTTTATAGTACGAGCTCAGGGCGAACTGGGGCCGGCTACGACATAATATGATATTATCGTGTTGGGTTCCAGCATCCCCTCTCCCTTCTGGAAGCTCTGCGCCTTCACATCACCTCGACATATCGAGCAAGCCTGATGAGTGCGAGCTTCCTGTGGCTGCATCTTCCTCCTGTGTAGCAGATCACAAGAATTCGTGTTATGCCCTGGAAGATAATGTTCCCATAATACTCCCTTCCTGTTCCTCAACCAACACCGGTGGTGAAATTGTGGATTCACGCCACAGGCCTTCCGCCAATCTCACAAGACGTAATGTAATTAACTTAAATTCTGTGGTAGGAGCACAAGCATAAGCAAGTACACCTCCATCACCCGTTGTGGGGTTCCACAGTATCAACCTTTATAAGTTATAAATTATAACCAATATTTTCCCCATTCATGATGACGTGTCCTGTCCACTGATATTAACAGTGACTTGTTTTGATAAAAATCTTATCAGACAGCTCTACATAATTATAATTCAGTCAAAAATGTTGCCGATTCTTTTTCCGAGAAGAATCGATATTTATAAAATTCGATACTTTTTTTACATCCCTATAAATTGAGAAAGATTCAATTAAAATGCCTCCCTAGTAGTGGTTTGGGCCATTGAAATTAAGTATATCGTGAGCAGGCAACAACTTAAAAACGTATAACATGTGGACATAGAAATCTTGGTTTGTTGATGAATTTCCGAACTAATTCAGTAGTACATAACACCATTTTTGTTTAAAAAATGATCGCTTCCCTTTCAACATGATACGATTACATCAACTTTTTCTGCGTCAAGGGATCAGTTTTATCATCATCCGCAACAAGCAGACTTTGCCTCAAAATACTCGAACGTATTCTAAAAGCTCCGGGGATGACTGTGGAAAGAAATCGGTGAGTTGCTTGGGTGTGACTGACACGGATACCAAAGCTACATGCCCGAAACCGCCGAGCGATGTGTGCCAGCAAGGGATGCTCAAAGTCCCACCGTTACCCGCTGAGTGTAGAACGAAAGAGTCTCAGGCTGGACCTGTGTATGATCCAATGTGCATGAGGCCTTACGCCAATCCATGTAAAGACTCTGTAAAGACTTGCAAGAATGACATGATCCCCCGTCCTTGTGTTACTCCTTGTGAAAGAAAAAAACCACCAACGTGCTTAGGTGAGCCTGATTGTGCATACGAGAGGAAAATTGATTGGGGACTACGTGCGAGGCAATTATTGTTAGCGTTGGGAGCTGTTTTAGGTGGATTGATATTGTACCGGCTGTATGGATCAGAACCAAAAGAACATGTAGGTGTAAAGATAAAGAAAGACCGAAGGTTCGCGCGACCAATGGAATCCATTAAAATTCCTGACTCCTCCAGCGACATTCCGGATAAGATTGATTATTTGATTATTGGAGGAGGTACGGCGGCTTATGCAGCGCAGCAAGCTATAAGAAATTCATCGAAAGATGCAAAAGTCCTTATCATATCCGACGAGCCTCCTTATCTACCAGCCATGAGACCACCACTATCCAAATCTCTCTGGCTGGACAAAGACAGAGAAAGAGCTCTTGATTTGGAGTTTAAAACGGATAAAGACAAGAAAGTACAAAGCTTATTTTTCGAACCTGCTAAATACTACGTGCCAGTCGTACAGCTGAAAGACTCTCCTGGTGTTGGGGTGGCCCAAGGCTATCACGTCAAAAAGCTTTTACCCAAGAGAAAAATGGTCGTTCTTGAAGATGGCAAGAAAATAACTTATGACAAATGTCTTCTTGCGACCGGTGGTAAGCCCAGAGTACCGCCGCCTTTTGATGAAGCAAGCCAGGATCTCCTGAAGAAAGTAACATTTTACCGGAATTCGTTTGACTTTCAAGAATTAGAGGAAATGATTCAGGAAGGAGATATCGTCTGCCTGGCAATTGTTGGAGGAGGACTCCTTGGTACGGAATTGGCAGCAGTGCTGAAAGAAAGAACCAAAGATCTAGGCATTAATATTGTCAATGTCGTGAAAGATGTGGGTAACATGACCAAAGTCCTTCCAACCTACCTGGCAAAAAGAATAACGTCAATTTTATCAGAACAAGGAATCCAAGTAATGACGAACTCGGTTGTGGAGGATATGGCAATGGAAGGGTCAAACATAAAGCTCTATGTGACCAATGATCATTGTGTTACTGCCAGCCACGTAATTATTGCGGCTGGGATCGATCCCAACACTGAGCTAGCCGAAGGGTCGTGCTTGGAGCTGGATCCTGTCAATGGGGGATTTTTGGTCAACAGTGAGATGCAACTGGCGGCTGGTATATACGCAGCTGGTGATTGCGCATCATTTTTCGATTGTGACCTTGGAAGACGAAGGGAAGAGCATCACTACAATGCCATGTCCACTGGGAAAATTGCGGGCGAGAACATGGGCGGCAAATCGAACAAACTCGAACAACAACCGTTTTTCGGTTGCGGCGTCGCTCCGGATTACGTGTTCGAGGCAGTCGGCAAAGTTGACGCCTCCAAGTGCTGCACTGTTGGGGTTTTCCCTAAAGAAATTGATCAAATTGCGGTAGGGGGACAAGACGAAGAAGATGATGATGGTGGTGTGGAACAGCTTCGAAATAAAAGAAAGAAACTCAACGTGAAGTATGTTTCCAACGATGGCAAAAATGCGGGACACCCTCCTGCGGGTAAAACTGGGCCAGGAAACGCTGACGGCTATGACATCATAAAAGATGACGAGGTTGCAGAAACACTAGCTGGACAAACTTTTGACAGAGGAGTCGTGTACTACTTGAACGAAGAGCAAGTCATCATAGGAATTCTTCTAATTAATCTACCTGGGAAAATGTCGGTGGCTCAAGGGTTGTTAAAAGAGAAAAAAACATACGATGATATCAATGACGTAACGAGCAAGTTTGAATTACACAGTTCTGCTGATGCTAAGGAAATTGGAAACAAGAAGGGTAAGCGAAGTAGAAAACAAAAACGCAAAACACGAGGAAAAACCATACATGACCTTTGACTGTGAAATGAAGCTCATCACATTACTAAAGCGAACACGAAATCATGATAGTGTTCAAGTTGGCGTCCAATATATAAATTTTAAAATCAAAGTTTAGTTTTGAAATACCACTGTTGAAACTGACTCGGTTTCACGTAATTTATCGAAATAAATTTTAGCATTGGGCTCTCATGAAAGACATTTCATGGCTTCGGGGTTTAAACCTCAATTAGACAAGCATGAGTGTCATTCTATGCCAAGGACTGTAAAATGTAATTCCACCACGAAAATCCTGACCATCTATTGCCCTCGTTGTGAACGTTTATTGAAATAAGAAATCGCTAAAAGCCCAACCACAGCGTTCAATGCGAACTGGAAGCTTAACGGAAATTGAAGAAGCCATTTTATGCTTCCTCGGAAATAACAAGGGCCCTCGTTTGCGGTTGGCAGTAAAGGAGGGTTTTTTCAATAATCAGAAGACTTCAATATCTCATTAAAACAAAGCCCGAGCTAAAAACCATCGACCCAACGAACAGTAAGGGCGGGTTGAAACATCACTTTCCCAGGTCTTCCTCTCCCCTTCCGCCAATCTGCAGCTCCTCCTAAGCTCTCAAAGTATTCTGGGATCTTTAGAAACCGCTAAAGTGGAGCTACGCAGAGAGAATAATAAATCAGGGGCTCACCGTCGGAGGGCCAACCTTGGGCCGTCAAACCTTGCAATAATGCAGATCGCTGTTTGATTTGTAGAAAAAATATGCGATCGAAATATCGATCTTACGGGGAGTCGGACCCGAAAAATATCAAAACATTTTTAACATTGAACATGCTTTTTTACCGGGACCTAACTAAAAAAAAAAGACCCCCAAATTTCTCACAAAAGTAGCGGGAAACCCGTTGTTGTTGTCTAAAAGTAGCGGAAAAACGCCATCTTATGTCTAAGATGGGAAATGACGCTTGGCGTTTGGTTCGGCTTTAGTTCCCAAAATTTGATTCAATGAAGAGGGTTCATGTTTAGCCGATAACATCCAGAGGTCTGGGGGTGTAACCCAGGGTGTAACCCAGCAGTCATAATACAAAATAATATTTTATGTTCCATGATGAACACACATCACGAGCGGCAATATGAGGCAATAATATGAGGATACCTACATCGAATTCGTCAGTCTATTCGGTGCTTGGTGCCAGTATCAATGTATGGATTTTTTGACATTTTCATGTCTTTACTATGGCACATGAAATCAACAAGCCATCAATTGAATTGAATAGATGAGCGCAACCTTTAGTTATTAATATTTAATGAGCGAGAGAAACTAAGAAACAGTAGGTATCTAGCGACCAAACTATGCCACACAACACATCAAAAGTATCCACGTGATGCTCATTACGTAAACAACTGCACCCTAACGACCGATGCGTAATAAAACCTTATGCCGATCAGAGGTAACGAACGGCTCAGGCTGCAAAAATCGTTTTGGAGTCGTTGGAATCAGCCTGAAAAGCTCATTCCATAGACCCTTGTACCAACGAAATCGGACAAAAACTTTCGTCCCCCTTTTGAGGCCTCCTTAGTTACACATCAGAGATAAACATCTTTCGTCGTGAAGGACCTCCCGAAAACCGATGAAGGGGATGAGGGAGGGAAAATCAAGGTAGCCTATAACCACCCCCGGAACTCGCTGATGACAATGAGACCACCCTCATGGAAATCTGTTGAGCCGCTCGGACGTGATGCTCTGTACACAAACAAAAAAAAAAACAAAAAAACATACATGTCGAAGAGGTGAGCGCACCTTTCCATTTTTTGGAAAAAGGTTGCGCTAAAAAGCGACACCAAAAATTTCGACGCGATACCGTAAACAATCCGTCGTCAATGTTCACTAGTATGAAATGCGGTGACCTTGATTCCCTAGGAAAAGCGTACATAAACAATCCGTCGTCAATGTTTACTAGTGGGAAGCCGACTACTACAAAACCACTGAGAATTATTCATTGGTAGGTACCTACCTACTATCCACATAAAGTTCATGATAAAACATGAAAATGTCTCACTGTGTTGCGGACTAGTACGCTCTGTTTTTTTTAATTGGCATTCCCTATCAGATAGGGATTTACAGATTCTGTAAATTTGAGGACATACCTAATGTGAATAAATGTCGTTTCACTTCAATCTCTATTCGGCTGAACAAACAGAGCACAGAGTGTGGATTGAGCTCACGATTTAGCCACACTCTGCATAAAAATCTTATCCCATCGCCCCTCTAAATCATTACTACCGTAGTCGCATCATAATCGGCCTCAACTTCTTCAGCGCTGTTTATGCCCGATTCAAAACCTCATTTTTCATCGTGACAACCGCCACCTTTCGCAGCCCCCCTTTTATCTGGTACCGTGATATGCCTTAATTTAATTTTAATTCACCATGAATCATTCCTCCTTCCGCCCTTCTGCCGTAGTCCCACGTAAATTCCTCTCTTTCCCTCAGCATACACCTAGAAGGTAAAAAGGCTCGTTCGGAGATTGAAAAACTCTTTTCGGCCGACAGTAATTGAAATAAAGTCTGATTACGATGAGTGACTTTAATTAAATTGTGTGGCATGCACTAGGAACTAGAGACGTAATGCTGCAAGGGGGAGTTGGGTTGAACTCCTGTTGCTAGGCAAGCGCCACCCAGTGCACTGTTACTAAGCTAACGCTAACCGCTTGTCGCCCTTTCATCACTCCCTCTCTCTTCATTACGACTTTAGCTCAGGATAAGCCTCCACTCATCTATTCTCTTCTGTTCTTGACGACTGTATTTTTTAAGATAAGGCCCAAGTACGGACCAAGTAGGCCAATTAGGGGCCAGTGTAGTGCGGAGGATTAATTTTCTCCTCTGACGAATGACAAACCTCCACATGGTTCAGGGAAGTATACTAATATTCCATACGTATTATAGCGTGCCCTCATTCCGAATAGAACTCCCACGGAAGTTTTGTATTAGGTAGGTAACTACCTACCTACTTTTGTTCTTTTCCTCCTTTAATTATTGTTCATGTTAATTTTCGTCAAAACATTCTTTCAAATTCAAATCATAAATGGGCTAACATAAATTCGTAGGTGCAGTAATGAAGTATTCTTCTAAATATGCAGGAATGGAAGATTATTATGAATCTACTTAAGACTTTTATGTCAAAATCTTGTAAAGAAAAATAACGTAACCAATCAATTAGTAAAGTAGAATTTTAAAAAAAGAGTTTTAAAAACTATGCAACTTTTACACAAAAAAGAACAAAGATTTAGCTTTTTTATTGCTTCCGAGTCTTCTTGTGTTCACTTTCGGGAGCCAAAAAATTTTTGTTGTCCGAATTCAAAATTTCCACTCGCATTTTGCGTTTCATAGCCTACTGAACAAATTTGGTTCCGTGTCTGTCGGTCTGTGGGTCTGTGGGTCTGTCCGCATTTCCTTGTTACAGCCATAATTTCCACAATTTTGAATGAATTTAGCTCAAATTTTGCGGGATTATGCGGATAAGGCTCCTTGAGGTCCCATACGAATTTCATCACAATAGAATCAGCGGTACGCTCTGCGCATGCGCTAACGTGAAATTCTTGAAACATGCATAACTTTCACAATTTTGATCGGATTTCAATCAAATTTTCAGGAATTGTGTGGGTATAGCTCTAGATAGTCCCCTATCAGTTTCATCAAGATTGCATCAGTGGTACTCCCTGCGCATGCTTGAACGTAATTTTCTTGTTACAGTGACAACTACGTTCATTTTGAACTTGGCACGAGGAAGCTCATGTGCCATTGCCTTGGCAGTGTATTTTTATTCTTTTCGATAAAAGTAAAATGGGTAAAAATTAATTCTGGGTCACTAGAAAGACATTTTTGGAAAAAACATTCTGTTTGGACAGATGTGGGACCTCTAAAAAGGATTATGCGTCCAAAATTACTCGTAAAACGACACCTTATTTGACCTCCCGGGATTCTTCTAAAATCCCACTTGTAGCTCCATGAAGCTCCATGAAATCGGATCGTTCTGGGATCCCCAAAAATTGATTCTACGTCCAAAAGTACTTCCAAAACGACACCCCACCCGACCCCACAGCCAAAACCCTTTAAATAAAACCTTCCGTAGTCCTATTTTAGCCGCGGGTTGGTGCTATCGGACTGAAACCCTTGCGTTCACAACTAAATGGTAAACCGAGTATTTTGTCAAAATTTCAGATTTAAAGAAAAATAAACCAAAATGAATTAATTTAGTCAAAGAGAATAAGAATTATGGCAAAATACATATCCCTCATCTATATGTTTCGTCTTGAAATCGACCTTTTTGAACGTAGATTGTTAAAAACAGTAAAAATCTCAAGTTCAAGTCTTCCATATTTTCAAAGTTTAGTTCTCTATTTTATAATGTCCGCTACTTTTGTATCTCAGTTTCTTAAAGCTTAGTTTTCATAGTTCAGTTCTCACAGCTCTTCTAGAATTCCCAAATCCCCAAAGGTCATTATTACTATTTTTATTTTTCATTTTTTATTTTTTTTATTTTTTATTTTTTTTTATTTTTTTTTTATTTTTTTTTTTTTATTTTTTTTTTTGTTATTTTTTTCAAATTTTAGTTCTAAAGTTTTCAATTTCTTGTAGCTCAGTTTTAATAGTTCATTTTTCAACGCTCAGGTTCTCTAAGCTTCGTTTGACCTTCAGTTTATGTCATTGGATGTATGATGATTTGATTAATTACCATTAAAACACGCTTCGTTACTGAAAATCGAACTAAAGATAATTTAAACTGGTACTGCCTGATTTCGTATTCAGACTGCAAAAAACACCCAACTTGATAGATCTATCTTGTAGATTGCATCCATTTATCACTTGGTGAGGTGAGGGGCTGTAAGTGATGTGATGAGAGATGTGACGTAACTAAAACCTATTGGAGCGTTATTTCTGGCAAGATTGATTTGCAAGGTCGATTCAGGCGCATTCAGGAGGGGGGAACCCAACTGCTTCGCCCTTCAAGTGACCGACGAAGGAGACACCTATGATTAGGGGGAAAAGGGCGAACTGGAGGAGGATCATGGATGAGTAGGAGAGAGTTCCCTATCGATCCAGGCGCTCCCCCAACCCCTATTTTTACCGCTTTTCAACCCCTCGGGAGTCAGCTGATTTCCCTCTCTATGCACTTTTACTGCACACCGACTTTCCCTTTCCTTCCCTCTCTCGCTTTCTACGCAGTTCAATGCAGTTTCCTCCTTCCCTCCCTGACCCTCTCCACAGGAACACTGCTTGCACAGAGCGAAAGATGGCCGATTTATTGACTGCAATGCAGTTGGAGCGATCCGCACGCAGTTTCATTTTATTCTTTCGACGACACTGAAAAAGATCGTTTTAAAAAATTCATTCAATTCTGGAACTGAGTTTCTAATTAGCTGCGTTCGCAGAGTAAGTTCTGGCCGTTCGGAATCGAATCAGAACACGAACGCTTCCAGGAATTGAAACGGACAGAACTTCGGTCCTCCGCCAACGCAAAAATAGTCCTTACGAAGTTACCTCGACGAGATCACAGAAGGATTTAATCGCGCGTGTGACTTTCCACAATCGAGGAGGCAGTCGGAATCAGTTCGGGAAGTCCTGAAAATAATCAAAACTGCAGGAATCGATTCTGAACGAGTTCTACGTTCGCAGAGCATCAGAATTCTGATGCCAATAATTGGCATTGGCAATTATTGGCCTCATTTTTGCTTCGCTTTGACTGGGCGATTATACCTCTAGGTACCACAGGAAATGCATATTAAATTTTACTTCCTATTCGGTAACATTTCAAGAATGGTCTTCCGTTGATGAGCCACATTTTTAAACCAACGTATTCAGAAGGATGAGGTTTCCCCTCGAGCACATCCACCAGCTGATCACCGATTCTAAAACCTTGGCTCCATTCATTGTCAAGGCCATCCTCTCTCTTTCCCCGGTCATTACTTCGTTAAGAGTGGACGAGGAGCACAGTGGGGTCTTCTCCCTGGGGCATCCATCCCGAAATAAAAAGGAAAAAGAAGGCAGAAAAGAAAGACGTGCAAGGATCGGAGATGATTTATCGTTAGTTCTGGAGCCGTCTCAGTCACGTCGTCTGGCGTCTCTCATATCATCCCACGCCCTTTTCTAATAAACTATTCGTACCTAATCACTTGCCCAGTAAATTGCTCCTTATTTAACGACATTAAAAAATGTGCCATTTGTCAAAAATTAACCTTTTTATCTGTAAAGTTTACCAACCCGTAGGTAAAGAACGTACTTCAAATAACAAAAAAAAAAATCCAATTTCAAAACAGACAATTTAAGGTGTATAGGTACACCTATTCTATTTGAAAGAAAAAACGTGCAATAAAATAGCGAGAGCGAGAAGCGAGTAGGACCTATGCTATCAAATCTCAGATTTGAAAAAATCCAACTGCCCGAAATGCCCTGGACTGGACGGCGCACAGTGTATTAAATACTGTATAAATTATTTATGTATAAATTATTTATAGTTGCCTTGGACAAAATTCTAATTTTCACTGATTCCAATTGAAAAATTCTCGCTGCCCACGATATATACAGGTAGGTAGGTCTACCTACATCACATTAAATTAAGAAATTTTCTAAACTAGGTCTAAACTGGGGATTTGGTGTTTTTGCCGATTTGGGTTAAAACTTTAAACAGTCGCCGAAAAATCGGCTATTGCACTTCCCGAGGTGCGGTTGGTCGCATTCGACGCAGAAATGTACCTAAGTATGTATCTAAGTTGCAGAGTTGCAACGGAATGATTACTTTGAGGAATGATTCCTTTTTCAATTACTTTCCAAAATACGCTAGTGTTTATCAGGTTAGATTGTCCTAATTATTAGGATTCCCTGGAGGTTAAATATTTTTCGAGTAAAAAATAAAGAATTTTTGAAAAAAAAAAAAAAAATTTTTTTTAAGAAAAAAATCCAAAAAAATTGTTTTCCAAAATGTTTTCCATTGACACAGAAATAACTTTTACCCAAGTAACCAAAGAATAATAAACCCTTGTGTAAAATTTGCAGCGTTTTAATTTCGCTCGAAGGTCGGCGTGGGGGGTCGAGTGGGCTAGAGATTTTTCCCGCTCGTTCACTTTTGGTTCTATGGGTGTCGATCGTCCGTTCCCCTCTTGAACTCTTAATATAGTTATAGGGTTAATTATGTAGGCAATACTAAGGGTACTTAGTGCACCCTGTACAGACACAAGGGGTATTGTAGCGACCGACCGGGTGCTCCAAACGGGTGCTCCAAACCTCGGTTTTAAACAAACTTAAGGGGTATTGGGGCGACCGCGGGTGCTCCAAGCGGGTGCTCCAAACTTAGGTTTTCACACAAAATTAAGGGGGACTGGAGCGACCGACCGGATGCTCCAAGTGGGTGCTCTAAACTGCTAGGTTTATAGAAATAAACAAAATTAAGGGGAGTTGTAGCGACCGACTGGGCGGAGGTGGGGGGGAATGCATTTTATCATCCAGGGGGCCTCGCTTCTCTCTGCCGTACGTTTTTCACCCAGGGGGGGCCTCGCTTTGCTTTGTTGACCATTTCCTCGAACCCTGGAGCCACGCTTCGCTCTGCCGTCCATTTTATCACCCAGCGAGGCCTCGATTTGCTCTGTTGGCCACTTCCTCGGATAAGGGGGGCCTCGCTTCGCTCAGTCGACCTAGGGCACGGGTAGAATAAAAACGGTGAAATAGGTGAAATTATCCAGGGGGCCTCGCTTCTCTCTGCCGTACGTTTTTCACCCAGGGGGGGCCTCGCTTTGCTTTGTTGACCATTTCCTCGAACCCTGGAGCCACGCTTCGCTCTGCCGTCCATTTTATCACCCAGCGAGGCCTCGATTTGCTCTGTGGGCCACTTCCTCGGATAAGGGGGGCCTCGCTTCGCTCAGTCGACCTAGGGCACGGGTAGAATAAAAACGGTGAAATAGGTGAAATTTCCCTGCTTTTCAATTTCTCAGAAAAAACCCACTTGGTACCTACCTAGGTACCTAGCGTTCTGAAAGCATGCTCTGAAAATAATGAAAAATCTATCAAATTTTTCCTAGGCTGATAGAGATTTAGGATTTTACGTCGAATATTATGTTATCATTATCATGGCATATTCCAACCACAGAGACCACTGCACCAGTTAGGTACCTCATGAGAAAAAAAAAAAAAAAATCCTACCTACCTATCTTAGGTAGTAGATGTGTTGGAAAAATCCAAATGATCCTGGATATTTAGGTATGCAACTCCCTGAGAATACTGAGCCAGTTTTCTGAATTTTCGGATTGAACCTAGTTAGGTATCTCACGAAAAATTACCTATTGCAAGTAGGTAGGTACCTAGTAGAAAAATTACAACTACACTTGGATAGTTACGAAATCAACTCCAAGAGACCACTTAGTCAGTTTTTTGAAATTTTAATCAAGTAGGTAGGTAGTAGAAACCTACATATCTATCTCAGAAAAATTACCTACCTACCTATCTCAAGTAGTAAATGTGTTGGAAAAATCCAAATGCTACTGGATAGTTAGGTAGGCACGCAACTCCCTGAGAATACTGAGCCAGTTTTTTGAATTTTCGGATTGAACCTAGGTATCTCACGAAAAATGGCCTATCGCAAGTAGGTAGGTAGTAGAAAAATTGCAAATGCACTTGGATAGTTACGAAATCAACTCCAAGAGACCACTTAGTCAGTTTTTTGAATTTTTAATCAAGTAGGTACCTATCTATCTCAGAAAAATTACCTACCTACCTATCTCAAGTAGTAGATGTGTTGGAAAAATCCAAATGCTACTGGATAGTTAGGTAGGTATGCAACTCCCTGAGAATACTGAGCCAGTTTTTTGAATTTTCGGATTGAACCTAGTTAGGTATCTCACGAAAAATTACCTATTGCAAGTGGGTAGGTAGTAGAAAAATTGCAACTGCACTTGGATAGTTACGAAATCAACTCCAAGAGACCACTTAGTCAGTTTTTTGAAATTTTAATCAAGTAGGTAGGTAGTAGAAACCTACCTATCTATCTTAGAAAAATTACCTACCTACCTATCTCAAGTAGTAGATGTGTTGGAAAAATCCAAATGCTACTGGATAGTTAGGTAGGTATGCAACTCCCTGAGGATACTGAGCCAGTTTTTTGAATTTTCGGATTGAACCTAGTTTGGTATCTCACGAAAAATTACCTATTACAAGTAGGTAGGTAGTAGAAAAATTGCAACTGCACTTGGATAGTTACGAAATCAACTCCAAGAGACCACTTAGTCAGTTTTTTGAATTTTTAATCAAGTAGGTACCTATCTATCTCAGAAAAATTACCTACCTACCTATCTCAAGTAGTAGATGTGTTGGAAAAATCCAAATGCTACTGGATAGTTAGGTAGGTATGCAACTCCCTGAGAATACTGAGCCAGTTTTCTGAATTTTCGGATTGAACCTAGCTAGGTATCTCACGAAAAATTACCTATTGCAAGTAGGTAGGTAGTAGAAAAATTGCAACTGCACTTGGATAGTTACGAAATCAACTCCAAGAGACCACTTAGTCAGTTTTTTGAATTTTTAATCAAGTAGGTACCTATCTATCTCAGAAAAATTACCTACCTACCTATCTCAAGTAGTAAATGTGTTGGAAAAATCCAAACGCTCCTGGATAGTTAGCTATGCAACTCCCTGTGAATACTGAGCCAGTTTTTTGAATTTTCGGATTGAACCTAGCTAGGTATCTCACGAAAAATTAGGTAGGTAGTAGAAAAATTGCAACTGCACTTGGATGGTTACGAAATAAACTCCAAGAGACCAATTAGTCAGTTTTTTGAATTTTTAATCAAGTAGGTACCTATCTATCTCAGAAAAATTACCTACCTACCTATCTCATGTAGTAGATGTGTTGGAAAAATCCAAATGCTCCTGGATAGTTAGGTATGCAACTCCCTGAGAATACTGAGCCAGTTTTTTGAATTTTCGGATTGAACCTAGTTTGGTGTCTCACGAAAAATTACCTATTGCAAAGGGGTAGGTAGTAGAAAAATTTCAACTGCACTTGGATAGTTACGAAATCAACTCCAAGAGACCACTTAGTCAGTTTTTTGAATTTTTAATCAAGTAGGTAGGTAGTAGAAACCTACCTATCTATCTCAGAAAAATTACCTACCTACCTATCTCAAGTAGTAGATGTGTTGGAAAAATCCAAACGCTCCTGGATAGTTAGGTATGCAACTCCCTGAGAATACTGAGCCAGTTTTTTGAATTTTCGGATTGAACCTAGTTTGGTGTCTCACGAAAAATTACCTATTGCAAAGGGGTAGGTAGTAGAAAAATTGCAACTGCACTTGGATAGTTACGAAATCAACTCCAAGAGACCACTTAGTCAGTTTTTTGAATTTTTAATCAAGTAGGTACCTATCTATCTCAGAAAAATTACCTACCTACCTATCTCAAGTAGTAGATGTGTTGGAAAAATCCAAACGCTCCTGGATAGTTAGCTATGCAACTCCCTGAGAATACTGAGCCAGTTTTTTGAATTTTCGGATTGAACCTAGTTTGGTATCTCACGAAAAATTACCTATTGCAAAGGGGTAGGTAGTAGAAAAATTTCAACTGCACTTGGATAGTTACGAAATAAACTCCAAGAGACCACTTAGTCAGTTTTTTGAATTTTTAATCAAGTAGGTACCTATCTACCTCAGAAAAATTACCTACCTACCTATCTCAAGTAGGTAGTAGAAAAACGCTGCAAATTTCTCACAATGGTTTATTATTGTTTGATAAAGGTTACTTTTCCAGAAATGTAATACTTTCAATAAGAATAATTAAAAAAAAAAAATTTGGATTTTATTTCAAAAAAGTTTTCAAACTTTTTTCGTTTTTAAAAATATTTGACTTCATGGTATCTATCAAAAATCTCATTTATTGGGCCTCCCTTCTCTCTGCCGCCTATTTTATCACCCAGGGGGGATCTCGCTTCGCCCTGTTGGCCACTTCCTCGGCAGGGGTGCCTCGCTTCGCTCTGCCATCCATTTCTCACCCAGGGGGTCTCGCTTTGCTCTGTTGACCCCTTCCACGGATAAGGGGGGGGGGGGGGGGGGGGGGGGCTCGCTACGCTTAGTCTACCTAGGGCACAGGTAGAATCAAAACGGTGAAATTTCCCTGCTTTTCAATTCTACATAAAATGCACTTGGTACCTAGCGTTTTGAAAGCATGTTCTGGAAGTGTTGAAAATTCTCTCAAAATTTTCCTAGGCTGATGGCTATTTTAGAGGATTTTACGTAGAATATTATGCTATCATTATCATGGCATGCTATCATTCCGGGCCGTTGTGGGCAGTAGGAATGTTTTTAAAAATCTGAAATTTTGACAAAATATTCGGTCTACCATCTATATGCAGATGTACCTTGTGCCCGCAAGGTTTTCAGCCCGATCGCCCAAACCCGTGGGGCGCTATGGGGCTAAAACGTGGCTACGGGAGGGGTTTTTGAAGGCTTTTGGCTATGGGATCGAGTCAGGTGTCGTTTTTGAGGTATTTTGGACGTAGAATCCATTCTTCATACCAACTCACAGACCACTGAGTCAGTTTTTTAAATTGTTTGATCAAGTCCCTACATACTTGAAAAAAATAAATAACAAATAAATTAATTTAAAAAAAAAAACCTACCTACCTATCTATCTATTGCAAGTAGCAGATCTGTTGAAAAAATTCAAATGCGCCTGGATAGTTAGGTATGTATGCAACTCACAGAGACCACTGAGCCAGTTTTTGAATTTCTGGATCAAGTACCTACCTCATGAAAAGTTACCTTCCTAGGTAGGTACCCATCACTACCTAGGGTCATTAAAAGCCCCTACTTATGCCAAATATCTTTCGCTCTGTGAAATCTATAGTCACCACTAATAATTCAACCCTCAATTATAAAATACCCCCGCAACCATGGGTGAGAAAATGGTTGGCCAAGCGAAGCAAGGACCCCTGGTCTGTGGAAGTGGTGGCCAAGTGAAGCGAGGACCCCTGGGCGATAAAAAAGACGGCCCAGCCAAGCAAAGCCCCGTGGGTGATAAAACGGATGGCTGAGCGAAGCAAGGCCCCCTGGGTATTAAAACGGATGGCCAAACGAAGCCCGCCCGCGCCCAACCAGTCTCCTAGTGGAGTCCTGTGCGAGAACGGATTTTTTTCTCATCTAGTTGAAGGCATTATAAATATGGCGTGAACATTGGACATTGGACATTGCAGATTTGAATTGTATGCACCTTGAAAATAAAAATAACGAAGTTCGAAAGAAAAGGAATTTATATAGGTGATACAAATAAGGGGGCTTCGAGCGCATGTACGTGTTACAAATAAGGGGGTTTCGGGCACCCGGGGGCCTGGGTGCTCCAAAATCACTTGCACCAGAGGTCGCTCTAAACCCCCTTATAACGCTATTCGACCGCATATCCGTGTTACAAATAAGGGGGCTTCGGGCACCCGGGGGCCCGTGTGCTCCAAACCCCCTTGCGCCAGAGGTCGCTCTAGACCCCCTTATAACGCTATGTATATAATATAATATATATTTTTGAATCCTGTCGCGAAAATAGGTGGATTTTTCTGGGAATAATAAACCCAAAAAAATCAGTAAAATTGTATGTGCCCCTTGTACAGACTACGATCTGCCCCTGACTTAAGAAATAATGGTGGATAATAATAATATTAATTATAATAATAATTTAAAAATGGTTTATAGATAATGGTTCTTTCCGTAGCTACACTTGGGACCGGATAGCTTGCGGTGCTACAGTTTTGCACGGCAGTCATGTATTGCGGAATAAGCCAACCCTCAGAACCGCAGGCAGTCGGTAGGTTCATTTTATTTATTACGATTTATCGTAGCCATTAAAATCGAATGCCTTATTTTACTATTTATTATTACCTACCTAGTAATTATTTTAGAGGGTGAATGCAAGGCAAATTTTAAGGTTTTTGTTACTTCTCACGTAATCATTAAGCAGACGTCATTTAGACATCCATGAGTCAGCAGTGGGTACCTAAAGTTGAAATATCAACAGCAACTGATATCAGACAACATTCCCGCTTGTTTGGTATCCTCCTGTTGTTAGGACAACAACAACAAAAACGACTTCAAAGAAGACTGAACTCAACTTGATACGATTTATAGGTATCACGTTTTGAATCATTTTATTTATCTAGGTACGTTTAAAGCTATTGTTCTTGTCATTTCGTTATATTATACGATTTCGTTTTAGTAAGGGGTAAAAAGTTGCTTACGTTCTTCAATTTGATACTACCACATTTTGGTCTCTTGGTTGCGTACAAACACTTGCAAATTTTCTTATTTCGGCTTACTTCTAATTACTTACCCATTTTTCTAATTCTTGTCTAAATCTTGGTTGGTATCCATTGGCTGACGGTTTCAGGAAGGCTCTTCTACGGCTGAATTGACCATTTTAGCTAGGGAGCGTTATGTCGAAACCAAAAGACAGAGGAATTCTACCTGGTGAGAATCACTCATAAGAATTCGAGTTTACATTTTGAAGTGTACCATTTCATTCGTCTTTTTTAGGGTTGGGTTATGAAGAAAAGCCAGGAAAAAACTTTCTGCTCGAAAATATACGGAAACTACGAGAAATCCAACGCGAAACTCAAAAGAAGTTGGCCTCTCAAAACCAAGCAAATGGATGTTACATGTCTAAAGTAAGTGTCGTTATCGAACGTGGTTATCGCTTCCTTTTTCCTCTTGATTCAGCACTTGATAAGTGAACGTCCGAAAAACGTCTGTGTGATCCCTAGAAGGTGCATGATTTGAAAATCCGAAGTTACCAGAAGAGAAACCGGAGCGAGCCAGACTTGGGATCTGAAAATCCATCGCTCAAATCCAGATTGAGCACCCCTGTGACAGCTATGGCATCCGCGAAACCAGTCAAAAATCAAAGTGAGTTGACCGAGAGTTGGAACCGTAATCACACCAGATTCTGTGCTTTGGTGAATATAAATGGGCAATGTTAGCTTTCCTTGTTGTGATGCGTGTCGTAGGGGAGTGGGGAGCACATTTGACATGTTTTCGCATTTTCCACTGTACGAGGTTGAAGAAACGCTGCAAAATTTATCACTGCAATTTGCCACTTTCACCACCCAAGTTACTTAACGAGAGTTAAAGCGTTAACGCCCAAGTTAAACCGAGGGGGCACCGATTAGCATGAGAATCCGTGCGGAGCTCGGTCAAATTTACGGAGTCGTAATGAAATAGGCCCTAAGAAAATATTTTTGAAAAAATTAAAAAAAAATCTATTAAATGTTTGGACACATATGGGACCTCGAAAAATGGATGATGCGTCCAAAATTAGGAAAACGACACCTTATTTGACCTCCTGGTTGGTACCTATCCTTCAAAAATCCCATTAAATTTTGGAGCCCCATGGATCCATCTCTGATTGGGTTTGGCAGAAATGCAGACTGTGGCTGCCGAAAAAGTCGTCAAAGGGAAATTCATACAACCCAGAGGTGCGCCAGGGGCCACAAGGAAGGAAGCGGAAATGAGGAAAAACCCTCAAGGTAAAATGGTTCGCTCTTCTTCCCTGCCGTCCATCTCGCGAGAATCTGAAGCAGACAGTACATCCCCCGAAATGAATGTCGAAGACGGCTCTTCCGTGAAAATGAACCAGGAGATGCTCGAGAAATTGATAAGTGTACGTTAGTACTTGTAGTAGGTACATTGGTACTGTAGCCCTGAGTGAAGAACGCTTTACGTACTACTGTTGATTTTCTTTTCGTTTGTTCTTTCTTTAGGGTGAAAAGAAAGATTTTGTGACCTACAACACATATCGTACTTACCGCGAGCGAGCGAAGCCGAAAAAAACTGATCCAATTAAACCTCCTCCTAACTACCGGGTGGGAGAAATTCCGAAGTAAGATTGATTTGAAAAATTCACGAAGATTACTTACAAAATCGTGTTATTAAACTACTTAATGTCTTTTGCAGATATTTGCTGGCAACGAAAAAAGAAGCCGAGCCCGGGGGAAGTGGCGATGCTGACCAGAGTCCCAAGTGTCCTGGATTTATCTTGCTGTCTGAACGAGAAAGGAAAGACCATTTAGAAGAATTTAGGAAAGGTGGGATTAAATACACATTTTATGTCATTTCACATCCCTTACTGCATGGCATGTTAACGTAAATCCTCTTAGATATAAATTCTGAATCTATCTTCAACATTTTCAGCTTACTCGGAATTGATTGGTCAACTCCAGAATTTACCCTTGAGCTCAGACTCTTACAGCAGTCGTCAAAGGAAGATGCAACTGGAAAAAGAACTGGATAAGTTGGAGGACCTTATGAAACTATTTTCGCGTGGGCGTTTGTACATCAAAGTCTCGTAGTTAGGTAGCGTTGGGATCGAGCTGTGTGGGGTTAGACACCCCCCTATTGTGATACGAGTGCCTTCCTGCCGATTTTCTCGACACACTTATATTTTAAGTACCTTGAAAGTTTCACAAATGTCTATTTTTTTGGAAATTAAACTTGTTTTCTTTTGGAGCTGTTCTTTTGGTTCTATTACTGTGCCACGTCCAATTCTTTTTTTTTTTTTTTTTTTTTTTTTAAAGCTTTCAGGAATGGACTAGAAACAACAGATAAACTTTTTTTCGGCCCGGAAAAGTATTGAGAGAGATAGGTAGGTATTAAATATTTTAATATGAAGACAACAATTTTGGTATACTTCCGACCCTTGGGATCTCAGCTTCCCAAAAATCACCGACTTATCTTCAATAAATTGTTTGCCTGCTTATTTCAAGCCAAATGTGTTTACCATTATCTCCCACCCAGTGGATGGCCAGGGGTGTGGGAAAAAATTGCCACTATTCAAAAGTCAACAAATCTTGAATAAATACGATTTTATTCTCGAAAAATAGTAATAAATATGTATACCAAATTAATACTGGCAACCTTCAAAAAGTATGTGGGTGGGGTTTGGTAGAAAGTGGTCAGACTGACCACCACCTTAGTAATATTTTTTTTAAAAGGAAAATTGACCTAAAATTTTTAAAATTTATGTAATGATCAATGGGTTCAAGTACAACACAATGGAACTTAGCGCAGACCATTTTGCCGAAAAATATTCCCTCCAGGCCAGTAAGTGGCTATCTGAGAGAGTTGTCAGGCTGACCACAATCTCCCCCATAGTACCTATTTTTACCAAAACTGAAAATTCGACCTCAAAAATTAAAGGATTCTAAAATTTATATTATCTCATCTCTCAAGTACAACACATTGGAACTTACAGCAGACGAAACGGGCGTATTTTCGCCGAAAAATACGCCCTCCAGGCGATCCGAACTACGGCCCCAATTATTGACCGGACGGTCAATAGTTACTTACCTATCTGGAGCATTAAATTTAATTCAGCATTCCGTTCATTGACCACCCCCTAAACAATTTAGAATTGTATCTTTTCAAGTAAGCAAGGGGATTAGTTTCGATGTAGGTAACTTGAGAGTAGGTACCTATCACACACTCATTTTCCTCAGCAAGTCTCCGAAAAATCCAAAAGAGAAAAGAGTGAGAAATCTAAAGGTCGACGTCAAAACTACTGTGTGAGGATTTAAAGAAAGCTCAAAGAGAAGTTTGAAAAAATTGAAATACACTACATGGCACGCTATAGCTTTCTCGCGTTTTTAAACTTTTCTCACTTAGCTGATCGGGAGAATGCCCGTCATTTGAATCGTCCGTCTCTTGCACTCCCAGAAGGGCTCCATCTCAAATTTTAACTTCCAAGGGTGAACAGGAGAGACTTTAGCTCACTCAGCTGATCAGAGAAAAGCCCGTCGTTTGAATCATCTCTTATACTCCCAGAAGGGCAGAACAACGACGATTTGTTCCCCAGAGTCAGTAGTTTAATCTGTGCGCAGAGTACGAAGTTTGAAAAGCATGAACACTGTTCCATAATAATTCAAGGTTTTAATGTATTGAACAAAGTACAAGACTTGTACTTTGTGTCCCCAGAATTTTCGTCATTACTTTTTTTTCTGCCAATATTGGGGTGTAATGTCAATGGAAGTGCCAATATTGGGGCGCTCCAAGCGGGACGTTTGGGGGCTCATTGTGAGAGCCAATATCCACAAAACATCAGATGATCAGTTTCATTCGTCTTGGGTCTCTTTTACTCTGTGAAGTCAACATGAGTAATCGTCAATGGTCGTCATGAGTAAAAGTCAACGGTGAATCGTGATAGAATTTTTAAGGTCATCATTACTTCACACTTCTTCATTTCGGTACCTATGTTACCGTAATCATGTTTAAACTTAACGTTCCTCAAATGACTTGGGTCTACCTGAGCTATTTAATGCTTATTTCCAAATATAATATACCTATTTGCTTGTATTATAAGCACCAGGTACCTCCCGCCAAAACCTTGGATTTGGAATCTTCGGGAATTTTAATTTTGTCCGAGATTAGGTATCTGCCAAAGGCGCATAATCTGACAGGGTGTACCTATGTGTGAGAGAGGGAGGGAGAGGGAGGGTGTGTGTTTGTGTGTGTTTGAAACCTTTTTGAATTAATACATTTAAAATATGGAGTTCAAATTATTGTATTTTTTATTTATTTGTTATTATTATTATTTTTATTTATTAATTTATTTATTTTATTTTTATTTTTTATTTTTGTGAGAAAACTATTATTGAATGACATTCACAAACAAATTTTCGAGTGCTGTGGATCCGTTCTCCGTTACTCGGTGGCTGTGGAATATTCTGCATAATTTGCCGAATCTATTTGTAATAGACTAGGTATTAGGTACCCTAATTGTCATCAAATTGGTTCAGTTGTAAGAACTTGACCCCCAAAACAGCTGACGTTTCATCATCATTATAATGATAATGAAACGTAATAAATGATTAAAATTATTTTAATCATTTATTACGTTACTTATTATAATTCATTTATTACGTTATTATAATTCATTATTTAATCATTCAATGACTCAATTTTAGTAATTTTTACCTAATCAGTCTTCTTCAGTTTGTGTTTGCGTCAGTTTCCAGTACCTGAAAGAATCGATTCTATTTTGATTATGCCTCTGTTCGCTCCATTATTTTTTGAAAACGAAAGAGGACGTTATGGTTCAATTTAAAATTCAAAACTTCAAATAGAATCGCAACACAACAATTTTATTTTATTTAAATTAAGTACTGGTGGTTATGGATTTTCAAATCGGCTTCTACTGCATGGGCAACACTGCGTATCACCTCAACCTTACTGTTCGGTAACCTCCACGTATTGAACGCCATTTCGTTTGGCACAGTTTGTCCTCTGTTACTCTGTGGTTTGGCTGCCAAACTTTGGCATCTTTTCCTGACGAAAAGTTCCTCTCTCTAGTTCCCTCTTAATTTGACAACCCAGTATTCTTCTGTTTTCCCATTGGAAATTCCCAAGAGAGCAGACAAAATGGGCGACGTTAACATCATTGACAAGTCAATGAGATCTGTTTTCGGTACGTAAAAGTATTCTATTTTAATATTTTCAAGTTTGGTGCGCATACGTGTGTTGTAGCTCAATGCCTACTTTTTTCACAGTTGGAAACATTCCTTACGAAGCCACAGAAGAAAAACTCAAAGATATTTTCAACGAAGTCGGCCCGGTCCTTTCGTTCAAGTGAGTAGTTTCCAGCTGTAGCCGAATCCTCCGTACTATGTTAATCAAATGCAGCAGATTTAGGATTACCTAAGGTACTGCTTCTGCTTACTTGATACCATGACATGGTGTACTTCCGTAGGCTTGTGTACGATCGAGAAACCGGAAAACCCAAGGGTTATGGGTTTTGTGAGTACAAAGATCAAGAAACCGCCCTGAGTGCTATGAGAAATCTGAATGGATATGAAATTGGAGGTCGTTCTCTTCGTGTTGACAATGCTTGTACTGAAAAATCTAGATTAGAAATGCAAAGTAAGTTCTTTCATTTTATATTTACCTACTTACAAGAATCCTCAAGCGGAGGGCAACCTCGTTCCCTTTCCCGGTTTTTTCAGGTTATACTAAAGGAAATTATTTGTTCAGGCTTGCTAGCTGGACCTCCTGTTGATAACACTTACGGTGAAGCTGTCGAATCTGACAAAGCGCCTGAAGCTATCAGCAAGGCCGTCGCGTCATTACCGCCTGAACAGATGTTCGAACTGATGAAACAGATGAAGCTTTGCATCCAGGTAAGTGTCTCGTTTGTGGAGCTAAAAAACTGCATTTTCTTAGCTGTGTTCGACACTCTCTGCAATATCTTATTAAACTGTCCAAATTTCAGAATAATCCTGCAGAAGGTAGAGCTATGCTACTCCAGAATCCACAACTGGCTTACGCTCTTCTTCAGGCCCAAGTCGTCATGCGTATTGTGGACCCTCAAACCGCTATAGTAAGTTTGCTTGTTATCCAGCCCTTTTGTATAAGTGCATGAGTATGTAATCTATATATATATAAATTAATCAGTATTTTGTTGGTGATCGCATAACTTGAGAACGGCTGGACCGATTTGGCTAATTTTGGTCTTGAATTATTTGTGGAAGTTCAGAGAAGGTTTATATATAATATAATATAATAATGGAAAACCGCTATATTCCGCCGAAATTCCTCTCAAATTAATTCGACGATTCAAATGACGGGAAATGTTAAAAATCCGTACACCGTTAAAATCTCTCCTGTTGAAACATTCAGTATGGGATGTGTGGGATGTATGGGATGTGTGGGATGTATGGGATGTGTGGGATGTATGGGATGTGTGGGATGTATGGGATGTGTGGGATGTATGGGGTGTGTGGGATGTATGGGATGTGTGGGATGTATGGGGTGTGTGGGATGTATGGGATGTGTGGGATGTATGGGATGTGTGGGATGTATGGGATGTGTGGGATGTATGGGGTGTGTGGGATGTATGGGATGTGTGGGATGTATGGGACGTGTGGGATGTATGGGGTGTGTGGGATGTATGGGATGTGTGGGATGTATGGGATGGTGTGTGGGATGTATGGGATGTGCCCGATGTATGGGATGATGTATGGGATATATGGGATGGTGTGTGGGATGTATGGGATGTATGGGACGTGAGGGATGTATGGGCTGCATATAATTGGTGATAGACGGGAATTTGATAGGTACTTCACTACGACAAACCAACAAGCGTTGTTACTATGAAAAATTAAGTTGACGGGTTGCCACGGGTGCATCATCGATAGGTGATGGGCGGGAATTTGATGTTTCGTGCGACGCACGGGTGTCCCAACTACGAAATAATGAATTTTCAAAATCTTTAGAAGTGCAGCGAAGCGCGCCAGGTCAGCTAGTATAATATATTATATTATATTACATACTCCACTGTAGTTCCGTGACGGTAAGCTGCTTACTTCACTTCCTCGCCGCCAAGCAGAAACGAGCACCAGATGGTACCTCTGCATGCTGTTTTCTCTAAGTGGATTTTCATCCGACAGTTTGTGCTCATTTGCCCTTTCTGAGACATTGGATAGAGCACACCCCCTCTCCAGACAGGCCACAGCATTGAAAGGCATAATAAGTTCAGTCGGCTCCAGCATTCCACGAACACAGAAGGACCCCCTTTCCTGGATGACGGCTGTGATTTAATTTATCTAAGAGTTTATTCAAACAGTATTCCTAGGAGCTATTCGACCCTCTTTAGTGTACGATTAGCCATAATATGGCTCGTTATTATATTAGCCATATTATGCTATGAGAACCATGTAGTGAATAGGAATAACTATACAAATACAATAATAATTATACTAAATTACCTGCGCTAAGATAAATAGGTTGTTATATTATAGGTAATTAATTCATCAATTCAAACCTTCATATTACGAGCGTTTGTTGCCTACCAATTTTACAACTTTTACAGCTTTTGGCTTATTATTCTTGGAATAATTATTATTCCATAGGTGTATTATACACCCATGTAATCGCGACGGAGGTCGACGACTCCGATCGGCCTCAAAATTTGACATTATCCTTTTCAAGAGGTCTATTCGAAATCCGAAATGTCCGTCCGCCGTCCGAGCCGTTTTGGGCAGTAGGGATGTTTTAAATAATCTGAAATGTTGACAAAATACTCGGTTTACCATCTAGTTGTGCCCAAAGGTTTTCAGCCCGATCGCCCAAACCCGTGGGGCACTATGGGGCTACCGGAGGGGTTATCAGCCGCTTCGGTTCCCTCTATGCCCTGGGTGGTTCAGACCACTTTTGACGCTATTGAAAATGAGGTCAGGGCCTTCAAAGCGGCCTGACTACTACGACATAAATAACGCTGACGAGGTGCCAATTTTGTCTAATCTGCCTGAAATAATATTTTATATGAACTGCGAGCGCATGGTCCCACTCTCGTAAATTCTCCAGCCCGCCACAAGTGGTCTCGAAAGGAGCCTTGGGAAGCGCTGCAGTCGGCAGCGAGATTGGGCAGTCCCGCTTCTCCTGTGAGCGGCCTCACCGCCCACAACTCGGACCGTCCCAAATCTCGCCGCCAATTTATCATCTACTAACCGTTCAATCTTATGATGTTTAATCGC
Organism: Pilophorus perplexus; assembly: GCA_955831195.1. Classification (NCBI taxonomy): domain Eukaryota; kingdom Metazoa; phylum Arthropoda; class Insecta; order Hemiptera; family Miridae; genus Pilophorus; species Pilophorus perplexus. The sequence continues at coordinate 23,614,358 of OY037010.1, forward strand.
AGTGCATTTTTGGTTGGCCCCGAGGATTGAGCATTCTCTGGTGACACTTCACCTGAGGAAGCCAGGTCAGCGGGTCCATTGCCCAGGCCACTATCGGCGACAATTCGTAGGTATGTAGTAGCCGGGAGATCAGACCTTCATAAGACTGGGTCAACTAACCAGGCCTCCATTGGTGGCAAATCATTTGTCGAAGCCGGCCAGCTGATTTTCAGTAATACTGTGAGCTGTGGGAGACTTGTTATCAACACTTCGTGTGACATCAGAATCCACACTCCACACGCCAGGCCACCAACACAATGATTAACAAATCATGCCAACCTGGAATCCTCCTAAACTGCATCGATATCACCTTCTAGGCCTGCAGATCGCCACATTTTGCGTTATCCCTATACAGGGATATTCCTGCACTCCCTTCCTCTTCCTCCAAAGACAATGGCGGCGTAATCCTAGTTATGACGTTCGAGGCATCCTGCCACCCACTCAACACCAATAATGATAAACCTAGCAATCAATTAGGAACGCATTATTTGCGTGTAGGTACACAACCAACATCCGTAGTGAGGGGTTTCCCACAGTAACCATCGCCCCAAGTGCTCCCAACTCATCATAATATGATGAGTATATGATACTGATAGTTATTGTTTCTGTTTGAGTATATTATACTAATAGTTACTGTTTCTGTTTTCAGACGATGCTCCACAAGTCTAATCCTCAAGTGGGACCGCTGTCTACCATTTCAGACCCTCCGAAGGTGGCCCCTGTGCCAGTTCCAATGCCTTCTATTGCTTCCGTGGCCCCGGCTATGCCTTCTCAACCTGCAGCTCAAGCCAACGACTGGGCGCCTCCTCAACCACGACCTGCCCCAGTCAGTGCTCCTCACCCGCCTGGCGTTCCCAATCATCAATTTATGGGTAATTAATTATAGTAAATTATGTATTTAGCCCTCGTTTACATACTTTTGGAGTTTCTAAATACTTACACGTGCTATTCCAGATATGGATTTGAGGTCTCTGGACCCTCGTGGCCCTCCAGTGCGTGGTCCCGTTCCACCGCCTGTGGCTCCCCAGGATCAGGATTTGAGAATCCCTCCTATGGTACCTGCCCCAGCTCAGGCTCTTCCCTTCCCACCAGAGCAGTACGTTTCTCCTTTTCTGATCTCAATTAACGCGCTACATTGTGTGCTTAACTTTTTAATCCACGTCACTCGTACGTAAAATGACAACCATGCGTGTCTAAAATATGATGGAAATTCCATGCTGTCAGGATTGCTGAAAAGCTTGCTGAGAGGTTGGTTTATCAGTTTCTCACGACACCTTCAGTAACTGGCCTTCACTTTTTCACGATCACTGCGTTCTGTTGAATGTTTCGCTATTAAACGCCCAGGGCTCCGGTGGAGATATTATTTATCAAATCTTGAATTTAATTATTGTTTGTTTTTTTTTGTTTTGTTTCAGTAGCAATAGGGATCCGAGATACTCAAGGGATCCTCGAGCAGGTTTGACTCTTTCTAATCATGAAATTTGGTTTAGCACATTTTCGCGGAACTGTCTGACAAGCGTGCCAGGTCCTTAAGATGATGTTTTGGTCACAATATGACCCAACTAGACGTCCAAAACACCACTTAAAATATAATCTTAAGGAGGACCCTGTACTATTAAATATTATTTAAGGCGGCGTGGTGACAAGTGGTCCTAAAAAGCGAAAAAGCGGAAATAAATGGTTGCTCTTCCACTCTATCGATTTAAAAATTGAACGAAATCATTCGGACAGCTTTTTTTTCGAAGTGGTTGTTTGCCGACGGTGCATAGGTATAATCCAATGAGCTTTTTTTCTTTCCTAAAAGCGGCCAAATGGGGGATACTGTCATCCCCTGTGTCACCGGTACTTCAGAGCGATTCTATTGTGACTCTACATTAAATGTCCATTTGTTCATCGTCTAATTAAATGACTTATGAGTGAGGATCTCCCTCGCTGGAAAATTTCATTGCCGAGCTCAAGAAACGGCGTAAAGGGACAATATTCTGCACGGACATGTTCAGCTGGACATTAATGTCCACCTAGGCGCTGAAGGGAATGAATCATGGGATGTGAATCATTTCACTCGCACTTCGACTGCTAAGTGCGCACCCATATTTTGTTATCTCGTCACCAGAATGAAGCATTGGTTAAAATTAAAAGCTGCTCCAACACCCCCGTCACACAAAAAATCTTACCAAAAGGAAAGCATTTCTCGCTACCCAATTGGAGAAGAGTTCGACAGGTCGTTTCTTTTATGAAGTCGAGCTTGTCCTTAGTCGGGGCTTCATAAGGTTATGAGGTTCAAGAAACCTCCTGAAGGAAGTGCCGGAATACAGTTGTGGCTAAGGCGGGACATTCGCACAGCACGACTTCTCATCTTCTAGACAGAGGCGACAGTCTGTTGGCTCTTACTTGCCCATGTTCAGTGGGCAGTGACCCGTGAGAATACTGGTGATAGGGCTATTTCACCTATGATGTCACTTCGTGTGAGAGACAGTAGAGTCCTGGTCCTACCCTTCGGTGCTGAAGGTGGAATGAGCCTTTTGGCTTGCCTGAGACCTATTGTGTTATTCCAGTGGGCGGCTATTTGGTCTTTTTCCCATCGGGTCACCAGCTGGATCAAGTGGCATTTGGTGGACGTTAAGATGGGCACTGGTCCGATGGGTGGGCCTTGTTCCCTCTTTCGCAAAGCTGTCAGCCTTTTCATTGCCCTCGAAGCCCTTATGCGCCAGTATCCACACCAGGTGAAGTCTGTTGGATCCGCCGCAGCCTTAAGGGCGTCCAGGCCCTTACCAGGACTTGAATGTGTAGGCTCCCATTAACGCCTTTTTTCTGAATCTCATGGGCAAAAGTTAAAATGGCTAATACTTCGGTCTGAAAGATAGTGTCCCAGATCCCAGCAATATAGCCAGGTTAAAGTCGTGGCCGACTACCCCTGCTCCTGCCTGGCCTTCTAAGACAGCACTTCGTCCGTAAACCGTCCGTAAACCATTCCAGCACACCGTCCTCCGCTCACAACGCTCCCTTCTCCCAACGTTATGGGAAAGTTATGCTGAAAGTTTTTTAAAAATTGCTCTGCTTCGGCATTATGCGGTAGCAGTTACCGCTGCCTCTTCAAGTCGAGTCTTTAATGGTTCGGTGGAGGCGATCTACAACGCTGGGTGAATTATTTTCCGTCTGCTATCTGTTTCTAATACGCTGACAGTTTCTAACTAGGGATTGCAATCCCGAAAGTTATTCGGGATCCCGGGATTTTTCAGAGGCGATCCCGGGATTGAGGATTTTTGCTTGAACATGAAAAAATTGATTAAAAACGACGTTTATTTACAATAATTGTAAATTATATAAAATATTACTTTTCTCATGAAGGGATAATTTCACTTATGTTCTCAAAAAATGTGCTTTTAGAAAGCATAATGTTGGATCTTAGAAAGCACTCAAAGTTGGAACAGCCAATTTGCTTCTTAGCTTTGTCGAAAATGGCCCTGCTGCTCAAAAGGCCCTCTCAGCTTCTACGGAGGTCAGTGGGATGGTCCTACGTTGTTCTGGTTGTGCTAAAATTGAAACGGAATCACTGCTCTACAATTTCATTCCTCATACCTTTCCTCGTGGGATGAATATTATAGCCGATATTCCGTACCTACTGAAGAAGGATAAAACTACGATTTCTAACATTTGGGGAAAAATGGCCAATGTTTGAAGAGGGTTAATCTCGGGACCCATTGGACCTAAAAAGCTGCCGTTGCGCTCAAATGGTATACAGTGACTTTTTCGTTAGGGCGCACATGTTTTAAGTTAACAGCCAAAAACTGAAGAAAAAAAAAAAAGCCGAAAATTTCGCGGTTTTTCGAGCACCCAGCATTCAGCACAAGGGTTTCGAAGCTGGTACCGTCCCTGACAACATTTAAAAAAAAAAAAATAGAACGTATCGCTTTTTCCGTTCTAAGCCATTTTTGAACAGGCTCGTTTCTTTTTTTTAAATTATGGTCAATAAATCTTTTCGTATTTTCGGTACCGGCACCGGCTGGTTCATCGATTTCCGAATTCTTTCTTCAGGGGACTTCACAGTTTTCATCTTGGAGCACTTTCACATAGGCTTCGAACAGTTCGAAGTTACTGTACAACAGTACAATAGTTACTATTGTCCGTTATCACAAGATTTTTCCCGACAAGACTTGATCAATTTACGTACAAGGTGCAACTAATTCTCGAATCCCGGGATTTCAAATTGGCAAAAATCGACCGGAATCCCGGGATTGCAACCCCTATTTCTAGCATACTCCCTTGTGTAAAATTTGCTGCGTTTTTTACCTTTTCATTGTATTTCGTGGCCAAATATCAAAAAATCGCGTGAAAATGTGGTCCTCCCTCTTCAAAATACACTGCCAAGGCAATGGCACATGAGCTTCCTCGCGCCAGGTTCAAAATGAACGTAGTTGTGACTGTAACAAGAAAATTTCGTTCGCGCATGCGCAGGGAGTACGACTGATGCAATCGTGATGAAAATGATAGGGGACCATCTTGGGCTCAACCCACAAAATTCCTGAAAATTTGATTGAAATCCGATCAAAATTCTGGGAGTTATGGCTATTGCAAGAAAATTACGTTCGCGCATGCGCTGAGCGTACCGCTGATTCAATCGTGATGAAACTGATATGGGACAATCTAGGGCTATACCCACACAATCCCTCAAAATTATGGCTGTTGCAAGGAAATGTGGACAGACAGACGGACACAAAACGAAATTTGTTCAGGAGTCCCTGAAACGCAAAATGCGAGTGGAAATTTTGATTTTGGAGCAAAAAAATTTTTCATTTCGAAAGTGAAAACAAAGCTTCCGCTGCCATAAAGTCTCGGAAGCAATAATGAACTCTCCCTTGCCCTTAACATTCTCAGCGTGATTGGCTATTTTAAGTAGCAATAGGTGTATTATTTTATTTACCGTTAATCATGTCTGGCTTTCTTGCAGCCAACATGCCCCGTGGAGGAGCGGCTCCACCTCCAGTTCAACCGCCAAGACCCGTCGTGGCTCCGCAGCAGTCAGCCGCTGCCCAACTCGCTGGTGGCATTCCGTCTGGAGCTTCGGATCAGGAAAAGGTAATCCGTCACTTACCTTCGTCATTGAACGTAGTTTGGAAGGAAATGGAAGTGATTCCCTGAACCCTGTTTTCTCCCATGATGTCAACTTATGTAGCAAGGGGCATTTTCGGAATTACAAATCTTGGGATACATTGTGGGCCGCTGGCCATTATCTGGCTACTAGCGATAAGTGTTATTTCTGAGACAGCACAGCCAATACGCAGATTAGGGGTCAACGGTTACTTATCAAGAAAAAAAATGATTGTTTCGATTTCGGAATTATATATAAAGATAATATAATAATTTATATTATATTATAATGTGTAACAGAGTTGTGGACAATAATATTATAATAGACGTAGTAATAGAATGTACCAGTTTCACCAAATTCAACTGGGCAGCTCAGATGAAAGAAATTTTGTGTAGCATTTGGCGTCTGGGATAGGCCGGATATCGTTCAAAATTACAAATAAAAGGGCTTTGATCGAGCATTCTTTTGAGCTGAAAATTAAATAAGAAGATTGCGGACGCAATCAACCTACTGCGCGTTTTACCGCAACCAATTTAACGTTTAATAGCCTCGAGCCAGAATCTTATTTAAACACGGATCTAACTGTGACAGAAAAGCGGTTAATGGCACAGATAAGGTTGTCAAACAGTACGTCATTGAAGGGACGGTATGAAGGCGATAAATATGAGGTAGACCAGAGACAAACCCAAAGGCCCAGGTTTTTTTTATGCCATTTAAATAAAAGAGAGACCATGTTCTTTATGCCATTTAAATAAAAGAGAGACCCTTTTCCATAATATACCTCTCTAGAACATATTATATTCTGTGAATGCCCGCAGCTCGGGTTGGCTCGGTTGAAGTACTTCGGTTTTAGGAAATTGAGCTACGAACATGTGCTATTTTCAGGTTTGAGTATGACAGAGACACAGATAGAAAGTTCAAACATTACTGGAAGTCATTATACCTTATCAATTAAGAGTTCATTCATTCATTCAATAGAATGTAGTTATGAGGGCGCTAATTGTATTCTATTTGTTGCAGGCTGCTCTCATCATGCAAGTGCTTCAGCTTTCCGACGAGCAGATCGCCATGTTGCCCCCAGAACAACGTCAAAGTATCCTCGTTCTGAAAGAACAAATAGCCAAAAGTACTCAACGCTAGGTGAACTCAACTTTCCGAATTCTCGTTTTCTTCATTTTTCCTTTTTGACTACCAAACCAGCTTTTGGGGTTTAATGCATTTAATATATTATATTGTGTTCAATTCAGTTAATACATCCATAGTTCAATCTGAAACTGAGTTTTTTGCTTCAATCATCCCCCAGATCATACTTCTTCCTGCCATCGAAATTTTACTCCCACGCTGCCATTTAAAGTTAATGTTAGGGCTTGGATTGAAGGGAAACCAAAAATGTATGGCTTGTATAATATTTGACATTATCCGTTTCAAAGTGTCCAGATTCCAAAAACAAAATGTCCGTCCGCCGTCCGAGCCGTTTTGGGCAGTAGGAATTTTTTTTAAAAATCTGGAATTTTAATACTCGGTTCACCGGCTAGTTTTGCCCGCAAGGTTTTCAGCCCGATCGCCCAAACCCATGGGGCTAAAAAGGGGCTACGGGAGGGTTTTTTTGTTTTTTTTTTTTAGGCTTTTAGCTATGGAGTGTCGTTTTCGAATTATTTCAAATGACGTTGTGGGGAGTTGCTGTGAGACCCTCGATAATATCTTATTTAGGTAAAATTTCGGCGGGAGGGTATCGTAATGGTTTTCTCGGTCCGGGAGCGTATCATAGGATTCCCTGTATGAAAACCACTAGGATAAGCATTTATTCTGAGACCGCTGTTTGCATTTACAGGCTCGATAAATTTAAAATGAGTTGATCCCAAAGAGGTTACAAGACATGTTTACTAGACAGGGGAAAAAATTGCCAATATGCTCGAATCCGAGCCCTAATGGGATGAGTGAAGACTATAATCAATCGCAATAAATATCCCCAGGATTTACAGTGATTGACAAATCAACATTTCATTTCCAACGATCATTTAATTGAAGTAACAAATAGCACAATCAACAATACGACATATAGGTACAAAATGATTTTATGAACCGGAGTTTGTTACTATGTGTAGGACAAAAATCAAGACTCCGTTTCTCTAGCTTAGTTCTCTAACAGCATATTCTAGTGGTGTAACTGTTACATACTGTCATTCATTTTTGAAGGACACTTTCATACGAGAATTGTTCTTATCACAGAACCGCGCTGCGGTGGAGTTAAATGATCATTCGTTCATGATTCATTCATCTGCTCTAGGATTATCTCTATCTAGTAATCCTATATGCATACTTAAAATATAGTAGGTAGATACAAAATATTTAAAAGTATTTACAAAAAAAAAGGTAGTTAATACATTAATGAGTACAGGAGTCAGCTGTTGACGGTATATCAAAATGACAAAGGTCGACTTTCAACATTCAGCTCCATTGTTAGCAGACCTGTAACAGTTCATTCATATTCTATAGGAAACAGAAGCTGATTGCAATGGTGGGCCACCAACGACAAATACGGAAAATTGCGCCTCCCAGAAGCTGTCGGTACAAAACGAAATCGTCGCTGGAGAAGCAACACCCAAAACCTCTTTTTTCTGTCACCTGGCCAACCTGAAAAGGTGGCCAGGCCACCATTGGTGTTTGGTCTATACCACTCACTCAGAGCCTGGGTGAAGGTAGGTACTGTGTGATACGATTGCTCCTCTCGAAGTGTAACCGACAAAATTATGGGTTTTTTCCAACCAACTCTGGATCCTGCATAAAAGACTGGGAGATAAACCTGGGGGCATAAAAGACTGGGAGCAACCTCTTCAGCAAATTCTGGTTGAAAAAACGGTTAAGCCGGGTTGCTCCAACAGCGACGCAACACAACCAGCATTGATGCCTGTAGGTTCCCAAGTTCCTATTTCCATGAACGCCACGAATTCAGCTGAGCGTGAGAACACTCTGGCGGCTAACATTCACACTACTTTCAGAAATCACTGCAGATGAAAACTACTGATTGCACACGGGTACAATTTAGAACTCTCAATGCAGAAATAAATCTAGAAAAAAGGCTCTCACTCTCTAAGATCTAAATCCAGAATTTAAGGAGGACCCTGTCATGCACTGAAATTAACCTACTGAGGTATAGTTCGTAAGAAACCGACATAAAAAATCAACCAGTGACAAATTGTTTCAAAATTCTATTGATCAACTACTATCGCTATATTCTTCGGGTTCGACTTTGACAGTTATATGTTCGACGTTTCCTTGTAGAAGAGTCGAAGGGCTGTTTGGGCAGCTGACAGTGGAGTCATTCGAGTCTTCGTCCTTGTTCCCGTTCGTCGGCACATGTGGGGTCGCTTGAACGTTCGGGTCCAGCAGCAATGTTCGAGCCTTGTTTTCGATTTCAGTCACGTCGTAAAGATTGGCTTCGGCGAATAGAGTTATCAACCTGAGGGATACTTCGTGGAGAGTCGGAAGAGTCAGTAGGAGTTCTCCGAATCGCCCGCGAACGTCGTATTGGCGATCGAGCAAGAACTCGTTCCAACTAAGCTGGATTTGATTCCGAACTCGTCGGACGAGATCTTCCTCAAGTAGGTGGTCGGCGTGTGGGTTGAAGAATACGATCGCGCGTAAGCAGGCGAAATCCCCGTCGTCCATTTCAGCGAGGACGAGCGGTTGAATGACTTCTCTCATTATCTGCACCCCTAGTAGAACCAACTCCTCGTTGTATCCTTTTTTCTTCGTTTCCTTCACGTTGCTCGTCAACTTCAAGAAACATTCATTACTAAACACCAAAACGTCGTCATCTTTCAGTGACTTTCGCACTGCAGTAAGAATCAAATTTTGAATGACGTTTGACCTGATAAGCGTGACTTGGTCGACTGTGCTAAAAGCACCGAATACAGGTATGAGTTTACTCCAAGCGACCGTGTTGTGCATTAGTGATATCATCGTGTTGTGTAAATCTTTAAGCGTTATAAATTTGTCGCCAGACACCACATTTTTAGGAGGGCAGACACTTCGGGACGCCATTTCAACCTGATGCAGGTACCGCACTCCCAGTCCTTCATGTCGGCGATCTTCAGAGGGGTTCTTCACTCTACGGATTTTATCTCGTTCGTTTTGAACGGCAGATATCTTCATGCCCACCGTGAAACATTTTTTCAATCGACAATACCTGCACTGATTTCGCTTGTCACGGTCAACTTCACACCTCCGTTGGTACCTGCAATTGTAAATGCTGTTGTTACGAACTGACCTTCGGAAAAATCCTTTGCACCCGTCACAGGACACCGCCCCGTAATGTTTTCCAGTCGCCCGATCACCGCATATTCCGCATATACACACCAAAGGCAGGCCCGGGCCGTCACTTCGAAGATGATCCTTTATCGCCAAATTGATCCACTTTTGAGTATGATCGTCCATTTCCACGTCCATCGTGCTAACACACTTTTCACTCACACAGCTCAATCATGAAACGATCGTCAACAACCGACCATCACGCGTTCTAAGGTCCACTCAACGTTCATCGTCCATTCTGAAAACGAGGGGGCAACACTGGTCGGCGGAATTTGATACCATAACGGTGCACATTTGAACTTTGGATCTCCCTGAGACAGATAAAATTGAGTGAGAAAAAGAAGAAGATTGAGCCCCCATCGTCAAGTATCGATACTTATCAACTGAATAATCCACGATCTACAGATCACTATTCAATAGAATCTGATTTTAATGGAACGCGGAGCGACGAGGTTCGTGGAAAAGTTACACTTCTAGGCACTGATGAAATTTGTTTTTTTATCAGAGGCTTTTTATGAAGACGCTTGGAAGAAACGATTGGAGTTTTGTATCGATTGTACACTAATAAATCGATACATCGCTCAAAAACCAATTTTTCATCATACAAGAAGATCAACAATTGTAATTCAAATTGTTTTATGATTACACCTGAGGAATATAATATTTCTCTTTACTATCTCTTATATTATATTAGCGCCAGTGAATAAATCACCCTTGTAGCGCCCGTCAGCTCAACAGGTGCTCACTAGGTGAAAAATCTAGAAATAAGGAAAGAAAGATCTTTTTATTACTAATCAAATCCTACGCGTGTAAAATTAAATTTTGCAGATCATATTGCACCGTGTCTTGATTTCAAGAAAAATTAAATTTTTCCATGATAGCCAACACTGGGATGCACTCAATGATGCCAGAGGCCTTGACGAAAGATTCCCACCCTTGCTCTCGAAATGTCCCTACATTGTCCTTGTTTCTCCCTCCCCAACCACAATCATATTACCTAATTATTATTGAGTTGGAAAAAACGGTCTGGGTGAAATGATAATTATTATTATCTCACCCAGACCGGGTTTTCCATAACTTATCGTTAAATGACGTACGAATGATTACATATTTCAATTAACTATTCTGTGCTGTGCCTGACGCTGAAGGATGCTCAATATTCAGGAGTGAAAAATTCATCTAATTTACATTAACATTTAATATACAGTGTCTTTTGTTGTGTGTATAATTCTGTCTAAACTACTATTATTGACGTAGGTAAACATCGCGTTCATCCTCAAGGCTAATTATTAGCCTTATTGGCGATTAGGCCTAGCTTTAATTAGCCAAATATTGGTAGGTATCAATGAGAATACAGAGGACTAGTAATTTCTGTCAATAAAATACAGCGGTTTACAGTCACCAACTCATTCCAGAATCTGCAGAGAGAGAGAGAGATGAGTTGTTGACTGTAAACTGCTGTATTTTATTTATTTTTAAGTATTTATTTTTTTATTATCTGATATTAAAATCATTATTTTTATCGGAAATAATTTCTAACATGATTATTTTTAGGAAATGATGGAAAGAAGAAACAGACTTCCTTCGAGGAGAAGACAATTTCGTATTAATTAGTTAATTTAATTAAACAATTTCTCATTAATGAAATTAATTTAATTTTCTTCGTACTTCAAGTAAGAAAATAAAAGCAAGCAGCTTGATAATCCTTTAATGAACGGCAAAGCCACGTTGATCCGGCATTGCCGATTTGTTAATTACCTACCATTATGGTGTCAAAAGACGGACGAAAATCTGGTTTCTGTCTTAATAACGACCCATGTAGGTACTGTCTAAATAATAAACATTTCAAAATTATTAAAAAGTGGACAAAACTAGCTGTCATTCTAAATTATGATCAGTTCAGCGACTGACTAAACGACTAGAGGCGAACAAACCAACTAAAATCTGGGTAGGTACCTGCTGTCATGATAACGACCAAACGGCTAAAAAGCAACCTAAATTTAATTGAAATCTAGCTATGTTCTTAATATTGACCGTATGACTGAAATTTTAGTTTTAAATCGTCCGAAATCTGACCAAACGCTGGCTACCTACTGTCTAACGACCATATTAATGATTAAAGTCTGAAAAGCGAAATAAGGGTATTGATAATCGACCCAACTACTGTTTTATTAATAATGACCGTATCAGCGACTATTATAGGTAGTCCGTCTGCAATGACGTTCATCTCCGAACCCGACTAAACTAATGAACTAAAAAGCAACCAAAATTTTATTAAATTATTTTAATATTCATTATTTTATGTCACAGAGACATTTAAATGTCTAGTTCATTCATGTTTTGTTCTGAGACATTTAATGTCTCAGTTAGTAAATTAGGTACCCCTACGTTCTTGAATGTTTTGATAGAAAAGTCCCAAAGTACCTACCCTTACTTTGCTTGCCGTGGGATAATTTCCGCCATCTGGCATCACTGGCACTCACTCCCTCGACATTTCACGCAGGGATGCCAGAGCCGATGAAGAACCGCCTCACTGCATTTCCATTCCCAAACGTTAGCCAATTTCAAAACGCTGCAAATTTTCCACAAGTAGGAAAAATTGCAAATTCTTTGATATAGGTAGTAGGTTATTTGAGCAGAAGTCAATTCTGTCAATAAAAAATTGTGGAAAATGGTTTTTATCTTTTACTCGGAAAATTGGAATCTCTTTGACCTGGGATCCTTAAAAAATTCCATTTGAAGCCACATGAAAGCCCTATTCGGGACCCCCAAAAATGGATTCCACGTCCAAAAATACTTCGAAAACGACACCTAACTCGAACCCACAGCCAAAAGCCATTTTAAGAAACCCCTCCCGTAGCCTCATTTTAGGCCCCACGGGTTTCAGCGATCGGGTTGAAAACCTTGCGGGCAACTAGACGGTAAACCAGGTTTTTGTCAAAATTTCAGATTAAAAAAAAATCCTACTGTCCAAAACGACCCAGACGGCGTGCGGCGGACGGAAATTTCGTTTTTGGAATCTCGACCGCTTGAAACGAATAATGTCAGGAATCAGGAAGGCCGTTCGGAATTTTCGCCCCCGTCGCGATTGCATAGGTGTATTATTCCAAGAATAATAAATCAAAACCAATCAACTTGTTATGTTCCACTGTAAATAGAATGCTCTCGTTTCAGTAGACTGGGCGGAATATAGCCCGCGTGTCACCCCTGAAACTTTCTTGTTTTGTTTTCTTCCGAGTTGTGTACATATTGTGTTGTTCCGAGTTATGTTGATACGCAGAGAGATAATCGTCGAGTTACAGTAGGAACCAGATAATAGTCGCAGGTAGTCCTATCTTTTCAACGGTTAGATACAATGGTCTCTGTTATATAGAGTCTATTTACAGTCGAAATCTGTTACGTTAGGATTTGAGCGCCCTACCACCTTCAACGGTTCTTGCATTTCGTGGATCATTCCTATAATGTAAAGTGAGCTTCAATCAAACGTGCTACACACTTCCAACTGACAGTTTCTTTGTCCGTGGACGATGGATGACCAATATTCGTCTTATGTGAGTACTCCGCTTTGAACAGGTACTCCTATTTGAATGAAAAATTGCCGCCTGTGGGATGTATGCGTGTTCATCATGGTAGGGCATATTTTGAATTATGACTGCTGGGTGTCACCAGAGATGGGCAAAATGTAGTTACTTACACTTACTTAGCTACTAACTACTAACTACGGCTACTTTCATATTATGAAAAAGTGTTTTTTTTTAAAGAGTTTTTATTAAAAAAGAATTGCAGCTACTAACTACAGCTTGTAGTTTGTAGCTGCAATCGAACAGCGACTTTTTTACAGCTACTTCCGACAAGCTAGTAGGTAGTTGATACATAAGTAGCTGTAACTACTTGTAGCTGTAGCTGTACGATTGCTCAACTAGGTACTAATTACAAAAAAGACTTTAAGGGGATTCGCCACCGAAAACGCTAACTTTCTTAGCTTTCAAGTTAGGTTTTGGTTTATTATTCTTGGAATAATGCACCTTTGATATCGCGACGGAGGTCGACGACTCCGATCGGCCTCAAAATTTGATTCGGCCTATCCGTTTCAAGAGGTCTAGATTCCAAAACCGAAATGTCCGGCTGCCATCCGAGCCCTTATGGGCAGTTGGATTTTTTTTAATCTGAAATTTTGACAAAATACTTGGTTTACCATCTAGTTGTGCCCGAAAGGTTTTCAGTCCGATCGCCCTAACCCGTGGGGCGCTATGGGGCTACTTACGGGAGGCGTTTTTCGAAGGCTTATAACTATGGGATCGAGTTAGGTGTCGTTTTTGAAGTATTACGGTAAGAGCATTTTCCACGCCAAAATGAGGTAGTTAGTTGAAACAATGCTCATTCACATGACATCAAGCTCCTACCTATTGGTTTCTCCAGGTAACGAAGCAATCTCCCATCTTAGAGGTCGATCGGAAAGATTGAGTCTTGCAGTTGGCAAGAATAGTCAATATTTAGTTCTTGAGATAACAAAATTTGTTAATTTAATGAGCCTTGATAAATGTTTAAGTGATAGTGTTCCGTAGTGTGTTCAGACAGATTTCATCGTTCCTGGAAAACTGAATGTGGTAGTGTACTGCAGCTGCTGATTTTACCATGTGCATTCAAATCATTCCGTTTGGGTTCAATAATGAATGGAAACCCATTTCTTTACAGACTGCCCTGCTGTACATCTTCAATCTAATCGTTGGTACCGGAGCTCTCACCCTCCCGAAGGCGTTTTTTGATTCGGGATGGCTGCTGAGCACGGTTATGATCACGGTGTTGGCGTTCATGAGGTAAGAAGTCTTGATGATTCACAATCAACGGTACCAAGGTCACCGTTTTACGGCCAGCTATTTTACGTAGGATACTATATTATTGTATGGTTATTATAGGATACTATACTATTCAATATTCTTATCGTTGAACAATGTTATTATTATTTCTTAACTAAAGGGGCCTTTACACGAGCAATTTTTCCCTGCAATAATTGCGTGCGAGAAGTGTTGCTCAGATTTAGTGTTGCTCGTGTAAATGTGACATGCAACACAATGCAATTATTCTCGCCCTGAAAAAATTGCAAGCAATAATTGCCGAGTGTTGGCCAACAGTTTTGGGTCCACACACGCTCGGAAGGTGTTGCGTTGTGTTGGAAGTGAAGTCCACGGGGTTCGGAAAATTGCTGCAATTTTTTATTGTACAACACAACGCAATTATTGCATCGCTACATGTTGATGCAACACGAGGCGATTTTTCATCGCAATTATTGCCTTGTGTTGCGTACAACTTTTCTAGTGCAATCTTTTCGAATTTGTGCAATTATTGCAGGTAAAAATTGCTCGTGTAAAGGCCCCTTAAAGGCCAGCTAATTGGGGTTTATTTGAAATTCCTTAACTTTGCTGATAAAGTCACTTCCGATCACGTTTCTATATCGGAAATTGTGAGAAGATAATCACCCGAGATGGCCACCCGATGATGACCTGGTTCCTGGGTCATATTTAACATATTATTAATAATAACTTAACTATTAATAATATAACTTACTTATTAACTTACTTACTTAGCTTTTTAGTCATTATTATCTCTGCCGTAAATGTCAACTTATCAAAGGCCTGGGCGACGCTGTTTGATTGACTTCAACCCAGTGGAGCTGCCCAGTTTGATGTCAACTTTGACGTTTCGTCCTTTTTTCCAGTTACTTGACCGTTACCTTCGTAATTGAAGCTATCTCAAGATGTCACGCGATTACGCAATGGGAGCGCGTCGAACGAATGAGGCATATCACTCGTACAATAAGAAACGTAAATAATTTTGCTCAAATGACTGAACAGTAGGTAGTATAAATTAGTGATGGACTTGTCATGAGTTTGTTTTCATTTTCCAGGCCATCGAACCGGATCCTGATGATGATGAAGTGTACGATTCAACTGAAGACTCCCTGATGCTCCCTCCAGGTGATTTTTGATTTCTGAGAACGTCAGAACGTTCATACACTTGGGTTTATTATTTCTAGAATTGTCGCCACGGGGCGCTAAGTCGTTATCACTGCCTTTGAACTTTTCTGGTAAAAAATCCATGGTCTTCAACGGGATTCGTGCCCGTGGCCTCGTCATAATGCAGCATCCAAAACAACTCGGCTAATCCCGCTAATCATTGTCTCCACTACAAGTGACTTTGGGAAGAGTGTAAACAATTTTTATCGGCCTCAAAATTTATCCACACGATGTGTTCTTTCCAATGATTCATTGGAATTCATTGGCAATGAAATGTCCATCCACGCCGTTTTTTTCTTCCATCCGTCCGTCCGCTTCTTCTTCTATAAGTTCTGTGGCCGCCACCAAAACGATCTCTATCCCGTGCGAGCTGAAAAAGATCTGCTGCTCAAGTAATTCTATTGACGAATACTCAGCAGCAACGATGCTCTCCGTCGGCCCACTCCTCCGCGCCTAGCAATCTTGCCCATCATGATGGTCTACAGCAGTTCGTATTTCGGGTTCATTACAATGTGGCCCAGAAATGCAACCATTCTCCGCTCTGGGGTCAGGAGCTCCCGCTTCTAATTGTAGTGCTGCATAATATTGTTCAACGGACGCGTCCATCTTCAACATCCTCTAGATCTACCATGTCTCACATGCCCCAAGCCAGTTGGTGTCCACAGTCTTTAGCGTCCACGACACCATTCATCAAAATAGAAAGGATGTAGCATTCCACCATCCTCCAGCACAAGGAGCAACGCACATCTCGGCTGCACAAAAAGCGCCCCATCTTAATGAATGCTGCACGAGCGAACTCAATCCGAGCCCTCATTCCGTGTGCCAGTCCTCCGAAACCAGTTGTCCCAGATCCCTGAAACGGCCAACCTGCTCAAGAGGCCAAAGCGCACCCCTTGGGACCAGACTTTAGTACCGCCAAGAACTTGGTCTTATGCTCATTGATCCACAGGCTAAAAAAAAACGACGATTTCGGACTACACAGGCTATGCTGGCGGCACGCTGTCTACACCTAATCGATGCGTATCATCGCATAGCTTTTGGCCTTTTTAAGCAATAGTTTTCTCCTTTTTTATTGTGATATTTTGGCAAAATGCTCGCTTCTCAATTGAGGTGTGTCGGCAAGGCTTTCATACTGATCGCTCCAACCCGTGGGGTACAGAAGCATGTTTTGGTGGTTTTTTGGCCATGATTTGGAGTGAGGTTCGTTTCAATTTTTTGTGCCCTTGTCTGTGCTAACACTTTCCAAGTATACAGTTTTTTTTAAATGACTTTTTGCTGCTACATTCATGTTAGTTTTTTTCTTGCAGAATTCATTGAAAATTTTCCTAGTCAGCCTCAGAGGATGTACACTCTTGACGTGAAAGTTGAACTGGTGAGTACACTTGCAAAAATCTCCTTGTGGGAAAAGCTTTAGTATAAATTTTCTGGAAGTGGTTGGTAATTGTGTTTATATTTCAATATTTCAGAGCACCATGGCCCACACTGTCTTCAATCAGCAAGGTCGAATCTTGTTCTACATTTGCTTATGTGTCTATCTATATGGGGATTTGACTATTTATTCGGCAGCTGTTGCTAAGTCTCTGCTTGATACATTCTGGTGAGATATCCTTTTCTCTACTATCATAAAGATATTTTGTGTCACAAAGGTGTCAGACTCACAGTAACGCTTCTTCTTTACAGTGACAATGCTACTTATTTCTCTTCGCTCAGCGATGAACGGTGTTGGGAGGGATACAACTTCACAATATCGCAAATGTACAAAATTTATTTGGTAAGTTTATGTGCAATGTGTCAAGATTTGGATCCTCGACAGGGGCGGGTACAAGGGCCAAAGCCTTAGAGTGCAGGATCCCCATTCGTTCATAATAATTTTCTTTCGATTGGAATGGTCGTGCTAACACTCGGCAGGACGTATACTAAAATTGGTTCGACGTAGAGAAGATTCTTTTGATTAGCATAGCCCCTTCCGAAGGATGGCACGATCGTGAAGCGTTCATATTTCCGAGAACCACTGAGAATCTTTTACTCACTATGTTGAAATTACTTTACTGAGGGGTTTCCAAAAAGATTCATTGACCAAGCAACGTTCTATTGTATCTTCCTCCTCCTAGCAGATGGGTGAATTCAGCAAAAATGCCATTTTGGGTTAGGGCACCTATCTTATTGGTTTTTTTTCTCCTCCTGACGAATCTGTTGAGAGCGCCACGATTCAACCAATCAGAAATTCGCTATTTGTGGTCTAAGAAAAAAGTGGTGGGGCGATTATGACTAGGACAGGGTTGAAGGTGTCACGAAAACGCTTCGGATTCTATTTCCGTGGTCGTCTAAACAACGAGAAATGAAAAGCGATGAGTTTTCGTTTAATACAACTGCTCTTTGGAAAGAGAAGAAAAAGAAGCCGTATTTTCGTTTTGTTTGAAAAGAAGAAGCCGCCCAGTTCGTTTTTGTTTGAACTTTACGTTTTAATGTAATTTCTTCTGAAAGTTGTTATAGATTTGAATAGGAAGAAAATAGGCGATAGCGAAGGGTGAATTTTACTATAAATTATTAGCAGAATGGCGAAAGTGAGAATTACGGCGGCGTGCAGCATGAGGGCAAATATGCGTTTAAATAAAATTGCGTTTTTCTAACAGTATTCACACCAATTGATTGAATTCATGAGGTCACCAGGAAAATTGTGCTTTCCCAAAATGCAGAATTCGTCCTTCTGCCTTTAGTAATACAGTCGGACCCCAACATTCGCGGGGGATACGGACCGAAATTTCCCCGCGAATGTTGGGTCTATTATCCTGTGTTAAAAGGGGGATTGGGTCCCAATTATTCCATGAAATCATGTAATCTTGCGAAAAATTCCTATATTTTATACATCTCATCTATGATTCGGCAACAAATTTCTCCCAACTGCTCAATGAAGGGTGGGCTCACATCTGTCTCAACGATAATGTTCGGAAGCAACTTCTTCCAACATGCTTTTAAAGTGGAATTCTTGATTTCGTTTGCCGAATCAGCGATGTGTTTGACACACTGCAGCATGTCATATTGTTTCCAACACTGAACAACAGGAGTTTGTGAATCTTTCTCAGTTGCAGAGAGAATTCTTTCAAACGCTCTGTGGCTAAAATAAACTTTGAAAGTTGAAAATTTCAACTTTCAAAGTTTATTTTAGCTCATTCAACCAATGTATCAAGGGATCATTTAATGATCCCTTGATCCATTGGTTGAATGAGCGAAGTGGTGTTCGGAGGCAGGAATTTGACTGTGAGGGTTGACGGTGTTCACAATTTGTGGATTGAGTCAATAGTGATAATATAGCGATCTTTGACTCAATATGTAATGAAATATCGCTGAAGCGTCAACAATTACTCAGTTCTCGCCAACAAAATGGCCCTGGCCACCCGCTCGAACCGCGGATGTGGTGGTCGGGACCTGCGAATGTTGAAGCACGGTAGCTATTTTTTCACCCGCGAATGTTGAATCCGCGGATGTTGAGTCCGCGAATGTTGGGGTCCGACTGTACTGCGATTACTGTAGATTGTTCTATATTACAATACTTCCTCATTTTCCGACTCATGAAAATCGTAGGAAACCTTTTTTTTAAGCAATGGTTTAACACCGTTGGTGTTTATGCGGTAAACTGGTTCTAAACATACCTTGGTTCCTTATGTTGGTATTCGGTTTTTGGTTTATTATTCTTGGAATAATACACCTATGTTTTCGCGACGGGGGTCGACGACTCCTATCGGCCTCAAAATTTGACATCCGTTTCAAAAGGTCTACATTCTAAATCCGAAATGTCCGTCCGCCGACCGGGCCCTTTTGGGCAGTAGGAATGTTTTTTAAATTCTGAAATTTTTACAAAATACTTGGTTTACCATCTAGTTGTGCCCGCAAGGTTTTCAGTCCGATCGCCCAAACCCGTGGGGCGCTATGGGGCTATGGGAAGGGGTTTTTGAAGGCTTTGAGCTATGGGATCGAGTTAGGTGTCGTTTTCGAAGTATTTTTGGACATAGGATCCATTTTTGGGGGTCGCGGAACGATCCGATTTCACTGTGGCGATCTACAGGGCTTTCATGGGGCTACAAATGGGATTTATGAAGGATCCCAGGAGGTTAAATATTTTTCAAGTAAAAAAATAAAGAATTTTTGCAAAAAAAAAAAAAAAATTTCCCCAAAATTTTTCTTATTGACACAGAATTAAATGTTTGCCCAAGTAACCTACCTATATCAAAGAATAATAAACCCTTGTGTAAAATTTGCAGCGTTTTTTATTGGAGGGTGCCGATTAGCTCCCAGTGCCTCCAGGCCGGTCAAATCTGTGCAACCGCCCCTGATCCGTGGAATCACTGTTGATCTCCCTCCCTTATATTATGATATGATTCATATTGCCTTTTTCTTTCAGGGTTCTTTCCTCCTGCTTTTTGGGCCTTACGTTTTTTTCAATGTCCAAAAAACAAAAATCCTCCAGATGGTGACTTCTGTTTCCCGGTGGCTGAGTAAGTGTTGTGCAATTTTAATGAAATACCTACCTAATTAGCTTGTTGGTTTACATAGTAAAAAATCTGGTTTATTTTCAGCTTTTGGTGTCATGATTGGACTGGCCATTTGGAGGTTATCAGACTCTTCCCTGGAACACGGTAACCCCGTCATGGTCAAATGGGTTGGCATCCCTGCGCTTTTTGGGTCTTCGATCTACTCATTCATGTGCCACCACTCTCTCCCGGGTCTCATCGCTCCTATAAAAAACAAGAAGAACCTCTTTGCTTTACTTGCGATTGACTATGTTGTGATCCTCATTTTCTACATTACGCTGGCCCTCACTGCTATATTCGCGTTTCCCATGATCGAAGAATTGTACACACTGAATTTCGCCCCTAGCATTGCTATGACGAAAAGTTTGAAGCCAATTGGTTATGTGCTGGCGCTGTTTCCTGCGTACACCCTGACTGCAAGTTTCCCTATCTTGGCTGTGACTCTAAGAGGAAATCTTGAGGTAAAATTAAGCAAAATAATTATCTTTACAATGCACATGAAATTTAATCATAAGTAAGCAGTTGAAATGTTTATGTTACAGGCCATGTTCGTCAGATTCCCTTGGAGGTTCCTACGCAGTATCGTACTCCCATTTATCGCGGCAGTTCCGCCGGTCATTATTGCGATGTCCACCTCAAATGTTGAAACCCTGGTGAGTGGTATTATTCATATTCATGTTTTCCTACTGATTATATTCTATTATATAATCGTGTTTCATTTCAGGTGTACATAACTGGTGGATTCGCTGGGGTTATAATTCAGTACGTCATCCCATCCGTGATCGTTGTGCTCTCGAGAATCCACACGCCACCGACTCTGGTTCACATTCCGAACCCGTACGCATCCCCTTTCAAATCCATATTTTGGCCCGCTATGGTCCTCGTCTGGGCCATTGTGTGTTTCTGTTTGGTTACATACAATTTAATCAAGCAACACGAACTTTCCGAAGTGTTTTAACTGCTATCGCCTTGTAAACGCCCAGCCTGCGTTGACACCTAGCTGGGTTCGAACCCACAGCGTGTTATAAGAGGCGCTGGTTACATTTCAAATATTTCGCTCCTATCCTTTAAAAATTCCATGAGACTGAACGTTTCGTAATTATTCGTCCAAGTGCCGAAAAAATCGATCTTCTCAATATTATTGAAACCTTTTGACTATAACTCGATGCTCCTTTGCCATTGTGATCGCTGCTGCTGTTGTTGTTGTTGTTGTACATTTGATATTTTATTCTCTATATATTATGGATTAGCAGGTATTAGCAAGCTGAAGAGGTAAAGGTGGCATATTGACCTAATTTGTACATATTGTAACTATAACTCATCATTTTGAATTTAAGTCGATCATTGGTTTAGCGTGAAAAATTCGTATCGTGAGAATCATTTATTTTACAAGCCCGACAGTAAATTGTAATAAATTTTTTGGCGTCTTTTTTTTATTGCCTTATGAAATTCATCATTTGACTTAACTGACTAATTTTGGTTTGAGTAGAATGGAACTGCAGTTGCAGTTAAATACCTACTGTTGGTGTCCAAAATCCGCAACTTCCGCCAAATTTCAGGGATTGTATTGCGCTCAGCGTCCGATGCTCTTACATATTAAAACGGGCTTATCAGACGTAAAATTGGCTCGGGAATCCAAATTCGCGGAAAAACCAATAAATATGGGTTCCCATAATAAAGTTGGGCGCAAATGCGTCCATTTGCGCGCATCTTGGGAGGATTTCAACTCCCCTAGTGGTTGGTAAACAGAGGCCGAGATGATAGAAAAAATCGCTTTATTGCTTCCGAGACTGCATGCGCGAACGTAATTTCCTTGCCACAGCAATAACCCACAATTTTGATCGGATTTCAATCAAATTTTTAGGAATAGTGTGGGTTTAGCCCTAGATGATCCCCTATCAGTTTCATCACGAGTGCATCAGTGGTACTCCCTGCGCATGCGCGAACGTAATTTTCTTGTTACAGTCACAATTACGTTCATTTTGAACCTACATTTCATACAATATGCGAGGACCATGGGTCATGTCCCACTTGGCAGTGTATTTTTATCACATCGTTTCAGAGGAGAAGGCTTGTGACATACTTGCCAGTTAGTTAGCCACAGACTCCATGAGAATTAGTTGTTTAGATCAGTTACTGACCTACTGTAGGTTTTGGGGCTTCCGTGGCGTTGGCGGATAAGGCATCAATAATATTTTTAGAACTACAGCGATATAATTCAACATTCAGGATTCCGCGTATTCAGCGTCTGGCAGAGAAGTGGGACGAACTGTATTCCCAAGAGGTGAAATAAACTTTTGTACTACGAAAAATAATTTATTTTTCAGTACTTAACGGAATATAGTCACATTGTATTCGATAAAAAAAAATAAATAAAAAAAGAAATTTATCCTTTGTTTAGAGTTTATTTGGTACATCATAAGTTGAAACAGGCACCTGGGCCAACATCACATCAGTATCTAGAAGTAATTGAAGGTGGATTCGGCGAGATAGTGGGAATCCGTCTCATAAAAGACGATTTTTGACTATATTTCACGATAAAGAATAAATATACCTACTGATGATGGTCTAATCAACCGAAATCTAAACAAGTACCTACATTAAATGTACAGAATAAATAATAACAGACTAAATTAATAAATTTTATTCTTTATCGTGGAAATGGAGTAATTAGTCAAAAATCGTCTTACCAAGAATTACCTAAATTATTAAGGTCATCCTGGATTGTTCGGACGGTTTTTATAGATTTTCATTTCATACTTGTTTCCCTTCGAGGTTTCCAAGTACGCAAGCTTTAACCGGGTGCATTCCGATTTCAACCAGTCCCTTTCAGCTGGACTGTATTCAGACACCAACTTGAGGGTGTAGGTGTTGCCACTGAAGAAGTCTTCTAACAAACGGCTGGCGGCGGCTTTGCAATCGTCATCTAGGATGTTGGGCACACGGATGTCACGTAAAGGTTTGGCGAATCCCAAAGCCCTACTGGCGAAGTCATCTTCGAAATATTTGAGAGATTTCATTCTTTCATCCAAGATGTCAAATTGCTGTCGAATGTCGGGATCGTTGGGCAAGATGCGCCTGGCTCTACTCAGGTCCCTCAGTGCCAACGCATATTCCGACAACGCAATGTAGGCCACGCCTCGGTTGTAAAATAATTTAGCGTTTTTTGAAGCTCGTTCCGGGTCGAATTCAAATGCTTTATTCACAGCTAAACAGACTTTCCGAGGATAATTAAACTGCGGGGTGTTATAACAAACGGCCATATTGCTGTATATTTTGAGAAGTAGGCGTTTCATCTTGTCCTCTTCTTCGTCGTTTTTCAATGAGCATTCAGAAAGCAAGTTCTCAGCTTTCCTGTAGATGGCAGCAGCCCGGAACATTTGCTCATCTTTGAAACATTGGTTAGCCTCGAAGTTCAGGGTTTTCGCTTTTTTGTAAATTACGTTGAAATCTTTACCACGAACATTGTCTTCGGGCGAGTCGTCCACACCGAAGAGTTCGGCGATTAGCATTATGGTAGCGTTTGGTGGAATCCGACCGAGAGCTCCCCATCGCCCAAATGCGAAGTCAGGGTGAATTAGGAATTGCGCTTTTTCACCCACTGTCATCGACGCGAGGGCAATTTCAAATCCTGCGGGAGAAAAATTGAGTTTAAAAAAACATCTTGGCAAAATTTGCTTGTCTCATTATAATCACTAAGCAGGGTCTTTCTATGATGATTGATCGTCGTCGTGCCCAAACCTCTCAGACCCTATATGATAGGTATGTCTCCTTACCTCTGAAAGTACAGCCATTGCCCAATTTGAAGTGAATGGGGCGTTTGCTTCTGAGATAAGTTGAATCAAACGGGACCTCCTCCATCTCCGTATAGCAGTTATAGTGAACCCGAATAGAAGCATCTTCCGGAATTTTGACGGTGCCCTCTTTCAAAATCCTTTTCATTACCATCTTTGGTGGGCGAATTTCCACCATCTCCTTTTCGAGGGCCTCGAAAGGCATTTCTGTTGGATTGACGGATTCAATAGCAGTGAGGTTGACTTGTTCCATGAGGTCTTTCCAATCGAAAACCTGCAAATAAAAAATTAATGTTAGAAAGTGAATGATGAAAGCCCTAAGGCTTTGCTCTCTGTTACTCTGTGCCTGAGGCTGTAGTTGAGCGAATGGTATTTGCGCTTGGCGTTAATTTGGTATATACCTATACCAAAAGAGAACCCCCCCCCCCCCTCCCTCAAGAACACTTGCAAACCACAAAAAGATGGGAAACATGTATTTTCGTCCCAAAAACATATCACCTGAGAGTTACTTATAAGATGAGCGAGTTGTGGCATTTCACGATCGAGGAGGCAGTGGGAACAGTTCTGGAAGTTCTTGAAAAAACAGCAGTTCTGAAGGAGCTCTGCGTTTGCATCAAGGAGAGGATGGCGATGGATGGCCGGCGGGGGGGGGTTCTCGTGGGTCGGGGTTGGCCCGGCTGGCAGGCGTGGAACAGAAAGGAGCATTGAGTCCATCTGTTCTCTGTGACTCTGTGATAGAGTCCCCGATGTTACAAGAGGTGAGTGTGACGTAAAATGTAGGAACAACTTGAGGACCAAGCTGTGACTGGAGTATCAGGCTACTTTCGGCTTGTCACATTCATCAGAGTATCAATTACTTTCTGGTAGGTAGGTACATACCTGGGACAAAGTAACAGATTGAATCAATAGTTGCTTCTAGTGATTTGTTGTTCTGTTCATCTATCACTAGAATTGTTCAACACATCACTAGAAGCAACCACCTTCACATGTAGGAAAACGGACCTCGCCCTTCCCTGCACGTCGTAACCAATGGCCATTGGAGCGATCTTCCTCGTGCCCTCTCTCACGCTAGTGTTTTCACGACTCATCGACGATCGGTATCAATATTATGGGCCTACTATGGCTGAAAAGGTGTCCTCCTTGTAACTCTCAAAGAATCGCTATTCCAAGAACGATTAGATCGTTCAGATTCTACAGTGCCAATCCTTCGA
The DNA here is from genome assembly GCA_955831195.1 of Pilophorus perplexus. Classification (NCBI taxonomy): domain Eukaryota; kingdom Metazoa; phylum Arthropoda; class Insecta; order Hemiptera; family Miridae; genus Pilophorus; species Pilophorus perplexus. The sequence goes on from OY037010.1 coordinate 23,639,345, forward strand.
GACATCCTGGATCCACCACAATAGCTAGGTCTGACTTACCGCGTTGCCGGCGTCTTCTTCTAGTTCAACATCCTTTTCTGTCATCTGGAACACGTATCCATTACCGGCCAACAATTCAGGGTACGGTATAGGATCCCTGCAGGAAGGTATAGAACCACCATTCTTATTGCAAAATGAGCGCATCTTCACATGCAGACTGGAGGGAGACGGACATTAAATTTTGCGGTAGGTAGCGAACTTCGAGCTCTGTGACAGAGCCTCTGTCGTAACTTCGGAAGTTCAACTTCCGACTCCGAACAACACGTTCAAAATATGTTGAAATATCGATAATTTTGCCCGATATTTTTTCCTGGGATATTCATCGATATTTTTAGCCGGTATTTTTTTCCATCGATATTTTTTTGACGTGGATAATATCCAGCATGTACGATACTTTGTTGGAGATGTACGAATATTTTCGGTAAGTATACAATCATAATATGATTGTATACATAGGTAGTTGTATACCTACTTATTATTATGACATAATAATAATATTATTATGCTGATATAATATATCATTGTATTTGACATATTATGTCATATATCATTGTATTTGACATATTACGTCAAATACAATGTATATTATCCATGCCATGATTTTTTTTTTTGCGTGTTAGCGGTAAACATTTTTGTTTATTTTTAGAGTGATTTTGGTTTATTATTGTACACCTATGTTTTCGCAACGAAGGTCGAAGACTCCGATCGGCCTCAAAATTTGACATTATCCATTTCAAGAGGTCTAGATTCCAAAACCAAAATGTCCGTCCGCCGTACTAGTACGGAGTCCGGGCCGTTTTGGGCAGTAGGAATCTTTTTTAAATGCGAAATTTTGACAAAATACTCGGTTTATCATCTACTACTAGTTTGCCCGCAAGGTTTTCAGCCCGATCGCTCAAACCCGTGGGGCCCTATGGGGCTACGGAAGGGGTTTTGGCTATGGGATCGAGTTAGGTGTCATTTTCGAACTATTTTTGGACGTAGAACCCATTTTTGGGGGTCCCGGATCCATCCGATTTCACTGTGGCGATCTATAGGGCTTTCATGGGGCTACAAATGGGATTTTTGAAGAATTTTTTCCGAGTAAAAATCAAAACATTTTTGGAAAAAAAACTGAATTTTGGATCACATTAAACAAGATGGTAGCTATGGTGAAACGGACTCATAGAATCCCACAACCTTCAAGGGGGAAGACAAAGAACCACAACAACATAACTTTTCCATTGTGGTAACAAAGTCGTTAATAATTTCTTCTTTTTTTTTTTTTTTTTTTTTTGAAAAATATCGATCATATTATGATATATTTTGGAAATACCTATCGATATACCGAAAGTTGTTCTCCGAAAGTTGCATCTCTCATCACACGTGATCACTGATAACTTATCACTGGTAAACTGATAAGTTATCAGTTAACTAGTATCAGTGATAACTACCTCCGTTCCGTTGTAAAATAAACACGTATGTATACGTAAACGTGTTTATTTTGATTCTTTGTAAAGGATTTATTCGAAATAGGCACAAGATACCTGCTTAATGAGTAGCTAGTTTTACCTTCACTTCATTCTAAACTGCTGGGACTGATCTGCAGAAAAAGGTGGGCCAACCACTTCTGAATTTGATGGTGCGTTCGTTAGAGCTTAATTAGATTCCTTACGTTTGCTTTGCACTTATTTCAAGTAGAAACGAATGCTGTCTGCCTTGATGCTGTGATTGTATGGAAGAATGTCGACTGCTCAGCCCAAAAAACTCAAAGTAAAAAACCATTTTTCTCACCGAAAATTTAATTTTAAGAGTGAGTTGATGATGATTTTCCAACAGGTGCTATGCCTTCACGGTTACAGTCAAAATCGAGAGTTTTTCAAGATGAAGTTGGGGTCATTGCGAAAGGCGGTGAAAAATTTGGTAGACTTCGAATTCATAGATGGTCCTTTGGTGGTTGAAGGTTTTAGAGAAGACGACCCATGTGATGGTGGTACGTACCTACCAACTATGAACGTCATGTGCGGTAATCAAGTGATGTAAGTTGGCACTTGTAGGAGTGTGGATCGGCCTAACGCTCGGCAGGTGGTGTAGTTGACTCCTTTTAATTAAGTTTTTTTTTTTCATGGTTTTCAGAACCACGGGGGTGGTGGCTTACTCAACCTCACAATTTGGGCTCGGGGCTACTGGAAAGTATAGAAGTAGTAGAGAAAACTTTGAAAGAACGGGGACCATTTGATGGAATTCTCGGTTTCTCCCAGGGAGCAGCATTACTTGGGCTCATTTCTGCACACATTCAGTCAAAACGTTTGTATTTGCTCAGTTAAACTTGTTACTTGACGGGAATAGATAGTAGGTTGATAAGTAAATGTGTTAATTTCAGGTATTGACGCGCCTGAAATACGATTTTTCGTTCTTGTCGCTGGTTACAAGTTCATGCTTCACGAAAGTGAGTACACAGAAATTTCGATCCCTTCGTTACACGTGATCGGCGATACGGACTCAGTTATAGTGAAAGGTTGGTACTTCACGATATCAATGTTGAACTGAAGGCGCTGTCTCTCCCCGGCAAAGCGGCATAGGGGAGTCGGGGGCACATTTGACATGTTTTTGCGTTTTCTGTTTGCCAAGTATTTTTGTGCGTTTTAAAATGCTTTAAAAGCGTCAATTGTGCCCCATCGGCGGAGCAGAATTGACGCGAGCAAGGAGCACTTTTGACAGTTCACAGAAAGTATCTCAATTCTACACCAATCTAGCCAAAAACGAGCCCCAGGGAATCATTCTCTGGCAATAATGTATAGTCAGATGCAACAAACCCAGGATCTGTAACAATCACCACTACCAACACAACTTTTATGTAAAAAGTACCACGTTTTATGGTGTAGGTATTTAACAAAATATAATGGTTTATCCAAACGTCTGGCAGAGTGTCCAAAGACAGCCATTCTTTTAAAATTGAAAAACTTCAAAGGTATCTCTAATGGTCTAATTAGACCATTCAGGCATATATTATAGGGCTCGGATTGATATTATGCTCGATAAAATCAACAAATATGCTCGAAACACATATGTTTTTATGCTCAAACCCCCATTATATGCTCTTATATAACACAGCCCATATTATGCTCGCAAAACAGTTGAAATCTACAGAAAGGAAATTGAAACGAAAAAATCGACAACTTACGGGGGTTTTCAAGGACTTGGGCCAGACAGTCAAATGAGGTCATTTTTTTTTTTTTTTTTTTTTTTTTTTTACGTGGACTCAATTAATTTATTAGGGGCCTCAAATCCATCCAGTACAACGTGGGGGTCTATGGAGTTAAAAAAAAAAAAAACCATGAGGGGTTTTTTGAGGTCTTGGGCCATGGGGCCGAGTGGGGTGTTGTTTTCTGAGTATACTTAAACTTATAAGTTTGGGCTTAGAATTCGTTTGTCTTTATGTGTCTCTTATCTGTTCACACTACACAGGAATACATTTTGTGAATTTCTATTTTTTTTAATGATTTTTCATGGACCGACATCCAGAATCAGACAGTAACGGCGATTTTTCGATATCGCGGATTTTTGAAACTCAATAATTGAAATAATTATTATTTCCCGTATTGACTTACCACTGAAGGTGTCACTCCGCCTGATTTTTTGATCCTGAAAAATGTGCCCGAAAATTACTCGAGTCGGTTGGTAGTTCCTCGTACCCAAATCCAGGTTGGCATCTATTTGGTCTTTATGTGCGGTGTACCATGTATCTAAACGCAAAATTATTGGTACCGGAGTGTTTGGTACATGATTTTCAAAAAATTGTTGGTATCAAAATTGTTTTGAGAGTAAAGGCCGCTTTACACGCTACGACAAATCGTAACAATTTATCGTTCAGATGCGATTTTTACGATTTATCGGAACGTGTAAATGGGACATTAACGCTAAGACAAATCGTAACGATTTATCGGAACGTGTAAATGGGACATCGTAGCGATTTATTGGAGTTGGAGTTGGGTTGGAAGGTTGATGCCGGTCCCTCCAACTAATCGCTACGATTTGTCGTAGCGTGTAAACACTCCTCCCCCTTTCGATTTATTGGAGCGATAAGTTGGTGCAACCTGATCGATACGATTTGTCGTAGCGTGTAAACACTCCTCTCCCTTTCGATTTATTGGAGCGATAAGTTGGTGCAACCTGATCGTTGCGATTTGTCGTAGCGTGTAAAGCGGCCTTTACGTTTGGTACTTACATCAGTGCCAAACTTTTTTTTTCGAACTCAGCTGGATTGATGGATAACACCGAATTTTCCCTCGATATCTGTGTTTTTAACCTTAGTGGAGGCCCAATTCTGGGAATAAACTAGAAGACATTTTGAGAAATCTTCACATGATGCTAATTGCGAAATTTGAGCGGCAAATTCGAACAGTTGAACAAACAGGGTTAATGAAACAAATTATTAAGTATTCCAATTTGTTATACAATAATTATTATTGTAAAACGCAAACTCTTCTTTACTTCACTTTAAAAAGTGTGTAGGGGTCGCAATCGTCCATTGAGTAGGTAGTAGTAGCGCTAGTCGTACATTGAGACGGGGTAGAATTAAATCCCCAACACTGATGTTTAGAAAGAACCCAAGGAAACCACTTGCAAGGAGACAATTATTGAAGGGCCTAAATGCCAAAATGAATTTCAATTAATACTTGCACAATTTTCACATTTAATATTAATCAATGAGTTTGGTTAGGGAGAGAGAACGACTCCTCTGCTGAATACTAAATTGTTTATTCAGGTAAACAATTATAGCGTGGGGACCGGTTTCGAGCAACTAAGCTCATCTACAGCCCTGAAAAGAAAACCATTTGTCATTAGCATCAGAGAAAAAACCATAAAAATTATATTAACAATGTAAACTCTAAATTATATTATACTGAAGGTATATGAACAAGCACAAATGGTGAAAATTATAACTGATGAAAACGGTCCAGAATGGTGGTAACTTGACAATAGTAATTTTGGAATATGGACCCACTGTTAAAATTGGCTCCATGACTGATGGCCAGTGAACCATTTGAAAACCAGTTAGGCTATACTACAGGTACTGAAAGGAGAGTTGTTTATTATTCTAGTGGCAAAACAACTACTTGATATGTGAGTAGTGACAAGGAGAAATTAGAGGTAAGAAAGTCAGAGGTAATTTTAAAAATGGACCCATTTGACAAGGTTATTAATTACTAGGAAAGATGAATTTGGAATTATTCTTTTTTTAAAAACAATTGATAAGTAAAACTACAGAAAATGATGACATACCTAGGTGACCTAGTTGACACGGCGAATTTTGAAGTTATACAGAAGGTAAATTTGAATATGAAGGTTTAAATTAATTGAATTTGTGAGTCTATTTGAAGTTACTGTTGAATTTTGAGAAGTTAAATTTTTATAAGAGTTAATTTTTCAGCAGTTTTCATACTGAGGTAAATTTGAAAAATGTTATTAAGTACATGAGGTTGGGTGAAATAGAAATATCTAGATGAGCTTACCAGAGTGACTTGAGGTGGTTGAACATACAAACAGTTCTGAACAATGGTGTTAGACGCCTGAGAGTTTATATAGGTAGGTAGGTACCTGAGAGGGGCTGAGGGATTACCTTTGGCGGTATCCTTTGCGTGTTTTGAAAGAGAACCGACATTAATACCAGAAATTCCGAGTTTGTTTTGAGAGTGGAGAACCGTTATGGAGGGGTGGTTATTGGGGATATTTGAGAAGGCTCAAATATGAATTTTAAAGTTTTAGATCAATTTAACTTCTCAAAATTCAACAGTAACTTCAAATAGACTCACAAATTCAATTAATTTAAACCTTCATATTCAAATTTACCTTCTGTATAACTTCAAAATTCACCATGTCAACTAGGTCACCTAGGTATGTCATCATTTTCTGTAGTTTTACTTATCAATTTTTAAAAAAAAAAGAATAATTCCAAATTCATCTTTCCTAGTAATTAATAACCTTGTCAAATGGGTCCATTTTTAAAATTACCTCTGACTTTCTTACCTCTAATTTCTCCTTGTCACTACTCACATATGAAGTAGTTGTTTTGCCACTAGAATAATTAACAATTCTCATTTCAGTACCTGTAGTATAGCCTAACTGGTTTTCAAATGGTTCACTGGCCATCAGTCATGGAGCCAATTTTAACAGTGGGTCCATATTCCAAAATTACTATTGTCAAGTTACCATCATTCTGGACCGTTCTCATCAGTTATAATTTTCACCATTTGTGCTTGTTCATATACCTTCAGTATAATATAATTTAGAGTTTACATTGTTAATATAATTTTTATGGTTTTTTATCTGATGCTAATGACAAATGGTTTTCTTTTCAGGGCTGTAGATGAGCTTAGTTGCTCGAAACCGGTCCCCACGCTATAATTGTTTACCTGAATAAACAATTTAGTATTCAGCAGAGGAGTCGTTCTCTCTCCCTAACCAAACTCATTGGATTAGACCTCTGCACCATCGGCAAACAACCACTTTGTAATATTAATCAGTTAATTTTATCAACTTAAATAACTTGATATTTCACATCAAAAGTTGTTGTTAATTGTTAAGTTATTTAAATCAATTAAATTAACTTATTATTTTCAAGGACTGATTGAAAATAATTCATTTATTAAAATTTATTCCGGCATTTAGCCCCTTTGGTCCCAAAAGTCTTCAATAATTGTATTATAATTGGTAATTATGATTGTAGGACTGACAAAATGGTTAAGTTACGTTCGAAATAATGCTGAATCCAATCGGCTATCGACGAAAAACAAGTAGAAAATAAACTTATTTAGGAAGGGCCCAAACATGCTCATCGCCCTGAGATGACTGAATGATTTCGGGACATGCTCACTTTTCACCTGGAATGGCTCTTCTTCTTCTCGCGGTTCAAATCTTCTGTGATAAAAAGTCACTGTCAAAATGTAATTATTTGGGACATTTGACGTGCCCCCACTCCCCTATCCACATTTCCAACTACCGAAACCTTTCCTCTCAACTTTCTCAATTTTTCAGAGCGCAGCGAAGTTTTAATGAAACATTTTGCGAACGCAGAGCTCTGCTCGCACACGGGTGGTCATTACGTTCCGGCATCAAAGGATTTTCGAACAAATTACATCAAATTCTTCCAACGTTTTGTCATTTGAGGCAACAATAAAGTATTCCACGAAATGACTTCCTCGCTTTTTTTTTCTCCCGGATATCGATTTGAAAGATCATAAGCCGAGTCACACTAATTACACTGTTGGGCAGGAGTTTCGAATAAACCTCTGAGGTGAAATGTGCGAACTTGCGTTAAATGCAAATTTTGTTTTGTACCAACATAGATCAAAAATGAAAGTTTTCGACGTCTTTCAATGAATTCACAGTTATGAGCCATCCGTGAATTCTGCTTCGAATGCGACCATCTGCCCCCGCAGGTTAAATTTACCTGCAAAATGTTGATTTTTCTTCGTTTTCAGCTTATATTCAAAGTTGGTTCAAAATCAATTAGAAACAGTGACCAGTTTAATAAATTAGGTAACTTTTTGGAACGTACACATTATACGAACTTCAGAACTGTACGGGCCCTTTCATTATAACTTTTCAACGTCTACCTTCTTCACAAATGAGCCCTTTGGGAGCGTCTAACCTACCTCTGCAATTATCTGCCGTTTTGAAACCCCCCAACATATTCCTTACCTTCTCTATTTTTTTCAGCAATATTCAGGCCTTCATCTCAGTAAGGTGGTCGTGATAGTTCTGTTGCGGGATTCTTTTCGAATTTATCTCTCCACCTGACATATCTGCGACCCAACACAATGACAAGCGTAGGAGATTTATTAACTAGATCTGGCTACGGCAACATAATGGCATTACTGGGCGGGTTCCGGGGACCAAGAGAAATCATGTTCAAGGGAACTTTCAAGGAGTATTTGTTCAAATTCCACACACTATTTGGGCTCAGCCTCTCGCACCATCTGGTCATATCGGTTATAATCACGTTTGCGTTGGTGGATATGGATCTGGCTACCATGCTGGTTTTGGCGGTTCCTACGACCACCACGTCCTTCAGCCTAGTCAACCATTACTACATGGAATTCAACCGTTCTAAATTCATCAGGTTGTTGAGAATGAACGAAGAAGCGTCTTACGATGAACATTACGAAAAAGAATTGCACGAGGAAATTAAAAACTGGGCGAACAAAGCTTTCAAATTGCAACATCTGGTGTACTTCGCTGTCTCCGGTCCCATCCTTCCTTGGGGACTGAGTCCAGGCATAAATGAAGCCTTGGGGAGCCCTTGGGGTCCAAGGAAAGTCCCAGTTCTCACTTGGTTCCCTTACGACTATCAGGAAAACCCGTATTGGATAGTAACAGTATTCGCCCAAACGGCAGCTGGTTTTTACGCTACTCTGACCAACGTTATGTTTGATGCTGTATTTCTATGCCTTTCTTTCCGGCAACTGGCGCTTTTGGTCCACCTGAAGAAGACATTCCCAAGAATATTTGAGATTATTCGTACAAATTATAAAGGCCAAGTATGGTACACAGATTATGAAGGGCGACCCGTTGAAAGACATGAGATTGATCACGAGATTACCAACAGATTGAAGAGCTGGATTAAACATCATCAAATAGCAGTGGGGTGAGCTAACTACTATTTAAAGAATTCGGCAGCAGAGACCCTTTTTCCTAATTCCATTTTCTTGTTAGGTTACTGAAAGAACTACAATCTTTGTACTCGATCCCACTTTTCATTCATTTCTGCTACGCTGGAACGGTTTTGGCTTCAGGAGCAATGGCCATTTTAACGGGGAAACTAACTCTGCTTGAACTATACTTCGTCACTATGCATTTACTGGGATTGATATTCACTCTTCTGGTTATTTGTCGAATTGGAGACTACATAAAAATTGAGGTAAAGGTCTACCTACAGTGAAACTAATATAGTGTGTACACTGTACATAGTGAAACTAATAATTAGTTTCACTATGCGTAATTATTACGCATACTTCTGAAGTTGTCTTTTATACTCCTGTAGACTTATGAACTAGTGGATGGGCTGTACGGGAAAAACTATTCTTTGCTGAACAAGAAGCAGCATACTTTGCTCAAAAATATTCTAACGGCACTGCAGCAACCATTCGTCATCACCGTCGTACGAGCTTTCCCACTCTCAACAGAAACTTTCAAATCCGTACGTACATTTCCTCAGTTTGGCGACGAACACGGCTTTTGGTGGTACCTGCCCTCTAATTTTATGTTTCAGGTGATCGCAACAACATACTCTTTCTTCGCCATGTTCATTCAAATGCAACATAAGAATCAGTCCATCCATTAGGAGAGTGTGGACTCAGTCTATCCCTAGTTGAACCTATCAAGCGACTAGCAAGTAACAGATACAAAGGTTCATTAGCTGTAGGTATGCATGTATAATAAAATTATGTTACATACATTCGATTAATTAAAGTATTCTGTTAGGAACGATGTTTGTTCCCTAAACGTTAAGTCAGGGATGTGAAGATCGTACTCAAACCGGTTTCTTGGTGGGGTAGTTGGACCTTCAGCAGAGAAGCCAGAATTTATCAGGCAAAAATTGAAACCCGGATCGCACATACCTTCGCCGAGATAGCCAAGACAAGCCCTTAGGCGGTCTACGCAGCGTTCACGAACTCACTTCAGTTTGAATGGAGCTCTGCACAGAGGGATGTGAGAGGACTTGAAGAAGAATTCAAACCACTCCAGGAAGAAAAAGGAACTCAGCTGATGCCGGGACGGGAAGTGACCGAGATTTAAGTCTGCCAGAAGTGATGAGCTTAGCAGTGAGGCTGGGCGGGCTGGGTCTTCTGAGCCCAAGGAAGGCCAGAGGAAGCGAAGAACGTTCAAAAAGGGCCTATCCAGTATTGGTGGATACTATTTGCTCGGGAGAACCCATCAAACCCAAGAAGCCAGGTCACTGAGAGAAGAAAAGAGCCAGAGGTGGCTGAGGGTCTGATCCGAAGAATGCAGCCAAGACAGCAACAGTGTGTTCCCATAACCGCGTGTCCCACAAGTGCGCGCCCCTACTGAAGCACTAGCATAGCCGCGCAGCTGCCTTCCCACAACCGCATGCCTGAACCGTGACCATAATACACGGCGCACAAGGATCGGGTGGTTTTGAAATGGGTTTTAGGGCCGAACGAAGTGGGTTAAAAAGTCACCGACCTCATCCCCTTAAAGGGAGATAGACTCCGTTCTAATTGGGTATAACAGTTCTCATGTTTCGTTTAAAAACGAATGATCGTGAGTGTATAATCATCCAGTACCAACTTATGGTAGGTAACTACATTTCATATTTGGATCATATTGAGAACCACCAAATTTGTGCTCTAGTGTTAACAATGTCCGAACCAAAACGTAGCCCTCCAACTGCAAGCAACGGACTCTCAGAAGGGTGAAATAAAGTTCTCAATGTTGTTCTCGAATATCGCAGGCAGACAGTGGTGAGAAAAGTGGCGACGTTGTTATAAAAACGACCCTTTCAGTTGCCGCTCGGAATCGACTAATCGAACTCATCGCTCTCAATCGTGAGCAGTTAACTGGCTCTAGTTTTAGTGAGTGGTTGTTCCTGCTTACGATTTGACAGTTTTACTTTACCTTGCCATCCCCAGTTTTATGGGGCCTCGCCATGGCGGGTATCACAGTTAGAGAAGATGAAAAGTTACATTGAAGGAAGACAATCGCACTCGCAATATTCTTTCAGGCCAGTAAGACGAGAAAAAATGACACTTGGTTACAGAATAAGACAGCTGTTATCGTACGTGGAAAATGTCGAAAAAGTGTTCACACAAAGGAGCCAAATATTTTGAAAGCCGATAGAGAGTCAAACAATCCTCCAAAAGTCTAAATTGCCTGGGCTGTAGGTGATGTTAGAAGGAGGGATTTTACCCGAAGGAGAAAATCCTCTTCAGATTCCAAAAAAGGTTTAGCTGAAAATGCAGTTGGAAGCAAGACATGAGGGAGACAAACAAATGGACGGCATTAAGCAAAAGGGAACCAGCGGCCATTTTGAGGTTTCGAGAAAAACGAAGTCAAAGTCTAGAAGCTCTTGTAATTCAGCTAATCGTCCGACAAACCTCGTTCTGGTATTTTTAGAAAGATATTGACTTTATCGATCATTTCCAACCTCGAGAGAATCGATTTTACCTGTACATTCCCCAAAAATACGCTTTTTTGTGGACTGGTTCTCTTTTGCTTTTTAGGACTAACCCATTTATACATTCATCTAAGGAACCACGTTGACTGGTTCCTTTTAGGTGAAATAGTTAGACAGCACGATTGGTCACAATGCAGGAACCACTATGACTGGTTCTTTTTTTGGTGTAGGAAAACTCTTACTAACTTTAAATTTCTGAATATATTTTTATTGTCTTATTGACTTTTAGGCACTGTTTTATCACAAATCACAAACGTTTTTCTACTTGAAAAATATTTGACCCCCTGGGATCCATCAAAAATCTCATTTGTAGCCTCATGAAAGCCCTATTGATTGCCACAGTGAAATCAGATCGTTGCGGGACCCAAAAAAATGGATTCTACGTCCAAAAATACTTCGAAAACGACACCTGACTCGATCCCATAGCCCAAAGCCTTCAAAAAACCCTCCCGTAGCCCCATTTTAGCCCCATAGCGCCCCACGGGTTTGGGCGATCGGGCTGAAAACCTTGCGGGCACAACTAGATGGTAAACCGAGTATTTTGTCAAGATTTAAAAAAAATTCCTACCTACTGCCAAAGCGTAAAAAGATTATCAATAAAACTTGGTATAAAAACATTATCGATACATCGATAATGTTTTTATATATTCTATAGAATTTTTAGAAACAAAATAATTTTTTTTAAAGGATCACAAAAGAGTTGTCAAATCACGGTAGGTACCCACTTGTATAAAAACAGCATGAAAAATGCTAATAGGTACCTTTATAAATGCATTTAACCCTAAAAAAAGTAAGCCCAACCCATTCGCAATGTTTTAGTACCTACCTAACAAAAGTTATTTTAAATTATTCATTCCCTCACTTTCAATTTTAAGTTTTGGTCTGAAAGGACTAGTATTATAAAACGTTCCTACCTAATACAAAATACACTGACGTTACTTGCCTCAGGAAGCAAACCACTTCTTGTCTTTCATTCTTCTTCTTCCAAGTCAAAGTCAGGAGGAGCACCAAACCCTTCTAAGTCATCCACAATATTGCGATCTCCGAAGGACTGGTAGAAACTTTTGGCATGGGATGGAATGAGGTGTATCAAAGCTTTTAAATCTTTTAATTTTGGAGGGGCTATGGGCTTGCTCTCCTCCCATATGTGCTGAAGATGCTGTTGAAACGAAAAGGGGTTGTCAGTAGACTTCTTTCTGCCTTCTGTTTTTTTTTTTTTCTCTCAATCCAAATAATTCAGCAATTATTGCTGAATATTCTGCTTTTAAATCAGGACGACAGAAAAATGTTAGGGGCTCAGAATTCACTATTTTGATCCCCCTCAACAGTAGCCAGTTAATCTTTTCGTTGTTTTCCCCAACTTTACGGTTAGTTATTGCTTCTTCTAACTTTTGAGTCCCAACAAAGTCAGAATCAAAACGAAAATGAGCTACCTACGCTACCTACTACCTACCTGCTACCTACTACCTACCTACTCTAACTTACTCCTCTACATCTCACTACTGTTTTGTACACAAGAAAACTTCATAACTACATTATTGAACAGCGTTGCCAACAAAAAATTTCACTAAAAGGAGCCAATGTCAGTAGTTTAATCTGTGGCCAATGTGCAGTGGTTCTCTTTTGCTTATTGCCTTTCGTTGTTGCAGTGGAGTGGTTCCTTTTATTGAAACAAAATGCCCTACTAGAGATTCACCCTTTTTTTTCAACCCTTTTTTTCAGCTTAATACTATTACTTTCGGCTGACACATTTTTTTTTCATACAACAACAACCTCAAACTACCCAGAAAAGTCCTAACTCGATTTTCATGATTTTGTGGACTGGTTCCCTTTTGCTTAATGCCGTCCAAATAATACCTAATAAGTCGTCGAGAGTTCACCAAGCTATCAAGTGAAACAGCGGCTTCCCCCGAGGTTCCGAAGCCAAGGATCTCGGCCCGCCACACACTCAGATCAGATCCAATCAAAATCAAATCTGGTCTCAAATTGAAATAGCTGCCAAATTTAACGGTGGGCGCCGGGTTGACGGAAATAAAACTTGACGAAAGAAGACCGTCAATTGCTAGAGGTTTCTTGGCTACGAAACCTTGGGAACTAGCAGCTGTTTCACTTGATAGCTTGGTGAACTCTCGACGGCTGACCGGGAGTTTTGTTTGTCTCCCTCTTGCCTTACTTCCAACTCCTGATTTAGCTTTACTTTTTCGGAGTTCCTATTCCCTTGGAATCGGCAAAAGCCGATTTGGATGTAAAAATAAATAAAGAACTAACAGTATTGCATTAAAATTTGTGAGTCAGCGGGAATCAATCGAACGAGTCAAACAAAGAAATCAAACATGTATTTATTTACTTGCCTTCAATTCCCCCACTGAATCCGTCAAAGGAATATCAAAAAATCGGGGGAATCCAAGAAGAGTGAGGAAGGGACGCATCAGGAAGGTTACGTTTTGCGTCACTCCCTACAAGTGTCACGCAAAAAACAAACTTGTTGGTTGGTTACTCCAGTACCTCCTGAAGAGATCTTGATAAAACAGGTATTCCTCCCCTCGAAGGTGCACTGATTGCACTGAAGATCCTTTATCAAAGGGGCCATTTTCCATGCACAACTCTATGGCAGAGGCAGGTGTTATCAGTAAAATCGCTTACCGCCATGCGCACAGATGACCTTCTTCACCTTTGAGAATAAGAAGTCTGACAATTTCACAAGCCATCATAAGCTTGAGCCATCATCTTACATTGTAACACTGTCACACGCGCTAAAATTCTGAGTCAGCCATAATCACCATCGTCAGTCTGGATCCTTTCCCAACGTACAGGTAACCTCTTCTTGTGATTCATCCATTTTCAGACAATGAATGGGATTTCAAATGTTTCTTGAAATTGGCTCGCCACCTGAAGACTTTATCACATATTGAACACCTGCAACAATTAAAGTGGTTCTGTCACTTCCATATTTCTGGCTTATGACATGCTGCTTGAGTGCTATTTCTGCTTGACTCATTAGGTAGTGATTTGTACGTAAGGCCTCTAATACTCACGAAAACGAGGCCACTTTCTTGTGGACGTTGAGGTGTTCTACCATGTGGGACTGTACGGAAAACCTCTTGCCGCAAACGGAACACGAGAAGGGTTTGACGCCTGTGTGCGTTCGCACATGATTGTCGAGATTGCGTTTGTCGCTGAAATTCTTATCACAAAACGAACAGTAAAAAGGCTTCTCCCCCGTGTGAATTCTGTAGTGCCTTTCCAGTTTGGACTTGGTAGTAAACGCTTTGTCGCATGTGGAGCAAACTATGTCTCTTTTATGGATCCTCAAGTGGACGTTCAAATCCCACCTGAAACAAGCATTACGTTTCATTTTTTGTGAGCAAAAAAAAACTATGTACTGAAGAAAGGAACCAAAATGGAATGGTTCCCGTCCATTATTCCAGTAAATGGCGGTTTCCCCGTAACAAAATCAGAGAAAGTTTTTTCTCTGTGGGGGTCTGAATCCGAATAATAATACGCTTCATATTATGAAGTTTGCTGCCTCCACAAAGGTCGGCTTCAATTCGAAAAATGCAAAAAACCTCAAACTTCTGCTGCAAACGAATCCGTTCACCCGTCTACGAAATATGCAATACTTTTTCGAGTCGTTTTGAATGAATTGATAGCAAAGGATGTTCGTTGAAGAGATTTAAAAACTATTTTTACATTTTTTAAGCATTACGTAGAAGAAAATTAATTTACAATGGTAGGTTTTCCGTTGCACGTTCAGGTTGGCCTGAGGTTGGCTCGCCAAAGAGCCAAAAAATAGCTGATTTTCAAAACGCTGTATCTCCAAGACCACTGGCTCAAACATCAATTTTGACCACTGCTTTTCGAAGGAAATTTTGTCTACTTTAATTTTGAATAGAAAGGCTATCTTCGAAAAACGCACAGTTTCAAGCATGTAAGCGAAAAACTGAAAAAATAAAATTAAAAAAAGCCAAAAGTTGGAGGTTTTTGCGTTTTTCGAATTGAAGCAGACCTCGGAGGAGGCAGCAAACTTCATATTTGGATTCAGCACCCCCCAAAAAACATATAAGTAGATCCGTTGAGAAAAAACTTCCCTAATTTACGGAAACGGCACTTTAGAACACCGATTGACTGCCATGCCAACTACAATGACTACAATGCCAAAAAGTGACACCACCAAAAAGTGTGACGTACTTCATTGCAAACGACTTTCCACAGTGGTCACAACTATGCGGTCGATGGTCAGTGTGGCAGGCCAAATGTGAATTGAGTCTGGTCCTCTTCTTGAATTTTTTGTCGCATATTGCACATTCGAATTCTTTCTTCTCTGGGTCAAATTTGAAACTGTAATGAAAAAAGGGAAGATGAGATTACAGTCGACAAATCTCGGATCTCGGGTGTACACATAGAAACGACTGAGGCGAGCTCTGAGACCAGATTTCCTAAAAAGGCCGTAACTCGAGGTATGGCACTGTCGCACCGAAGGTGATATTATAGGTAACAAATTCACTGAATCCTCACAGTAACGTAGTTTGCCGCTCGGCAACAGTGGTCGGAGGAGGGACGTCTTGAGGGGCATCAAGAATCCCGTTGTGCTGCTCAACTCCCTTCTTCACATTCCATACTCTCTCAGGCTCCAAACTCGATACGCCCGGTAGCGCTGGCGTTTCCCCAGTTATTTGACTCCCGCTGGCGTTCCCATCTTTGTATTTCAATTCAACCACGACCACAAGGTCTCGCAACGAATCTGGTAGAGATCGGTCCAGTTTGCTGAGGACAATGAGTCCATCAGATGACAGATTGTCGCTTGTATTGGACCAGTTTTCACGAGAATGATGCAAAGCTTTTTCTGACTGCTGAAACATATCAAGAAAACACTTTTTTACACTTCAATTTACTTACCAAGTCTCCCACTGCACAAGAACTCCTCCTTTACTTTATTAAAAAATGATGTTTTATTACAACTAACGGGTTCACCAAGGGGCCTAGATTTATTTTTTCAACAGCGAGTAGTCCGGCTTGTTGATGGACCTACAGTCGTAGTGATTAGCCTTGCATTAGGGACTGGATCTCGACCACCAGAAGGCAAATAGAGTCATCGGTACCATATCAGTGAACAATGTGCCGGCAGGCGTAAGTTCAAGGTGAGACTGCGTTGATTACCCAGTAGGTAAACATCGTGGTCTCTCCCTTGGCTGGTAGCCGTTCCCCACAAATTTATTTACCTTCCCTATTTATTATCACCTTCCCATATGCCTGCCCCATGTCCAGTTCCTCCTCACCATCACCGTTTCAGTGGTATATTTCAAGCGTTAGCTGCTACACGGTTCTGGTCGACCCAAGCCGAGATTGAATCTGCTTAGCTTTGCTCGTAAAAGTTGAGGACCTTTTTTGGGGTGAAACCGACCTTAGGAGACAAATCTTCCCGACCTTAGGAGGATATATAAGTAGGTACTCACTTCTTTCATTTTGTAAGCTCTGATGTAGGAATCGAAGTAATTATCAGACCGCATACAAAGCTGGAGAAATTCGTAGTATATGTTCAGTTTGGTGATGCAATCCAAGCATATTTGTTGGGGTTTTCCATCTCCAGAGGTTATCTGGAATAAATAAGGTAGGTAATATTGAAACAGGAACACATCTACGTATGGGCAATATTGAAATTTCCAACTACCTACTTAAAAAAGTCCCAAAAGGGGATAAAGAATCGGCGTAAATTGAGAGCTTAGATTTATAAATATAAAATATCGCAAGGACACGTTAAATCACAATAAGCCTTTCCTCAACTACTCACGTTCAGACAATGAAGACAATCCCTTATTTTTGCATCGAATTTACTACCAGATGTATCAAATATGGGAAGAACCTGTAACAAGACCGACTATTGGTATGACACAGTTGAAACGTAGCATTTTGATCAGAATAATATTATTAGGGTGACACATCGCCCATGAGGAATTATTGTATTGTAACGAAGTTAGCTGGTCCAGTGGCTCATAACGAGTTGATTATCTTGGTGAGTGTTGCACGAAACAGGCAGCATGAGATACGTTGTATCTTCTCATTGTTAGAAGACTGCCAGGACGAACAACAAAGTCTCGCCATGTCTTTCAACGTGAGGAGTCTTTCGAGGAGAAACGCTCTCCGACTACTGGTGGCTTTTACTGAGTTTATCACTACACCTCACCGTGATAATAGTCTGCGCCACAGAGTAACAGAGAGCAGCGGTCTGCGCTGACAGTCATTTGTACATATTTGTCTGTCTGCCGGCAAAGGCTCACATCGATGACCTCATGAGGATGCGCCCCCACTGCAAATCCCACGCCCCCTTGGCAACACAATATCTTTAAATGGAACCCAAAGTTTGGGTCCTAAACACCTTAGGTATGTTTTTTTTTCATACATGGAACCTACCTTATCTTTGGCTAAAGAACATAATCTGCAGACATTCAGCTCAAAGTAAGAACGTTTTTCAGAATAACATGAGGAACTCATAATTGAAAAGTATAAGTACCTACTCCCTTAATAATATATAGTCACGAAGGAGAGTGAACTATAATAATTATTAAATTATAATTATTATAATTTAATATAACTATAATAATAGAAGTTTAGACGTTCCAAACTAGGACAAATTTAGGGATGGGCAACGAGTCGATGCCATCGACACCCGATTTTAAAGAACATCGATTTGTCACTGAGATAAATCGAGCTTTTGAATTCACTCGTTAAATTGAAAATCGATTTTCTCATGCCGCATTTTCGAAAAATCGAGGAATTATTATTATTTTTTAATTAATTTTTTGCAATTTTTAATTGAGCGATTTTTTTTCCATTAAGATGAAATTCTGGATCAGTAAAGATAGGGCACTTCTCAGCCCCAGCATCCGAAACCGCACATAGAGCGGATGGGGCAGAAATATCAAACGCTCACATGATCAACACAAGGAAGGGATGATCATTTTACACACTCCGGACAGATTTCACCGAGAAGTAAAACTAAGACTAACAAGATTAAAACGGTTATTAAATAATCAAATTTTGAAATAACTTATTTTAGTTGTCTCGCTCTAAACGCCGCTTCAGTTTTAAGTCTCAATTTTAAATTTCAAGAGAACCGAGCCTGATATGTAATTTTTGTAACCAAACATTCTTACATAGATGTAATTTTTGTTGGTACCTATGTACCTAATTTTTTTTTTCAACTTCCTCAAGTTTGGTATACTGATAAAGTAAAACTGTGCTTTCTGAAGTGAGCAATGAGGTGCTTTCTGAACTGGAGAGAATGATTGGGGTTCATACCTGCTATTAAATAGGGGTAGTACCAAAATTTTGGTACCTACCAACCTAGGTTCATAATAATATTATAATAAGATAATAATAGGATAATAATATCCTAATATACCATATTATGGTATAATATGATAGCTATTATATTATATATTATTGCTTAAATACCTGTATTTATATTAATAATATTCGGTATTGACTGTATGAATGTATGATGCGTATGACAGCTTTCTCATTATAATCTTTATAAATGCGAAATAAGGAGAGCAGAACGGCGATGTTTAACAATCGTTTCAGTGCTGACACGAAATCGATTTTTTATAATGACACTCCCTAGACTGATTTCTGAGCCCTACAGCACAGTTTTGTCTGAAATCATCGCGATGTCTATGAGAGTTGGTGGTGTTGGTTTGACAAATTTTTTTTATTCTCTCAAATTCGTGCTGGACTCCCAGATATTTATTATTTGGGGAAAACTTCCCGGCTCAAGCAGCTACCATCATTAATCATAAATATCTTTAAAATTTAAAGATTCTTTGAAATATCTGATTACTTTTTAGTCATAAATTAAAAACAATTTAGCGTGAGAAATATTTGCCAGTGGATGTACCTTCCTTCTGCTGGGACAAACCTCGTTTGACTTCTTCTTCAGGTTGTTATCTATGTTGTTTTCTGGCCCAACTTTGGCCCATTGATTTATTCCACTCATTGGACGGGTAAGAAGGTACGCTTTTATTCGTTGAATTTCTCTTCTTAAACAGTTGAAAAATTTACGTTGTATTTAATGCAACTTAGTGTAAATCATGAAACTCCTCAAGGTTATCAGGTTTCTTCATTTTTAGCTGTATGCTGCTGTTGCTGACCTCTGCATTGAAACCAATTCTTCCGAGACCGTGTAAGCTATTATTTCCTATAGAAATATTTTTCTTTAAATCAGGTGGCCGCATTCATCAGTTTGCCACTCAAAAGGAAGCCTTGACGGGAGATCAATACGCAGAGTGTGATAGATGAAAAAAGGGTATGTATAATATTATCTTAACTGTTAAGGGTAGCTATACCTACTCTAGAACAACAGTTGAGCTGTCCGTTTTCGGCGGACAGCAGTTGAACTGCAGTCGACCTACAAATCGACCTGGAATAGCCAGCGACGGCGACTTTTCGCCGACCCAGCGACCTGGAACAGCAGTTTTCTCAACTGCCCATGTCTCCGTCGATTTCTGTTAACAGTCCGTCAAAGCTGGAACGAACCTACTGTTGTCCTATTATAGGACAACAGTAGGTTCGTTCCAGCTATAATAGGTACGAACTGCTTGATTACTACGTTTGATTTCCGGGAGAAAAGCTGCCGTTTCACCACCGGTATGTGTGTGTTGACTCAAGACAGTCTCGAGAGTAGTCATGCGATTCGAATCGCCAATAGACATGGACCTGAGAGCAGTATCGGAGACACATCTCCGAGAGTGCATTGATCACAATGTGATGTGGTAAGATTTCCTGCTCTTGGTCTCCAGTCTTTCATGAAAGAGAGCTGCAGCTCTCGGAGACTGGACGCGTTTGTGTGGAAATAAAATATTCCAGTTCTCGCGACTCCTATTATAGCCATAGTATAATACTATAGCTATCGGACTCTCGAGTGGAAATGCAATATTTCTGGTCTCGAGACTTGTAGTCTCACGAATATGTCTCGAGAGCGAATGCGATCTCAAGTGGACAAGCCCCTGAGATCGGTCTCGAGATTTCGTCTCAGGTGTACACTGAGACTTACCATTAATTGAGTCGATACTGTTCTGGCCAAATGCCATTTCCATCCACTTGTAAGCACCATGGAACCTCCTGCCTTATGTAGGTTGCACTAAAACCACTAACACGCCCACCACTAACCCCCGTTTCCGTTTACAGGTGTTTTTAGTCGTTTACAACTGAGTAACATGTCGTGTGGGCGCATCGAAACTGCAATCAAGACAAAGATTACTAACGCCCTGAAGCCTACACACTTGCAAGTGATCAATGAATCTCCCATGCATAATGTCCCTGCTGGATCCGAAACTCATTTCAAAGTCGTCGTCGTGTCTGAAGAGTTCGAAAGCAAGACACCGATTCAGGTGAGACTCGTCTCCTTAAAGATTGTAGTGACAGACTGCCATTTGGTTAACTTTAGGTTTTTTTTTTTCTTTTTTACAATTTCAAAGTCAAAATTGAAAAGTGAGAATTAAATTCTCACAAATTTTGTAATACGTTATGGCTACTTACGAGGGCCGCTGCAGCGTGTCGTATGCTACCTAGTAGCTACTCTGCTTGATTTTTGACCATTCAACTGTGATCTCTATCGTTGTTTTTTGTGACCAACCGTTGTGACTGTTGAACTATTAGCATACCATTCTATCTATTCGCCGACTTCAAGGACATAATATTCTATCCAATATGCCTCGACACTGGCAGAAAAGTGGGCTCGTACATTTTCGCAAGTTGCTGCATGGGTTTGGATGAAGCTGCAATTTGATATCATCCGGGCAGTGGCATCCCGACTGCGAGGTACCAGAAGGAAGTTCCTGTGTCTCGGACTGGAACACGTAGCAGATTTGCAACTCATTGAGGAATTGTGGAGGTCGGTCAACCCCAGACTACGAATTGTATGTTTCTTTTTAAGCATTGGAGGGCAACCACGAAATGAGACCTCTGGCGGCTTTCACTGTGGATCATCCTTCTTTGAAAAGAATTAGGTAACATACATACGACGCGATGAAAGTGTTGGTAGGTGGCATACGACACCAGTAGGTACTCAATTTTGCGAAAAAATCGCGAAAAACCATTTTTGCCTTTTGTATCTATTGCTTTAGTGATTAACCAAATGTCTTTGTGAATACGTACCGAAAGGCTCGAGTTAGCTGGTCAAATATGGTCAAATAGCTCTTGATAATTTTTTTTCGGCCACGATGTAACCAAAAATTGTGACGGTTGAGGTCTTCATCATCATAACTCAAAAGTGCAGAAGGTCAAATCTAACTTTTTAGGTTAAACCTAGAGGTTTACAATTTTGAATTCAATCAATAAAATTAAAAATTAATTTTAATGTTAGTATCTACTACGATGGGTTGATACTCATTACTGCGAGTGTTGTCCTGGCTGCTAGGTGTATTTTTGAATTAGGTTGTCGTGCAATTGTACCCGAGGTCTTCAGTCGTTTGCCTATCAACTTATCAATAATGGTATGGCCGAGGACATCCACACCCTTTCACACTTTTGGTTTATTATTCCTGGAATAACACACCTACGTAATCGTGACGGAGGTCGAAAATTCGATCTGGCTCAAAATTTAACATTATCCGTTTCAAGACAAGTAGATTCCAAAACCGAAATTTCCGTCACTACTCGGTTTACAAACTAGTTGTGTCCGCAAGGTTTTCAGCCTGATCGCTCAAGCCTGAAGGGCTAAAAAGGAGCTACGTGAGGTTTTTTTTTTTTTTTTTTTTTTTTTAAGGGTTTCGGCTATAGGTTCGAACTATGTGTCGTTTTCGAAGTATTTTTGGACTTCGAATCCAGCCAGTTTTGAGGATTTTGAGAATAAAGTGTCGTTTTCCGAGTAATTTTGGACGCATAATCCATTTTTCGAGGTCCCACATCCCAAATTGTACTTATTACATTGTACTTACCTACAGATTTTTTGTCATTTTTTTTTTTTTTTCAAAATAATTTTTGAACATTGGACAATGTTTGGACAAATGTGGGAAAAATTCAAAAAAAATGTTTAAAATATTTACCTAAATTTATCCGTTTTTTTTTTTTTTTTTTATGACAGAATTAATTTTTGCTCAATTTGTTAAATTGAGCAAAAATTAATTCTGTTATATCGAAGAATAATAAACGCTTGAGTAAAATTGGCAGCATTTTAAATTTACTTCAATGATTGATTTCAGAGGCATAGGATAGTGAATCAGATCTTGGACGAAGAAATAAACAATGGCGTTCACGCTCTTTCCATCGTGGTGAGTTTTCTATCTAATGACTCAATTTACGCTCATAACGCATGATATTGAAACTTGTTGAGTAAGAGGCGGTTTCACAAAAATGTAAAATATAAACCACCAATGTTGAACGGAGATTTAAGCGGATTCGCAGGGAATACCATGAGAACGAATCTCATTTTTGCTGTTTTCTGCTTTTCAGACCCGCACACCCAAACAGTGGGAAGAAAGCGATCAAAATATTGAACCAAGTCCGAACTGTAGAGGAGGATTCGGCAAATAGATTGAAGGTAACTTTCAACTAAAAAATAATGTATGTGTTAGATCTTGGAAATTGTTTCGTTGGTCAAGAGGAATGAAATTTTCCAGGAAATAATATATCCTCCAGGACATATTAGAGAGTTTTTGCAGACCTTTCCACGAATCCGTAGCAGGAAATCCGTATGGGCTGTCTAGGCCGAACATGACTGGAAGCTAACCACCTCAACCACCCCACTACAGATTCCTTACGAATCCGTATGGAAAAATTGACTACTAAAGTGACGCGCACGTTGTTTTCACTCTCACATACCTCAAGAAAAAATGGTCGCCGTGAAGTTTTGACTTGTTGCGTTTGAGTATTTCACAAGTATTAAATACTTGTAATAAGAAATTTTCTTATTACAAGTACGAGGACTCCTACTGCCACTCGGTTTTTTGTGAAGAGGAAAATGGATGAAAATCCAAAAAAAAAAAAAAAAATGGTCGCCGTGAAGTTTTGACTTGTTGCGTTTGAGTATTTCACAAGTATTAAATATTTGTAATAAGAAATTTTCTTATTACAAGTACGAGGACTCCTACTACCACTCGGTTTTTTGTTAAGAGGAAAATGGATGAAAATCCAAAAAAAAAAAAAAAAAGGTCGCCGTGAAGTTTTGACTTGTTGCGTTTGAGTATTTCACAAGTATTAAATATTTGTAATAAGAAATTTTCTTATTACAAGTACGAGGACTCCTACTGCCACTCGGTTTTTTGTGAAGAGGAAAATGAATGAAAATCCAAAAAAAAAGGTCGCCGTGAAGTTTTGACTTGTTGCGTTTGAGTGTTTCACAAGTATTTCTTATTACTAGGGTTGCCTGATGAGAGAAAAGGAAAAAAAGGACATCAAGATATATAACGTATAAATTACAAAATGCACATACTATATTATAATATAATTATAAGGTAAAGGTTTTTCATCAATCAGATGGATGATGGTTTGTTACCTACCTAATCGGGTATTATAATATGTTGAATGTTGAAACTAAAAACTTGAAGTGGATTCTATTCCTATTAGAATTAGATCATTTTCTATAATATAATGATATTATATTATAGAAAATGTAATAATATTATAGAAAATATAATAATATTATATTATAGAAAATGATGTAATTCTAATAGGAATAGAATCTACTTCAAGTTTTTAGTTTCAACATTCAACATAATATGTTGAATGTTGAAACTAAAAACTTGAAGTAGATATTATTATAATACCCGATTAGGTAGGTAACAAACCATCATCCATCTGATTGATGAAAAACCTTTACTGTGGGGACATGTAGTCAGTTCCTCTCATCCACTGAGAGTTCATCAGAGAAAAATTTTCTCTGATGGAATGAGAATATTTAATATTCTCTCGACGTTGGCATTATGGGCAGGAATGGCGAAAACAATTTGGCACAATTTGAGAAGCTGTGAGTGTTTCTCTGATTGGTCGACAAGATGGAAATATTCACACCATCTTTGACTGCAGTTCATGGCTTTAAATTTAGTGAGAAATTAGATTTAGGGAGAAATTTCTCCTTCAGTCTTTCAGTCAGAAAATCTTCGACTTCCTCCAACGAAGCTAGCACCTCCAAAACTGAGTTATGTTTGGCTTCCAATTTTTTAATCTTTTCATTGAAAGAAAACATTAATGAATGTAGAAACCACAAGTCACTTTCATTTTCTGGCTATTCAAACAGATTTTTTATTAGGATAGGAGGGTTGCTCTGAGACATAAAATACGACGCCAGAGGTTCATACATTTGAAGCACACGATTTATGCAGGGAAACAACGACAACCAACGGGATTTGGAGTGGCGAAGAAGCTGCCTGTATTCGATGTCAACGCCCACGATGGACATAGGTTTAACAAGAACAAGATTTTTTCTAAGCAGGCTGTTCCAGATAGGTAGGTAGCCCAAACGATTTTCAGGTAATTTCGAGGTAATTTCAGAAAATGAGAGATTTTTAAAAAAAAGAGAACATTTGCCCGAAAAATGAAAAAAGAGAGGACGCCCGGACAGGGTGTGAAAAAGAGGACATGTCCGGAAAAAAGAGGACGTCTGGCAGCCCTACTTATTACAAGTCCTACGAGGACTCCTACTGCCACTCGTTTTTTTTGTGAAGAGGAAATGGGTGGAATAAAAATTTCCAATTCATCCATCGAGTGTAGAACAGAATAAAACAGAAGAGAACAAAGCGAACTGAGAACATAAAATAACAAAGCAGAATACAAGCCCGTTTGTTTACAAGATTACATCTTGAGGTTACAACGGGGTTACACAAGCGTCAGGTTATGTTGCTTTTCATACAGATTTCTATACTGATTTGGTAACCCGTAGGAATAAGGATTCGTACCGCCTACTGCTACAGATTCCTTACCGATTTGTCCTCGCGCATGCGCACTCCCCCTTTCCTTACAGATTCGTACTACGGATTTCCTCCTACCGATCGGTGGAAGGGTCTGCAAAAACTCTCTATTATGTCCTCTGAGCTCCCACCGTGCTTTCAGTTTATAGAGGTATTATAGAGAATTAATAGTTTCTGGAAGAGTCCAATCAGGTTCTTCGCACGTTCAAACTTTAGTAAAACCACCCTGATGTCAGTTCATAATATAGCTGGAGATCTGAATTTTATGTTTTAAGAAAAAACAGTTTTAGGTGAAAACATTTTTATTTTGAGAAAATGTACACCTCATTGCGGTTGACATTATTACATGGATAAGAGAGTTACAGCGTGTACTGCCAACTTTTTCACATCGGAGAAGAAGTGGGGTTTGAGTTCACTCACTGCTGAAAGAATGATTTCATAATCGTATTGCCGTTTATGGTTGACGAGGAGGCGACTACTATTTGACATCCAGTTAGCTTCTCCAACAATTGGAATGCCGATATTTCCGCGTACGTCACTCCTCCTACTATGTAAACGAGGAAAGTCCTTATATTTTGGGACTCCCTTCCTGTCGATTTGACCGAACAATTGGGGAGAAGTTTGGGCAGATCTTCCACGTTGAGCTCTTTCTTACACAGTTGATGGACAATTTGGCAGAAGGCGGGGACGTAGGTCCGCCCGAAAACGTAACTTAGGTCGGTCGGGTTGCTAAGTTCGTAGTCGTCACCGACTGGCGGGAAAAGTTTGAGTTTTTGAGCGAAATTCGTGAAAGCGCTTTTCCTCGTCGGAAGCGGCACCGCCTGAACCACCTTGTTTGCCAAATTTACGCCTTTAACTTCCGTTGACAGCAAAGCAGTTTGCTCAGTGAGTAGTCCAGCTTTTTCCAAAGCGTGAAATACTGTTAAATGCTGATATCCAAACATATGAAAGAATTGGATTTTCAATCGTTGGAGTTCATCTGGAAAAAATCCGTCTTGCGTTAGAGACATAAGACACATCAACCTCAAAATTGAATATTTATCACATGTATTCATAGTTAAGCAGTCTTCAATGTACGTTAAAGTTTCTCGGCGGTTTCTACATTCCAAAATATTTTGCTCAGTGTTCTGTAGTCCTTCATACCTATGGCCCATGTGGCTGATTATGGCTTCACAAGCACTTATGTGGTAGGATAATTTTTTCTTAAAATTCGTGACGGCTGAAAGCTCTTGAGTAATAAATTGTTTCATTTCATGTATGGCCATCGTCTGACTTTTTTCTTTCGTCTGGCTGAGTTCCTTCGTCTTGGCACTCAAATATGGGAAAACCCCGCTGAAATGTCTCCCCTTGATCTGCGAGTACACTTCGTCCGCGCTGTTCAAGAAATACCCTCCTGGGTTCTCGCTTTTGTTGTCTTTCATTTCAACTATCCCGCTCCGAATGCCGAACACTTCGTCCAAAAGGCACGAGTAGGTGCAGCCGGTCAGTAGAGCACTAGCGTAGTCCATATCTCTGTCGACAATCATCATGAAACCTACATCCCCTTCGTCTTTTGGGGCTCCTAACTCTTCGCTCATTCTGCTCACCATCTTGTCGATGAGGTGTGAGTATTTGCCTTGAATTACCGTTACCATTGGTCTTCCCAAGATCATACAAAGCGTCCATATTGATTTAGCGACGACTGGTAGACAAGATTGATCGCCTTCTACAAACAATGTCTTGTAAAACGTGTGGTACTCCATTGAAAGAAATTTGGTGTCTAATTTTATCAGTTCCCACTGAAACACGTGTAGGCTCACTATGCCTAAAGTACCCTCCATTTCTAACATGTTCACTATTGACTGAAGCTTCCTTCCAACCAGTATGATGTGATACGAGTTGCCGTCATTCTTTTGGATAATTTCTCCGTTGATTTTGTCGCTCACGTGCTTCACCGAGATGAGATCCGCATTTACGAAAAAAATTCGTTGAGTGTTGGTGAAAGGGATGTCCCCTTTTTCGAGTTTGTATATTTTGTCAACGCCCTGAGTCCTGAAAAAAAGAAGAAAAAAATAGGTTTATAAAGAAGAGGTTTTTAAACCTCTGTATAAATACTGATGCGTTGGTGGATTCACTGATACATTTGAGTGAGGCTCCTACCAGGGATGGCCATTGGTAGTCAATATATCGATGTATTGATGTTTGATAGTATCGCGGATGAAATATCGATACATATCGTACTTGAAGCACCGATAGTATCGATTAAAATATCGATAGTTTTAGGAAAATATCAAGTTTACAAAAAAGTAAAATTAAAATAAATCATTCATTCTTATCCCTAGCTTACTTCTTATGTCCACAAACAATTTTGATTCTTTGACGATACTTTTCAAATTTTAAAAGAGAAAATACAATAGGAAGCCTCAGTTGTGGATTATTATTATCATAGTATTGACGATAGATGAAAATAAAACTACGTAAATGTTTCACTTCATTTAATCAATACTATGATATTCATTCAATCATTTCTCGGTTTTCTCTTCCCCACAACAACAACAACAACCTTTGGAAGGTGAGTATAATACATATGATTCAAATATTACTTGAAAATTTTTCAAACCCAATCTTCTGTTTTAGGTGGATAAACGATCAAAATATTGTGCTACCAACCTAGTGTGATTGGTCGGATCAACCTTTGCATCACCAATCCTTTCGTCTATGTCTCGTCAATGTCAAACGATTTTCGTCTAATTTTCAACAGTACTGTAATTAAAAAACATTAAAAAATAAAGCCTTATAATTGTCCCTACCTCAATTTGGAAACACCCACAATCCGCTCCAACGGCTTAATCAGCGTACTGTCGATGATCAAGTCCTTCCTCCCGGGAATTTTCGTCAATATATCCAGCAGCTTCTTTTGTGATACTTGACCCAACGCCCCTAGTTTACTGTCCAGCGATACCTGCATTTCTGAAGAGCAATTTGGGCCCAATCGATTCAATCCGGGTCACCTGAAAAGAAAAAAAAGATGACCGTTACAAAAATTTGAAATGATAATATTATTTTATACGAGATGATGTTTGATACAGTATTTGTCGACAATTGCCGTCTTGTCGATTTTATTGTTAATTTCCTGGGTTGAAAAACACGCATTTAACAGCTAGTAGCTGCGTGTTTGTGTATCTGAGGGCTGTTCAGTATGTAGCCAAGTAAATTGGTTTTATTGAGGACTGCCTCCCGTTCTCCCCTTATAGCAGTCGCCTTGCCCATCCACAGGTTTCCATCGTACTAGTCCAGAATTTAAGAGATAGATAGTAGGACTTTAGAGGAACCTGCAATGTATTTGTTCGGCTTGGTGTACGATAAAGCCTAAGCTGGATACAGGAGCTTTTACTCCACCTCAGCACCATCGGCAAATAACCACTTCTACAGATCCTGTTGGCTCCTCCAGCTTAGGCTTTATCGTACACCAAGCCGAACAAATACATTACAGGTTCCTCTTAAGTCCTACTATCTATCTCTTAAATTCTGGACTAGTACGATGGAAACCTGTGGATGGGCAAGGCGACTGCTATAAGGGGAGAACGGGAGGCAGTCCTCAATAAAACCAATTTACTTGGCTACATAGGTACTGAACAGCCCTCAGATACACAAACACGCAGCTACTAGCTGTTAAATGCGTGTTTTTCAACCCAGGAAATTAACAATACAATCGACAAGACGGCAATTGTCGACAGTATTCCCGTAAGTAATGCCAGTAATAATTAACGAATCAACTATTGATTACTGGCTAATTAGTAAAGAATCAGTGGACAAAGTAATACTATTAAATTGGTTATGATGATGTTGACCATTTCAACGAATTTGGGTGTAAAGTTGATGAGGGTCGGTCAAATAAGACGAAAATGCGCCGACGTTTCAAGATATATTCTCCTATCATCAGGGCCAAATGAAATGAACAAAATGACAGCTATCAGAAAAATAAATTTTGGGGGCATGGGAATATTCAGATAACCAGAACCTTAATATATTTAACAAATTGAAGATTTAAACATTAAATGAGTTTGGTTAGGGAGAGAGAACGACTCCTCTGCTGAATACTAAATTGTTTATTCAGGTAAACAATTATAGCGTGGGGACCGGTTTCGAGCAACTAAGCTCATCTACAGCCCAGAGTGACTTGAGGTGGTTGAACGTACCATCAGTTCTGATTTGGATCGGATTTAAACATGATACAGTATTAACAGGAAAGGGGGGTGGGGTGAAACCAAAAAATTATATAAAAAAAGGCAGAAAATAAAAAATTCAATTACCTAATCAAAATAAATACCTTAAGAAAACAAATGAATGAAAGGAACGAAATTAAAATAGGTAATAAATTAAATTAAATAAAATGAAGTAGGTACATATTGGTAAGTAAAATTAAGAACATTGGTAAATAAAATAGAAATAAGAATTAAAATAAAAACGAGTGAGGGAGGAGGGAACCCCTTTTTTCCTACCAACTTGCAATAAAAAAGAACATACTAATGAACGTGAAATAAATAAAATTTATTTAATATTAAGAAATTAAATTTTAATACTTAATGTAAGGTACATTGATAAAAAAAAGTGTGAAAGATAGGTCGAGCGACATGGAAGAAGGAGACCTCCTTCTTCCATGGTCGAGCGAAATCCTATCAAGAAGTGAGCAAGTTAAAAGTACAGAGGTAGGTATCTGCTTATATGAAAGGGCAGGGACAAGAGCAGCAGAGCAGAACAGAGCAATTTTTTATTCCTCACTAATTTCGGATATATTCAGGGCTTTTAGGGAGGAAGAAGAATTTTCAACATCCACGGGTTTTAGGGGGGTTTTAAATTTAAATAAATCATCACAGGTGATGTGTTAGTTATTTTTCACTGATTTCAAAGGCATTCAGTTATTTGTCGGTAGTTTCATCACATGCGGGGTTGGATCGAGTGCAAGTTCGCATAAACGGCAAAGATACTCAAGTTGTAGGTACACTTATTTCTTATAATGGGCCCCGGAACCGACCATCGACTAATACTTTTTTCTGAAAGAACTTCATAATTTGAAGGCATAGCAGTGAGTTTTGGGCTCCTACGGTGTAATACAAATTTCCAGGGCACTGTCGAAAATTTCAACTTTGTGGCGCTTTTCAAAAGTGGCGCTACTCTCTCATTGGCTGCTACATGGCCGCCATTTCCGCCGTCACCTCCGCAGATTCCCGTCGGTCCCTTCTTATCATTGGTTTAATCTGTGCTTCTTATGCTAGCGCACTCTGGCGGATTAGTAAAAGTGCCACCGCGGGAAAATTCAAAACGCCAAATATTCACTAGTGATTTCCTCTGCTCAGACACCTAATTTCTCAGTGCTAACTGTACTGAGTACTTTGTTCATTACTAGTTCAACTATTTTCGGCCGAATTTTCCCATTTCTCTGACCTAGTTCCTTGGCCCATTAGGATTCTTAGTAACATTAGTAACATTGGCTAGGTAGAAATCCTGAGTGCTCACTGCCTACTTCCCAACCTAATGGCTTAGCGAAGCGTGGCCCCCTTGTCCGCGTGCTAGTTATTCATTAAAATTAGAATTAAAACCAGAAATTAGAAAGAATTAGAAATTATACGAACAGAGGGCATCCCTACTCAAGTCAAATGGTGAACTCCAATTTGCTTTCGCTAGATGCACACACGGGAGGTGTCTGTATTGTATTGAAGGTTAGCGCATATGAAACAAAAGGCGTTTCCAAGATTCATTCATTCATGTCTGGCAGACAAATAGTTGATTAGTAGGTTAATAGTAAACATTTTGTGGGTCGAATTTTGTGGTTCTAAAAGAGTTACCTATTCGAGCCGAAAGTGACACATTATTTCTTCTGCACCGCGAATAGAAACAGAGGATTATTCTATCATGGAAACGTCAGTAGTATCGTGGAACGGAGGAGAATTCACCAGCTCGTGTGGTTACTGTCGCACACGCGGATTTGTCTCAACAGGTAGGGAGATTCACTACAATTTATTTCAATACAGAGGAATTGTAAACGCATCTTCGTCGACTGAGAAATGGGTAATTCAACGGTTTGAAACTTAGCTCATTCATGTATCGTAGGTCTGCGAGTTTTCACCCAAGCCTTACCTCAGTTTGTCAAATTACCTCCAAATGCGCTCAGAACGTTGTCAGCCTTCAGCATTCGTACAACGATGAACTGTCAGGGAGCACAATTTTTCCGTGTACATACCCGTGGAATTTTTCGAAGCGTCGTCTTTCGTATCATCCAGTTAAACTAACCCACCCCACAACCCGAATTATCTTCCTCTTCGTCTTTACATTCTGCTCATTCGGCTAAATTTTAGATAGCCAAATAATAATAATTATTATATGCCTAATGTTCATTCTATACTAACATTTAATTTATAACATTATTATATTAAATAAGTTTTAATATTTTATATTTTAGAACCTTAAAGGTGAGGGAGCAATGAACTTGCAACATTTAGCTATTGCGTAGAATTTGTTATCAACATAATAAGTTGATAACAAATTATGTTGCAACAACAACGCTAAATGTTGCAAGTTATATTATACATACCTACCTAAATTCATAAAAAATTATGAACGAATTTTGTACGAATTTTACGAAACGTACGATCGTACGAAGTCGCTGTTAAAAATTGATTACATTAATCCTAAGGCTTAGGATTAATGTAATCTTAGGACCTAAGCTGATATGATGAAAATATTGAAAAATGCGCCAAGGAACCCAAAAAAAATTGATTCTACGTCTGAGAATACCTACTACGAAAAACATAGCTCATTCGAACCCCATACCTTCAAATCCTTCAAAAACACCTCCTTTTTAGCCCCACAGAGCTCCCTCACATGAATGTCTGATGTAGGGCCTATAATAGGCAATAGGGTAGCAATAATAATTATTGCTACTAGGGTAGCAATAACAATTATTGCTACCGACCTTTACAGCCTTTTGATCTTTGCAGGTGTGATGTCTTACTGGATGACAGCCCACGATTACCAACTTTTGGTGGATCGAGGATGGCGCCGTTGTGGACAATATCTTTATAAACCCAACAACGAAAAAACTTGCTGCCCTCTCTACCCTATCAGGTTAGTGGAAGGAAGTCTGGAATTAGTCAAATAGAATAGGTGTTACCGGAGGTGGATAAAGGGGTCAGCAATCTGGATGTGGGGGGCACTAGGGCCTGTTGCCCGAATTTTAAGTAATGATGGAAATGGTCGTGATGTTAAATATTTGATCATTTTAGGGATGTCCACACTGAAGAAAAATATCGATATTCGATATATCGATAGTTTAAAAAATATCGTTTTACTAGGTCGATATATCGTAGAAAAATATCGATATTCGATATATCGTATAAAAATATCGATGTATCGGATATTAGTCCAAATTTTAAAAAAATCCATGCCTTTCACAACTTTTGATTACTAGTAAATAAATTAAGGTTATAAATTCTTCAAAATTTGAAGAAGATTGTTTAAATTTATTTTTAACAAAAAGATTGTTTAAAGATTTTTCATTAATTGTTGAGATTTGAAGATTAATTGTTTAAAGAGTTTTAAAATTTGATTTAAATTGTTTAAAGATGGTTTAAATTTGAAGATTATTTATTAATCTGTAATGAGTAGGTAATTATTTGTAAAATCATAGAAACAATTAAATAATTTAATTGTTAAGAAAACCTGTTAAGAAAAGATTAACAATTATTGTTAAGAAAATAAATTTTATTTTCTTAGTTTATAATGTTCTGACAAAACATTCAGTACATTGCACTAAAATGAATTGCGTGGATCTGCTCACCAACATTAATTAAGTACATTATTAACTCTTCACACATGTGATTGTGAACCAATTCGATGAAGGGATTAGGAAATGAATTGAAAGCCGAGGTCTATTAAACATAGTAATTGATTAGAAATACTTTCAGTCAAGTTACCTACACGCTCTTTGATCCTATTTCTAGCTGGTGTTCGGATTTATGTCGGATCTCTCTCAAAAATATCGGTTCCCGATATTTAAAAAATAATATCGATATATCGGTGGAAAAAATATCGCCCGAAAATATCGATATATCGGCGGAAAAATATCGATATTTCGATATATCGATATTTTTTGAGCATCCCTAGATCATTTAGTGAGAAATTTATATTAGACCAGCTAATGTAGATTCGTATAGATGTCATTAGGTGGCTTCCCAATTTCACCCTTTTGGGCTCTAGTCTCTAGGGCACGCTAAAACAGAAACCAGTCATCGTTATCGCTGGAATCCCCATTTTAGCTAATCTGTCCGGTTTGTCCAAGTCTGAATAATTCAGACGATAATTATTATCGGGCGATCGGCCCTCCACTTTCTTCTTTATTTTGTAGGCGATTTCCGTTATTTAGCGCATGAAAATGGTTTAGGTAATCTGAGCAAAACTTTTTTTTTTTTGTGATCGAAAATGGGGTAAAATAAGGATAATCACGGCAAAAACAAATTTCGAAATTATGATGTTGCGGAGACAATCAATGCATTTTCGGGTGGCAATTATTGTATATGGATTTTCCATCCCTAGTAATCTCCAAGTAAATTTTCCCCATAGGTGCTATCTGTTAGAAAATCACCAATGTCGGGGGACATTTATAGGGGCCAACATAATAATTGTCTCACCCGGTGTTTTCCCACACCAACGAGTGGGATTGTTCGATCATGAAGTTTTGTGTTTTTTTTTTAGTTCGGCGATAGGTTGCTGCTCAGAAATGTTGATTTTCGACGCATATCATCTACTGGGAGTATCTTATTTTTCTAGAAATTTCCAAATTTTTGGGTGTTCAATCGAATTCTTCAATGTTACGGGGTTCCATCAGAAATCATAGGGGTGTTCGAAATCATCTATGCTCTTATTTTTGTTGCAATTTTCACTTTTAGGGTCTTCAATCGACACACAATTTATGGCTCTACAACTTTGTGAGAATCCTAGCGTTTTACTGTCGGAATCTTTTTAATAGCGGATTTTAGTAGCTCGTTTTTTTACTCCTGGGCTAAGGATGGACGTGATTGTTCGAAACTAATTTCCATCAATGAAGCATGAAATTGAAGAGCGTATACCTTCATCCCTGAATATGTTACATTGTAGTTAGGTATTAAACTTGGCGGTTCCGCTTTGTTGTTGAGGCCGATTTGTTCCTAGAGCCCCGGGCCTGTCTGTATATCCGCCCCTGTTATTTACCTGGGAGCAGTTTTAAGATACTTTCGATTTCATAGGTGCGATGCAGTTAATCTACAGCTGTCGAAATCTCAAAAGAAAGTTCTTCGACGATTCAACGCATTCTTGATGGCAAACGATGATGGAATAAAATCCACCGGGGCTGAGCGCGGGATCAAGAAAGAAGATCATGACGTGAGTCACGAGGGAGTGAATGAAATAGTCTTACCCCAGGCCACCTCCAAACCACTCTCCATGGAAAAAAGTAAAAATACAAAAATGCCCTTTTTCACTTGTAGCCAAATTTGAGGCATTATTCACCCGTATGGTGTCTTACTCAACCATTCACTACATAATGAATTATTGTGCACAGTAAAGAAGATTCAGAACCAGTCAAATCACAGCGCCGTGGAGTTAAAACCGGAAGTACTAACAACCGAGATTTCCCCTACTGACAACAACCAGGTCCAGAACAATGACAGCGCTCCTACAAATACCACAACCAGGAAAGGTAAAGTTGATTTAGTTCGGAACCAGTCAAATCACTGCGCCGTGGAGTTAAAACCGGAAGCACCATCAACCGAGATTTCCCCTACTAACAACAACCAGCTCCAAAACAATGACAGCGCTCCTACAAATGTCACTACCACAAAAGGTAAAGATGCTTTAGTTTGCTAATACTCATTATTATGTCTATCCATTGATAATGTTTTTTCTCTGGTTGAAGATGTCGACTCAAAGCCTGTATGTAAAAAAGCGAAAGTCATGAGGTTGGAGAGAAGGAAGTTGAAGCTAGAGAAAAAGGGGATCACCGAAGACGCTACCAAGAAAAAGACAGTTAACAAGGAAAAATCACTGGAGGATCTTATTAAAGAAGTATCACCGGAGAATTGCGTTAAGAAATTAGAGGTACTTATAAGTAGAACTACATAACTAACTATGGAGTAAAAAACGGATGCGGTATAATTCCTGGGGGACCGGGACTCGGCACCCAGCATGTCCTAACGAGACTGGGTGAATTCGGCACCCAGGTTTCTGAAAACCGTACAGTTGTGCTTGGCACCCAATTACGTTGGGCACCTGGGGAAGGTCTGGAACGGGTTCTTATAGCTTCCTACCTGATCGATCGTTTACTAATGAATAGGACTAGAGAAAATCGAGGGTCTCACAGCAACACTCCACAGTTTTTCAGGAGAGCCCGAAAACCACAAAAGCAATACCCCACCACTAACTCCGAAACTCGCTGAGCAAGTAGTAAACAAAGGGCTTGAGATGACAGTGTGGGGTATTACTGATGACAAGACGATATGAAGGTATTCACTTAGCAACGATTACCATGCTCCCGTCGAACTGTATGCATAACTCATTTTCGCCAAAAATGACGATGTGTGGTGTTGCCCATTTAATAAAACGTTATTGAAAATTTATCTGAGATAATTTCATGAGAAAAATGTAATTAAAATTTTAAATCCTTTTATTCTCAAATTACCAAAATTACTCAGGACAACTGGACTCATTCTTCCCCAGTGTGGTAATATGCTAATGGCTTTCCCTGCTATAATTCAGAACTTTAACTCTTTTTAGCATGGGTGACCACACTATCTGAAAGCTACTATTATTTCCCCGAAGGTGGCAGTGATATCTCCATTTCCGTAAAATGTGGACCTTAGTCGTTTTCCCCTGTGATATTAAATATCACACAAATTTTGTGTTGCGGGAGGTTTTAGCAGTAGCCATGAGAAATTTCCAGTCTATGGGTCAGCCGAGCAACTCACTGAGACTGACGTCGGGTGGACGAGAATGGTACAACGACCACGCCGCCTCCCATCGTTCCCGTGAGAGCGTTTTGGCCAGCCCATGCGGGCTGGAGTGGATTTTCTCGCAAAAATTCATTACACACACATTATCATTCTTTTTAAAAACGCTGCAAATTTTACACAAGGGTTTATTATTCTTTGATATACGTTACTTGTGCAGAAATTTAATTCTGTCAATGAAAAAATTTAAAAAAAAAATTTTTTTTTGGGGTTTTAATCTTAAAAAAAATTTTCTTATTATTATTATTATTTTTTTTTTTTTCAAAAAATGTTTCTTTTTCAAACATTCTTTATTATTTACTCGAAAAATATTTAACATCCTGGGATCCTTCAAAAATCCCATTTTTAGCCCCATGAAAGCCCTAAAGATCGTCCCAGTGAAATCGGATCGTTCCGGGACCCCAAGAAATGGATTCTACGTCCAAAAATACTTCGAAAACGACACCTAACTCGATCCCATAGCTCAAAGCCTTCAAAACACCCCTCCCGTAGCCCCATTATAGCCCCATAGCGCCCCACGGGTTTGGGCGATCGGACTGAAAACCTTGCGGGCACAACTAGATGGTAAACCAAGTATTTTGTCAAAATTTCAAATTTTTAAAAAAATTCCTACTGCCCAAAACGGCCTGGACGGCGGACGGCGTACGGCGGACGGCGGACGGACATTTCGGATTTAGAATGTAGACCTCTTGAAACGGATAATGTCAAATTTTGAGCCCGATCGGAGTCGTCGACCCGCGTCGCGAAAACATAGGTGTATTATTCCAAGAATAATAAACCAAAATTACCATCACGCGATGGCAAACCGCAATTTTTTGTCGGGATCCCAGGAAACTGGAAACCCTATCTATCAATCAGGGTCCATCCCTGCAGTTTTCGAATACGACATCTCGTGGCACGAGACTCGTGCAGAGAAGCTGCAGAGATGAACTCAGATTTTAGACGCCTTCTATCCGATCTTGCCCTCACAAATCAGCCCAGGAATCTGGGAGAATAGAAGGGGATATAATATATCTCCATATTATGGAGATATTGCGGGATCCGAAGGGTCAGAAGCTGAACACAACATCCCGTGAAGGTTCCTGATACTCCCGATCTCCCTTCCGGTGATTTGGGGAAACCGAGGTATCCTGACAATTGTTCAGGAATGTCCAGTGCAGCCAAATCCCCCATCCAGGCAGTCGTACAGCATCTGAATCAGCTTGATCCCAATAAATCAGGTCAGAGCTCAGATAGAGGAGACTGGGGTCAGTTGCCATAGTTTTTGGAAGAACGTTGCTGGTGTCGGCGGTTTCGATCATAATTTTAAAAAACATTTCAGCCCTCGAATGTACTAATGTACAAAACACTGGGGTGCTGCACGCAACTGTTCCATTTTGGCCCAGCTGGGTGCTGAGCGCAACACTTTTTCAGGTCTGGGTGCCAAACCCCGGGACCCGTAGTTCTTCAACATTTTAAGGTTTCAGATTACTCTAGTTCCATCTTACTCCACAAATGAAACGCACGATGAATGTTTCAAACTCTACCAGAAATATCAGGATGTCATTCATAACGATCATGTCAACTACTTCCACGATTATGCACAGTTCTTAATGGATTCGCCTCTAAATGTTAGTTATTGTTCTATTTCATGAATTGGTATATACCTTTGAAGTAGGATTTAGGTACTCTTCTTTGATCATTAAATTCTAATCACAGAAAGTCGACTACAAGTCAGATAGTGAAGCCCCTTCTTGTGGGTATGGGACGTTTCACCAGCTGTACAGGGTAGACGGTAAATTGATAGCGGTTGGTGTTCTGGACATACTCCCAAAATGTGTGTCTTCTGTTTACTTCTTCTACGATCCAGACTACATGCACTTGAGCCTCGGAACCTACGGCGCTCTAAGGTAGCTTTCCAACTACTTATGTCCCAAAAATAAGTGCCACTATAAAATTTATAGCTTATATAATTATTATAATATTATTATTATATTAAATATTATTTAATATAATAATTATAAAAAGCGATTATATAAAATTTATATAATTTATATTACATTTAATGTAATAATTTGGTATATAATCATTATTAAGCAACCTACATAACAGCACTTTTTTCAGGGAGCTGGAGTTCACGAGAAAATTGGCGGAAAAATTCCCGTCACTCGATCAGTATTATTTGGGGTATTACATTCACAGTTGCCCAAAAATGAGGTACAAAGGCCAATGGAAACCTTCGTACTTGTTGTGCCCGGAAACGTATACTTGGCACCCTATAACCGAATGTTTGGGAAAATTGAGTGTTTCACCTTATTCTAGACTCAATGATGACATTGATGCGATATCGGAGGATGAAAATGTTGATGTTGGTGCGGTAAGTGCAACGTTTTTACCAGAAACGCCGAGTGCTTATCAACGGAGCTTCTCTCCAAGTGAACCTCTCATGTAGGTATAAACATGTTACCACTAATTGTTTCAGGTCAAGCTCTACTGCAGTACTTCGAACTTACCCACCTGCGTTGGAGAACGTAAGAACCTTAGCGAGTATTGGAAAAGCGTCGTCAATCAATTTGCTCCCCTCGTAGGGCGCACTGCTATTCAGACAATATGCTTATATTACAGTAATTCAGATTATCCAGAGTATGAATCCTCATCATCTGACAGCTGAGATCAAACCCTACAATGTATTAAATACGAAATTTTCTTGCCGATTAATAAACTTTTTGCGGATTTCAAATGAATGTCTTAAGCTTACTTTCAAATTACCCTCCAGGGATCTGAACAGGTATTTTCACGGAAAAATCAATGTTGAAAATCGGCTTATCGATTTATTTGAAAATAGAAAGAATCGATTTTGTTAAAACATCTATTAATAATCGGACGATATTTGGATTTCGTTTTTCCTGTCGTTTTCGTTATTTGTTTATGGTTTCGTACTGCACAAGTTGATTTCATTTTATTTGAATTTATTTTGATGGTTTCGATTGCTGAGGGTTGATTGAAGTTTTGAAACTTACCGATGCAAGTTTCTAGAATGCTGTGATAGGCAGATATAACCGGAACTGATATAAAAACCTAC
The DNA here is from genome assembly GCA_955831195.1 of Pilophorus perplexus. NCBI lineage: Eukaryota > Metazoa > Arthropoda > Insecta > Hemiptera > Miridae > Pilophorus > Pilophorus perplexus. The sequence continues at coordinate 23,678,543 of OY037010.1, forward strand.
ATTTGGTACAAATCATTAATCAAGTTTAATTTTATTTGTGTTCATATCTAATCTTCCGAGACCTACCATTTGCAAAATGAAAGTGACAAATAAGATTATGAGAATGAAAAACGCAACAGTTTCAACTTGGTTGTAAACTAACCAAGGTAACTTGCAGCTCTGATGCTAAGCTTGAATGAATCCTGGAAGTGGATCCATGAGGGGGCAGTAGCGTGAAAATTAATAAATTAATTATCAAAACGCTACAAATGGAATTTTTTAAGGATCCCAGGAGGTCAAATATGGAGTCGTTTCCCGAGTAATTTTGGACGCAATATCCATTTTTTCGAGGTCCCACATCTATCCTAACATTGTATTTTTTTTTTTTTTTTTCCAAAAATATCTTTATTGACACAGAATAAGATGGAACAACTTTTCTTGTTATGAGGTTGGGTTAGGTTGTGACACTACTATAGTAGAAACACGGTGAAAGTGAAGACTCAAGTCACTTATAAGTCTTCACTTTCACAGTGTTTTTAGTGACTTGGAACACTCTCTCTCTCTCACACACACACCCCCGAATCTGAATTAGTACTACTATAGTAAGTGTGACTTACCTGAATTTTTTTTCTCAAGAAGTCCATAACCACCAAGGAGATGACGGGAGACGCTTGCAAGGCACGAATTTATTTTAAATAAATAAATGTTATTTGTAGGTTCCTAAAATATTTTCTAAAATATTGTCAATCATTTTATTTAAAAAATATATATTTCAGTAACATTTACATTTGTCTCAAATATTATTTATTATTTTATTTAAAAAATACGTTTTTTAAATAAAAAAATTATTTTGTATAAAATAAATTTATACGTTGTGGAAATCGACGTCTTTATTAGCGTACATAGTTGTACTTTTTAAGCGGTTTTGTCTTAAGTCGCACTAACTCAGATTTACCCAATTATTAAGAACAATTGGGTACTTGATTAATGTCTAGCCTCAGTTTAAAACTGTTTTCATTAAACTGTCACAGGTGTAAACATGATTGAGGGTTGTTAATTCCAACAAGTTTCTTATTGATTACGCGTAGCCAATCGCAACACCAAACCACGAAAAACATTTTCGTGTAGTGCGAAATTCATGAGGTTTTGAGTGCGGTTTTGAATGATGGGCGTGAAGGAGTACCCACAGGGTCGATGAAGAACTTCTGATGTTATACGAAACAAGTTGCTTCCAAGGGCACGGAAATTCCATCGGCCACCATGATGCAATACCCTTTGTACGGTACCTTCCCCTACACCAGCGTATACCCTTATTATAATAACTACGGTGGTCCCGGCTATTCGTTGGGCCAATATAACTATGGTGGGTACCAGCCGTGGATGATGATGAATAACGGGAATCCGATGGTCACAAGTTCAGGTCTACTACCCCAGGTGAACTACCCCAATAACCTACCGATGGCATCCGAATATCCTTACTCGCAATACAATGCTTATCAATACCCGTGGAATACAACCTATGCATTGTCGAACTGGATCAACCCCCAGCAAACGTATAATCAAATGGTAAGTGCATTCAAGTGTTTTGGGAAAGTTTACTTTTCATTATTGTGAGAATTTTTAAATATTATTTCGTGAAGAGTAGATTTAAAAAAAAGAAGTTTAGGTATGCTGTTTTGAGCAGTAGATTTTTTTTTTTAAATCTGAAAATTGTTTACTTCCTAGTCGTGCCCTCAAATTATTCAGCACGTTGGAAAACATCGCTCAGGGTTCGCCAGTACTCAAAGTTTAACCAAGTGACAAGAGTCCCAAAATAGCTTCACGCTCTCTGTAACGTCAACGTGGAACCGTTTGGCAATAATATTAATTAGGTACCACACTCATTTTACCGTGAAATCGCCCTCTTCATGCACCCCAAGGAGGGGACAGATCTTCTATTGGCCAACAGATTACAACACTTCTAGAATAATATTCTAATTTCAAATATTATTTGAAATACAATATTTTCCTCGTGCCAGGTGCCTTGGGGATCGTATTACAATTACGATAAATGGGCCGGAATGTGTATGAATTTCAACCCAGCCATGTACTATTCGTGGCCCATGATGAACTATTACTCCAATCAAATGATGTACTCCAATTACTTATGCCCGTCGCCAACTTACTGGGGCGTTCAGCAGGCTATTGAAATGCCCCGTACGGATTCAATTCAGAAGAAATCACCGTCATCAGTAAGTATATGGTGATTTTTTAGAGTTTCAAATTCACTTGCCCGAACCGGCCAGTCAATCTAATGTTGGACCTCGCAAAGTTGCATGTAACTGCAAATTTTTTATATGGTGTTAGGGTCCTGAGAAGAGTTCATACCTATGTTTGCAGACCTGAAAACATTTAGTTTTTTTTTCAGTTGTTTAAAAAAACCATAAGGAAGAGTATTTTGACAAACGTCATCCCATACACCTTCAAAGTAGGTAAAATTTACTAAATTTGAAACTGCTCCTCTTATCCCTTCTCCCCCTCTTCTCATGAGCCCAATTGGTTATAATAATCCTTATTATTATTTAATAGCCCTCCATTAGCGACCATTATTTCATAAGGTTTTAATAATAATATTGTGGTATAATCCTTATTATGTTATTTAATAGTCTCCATTATCAACCATTATTTCATAAGGTTTTAATAATAATATTATGGTATATTAAATATAACAAATATACAATTTAATATTTGGTAAATTTTACAATATATTAAATTGTAAATAGCCCTACATGATCACCCATTATTTCATTTTACTTATAATATAAATATAATAATATATATATTAAGGTACTTACCTTTCCTAATAACTATTATCATAACATGACATGTATACATGTGCTACACATTGTGTAATATACATGATACCTACATCATTTTACATCATGTAGAGTTTCATATTATTAATATGATGTAAAATGATGTAGGTAGGTATGTTTTGTAGGGAGTATGGCATGTATGGTAGGTACCATCATGTAGGTATGTTTTGTATTTGTATTCATTTGATGTTAATTACATTTATTCAATCATCATTATCCTTGTATTTTTCCTGAAATTCCGGGATTTTAGTGTTTTGAGTTTCTGAAACAGCTATAAGGGTTAGAAATCCCAAATTGCGCTTGAATTGAAACTAATTACATTTTCTACAACTTCCATTCCCATGACTTTTACGTAGGACCGTTAGTTGAGCCAGTACGTGTCTTGAAAAGTGACCCTACCGATAAATTTGCACTTGTTGGGAAAAATCGCACATTTCCCCCATAGACCTACAGAGCTCCAATTAGTTTCAAAAACCTATTCTAAGGATGTATAATATGCACACGTTATGGTGGCATTAGTTAAAATACGCCTCATTTTTTTTTTTTTTTTAACTGAAGAGTCCAAAATTTCGTGGTTTTTTGACTCAGTACCAGAAAGTTAGCACAAGGTTTTCAGGGTGGCAAACTTGGTTTAATTTAATAACCCCTCCCGTAGCCCCACGGGGTTGGGCGATCGGGCTGAAACCCTTGCGGGCACAACTAGATGGTAAACCGAGTATTTTGTCAAAATTTCAAATTTTTGGTTTTGGAATCTATGTAGACCTCTTGAAACAGATAATTTCAAATTTTGAGGCCGATCGGAATCGTCGACCTCCGTCGCGAAAACATAGGTGTATTATTCCAAGAATAATAAACCCTGGTGTAAAATTTGCAGCGTTTTTTCAGGTTAGATTGACTGGCCTGCCGTGCTTGGCTTTCTAGCAGCGAAAACTGCATACCAGCATCATGTTAATTTCTGGAAAATCTAGTTGTTTGTTCTAATTGATGCATATTAATCGAATGGAACTTTTAAAGGATTCGAAGACGCTCAACGTTACGTCTAGTGATGTAATCCGGGACTTCAACTTGCCCCCTGCGGTGGCTAAAAAGACGAGAAGCGACATCCCAAGACCTACCGTAGACATGTCCGACATCAGGCAGACTGAACCGAGCAAAGAAGACGTGGACCTCTCGTTCTTGTTCAAAGTCAGTGACACCAGTATAAAACAAATCGCGTCAAGCCGATCGTTTGGTCCTTCGATGGTCTACAACACCGAGAGCGACAATAAGCCCATATCAACAGTGAACCACCTGTGAGCCGTTTCCTATGTCAAAGTGTGCCAAATACAACCGTACTCAAAACCACCACGATGTAAATTCTGGGGGGAAAAACGAAAAGAGGGGCGAAGGGGGACAGATAGAAAATGTTGTATGGTGGGGGGAGGGGGGGGGCGGAGGTGCGGGAGAGCTGGGACTAGGGAAGGGGACAGGGAAAATAGGACAATATAGGGCTTCTCCGTGGATATGACAAGAGGACGGTGGTAAAGATAATATGAGGCGGTCGGGGCCGCAAACATCACAGCCAACCCGACACGCGAAAGCGGATCCCTCGAACACAGCACTCCTCCGATTACCCAATTTCGGGAGGCCTCAAGTTCGGAAGGGAATTCATTCTCTTACGAGCCGGAGTAGCTTCCGATAGTATTTGCGAATCCCTACGGATTTGCTCCCAGAGGTCGTCAGGGCTGTTAACATTGAAAACTATACAGACGATCTGTCGGACACTGTTCTACGTCTGGTACATTCCTCTCCCTCTAGATTTCCAGCAACTCGACGAGATCGCCCCGAACGCAGCTGGCATCTCATCGACGTCCCTTCGGCTTGGAGGCACCGCTCGAGTCAACACTAGGAGGTACGATAGAGGCGTAGAATAGGAATAAATAGATTAGGCGGTCTTAAAAAAAAAAAAAAAAAAAAAAATTTGCCAAGTCCTAGTGTTACCTATCAGTAACGTATACTGATAACGGTATAACGTAAATTGAACTCCCTGGTATTTCTCTCAGGGCACGAATGCCACGGGACGCCACCTGGACCACATGTTAGAAAAGGAGAGCTAGGCCGAAACATCAGGGCACGTCCAAACTATGCCGAGCGGCAAGATTTGGCTTAGGCCGAGCGCTAAAGCTGATCTGGCGTAGACGCGCCGTTCGGTCTTGCTTCCTAGCCAAAAGTAGAACCGAATCCAGCACGAAACAGAAAGCCGAAACGAATCGAAGATAGGTTTACACTAAAGACGGCACGATCAGCTTCAGTCCTGTAAAAAAGACTATTTGAAGTCAATTCAGCTGCTTGACATTTTGATTTGTTTTTAAAAAAAATGTGCTGCGTGGCTTGAGCCACCCGGCCTCATCGGCATAGTGTGGTCGCGCCTTCAAACAAACCTACGAGTTCCCCGATGTAGATCATATCAACATGCCGGAAGTCGTCAAGATGGAACCAAAACAACTCAAGTTCATTAAGAACTTCGTAAAAAAATGAAATTTTGTAGGTATGGAAGAAGAATGCATGAAGAAGGGTATGGAAAGTGTGGCAACGTCTTCTAGTGCCCCGCAAGGGTTTTTTTTTTAATTACTGCGCCATCATCTCGTTTTTGACAACATTTCCCGGTAGATACGATCTGGTTGATGGGGAGCTCGTAAGATCGTTTGAGGATCAAGAAAGGATGATGAAGAGGGCGAATGTGACAAGAAAATCAGGGATTTTTCGCATTATTCGAGTTACATTAGTGGCAGAAGAAATCCGAAAATACGGAAAGAATCTGTAAGTAAAGGTGAATCAAGTAATACTTTCAGCGAAAAAATAGGCGGTTTTTTTTTCTTCTCGCTACAGAAAAATGCGATTTGCCAAAACCTGCATTTTCCACATACTGCCTGGACTGCGACGATATATTCTTGAAGGACTATATCTTGAGAGTTCGTGCATTACTATTTCAGACCCATAGTTTTCAGGGGCTAGTGTCCAAGAAATTTAGTGTCAAAGGGGAAATTTTCGATGCGTCGGTGACGTATGAGAGTAGAAAAGAGCACAGGCCCTAACGCCTAATAAAGTGAACCTGAACCTAATAAAGCCATGTTATTTTTCTTCTCTTTGACCTGCCTCACAATGATTGTTTACCTCGAAAAGGTACCCATTGTACCTTCATAAGGATGAAAGGCACAGAGGTATTCTATTCAATTCAGCACGCCCAAAAACATAAAAACCTATACCAAACAAGCAGTAGTACGATGGCTCTGTATTCAAGTTGCACTAGGGGGCCAAGCGACCATCGAAACAGCGGTTGCATCGCATGGAAACTATCCCAAACCGTCCTTATTTTCAAGTGTTTTTGACAAAGATCGGCTGTTTTGACCACTGTACATCCCACCCCATAACTCAAGCCCTTGCCTTAATATCTTTCAGCGGTAAGATTGTTTGTGAGATAAACAAAGCAGGCCATTCAGTAAGTTGGTACACCGCAATCATTTCCCAGCTATTAGATTTTATATTCACAAAATAAACAAATTATAACGCCTTTAAACATACTTACAATTGAAAACGGACAAACCAAGTTCTACTAAATTTAGATTTCAACGGAGGCGTCCTGACAGTAAACTTCCTAGTGGTGTTTGGTCTCTAGGGGCCCGTACTCCTTAATCCAGTTTTTGATAAATTCTTCCTTCCTTTTTTCTCGCCTTGCAAAGTACTCAGGATACTGCGCTTTCTCTAGGGGGTGCCAATAGTCGAGCACCCAATCAGGAACGAAGGCAGTTCTGCCGTACGTGTTACCACCAATGGTGTTAGCGACTGCAACAGAATAAATTTACATTGTTCAACGAGGATCTCACTCACCATGTTGGCATCGAGTAAATGTTTTAGTTGTGCAGTCAATTCCACCTACAAGGGAGGTGAAGAACTTTCTGCTCGTGTCAGATACCACTTACATTTTTTAGGCTGCCAGTGCTGCGTCAAGAAAAGCTCCTTCTCGAACTCGGCCACAAATTCAGCTTTCTTCTTTTCATCAGTTATGTTCTTGTTGTCATCAAACCGCTTTCTCATCAACACGGCTTCGTAACGGTACTCCAGTCTAACAGACGAGCAACATTAATTCGTAAAAGAACGCAAAAAAGGGGTAATTAATTGAATACCATTGAAAGAAATTTCCAGGTAACAAACACTCACCTCCACCCATACCATGATTCGAGATTACGAAGTGCCTGCTTGTACAAACTACACACTTTCTGCTTGTGAGTTTGAACCGCCACAGGAAGATGAGAGGCCATTCTTGTGCACACAATAAATCGAAGTTGCCAGATGAAATTTTCCCGAGCAGCAAAATACGGAGAAATCAAACAGCAAAAACCTAACCTGGCCCCAGTAACCACCGAGAAGGTTCGGTTTACTTTCAGTGTTACCAATCAACCCTACCACAACCGAAGACGAAAATCCTCCAAAGTTGATATCGAAAATCTATCAAAATGTACTTACCATGTTTCCTGTGATTCTGTTCAGAATAGGTAAACTAAACCTTAATCACTTTCCGAATACACAATGTCATGATGTATTAATGTTTTGGCGAAATTACATCCACCCTCAACCTGATTTTTCAATGACAAGAAGAAGTTACGAGGTGTTTTCTTTTTCATGTTGTATCCAGTGAAGCCAGATGGCGGGCGTTATCCCGGTGGAGGGATATTTGTAACTGGGAGGGATGGTGGAATTTTTCTGATTAGACCTCCCAAAACGGAGGGATTTTTGGGTAAATTCCTACTACCTAACTATTGAAAACAACGGATTCCTCCCTATCGAAAAAAGCAGTCGATGGCGTGGCCTGATTTATCATCTTTACTATTAATAAGAATGGATGTGGGTATGTATATTTGTTTGTTCCAACATCACGGCGAAACCAATTTCTGTGCGGGTGGACGCAAATTGACGGTGGACGCGAGTTCCGAGATAATAGGCTAGGTATAGTAGATTTGATTCTTCACGACGAGAAACAGGTCAACAGGCGTTACCAAGAAAAATTATGAGTTGACGGTTTGCCACAGGAGAATAATTCCGTCCATTTCCGTACATGTGATGGACGGAAATGTGATATTTCGTGCGAAGCACGGGTGTCCCAGCTAGTTTCTTATAAGAAAGGAGCTTCTCATAACACAACTTAGATACCTAGGTACCTAAATAATTTATGCAATTAATTTCATAAATTGAACAAAATCATTATTATGAAAGAGCCTCTCAATCACTCTTCAATTCGGCATTTGAGTAGGTATCTGATACTCAAATTGAAATGTGATTAAAAAGTGTAACGAAACTATAACCAACAAATTATGAACTTAAAACGAAAAGAGGTAGGTACGCTATGGTAAAGTAAAGTAAATTTTTGTGTGTGTTGACTGACATTCACCAGACCCATTGATTATTATTGGTGCAAGAGCCAACCCCGCACTGTGCCTTGAAATGCTTTCGAAATTCCTTGCTCCAGATAAATACCTACCACGACTACACCCCTAGAAATTTTAATTTACGTGACCGGGAAGCGAACCACAGTCCCTGAAGCGAGTTAGCCATGCTATAATAATATTATACAGTAAAGGCCTTATGCTATATTATAGTATCTGGGCTTAACTCGCTCGGAGAACGTGGAGGTACCTACTATGTACAGAACGTCCAAATTCGTGAGAACCGATAACAAGAATGATGTTTTATTTTCATTTTTCCCTAACGAATGGGGTTGGGGAAAATGATCAAAATACACTGATCAACATTGAACATTGACTATGAAAGTTTGAGGCTTTGCAGAAAATGAATGAATTATTATATTATAATATGTTAGATATTAAACAAACCTTTATATTATAATATAAGATACCTATATCTTCAATTAGGTACATTAAAGATATTAGGAGGTCTAAAAATTGAAACTCATTGTGTTTCAATATCCGTTTTAAACTCTGTTCCAATGTCCTCCAAAGTTATATTAAATATTACATTGGAAGACATTGGAACAGAGTTTAAAATTTTTTCAGAGTTCAGAAATTTTCTGATTGCTAGTCATTTTGTTCATTTCATTAGGCCCTGATGATTTTTTTTTTTTTTTTTTTTTTTTACGAGATGAAAAATCCTTTATGGACTGTCAGCGGGGAAGTCCCCACCCTTCGTGTGGGAGTCCTGCTTACCTCAGTTTACCCACTAAAAAACACCTCGATATCTCTCAGGAAGCTGCCCCGGACTACATAGTTAGTATTACTTCAGGGCAGTTCCTTTGGTTGGCCTTGTATGGCCTCTCCTTGTAGCCGGTGTAAGTCCGTGTCTCCTGTTTTTGAGGGGAATAGATTCCCTCCACCAGTCCTGATCTTCTGTTCTGCCGTTTCTTCTCCTTTTCATGGGGTGGTCATTCGTCAGATGAGAGAGGGGGTGATGGAAGGGTTGGTACAGCACCAATTCCCTCCCACTCCCTGTCTCTCTCTTTCGTCTTCAGTATTGCTATGACGAAAGTGTTCACGGCATCCCAATTGTCTTTCGCCGCCAGCATCTTTGCTACAATTGTTTCTGGCTCGAAGTCTTCAATCTCCTCCATCAGACCTCTCCGCATCCTTTGCCAGCGGGGGCACACAAAGAAGGTGTGATGGGCGTCGTCATCCTCAGTGTGGCAGTACATGCACTCTGCTTCTATAGTCTTTCCTATCTTTTTCAGCAGGCCCGGATTAACGGGGGGGCTAGGGGGGCTATAGCCCCGGGGCGCACACCCCAAGGGGGCCACTTCGCCACCGTTGATTTTTTTTTTTTTTTTTTTTTTTTTTTTGTGGTCAAAATTAACAAACCGTTCTTCCTTATTCCTATGCTGATATCCAATAAATTGTTTTCCTGAAAAAGAGGAAGGTGAACGGAAAGTTTCAAGTTACCTACCTTCCACTAAGTCTTCCACTACCTTCCTTACTACTCGAAAACCGGAAAACCTCATGGAGTCGTCTATGTCTACACTCCCAACGCGAGTTATAGACCTCACGGATTTTCCACACTGTAGCGGTGGTTCAGAGTTTGCTAACCGGGTTGGACTCTGTACCGCATTTGGTTCATAAAAACAAAAATAATTTGTTAAATTTTTGGTTTATTATTCTTGGAATAATACACCTATGTTTTCGCGACGGAGGTCGACGAATCCGATTGGCCTCAAAATTTGACATTATCCGTTTCAACAGGTCTACATTCTAAATCCGAAATGTCCGTCTGCCGTCCACCGTCCGCCATCCGCTGTACAGAGCTTCTTAGGTTGTGTCTAAGGCCATTTCTGGCCCATGGGCCTACTACCCCTAGGAGAGATCTGAAGAACAAGGTAGAAGAAAGAAGATTTAAGCAATGATAAGTGCACTTCCTCAGGGGGAAGAAAGAGAGCAGAAGATACGAGAAAGGTTGTGATGCATCACAACCTTTCTCGTATCTTCTGCTCTCTTTCTTCCCCCTGAGGAAGTGCACTTATCATTGCTTAAATCTTCTTTCTTCTACCTTGTTCTTCAGATCTCTCCTAGGGGTAGTACAGTGGGCCCTCCTTTCCCCTCCGGCATTAGCCACACCATTCTGGTGTGCCTGGGTTGGACCAATGTGGAGGCGCCGTGTTTTAAAGGAGGTCTTATCATGAAAATTGGCTCGAAATTCTTTGGGACAGGAGTCATCGCAGCAGACCCACCTACTATATATCTATTTCACCTCTCTATGCTCTGTGCTCTATGGGAAATATTTCACCTCTTCTTGAAACTTGTGGTGTTCGGGTGGTTGGTGACTGCGGAATGCAGCAGACCGTACCTACTCTTCTACCTCTTCTCGTAACTTGTAGTTTTCGGATCGTGGGTGGTTGCTCTCTCCACGTTTACTTGTCTGGTGGAGGGCGAGTACTTCTAAAAAATTTCCTCCCCTCCCTAAAACTAACACGACCAGCCTATACAAAAATAAAATCTGAACACACATACAATGACACACACTGAAATTGAACACGCATACAATGACGTCCGCCATCTAGAATGACGGCAGCTGCCGTCCGGGCGTTTTGGGCAGAAGGATTTTTTTTTTTTAAATCTGAAATTTTACCATCTAGTTGTGCCCGCAAGGTTTTCAGTCCGATCGCCCAAACCCGTGGGGCGCTATGGGGCTAAAATGGGGCTATGGGAAGGGGTTTTTGAAGGCTTTTAGCTATGGGATTGAGTCAGGTGTCGTTTTCGAAGTATTTTTGGACGTAAAATCCATTATTGGGGGTCCCAGAACGATCCAATTCCACTGTTGCGATCTATAGGGCTTTCATGGGGCTACAAACGGGATTTTTGAAGGATCCCAGGAGGTCAAATATTTTTCAAGTAAAACAAAAAAGTTTCGAAAAAAAGCATTTTTTCGAAAAAAAAAGAAAAAAGTTTCTTGAGATTTTCTCATTGACAGAAATAAATTTCTGCACAAGTAACCTATATCAAAGAATAATAAACCCTATAGGGTTTAATTTGCAGCATTTTTATTTATTGTAAAAAGAAACTTTTTTCTTACTTTAGTTGTAAAAATAGATTGCCCTGCATTCGGAGTTTTATTACTGTTTTGACCCATTTTTTGGTTGTGAAGCGACAGACGCGATTTTCTAGTGGTTTTTACGTGATACTCCTGCCAGAGGATCCACTTTCATATATAATATATATGTGTACCTATATGTACATATATAGGGGGCCACTTTTAAGTCTCAGCCCCGGGGCCCACGAGAGGTTAATCCGGCGCTGTTTTTCAGGTATGCTCGGAAATAGCCATGGCCTGTTAGGAACTGGGTGAGATAGTAGCCCTGATGATAGGAGAATAATATTCTCTATATTATATCTTATATATTCATGCAATAAGAATTATATACAAGATAATTATTATCTTTGATATGATAATTATTTCAATCCATCCATCATCCAAGATAATTATCAAATACACCCATTTATGCAATGAATAATAGGACCTATTATTTATTACCTGGTAATAATTATCTTGTATTATAATTATCATAACATTTAATGATAGGGCATTTAATTATTACAATGTTTAATAATATTAATAAAATTATATAATAACTTCATTATTAAATTCATAATGAACTTTCTGGAGGTGGTGGAGGAAAGAGTGAGGAAAATGTAGGGACATTTTGAACTCCCAGGGAATTTTTCCTAAAGGTATCTGGCATCACTGGTTGTATCGTTGAATTCGGCCATTTTCGCTTCCTCCGCATTGGAGTTTTGTGCTGTTGAATACCAAGATTTCTACGTGGAAAGTTCTGTTTTGCGGTTTTGAAAAATGGTGAGTGTGAATTGTATTTGTTAGTCAAGTGTTTTCGATGTAAAATGCATCACAAGATTGCATGCGGATTGTGTTGTGGTTTATCACTCGACACCCGTGTAACACGTGGATACCTGGTTCTTCCGTCCACTTTCCTTGCGGAATTGTGGAGGCACATTGAAGAATGTAGTTGTACCATGGAATCATTTGACTACATCATGGTGTTGTCCAATCTGCCCGTTTACGGCTCTCGACAGATTGTTAGCCTTAACGTCACCATGGTTTGGTTGGACGAGCATGCTAGGTTCCCCGTTGTCGTAGGTAGTATCACCATTGGAAACCCAAGGTTTTCTGACCCACAATCTGACTCCTAGGCAATCTGTCTATCTCCAAATTTATGTCTTGGGTGGTGGGATCATGACGCCGTTTGATAGGATACGTGCCCCCCCCCCCCCCCCCCCCCAATGAGTTGTCACTGACGGGTGGTTTTTGCCGACGGTGCAGAGGTCTAATCCATGCTGAGTCAGCAGAGGAGTCATTTCTCACCCTAACCACCTCATCAGTTGTCGCAGATACAAATACCTACCTAGTGGATAATATATTATAATGTCATTTGGTATTATGTCGTTGGTCCCGTTGCGCACGTTGCTGTCACTATACGGCTTATACTTGGAGATCGTGGTTCATTCGTGCCTTGTTTTACAGACCTGCAAAAGGAGGAATGGAGGGAGAAGCAAGCACGGTAGAGGTCACGTCCAGCCCGTCCGTTGCACCAACTGCGCTCGCTGCGTTCCCAAGGACAAGGCCATCAAAAAGTTCGTCATCAGGAACATAGTAGAAGCCGCTGCTGTCAGGGACATCACTGAAGCCTCGGTCTACAACTGTAAGTTACAACATCCCTGGTCAATATTTTTAATGGAGGAGATCATAGTCAGCCGTAATTTATCTTTCGGGCAGGTGTAGACGTTGTATTCTAATAGATTGATTTCGTTTTGTTCAGCCTACCAGCTCCCCAAGTTGTACGCTAAACTGCATTACTGCGTTTCATGCGCCATCCACTCCAAGGTTGTGCGCAACAGGTCCAAATCTGAGAGGAGGAACCGTAACCCGCCTCAGCGCAACTTCCCTCGTGTAAGTAACCGATCTCGTCCCATTTATCTGCTCAGATTCATAGGATATAATCGGTTTGTCATCTGGATAATGAGCTTCTTGAATGATTTTTTAAAAATGTTTCCTGGAAAGGTAGGTACTTCAAAGTTACTAAAATTGCAGAAAACCCATCTCTATTATTTCAAGGTCCTTAGGAAAAATAAAATATTTGAATTCCAAGGTCTGGAGGGAGTACATGACGTGAGCTGCTTAGCTATCTTTTTGATTGGCCGAGACATACAAGTTAGCCAACTTTGCTACACGAAAAGCCGACCCTGAAAATCGAGCATCGAAGTTATCGTCGAAGAAGGTTATTCGAAAATCGACCCGGCCCGAGTGTTTTTATTCGGATTCCGTTCAGATTTATCTTTCTGGCGGCTCCGTGCCCAATACTCGTTGCCCAGAGTGGCAAGGTGTGACATCACAGGCCCTCCGCTTTCAGTTCAAAATCTTCAACATTTTTTAATCAGTTTTGCACGTAATCACGGATTTTCGAACTAAGCATTTGTGTAGGGTGTTGAATCCGAATAATATAATTATGTTGTTAAAAATGATGAATGGACGGCTTCCCATCTGCCGTTGCTCGCTTGTGTAAAACCCAATCGGTGTATCTTTACATTCTGCTTCAGGCAAGATATTATCTGTACGCCCCTGTAGATTTCAGATAGATACTTCGGTGTATCTTTACATTTTGCTTCAGGCAAGACATTATCTGTACGCCCCTGTAGATTTCAGATAGATACTTCGTTATTCATTTACGATAACAATTTTGATTATTCCTCGTCCTGTTGATGTTTATAAGATGTTCTGTTTACTGTTGCAGGACATGAGGCCTGGTGCTGCCCAAGTGAGGAAATAATTTTTTATTTTCGGTTTTTAAGTATTAAAATTTAAAAAAGGATTTTGCATCTATATTAGAACCCTGTTTGCTCCCATCCTTGTTCCTACATTTTGATCCTCTCTAACACCTGGAGGAAAGACGAAGAATCGGGGTTGTTGAGAGTACTTGAGTAGGATGGATTTGGAGCTTCATTTGGTTCTTGGAGTTTTGGAGGCACTGGCAGTTAGCTTCAAGAAGTTCAACTGTGGGCTTACAACCTGAGCCGTGCCATGTACAAGAGAAGCATTGAGCTGAGTTGGCATGGTGACAAAAACGCGAACATGTCCACAACACGCTAGCTAGTGCTTAGGGTGATCTTATTGGCTGATCACTCCGTGGAAAACTTATGACATGAACTGTCAATGTTTAACCTTCTACATTGACGCAGTGCAGCCGATAACAAATGTCAAGGGTTTTTAACTTGATACTTTCGAACGAGCACAGATCGAAATTTGATGTGATGAGAAACATTTTAATTGGAAGAGAAATGGGGATGTGGGAGTCATCAACGAAAGGTGATAGTTAATAGGGGACCATACACCTCCTGTTTTTTCGTGAAAACTCGCATGGTTGGAGTATCGGGTTTCCAGGAAAAAACCGGCAGGTGTATGGGGCCTACTAATTTAAATTATCTGTCAGATAAATTGAACTATCAAATGGTGAAAATTAGGTCCTTGAACGTTTTTTTATTTTTTTTCCTAGTGTAGTCATCATTGCAGAAAATCCATGGATGGAGATCTCTACTATTTATAGGGCCTAAGGAAAAATAGAATATAATTTCGAGGCCTGCCGTTGGGACGTGACTTGCACCCTCTCCTCTTTTTTTCTGGTGTATTATTCTTGGAATAATACACCTAGGGGAGAGTGGAGCAGCTTCAACCAATTTTGAACGTAAATTATCAGAGCGCAGATTTGAGGTTTTTTCGGATGGTTTACCCTCTATCCTGAGGATTGCACAGGCTAAATCGTTGTTAACTGCCCCCTGGAAAGTGCAATTAACGAATTCGTCAAAATGGTTGTTTTGGTGGAAAGTGCCCCACCAGTGGGGTAGATTCAGCCACCTGGTGGGGCACTTTCAACCATGAGGTAGGTATATCGAAGAAAAACGAATGAAAAACTTCATAAAACATGTAATAATTATTATGGAAATGATGATCGAGTAAATGAGGTAACTGATTAAGGAAGAACGTTTTAACTTTTCAGCGAATGCTGAAACGCGTAGAGTCATAACTGAATATTAAGGAATTATGGGGCTGTCCAATTTGCCCATAGCCGATGGGAAAGAGAAGGGATCCCCCCGTTGTTAACCACAATTTACTCCCACTCTGTATTCGTTTATTTCTTAATTTTCCAATGATATAAACGATCATTCTCACGGTCGGGAAATCCAGCCACCCTCAAATCCATTGACTGACGGCTGGTGAACATTGTGCAGGAGCATTTTACTTTCTCGCAGGGTTGGAGGTAACTTATCTCATTGTTGAGGGTCGATTCGAGACCAAAAATTCACAATTGGAGGAATTAGGTAGGTGGTTGATACTGCCCCACTCTTCCCTACGTCTTCATTATAGAGAAAGTACCCCCTCCTCCTCACTTCGGTTGCTGTCCAGTCAGTGGAGTCGTCACTATGGATTAAGTTTTAAAATCAACTTCATGGTGACCCAGAATCAACCAATGAAGGAGAATCACGACCACGGTTGATTCTGCCCCTCATTCCCTGCACCACTAGCACTAATCAACAATAACTTAATTTATGGGTAAATTATATTGTGATTTCCGAATAATAACGCTTATGATTCGTTTAATGGAGAAAAACAGGAAAAAAGGTCCGCCGTCCGAGCCGTTTTGGGCAGTAGGCATTTTTTTAAAAATCTGAATTTTGACAAAATACTCGGTTTACCATCTATTCGTGTCCGCAAGGTTTTCATAAGATCGCCCTGACCGCTATGGGGCTAAAAATGTTGTTTAATAGGCTAATAGTCTACTGGAGGAAAACAGGAAAAAAGGTCCGCCGTCCGAGCTGTTTTGGGCAGTAGGAATTTTTGTAAAAATCTGAATTTTGACAAAATACTCGGTTTACCGTAATATTCGTGTCCGCAAGGTTTTCATTAGATCGCCCTAACCGCTATGGGGCTAAAAATGTTGTAAGAATCCATTTTTGAGGATCCCAAAACGATCCGATTTCACAGTGAGGTTCTATGGGGCTTTCATAGGGCTACAAAAAGGGATTTTTTGAAGGATCCCTGGAGGTCAACATTAAATGTTGAGGTCAAATTTTGACCTCCAAAATTACTCGGAAAACTTAAAACAAAAAACGGGCGACTCCTTATTTAATAAGATGTCGTTTACCGAGTAATTTTGGAGGTCAAATGTTGACCTCAGGTTGTTGTTAATGTTCTGCCATTTTTTCGAGGTCCAAAATCAGTCCAAACAATGTAGATTTTGTTTTCTAAAATTTTTTCACACAATTAACCTCTATCAAAGAATAATAAACCATAGTGTAAAATTTGCAGCGTTTATTGGTCCGAGTGATGCAAGTAAGCCCACCTTGCTATTCGTCAAGCCGTTGTTATCTACATCAAAATTCAAAAAGTCACATCTCAACCTTCAGATTCTTATGGAACTTTCTCAAATTCTCCTCAGCGCGCTCTGAAAGCTTGATGCGCAGTGAGGCCAATGTGTGACCAGCCTCCTGAGGCTGCAGTTATCAGTTAGAAATTTTTAAGACAGCTCAGCACAATTCAGATTTACTAACTAAAAATTTGTATAAGGGGGGTTTTCGGGGCTGAAATGTGACCTTTTCAAGGACTTCATTGAATGTATCGATTGCTGACAAGACATGTAAATATCATACATCCCGTAATGACGAATCATCTGACAGAAGACATAATTACACAGTCCCGTCGGCAAAAGCAAGCGCTTTAGGGTGGAATTCAAGACGTGTCTCAACCCATTATTCAAATCGCATCGACTTCAAATGTGGAACAATTTTTTTTTCATTTAATGGAAAAAAGTCCAAGTGAACGGGGATGCATTTTTCCCCGCGCTTGACGCACTTGGGCACTATCGCGTTTTTCTCGCCATGTGAACGCAATGTTTTCAAAGCCACCTACTGAACTGCTTTACATTCATAAGTTTTCTTGGATAAAATTAATACAATGGATTTGGTTTCAACAGCAATGAAGCCTCCAAGGAAAATAATCAAGATGTGAAATACTCAAGAAAATGAAGAATTAGACTCCAATGACTTTTTCCTGTTGGTTTTAAATATACGTTTATTAAAAAAATGACCGTTCCAATATTAATTATTCGTATAAACTATGAACATTAGAATTCATCCATTCATTACACGTGGCAGGGTATGGATCGTAATTAACGATTGTAACAGATTTCATGAAACTCTTTTGAGGTGGCCTCATAATGCCTTGAAAATTGCGGTAGGAACTAGCGAGGTTCCAGACTTCCATTGTATTGGAACATGAGATGTATGACATTACCGTGCTGTTTCTGACTCGACGTTCAGTGCATTGGGGCCCGATCAGCTGTTGAGGAAGTGAAATAATTTGCCCAATTATTGGGCAAGTTTCTGTTATTCAGACCCTCGAATTGTATGTATATATATTTTTTTTAACCAGCTTAAATGTGAGCCCCGGTGACGACCTGAAATCTCTAAACGAAAAACTGGCGAAGGTGAACGTCCTTCCTCTGCTCGGATATCGAATGAGAAATATTGATGAGTAGTAACGTACATATTCGCACAAATGAATTTAAATAATAGGGAACATTTTTCATAAACAAGAGACAAAAGTGGGAGTTCGTCTATCGCCTTCCGCTTGTCGAAAATTCTACACGTTACGGATAATCTCCGGATTTGGTGAAAACTAGCATGAACCAAAACAGCTGGATAAAGTCTAGGTCATAATGAAGTTCCCGTCTTTATCCGGGTAATGCTACCCTCGTCCAAGGTCCTGGCTGAAGCTGATTTGTGGGTTTACTATAAAATTCCGGCTAAAGTGGATTTATTATAAAAGGATCAGTATCAGGAATGTAATGCGCACTGTTCTGCTGGAGGAAACTTCGACATCGACGTTTTCAACTTTTTTTTTTTTGCCTGCTCTGCAAAGTTCTGCTGGGTTCTTCATTTATTGCACGAATCTTAATCCCTCAGACCAGATATCGGCCATCCACCTCACAAGCATAATAATATTATGTACAAGCATATTATGCTTGTACAAAATATTATTTTGTACGTTTTGATTGGCTTCTTCTACACCACATAGGTTAGTGTGGTCCGGTTAAACCCCTCGAAACTGTAAAATAACGGTTCATTGCGAGCTTTACCCAAAGCGACCGTCTAAAGCTAGCTTCGTCCAAATAATGCTAGCATTATCCGATTCCCGGGCTTTAACAATATATCTATATTATAGATGGCCTCACGACCTTGGTCGGAATGGACTTAGTCGATCGCCCCACGGCGCCCCCATTTTATAATTTTCTATCGTACAGGTATAAAATTTCTCAGCATATATTATATGCTGAGGAATGTAGTAACTAGTGCTAGAAACTAGTAACTAGTTTATGTAATTACTTATTAAGTAATCACATAAAAAAATTAAATTGAACCTAAGCCTTAAAAAAATTACTCACTGAAATGGGGGTGGAGTTTGAATGAGAAAACAAAATTAAACAGGGCGATGGTCGAACCTATGTAATATCGGCATGAGAATGTAAGGAGTGTTCCTGGTTCTCCCCGTCGTTGCTGAATTTGGCATTATTAGGTTTGTTCCTGTAGCGTGAGTGTGAGTCGATGTTAGTCCAGAGCTTGCGCTTGCGCAGTGCAACGTGTCGTCACGCCCACCAACTCAACACTTCCAGGAGTGACATGTGAGTGTGTGAGTCGTTAACGCGTAGGTAAACTTACATTTTTCGTGTTAGCATCCTCACGCCCACACTTACATTCCCTTGTGCTCACACTCAAGCTCCAAGATCAAAGCTCTTGTGCACTTTGTTCTTTCGATACTGACCCAAGTGGTAATACGACACGTCCTCAAATCATAATACTTGATGCCAAAAATACTTTCTATCAAAATGATAGGTACTACAATCTCCAACCCACAATCAATTATTGTTCCCTGGGCACAATTATTCTCCCGAAGAAAGTAAAAATATTATAACTAAAATCATATAGTTGACCATTGTTCGATCGATTCATCGGGCAAAATTAGCAGGTGATCCACCGAATCCGCTTGATAATGAAGGATATAAGGCTCAGCGTCAGTAAATGTTTGACCTAGTCGGCATCTTAATCAGTGGCAACTTTTGTACCCTTTTCCTTGATGGTGTCAGCCATGTAGTTCCAGTATTTGGCGCGAACGTGGTCGTACCTGTTCGCCAATTCCTCGCAAAGCTGAGAACAAAATTTTTCATAAACAAGGGCAATTTTATCGAAGATTTTCCTCGATGATGGAAATTGGACATACCGTAAGAGCTCTCTCATCTTTGGCGGGGTCTTCTCCTTCAATAGCCATGTCAATCAGCATCCCCAAGAGGTGCGGCGATCGGTTGCCTGAGCCGTACAGCTTCTCGCAAAACTCGACGACTTCGCTTTCCAAGACGCCCATTTCCAGGTGAATCAACAGACTGCAAATTACAGGAAGTGGTTATAAATTCCTGCTACCCGAATACCCAAATCACGTAAGAATACTCACCCCCTCAAATAATTCCACGGGCTTTCGTTCAACGTAGTTTTGAGTATTGCCTTCATTGCAAATGCTATTTCCTTCCTTATTTGATCAGGTTCTGATAACTTCCCCGTCTGGGAGATGACGAAATACCTCTGATTCCAGGCTGAATTATTCCTCAAATCATCTTCTATGAGCGATTCCGTATATTCAAGTTCATTGTCAAAGAGGCTGCAATAAGGAAATACGATATTTACGGTTTGCGCAGAGGTTTTGCGCCGCAAATTACAATGTTGAAAGATGACAGATGCAGCAAAACTGATTTTCTCGTCTCACTTCATTTTTCATTATTATAAAGATATTTACTTGAAGGTTTTAATGATCCATTGCCTGTGCTTCCATGCATGATAGTTCTTTGGGTCCATGTAGAGTGCTTCTCGCAAAAATTCCAGCTCCTTAGAGGGATCATTCAACCACTCAACCAGAACCATTCGATGGTGCCTGTTTCAACGATCAAATAAATAAGATACAGTAAGGAATGGTATGACAGGTTGATATATTTCATTCGTTGAGAAAAACGTTTGGGAGACGACTGCGTTTCGATGGGTGTGGCTACTCACCAAATTTGATAATTTTTAGGATTGTCTTCTATAAGTACAGTGACATAATTCAGTTCTTCTTTCAAGTCTTTGCTCAATTCCTTCAACAGCATTCTCCTGAAAATTGAATAGCGTAAAGCCTGACAGCCAACCAAATAAGGAAATTAAACCGCTGTAACGAATTGGAATGGATGCGTTCAGGATGTCACGCGTGCAAGGAACTACATAAAACAAAGAATGAGAACATGCTATCGTATCAGTAACTTGGGTGGCGCAACACACTGACTGGCGTTCAGCGCCTGGCCATCACGGGCGGTTGTAAGGTGGGCCAGGCTGACCTTCGCCAGTCACCCTTATAATATAAGTGGGCACATATTATGTAAAGTGGGCCGACCAATTAGGGACAGCATCCTCCCCACTATGTAAAGTGAGCCCAGCTCGTTCTCACCTGCCAGGGTAAAGTGGCAATAAGAACTAGAAAGCGAGCTAAAATGGTCTGAGACCAGGTGGGATACAGTTGGGCCTTGGCTGGCTTAGGCAGCAGGTGGTGGCCCTTTGTCTACTAAATAGGAGCTCCAGCCCGAGGAGAAGGAGAATCATCTTTATTCTAAGGTAAGTACTTCTCCAAGTCGGAAAAATTTGAAATTTATCTTAAAAAAATCAGCTGGGCGAGTAGTTACCTAACTAGAAATATGAAAACACGTCATGTGGTGTATCTGAGCTCCGAAAGGGGTTGGGGGTCGGCTGGCATAGCCCCCTGTCACCGAGACGTTGGCCCGGTTTAGATTCTCCTAATGATGATAACCCCTGCAGATAGCGAGAATCGAGAATCAAAAAAAGCACAGAAAGCACCCGCCATCACGGGTGCGATACACGGCACGCCAACAGCCATAATATAAAATTTATATTCCTATTTAATACTAGGTACTGGGACTGACCCCCTGCGCTCGCACACCGCTGTGTCCCCCTTTGGGGAACCTACTCCCCCCCATGAGGGGAATAGGCGCTCAGGCAGAGGCCAACAGGCTTCCGTGCAGGGGGGCATCTTAAACCCCCTTCCTGAGCAATCCCTCTCTAATCTACAATGTTGTTATGTCAATTCAAGGTGGGAAAAGGACATTTCAAGAACTTTTACCTGTACTGCCACACAGTGTAATTGGCTGGATTGAACTCCAGGGCATCTTGTGTCAGGCGAAGAGCACGTTCTGACACTTCGTTGTTTTTAATCACCGCTCTCATGTAGTCATACACATCTTTGACTAGAAAAAAACAAAACATACTATGTCAGTGGGGAGGAGGGAACAGTCCTGCAACAGTGCTGAACTAATGAATTAAATTCTGTTCTGTTTTAAAAATCATCAAATGAGAACATTTCACAAACTTGAATCCAAGCAGCAAGTGGAAGCACCCGTGTTTTTTATAATGAAAATGACATCCCTAATCGATGTAATCAAACGAAGATGACTAGGTACGTACATTTGGGACTGTACGCAATCGACACGACCGGGTTGCTGCCTTCTTCTTGGGCCACGGGGGTGACGTCTTTCCATTCGGGCCGATCGCAGTACATCACCCATTTATTTGATCCAACATCACTGGTATACCTATCAGAACCTTCGGAACCCGTTTCAGACATGACTCCGGTGTCACAAAACAGAACGCTTTAGCCTTTCCAACGGGGTTCAAACTAGTTCAATCGTGCGCAGGTGAAAAATTATAACCCGTAAGTCTCTGTTTTAACGATAGTATCACTGTTTTTTAACATAAAATTAGCAGCAAATATGCAATACTACAACAAAACTTTAGAAGTCCGGGTGTGGGGTGGTAACTGTTATCAGCCTAGGTGTCAAAAAAACGTATCGATCTTTAATAAATCGATACAATTTTGTTGAAATAATCAATAAATAAATTCAAATTCTTGAAGAAATACATAAATAAGAATGAATAAATTTTGAAATAAATAAATTGTTTATCGATTATTTCAAGATATTTAAGTATCGTTTAATCGTTTAAGTATGCAAAACGCTGCAAATTTTACACAAGGATTGATTATTCTTTGATGACATCAACCTACATTGTAGGTTACTTGTGCAATGAAAAAACTTTTTTTGGAATTTTTTTTTTCAAATATTTTTGTTTTTTAGGTACCCGAAAAATATTTGACCTCCAGGGATCCTCAAAAATCCCATTCGTAGGCTACGAATCGTAGCCCCCTGAAAGTCCTAGAGTTCGCCACAGTGAAATCGGGTCGTTCCGGGACCCCCAAAAATGGATTCTACGTCCAAAAATACGTCGAAAACGACACCTAGCTTGACCCCATGCCCGAAAACCATCAAGAAACCCTCCCGTAGCCACGTTTTAGCACCATAGCGCCTCACGGGCGCGGGCGAGAAGGTCTGAAAACCTTGCGGGCACAACTAGACGGTAAACCGAGTATTTGTCAAAATTTTAGAGTTTAAGAAAACTCCTACTGCCCAAAATGGCAGTAGGAGTCGGATGGCGGACGGACATTTCGTTTTTGGAATCCAGGCCTATTGAAACGTAATGCCAAAATTTAATTTTGAGGCCGATCTGGATTTTTGATCTCCGTCGCGATTCCTGTGTATTATTCCAATTATTTTCGATTTTTTCCAAAAATGTCGAGTCAATTTAAATCGATTCTTTTTTAAGAATCCATCTAACTTATCAACTCATCAACAGTGCTGACTGTCGTAATCATTAATTTCTCTAATTGAGAAAGATGGGAAATTTAGACAAAGTCCTGAAACATTTTTGAAATTCAAACTCGCTTCCTCAAAATTTTGGCTGGATTTTATTGTATTAGAATGACTTTGAATATTTTCGGATGAAATCTCGAGTGAATCTTTTGCAGTGGAATGACATCTGTGCTTTGCAAAGGGAATTTTTTGGTAGGAAATTTCCAGCGGGCCGAACTTGTTGATAACGAATTGTTTACTTTTGCAACCTCTTGAGCCCAACAAACGCAGCTGAGTGATTTCGAATTTTCTATTTATGAGCGTCAATTATTGATACTCTCAGAGGAAACAGTCTCCGGTTGAATTTCCACTTGCTCGTGTTATATCTCCCCTTTTGCGATACCGCAATGATCCTCAAACAGCTTATCAGTGGTCGTCAATTTTCTAGTTTCATCCTCGTAAAAGGTTTGTTGTTAACCATTCATCTGCAATAAGGAATGAACGCGTGATGAATTGTTTTTCTGATGACAGCTTTCACAAAAGACGTGACGACTCTTGGAAATGTAGCACTCTCGTTCACGTGGGGAACGGGTGTATCCTAGTGACGTCACACATGTTATGATTAGCTCTTTTTGCCAGTAGGCACGGAATTTGACGTTGGCAATCGCCCAGCTGGGGTGCTGAAGCTGTTTAAGGGAATCCCTTAAGAGCGTCCTGGGCAGGCCAGGACTCCGTTCCGTTCCTTCATTAGTCGGTGGCTTCGGCATAATAGGAAAAGCATAGGATTTCGTCCCAGATCACCCGAGTTAGCTTAGTGAAAATCAGGGCCTCCGTTTGGCCGTGCTGAAGGGCCATTTTGTGTTACGTTAAGGGACAGTAAGGACTCCCTCCCTCCTCCTTTCAGGTTTGTTCCAGATCTGACCGTGTCTATCGACAGAAGTTGACTGCTGTCCCAATGCCTTCTGAATCATTGTGGAGTTCCGCCCAACAGCGAACCGACAGACCTGGAACGCCGAACCGTCAACAAACTGTTGTAGCGGTACTTCACGGTGATTCACGTGACCGTAAATTTCATATGGTGTCGTTTTCAAAGTATTTTTGATCGTAGAATCCATTTTTGAGGGTCCCACAACCATCTGATTCGGGGATCTATGGGTTTTTCGTGGGGGTTCAAAATTTGTAGCCCCACGAAAGCCGCATAGCTCATCATCTGGAAGCAATGAGCAGACTACTTGACATGCCGAGCAACAAAATAGAGTGAGAAGGTTAGGTTTGGGTTATTAAGTTGAGGGTTATCAAAGGTCTGTTCCAGGTCTGACGGCATCTGTAGACAAAAGTTTATAGCTGTCGACAGCTGTCCCAATGCCTTCTGAATTGAAGTGGTTAGAGTGAGAAATGAGCAGAGGAGTCATTTCTCACCCTAACCACCTCATTGGATTAGACCTCTGCACCGTCGGCAAAAACCACACTGCCTCCTGTTGTTGAGTTCCGTCCAACAGCGGACTGGCTTACCTGGAACGCCGAGCCATCAACAAACTGTCGTACATTACTTCACAGTGATTCACGTGACTGTAAATTTCATGCAGTATTTTTGGTCGATCTATAAGATCTATTTTTGGGGGTCCCAGAGCCATCTGATTTGGGGATCTATGGGATTTTCGTGGGGCTACACAAACTGGAAATTCGGTAACAGGATTAGGTTGTCCCTGTTATCCAGGCATGGATTATTCCGCGCACCCCGCCAGTGGCATTTCCCAGCCATTTTACTGCTTTAAAAACAATGGAATAACACAATGTGCATGCTTTGATTGCCTTGATTAGAGCTCATTCTCCTCAACTAATTCTGATTTCTTCCAGGAGATTAGGCCCTTGTCTTCCTGCGTAAGTCCTTGTCAATCCTGTACCTAGGACTGGTCATTCGTCTGGCTGTCCTGTAAGGGTAGTACCTTTCCCAACACCGCTCCAAATCGTAGCTCTTGATGCAATTTTGTATCCTTTCCATCATAAGCCTTTACAGTGGAACCCCTCTTTGGCGGACACCCACGGGACAAGCGAATTTGACCCCTGTCCAGAGGGGTTGGTAGGAACGTGGGAGAAACACTATGGAACCAGTCAAAATGAATATTTATTGAACTAATCAACCCACTAAAAGGCCACTATTATTCTGATTTGTAAAAAAATAAGTTTGGTCTGCTTTTGCATTTGCTCATTTTTGAGTGACGAATTCGCCCTCGTGATGGGCAATCAAACCACCAATCAATTTATATTGTTTTCGGCTCCCCTATTTAGGTAAAACTGGCGTAAGCATTCATGGTAACCAAATAATTATTATGGGACTTCTAATGTTTCCCAGTACATGGTACAATCACCTTAGAGTTGATTAGTCATGCACCAAGACTGGAAGTTCCCACCCTTTTGGTTAATACGCTGAGA
Organism: Pilophorus perplexus; assembly: GCA_955831195.1. Lineage (NCBI taxonomy): Eukaryota > Metazoa > Arthropoda > Insecta > Hemiptera > Miridae > Pilophorus > Pilophorus perplexus. The sequence goes on from OY037010.1 coordinate 23,704,121, forward strand.
TTTCTTTGAAGTACAAGATCATTAATTTCTACATTTTCAGACAACGAGAATAACTCGGCTCATCACTTGCTGAGACGAATCATAACGGATAATTTGACTAGAGGGAATGTCGTTCACATTTACAACTATCGAAACCTCTATTCGATTCCTTACGAAGAATTTGTCTCTAACAGAGCTTTCAAATTTCACCACTTCTTCTGTGATCCTTGGAACTTGGGGGCTGGTAAGTTATATAGACCTAAGAGCTAAGTAAGGCTGGTAAGTTATATAGACCTAAGAGCTAAGGCTGGTAAGTTATATAGATAATGAGCTTTGATCGTTACTTCTAATGCTGATACCTACCACATACATTAAGAGCTATGATCGGTACTTCTAATGCTGATACCTACCTCATAATATGACATAGGTACATTAATAGTATTAATTAATTACTTAATTGTAAAATTTTGATTTTGAAACAAGTATGTCATACGTTCCAAAATCAAACCTTAACAGGAGACACTAAAAACTGCATAGAGACGGTTTGCAATCATTGCAAAGTAGTCACTACATTGGTCACCAATGTTTATGAGAATCTTACTTATGAGAAACGCTCAGTAGAAATTATTAATTTAGGGTGGTCCAATATTAGCATTAGGTATTCAAAAATAAACAGCTGTTTTTGTGCATACGAGGATTTTTTTCAAGAACTCTTATAGACTTACGAGGATTTACACAGGATTTACATAGGACTGGGACTTGCACGTTTTTACAACTCTTGTAGAGCCTTCCAGGTTATTTCAACCAAACACTGCGAAGACATTTCTCATCGTACGTTCTTTGCACGAAGGATCTAGACTCTGGATTCTAGAGCCTCAAATTTACCCAGAAAACCCAAAACCTTTATTTCGCCAAAAATCGGACTAAAGAGGTTTTGCAGGTAGGTATGATATACGGTATATAGGTATATCATATACCTAAAAGGATGTTAACATGTTATGTTACCTACGGTCGACATATTACTTGCTTTACATTGCAAAATTTGTAATAATAATAATATTAAATATTGCATATATGCAAAAGCATGTAGGTGAGATTTTTGGCGAAATAAAGGTTTTGAGTTTTCTGGGTAAATTTGAGGCTCTCGCTCGATCCGGGGAACCGTAAGGTGGGTCCCGAACCGAGAAAAAAGTGAATGTTGGTTTGGCTGAAGGCTCCCTGCAAACTGACAAGTGGGTCCCCTTAGTGGAACACGCTCGAGAATCGAAGTTGTAAGCTGGGTCCGCCGTATTACCAATATACCACTTTATAAATGTTTTATTAGGCATAATTGTGCGTACAATATACAAAGCCATATTTATGAAAATTCAAATGTGATAATAGCCAAAAACTCAAAAGAACACGAACACAAATTACGAAAAACACTTCAAAAATGCGATTTGCCTGGGAAATAGCTTCCTCGCACTCAAAGACTACTCTGATGTACAACCAAATTGGGTTATTAGGTCATCACAACATTGATGGACTTATGACTGTAACTAGAAAATTACATTCGCGCATGTGCGTGGTGAAATCAGTGGGGTCTAATAGGTACATACATTCAATGAGAAATCGTAGAAAACAGGTTAAATCAGCGGAGTCCAACACTTTCAAAAGAGCAATTCTGCTTTTATGAACAGCGGTTCCACTTTATGTTCATGACATGAACTTCATGTGTGAAAAAACCTATGATACAAGAAGCGCTAAATCTTTGAGTTTTCGGTCATGATGAACTCATTACGATTCCAATCGTTCTAGGAGGAGATTCTAATATCAATTTGTAGACGGGAGAAGGTTCAAAATTTACATCATTCATGCGAAACACTTTCTACTGAGATTTGAACAACGATCTAGCTATTTCTCCCGCTGTAATAATCGATTGATCTTAACTCCCCACACAAAAACCCCGAGAGAGTGTAAGGGACCCAGCTCGGCGTCGCTCCTGGATCCATCGTGCAAAGTTTCGTAAATGTACGGTGAGAAATGTCTTCTCAGTGTTGTAAAATGTCTCTACGAGGGTTGTAAAAACGTGTAAGCTTTCGGCGTGTAAATCCTCGTAAGTCTGGTCGAGTTCTTGAAAAAAATCCTCATATATCCAAAAACAGCTTTTTATTTTTGAATTTTTGAGCGAATATTGGACCTTAAATTAATAATTTCTACTGAAGGCTTCTCATAAACATTGGTCGATTGATGTGCTTTGGGCATCGCAAAACTGTCTCTATGCAGTTTTTAGAGTAAAATTTTGATTTTGGAACATAGGTACATGGTTTCAAAGACTACTCTGATGTACAACCAAATTGGGTTATTAGGTCATCACAACATTGATGGACTTATGACTGTAACTAGAAAATTACATTCGCGCATGTGCGTGGTGAAATCAGTGGGGTCTAATAGGTACATACATTCAATGAGAAATCGTAGAAAACAGGTTAAATCAGCGGAGTCCAACACTTTCAAAAGAGCAATTCTGCTTTTATGAACAGCGGTTCCACTTTATGTTCATGACATGAACTTCATGTGTGAAAAAACCTATGATACAAGAAGCGCTAAATCTTTGAGTTTTCGGTCATGATGAACTCATTACGATTCCAATCGTTCTAGGAGGAGATTCTAATATCAATTTGTAGACGGGAGAAGGTTCAAAATTTACATCATTCATGCGAAACACTTTCTACTGAGATTTGAACAACGATCTAGCTATTTCTCCCGCTGTAATAATCGATTGATCTTAACTCCCCACACAAAAACCCCGAGAGAGTGTAAGGGACCCAGCTCGGCGTCGCTCCTGGATCCATCGTGCAAAGTTTCGTAAATGTACGGTGAGAAATGTCTTCTCAGTGTTGTAAAATGTCTCTACGAGGGTTGTAAAAACGTGTAAGCTTTCGGCGTGTAAATCCTCGTAAGTCTGGTCGAGTTCTTGAAAAAAATCCTCATATATCCAAAAACAGCTTTTTATTTTTGAATTTTTGAGCGAATATTGGACCTTAAATTAATAATTTCTACTGAAGGCTTCTCATAAACATTGGTCGATTGATGTGCTTTGGGCATCGCAAAACTGTCTCTATGCAGTTTTTAGAGTAAAATTTTGATTTTGGAACATAGGTACATGGTTTTGCAGGTATATGGTCGATTTGTAGTGTCGGTGGTACGCCATGGAATCTAAGAATGGTATTTCCCATCTTTTGTCGATGTTGGAGGATGGGTGCTGACGGCTATCACATTCCAAGTTTTTTTTTTCCAATCGACTCATGATTTCAATTTACAGGTGGCGGAGACAGCAATGAAAAGGAGTTGGCTTGTTCTTGGACCAAACCAGTCACTGATAGCCGAGCAAATTTCAACTTGATTGTAATTGATTCTCTATCGTTTACGCTTTTGAATGTAAGTCTGGAAACCGTCCTCTCGCGGCTGAGAGATCTCAAGGGCTTGAATGATAGTAAGTTCTTATATATTGTGTATTAAACGAATTTTAGTCTTATACAGCAGGATTGATCCATCAACTACATAACATCCAAAACGAGAATTTACTCTCTGCAGGTTTAGATTTTGTTGACGTTTACTAAAATCGCCTTTTGAGGCATATCCTAAAGGCCGCTTTACACGCTACGACAAATCGTAACAATTTATCGTTCAGATGCGATTTTTACGATTTATCGGAACGTGTAAATGGGACATCGTAGCGATTTATTGGAGTTGGAGTTGGGTTGGAAGGTTGATGCCGGACCCTCCAACTAATCGCTACGATTTGTCGTAGCGTGTAAACACTCCTCCCCCTTTCGATTTATCGGAGCGATAAGTTGGTGCAACCTGATCGTTACGATTTATCGGAGCGTGGAAAGCGGCCTTAACACTCGATTTCTTCTCCAGGCGATCGACGAACTCAAATTATCGGGATTGTGAATATAAATCTAACCCCTGAAGATTCGATCGAGTTCAAGGAAATAAATCGGTTGGCCGAATCTGTCATCACGTTGGGAGCCATGCCAAACACTAAAGATGTTTCAGTTGTTCACCGGAAGAGTTTGGGGAAAATTGTCAACGAGGTGAGTGGTCGTATGGGAATCGTGAGGTCACTGTTTAAACTGTGTCTATTTCTTATCTAAATGTGCGCGTCTGGATGTGGGCAGCATGGTAGGGGAAATGGAGCTTAAAAAGCAGCAGAGGAGAAGACTTATGGGAAAAAAGACACGTTAGGGGAACAATTCGTACACAATTCGGGGAACAATGATGAAATCTTCCCGCGACATCTCAATCCGGCCCAGCCATCTCACCCTAAACTCCCTCAGGATGGGGCACACACAAACAAAGTGATGGACGTCTTCCATCTCCCTTCTGTTGCACATTGAACATAGTTCTATTCTTCCGTCTATACAGGGCTGGAAATTGAGGCTGAGATGTTCAGTCCGTAGCTTGAATATCCATCGTATGAACTCCACTGGCCTCTTCGAGTCGAAGTTGGCACATTTAACGTCATGGCTGGCGGAACCATAAGTAGTGGTTCGTACCTTTTGCCCTAGCGTTACATGCATTCTTGTGATGGCTCTGCACTTTCCCGACTAGCTCTTGGATCCTGGATGCGTCGAGAGCCCTATAATCGAGGCTTATTCCAAACCCATCCTGAAGCTTCTTTAATTCGGCGAAGGCGCCCACGTTCTCTTTCATCGCTGCCGTTGCAATAATTCGCGGGAATCTGTGTGGGCTCATCCTGAATGATTTCCTCAGGTAGTCCAGGTGCAATTATAGGCAATAGTGATAGAGGGGCGGCAAATCAGTTTTCTGGTAAATCATGTAGTGAGGGGTGCGATCCGGTAACCAAAATACTTTTCGGATGAAATTACATCTGTACTTTTTCGACCTCATGAAGTTCGTGGTATCCCCATACCTGGCCCGCATAGCAGAGAATGGATCTCACGACCGCCCTGAATACCTCCAGCCTGGCCTTCAAGGGAGTTCCGGCCATTCGATTCGGGAGTCGATCAACACCCCCCTCCACACCACATTGATCGCAAATTTAGCAGTTGTGACCTTTGCTTTTAAACGTTCAACATACGACAAAGTCAGTATAATGCCGAGATATTTGTATTGGTTGACGATTCCAACAGTTTCGCTCTTATAAGTCTCTCTCTTGCCGCCACAGGACCTCCATTTCCATCCTATCATAATATGATAAATCTAAAAATATTATTTTTAGATTTATCCAAGTTCACTTCCAAGTCTCGCAGTAAGTTTGAAGGGCATTTATATTCTTTTGCAACTCATCCGGCTTCGTCGCTAATAGCACCAGATCGTCCGCACAGGCCAGCATAGAAATTTTTGTTTTCCCCCCCAACCCGAATACGTCCGAACATGACATGTTCGGACGTATTCGTGTACATTGTACACAAGTACAAATGGATCGGGAATTGCGCCCTTACAACCTTGAATGTCTGGCAACGAACCGATCCAAAGACTTTCCTTGTTTTTCTTCATTTTGTTAAGTACAAGTTTCCATTCTTCAAAAACACTCTACTACTGCTACTGTAGCAGTAGCAGTAGTAACAGCACTCTTAACACTGCTACTATAGCTTGAGGACTATTTCAGGCGTACGTCACTGTTCTGAAGGAGGGCCGAATATTCGAGTTTTCTGAAAAATTGAAAACTGCCAAGATAGCAGAGGAACATAAAGAGGCTGCCCCTGCGCCTCAAGTGATTTCTACTTTTAAGTTGACTCTCGAGGAAAAAGAAAAAGAATCCAGAAGTCAGGTGGTTCTGCCCTATTTGAAGTAAGTTGTTGGTCGGAGTGAAGGCACCGTTCAAAAATAAACAACAATTGGGTGTCATTTTAAATCTCATCATTCCTCCTTATCATGAATCATCATAATAATTTCAATTTGTGTACAGGAATGCTAACCAAGGCGGCAGAATAATTTATGAACCTGACGAAAATGACGATTGGGATGACGAAGATCCGGACGATGATCTTGAAATTTAATATAGTCTGCTATTTCGTGGGCGCGTCTGTGCCAGTAAGTTGAAACCTTATTGACAGTGAATTTATCCGACCATTAACTTGTGTGTGTAATCGCCAATTCCTTAAAATGGTTCTTAGCTTATTCACGTCGAACTCACAATATCTGGAATGGAACGCAAAGTGTCCTTATTCCTTATTATTTTTTTCAAATTTTTTTATTGACAGATTTAATTTTTAAACAAGTAACCCATTTCAAGGAATAATAACCCTTGTGTAAAATTTTCAATGTTTTTCGTTAGGAATTGTATTTCCGTCTCGCCAGTGGTGTTTGCTCCGATTGATCTCGTGCGTGGTTTTCCCAAAAGCGAGACAAGAGCAAGGCATGTCAATGCCTGATGTGGGGCAGTCTTGGGTGGAATCTCATTGAAAAACGGCACTTTTGGGACCAGACCCCTTATGACAATATAGAATCGAATAATTTTATTATGAAAATAATATACTCATGACAACTTCATGCTGCCAATCCTCTTACATCCCATTGTCGGGAACAATAAATCTTTATTAATGGACGTCACTTTTCCAAACCTTCCAAGCTTACCTCAATTTGTATGTTCCAGGAAATGCTGCCTCAGTCAGCTTGAGCGTGCTGATGAATCTTACATTGCTCTGTCAAACTCAATTGCTTCCAAATTCGCGATATCAATTTAGAGTGGAATTCGAGATCGGATTTCGCAGCTTTTTGTAATGGGTTCAACTCATGTCCTCTTCATTGAGGCATGGAACTATTTGGACTGACGAAATCCCCTAGTTTTCTCCTAGGGGCTCGCCGATTGTTAACTTATTAATTAATTAATGCTATTTTTGGATAAGAGTGTAAATTCGATGTATAATATACTTTACTAATCGGAATGACTTGCCATTTCCTTTGGTAATGCCTTACCTGCAGCTATAAATCTTGGCCAAAATAATACAGTCAATGGGCCACGGAACTAGGTCAGAGAAATTAGGTGTCTGAGCAGAGGAAATCACTAGTGAATATTTGGCGTTTTGAATTTTCCCGCGGTGGCACTATAACTAATCCGCCAGAGTGCGCCAGCATAAGAAGGGACCGACGGGAATCTGCCGGAGGTGATGGCGGAAATGGCGGCCGTGAGCAGCCAATGAGAGAGTGGCGCCACTTTTCCCTCCAGATTCAAAGTTGAAATTTTCGACAGTGCCCTGGAAATTTGTATTACACCGTAGGAGCCCAAAACTCACTGCTATGCCTTCAAATTATGAAGTTCTTTCAGAAAAAAGTATTATTCGACAGTCGGTTCCGGGGCCCATTGCCCAACATGGACATCGCTCCAACTTTGTTACAGATTAAACAACTGAGCTTGGTACAGCTGCGGGAAATTACATAATATTTTCTTTGCAACGCTGCTGTCTTTTGTGGTTACCTTTTGAGCAGGTTTTCTCATCTCCAACGATCTTTCGTGTTGAGCGATTTATTGGGTGTGTGGACGTTTCGGCATGTGCCAGGCGATTTTTTAGAAATCCACGAAGGTTTGGTGCACATGTACGTGTTGACATTGAGATTTAAAGCTCCCAGGAAATGATTCGTCATGTTTCTCCGTTGTAACTGTTTTGTTATCTCGTCCCTTGTTTAGTACAGCCAGCTTTGAATATAAAAAAGTCGAAATGTTCCAAACTTGGGACACACAAACTAAGGACGACTGAACCATGTTTGGATTATGAATAATACCCAAGTTTGGAGCATTTCGACTTTTTTTTCTATTCAAAGCTGGCTGTACTAAACAGAGTACGAGATTAAAAAACGGTTACTAATTATTATTGATAGTCAACAACATTTTTTGCAATGCTTTATTTCCATTCTAAAGGCAAATTATGTAAAAATAAGTTTTTGTTCTTATCTCACAGGCCTAGACTTCATGCCAAGGGCGTATTAATACTACAGAGAATGTCAAAGTTTACATGGGTGCACCTGAGGAAGACCGCTTCACGTCCGCTTCATTTCGGCTTGGAAGCTATCCAAAGGATTGCCAGACCAATATAATATATATATAATATATAGATATTATCTTCGTCGTGACCGATACGGTTTCCTACCTACTTGATTACCCTGATTAAGTTGATGATTTTTTTTTGTCATGTCTGCACCTAATCTAGTTGCAGCTGAAAATTGGGCACTTTTTTAGCGCAACCATTCCAAAAAAGGGAATGGACCTGGCTGCAGTTCCGTTTCATCAGCATGTGGGGTGAATGAGCAGTGGAGATCTAGAAACGAAGGCCGATCCTGCTGTTTTTTCTCTTCCTCTGCCGAAGCGAGAACTGATGCCACTGGACGGGAAATATTGAAGGGAGCATCGGTCTATTAATTAATTAATTTAATAAACTATACGGGTCGAGCCCAATATAACAAGAAATAGAAGGTATAAGTGTGTCCACGAATAATATGACTGGCATAGATGATGAGAGGGAAAGTAGGGAATGAGAAATTGACATTACGGGGGGGATTCAAAGCTGGCTACGACACGGACGTCAAATAATGCGTCTCTCATTGATTCCTACATCCCACGGCAGGCAAGATATCGTCTCAAACCAGGAGTAGTGGTTGATAGAAAAGGGGACATGACCACAGCCATTTGTTAAGCATCCCTAACGGGGTTCGCATGTATCGTTTTAGAAGAGCATCTTTGAACTCACTGGCTGAGGGATCAAAGTTATGCTGCTGCAATGGAAATGCTGATAAGTTATCAGCATTTCCATTGCAGCAGTCCAGTGTAATGTCATGGTTATCAGTGATAACCATGACATTACACTGGACTGTTCCATAACTGCTCGACCTATCGCCCTTCTTCGATTTGCTGGGAATTTGGTGGTGTTCACTGTACGCCCTCCACCTGCTTTCGTTTCTTCGCCGCCTCCTTCTTTGTTGCATCAATTCGTTCAGTATTCCATTATTTCAAATGGTACTCCCATACGCAACGATCGGTTTGACGAGGTGAACGGACTGGATCTGACCAGGCCAAACCGCCTTTTTTCACTGGGAAAGAGAATATACCTACATATTCAGCGCTGGAGATGGAACACTGTAAACTACCCCCATCACTGCTGGCATAAATTCTTCTCGAATTACTTTCCTCAATCTTGCTACTTCTCAATTTTTATTCTTTGTTGGCTAGCTTGCGACTTATTGAGGAAATGAAACAAGCACATTCAATTAAATCTATATTTTACTGTTAAAAACATTATTATCATCTGAAACTGTACAATACAAAAATCAGGTGACGAAGGTACTTTTTTACATAAGGCAATTCGAGTGGTGCATACAAAAGGTGGGAAAGCTAGTGAGAGCTCAAGTCACGGACTTGTGACCTGGTTGGCTGAAAAATTGTGCTGACTCAGACAGGGCACCGACGTTATTCTGATTTCAGGCGACTCCGCAATCAGAAATTATACTTAGTTCTACACGTTAGCCACCGTCCTACCACCATTCATGGGATCCCCACTTGCTTGGTACTTTCAATGACGTGAAATTGCCGCTTCGTTAAATTCATGATGACCGAAACATCGAGACTAGAGAGAGGGTTACATTATGGTCCAGGATATACGCAAAATAACAAAGTTGATCCCCAGTAAGTTTGTGATCGGACCAAACCTTCCAGTAGATAATTAATAAACGTGCGCCAAGTCTTTAGTGAATATTGCCCTAAATAATATAAAGTTATAACTTGTATAGCGGTAATACAGAGTCTGGCTTCTTGGAAATATACTATGGCCGATGTGGGCAAGCGGTAACAAGAACATCAGGCTGACATAGACGGACCTAAACAAAGTTTTTGTGCGGCTGGGGGAGCAATTTGGAATGGAAATTGGGGATAGGGCTTACGGTACTTTTAAAACCAACTATGTAATAATTAACGAAGGTAGCAATTAATAAAAAGATCACTTGTTACGTAAAACATTTCTCTGCCCTCAAAGATCAACTACCGTCTTTCATAATGCCCTAATCCCTCATAAATATTTCATATGTCAATCCAGAATCATAATCTAACCCCTTAAGACATTTTAGTTCAATTGGTAATTTCCTCCCGAGAAACCTGAAGAGCTTACGCAGAAGGCCCTCTCTTGGTGACGTCACAATGATTCAGTCAACGTTCCTGCTTGATTTCTCAAACTACTTGGATTTGTTCTGTATAGGAAGGAACAATTTGAACTCTGCAGGCAACTCATCTTCGGCGTAAAGGCGGTCTGAGAAGTAAACTCGGCGGATCCGGCAGTTGGCGTGGATTTGAACACGAAGCGTTTCAACGTAGTTGGTCCCGTAAGCTCTTCGGGTGAAATCCGCCAAATTGAATTGAATTTGGTTCCAGCCGTCGTCCAATCTCATCGGCATGGTGCAAATAAACGGTTTGACTCTAGTTGTTGACTGGTAGTTGCTAGCTCGAAACCGCCTCCTCACATTCTTGTCATCCAAAACCTATAAAAGAAAAATGGAATCAATGGAAAAGTCTATCCAATTTTCCAAACAGTTTTCACTCGGTAGCATCAGGCAACATGTTACTATTACAAACCGGGTGGTTTATCCACAGAACATAGAAAGAGTAGAAGCCCGGAGAGGGCGGGCACCAGCTACTCCAGTCGCCCCTTACCAGCCGCTTGTCAGTGCATTTCGAGTCAACTCTCGTAAAACGAATTTTCCTTGTAATTTCCACTTTTAGAGATGTGATATTAGTATGTAGGTATACATATGGGATATGCCGTTCTGGGTAGCATTCGGAAAAATAGATCGGTTTAAATGTAATTCTGAAATGTAGTAAATTTCCATTTCTTTCACAGGAAAGAAGAACAGTCAATAAAATCTCCACCAAAAAATAAATAAATAAAATAAATGAAGATGTTTGAAAATTCAACCACTGACGACTCACACTTACAATAGGTACTGAGGTACCAATTGGACAGAGCACAATGTGCATGTCATGCTTAATTGACATCTACTCAATTCGTCATGCTTAATTGACATCTACTCAGGAAACTCTTCAAACCACCAAGAAAAAGATAAGAAACTTCTTGAGCCTAGATACTTGACGCCCTAGACACATTTGAAATTTATGATTTATATTTTTAAAGAAAGATCATGCTTCATGAGATAAATTTATTGTTTAACATTTATTTTGTCATTTTGGCCCCAGGCTTCAACTACTGAACACTAAAAACTCAGAACGTAGCTAACTGATGGTACTAAGAAGTTCTAAGGTTTGCTATTATATCAGCAGTTGCTTAGCAAGTGTCGAGTATCCTGCCTCGCGGTCCTGCAAAAATTCGAATCGCGGGTCATCTCAAAGACGTGAAACAATGTTTCACATGTCATGTCAATTCGCAACGTCGGGTGAACCGGATGGAGGAGAGGAATTGCATATTGAAATCCATAATTGCCGAACTAAAAGAAAAAGAACTGATCGCCAATGAGTACGCGGATTTGCTCGAGATTATGTAAAAACCTCTCCGGCCCTCTGAAGAGGACAGCGAGTGAGGTTTTTACATGCTGCTGTTGAAATCGAGTGATGTTGAGTAGACAAAATTTGTGATCATCTTTTGGGCGAATGATTCCCTCTTTATTCGAGGTCATTGATTGGTCTGCTGTATTTTAAAACAAGAATTCATCATTAAAGTAAAGAATGTGGAACTCCATAAGAAAAAATAGGAACTAGTCAAAACAAGGTCATCCGATTCAGTGGCTAGGTAGGTGAAACCTTTATGAGGTGATACTGGATCTGCCTTTTCCGTAGTAATTTAATAGCCTATTTACCTACCATATTAGCTTTTTAAAGTGTAATTATAAGTAGTAAAGCATATATTTACAAGAAGCTTATTTTTTATGGTTCACCTTTCCCAAAAGTTCGAGAAAAGAGCTGAATTCATGGTAAGCCTCTACGGTTACAGAGAATTTCCAGGGCTTGGGGGCTACTGGAGTGAGGGTGCCACGGCTCCCTGTGCTAGGAGGCCGGGCTGCCGCTTCGACTCTTTCTATGTTCTGTGGGTTTAACACAATACCTGTACTTCAAAAGTGAAATATTTCTTCAAGTTCTTGATTATCATGACGAGAAATGGTAGCTTGATCCCAAGAGTCTTCCTCGGATCGGCGGGACAGGTCAGGTAGGCTGTGCTCACATTTGTTCCGACTATTTCCAAGACCAGCGATTGGATGTCGTTGTCTGTAATACGCTTGATGTGACCGTTGCGCACCTGGTAATCAAAATTAACAAAATGATAACGACCAACGGAGGATAGGGCCAGTGAGCTTGGTGTACATTTCGAGGGGATAACAGACATCACTTACTTTCTTCTCCCATATTTGTAAAGGCTTGCTCCCAATACTGTATAATATCGATAGGAAACCACTTTGGAATGTATTCTTGAACATGATTTCTTCGTTACTACAGCCTAGTGTTTACACCGGTTCCATGGGCTACCTGAGGGTGGAGACAGGAGAATCAATACTTATCTAATTACGAGCAAAATGGAAATCGCACATATAATTTCGTGGAACAACATACAGCACGCCATGCCATGAGAGAAATTTTTTGAGCGACTCACTTCAATTGAAATCAAAGAAATATACCGCAAATTTTAATTTCGGCAAGACCGCTAACGAACCAAATTGAATACAATTGGAACAAACATGTAAGGTTAATTTTTGGTTGTCCGACAACTGACACATTAGCGTTGTTTTCGCAGTGTTACCAGACTTCGGGTGTTAAGATGCTTTAGGATTCCCCTACGAAAGAACTTTCCTTCCCCCAAATAATATGATACCTTCATTGTTATCATAATCAGATTATGATCTACTTGGAGCTTGAATGTGGTAGATTCTTCCTATATTGAAGCGCTAAGTAGAGGAGGAGGAGAGGGTGACACGAATTTGGTAATCATTATTCTACGGTAGGTACATAATTGAATATTATTCAAACTGAAATTGGTCTTAAAAAATCCAGTTTGACGAGCATTATACGAGAAAAAACTGAAACCACCAAAAACTCGCTCCACGTGCATGTAAGCTCAAATAGTGAACAAAAAAAATAGGCGCTGGAGCAGTTGACAGGATATTGGGATCAGTGTGGGACGAGGGGTGATGGTCGTGGCTACCCCCCCCCCCCCCCCCCGCCCCCCCACTCCAAACCAAGAATCGGTGTTTCGTCAAGAAAAAACGCTGCAAATTTTACACAGGGGTTTATTATTCTTTGATATAGGTAACTTGTGCAGAAAACTAAGTAATTCTGTCAATGAAAAAATAAAATTTTTTTGGGGGATTTTTATTTCAAAATTTTCTTTGTTTTTTTACTTGAAAAATATTTGACATCCTGGGATCCATCAAAAATCTCATTAAATTTTGTAGCCCCTTTATAGCCCTATAGATCGCAACAGAAATTGGATCGTTGCGGGAATCGTATCGTTGCGGGACCCCAAACAATGGAGTCTACGTCCAAAAATACTTCGAAAACGCCACCTGACTCGATCCCATAGGCAAAACCCTTCAAAAAACCCTCCCGTAGCCCCATTTTAGCCCCATAACGCCCCACGGGTTTGGGCGATCGGGCTGAAAACCTTGCGGGCACAACTAAATGGTAAACCGAGTATTTCGTCAAAATTTAAGATTTAAAAAATCATTCCTACTGGCCAAAACCATTTTCAGTAGGCTGCATTCCAAATATTACCTATTCGAACCCATCGGTCAAAGGTGCTTTCGGACACTTGACCGAACCTCAAAAACTTATCACCTACATCGTTTTTATTATAAATATACATTTTGCCGTTTTTAATTAATTAAATTTGGTTTTTAAAACCCAATCACTACAAAGGTCTGCACAGTGGCGGACTCCCGTCTCCCCTACACGCGGGAAATGGCCCCTTATTATTCTTATTCTTCTTGCATTATTATTATTTTTTTGCATGAGTGTCCCCCATAGATTGGCGGTTTCTACTGGTTACACTGTTAACGTTCTAAGCCGACGTGTTTTGATTTCTCCACAGGTATTTTGTTTCACTGTTTCGGATCTATGGTGAGCTTAACATGCCGAAGTTGAATGAATTGAAAGTTAACAGGAGTCTTCTCAACAAGGATTTCGAGGGATACAAGCTGTCACTATCTCCCATCCCCGTTTACCAGGAGAGTGTCCCTAATGGTAAGGCTCATCTTGTTTGTGAAAGGATTTTCCAATAAATCCCCCAAATTGACGAGTCCGATGTTTCCCATTGCAGGGGTTAACGTTGTGGAGCCATCTGAAGACCAATATTCGTTCCTTCATCAGAGATTGTTTAGCTTACACAACCACCTCGCAGCTGATCCGTGGAACGACACGGCTGTTTACTTCCTGGATGGTTCTAGGAAGATCCGCCGGAGTTGGATTGGACTAGTGAGTCGGAGAATATTTTATTGAAATTGATGTCACGTGACATACGATGTAACATGTTGAATTTCGTTAGAATGGGCGGCTGGATAACACTGTGGAAGTGATGGACCTACCCCCTACCCTTGGAGAGGTTCCTGATAGGTATAACGCTTCAATATCATTCCCTTCCAAAGACACTTGTTTGATAGCCGACGGCGCTGGGTCCATCTACTTGGTGGACACCTCGAACAGAAGCTCGGGAGACGTTGTCAAGTGGAAAGTAAGAACTTGGTAGTCATCAGTTGAATCAAAATGCACCTTGACAAAGTTAATTTGTATTATTGTATTTTATTATTACTGCAGATTCTCTACCAAGGGCAGCCCATGTCGAATATCGGGTTTTCAATATGCGACTCGAGGATACAAACACAACATCTTACCAAGGTCTGCCATTGTGTCGTTCAGCACGTAGTGCCTGTCCCACCTGAATTGTCTGATCCCAACAAGAAGACCCCTGGTTATGAGACAGTACTCTCGTGGCTGGTCATTTCCGAAGGTGAGTCAGATGTATGTAGAAGCAAGTCCGCGGCATATTATGGTCTCTTAGTGTAGGTACTGCCAGAGTGGAGCTGCGATAAAACCAGCGAAGGGAGGGAGGAATATAATCGCAGGTTGACAGATGGGGGCACCACAGAGTGGAGCAGCGCTTTAAAGTTGAGCAGAGCTGCGAGCAGCGATGAGAGTAAAGAAAACAAACATCGTTTTCTTACCTCTTATCGTTGTTCGTACCGTTGGTCTCCGGCTCTCATTACTCCGAAACGAATGTGGACAATTCAATTAGTGAAAGCAAATAATCAAATCTCGTAATGTTCTTCGGAAAGTAGGCGAAAAACGCTGCAGATGTTACACAAGGGTTTATTAATCTTTGGTGTGTACTACCTATCCAAAAATTAATTCTCAATTAAAAAAATGGCTATAACCGAAATGAGCCCCAAAAGTTTATTAGCCGGACGAAATAAACCCGGATTTTGGTTTATTATTCTTGGAGTTATACACCTATGACATAGGTACATTGTAATCGCGACGGAGGTCGAAGACTCGGATCGGCCTCAAAATGTGGCATTATCCGTTTCAAGAGGTCGCCGAGGGGCGCTATGGGGCTACGGGAGAGTTTTTTTGAAGGCTTTTGGCTAAGGGATTGAGTTAGGTGTCGTTTTCGAAGTATTTTTGGAAATAGAATCCATTTTTGGGGTCCCGGAACGATGAGATTTCACTGTGGCGATCTATAGCGCTTTCATGGGGCTACAAATGGGATTTTTGAAGGATCCCAGGAGGTCAAAAATTTTTTGCTTTTACTCGAAAAGTATTTAATACTTTTCGAGTAAAAGCAAAAAATTTTTGAAAAAAAAAAAAAAAAAAAATCCATTGACAGAATTAAATTTATGCACAAGTAACATATTATATCAAAGAATAATAAACCCTTGTGTAAAATTTGCAGCGTTTTCTGAGAATATTCTGGTAGCGACCAAAATGAGACCCGGTTTGAAATTAGATTGAATATTTGGGCATCCCCCTTTAGTCACACATCAGTCTCCCCTCCCCTTCTCACAACCACTCTCGGTTCGGTTCCACCCTCACAAATGTGTTGCTGGTTTTTGGAGCCTCCATTTCCGGAATAAACTTCTCTTTCTTCAATGGGTCACCTCAATGGGGTCCTTCCGTCGCCCTTTTTTTAGCACCACAGACCCCTCGGGTTTGAGCGATCGGGCTGAAAACCGTGCGGGCACAACGTGAACGAAGTATTTTGTCAAAATCTCAAATTTTTTAAAATTTCCACTGTCCAAACGGCCTAGACGGACATTTTGGAATCATCACATCTTGAAACGTATACATAATTACAAATTTTGAGGCCATTCAAAATTTTCGAGCCCTGTCAAGAATAAAATTTATTTTAATGGTGACGTATTCCAAAACTTAGAGGGATCTTCTCGTAGTTGTTTGAATAAATTATGGAATTCTCCATAATTTACATCTCGCGACTGATCAATGAAGTTAATTCCTCCAATTTTTCGCCCTCGTGTAGGAAATACATTTTTAACGCAGCGGTTTCCGAAAAGAAAGTTTACTTGTTAATGGATCCAAAACCGGTCGAAATAGCTTCTTCTTGCTTGATGTCTCGTCTCTGGTTCCGGGAGGCCGCCTTTCCTGGCTTGATATCTTGTCTCTGATCCAGGAAGGCCACTTCTTCTGGCTTGATATCTCGTTTCTGGTCCTGGGAGGCGACTTCTTCTTGCTTGATATCTCGTCGCTGGTCGTGAAAGTGTTAATGCTCCTTTTATCGCAGTTCCACTCTGGCTCTATACTTAGGGAAGGGTTTCTTTTCATCACTCCTCGCTCTGTTTCATCAGAAATCGATGGAGGATGGACTGTGGATAAAGAAGAATGGAGGGGTTCGGGACCCGCTGATTATGTTGCACTGGAACCAGATACTAAGGGACTGTACGTGATAAGTGAAGTCCCATTCAGATCACTGAAAACAGAGGAACATACTGAAATAACAAGTACGTTTTAATGGAAACTTCATAACACAGGAGAAACTTCATAAAATAGGCTCAATGCATGAATTCCATTTCAGGCGAAGAAGAAGTCAACTATGAAACACAGTATGATTTTGAGTGGCAGCAGACTTTTGATGACATAAAATTGTGGTTACCTCTGCCAGACCTCCATCCCGTCAAGAGTAATATCACTGTCGTTCCCACATCGTCGGAGCTGGTTGTTTCATACAAAGGAGAAACCATCTTTACCGGGAAATTCCTCGGTGCTGTTGACCCACTCCTTACTACTTGGTCCATTTCTGATCAAAAGTGAGTATATTTCACGTTTTATTACTTGATTAGACTTGTTGTTGTTATTTGTGAGACATTTTCAGGTTAGAAGTGATACTCCAGAAGTACCTTGCGGGAACGATGTGGCAAAATTTTATGGAGTGTGAAAAAAAAGGGAAAGAAATCCCTGACCCAGCTGTTGTAGAAGAAATCAATGATCGGTTAGGTCATCTCACTTCAGACCGAGAGGTTAGCTACATTATTTCATGATTATACAGTTGATTGCCCTGTTAATGTCTAATTTGTGAGTTAAATGTTCATACGTGTTCAGGAAGCTGCTGGATCTGTTCTCAATGAAGGGATGGAGGAGTGTGATGCAAACGGCGGGGAATCCAGAACACTGTTGAGGTTCGAGAGACATTCACCGTCGTACACAAATCAAGTAAGTACGGTTTTTAACAGGTACACTTCGTACACTTGGTACAGGTTACATTTTTTAGTATTAAAGGGATATTCATGGTCTGTTAGGCTCGTAGATTCGTTGTAAATCGAGATCTGGTGTGAGAGTTCCATGGGACTTTCCCAAAATCAATGTGTACCTTGCGTCCTGTGGCATCTGGTGAGACTGTATCAATGGTGATACAATATATTATATTGTAATAACTACCAGTTATAACTACCAATCTAACTACTTTTTTCGTACAACAATAATTGAAATTATTTCAAGTCCTAAATGCCAAGAAAGAGCCAGAGGGCGATCTCCATTGAGGGGATAGTGGGCCCCGCGTTCTCAGCTACATTTTCGCGGAGGATTTAGAAGAGGTAGACGGAACTTGGACGATATCTGATTTTGAAATGGATGCCATGGAATTTATCACTGAGATAATAACGTCGGTGTTCCGGTAAAAGGGCGTAGGGCCTATGTCGCAATCTCTCTATTCCCCCCCCCCCCCCCCCAATCGGAAATTTCTATGGCAACACAATTGTGTCGAAAGACATTCGCCCTGAACTTTATTTTTCTCTTTACTATAGTGCGCGAGATCTATAGGCCTAAGTGCGAGAAGTGGGGCGCCCCTCAGGAACCCACTTCTATACCCTCTCTGGTATTAATCTAAATAGTGCGCGAGATGGAACCTGGGGACTGGGTGACAAGGACAGAAGATGAGACGGAAGATACCCCCTCCCAAACAGAGAGCTGTGCACTCTGATGGTTTCAGTCAGTGATGCCTATGGCGGGGATATTCTCTCCAAGCATATTCTCTCTTACGTACCTTTATTCAGAGACATTATTGTATCATAATAGTGTACCTAACGTAGGTAACCTACGTAATTGTTTTTATATTACCTAATGTACCTAGGCCCCTGTTTTATCAAATGCTTAGGTTTAAAGTGTGGTTGTGAATAACCATTTTATTTTCAATAATTAGATAATGAATTTATAGTCGATATTCCGGACTTCAAAGTTGAATTTCCACGAAAATGTTCACATGATGCTGATCATTCAGGCAGGCGGAATATTCCTTCGAGTTGTGTTGGTTCCAAGAAACAAGGAGGCAGCGTTTATACAAACGATTGAAAAATGAGATTTGACAGCGTTACCTACTCAAGTGAAAATAAACCACAGAATGAGAGGATTTGCACAGGCAGGTATATTCGGCTATCTAAGCTTCTACGCCTGGCATGGGAGGGAAGGGTCATACAACCCTCGGTGAGTGGACGGGGAAAATCTACACCCCCCCCCCCCCCCCCCACAGTTCCATCTTCGAGATTATCGCTGCTTTGAACAACTGCCACTGCCATGCTTTTTTCAACTACTGTTACGAAGATTCGATGGCCGCGTTGAAACTACCAGGCCATTAAAGTCTTTAATATACTGAAATATAAAATGTTTAGGCTGTTGCTGAAACTGATCTCTCCATCCCCCTTTACAGGTACATTTAGGTTATCAACAGTGGCTTCTCAGTGTAAAACTAGAATCTGATCGAGTCCCCGCTTTTTGCATTCGAAACGACGTCGACGGGTGCGTTTGGGCCCCCGAATCCCCCAATGTTGCCACCGGGGATTGGAAGGTGGAACACGTCGGTACTCTTTTGGCTTTCGGTTACGTCCACGCTTCCAAAACCAACAGAAAGTTTTCTGTTGTTCCTCCAGGTGAGTTGTTTAGCGTTGTGAGCAGGGATTGAATTGGAGCGATTTTTATTATTTGGTATTGCTCATTTTGAGTTTTATTTTTTCGCTCTTCGGTTTGAGTTTATTTTTTGATCATTTTTTAAACATGGAACATGTTTTTGCCATCATAACCCGGCCAAAAGTGAGAGAAAATTATCGTTAGAATGCATAATGTTTACTACGACGAATGCAAATCACAAGCGGCATTACAGCCCCAGATGGCATCCCCCCCCCCCCCCCCCCGCCCACCCAACAGCTCAGAAAATAAAACTCAACCTTTGAGAAATTTTTTTTTTCGCTCAAAGTAAAACTCAACCACGTTAGAATAATATTCTAATTAGATATTATCTAATTTGGCTATCGAAAATCAAATCTGACACTGGAAAGCTTTTTCAATCATTATTGGTGCCGGTTCAATACGTGTGGAAGGTGTTTCGTTATCCCAAACGATTCACACGAATGGGCGACTTACAAAAATTTGATTGGGATCGGTTTCCGCCACTCCACCGTCAACCACCAGCAAAACTACGTCTACCCTTCATCAGGAGCCCACACACAGAGGACTGAACGATCCTGGCTCGACGCAAAATTCGACATTTTAAAGAAAAAGAGAGGGACGAGGAGCAGGAGCTGTTCCAGTCTCACCTCGACAAGCTTTGCGGTGGTAATTGAGAAAAGTTGTTCCTGATCTATTCTTGACATTCCTGGAGGACGTGAAGGAGGTGTATCGCTCCTAATCCCGTTCCGAAAATCGACGAAGCAGCTTCTGCAGATTATTTTGACAACTAGGTAAGCAACATTTTGTTGTTTTTTTTTTCTTATTTTCTTTCATTTTTGTGGGGCGCGTAATGAACCAGAAACACAACGTGGGGAGCGTACTGAACCAAAAACGACTGAGGGGCGTGCATTGAACCGGCACCTAATTATGTATTTCTGTCCGTAAGATGCCTCTGTTAGTGACAGCAACTGGGCCAGGTTACCGTCCGTAACATTCTCCGTTTAGTAACAGCAACTGGGCCCTGTTACTGCCAGTAACATTCAGTAACGTTAGTATTAGCAACAGCCTGTGAGGGTTGTTCATCAACTAGTGAGGAACTGTTACTTTTGATTTCGATGCTGACGGCGCGCTTGTTATTGTGGCAGATTTGTCGTACGTAGCCATCGTAGAGGTAACCGGGCACGTTATCGTCTACAAGAAAGGCGTTTCTGTCGACACTACTTTGCGGAACCGTCGGACTGGTCGACAGTTGAAGGAAATCGCCGTTCAGCAGTTGGTGAACCTTCACACGACTTCTTCCATCCTCGGAGCTGTCGCCAATGATCGGCATTTGTTCATTTTAACGAAAGACTCTCTTCATCTCATGCATATTGCCTCGTAAATGATTTTTGGTTAATGAGTACCTACCTGAAATTATAAATTAATATTTTCAGTTGGATAAAATATAAATGTACACGTATTTTAATTCGGCAGTAATGGAAATTGACTAATTTTGATTCCTCTCCTGATCAATTGTCCATTATGACAATTTATTTCATTGAAAAAGGCAGGCTGCTGAATTACAATTTTACAATAATTGTGTAAAAATTGGGTAAAAATTATTATTTAGGTGCATAAAGATAATGCTAGCAGAAGAAAGTGTGGTGTTCTTTAGTACAACTGTATAATTCTGTATGCGGTAAAAGTGGTTCTAACATGAAACAGTCAAGCCCTCCCCTCCCCTACAGCTCAGCCAAGCGCCTTATTGAAGCCAAGAATAAACTCGCTGTCCGTCAGGAGCACGAGAGAGCTGCTGCAAGGAAATGCTGGGAGCCAGTCATTAGTGACCCAATACCAAGAAATCTGCCCAGAAAACAAAGATTAGCCTGTTTCAGGAGAGAAACTGGGCATGATTTCCTAGCATTACCTAATGAGCCAGATTTTCGAAAATCATAAGTCGTTTCCAGATTTTCAGTTTAAAAAATTTGCTACTTCTCCCAATTGCAGTTTACATTTGCGAAACGCAAATTCAGTTCAAGAAAATTTCTTTAATTTAATGCTGTTTTGAAGTTGAGCTCAAAGTGCAAGGAAACGCAGTAAAAACTAAAGGAACCTGTAAAACCTCCAAAGTCGTTAAATTTGCATCGTGGACATCCAACCAAAGCGTTAGGTGAGTTACAGCTCATTTTGAGGCTCCTTTCCCTTCAAAACCTCCCTGGCCAGGGTAACCAAACCACAGTTGGGCACATTTTTATTTATAAATAAGGTTGTGAATTAATTCGCATCATGCTTTGTATGTGAATGTGAATTAATTCATACTTTACTTATTTGTAATTGTGAATGCGAATTAATTCACATTCACAACTTTTTCTTTAAGTTAAATTCACAAAAAATGTGAATAATTACAAAAAAGCCTGTGAATTTTAAAAAATTCATATTTGAAAAAAAATTGAATATGTAAAGTTTTTAAATTCACAACTAAATATCTGAATTTTTTAAAATTGATATTTAGTCGAGAATTTAAAAAATTCACTAACTATTTGTGAGTAAAAACGCTGCAAATTTTACACAAGGGTTTATTATTCTGTGATATAGGTTACTTGTACAGACATTTAATTCTGTCAATAAAAAAATTAAAAAAATTTTTTTTTGGATTTTTATATTTCAAAAAAAATTTTTTGGGGGGATTTTTTTTTCAAAAATGTGTTTTTTCAAAAATTCTTTAATTTTTACTCGAAAAATATTTAACTTCTTGGGATCCTTCAAAAATCCCATTTTTAGCCCCATGAAAGCCCTATAGAACGCCACAGTGAAATCGGATCGTTCCGGGACCCCCAAAAATGGATTCT
The DNA here is from genome assembly GCA_955831195.1 of Pilophorus perplexus. NCBI lineage: Eukaryota > Metazoa > Arthropoda > Insecta > Hemiptera > Miridae > Pilophorus > Pilophorus perplexus. The sequence continues at coordinate 23,726,306 of OY037010.1, forward strand.
ACGTCCAAAAATACTTCGAAAACGACACCTAACTCGATCCCATAGCTAAAAGCCTTCAAAACACCCCTCCTGTAGCCCCATTTTAGCCCCATAGCGCCCCACGGGTTTGGGCGATCGGACTGAAAACCTTGCGGGCACAACTAGATGGTAAACCAAGTATTTTGCCAAAATTTCAGATTTAAAAAAAATTCCTACTGCCCAAAACGGCCCGGACGGCGGACGGCGTACGGCGGACGGACATTTCGGATTTTGAATGTAGACCTCTTGAAACGGATAATGTCAAATTTTGAGGCCGATCGGAGTCGTTGACCCGCGTCGCGAAAACATAGGTGTATTATTCCAAGAATAATAAACCAAAAATTAACAGACTTTTTTGTAATTAATTAACATTTTTATGAATTATTCACAAATTGTTTTTGTGAATTTAATTTAATTGTTTTAAGAAAACGTTGTGAATGTGATTTAAGGTCAGGGCACTACTAGCTTTACTTGTTCGAAATGAACTATGCTCGCAACAATTTTCTAACATTCACGCAATGTTGTTTCAGAGAGCACAATGTCATGCTCCCTTTAAATCTAGTAACTGTTATATGTGATGAGCAAACTTTTATCTTTGAAAACTGTTTTATTATTTTTTAACTTTATTTTACAATTGCTCAAAAAAAACAAAAAAAAAAAAACGTTGCATTGACAATTTCCACTTGACGACTACAGCGGTTACTGGTTGGCCTCAACACGAAGGACGGCCATTGTGTTCTCCATGTTGTTGGATATGAGAGAGATCAGCTTATGTCGGAATCGAGGTGTGTTCACGTAGGTTACGCACAATTTCAAGATTTCGCTGTTGTTGAGTTCGTTGGATTTTTGTAGGAGAGTGAGGACAGTCTCGTCGTTCAATGCCGCCTTCAATTTTTGGTAGGCGTCATCGACGATATCGGTTTCTTTGTAATTCTCCGCGAGGGTGTACAAGTCGAACAAATCAGCCGGTTGAAGATTCCCAACTTGGAGATCGTAGAAGTACATGAGCAGCGACTTGTAGGCAGTTGGGTTGTGACAGGTCATGTTGAACACTGGTATGGCGGGATTTCGGTTTAGAGTTTCACGAAAATATGTTGATGAATTGTAGAGTATCAATTTGTGTGCTGGGAACTCTCCATCGGCCAGCTGCAAAGTGAGATCGCTGAACTTACGGTTTCCAAACAATGCGGCTGATTTGCTTGTTGGGTTGTTTATTATGCGCGAGTTCACACCAACTTCAAGTGACACGCAGCTTTGTTCGTTGGCTAAAGCCACCATCAAACTTGTCACTCCAAACAGCAATTTGGGATGGTGCGTTTGGGAGTTTTTATGCCCCCACGTGTACACCATGGAGGCGTCCGTTTTAGCCCAGTAGATGTCGGACAGGTGGTGGTTCACGATATCAGTGAAATTGGATCTCGCAAATAGTTTTGTGGGTGTAACGAGGAAGTCATCCTCACAACGATTCACCACCAGGTTGTCACTGGACGTTAGCTTATAACCAGCTCCAAAACACATTACTGAACCATCGGCCATTAGACACACAGTGGTCGAGTGTCCGCAGCACACTTTGCTCACAGGCCCTTGTAGTGCGACTTTACGGAACGTCACAAAACCCATGTGTGGAGCCCATTCGTAACCCAGTTGCCCCTTATCTCCTCTGCCACTCGTGTAGAGCTCCCCCAACGATGTTATAACCGCCAAATGTTCACCTCCGCAGGACAACTCATTTAACACGTGGTTGGCAATATTAGCAGTTCCTTCGTAATATTCATTTCCAATTGATCCGATTATTAAAACGTCATTCAACCATGTGGTTAGGGCTACGAAACTCTTCCCACAGGACAGATCTTTCACCTTCACGGTACCTGGTAGTGAAATTTGACGAGTTATTGCCTCGGTCGTGGCAACATATTCATGAGGTTCGGGTAAAATGTTACAGTTTTGGCAGTAATTCACTTCGTGTTTACCTATAGTAACTGAAGCACACGTTAATTCGCATTTCGGACACTCCATTTGATAAAATTTGTATAGTACGCAAGATTTTGTAGGGTTATTGGATGTTTCAGGACTGGCGATAGCGTATTCACCACATTTAGGGCATTTGCACAATTTCACTCCATAGACATCACTGCTTTCGTAGTTGTTCGTTGGACAACAGGATGCCCAATTGCTGGGACTGTAGATGTGAAAGACAATCGTACCTTTTGATAAGACTTGGGCTACGCGCCTTGTCCCCCAAACGTGAATTGTTTGGTCCTGCGCAAGAGCAGCTCCCACATGCCACCCAACGGCCAGTTTGTCAACTTTCACACCGTCTAGGATGGAAACTTTGACAGCGCCATCTCCTAAAGATCCCAGGTAAAGATTGCCGCTGGCCGCTATAGGAAGCCCTTTGGTCGTCCACCCAATGAGGCTGTTCCATCCGGCGCCGTAGACTTCTCTCGTGTCCCGAGTGACGTACATGACGCTACGGCCTCTCCCTGTCAGATAGGATTCACGTTGACCGTAAACCACCATGTACGCTATGTTATTCACGTCTTCATCGGGTATTTCAGTCAGAGCGCTCCACCTCTTCAGAAGTGACGGATCCATATCTGTAACAAATGAGGGGACGTATAATTATTGGCTGTCTCTGTTTTCTTGGAAATAGGAACATAGCTTTGTGAATCGGTGCACAGTGGGATAAACGCTGCAAATTTTACTCAAGGGTTTATTATTCTTTGATATAGGTTACTTGTGCAAAAATAAGTTCTGTGTCAATAAAAAAAAATTGTTTTCCGAAATACTGGCTTTTACTCGAAAAAAAAAAAAACTTCCTGGGATCCTTCAAAAATCCCATTTTTAGCCCCATGAAAGCCCTATAGATCGCCACAGTGAAATCGGATCGTTCCGGGACCCCTCAAAAATGGATTATACGTCCAAAAATACCTCGAAAATGACACCTAACTTTAAAAAAAAAACTCCCGGAGCCCCATTTTAGCCCCATGGGTTTGGGCGATCGGGCTGAAAACCTTGCGGGCACAACTAGATGGTAAACCGAGTATTTTGTCAAAATTTCTGATTTAAAAAAAATTCCTACCAATACGGCCCGGACGGCGGACGGACATTTCGGTTTTGGAACAGATAATGTCATTTTTGAGGCCGATCCGAGTCGTCGACCTCCGTCGCGATTACATAGGTGTATTATTCCAAGAATAATAAACCAAAATGGCCAATCTAGGTGGACATTGGACCCACATTTTGTATCAACAGATCAAACGAAGAACAGCTCTTGTTTTCAAATATGGTTGTCTAGATAAAACCTGTGTTACAAATCAAATTTGACGCAGTAACACGGGTTCAAACATGCGGCTCATTCGAAAGGGAAATGCAACTCCTTGCTCATGCCGTTTTGGACCCTCATTGTTAATTTTGCCGTCTCTCACTACACTGGTAGGTATACTACCACTTATAAGATTTTTAAATATGTACCTCGGAGTTCCCGGGAGATCAACAACGATTTTGGGCGCTAGAATAGGGCTTGGCAATTGAATTTAGAAAAATTTTAACTGCGTGAAAAATGAACTTTTTAAGAAAAAATTAATGATTTTCTTAATTTTTAAATTGTAACGAAATTTTTTCCGGCAAATGGCTTTCTCAATGAAGGAGCTGCTCTTGATAAACAGGAATCAAGGCAGTACCTAGTCCAGAAGTACAGAAAGTCACGGGTTCATGCTCCAGAAAAATTAAAATCGTAAATTTATTACATTATAATAAATTATATTAATTCTTAATTGTAGTGCAGATTATTTACTTTGTTGTTTGCAAAACAATGGTTTGGCCCACATGCCAGAGGTTATGCCGGAGCCTGTCCTACTGCGTGGCCAGAGAGCCGTTTCACGCGGACAATCTACCTAAATCAAATCTCTCTTAAAAAGGACCTACTTTGCCAAGAAAAGTTGAATTTCAAACGTAACTTACTTCTTAATTTCTTGCGCTTTGAAGAGTAGGGGTCACATAAGTTAATTCACGTTTCACTCGGCCAACGACAAGAAAAGAACATGTACCTATATTGTCTGACGGGTTGAGAACCTTTGATCGATGTGTGATTATCACGCTGTGATTATCGGCGTCTGTTTTATCCTGACGAAAGTACCGTTGGCTTCTATTTTCTCTTGTTGTTTAGGAATTGTTGACGACACTCTATAGAGTGCACTATAGTGCTGCAAAAAAAAAAAAAAAAAAAAAAAATCGATTTTATCAACTTTTCGGTTATTTGAAACAGTGAACAAGCTTGTTTTTTTTTTTTAAACAAAAATCTAAACATTTACCAATCCTAGAATTTGATATTCGTGAAGTTCTTTGAAACTCTCAGTGTTGACCCAAAATCCGAGACCCTTCCTCCTGGATGAAACAACAATTTTTCTGATTTCGGTTTATTATTCTTGATTTCTCATTGTATTAATAATACATCTGTGTAATCGAGACGGGGGTCGAAAATTCTGATCGGTGTCAAAATTTGACATTATTCGTTTCAAGAGGTCTAGATTCCAAAAACGAAATGCCCGTCCGCCGTACGCCGACCACCGTACGTCGTACGCTTTACGATCCGTTTTGGGCAGTAGGAATTTCTTAACAAATCCGGAACTTTGACAAAATACTTAGTTTACCATCTAGTTGCGGCAAAGGTTTTCAGCATGATCGCACAAACCCTCTCAAAAGGGGCTACAGGAGGGCTTTTTTGAAGGGTTTAGGCTATGGGGTCGAGTTCTTGTACTGTGCGGGGTCGGCTCCTGTCCCTATTATGAAAACCAAGTTGGTTAACACGAAAAACTCCACTTTACTTTACTTTCGATGTCGATGTTTTTGCAGCAACGACTCTCCCTCCTCTGTAAATTCATCGACAATTTTTTTTTAAACACAGAATACTCATTTTTTTCCGAGGGTCTTGCTGTTTGATAATGCGTCCGTCTGTGCCAGGCACACCTGTTTCTTCGTTCTCTCCGCCCTCCTTACGTTCCCTCATCCCACAACCACTCCCCTGCTCTACAGTTTTTATTTTTATTTTTTAATAAGCGGTATGACCCGAATATTAGGCCGTTGCCATATTTATTTGTTTTTTTAAAATTTAAAAACTTTTAATCTCATTTGCGTAGAAATTAAGGACTTTTAGATGTTACCCCTACTTTACTAATAAGTCTTATTAAGTACCTATTTGTTGGTTTTTTTTTTGCCCTACAGTGATGGGAATTTCAAGTTCGTTTTTCAAAACGAACGTCAAGAAGGTAGGTAAGTATGATGTAGTTTTCCCCGTTGAATGACATTCGAAAATCTGATCCTTTTATTGGTGATGACCTTCTCAACAAAACTAAACTGGTTTGGTTGAACCTAACTTGGAGATTCACCCATTATCACATCCGATCCAGACAAATTGGAGAATACAGTGCTTGAAAAGGAATAATTGGTTGACGATTCCTCATGAATTAATCGTAACTCCCACTTATTGATACGGTTTATTTTCGTAGAACCGAATCCCTCCTACTTTTCTCCCCAAAAAGAAATAATTGAAGAGGGAGCCAGGTCTGCGCTGGGATATTTTCTAATTTTAGTTGGGAGGGATTCCAACTTAAGTTACCTCCTTCAGCAGAGCCGCTTTGCTCGCGTCTCGCTAGTCCAGTGATTAATTTTAAAGGGTTCGAGCTTAGCCGTGACAACGTTTAAAAGGTAAGCTTTAATGTTAATTATTTTATGAACACAATTAACTTAAATGAAGACGTTGAAAATGTCAAGAAGTAAGCGAATCGTCTTTTCTATTGAAGAATCTAGGTATGGATTTAGGTTTATTATTCTCTAACAAACAACTGACAAGTGATGAGAATTTTGATCTGCCTCTAAATTTGTCCTTTTGTGGTTCATGGTGTAAATGTGAAGGCTTAGGGGCGTCCGCTGTGAGCGCTGTTTTCAGCAGTAGGGCTTTTTAAATAGGAAATTTTTAAAAATACTTGGATCTGCTTCTAGTTAGTGGGGTTATTTGGGGGGGTCGAGGTAGATGATGTTGTGGAGGTGTGGACATAATTTTATGGACTTCTCATTCGTGACCTCCCCCTCTACAGGTTCTGTTTTGCTTATTTTTATAGACAGAATATGCTGTAGGGGTAAACAAACTGGTTTTATCACAGTAAAATTCTGTACGGTAAGGTGGGGGAAGTGCAAAATTGTGGGGCAAGTGCGTAAGTGGGATTTAAAAGGCTACTTAGAACAATTTCTACTGGATACCATCTAGTGGCTACGTTTGAAAACATTTGCGTGACATAGGTATGTCATATCCGCCAGATAGTGTCAAGACAAAATTACCATTTAATGATAACCTGCTTGTGAGGTCACATTGTGTCATTTTAATGAGGTGCCAAGTTCAGTGTCCTGTTTTTATCATATTCCATCCTTCTAATTTGCATCCCCAAATGTTTTAAAGTTTGTCTATAAGCTCAGTAGTTGTACTTCACTCCTATAATTTCAATTCAGTGTTATCTTTTTTCTATTGGTGAGTTCCCACTACCATGCACTTACCCCATTGGTTTTTCAAGAAGGGGCATGTGCGTGGTGTGCAAGTTTGAGATTGATACCTCATGTAAAGACTGAATACAACTTATTATTGTTTAGAGTGGATTTAAGTTTATTGGCGTTTATTGATGTTTTCAATTTTTGCCTCCATTGTCCAGGTATTGCCTTGATGGTCTTTAAAAGTTGATAACTCTGTGAGTTTTTGTTCCGATTTTGAATTTTCAACGATTAAAGATTATTGAGAGATTTCCTTGTTTTTGTCCCGGTGAAACCAGATTGAGTGTTCCAAAGATTGAACAGGGCAGTTACGCTCTTATCCCTTCGATGGGGCAAGTGCATAAGTCGGACTTGCACAACTATTTCGGTCATAATACAACGCTACGAAAAATGAACTGCAAAAAACAAGGGATTCAGGACTAAAATAAAAAATGACGTAACGTCAGCGGCTGATTTGTGAGGTTTTGTTGCAGTTGATCTTTACAAACCATACCACGCACTTCCCCCACCTTACCTTAGTATTTTATACGACATAGTGATGTAGCCACGTGTAAAAGTAGCTGCTTCAATCGCTCACGGTACATATTAAATATGTACCGTGAGCGATTGAAATTTTGTGGGGGCCATGCTATACGCCAAATACTCATCGGTTCACAAGTGTGCTGTTTTCCACAGGTTTTTATCGTAAACATTGATTGCCAGATTATATAATTATATTGTCAGTTACTCATATCCCCCCCTGTCGTTTAGATAACGTTATTATTAAGTTGAAAAGGGTGCTCTGAGAGGAGAGGGGATCTGGAGGAAGAGGAGTGCGTATTCGTAGAGCTCAATTGAGCCCAATAACGCAGTTTACTCGTCGTTGTACTCTCCTCCCGGAGTCGAATAAGAAACTCTATATTATTCTTATTTAGCTACGGAAGTTTCTCAATGATAGTAGAAAATCATCAACTTCATTAAAAGTGTTGAATTTCAATTATGTCATCTATGATAATAGTATAGGTTCCTCCGCATGGCATAATCACGATCATGAACTCAATAACTTACGTCGGCTGAAAGACTAGTATGTGTTCCGCATGACTGGAAAGCATTCTGTGAGTACGTCAATTTACCTATATTCCTCTTAAAAAATATTTGCTCCTGACAAGATTTCACATGGAATGCATCTGAAAATTAGGTGATCGTGCATGGGGCTGAGCATTGATACTCTCATAGCCAACTAAATTTTAATGAGTTGTACCGCGGGATGGCGATATCGTTCCCTTACAATATCTTGTACCATTTCATTCCATCTCGTATTGCATCTCGATTCATAGACCTGGAGTCTAATGAAAATCCCCCACTAAAAGAATCCTTTGGGGTTTTACCGGGGGGGGGGGGGGGGGGGGCATATTATTATAAGCCTTTGGCTCTACCATCCTGCATATTTATTATTTATGTTATTCTGGACCCATCGAGGGCCATGGGAGTTGGAACAAGTCTTTATAGAGGAGTACCTATACCGAACGATTTTCTCATCGTTGCGTAATATGCAAAAAGCTACTTGAAATATCATTTCAAGTAGCTTTTCTCAGGTTTAATTGGCACTTATATTCCATCCTTCGTCGTTTGAATCCAGGGTCACGGGGTAGGAGAACCGGAACGTCAAAGCCGCGGCGCGATTCGACCGCTCTGAAGGCCGGATTGATCGAGTTTTGCCGCTTCTGGGAGAGCCCAACTCCTGGACGATGGGAGGAATTTTCGGGCTGATCGTGAGCACTTGCTACATCGGGCTCACGTGCTTGATTGCCTGGTGGGCTCGCAAGCTGACAGACAGGCTGCAGATCCAGTCGGAATTCAAGAAGACTCTGCTCCTTGAGGCCATCGCCACTTGGGAACTCTGCGCCGCCTGTTATGAGCTTATCATAGGTAACCGACGTATTTTGAAAACCATTTCAACAGGGCCCCAAGATTAGCTGGAGACAACTAACTTTGTTCCCACCAAGCAATTGGCTCTAGACTCCGTGCACAATTTTTTGATTCCCTTATCTCGATTATTGCGTATTTTACGATTAAGTTCAGTAAAGTAGAGTGTCGATTATCCGAAACGGAGCAGGTAAAGGCCTTAACATGACTAGAAGTGGTGCCAGCTGGTCTGCAACAACATTTTTAACGCAGTTTTACAAAACTCCTTGTTTACAATGGTCTCTGTTGGAAAAACCTACCATCAAAAACTCGTTCCTCTAAAGGATATTCGATTAACCGAACATTTCGTTATCCGAACCACCTCTGGAACCAATTAGTCAGGAGAGTCGACGCTTTGCTGTATTTATAATTCAAACTATCATCTGGCACCAACCATTAAATGAAATTTTTTAATCCTGGCTATTATTTTTTACAGTCGCTGACAACTACGGTGTTTCTACTTATGCGCTCTACTTGTTCGTACTTACCGTTTGGTGGTCCAGGAATTGGGGAGATGCCACCGCCTGTCCTTACACCCATTTTGAGGACGTGGCCGAGGGGAAGCAGTGGTTGGGTCATGCCACTTTGAAAATCATTGCTCAACTTGCTGGTGGTCTACTAACGTACGGGTGAGTATCCTCGTAGAATGTTAATTATAAATAAGTATTCAGGTGAGTTATGAATGGCCCACGTCATAAGCTATGGTCTCATTTTTGTAATTGGGTCATAAATAATGGACCATTTCTTTTGACAATCGGCTTTTTCTTCCCCATCAGGTACGCCCAACGGCTATGGAGCCTTGAAGTGTCCGCAAATCATCGAGGAAGAGCATACGAGGCCTGCACGGCCGATTTACAAGTAATGTTTTAACTTCGGCCACATCACGTTGAATTATGATGCAGTGCTCACGTTCATCAAATTACAACTGCAAATTTTGTTATAGGTACCTGCTTTGATTGGCGCTATTATAGAAGGGGTGGCCACTTGCTTATGCCGACTCGCTTCCAGATTTATCGCTGAATTCAACCCTTCGTTCGGTTCTGAACTCGACGCTTTCATCGGTACCTCTCTCGTCGTCGCTGGTGAGTTGGACAATGAGGAATGGACGTGCTCCTGAATTTCGATAATCTTGGGCTGAGTTCTTGGAAATTCAAAAAGGGGGAAAAAAGTTGACAAAAAATCTTTCACGTTGATACTTATCAAAAATTGTTCTGAACGCTTCGAATTCCTGACCGTGACGTCATGACCAGGGCCACTCGTGACTTTGTCGATGACCATGGTCATTGCAATGAGGGGTCGAAATGACGGCAACCCAAACTGTTGATCACCAAGTCTTGATCCTGCTGCAAATAATTTTATATATTTATATTTAATATTATTAATTTATGGGAAACTCGAAGTAGGTATGAATTATTCATACCTACTTCGAGTTTCCCTTAAATTAATAATATCATGAACTTCGGAGATTTTAACCCAGAATTTAACACCTTTTCTGTATTATTTGGAAGCATTCTATCGATTTCAAAAAATCAATAGGTACTTAGCATGTTTATTCCTAATTTGCTTGTATTTGGGTAGGTATTTCCACGGTTTTACCTACACATTTTGTTCTATTATTTATAGTATAACAATCTACCTATATCGTTGCAATATCAGGTTATTAGCAGTTATATTTTGTTATAGTATTAATAATTAATACTACTGAATTATTCACTGAGGTGGTTAGGGAGAGAAAACGTACTCAGCAGAGGAGTCGTTTTCTCTCCCCAACCACCTCATACCACCAATTATAACCTGGCACCATTTTTTCGTATAATTATGCGAATTATAATATAAATTACAGAGAGTGAACCTGTCGATTGTTTGTTGTAGCTTTCAACTACTCAGGAGGATATTTCAATCCAGCACTCGCGACAGCTCTGAAGCTCGGGTGCGATGGCCACACTGCTGAACAGCATTTCTTCGTCTATTGGATCGGTTCAACTGTTGGAGCCGTATCGTCCGTCTTCCTCTACAAACACCCTGACGTTCGCGCCAAAGTCTTCGCCATGCTCAACAAGGAGAAGGAGCTATAGATAATTCACAAATAGTTGAAGCTTTAATTCACAAAATATGAATTAAGCTTTCTGTACTGTTGGAATTTAATCTAAATTATTATATGAAAAAATGAATGAATATGACCAAAAGACATACCTACCTTGTAAAAAGTAAAAGTCTGTACAGAAAGACCAATAAACTTTATTTTTTTAAATTTAGTTGTTAACGGTGCTATCCTATTCACTTCTAACCGTTTTGGTTTATTATTCTTGGGATAATACACCTAGAGAATTCGCGATGGGGGTCGAAAATTTGAAATTAAATGAAACGTACCTACCGGTAAAAATTTATTCGTAAAAACCTTCCTACAATTATAATTGTATTATAATATTATAATACCCGGCGATATTAAGTTTTTTAATTTTTATAACCATGGTTCCGGAATAAGTAAAAACTGTATACCTACGCTTCAATTTCAGACTCTGAGAAATACCTGCAATCATCCAAGAAATTTGAATACCCTTGACTATTCCTACAAAAAAGGGATTGACAAGATTGAAGACGCTGTTGATTCGCTGGTGGATCTTGGACAGCATCCTTAGTATTCCAACAAGCCCTGAAGTCTAGACAATTTGTCTTGGTGTGTTGCAAGCTAATCTATGTAGGTTCTGCTTCATCTTTCATGGCGTCATGAGCATCTTGATCGGAGTCACCATCTCGGCCGACCTCCTCAGCAAGACTTGCACTTAGTGTTTAATGTTGCCCAATAAACTGAAATAGCTATCATCTAAAGTCTGTAGCCTTTTACCCTTTTTGGCGGCGTTTTCCTTATTTTTTTCCACTTGAAACATGACACCCTTGCCGCTAAAGTTCCCCCAACATAGCTGTGATTATCCCTGTTTTGGTAAGGCTGGTCCATCTGCACAATTTCTGCACAAGTACCGTATATCGAAGAATAATAAACCCTTTGTCAACAGGCGATGAAACTATATTTTTCCAAAGTTGCATTGGGTTCTCCTCACTCAAGGATTTAGTCAATTTATGAAACTTGAAAATAACAAAATTTGCCATTGAAGGCCGGCAGCTGGTGGGCGAGAAGCTGATGTCGTCCGGGGATTGTTCCCATAATGGCTGATGGGCTCTATGGCTGATAGGCCTCACACAAACTTACATGGGCCAATTTTGGTTTATTATTCTTGGAATAATACACCTAGTTTTCGCGACGGGGGTCGACGACTCCGATCGGCCTCAAAATTTGACATTATCCGTTTCAAGAGGTATACATTCAAAATCCGAAATGTCCGTCCGCCGTCCGGGCCGTTTTGGGCAGTAGGATTTTTTTTTAAATCTGAAAATTTGACAAAATACTTGGTTTAGTTGTGCCCGCAAGGTTTTCAGTCCGATCGCCCAAACCCGTGGGGCGCTATGGGGCTAAAATGGGGCTATGGGAAGGGGTTTTTGAAGGCTTTTGGCTATGGGAGCGAGTTAGGTGTCGTTTTCGAAGTATTTTTTGGCGTAGAATCCATTTTTTGGGGTCCCGGAACGATCCGATTTCACTGTTACGATCTATAGGGCTTTCATGGGGCTAAAGATGGGATTTTTGAAGGATCCCAGGAGGTTAAATATTTTTCGAGTAAAACATAAATAATTTTTGAAATACATAAACATTTTTGAAAATAAAAATAAAAATCCAAAAAAGCTTTACAAAATCAGTTTAGTCTCGTCCAATGACGTACCAAGGTTGTTGTCGAATCGTTTTAGGTTGAAATTGAAAGTCACCTTCGTGCTCTTGAACTTATGGGGCAAAAAGTCAACGAATCTAAGGATTTTGCATAACCATCATAGAGAAACTTCCCCATGAACTAAATTGCAAAATTTGAAAGGGTCTTGAAAGCTATTTAGACGTGTGTACCCTGGTGCCATCCTCTACACCTTTAGTATTCCTTTGTTGTGCGTAAGCTTTTTCAATACCTATGTAATTATGTTCCAAATTTAAGCTAGTTAAATAACTACCTATTTATTTGTACAAAAAAGTTTTATAGTATCATTAAAATTAAAAAATTGTTTTCATCATTACCTTGTGGTCTACGATCTTTTTATTTCTATCTTTTATATTTATCTTTTTATTTTTATTTTTTTAGGCAAATTATAAAAAATCATCTTTCCGATTCGGATTTCCTAATGATTTGATTTCCTTAAGTACAGCGTATACCTAATATACAGGTATAACATCACAGGTAATATTATTATAGGTAGGTAGGTCTTTGAAATATAGGTAGAAGGTAGGTAGGTCCTACAGATGATACTTTCATGAGGAAATAAAAACTTTTCCACCGTTGTTATCCTGGCTTGGCTGGATTGTGTTGCGGTAAAAAAAAAAAAAAATAATAATAATAGGTATCGAGTTGAGCAAAAATAATGTAAGGAGGTGTAGTTTTTGTTGGTTTTAACGTTCTATATGGTAGAATGAAAAATCTAGAAGAATCTGAAAAAAAAGAAAAAAAAATCTGAATTAGAAAATGGATTTCACAAAAAGTCGATTCTGCAATAAAAATCGATTTTGGGATAAAGAGCGCTACAATCAATCGATTACAAAAAATCGGAAGTAGATGATCGAGTTTTTGATTCAATTGAAAATCGATTTGCATCCCTAGTTCCGATCGTTTCTGATGGACGAAACAAAAGTGATCTCACAGGAAGTTTGTAATCATGTTACCAACGGGTAGGTACCTACTTATTTACCCACGTACATTAAACTTGTTGCCCTTGCCATCAACTGATTGTAGGGGTACCACCTACCTGATTTTTCTGAGGAGCATTTGTAAGTAGGTACCTACATTCTTGCCGCATGAATGAAAACTTGTTACAACTAATCTACTGACCGTTCGGTAAGTTACCGACATAAGGATTTAGCTCAATTTCATCAGGTGCGAAGCTTCTAAAAATACGCGATTCATTCAGGTAGCCACTTCTAATGTAAATCTAGGACAAAAAATGCTACTAGACACCAGGACGATGAAACAAAATTTAGGAAACTCAACTTATCGGTGCAGTAAGTACGTTTCGATAAAATTTATGACTTTCGCCAACGCATTTAATGCGTTGGCGAAAGTAAACAACTCGGGGGATTCGTTTCGGCAACAGAATCTGTTGTAGATTACGTTTCGAAAGTCGTCGAACAAAAAGAGCGATAATCGTTGAACTTTTTAATCTCATTCGAATTTCAATGAATTCAATGAATGCGTCTCAAGTAACTTCCTCAGTATCATCACGTGCACAACATGTAGGTATTACAATAATTGTAATACATGTAATAGGAGTTCAATTAGGTATTGAACTCCTATTTGTAGAAACCTACATCACCCGTACTTATAAGTGTGCTCCGTTGGCGTTAGAACTTTCTTTGACCGGGATGAAATTGCCTCTAATTTACAAGTGGGGGTAAAACTGTCCCACCCCAGTTCTAACCAATTATTAGTTCTAACTGGCCGTAAGTAGGTAGGTGTTGGTTGCCCAGGGGGCCAAAAAGGTTAACATCCTACTGCATCACTTGACAGCCACCATTGCTGTTGACCGGTGCTTCAATTTCTTGCATCTGAATGAGCTCCACGTATTTGTGGCAATAAGGGACGATTCGTCTAGCCTTTGAAATAGTACATTGGCTACTGTGAATACTAATGCATTGGAAAATTGTTCTACTGTACAGGAAGCTGAGATTCGTCCCTTGAGGATCATTTTGAGTCAAGGTCCTTGACCCGCATATCATGCAGGAATTCCACGGCTCGCCCTTTAACTGTGGTTTCTCTAAGCCATTGAACCTCCGGCTGGTAGCATGAGCTGTGACCATCAAGTCTGAAGAGATCGTTGGACTCCAAACCAGGATTGCAGGAGTGTATCACATTCAATTCAAGGTAGCTTAGGTTGGTTGTATATTTCATGTAGGTACTAGGACTGTTATTATAGTTATTAAACTCATAATACCCGGGGAATATGGGATTTGCCGGTATGACTCCGCTAATAACGACGACAACGTCCTACCATTGAACTTGTCCTTCCCAGTGGTTGGCGTTACGGCCTTTCTGGGAGTGGGAGAAGCCTCTCTCTGACTTAGCTTGGGACTTTACGTGGGCCGGGGTTGGTCATCCTGACGGAGGATTCCTCTTGAAGCAGCGGAGAAGCCTTCTAGTAGTTTCGTGGAGCACGTATCACACGTCAGCTTATCAGGGTCCATACTTGGCAGCTGGCCCATCTTTTGCGGCTGAAGTCCATTATCAGATAATATCAGATGCAGATTCTGCATCATTGGATGATATAACGAGCACGGTTTCGTAAGTTTTGAATATTTTAGTGAACAAATTGTTTATTGGCATTCTATATTATATCTAAATTCTTGAATGGTTGTTCACCATAATCAAAATGTTACGTGTGGTCTCGTTTTGTCGTTTTCTAAACACTCAGAGAAAGCGGACTAAACATCAAGTGACATTTTAAGTGACATTGTAAAAGAGCTTGGTTGTTTGGTAGGAAGGTGGCCTACTAGTAATCTTATCTTCCTTCGACGTTAAAAAAAACCTCGTCGCATGTTTGCTAGAGACGAAAATTGACTTACTTTTACCGGAACGTGGCTGATTGAAACGGATGCCTACTCGATTTAACTTGAATGCGCGATCGATGGATTTTAAACGAGGGCGATCGTTGGAAAAGGAATCCGTGAACGTGATTTTTTTGCGAGCCAGAAAAAAACTGCGTTGCTAACTTATATTTTACTGTTTTCATAGCCGGGGTAAAAAAAAGTTGGTAAAAAGTGGACTATATATAGTAAACTCCGGTCTCTTGTTACGTTTTATTGTCCGTGCTTTCGGTAACACATTCCATCCTCAGGGATCTTGTTTTTTGCAAATGATCGGGTTATTTCCTTACTCCACACTCTTTCTCGTCGGTATATGGCTTCCAGGAGGATATTTTTCCAGAAAAAAAAAAAAAAAAAAACGACTGAGAACTTCTACCTCCACTTACCCTATGACTGCCCAATGGAAAGTTCCTTAGCACCCGTGCCGGCTCGGTGGGTTTCCCTGCCAAAACGCCGGCCGATGCCGTGAACGCAGACGGAACGGCTCTGCGGACAGTCCCCACTCCGGATGCGACCGCTCTTACACAAAGTTCATTCAATGTCAGTCCGCCCCCTACGCGCACGCCGCTCAGTTCGCTTCGCTCACCCTTCCAAAGTGCTTTCCGAAACGCTACGTTTAGGTAAGCCGAGTTCTTTCAGGCGAGTACATCTAGATACATATTGAAAACTTGAAATTAGTTCCTACAATCGAAAAAAAAACAAAAAAAAAACACCAAATTCAAGTAATGCAGGATTTCAATATTACTATTCCTATTACGAGTACCTACACGTGCGTTCGTTATCCGCTATGCGGATTTTAATGACATTTGCCATGTTGGTAGGTAATTATTTCGCCTTGATGAAACACTGCTTTGTTTGGTTCCTGTTTTAATAACAGCGAGGAACTGTTGCAAGGAGGTCTATGCATAGAGTATTGCATTAAATTTCAAATTTTGTAAATGCAGTTCATACATAACCTAGAAAAAAAAGAGGAATTATTCCTCGTTTTCTATCATATATTACGTAACCTTAGGTCGTTTTCTTCATTCAGTTTGTGCTCAGTGGTTGTTTTCAGAAAAAGTTTCTGAATTTCCACTATCAAACAAAATCAATTTCATTTAATGAAATTGGTTCTATTCCATGAAACTTATGAACGTTTCCGTTTACCTACTCACGTACCAAAACAACTTTTAAACCCGTGGGCTCTCAAGTCCCCTCTGGTATTACGACATCCACCACTGCGGCAATCATCATTATCCCTTCCCTGTGGGATCCTCTATCAAGTCCGTTTTACGTTGATCGCCAGATCTATTTACTAAAAGTTTACTAGCATAGTGAAGCTTACCTGATAGTGAAGCTCTTGGCTAAGGTCAGCCACGTTCCTCATCGCATGAAGGGACACTCACAAATTGTGCCAATAATTGCGCTTCATTGAACTAGTAAACCCCTGTTGATTCTGCAGTTCCTTCATTGGTCCACAGCTTCCACGGTCTTGATTCCCGCGTTAGTGGCGGGTGAATCAAGAATAATGACTAATGAAGGAACTATTTAATATTTTCGCCCCGACGGCAAATCTACCCAAGACACGTATGAATCTGTTGGATCGATCAATATTCGAATTAATTTCAGATTTTGTGAGCAATGCTACGTTATTGTTTATCTCGCGGGAACAGTGAATATTTGCCTAGCTCGTTAAAATACTGCAGGCCTGCAATTTTGATTTATTATTCTTGGAATAATACACCTTTGTAATTACGACGGAGGTCGACGACTCCGATCGGCCTGAAAATTTGACATATTCATCAGGTCTAGATTCCAAAACCGAAATGTCCGTCCGACGCCCGGGCCGTTTTGGGCAGAAGGATTTTTTTTTAATCTGAAATTTTGACATATATACCTACTGGTACTGATTTTGACATATACCTACTCGGTTTACCATCTAGTTGTACCCGCAAGGTTTTCAACCCGATCGCCCAAACCCGTGGGGCGCTATGGGGCTAAAATGGGGCTACGGGAGGTTTTTTTTTAAAAAGGCTTTTGACTATGATATCGAGTCAGGTGTCGTTTTCGAAGTATTTTTGGACGTAGAATTCATTTTTGGGGGTCCCGGAACGATCCGATTTTTTTGTGGCGATCTATAGGGCTTTCATGGGGCTCCAAAATGTATTTTTGAAGGATCTCAGGAGGGCAAATATTTGTCGAGTAAAAAAACAAAAAATAAAAATAAAAAATAAATAAAAATAAAAATTTCCCAATTTTTTTTTATTGACACAGAATTAAATTTATGCACAAGTAGTAGTCTATATCAAAGAATAATAAAACCATGTGTAAAATTCGCAGCGTTTTTGTATCAGATTCTGATAATGAGACGTAGTTGTAAATTTCCATGGATCCCAGTCATAGGTGATGTAAAGGTCAATGTAATCTGGGAGTTCATGGAGAATTTAATACAATGTACATGTCATGTTGTAGATAAGTTCAATGTAGACAGGTATTAAATAGAAATACATTTTCTAAAAAAAATACCTATGGGTAGTGTTGGTGGCTGCGCATCACTCAAGCAGTAATATAAAATAGAGCATTGACATGGTGAGACAATAAAGTTAAATAAACTCCTTTGGTAATTTTTTGTGGACGAATTGTTGCTGAACGTTTTGAAGTTGCCGTTATGAGTGCCTTGCCTATTCTTCCTCTCAGCAGGATCTTTAGCTCAATCGAACTGAATTGACTATGTATTGGGTAGATCCCTCAAGACCGCCGAGAGCAAGTGTGGGGCATCGCCCTCTTCTTCAGCCTTCGGTTGGCGTGGAGAAAGTGAAAGGAGATGCTGAGGCCACCTAAGGTCCAATTACTCTGTTTTCTACTTCTTCCGCCGTTCGGATCCTTAGAGTTGGTTAAATTTTCTTCCGTAGTTCCCCATCAGGGCGTTGGTGCCATTTGCGTTAGGTAGGTAAATACGGAGTTGTCTGTTGACTTATTTATTTACTCTGTGGAATGGGGGCAGGAGATAAAAGCATTCACCACCATTTTGGATAATTATTCTTGGAATAACTAGAACCTCCGACACGAATATATACTAGTATGTATATACTAGTATGTATTCGTGTCGGAGGTCGACCTCAAAATTTGACTTTATCCGTTTCATGACACGTAGATTCCAAAAACGAATCCCCGTCCGAACTATTTTGGGAAGTGGGTCTTTTTTAAAAATCTGACATTTGGGCAGAATGCTCGGTTTACTATCTAGTTGTGCCCGCAAGGTGGTCAGCCCTATCGTTCAAACCCGGGGGCTAAAAAGAGGCTGCGGGAGGAGTTTTGAAAGGGTTTCGGCTATGGGGTCGAGTTAGGTGTCGTTATCTAAGTATTTTTGGGCGTATAATTCATTTTTGGGCCCTGAACGGTGGTTATCAGTGGCTCAGTGTTTAGAGCGTTGAAATGCTGAGTCAAAGGTTGCTGGTTCGATCCCAGCAGCCGCTGAACGTCTTCCTTAAACTGATAATACCTTTCGGAAGGAAATGGCAACCCACCGGAAAGTATTCTGCCTATAAAACCTCTCAAATTTTCCGTTCGGAACCGGCGTTAAACGGTAGGTCCCTAATTCTTCTGTAATAGCTGGTCAACACGCTCAACAGAAGTTAGTAGCGAGAGTCACCAACCCCCGTTTAGTAAACGACGTTTACGGGTATGGTGCCCAAAGAAGAAGAAGAAGAAGAAGAAGAAGAACGGTTCGATTTCTCCGTGTGGATCAATGAGGATCCACGGGGCTACAAATGGGATTTTTTGAAGGATTCCAGGAGCTAAAGTAAGTTGTATGTGGGGAAAACTCTCCCCACACCTATTTTCTCGATCACTGGCCCGCCGAGGCGGAGCCGGCTCGCCCAGCGCGCTGCGGCGTGCTGATACGCCTTGCTTCATCATACCATACCAGCCATTGGCTCGGTCGACGCCTAAAAAGCCCTCACGCCAGATTTTATAGCCCGTTATTTTTTCCACGATTAACAACCATGTTAAATTGCACCTAATCATGACATGACATTGTATTATCCCTGTTGATCCGGGATCCTCTGCCGGGGCATATTACAAACGAAGGGGTTCGTTGCTCAGGAGTGGACTACTGCGGTAGTGAATGGAAACTTGACCCAACATGACACTTTGTGGTAGGGGAAGAAGTACTGACACTTTCGAGGCCCAACACCTGGTCATGGGGATGTCCCCTACACTAGTTAGGGTGTCCCAGTGTCGTCCCCGACAATCATAGGGGTGTCCCAGTCGTTTCCGAGTAATTTTGGACGCACAATCCATATTTCGAGGTTTTTGGGCCCACATCTAATTATTCCCACAGAATAATTATTCTTCGTTATATTATAATAAACCTTTGTGTGTAACATGTGCAGCGTTTTTTTACTTTTGATCAATTTTACGCCCCCATCCGGTTATTATCTGGATCCATTCGTCCATCTCGTGCCTCTGAATCAGGCATCCAAATCAAAGCCCACATGGAACAAAACGACTCTCCGGAATAAAAATGAGTCAAACGTTTAATGAACAAGCTTCGTTTTACCGTTGAATATTTATGAGCGACGATGACGCTTTTGAGATGTTGGTTGTAAAAACCTGGTGACCCCACAGAGCGATTTCAGGGGAGGGGGAGTCGTGTTTATTTGTGTCACAACTGTAACGAGATTTATATGCCAAAAGGCTTGAGGGGGCGCGAACCCGAATTTCAGGCTTCCTGCCAAATCTTGAAAAACTGTTTCGGTCGTGAGTTTCAAATCTTGGGAAAATGCTTTTCTCGGTTTGGGTTTGAGATTCTCCGCATAATCAATCTATTTTCGCGTCGCGGGTCAGCAATTTTTATTGGCATCCAGAAATGAAATTTTCGTCCGCCGTCGACGCCGTTTTCTGCTGTAGGATTTACTTTTGGTTTATTATTCTTGGAATAATACACCTATGTTTTCGCGACGGAGGTCGACGACTCGGATCGGCCTCAAAACTTGACATTATCCGTTTCAAGAGGTCTACATTCAAAATCCGAAATGTCCGTCCGCCGTCCGGGCCGTTTTGGGCAGTAGGAATTTTTTTTTAAATCTGAAATTTTGGCAAAATACTTGGTTTACCATCTAGTTGTGCCCGCAAGGTTTTCAGTCCGATCGCCCAAACCCGTGGGGCGCTATGGGGCTATAATGGGGCTACGGGTGGGGTTTTTTGAAGGCGTTGGGGAAAGGGATCGAGTTAGGTGTCGTTATCGAAGTATTTTTGGACGTAGAATCCATTTTTGGGGGTCCCGGAACGATCCGATTTCACTGTGGCGATCTATAGGGCTTTCATGGGGCTAAAAATGGGATTTTTGAAGAATCCCAGGAGGTTAAATGTTTTTCGAGTAAAAAATACATAATTTTTGAAAAAAAAATCCCCCCCCCCCCCCCCCCCCAAAATTTTTTTTTGAAATATAAAAATCCAAAAAATTTTTTAAAATTTTTTTTCATTGACAGAATTAAATTTCTGTACAAGTAACCTATACCTATCAAAGAATAATAAACCCTTGTGTAAAATTTGCAGCGTTTTTAATCTGAAATTTTGACATACTCGGTTCTTCATCTCGTTGTTTCCGCAAGGTTTCCAGCCTGATTGATCTACCTTGTGGGGGTCCATGCGGCTAAAAAGGGGCTACAGGAGGCTTAGGTTACTTGAAGGGTTAGGTTAGGGATTCGTGTCGATTCGGTGTCGTACAAAAAGTATTTTTGGACGTAGAATTATTTTCTACGTCCTACGGGGGCACTTAGACCCATCTGGCTGAGTGGACTTCAAGGCTTTTGGAGACTTTGACCAATTGGTCGAATGAGGTGTCGATTTTGAAGTAATTTTGGACTTGGAACGGGGAGGGGGGGTTATTTTGGGCTAACCTTCAATAAATACAATGATTCTGAAAAAAAAAAAAAAACGCAGTTCGCAAAAGCTTCTGAGAAAAAAATGGGTTTGGACTAATGAGTTCAAAATTGGTGAACAGTCATACGTTAGGTACACCAATTTTTCTACCTTTTGTGAAATTTGGTTTTTAATCGTGAGACAAGCTCAAATTTTGAGTTATTTAACAGTGTTAAACTGTATACACCTTTGCATAGTGTAGGGAAATCTATTTGTAGGGGGATACAGGGTCAAAGAGTAGAGATACGAGCTTACATTAAATGTAAAATTTCTATAATGTTTAGGTTTGTTCTTGGTGTGTGAGGCGGTGAGTGGAGCTTGCTCTTGCGCAGTGCTACGTTTCGTTGGCCACGCCCACCAACTCACAGTTCCAGGATGTGTGAGGATCGAATTTGATGTTCCTGGAGCCTGAGTGTGGGGCGATGTAAAGTGCTCACACTTGCTCACATTTTGGACTGTGAGCGAGTTACCCCCTCTACAACTCGCTTGATAACTTGTGTAACCTGGCCAGATCTCTCTATATCCTGACTTCAAAAGTGTCAATCGCACAAATTTTTGTTTACTTGAGTTAATTATTGACATCCTTGAAAAATCACGCCCACACTTACATCCCCTCACGCTCACACTCACTCTCAACTTACCCTCACGCTCCAGGAATAAACCTAATGTGAGCTTTTCCATAGAGTACCTACTCACACATAATTCGAATGCTACTGTGAAATTTGGCATTATGTTAGAGAAAATAGCTCAAAAAGTGCCACTTTGAAAAATAGTTACAATAAGGCTTCAAATTAGTACTAAACGCCGTTTTGGGAAATTCAGCATACAGCAGTGATACGTTCAAACATAGTAAATTTTTCAAGGAATTTTACAACTGTAAAATGTCTTGGTGCGGCGTCACAAGTTTTACCAAAAAACATTGCCCCCCTTTGCCCTCACGCATCGTGATTTCAACGACCTCTCACTTCCCAGTAATTGGGCGAATTTTGCAATGAGTCACTGTCCCTGTAGAATCCATGTTTTACGGTCCAGATTACTGTATCTGTACTGAAATGTATCTGACATTATATGGATGTGCAGGTTTTTTTTTCATTGTGGTTAATTTTGTTTTGCAAAACAAAATTAACATGTGATGTTCACCTTTGTGAAGTTCACCTTGCCAGGAAGAGGGTTAATTGACATAGAATTGCAACAATAATATTGTATATATTATATACTACTATTATATACTATATAATATTGTGTATATTAAAACTAAGGAATTACTAACCCTTGTGTAAAATTTGCAGCGTTTTCAAACTTAGTTTCCCCATGCATTGCCCAGTTACGTGCCCACTCAACTCGAGCTTTGGAGATATGTTTTTCTTTCCATGACACCTGATGATTGTGGTTGGTATCGGATCACGTCATCTAATTAGCTCATTTCGTATGCCACTACTAAAATTACTACTTCATCCTTGGAGTTTTATGACTACGTCTCTGTAACTAACGTGACCGTGAACAATGCTCTATCATACTGGAATCATTGAACCATTATTGTTTTGTTTTATTGATTCACAACACTGTAACGCTTGTTGGTTTCGGTCTGTAGAGTACCTACCTTCATGTTCAATTTGTTATCGGGGCTGTCGGCCTTTGCAGTGCATGTAATACTTGGAACGTGTGTGACATCCACTTACCGCAGACTTGGTCTAATGGAAAAAACTGATAATGCAAAGTCGTCACAGGAAGAGGCAGATGCGAGTGGTTCTCAACCTGAGTCGGTTAGTTTGATTCAGGTAGTTTTTTTGTGGTATTGGTACTGTAATTTAGTCGATTTGCCTACGTTGAAAGTGATACCAATCAAACGCCTAAACGAATGTTTGCCGAAAGTGCCAAGACCCAATCCAATGACGGAGACAGGGGAGAATGACGATTGTGCTGGTTGCCTTTCTCCTTAGTTTACCCAAGTCAAAACCCTTCAATAAACCCATCGGGGAAATCCGTGAAGCCTGGATTTATAAACTATGCGAGCTGCGGATTACAGAAAGGCACAGCATTTTTTTAGTCACAACTTGTAAGACACTTGGACTAATTTTGAGGTCAATAAAAATGTTCGACCACCGGTTGATAGTTATGGGAGAAATGAAAACCAGAACAATTTTGCATGTCATGCATTTTTGTGACCTCACCAACCAGTCCACTATAACATGCTATTGCCAACGGCCATACCACGTTGAACGCACCGGTTCTCGTCCGATCACCGAAGTCAAGCAACGTCGGGCGTGGTTAGTACTTGGATGGGTGACCGCCTGGGAACACCGCGTGCTGTTGGCAGCTTTTTGCCTGCGTCAAATTTTTTAGCACCAGATTCTGCTGTTTCTGGGCCCCTTTGGCAGGATAATTGTTGTTTTTATTGAAAGAGATGGGACCGTTGCAAAGAACTAGTATGTATACATAAATTGTTTTTGTTTCAGGGTGAAAACGCTCCCATCCGTAGGCGCAAGATGGGTTGTGGACCGAAGGATTGCTTGAAAGGAAAAGGCGGAGTGGAGGTGTCGCTGTACATGAGGAACAGATCAATATTCAGGACTATATCTGGTTAGTGATAATACAGGCCAAGCATTGACTTCCAATTCCGATTGTAATGTCCAATTAGTGTAGTCCAATTACGCCAGAGTGGGTGAACGCCAATGCCGTTCTAGAAACGGAGATCTACACAAGTTTGACGTTGAAAAAGCTTTCAATAGATCAAGGAGGTGGCAACATTTTGCACTATTGTAATATTAAACAGAGCTGATCAGTGCGCTTCATTTCCAAAAAATCAATCTTTAAAAAAAGAGTTGGTCGAATGTGGAATTTATTTCCACATTCCAAATTATTTGGACTAAGGAGAAGGATATATTCTCTGCTGATGGTCTAAATAAGGGATTCCCAAGTTATTTTGGGCAGGAGCCCCCTTTTCCCTGATGGACTGATAACTCCCCCATAGCCAAGTTACTTTAAAATCTTATCTCTCATTTTGGTTTGATATTCTTGGAATAATACAGCTATGTATTTGTATCGGAGGTCGACAATTTTGATCGGCCTCAAAATTTGTCATTTCAAGATGTCTGGATTCCAATTGGAATTTCCTTTTAAAAGCAAAATGTCCGGCCGCCGTCCGAGCCGTTTTGGGGAGTAGGAATTTTTTTTAAATTACAATTTTGACAAAATATGTACCTACTCGGTTTACCATCTAGTTGTGCCCGCAAGGGTTTACGCCCGATCGCCCATCCCCGTGGGGCTCTGTGGGGCTGAAAACGATGCGATTCCACCGTGGGGATCTGTGGGGCTTTTGAAGGATGCCAGGAAGTCGAATGAGATGCAGTTTTCCGAGTAATTTTGGAGGCTTAATTTATTGTTCGGGGTCCCACTTCCGTCCACGAATTTAACGAGCGAATAAAAAAAAAAACTTTAAAATAATTAAATTTTTTATTGATAAAAATTAATAATATACTTATATAATAAATGAAATAAATAAATAATAATAAGCGCCTACTGAAGGAAGTGGAAGCTCTTAGGCCATTTTATGAGACGAAAACCAAAAATTCCACTCGCATTTTACGTTTCAGGACCTCGCTAGGAAATTGAATTCCGTGTCCGTCAGTCTGTCCGGATTTCCTTTGTTACAGTCATAACTTCCACAATTTTGATCCGATTTCGTTCAAATTTTCAGGGATCTTTCGGGTTAAAAGCCCTTTAAGTCACATACCTATGAATTTCATCATGATTGAATGAGCGCTAATATGAAATTCTTCAAAAATCCATAACAGTTTGATCCAAATTCACTCAAAATTTCTTGGGGTATTCGGGTGAGGCTCTCTGAGGTTCCCAATGAATTTCGTCATTATTAGATCAGCGGCTAAGGTGCAACTCGCTAAATTACGTTGTTGCGGCCCTAATAGCCACAGTTTCCATCCGATCGATGTGCCATGTCGACTTGGCAGAGTATTTCTATTGATACAAAATACTAAGCAATTTAAAAATTTGAGGTTCGTCAAGTGAGTAAACTTGATAACATTCCCTCATCAAAAATTTACCAAAAATAAATTGACATAAAATTCCTTCAAGGAATTCCTGGAACAGTTCGAGTTCTGATTTTACTCCAAACGGTCAAAACCCGCTCTGCGAGCTCACCTAATTTTTCGGGATGTTTTGACAGGTTTTGTCGCCCGCGAGGCGGTTTTCCCTAATTCCCACACTTACATTATGTCTTAATTGTTATGTTTTGTCCTGTCGGTTTGAGTCGTATTAGGTAGAAATCAACCTCTACTCAAATCTGAATTCCTACAAACACGATGAAAGACGTCACCCTCGATCACATGTATCATTTAGGGGAAAACGCTTCGAGCATTTGGAACCAAATGATCCAGGCACTTTTATCACTCTTGATTACTATGATTTCAGGAGCTCTCCACCTCGTGGGTATATTGCACTTCCTTTTCGCTGCTATCTACGACGTTGTTGCTACCAAAGTACCCGTTGAGGTCAATCCTGTGTACGAAGCGTGGGCTGGCCAGTTCAAGTTCCTAACCTACTGGAATGTGGTGAGTGCACGGCACATACAAGTATAAGTGCCAAGTGATACAAGTTGGCTTGGTGTCGAATACACGGCAAAATCATTTAATAATTATTTTCTTTGGAGCAACATCTTCAGTTTCTCAAGTCAATTAAATGTTAGCAATGAATCGTTTGAACTAAAGACTGGGTAAGTAACTCTTTTACCAGACATGCTTGATGTTAATTCAACGGTTCTACTGCCGGAAGTGTTCCATTGGATGATTTTCACGGTCAGGGATTGTATTGTTACTTGAGCTCCTGGATGCTTTGTTTCTCACGACTGAAATCCCATGCGGGTTTTTGCATAACTTGAAGGCGTCAGGAGTAGATCGGAGCCGACGCAAATGTTAGCATTTTGGTGTTGTGTATTCTCTCTATCTCTATACCATTAATTCAGGATGTGTCTGTATGTCACCCGCTTACTCCTCTTGAACGGTAAACGATTGAATTACGGGAGGTTTTTTCTACCGTCTCACCACCCCTACCCCACCCCCTCTACACTTTGCACAGAAATGAATCTAGTGATTGGACATCCGAATGCTGAAGAGAAGCGCCATTCGATTGTTGGTGGTCGAGCGAAGTGAGGCCCCTCTGCATGTTAGTAGTATGACATTTTACAATAATTTATTTTTAAAACTCATGATAGCATTAAAGAAAAATTTGACTGATTCAGATGAATTGCTTTGAGTTTCATGAGGCGAGGGAAGGTAAAGGCTCATAATAATTATTTTCAGTTAAACGTATGAGTGTGAGTGACATAATCATGCGTTGATCTCCATCACCCAGAAGTCATTTCAGCTTCACGTACTCGTGGAGTCCAGCTATAGTTAGAAAATTATTCCGTTTCTTCCTAAAATGGTTGACGAGGGTCCACCTCCTCATATTTGCCCTAGAAAAACCACCATCGTGGAGTGTGATTGACGCGTTTGGAGGGGACCTGAGGCATTTCCCGTGCAGACAATTTTTTTTTTCGGTATTTCCTCCGTAACGGGTAATGTCGGGCATCTCCCGCATTGAACAAACGTCACAATACTACCACTCGATGGACAATGCGTTTTCCCGGTTTCCCCGGTGGCAGAATCCTCTCGGCCGATGTAGGCCTGGTTATTCAGTGACAATGGTGAGGATCGATATCTGGAGCACTCGGATGTCATCATCTCCATCACTTTTATTTTGTTTATTATCACCTTGAGAACCTCTCGCGACGGCCATTTCATTAGCGATGAATTTCGCTAATTAATTATCATTTTATTTAGGGTGTGGAAAAAAAAAGGTTATCAGGTTCAGGAAAGCTGAGAGAAGTGGAATTTATTTGGGTTTCGTGATATCGTCAGGAAGATTGACTTCATCCACATTCGAGTGTTCATTATTTGTAAAAGGCACCCCGCATAAGGCCTGTTTCAATTTTTGTGTGGAAACTCGCGCTTTTCCGTGAACAAGTATTGCACACGTCATCTACTGTATTGACTATTTGGTCATCTTTATTCTAAGGTAGGGTACTTCTAGCGGTCGGATAATTTTGAAAAATAAAAACCTTGGAAAATTCAGCTCGGCGAGCATAGTAGAAGAAAAGTCTGAAACCAACAAAAGGTTGCTCAATGAAGCCAAAAGGAGTTCAAAAAATAGGGGTAAGACCAGTTGAAAGGATGATGGAGAGGCGCCTGGTTCCACGGGGGTCAACAGTGGGGGAGGCGGAGTAAAGGTGGCATCGCACCCCCACATGGAGGATTGGTTGTCACAATTATCTGCAGAGGTCAGAGGCCATAAAAACACCCGCGCAATTAAATATTCACCAACAACAATCTGGGGTGTTCCGATTGTGTGGAGGTGGGAGAGAAAAAGGGGGCCAGCGAGTGGAAAGTTGGCACAAAAAAAGGGGTAAATAGATATATTTCACCTTCCTAATGAATTTTTTCACTTTCACCACGTTTCATAGTAAACACATGAAGAGAGCAGTCCGCCAAGCCGCAACGACGACCCCGCTGGGACGGAACGAGGGGAGGTTGCATGGCTTAGCCCCTTTGTACTGGAATAAAGAGAGTTCTGAATTTCGGGTAAAATCATCCAGGATTGTGCCCTTAGAAACCAAAGCGTGGGAGAAAAAACGACGACGAAAAAAAAGTTCACTTTGTTGATATTAAATAATATTTAATGATATTATCATTAAATTTTATTAAAGGTTGTTCTGAACGGCTTGAACTCCTGACTGACATTATGGGCGACTCGTCATTTGATGGCTCAAGTCACTGAACAATGAGGGGCCGAGTCGCCTAAGTGACGTCAACAGCTGATTGTTCCTGCCGCAAATTAAAACTTCAACTTTTCCAAAAATGATATAAAATTAATATGAACTTGGGACCAGAGTTACGATATCATTTGCAGTGTTAATTGGAATCCTTCTATCGATTGCATAAATCAATTGGTAAGCACGTCCATTTCAATACAAAACACTCGTAGGTATGTACAGTATGACCGATGAAAGTCAAATCATCAAATTTCTCATCCTTGGCTCACGAGAACAGAATACTATTATAGGATAACTACATTCAGTCCCTTTAGTGTCTTCTATTTACAGTGAGCTGCAAGTTGCGCGAAAAGAGGATTAGAGGCAAATGGGTGCAGAGCTCGGATGGATTAAGGCCATTGGAAGCACTCGACTGTCAAAACACGGATGGTTAGGCCCAGAACAAGAACAAAGGACAAGGAGTCTCCGACCAAGTTGTCTTAGGCTAATTTCCCTTCAATCAGCCATCAGCGTTCGGCCGTAATCGCTAACTTCCAGTGTATCTTATCGGCTTTAGTTTCATTGCGCTTTCACCGTCAACCATGTATTCTGGAGATAAATAAGGTTTGTTCCAGGTCTGACTGCGTCTGTCGACAGAAGTTGGACTGCTGCCGACAGAACCCGACCGCACATACTCGAGCTATCGGTTTCCGTCCAACTTCGACCTGGAACAGCAGTTTCTAAACTGCGCATGTCTCCGACGATTTCTGTTAATATTCCGTCAAACCTGGAACAAACCTATAGATTTTAGGGCTAAGTGATGATTCAATATCTCGTAAAACACACTGATATATGTGATATTATCTTGACATTTTCTACTTGTTATTTGGACTTGGTTCATTGGTTATTTACGTTTTTATGGCAGTTACAAACATCGTCTCTCTTGAAATAACGATTTGTCATTAAATTACATAATATTGTGTGGTTCATCATAATCTTATGATGGTACTTAGACCAAATTAGGTGGTACCGATGAAGTTTAAAAAAAAAACTGTCTACGAAGAGTCGACTTCACAATGAGGGCATAAGTAGAGTCCTAAATGCCAAAGTAAGTGCATAAGTAGGGTAGCCTAAATCCAAAATTTTGCTTTGGATGGGCGAATCAATGTAAATACGCTCAGGACGAGAGCAGAAAAGTGGGTGTTCCAACAAGGTCTACCTTAGGCCTTGTTAGGATCCCCTTGTTTACCGAGTCAAGCTCATTATGGATACCAAAGACAAACTGAGACGAAACCTTTGACAGATTCCGAAACTAGACAACCCCAGTTTTCAGAATCACCAACATTTTTGAGAAAGCTCAAATATTTTATTTATACGATGTGAAAAACACTCTACTCGAATAGTGCAAAGGGAAGCCTGTTTTGCACGAGGAGCGTTACTGTTGTTGTACCGTGTGATCCCTGCTCACCCCTTCCTTTGCTATGGGTTCTCTCTGGGGTGTAGAAGATGATGCTAACTCAGTTTTCCCGGCAGCTCTCACCACCTATTTTTAAAAAGCTGTTATTTGGCGACCCCACCTTACAACTGACAGTAGTAAACTGTTTCTTCTTTTTGATTCCCCAGTGGCCAAAGTATTTTCCCTCCGCCTCAATTGAACGTTTTGGAATAGTTTGCTTCGTTAAAGACTAGAAGCTCATTCCAAATTAGTTTCTGTAGGACGACCCTGCCGTTGTTTCACAAATGCGCCGTCTTTGGCGTGGCAGTCGACGTGGCAGCAGACTTGATAATTTTAGAACAAAATGGTCAAAAAGGTCTCTTGTTGTAGCAATTGCAAAACTGGTGCCTGCGGCTCTGGACATTGTAGTTTCTTACGATCAAACCGAAGAAGTAAACACATCAGTGAGAGAGGCAAGACGAGCCCGTCAACACCTGCTTCAGCTAGAAGGGCGCCTGCCCCACAGCTGGAGCCCCCTACATTACTACGCACAACTACATCGTCACCAAGACAACGCTGACTCCCCGCACACACCACTACGACCACACGACGATCGTACGATCGAGCGTTACTCCGCCGCCCCTCCCGGCTCGTACCGATTCTGTAGTACCCCGTTTCCCTCCTCCAAACGTTCCGTAGCCCCGGTGTGCCTCTTTCTGGCTTCAGTTCCCGCCGGGCGGTCGGTCGTGTCGTTATGGAAATCGAATTGTTCAAAAGCAGGCCGGGCCTTTTCCGTGTGGCTTCGACCGTCCTGCACGGCGTGGCTGGCGCGCACTTTTGGTTCGCCGCGATTTACGATTACACCTACGTCAACATACCCGTCACCGTATCGCCGATTTTCAATTCATACGGGCGACAGTTCAAATTCCTCACTTACTGGGATGTGGTAAGCACTTATAGTTTTTCTAACAAAAAAAATTGTTGTGTTTTGAACGTTATTTTTGTGTTGAATGGGTGGTATTAAATACCAGGACGAGGATGAAATTTTCATCCTCGTGCTTGTTAACGAAGAATTTCGTTTGCATTTGATGTAGGATTCAAGGTTTCTCCTCAATTCCAAGTTCGCTGCTACGTAGGGAATTAATGGACCTCAAAGAGATACATCATGACATGATTGTGGCATGATGACATTGCCGTACATCTCCCTTGGCAACTTGACAATGCAATCAAGCAAATTACCTCAACCCCTGGAAATTATGAACTAGGAGGGACCAAAGAATGATAAGGGACATATCCATGCCATGATTTTTTTCCGTGTAAGCGGTAAACAATTTAGTTCTGTGAATAATTTGACATGGATATCTTTATCATGATTTAATCTGAAATCGGTTTACCATCTAGTTGTACACTCAAGGTTTTCAGACCGATCGCCCAAATCCGTGGGGCTACGGGAGGGACTTTCGTACATCTCCCTTGGCAACTTGACAATGCAACCAAGCAAATTACCTTAATCCCTGGAAATTATGAACGAGGAGGGGCCGAAGAATGGGACATAGCCATGCCATGATTTTTTTCCATGTAAGCGGTAAATAATTTAGTTTTTTGAATAATTTGTTATGGATATCTTTATCATGATTTAATCTGAAATGTTGAAAAATACTCGATTTACCATCAAGTTGTACCGTCAAGGTTTTCAGCCCGATCGCCCAAGCCCGTGGGGCTCTGGGGCTACGGGAGGGTTTTTCGTACATCTCCCTTGGCAACTGACTATGCAACCAAGCAAATTACCTGAACCACTGGAAATTATGAACGAGGAGGGACCGAAGAATGATACACTCTACCACAACCTCTTTTGCGTAGTAAGTAGGTATCACGCAAAAAAAAAAAAAAAAAACTTTAAAACCGACGAGTCCTCTGAGGTTTTTTTGCCACACTGGCATCAGTTAAAATTCCTTACTTGCTCGGATGTGGTAAGCTCTTGTCGTTTCTCTGATTAAAAAAAAATTGTGTATTGAAAACTACTTTTGTGTTGAACGGGTCGTATTTCATCCACGTGCTTGTTGTCGAAGAATTTCGTTTGCATTGGATGTAGATTCAAGGCTTCTCCTCAATTCCAAGTTCACTGCCGTCGCTCCAAATTAAGCGAAGGGTATTTATGGACCTCAACGAGATACATAATTTCGTACATCTCCCTTAGCAACTGACAATGCAACCAAGCCAATTACCTCAACAACTGGAAATAATGAACGAGGAGGGACCGAAGAATGGTAATTTTGGGCGTGAAATCCGTTTTTGGGGGTCTCATATATGTCAAAAACCGTCGAGATAGAGTTTTTTTAAATTACTAATTTCTTGAAAGAATTTTATTTTAACGTGAAATTAATTTTCCCACAATTTACACAAAATGTAACCCGTGAGTTAAAATTTGCAGCTTTTCTTTTTCGATTATTACCACACAAAAGTTGTTCTCATGAGAATAATTAACCAATGCAGATTTTAATTTTCTGTAAAGGAATCAAGGGCGTTCTCAATGTGGGAGCGTAACAGCTCCGCTGCGCCGTAAGAATAATTAGGTGATCATTATTGCTAATCTTTATCACTTACGCAGGTTTTTTTTTTTTTTTTTTTTTTTTTTTAATTATCGGACGTTTGGCCAATTTGACGAATAGGTAGTAATTATTCCGGGACGTGTTCATTTTCCGAGCGAAATAGGAAATGGGGCCTGGAGGAGCCTCCGAGGTTTGAAAGTAACCGGTTGCCCGTGACCTTAGGGTGATCATTCAACCGCTATTAGGAGTCAGGTTGGATGCTGTTGAATAGCTCAGTTCCTTCTTCCCGTCTTGAATGTCACTCATCAGAAAAACAACGCTTCATTGACGTCACGCTAATATGAATGATTACCATACCGGTAGTAACGATTTAGGTCTACGATTTAGGTGGAGTTGTGGAAGTTGGAAATTCCAAAGCAGGAAACTCGTGGAGTTGGAAAGAACTTTTTCTCTTCAGTATGGTTTGAATTTGTTGTTTATTTTCGAGTTAGCGTTCGTTTCAAGGTTCGTTCCCCCTCTCTGAATTTCATGAATGCTTGCACTTACCATTTGCATCGTCATCACAGTCGGTAAAATACTTTGAGCAACGTCATGACTTGCTCTGACTCGGCGGCTTTAATGTTTGCCATTAAACTTCAATTTCGACAGATTTACGAGCGTTGTAATTAAAACGAGTATTCCTGTGATAAGTTGACCATTGTGATGGGTTTTGTTCTTATGAATCATACTTAATGCTCCATGCCATCAGTGCAGCTGTGAATTTACGTTCGTCTTTTCCGTCCGTTGTGATAGCATTTTCATGAACTTTTCTGGCTCTTTTGGTCCATTTTGGATAGCATACCCGGCCTTCGCCCTCCGCAATAGGTCAATGTCAGAGCAAGGTTCGGACTTGTGGTCATGTGCCAGCTCAGCCTGGCTGGCAATGACAACCGTTGAGGTTGCAACAGCCAACACACTCCATAGCCCTGTTGTGCATCCTGAATACTAAGACCAAGAGCCGCGGGGTACGGAAAGGGAAGGTTTTTAACTCAAACAATCGAGTTAACGGTTGAAAAATTACGACAGAGGATTTTATAGTTGTGTCTTTGGGGTTACGAATGATAAAGTAAATACATACCAAATATGTCATAATCACGACATTTTATATTCTCATGCAATGCATTCATACCCTCTTAGGAAATCACGAGACTTCCAAGGCTGAAATCTTTTTTACGAGGAGCAGGAAAATAATTTTTCAATTATTTTGTGAAGAGGAAAGGCTAGAGGTTGTATCCTCGCCTCATTGCAAAATGGAGTTAGTGTCATCAACTTCCCATCCTACTCTTGAGAGTGATTTGTCCTAAAACTTTATTAGGCAAGTAATCGTATCATCTAACTAGCGAGCGAAGTTACCAGCTCAATCTCGCTCTTTGCCTCGTCTTCGCGACGAGGGTCATTGATCGATGAGCAAGGAACTTCACTTGAAAATAGGACTGAATTTTGACAGCATATCAGAAGATGTTCGAGCACAATTTTGATTTTGAGTTGCAGCTCTGCACTGCTCATCAGATTCAAAGAACAAACTGCCGCTCGTACTAACCGAGCCGGCACTAACATAACACAGCTAACAAATGTAACTGTTGCGCGGATCTGAGGCAACTGCTATTCCGCGATCTCCTCTCACCTAGAAAGATCTGTTTCTAAATCTTGGGCATGGGCGGTTAGGCCTTCCCGCCTATTCTCGGTTTCTCGCGACCCAATTTATTAGGATGCGATGTTACAGCAGGAGGCAATGAACGTCGTGCGCTTGATTTCGTTAATGTGGAAACTCATTTTCAATTTTGCGCTTCAAAGCTCACCAGCGAACTAGTCCTGTCGGTCTGGTGACAGTCCTGAAGCCTTCGTCCCCCCCCCCCCCCACCATGCCACACGTGAATATAAAGTGAAAGGAACTGATTACGTTTCTGAAGCACGTTTTATTATTCCTCATTAACTTCATTCGTTCTCGTTGAAATCGAAACTCACGTGAGGTTCCATTCAAAACAATAATTATTTTGAATATAACTTATGGCACAATCTAGTTCAGTCGAGTAGTAGTATAATTATAATTATAATAATTATTATTATTGGTCTTGACGTGGAACTAGATTGTGCCATATTTTACTAAAGCTCGCAATTCTCACTATTCGCGCTGGTTCTCGTAGTTGTTTGGGATGAGCCAGCAGTAGATGGCTATGTCTGGTGGTGAATGCAAAATGGGGAGGAGCTATCGTAACCTTGTTATTGCGCTCTAATTCCTCCCACAGCTCAGCGTCGTCTGAGTAAAAAAAATTTGAAGATCGACGTAATACCCCAAACAAAATGAACGAATGGGAATTATCAACGATATCGTTTTAGAAAAGTATCTCACTGTAACTGTTTTAAGATTTTTGTTTTCTATTCAATACTTCTGTAAAATCAGGTTTCCATCCGGGTGTGTGTATATGTCGTGTCTTAAACGGCTGAACGGATTTCGACGATTTTTGGTTTATTATTCTTGGAATAATACACCTATGTTTTCGCAACTCATCGGCCTCAAAATTTGACATTATCCGTTTCAAGAGGTCTACATTCTAAATCCGAAATGTCCGTCCGCTGTACGCCGTCCGGGCCGCTTTGGGCAGTAGGAATTTTTTTTAAATCTGAAATTTTGACAAAATACTCGGTTTACCATATAGTTGTCCCGCAAGGTTTTGAGCCCGATCGCCCAAACCCGTGGGGCGCTATGGGGCTACGGGAGGTTTTTTTTTAAGGCTTTGGCTATGGGATCGAGTTAGGTGTCATTTTCGAAGTAATTTTGGACGTAGAATCCATTTTTGGGGGTCCCGGAACGATCCGATTTCACTGTGGCGATCTATGGGCTTTCATGGGGCTACAAATGGGATTTTTCAAAAATCCCAGGAGGTCGAATATTTTTCAAGTAAAAAAAACAAAAAATTAGAAAAAAGTTTTCGAAAAAAAAAAATCCAAAAAATTTCTTTTTTGAAATACAAAAATAAAAAAAATAAAAATCTTTTCATTCACACAGAATTATATTAGGTGTACATTTCTGCACAAGTAACCTATATCAAAGAATAATAAACCCTTGTATAAAATTTGCAGCGGTTTTTGTAAATGATTATGCGATTGCGCACAACATAGGCTGTATTAAAAAAACTTCTTTTTTTTCTTCGATAACCCCGATTTTTTTTTATTGCGGATTCGAATTCACCGTTGAATTCTAGGTACCTCCGAAACACCCGTTGCGCGTTATCCGCGCAGAACACAAAATTGCGATCTGCGCTCAAAATTGAGCGCAACTTCTCAATTCTAAACAGACGAGCGGATTTGTTACGGATTTCAATTAAATTTGATACCGGTACGTGGAAGTGCCTTTTCGGGGTTTCGAGTTTTTGGGTCCAAGGCTGTGGATAAGCGGAAAATCGCAATTAACGTTAGAAGAAAAGATTAAAGATTTGTGGGAACGGCTACCGACCAACGCAATTAACGTTACATCCCGTCAACAGATTTTGATTAAACTTAGTGTGTGGGTCGGGTTTCAAGTCCTGAATGACCAATGGGCTTCTTGAAAAGGTCAGAATTCAGCATTTCTGACAACATATTCGGATTCAGCACCCTTTAAAACCCAAAAACCCCAATTTTTAGTTCGAAAATCCGTATAGGTACGCGCTGAACTGTTTTCGAAATGTTAGAGATTTTGAAATGAACGCCGGACAAATTTGACGTCACACCTCGCCAGGCTGGGCGTCGAGTAGTTGGGCACTGAGCCGCCAGAGCGCTAAATAATAAATCTGAACAGAATCGGAATAAAAACACTCGGCCCGGGTCGATTTTTGAATAACATTCTTTGATAATAACCTCGATGCTCAATTTTCGAATGACCTTCTATAATGATTAACCCGATTTTCGATTTTTTGGGTCGACTTTTCGCGTAGCAAAGTTGGCTGACTTGCGTAGATGAGAGAGAGAGGGATCTCCCGGCCAATCAAAAGATGACGAAGCAGCCCACGTCATGAACCCTCTCCAGACCTCGGAATTCAAATATCATATTTTTCCTAAGGCCCTATAAATAATTGAAACGGGTTTTCTGCAATATGGACCCGTTTTCTTAACTTTTGAAGCACGACCTTTGCAGGAAAAATATTTTTAAAAATCATTAAAGGAGCTCATTAGGGTGACGGCGCGCCGCGGCGCTGTGGTTGAGTGTAGGGGGGGGTTAGCTATGGATAGCCCGATTTCAATTAAATTACATTTTGTTATGTATCAGATTTGGTGTGTTGAAGTGCCTTTTTGGGGTTTCGAGTTTTTACGACTTGAACGGAAGAGGGTGGGGGTTGGAGGAAAATCGCACACTTTCCAACGACAGATTTTGATGAAACTTGGTGTGTCGGTTGGGGGTTATGTTTTGAATGACCAATTAGGATGGGGGTGCATTGGTTTTACTGGTGGGAAGGGGGGGGGGGGGTATATATACCACTGGAAGGTGCCTTCGACCCCCCTCAGGGCGAGACATTCTTTGATGATTTGGGAGTACCTAAGTAATTTCTAAGACTAGGGAGGCAATTTAATTCCCCGCTAATTTCAGATATATTCTTGGGTTCATCCGTTGAAGATAGAGAGATGCGGCTTTTTCCTTCATGGTCTGATGTATCCGGTGATGACGCAGGACCAATAATAAGTTCCTGAGTGTCCTGTAATTGTCCTAAAGAGTGCCGAGAGTGTGAATTAACCAGACAAAGACGAGTTAAGTATGTTGGACATCTGCTTAAGCAGAGCTCCAATTGGAGCTGGCCCAACTGGTGTGTCATTGTCTCAACAGTGTCCCATGTATCCTCAATGGTTAGAGATAGAGTGATGCGACTTTTTCCATTGCGATCTGTTGTATCCGGTGATGTGACTAACGATAAATATTTGATATAGTGTCCCAAAAGTGTGAATTCCACGGGGAAAAACGGGTGTAGGTATGTTGGCAATATGTGCGATAACGCGTTCAGAAGTTATTCGAAGATCGTTGGTAGGTGGGTAGGATTTTGATGGTATAGTTTGACCTGAACTTCACAACGAGAAACGGGTAAACAAGCGTTGTTGCTTGGAAAAAATTACGAGTTTATGGTTTGCTGTGGGTATTCCGAGTGAAGGATGGATCCATCCTTCACTCGGAATACCCACGGGAATGCATCCATGCATTATTGATAGACGTTGGACGGGAGCTTGACATTTCGTGCGAAGCAGGGGTGTACCATAAATTGTTAAATAAATTTACTACTTGCTTCATTGGTCAAACATGCACTGCAATTCATTGATGTTGTCCGTGTTTCAGTGCTTACAAGCAGTTTACATGAGCTACGCCTTTGGGTTGGACGTCGTCACGTTGTTCCGAAAGAATAAGAAGGACGAGACAACGCAAAAACTCGTCCGTTTCAAGGACACCGTGGAGGCGTCGATCGCCTTACCCATTGCCTTGGTAAGTGGAAAAAACTGAAGACTTGTACATACAACTTGTACATATAACAGTGACGTTGTCGAAGGGTCGACCAACGAAGTTGCCAAAAAGAGTGGTTTATGTTTACCTACTACCACAGCATAAACAGTGCATGTTGTGATCGAGGAATGAACCTATTCATTGATCATGCTACATCGTTAACTTATTTATATTGCTACTATACGGATAATGCTAGTTTCAGAGAGCTCAAGAGCCGGGGTTGTTCTGTAATGATGGGAACGAATATATCCGGGCGACACGCGTTAAAAATTGCTTTGTTCGTCATAAAAAAAAGGTTCGTACCATATAAAGGGGGATTCACGGGGTAATAGATATTTCACGGTCCGCATCGCTCGTCGAATCTTCGTAAAAACGAAATGATAATAAAACTTCGAGTGAATTTGAACGTTACTTCCCGTCTTTCTCACCTCAACCACGAGATTTCTATAAAGAACATGTTTTGAGATATGATTATTTTGACATAAAAAAATCGGCAAAGGAAAAATACACATTTCCTTCGTTGCAATGTTAAACCTCAATAAATGCAGTTACTAAAATTAAAAAGTTCCATTTTTTTTAAATTGAAAAGTTTCCTTCAAAAGTTCTATTTAAAGTTCCATAGATCCTCACGTTGAAATTGGATAGTTCTAGGACTCCCTAATATGAATTGGTAATAGGAAAAATATCCCCCTACGAATACTCAAGGGCGGAATTAAAAAAAAAAAATCCCCAAACACAAAAATTGAAAAGAGGAGAACCCTTATGCAATCCGTTAAACACAAATTCTACCATCAATATACGAACGCCACTGGAGAGGGCATAACCGAACCAAGACGCTACAAAATTTGACATTTGTATTTAATATGACATCGGTTTTTTCTAGTAGGAAGGTATCGAATCACCTTGAATATACGGTTGACCCCTCGAGCAGTCACAGAAATTTCTCGACTCGAGGGGTCAACCGTATAATATATTCTAGAATATTATTTAAGGCGATTAAATACTCGAAAACGCCGTTGTCGTCTGGAGGATTTTCGTCATATCTGAGAAAAGAACGGGATAGTGAACAGACGTTTGTTGGACAAACGAGGTATTCATGATAGCAAAAATGTGAACACCTGTTTGTCAGTTCTTGGAGTCTATTTCTTCTCCGGGGATTTGTTTTCCGGGATCGGAAAATACTGGGGATTTTTTCCCCGTGAATCAATGAGTTCTACGTCCGAAAGTAGTTTGAAAACGACACCCCACTCGATAATCTTCAAAATTCCCTCCTGCAGTTCTCTGTGAAGCCCCACGGGTTTGGGCGATAGTGCTAAAAACCTTGAGGGCACAATTAGAGTGCGAACCGAGTATTTTGTCAAAATGTCAGTTGAGTTTTGTCATGAAAATGTCTTTGCTCTGGCCTCCCCCCCGATGTTGTGTAACGATTTTGTGACATCCTCTTGGCACACAATAAACAATATAGTCAGCAACACAACTCCGAGTGAAACTGAAGTCCCGTTGTTGACATGTTTAGTTCATTATACTAGAAACAAACGCTTCATAGCTAGCCTACCGTTGTTTCGTGTGATTTGAATCAATTCGGGACCAAAAATGTTATAAGTACGAGTATGATATCATACTCGTACTTATAACATTTTTTCAAGTCTTATATAAGACTTGGAAAAAATCAGCGAAAATGCGAAGAAGCGAAAAACTTGAACAAAAAAGGAATACACATTGTAAAATATTTTTAAAAAAATTTCACAAAAAGTAGCATGTCAATCAAAGACTGAACGTCATAAATAAGCTCCAGGTGTCCAGGGCACAGCACAAACATACCGCACTATATACCATGAAAACGTAAATGAAAGAGGCCGTGGAGATCGCCTGCTGCGGTTTTTTGGAGTCGGGCCGTTCACTATGACCACATTTTGCTCTGCCGACTGTCCGATTTGACGCAACCACTACGGGGTGTGGTGGGTGGGGGGAAGCTCGGGGGGTTGCGACACAAAAACAAATGCCGTCCGGTTTCCTCGTGAGGAGAGAACTGTGATTTGAAGCAAGAGCGATAAAATGAACTGGAGATGGCTAGAAAATTGTTGCCACGTAAATCGACGTTAAAGAGCGGCGTTAGGAAACCGTTAGGAAGGCTTATCGGAAAGAAGGGTGCATTCACGTACAGTTCCGAATCGCTGTTGAGTTAACCACGACTTTAATTTGCAATCCAAGTCCGTGAAAATGCTTCCATGTTCCCACATAAACTTAATTTACCCTCGCCGCCGGCTGCTCTTCTGAGATATTCGTGGAGGTTCGGGTCCCTACATTGTGTTTATTTAGAATGTTTGTAAAACGTGGCCTTCAAAGTTTCGTGAAGGTCCATTGTATTGGTTGACTGATGAAGTCGGGGGTTTCAGTTAACATCTTTCTTTGATGATATGAGAATCTCTTATCTATTTTGAACCGACATCGTACATGTACATCTGATCGTACATGTATCGTACATCTGATATCATGATATGGGATTTTAAAATATGGCTGCCATCCGTTCGTGGTTAACTGACATGTCTCGTCCAGTTTTTTGGGGTGCTCAGAAAAAATGTCTTGATAATCGACTTTTAGGTCCGTTGCTAAAAACCTCTTACCTCTATGTTTTATGAGGTGCTGAATCCGAAAATGACCTCCGTTTTCGCTGCAGCCCCATTTTCTGAACTATGGCCAATTTTTAGGGTGTCGTTTCGGGATTAAAAAATGATAGCCGTTACCTGCAAAGTCCAAAAATTCTGAAAAAATACGCGTCTTATTGGAAATTTATTGCTGATTACGAATATATAAATGACTTGGGGGTCTGAAACCAGAGGAACATGTGGTTTTGAAAAAAAAACCGCTGATAATACTTTTTCTTTTTTTAAAGCAGTCACGTTTTTTTGGTTCTTTTACCTTATAGCGTAAAAACTATGGCCGTTAAAAACGTTTTTTCAACGAGGTCTTGTAGGTAGGTTGTTTCTGCGTCGAATGAGACCAACCGCGATTCTGTGCCTTTTATAATAAGGGAGCTATGATTTTTCAAAGTGTTTGCCCATTTTGGGAATGTCATAGAACATGAACTCCTGGGCTCGGCAATGCTACTTGATCGCTACAAAACGTTTTTTCCCGGGAATATATTGGACTTGGAGGCGTAAATTCATTACGATTCAAAGATGGTTTTATCCATCAAGAACAATTTCAAAACCAGTTGTGTCGGAAAACTAAAGAACAAAATTTTACCATTTTTAGACCAAAAACGTTTTTGTACGAGCCTTTCGGCTATGAGTGGCTTGATGAAATTGATAGATGTAATCGAGCCTTAAACGTAATTTTTTGTTAGTTATCGACTTACGAAGAAAGAAAGAAAACTGTGCTCTCTGAAAATTGCTCATTGATCACTGACTGGGGGTATCACCTTTCTATTTTATTGTGAGTGTTTGATGCTAAGAGCAGATTTATCTTATCTTATCATCTCCTTTCGTTAAAATAAAATATAATTGAAAAAGAGAGAAAACAAAACGCCGATTTTTTTTTTTGTCGAAGAGTTTGTTTAAAAAGTTTGATTTTATTATGTAGGTATCTCATTAAATCTTTTTAATTGCTTAAAACCATTTCATACTATTTTATCGGTGTGAGAAGTAGGATATTATTAAATCGATATAAAATCATTGCATTACAGCACTCTAATGACTTGCAGTGATTAAAAAGGTAAGATTTTACTTTGACTGGTCTTACTTTTTCCCCGTATCTCCGTTCAAATAATATTATAACAAGCCATCAATTGAATTGAATAGATGAGCGCAACCTTTCTGTTATTACGAAATAATGCTGGACT
The DNA here is from genome assembly GCA_955831195.1 of Pilophorus perplexus. NCBI lineage: Eukaryota > Metazoa > Arthropoda > Insecta > Hemiptera > Miridae > Pilophorus > Pilophorus perplexus. The sequence continues at coordinate 23,767,509 of OY037010.1, forward strand.
GCTAACCGTAGCTTTTATTGAAACTAAGAAACAGTAGGTATCTAGTGACCAAACTATGCCACACAACACATCATCTACGTGATGCTCATTACGTAAACAACTGCACCCTAACGACCGATGCGTAAGAAAACCTTATGCCGATCAGAGGTAACGAACGGCTCAGGCTGCAAAAATCGTTTTGGAGTCGTTGGAATCAGCCTAATAAGCTCATTCCATAGACCCTTGTACCAACGAAATCGGACAAAAACTTTCGTCCCCCTTTTGAGGCCTCCTTAGTTAGATAAACATCAGAGATAAACAACTTTCGTCGTGAAGGACCTCCCGAAAACCGATGAAGAGGACGAGGGAGGAAAAATCAAGGTAGCCTATAACCACCCCCCGAACTCGCTGATGACAATGAGACCACCCTCATGAAAATCTGTTGAGCCGCTCGGGCGTGATGCTCTGTACACAAACAAAAAAAAAAAAAAAAAAAACATACATGTCGAAGAGGTGAGCGCACCTTTCCATTTTACGTTAAAAAATACGTTCAAATATTATGTATAGAAAGATATTATCCTAATTTTACGTTATGGTACCTACTAACGTATTTTCTAAATATTTTAATTTCTACTACTCCTGTGGTACCTACTCGATAATTGTGATGCGTAGGGATTGTCGTTTTCTACGATTATTATTGTTATTTTGAGTGCTAAGATTTAGCCCTAATTTATTTAAATTGAATGATGAATTACTTTACTGTCTGTTAATTTGAGGAAACTGCCCTTCTCACAAACTGGCCCTACATGAGCCACTGAGCTTCCTTTCTATTAATAGGTCTACACTAATCAACATTCATTGTTGACCCAGCACGAACTTCCTGTTCGGCTATTAGAACGACCCGGCCCGCCGTAACAAGCCTTATCCGAAGAGTGGAACGTGTTGGAAAAACGAATTTCAAATGTCATCAACGAAGGCTAATTCAAGATGAACCAATAATAAAATGTTATATTTATTTGTCTTATCTGATGGACCACTTGAGCTCAAATTCTTGTGATAAGTAAGTATTGAAGATGGATTGGAAATATCAACAGTTGCAGCCTGATTCAAGTTCGTACTGAAATTGGAAATGGTTTCTCATTGGGTGGTCGGGTAGTATTCTGCGGTTATTGGAAGCCTTGAAGGAAATTGAAGTTCCACTATCTTCCTTCTCACCTTGGCAGGAGTGGCAAACGAAAAGAAAAATTGAAAAAGTCGAGGAAAAATAGACGCCCTCTAGATAAGGTGACGTTATCTTCAACTGGCTTCTTGATGAAGTTGAACGTCTCCGTCACCTCTGGAAATATCTTTCGGTGGAACAAAAGAATGTATTTGAACTTGAATAGCTTCACGTTGGGGTACTTTTCTACGACGGTAGATAACCAACCAAATGAGCCTTGGATAAGTTAATCACTATGTGCCCAAATCGGAAAAGGGTCATTAGGATGTCGACGTACAGTTGGCCAACTTGCCATTTGTTGGGCCGAACGCACCAATCTCACGCTTTTGAATGCCCGTTATTGCCATCCGTAAAAACTTTGATTACTCTCGACAATCCGGCAGATACCGCTGTGTTGAGCAATGGTGGAACTTATATTTTCTGGGGTAAGGTCGTGGATTCGCTTTGATTGTGTAGGATGATGAATACATGGGCCCCTCTAAATAAATGGAAAACTAGTGGGAAACCTGGAAGAAAAAAAAAAGTTGCGACAGTTCCAAAAGCATTTGTCCATGGCGTGGAAAGAGTGGACCAGAAAATTATACTGGTTTGAACGGCTAATTGATGAACCCCAGTGTTTGAAAAAGAGCGGACAGTCCAGAACCTTCTAATGTACCTTGATTTCTTCCTTCGACACTCTGGATCTGGTTTGGTTATGTGGAACACGAGGCCAGACACACACACTGACACAACCTCCTAAACGGGACGTGCTTGCGGTAGGCTTGATTACCCTGTACCTATAAATCTGCAAGATACAAACCATACCAAAAATGTTACCCCGCGAACTTTGCACCTTAGGAGTTATAAGGGTAAGTCCATGAAAGTCCACCACTTGTCTGGTCCAGTTTTTTCAAATATCAAAATCCACCGATGGGGGTGATTTTTTTTCTTCTCATAATGAGGTTCTAAATAAACGTAATGCGTGGCAGCGCAGTAAGATCCAGAACGGCCGACACACACGATTTCGAAAATGTCTTTGTCCCAGGAGAGTGAAACATTTCTCAATTTTTGAGAAGTTCATAGACGAGCAGTGAACGTTGAGTGTCTCCATGTAAACTCCACAACGCTTTTATTAAGTTATTATTTACGCCTATTATGTCTTATTCTTAAGCGCCCGTTGTATCTAAACAACGTTAAAAAAAAAAAAGCCCGCTTAATTTGGGCACGAGGTCGGTTAGTTTGGGCAAACGAACGTTCTAGAGACATGTTTTATTGTGTCACACTGGTCAATGTGCATCGTTATCGAGGTTCTTGTCGAGAAACGGAGATGATAAACAGGTAAACTCCTCAACCAGGAGTTCCTATCAGCCTCAAAGTGTATGCCAACTCAGTCACTAAGCACTGTTACGACTTGGCGCTCGAAGAAAAAATCGCGATCTACCATTTCAGTGTTTCAGTGAGTCCGTGGCCATCAGTGCTCCGTGCAGCATGTAACACCCGTGTGTGGACAATTTATCATTGATGCAATTGAAGGGCAAAGAGCACTGATGGCCAAGGATTCACTGATATCACTGAAATGTGTAGATCGACCTTTAGACAAGACGAAAAATTTCCCTGTCGACACATCTCAGGGTCAGGGGCTGAGAAATTAGGGTTGCCAAAATCTACGGTTTGATTGGTTTGTTTGTGACAGAAAAGTGGTGGACTTTCGTGGAGTTTCAATTCGAGTATTTAGGAATGATTTTTTTTTTTTTATAACTAGAGGAAAACGACGGTTGGCATTGCACTGTAATATAACTATTCTATAGGCACATTTTCATTATCGTTTCAGTTTGTCTCCTTCACGTTCTGGGGGCTGATGGCGGTTGACAGGGAGCTGGTCCTTCCCTCCAAAGTGGATCCATACTTCCCTGAGTGGCTCAATCACATGGAGCACACGAATATCTTCATTTTCCAGGTAAATTTCTCTTTATAGTCAAATCTAACTAATAACAGATATTATGTGTAAATTTGAATCTGATACTCAACTTGTTTGATAAGTATGGTTATCTAAAACGCACATTGTGAGACTCTTGTTGTTTATATTCCAGATTTTGGAAATAGTCACATCCCCGAGGGTGTACCCTTCAAACAAAGTTGGACTCATCACATTGGGAGTCTTCCAATCTTCATATCTTATTTGGTAAGATTTAGAAAGTATATTACTAACCACTGCTTGCATGTTTTGCCAAAACATCTAAGTGCTGTGTATTAGGAAAATGGCGGACGTATAAATAATTTAATACTGTGTAACGGCTCGATTTCTGACACCTAACCTCAAACAAAGTCGGAAGAAGTTTTCTCAGAGAGCGTGATAGGTACATCCTCGCTTGGCTTAATGACGAGGGTAATGCACAAAATTGAAAAAGAAAATTCTCTGCCTTTTTTGGTTATTTCTACTTTGACTGTCTCAGCCGTCTGGTGTAACCAAATACTTTAAGCCTAAAGTAGGTCTTCTCGCCATCAGTTCTTACCTCTACTAGATCCCCCAGGTCGTCGTTTTTGGGATACCTTTGAAATAACCCTTCTAGTGAAAAGTTGTTTTTCATTCACCTTTCACCGACAGTTTTTCACATGCAGGGGCGACTTGCATTCGAACTTCGAAGGGGTGTATGAATTAGAGGTCCAATCCAATATAGGAATTACACTTTGCACAAATACTTCAAATTTGGATATCTGACGACCTTATCCCTTAGGAAACACTTAATAATAATTTACTACTATTTCACCCTACCTCATGAAGGTAGCAAATTAAATACTTCTGTGGAAAATTCTGTGGCTTGAATTAGTCGTCAATGTTATAAAATGTATATTTAATATAAATTAGTGGGTCCGCTAACCAGGGGCCTCAAGCAAAATACGTTGTGTCGAAAACCGAATTATTATCCCCAACAACAGTTTTTTGAGTAATGCGTCAGGTTGGTGGCCGCTGCAACCGATGCTACAGCTGCTGTCATAGAAGGCACCATTTTGAAAGTGCTTCCGTTGGAGTCGGGAGGTCAAAAAACATAAGACGCGACCAAAGCATCATTTGGCACAGATCCTCAAATTTCTTGGGTTAAACCGCTGCAATTGCCACTACAGCCGCAGCGACACCAAAAACTACACAGCAAATTTGTAGAAGTACAGAATACATGTATAAGGTGCTTATAAACGGTATAATATAATATACCCTTAAAATTTCAGGACCAATATTGTGGCCACAACCCCATTGTTTCCTAGTTTTCAAATTTATTTATACTGGTTATAACCTTGTCAAAATCGTCCATTTTAAGATGGTTCAGTCTCACGATGGCCACTATTTTTCAATTTGATATTTAATTGCATGATGCCAGGCTAATGCAATAATTTCTTTATAATTTCTTAATATTATTAGGGCTGTAGATGAGCCAAACCGGTTTCCACTCTGAACTTGTTTATTATACCGAATGGCCAATTTTGACCACCGGCAGAGGATCCTCGAGTCATCTGACTCTTCCCGTACCTAATAAAGAAACGGATTTTTGGAAACCTATATTTCTATACGAATATATATCGATATGAAGAATATCGATGTTTTTAAATGATGATAATATCGTAAAATACGATATAATATATATATATATTATATAATTATCGTATTTTAATTTTGATTTATTATTCTTGGAAAACACCTATCGTCGTTGTCAGAGCAACATAATATGTTATTACTTATTATTATTATTATATTATTATGATTATTATTATTATTATATGATTATTATATTATTATGTTGCCGTATGACTTCATTTTTGGCCGTTTTGATTTTGGATTCAAAATTTCGAGGTGATATCCGTTTCTTGGTTGGACGGCTAGTTTCGTCGCTATTGACAACGACGCATAACACTGTTGTGCGTTACTTCTTCTAGATACCAACATTGCACAACTCCCGCTACCGCCAGTTTTTTCTTCCTTTCTATAGAAAGAATGATTAAATTAAGAGGAACGTTTCGGCAACTATGTACTTCCAAAAATATTATTTTTGGACGTGGAATCAATTTTTGGGGGCCCCAGAACGATTCGATTTCACCATGGGGATCTAATGGGCTCTCATGGTGCTACAAATTTTGACGAACCCCAGAAGGTCAAATATTTTGCATAATCCATTTTTTGAGGTCCCACATCTGTTCGAACAATGGAGGAAATTTCAGAATTTTTTTTTATTGACAAAATTAATTTTCGAACAAGTAATTTCTGTCTAAGAATAATAAACTCGGGTAAAATTTGCAGCGTTTTACTCCTCAATCTTGTACATCCAGAAGGGATTGTTCAGAACTTGCTGATAACTTATCCGTGATGAAAAGGAGGATTTAGCTCCCTTCCATTTACTAGAGATGGGCATCGTATTCCAATTTATCTATATAGATCGTATTACCTTAATGGGGAATATCAATAGTTATATGCTTAGTTATGTTTTGGTTTAAGGGTAGGGAACTTTTGGGGTATCCTAGCCCATCTTTTTATGATATCCGATTTGATCCGATATAGAGGTTTTTATATTGATACCTCGAGCGACATATCAATGTATCAAATATCGAATTATCGGATCAAAAATATCGATGTCATATTATCGCTCATCTCTACCATTTACACCATTACACCATAATGGGTGTTTTCACCCAAAACGTTTGAGTGATATGTAGTGATATCAATCACAGCTATTATAAGGCCATCGATCAATCAATTATGAGATCAGCTCAGAGTTGGGGGATGGGTGTTGAGCTCTCGTAACGTCTAATGTGTTGCAGAAGTCGGGTGCCAATTGATGAATCGTCATTACCTTTTCAAAGGCAATTCGCTTTTGACGCGAGGTCACCCATTCAAGAAGACTCAATTCACTAAAGGCAGAACTGTAGATAGTATTTTGTTTGAATTTGGGACCTGTGGGACACCCCATACAGCGGATGTTGGGCGTGTGCCTACATGATTTCGTGTTTCTAAACTTTGATTTTGTATTAGCATGAAGTAGGGATCAAATTCCCTTTACAGGGTCAACGGTTATATTTCATTACAGTGGGATTTCTACGTCCAAAAATACAACCCCCAACCAGGCAGGTACCTCAGTTAATGCATGAAACATTTCATTCAGCTTCCATTCTCTGAACAAGCCTCGAAGCGATCAAAGTTGAACTCCCGAAATACCCTCTGCCAGCTTGTTCCCAAATTTAGCACAGCGCTTGACAAGACGGGAGAGGAAGGCGGTTCCGTGGGCGGGAGTTATTTTCGCGCTTCACTGACTGCATCTCACGACCCGCCTCTAACCTAGTAACATTTAGGGTAACTTTATCTGTCTATCTCTAATACGCCCACGTATCCGATAACTGGGTCAAACAGGGTACCCGAATGAGGTTCCCGATGCAGGTTACACACCCATACAAAATTTAGGGGTGTGTTATTTCCTTCCACACATGTAATAAAGTATCGAGCAATCTTTGATCATTTTCCTTATGAACCGATTGAAGCCACCATTTAGAAAATCTAAAAATTATTTACACGTTTTTATTTCATGAACCCTAAAATAGCCCAAGTTTTGATCACATTAAATGATGAAATTTTCTTTTGTACTGTTACAGGATGCACATTGTGTACTACAAGAGCGGTATCTGGGTGTATCCCATATTCAAGCAATTGACCCCTCCGTTCAGAGCCCTCTTCCTCGCAGGGTCCGTCTGCACTTGCTTCGTGTTTTATTTCGCCGGCTCTTTTGCAAATTGGTTCCTCTGGAGTGAGTACCGTTTAAATAGTAAAAATCAGTTTATCCGCTCTGAGCCTTTCTTCAAGTGAGACCGATAAATCGAACATGCGTGAGCAGAATAATGAAGCTGTGGTGTTTGGTGGGTCAGGGCGATAGTTGTTCAGGCATGTCCACTGTTCACTTTCACTGTCAACATGTTTACGCCACTCTTCTACAAACATTACTAAGAGCGTTTTGTATAATCTATTCTGCATCAATTTGCGGGCAGTGATGCAAGATTTGATTCATTGAACAGCCTGTGGCGGTTTTCTTTCCCCATTCTCTTCTCGCGGATCGCCAGCCCCCCAGAGTTGGTATCGGTGGGGGAGCAGGACCGTGTGAACCCCTCTTCTCCCGCCGGCCACCCGGCCTTTCTTTACGAAGATGGGAATATTTTCTCCCCTAATTTAACGTTTTACCGTTCATCATATCAATGCTCATAACTGGCATTATGTCCAGGAGCAATGATATCAATGGGATCAAGCTGGCCTATAGATCCTCACAGTGATATCGGATCAATCAGGGACCCCGAAAAATGGATTCTACCTCCAAAAATACTTCGAAAAGACACCTAATTCGATCCCATAGCCAAAAGCCTTCAAAAACCCCTCCCGTTGCACCATTTTAGCCCCACAGCGGCCCACAGATTTGGGCGATCGGGCTGAAAACCTTGCGGGCACATTTAGATGGTAAACCAAGTATGTCAGCTTAAAAAAAAAACATCCCTACTGCCCAAAACGGCTCGGACGGCGTTTCGGTTTTTGAATCTAGACCTCTTGAATAATAAATCAAAATCTTAATTAAAATTTAATAGAAAAGGAATAGAAATTTAATAGAAAAGGAATAGAAAAGGAATAGAAATTTAATAGAAAAGGAATTAAAATTTAATAGAGAAGGAATAGAAATAGTCGGTTTGTGCAGGTGGGGGGGATTATTACATCCGCTGCTACTATAATAAGTAGTAAAAATATTATTTTTATTTTCCCTCAAAGGTTTTTCAACCCACACGAGGAAACACTAATGTTTTTCCATCAAGTTACCTCTTCCTTCAAATGCAAATTCTCAGTTTGTAGAATAAATTGAAATGCATCATCATGAGCAACCGATACAGACAATTTCATCGCCTGCTTCTTAGGTACAAAATTTGTACCTATTTATTTATTTATTTATTTTACCTATTTATTTAGTTATTTAATAATACTCCTTTTACTGTTTGCTTATTGCACCCATAAGGAGTAAAAAGTACCCTATCAAATTCCAACTTCAGGCTCCCAAAAGAGAGTTCTTGAGTCTCACAAGGTGACACTTGAAGAAACGCTCTGTATAATTGTGCATGTTAAAGCATTAAGACGAGAACTTTGTAACATTAAAGGGATGGGGTTGGCAATTAAACTTGGTATTCAACGCTATTACTATGCATGTTGAGAATGTACACACACAAACACACGGGGTACGTAACGTATGGATCACATCATCATCATATCGCTTTCTTTTTATGGCATTGGTGAAGGTTTTAGCAATGAACAGCCACAATGGTAAATATCAGAAACTGTCTTCTTGCTTCCCGAAATTATTATCGTGGCAGGGAGTGTCGGAGTGCATCAGATAGCGACAAACGCAGCAAGATAAGATAGTTAGGTTAAATGTCACTATTGGAGCATCCACTCTTGGCAATCATGGAAAAAACTACTCTTGTTAGGGATTTGAATCGCCTAGACTTTTGGGTTTATGCACGGTTGTTTGGCGGTGGAACGGTGCACGGGGTGGCCAGTGCGACTCAAAGGTAGGCGTGCGTTGCTTTAACTGGTGCAGGCCTATACCCCGTCGCTCCCGCAAATTGGAAATTGAGCGACGAAAGTTGTTTTGAACTGACTCCTACTCGCTCCCGCTAGTTGTCAAATAGGAAAGACCTCCTCGCTCATAACGTAAGGTATGACCTCCTCGCTCCTTGCTAGGCAATAGAGTCCTACTCGCTCCCAGCCCAGATGACACCACGAGGAGGTTGCTCAGAGCAATGCTCACGTTGTCCCCCAATATCATAGGCACGACCCACCTGGTCAAGTATGGTTAACTAATTCACAGGTCTTTGCCATACTACTGTCACCCGAACGAAGTTGACAAGTTCAGCACCCCAAAAACATCGAATAAGGTTTAAAACCACGGAGGAAAGAAAAGGAGAACTCACTAGAAGGGACCTCGTGTGCCAAAATCGACAGTGGCGCTATCCCTACGAGATGTAGGTAGTGAATTGCACACAGTAGCTTCAAATCTGACTAGATTGAGCCACTAGCCCTTCTTCCAGGGGAAATGCCAAGCAAACGGCCGGCAAACCACAGAGGGTGAATGTCGGCTATGAATGGAAAACTAGGCCCTCCCGGTGAGGGCACCAAGAATCTTTTCGAATTCCTCATTTCATTCTCCAAGCTAATCCAACCTACATTTCCGCACTACGTTTATTCTTTGAGTTAGTTGTGCTTCCAAGCCTCTGCGTAAAATTCCAGTTTTTGGTCATTATTCAGCATTTTTATGAGCACAGAATGAAAGTAAGGCCTGTTAAAATTCCCCACAGTTCCACCACCGGGTTGGCGTTTAACACAAGCGTAAGGCTTCCTTTCCTTTCTTCCATGGCTTTAAGCTTTATCTACCTTTTTTCCAGACTCATTTTCGCTACCTATGCTTTGACTGGATACATCTGGTTCTTTGTTTATGTCGGGTTTAGGGTAGGCGTTATAAATTGTCTTTCCTTATTATATTTTATTATTATAAAGTTCCTTATTGGCTATTGTGTGAGAGCTGGTGTCAAGTTCAACAGCAGGGGTCATTGCACGTTGGGAATTTGAAAGAGTATGAATAAAAGAAATGGAATTTTTTAGTCCCTTCTAGTCTGCAATGTTCACTCCCACACACTTGCTTTTTTGACTATTGAAGCTTGCTTATTGACTATTAATTAATGTAAAGTGCCCAGAGTTCAAGGATCTTGGCTGTGAATGACGGTGATCCAAGTGATCCTTTTGGGGAACCATTTTGGTAAACAGCTTGACTATTCGTGTGTATCCCTGGTGTTCACCAACACAATAGAATTTTTCCCCTATGTTACTAACTCCCCCTTTGTATAAATCGTTTCTCCCTATTTTTAACCGGTGCTTTGAGACTTTGCACGAATGGGCTGCAAAGGGGGAAAAACACCACTCCTGTACCCTATCCTCCAAGTACGTACGCTATAAATGTTTTTTTGTGTTTGTTGTTTCAACCAAAGGCGGCGACAGGACGAAGAAGGAAGACGATTGGGAGCCGGTGACTCAACCGCAGAAACCCTCCATCGAGCCCTAGATCGTTCATCCGCCCTAAGGACCAGAAAAAAAAACGACTGCATCTCAGTGTTTTGACCACATTTTCGACCCCTCCTGGGCGGCCCTTTCGCGCCAACGCCGCATAGGCGAACGACGCTCTTAGACTGAACTCAGCTCCCCGTTTCATCGGCTTCTCTCCGGGGGGAAAAAGAACTACACCGCAACGTCAGGACGCAGGGTTACTGGCAGATGTACAGATCCCATTCAATTCACAGCATTCCTCTCCCTCCCTCCTCCCCGCATCACCATTTTGTTACCCCATGACGTGCCGTACACGGTTTTCCATTAACTTCATACATCAAGACGCTATACTCTCAATGAATTTCCTACATCACATCAGGCCCCTTGTGAACTCAGTGTTACCCTACCATAACCCTACACGGTATTATTGTTTGTGTTGGGTTGTCTTGCCGTGTCTCACAACATGTAGCCCAAAATGCATAATATTATGCTAATACATGCTTTCTATCAAGATGGATGTATGTATTATGATTATTTGTTCTTGTGGTTTCAATTTATTTTGTTTTATTTTATCCGCATGTTCTCTGAGATGTTACGTACCTAGACGCTAGTTATTTACCTGTTGAAAACGTTTCGCTCGGGGATGTTCTATCGTATCACCAGCAACTTCTATTCAATTGTGTGTCTATTTTCTTGCATGATGTTCTATTTTTGTGTGGAGGCATCATACTAGGCCACATAGCTCACATCTTCCAGTGTGAGGTCCTGGAGCGCAAAAGGTATCTTGCTCTGGGATCAGTCGACCAGGGAGAGATACTGGCGCCATAGGACCTGGTTGGAGGGCTATCGAACCTCCTCAAGGGCACAGGGCTCCTACCGTAACTCCGAGAAGTTGCACAACGGGTCTCCCTCGCAGGCCGGTGAGGGAAATGGGGCGCCCTTCAGGAACCCACTTCCCCACCATCACTGTTAATAATCCAATCTTATCTACTAGGCCAAGGGATTACAACAACCATTGGGTGAGAACTAAGCACTGCCTTGCACATTGTTACATACTCGCACGTACATTTGGCCCGGGGTAAGGGAACGGATTTGGTCCAAGATATTTCTGGGTCTTTTGTGAGATCACTTATTAAGTACTGTGTGTTTTGTTCAATCATGCCATTGGTGAGTTAAACAACTCACTCTTGGTCAACGGATCTTCTAAAAAAATTCTGCTGTTATCTACTTTTGAAATGGAATACAAAAACCAGGGAAGTGCTCGGGAACCTAGACATTCATTTTTGGGTATCAAGGATGTAACTGATGACGAAAGTCTGAGTCCCTGCTGTATGAGACGACCTCACACCTACCACACCTTGCGTGATGCAGAAAGCAGCTGAGCGTTGTTATTCAACAAAGCTCCATAGGAATTCTGGCTGAAACTCAGTGGCTTTCGCTCTCAATAACAACGAATTTGTCTATCGTGTTTTCACGTTTGTGATTATCTTACTTGTTTCTCTCTATAACTACCTATGTCAGCCTGAATTGATTGCCGGTACATGCTCGCTGGCCTTTGCTTCAATTCGGGTTGGCTTTCTTGGGTTGGTTTTGGCACGATTCGTGTAAAGCGGTAAGGAACATTGCTGCTCGGCCTACGCCAAAGCTAAGTAGGTAATAAGACATTCCCACAAACATCAGTTCAGGTCGTAGCAATTTTTTCACTCAATCTTTGATGTTGAAACATACCCTACACAGCTGCCCCTACTGACTATGCCAGCCAACCCCCGCTCGTTGCGGACTGGTGGGCCGCTCTCTTCTTGTGTTCAACATGAAATCGTGTCACTCTCCTCATCCTCGGGTTGGGGCTCTAATATAATGAAACTAGGGGACACTGGGAGGTTGGCTTCAGCCAACTCCTGACCTCTCCCATCTGCCCTCAGACCCCTTCTTCTAGCTTTTTGATAGTGAATTGTTTTCTTTTCAATTCTTAAAGAAATACAGGATGAGAGTTAAAGGATTCATTTGGAAGGTAAAATCTATTTGTACAACTTCTTCTTTGGCCAACTTTCAGCCAAAGACGAGCAGTTTCCCCCTCGCTAGCCCCCCTTCATCTCTCCCCCCCCCCCCCCAATCAACCCCGCCATTCCAACATCCTGTCAACTGGTCCAGCCAGTATTTTTTGAACGCTTAATTTTTTTAGACCAATTTCAAATTTGTCCGACATCTAAAAGTGCCTTAGAATTAAGATGAGCATCATCCTCCTCGTGCTGGAGCTCCAATATAATAAGACTAGGTTCCACCCCCTGCTGGCCGTAAGTAACCAGTAACCTATGACCCATGTTCCCATCTTCGCTGCGACAATTCCTAGAGCGTCCCGAGTTGAGAGCACAAAAAACTTAGGTTAGGGTGTGCCGAGTTGATGTAGAATTAATCCTTTCCCAAACAATGGATCGTGCCGTGTCGATGTACAGCTGTTTTTCGAATGCAGTAATAATCGAAGGAAGGCGTTGTAGGTACGAGGTCGCTCAAAAAACCAGGGACTGAGTCTTTCGTTATCAGTTCACATCCTCAGCACCCACTTCTTCCTGAAAATAAACGAGGAGGATATTGAAAGCAGTGCACAGAGGACTTTTTTCAAAACGTTTCATTGACCTAGCAACATCTCTATTGTCAAAAACTATTACACTCATACCATGAAATAGAGCCAGTGGGAGTGGTTTATTTAGTATAGGTTCGTGGGAGGCTGTCGCAAGACTTGATACTAGTTTAGATTTTATTACCGCATCAACGAATCAGCCCGTTTTTCATCTTATCGTCACATAATTTATTCTCATCATAACTAGTTGTAGGCTTATCACTAGAAATCACTACCATGACCTGGTATAATAAAATGTTCTTAAGAACGTCTTATGTTCTTGCTGGTTGGTATTTATTAAAGCCAATTACCAAAAGACATGATTATTTTTGTAGTGTACTTATGACGTAGTTCTCATTTTTATATTTTTAAGGTAAATAAGGCCTACTGCGTAAGTTTTTATATAGGACGCTATTTTTTTATTTGCGTTTCCTTACAAGTGACGTGACAATTTTAGGAATTAGGTATTTTCAAAAACGTTTATCTACATTTAGAAGGACTGTTTCCCTCTTGATACCAATGAGATTTATAATAATAGGTAGTTAGAACATTGGGAGGGCCTCGATACCAAAACCACTACTTCGGCTGGGGCTGCCTACGAGAGATGAAGTGTAGTTCCAATTACGACAGTAGAAGTAGTTTATCGTACCTACATCAAACTTCTACTTAGTTTAATTTTGGTAGGTAAGAAGATAGTTTACTAGCTGTAAGTTGTTTTTGGTGGAGAGGTTGGGGCCCCTGAATCAGCGGGGTCCATCCTAATATTTTTAGGCGAGCGGTCTGATGGCGCAAAATCCGGTGCAGTCAGACTCCGCGTGTTTCTTTTCTTTCTTTCTTTTTTTTTAGCGAAATCAAAATGTATGTTGGTAACTACATGTAAATGTTGTAACTAGAACTGAAATATACATGTCCGTAGACGAAAAGTTGTTTTTTCCTTCATCTCATAGGCGTGCAATGTTTGAACTCTTTTGGGAGTGAGTAAACAATTTGTGTTGCTAAATTCTGTCTGTACTATCTTGAGACTGGTTCACACACCTGTTGAATTTTGCATAGGAGTGGATGTTAAACTCAACACTGAAAATGTTTAAAACTGGCCTTTTAATGATTTTTGATGATTTCAAGATCTAGTTAGATCCACTTAGAAAGTATTTTGAAGTATTTTATAAATACAAACCAGTTAAGTTGGTTAAATGGGGTTTAAACGTATTTACTACTGACTGAAATCAAAAGTTGATTGCGTTTAAAGTCAAAATAAATAGTTTTGGTTAACTATATGTTTACTTTAGTATTGGGGGGACACCCCCACACCGCCGGATTGTTAATGTTATGATCGAGGACCAAACCAGTGAAACAATGAATGTATTTTTCAGTAATTCTGCCGAGGGGATCGACTCGGGGCGTGGGGTGGGGTTAGAAGGAGTTGTAGTTTGGGGGGGGGGGGGGGATTGGGGTGTCGGGTCGGGTACGCCCCAACATCCGTTATGCAGGTTGCTCTCCAGTGACCATCCTTGTTCTTTCCCTGCATTATACGTATTTTGTTCATGTTGGGGCTGTAGATGGGCTTAGAAGCGTAGCCCCTCACTAAAGTCGTTCATTTTATGATGAACAAATTAGACCAGCAGAAGAGCCTCTCACTTTCTACTGACCTTATAGTAACGACCTGACTACTCCGATTTCTGGTCCTTATTCTTCGTGAAATTTATAATTTCAAATAACCTTTCAAGGGTTGACTTCCAATGGCCTTTTAAGTCGCAGATTACCCCGTAAATCGGCTTAGCGTTACCCATTGGGGAAGAAGATTTGAAAGAGAAAATGGATTTTACCTCTAACCGCAATTTATTATTCATGAACCCATTTCCTTCCTTCCCACTTCGCATCCAATGGGATTTTAAGGTGCTACGATAAAATTGGGAGTTTTTACTGGTGCAGCGTACGCTGCAGTCAATGACGAGCGGCACGTTGAATTCAAGAAACTTGGATCGGCATGACATCCACTCGCATTAACAATCCCGATCTCTCTCTCCCCCCCCCCCCCCCCCCCCCCCCCCCAATCACCATAATGAGATGTGCCTCTAAAGAGGTGAAGGTTGAATTATGACCACAAAAGTCATGTCGACTGAACTAGTTCAGCTGAAGCCAATTGGCACGGGCTCGCTGATCTGCTTGAATTCTTAGGTTGGTTTCGGCACGATTCGGGTAAGGCGACAAGGACAGAGCTGCTCGGCCAAAGCTAATCGGCATACCTAGGTACCTACAGATACCTGTCAGAGGAATTCTTGGTAAACTTGAATTTGCGATTACCAGATCTTGCATAAAAGGTAAGTACCTACCATGTTTAATTCATTTTGGAAGTGAGTGATGATGATGTGAAGGGAGTTGTCGAAATGGTCACCTACACAAAAAAGAACACCTGCACTGAGAAAACAAATCCCGTAAATTGGTTGTAGAAGTGTTATTAGTGGTTGTAGAAGTGTGATTAGTGGGAGAAAAATCTACTTCCAAGTGCAAGAAAGTACGACTAATCGCATATACTGCAACTAATTGCAACATTCCTACAACCGTTTTGGTGATTTTCCCCTACCAAACGCTAAATTACCTACCAGTCACAAAATAAATTCCTGCGACCAATCACATGCAGCCAAATCTACGACTAATCACATCTATTTCTACTACCAGTTTTAGGATTCACCTACCAATCACTTACTTTCTACACCCAATCACTTGCACAACTCATGAATTCTCCGACCAGTATTATTGTTCTACTACCAATCACATCTTAGAATGCTGGGGTGGCAGAAGAAATTACGACCACTCGCAAAACTCTACTACCATTCACTTGAAGGCTCATGTTGGTATGAGATTAATTCTCGGACCATTTCCAAAACCTACAACTGGTCACATCGAAAAGCAATTAGTCAGTGAATCTTTCTACAACCTTTCCCAACCTCTACTACCATTCACTTGAAGACTCATGTTGGTATGAGATTAATTCTGTGACCATTTCCAAAACCTACAACTGGTCACATCAAATAGAGATTAGTCAGTGAATGTTCTACAACCTTTCCCAAACTCTACCACCATTCACATGTTGGTAGTACATTAATTCTTTGACCATTTCCAAAACCTACAACTGGTCACATCGAAAAGCGATTAGTCAGTGAATCTTTCTACAACCTTTCCCAACCTCTACTACCATTCACTTCAAGGCTCATGTTGGTATGAGATTTCCTCTCTGACCATTTCCAAAACCTACAACTGGTCACATCAAAGAGCAATTAGTCAGTGAATCTTTCTACAACCTTTACCAACCTCTACTACCATTTACTTGAAGACTCATGTTGGTATGAGATTAATTCTGTGACCATTTCCAAAACCTACAACTGGTCACATCAAATAGAGATTAGTCAGTGAATGTTCTACAACCTTTCCCAAACTCTACCACCATTCACATGTTGGTAGTACATTAATTCTTTGACCACTTCCAAAACCTACAACTGGTCGCATCGAAAAGCGATTAGTCAGTGAATCTTTCTACAACCTTTCCCAACCTCTACTACCATTCACTTGAAGACTCATGTTGGTATGAGATTAATTCTGTGACCATTTCCAAAACCTACAACTGGTCACATCAAATAGAGATTAGTCAGTGAATGTTCTACAACCTTTCCCAAACTCTACCACCATTCACATGTTGGTAGTACATTAATTCTTTGACCATTTCCAAAACCTACAACTGGTCACATCGAAAAGCGATTAGTCAGTGAATCTTTCTACAACCTTTCCCAACCTCTACTACCATTCACTTCAAGGCTCATGTTGGTATGAGATTTCCTCTCTGACCATTTCCAAAACCTACAACTGGTCACATCAAAGAGCAATTAGTCAGTGAATCTTTCTACAACCTTTACCAACCTCTACTACCATTTACTTGAAGACTCATGTTGGTATGAGATTAATTCTGTGACCATTTCCAAAACCTACAACTGGTCACATCAAATAGAGATTAGTCAGTGAATGTTCTACAACCTTTCCCAAACTCTACCACCATTCACATGTTGGTAGTACATTAATTCTTTGACCACTTCCAAAACCTACAACTGGTCGCATCGAAAAGCGATTAGTCAGTGAATCTTTCTACAACCTTTACCAACCTCTACTACCATTCACTTGACGGCTCATGTTGGTATGAGATTTACTCTCTGCCCATTTCCAAAACCTACAACTGGTCCTACAACGTGCAAGCAAGTTAAGCGAAATGATCAGACTAATTTTGACTTCCGTTACAAACGTGCTAAGTGCCAAAATCACACTAAAATACATTTTCATAAAACCCACTCTCTTGTCCCTTGAAAGATGCCAAGTGCATATCTCATGACAAATAACCGACATATGCGGTTTTCCCAAATCTATACCACTTGTCCATTAATAATTTTCTTGCTGGAGAGGAAAATACTAGCGAAAACGCTGCAAATTAGATCCGCTTAGCCCCTTAGACCCCCAAGGTGAAATCGGATCGTTCTGGGACCCCCAAAAATGGATTCTACGTCCAAAAATACTTAGAAAACGAAAGCTAACTCGACCCCATAGCCGAAACCCTTCAAAACCCTTCCTGCAGCTTCAGCCTCATAGCGCCCCACGGGTTTGGGCGATCAGGCTGAAAACCTTGCGGGCAAAACTAGATGGTAAACAGAGTATATTGCCTAAATATCAGATTTTAAAAAATCCTACGTCCCAAAACGGCTTGGACGGTTTTTGGAATTTAGACCTTTTGAAACGGATAGGTAGGTAATGTTAAATTTTGAGACCGATCAGAATTTTCGACCTCCTGTCATCATGACAGTGTCATGTGCAATTTCAACGTGACAGGTGTCCTGTTTCCATCTGCTGGTTGTGAGATGTCCTAGTAGCGATTCCTTGTTGACGACGATGTGTGTAGTATCGAGATTTATGACTGATGAAGTAAGTGCCTGTGAGTACAAACTAGGTGATAAATATTGGGTTAATGTAGGGATATAGCCTAATTCCTGGTTGTAATGTTGTTAGATGTCCTGATGATGGAAGCTTGCATGCTTTCGAAACGTCGGGATCTACAGTAAAGGAGCTGAAGAGAAAATAAGGCCTAATTAAATTCTCCCTGGGAATTCCTTGGAATCGTGATTAAATTTAATACATACGCAGTTTTAAGAAGCTTGGGAGGGCACCACCAAGAGGCCTCTCCAAGTTGTTTTCTCTCGTTGCTTTTTGACATTTTATGTCTTTACTTTGGCACACAAGCTAAACAAGCCATCAATTGAATTGAATAGATGAACGCAACCTTTCTGTTACTACAATATATTACCGGGTCTTTATTGAAACCAAAACCGTAACTAAGAATTCGTAACTCGACACACTAGGTACCTATCTAACGACCAAACTATGCCACACAACCTAAGCACAAATGCACTGGGTCGCCTTTTTCGAGTCATCTTCTCGGGATCGGACGAATCGTCGACGACGGAGGTGATTTTGATAGCCAATAACCACCCCCAGAACTCGCTGATCACAATGAGACCACCCTCATGAAAATGTGTTTAACCGCTCGGGCGTAATGCTGTGATACACAAAAACACACACACACAAAAACGAGATGAGCGCATCTTTCCATTTTTTTGGAAAGGTTGCGCTAAAAAACGTTGAATGAAAAACGCTGCAAATTTTACACAAGGGTTTATTATTCTTTGATATACCTACGTTACTTGTGCAGAAATTTAATTCTGTCAATGAAGAAATTAAAAAAAAATTTTTTTTGAATTTTTATCTAAAAAAATGTTTGTTTTTTTGGATTTTTTTTTCAAAAATGTTTATTTTCAATAATTCTTTATTTTTTACTCGAAAAATACCTATTAAACATCCTAGGAGCCTTCAAAAATCCCATTTTTAGCCCCATGAAATCCCTAAAGATCGCCCCAGTGAAATCGGATCGTTCCGGGACCCCAAAAAATGGATTCTACGTCCAAAAATACTTCGAAAACGACACCTAACTCGATTCCATACCCCAAAGCCTTCAAAAAACCCCACCCGTAGCCCCATTATAGCCCCATAGCGCCCCACGGGTTTGGGCGATCGGACTGAAAATCTTGCGGGCACAACAAGATGGTAAACCAAGTATTTTGTCAAAATTTCAGATTTTTAAAAAAATTCCTACTGCCCAAAACGGCCTGGACGGCGGACGGACATTTCGGATTTAGAATGTAGACCTCTTGAAACGGATAATGTCAAATTTTGAGCCCGATCGGAGTCGTCGACCCCCGTCGCGAAAACATAGGTGTATTATTCCAAGAATAATAAACCAAAAGCGTTTAGGACATAATATGTCCTATATTATAAATATGTATATTATACATATGTATATTATACATAATGTCCTAATTGTATATGTGACGTATGCGTTTCCTAGTAACGTCGCGGTTTTCCAAAGGGCCCACCGGCCAGTCTGGGCCTGCCAGGAGGTCAAATAAGTCGTTTTCCGAGTAATATTGTTTCGGTAAAGTTGGCACTTGGTAACGTAAGGTAATAATTACCTTACGTTACCAATCAATAATTATTATTGATCTGGCTGTCACGAAAAACAATGATTACAATTGCACACTAATGGGTTACACGACATGGAACTGGTTCACCACTCGCCAGTATTGTATTAAATTTTGTTCTAATTAAGCAACTTGTCAGCCGTGTGCTCTCCTCTACCTTGCATTTGTATGATTTCAGCCAACAAGAAATCCCGGCCAGTTGAAGACAGTAAGGCGCAGTAGAAGTAAGTTCTCGCAGCTTAGGTCGTCTGAAGAAAACACTATTAATAGGATCGTCTGTCCATTCAGTTCTGACACTCAGTGTTAGTTTTAGGATTTGCGATACACTTTGGGGATAATGTGAGGGGTATGTGTCCATTCCTTAAGGGTGATTGCACCAGGAATTTAATTGGTACTGCCTACTAGGATGGTATTCAATTTAGTGTCATTATTATAATTTGTATGACTTTTTTCAAACTCGGTCAGTCCTTCGTATTATTCCTTGTTTATTAAATAAATGTACTTATTAGCTATTTTTATTATTGAATATTTTTATTAGCTGATTAAGATGAGATTTGTTTAACATATAGTAAATACGTCACGCATAATGAATTATTTATTATTATTCTCTCATGTCTATCTACGGCCCAAAAATTATACTTAGGTTTTTTAAAGAGTAGTTTGTATGATCATTAAACCTATGAGCAATAAAATGGCTACTATGTTCACATTGAGCCATTTTACCTGGACAGGAATAAAGAAAGGTAGATCTTTGTAGAAAAGTACCTATAATACTTACACTTTTATTAGGTAAAATGAAGAGTAACGCGGCATGGCTGACAATAACTGCAACAAGGTATTAAAGACGTTATATAAAAAACCAGGGGAATGATCACCGCAAAAATAAAGCGCTACCTACTCACAATATGTGAACATACGACGTAGTTCTCCACTAAATGAGTCATTGAAGGTAGGATGGAAAATAATTCAACTTCTTCTCCCAAAGTGCTCAAAAGGCAACTCGTAGTAGGAGTAGTGTTGAATATCTTTAACTGAAAAGAAAATGAGAAGCATAATTTGATTGTGCTTTCTGTAGACATCCAAATGTCTTGCAGACTCGTAAGCAAACGTTTGTCGCTCACTACTGGGTTGGTAAGTCCCGAAAATTGTGTACACACGATTGACCGTACATTGTAAATAATGTAACATCGGTTGATGATATTTTCCTTACATTTGAAAAAAGTCGCGTTTAACAAAAGAAAGAGGGTCACATTGACCCTTTTGAAGTGGTTTTGGGGAAACTATCCCAAACGCTACCAGAAAATGGGGCTCTTCAGGTAATAGGAACGATTTTCGCGGCACATGCTCGAGATTGCTTGGTCCGCGACAAGATCAGAGCAGGTTTGTTGGAAAAGACTTTTTGTCGGGATTCTTCGCGTGCACCCATCGAACTCAGCATCCAGTGGAAGATTCCAGACGCATTAGGCGAAGTGTAAGTAACCTGTTTTTCTCGACGGGACGCACGTCTAGTCAGGAATGTATTTCATGCAAAACATTGAGCATCTCGAACGTATAAAATGACAGGCCAGCGTATGGTACCATCACGCACAGAATCGAAACAAATCCGCGGTAAAGATCTTTCAAACCTCCTCCATGAAAATAGGCTCATCAGTTTGACAGCTTTACCGTATTATAATGAAATGTATACTAATGTATAATACCACAACCGCGAATTTCTCATCGGTCTGACTTCTCTGAATATCGAAGAAGCCGCGTGCACTATGCCGGGGTAGACTTCACCGCCGGTGATCTGGAAAGCAAAGATGGTGTGATGGGGAAACCCTGATGGTGTCCAAAGGGTACGTCAGGAGTACCTACTGCCGTAGCTCCGGCGCACGATCCAGCCAACAGCTTCCCCACAGGCCAATGAGGTCCAAGCAACTCCTTGAACAACTAACATATTATGTTACTTATTAAGTAAAATAAGATAAAATTAAGCAATCAAACAAAGAATCAGGTTCAAAAAGGCAACGTGAACCTAAAGTACAACAGAGAATGGCAGCTTCTAAGTTATTTCGAATTAGAATTTGAAAGCCGTTTTCACTTTTAACTTCATTACCTACACCTCAACAATGGGGAAAAGTACACGAATTCAAGAAATTAAGCAACAAATTATCACTGACAAATCAACAGGATCCAATGGTTTGTGGCACACGGATGTCGGGATTGCCATCTTCCGTTTTCACTGTAGAGACGAATAACTAGGTATACTCGAACAATCCCCTTTTTTTCATATCAACCATATAAAACATGACGAAATCATCCCACTTCCTCTTTACTGCACCAATATACCGACCTAGGTACCTACTCCAGCAGAGTCCAACCACCATGCAGAGAGTAGTATTCGCAACGATCCTCATCACTGCAATGTATGTGGCAACTGAAGTAAGTAACTAAGAATTATCACAAATCCTACTTTTACAATCTACTAGTAAGTGTAAACTTTCGTGTGAACAAAATGTGAGTCAGCTTCCGTTTTAGACTGCCGGCGAATCGTGCAAAGAACAACCAACACCGAAAATGGTTCGAAATCTATACCTACGTCAAATTAGACGAAACTGATCACCACATGATGTTTTACTAACTCAGTTCTGTACAGGGAGAGGTTATTAGGTGCTGTGACGTTGATTCGAAGGAAATGACGCCGAAGGTAAAAGAAATGCAAAACTCGAGCATGAGCTGCTACGAGTCCTATAAAGATGAATACAAAGCATTGTCCGAAGGTAACAGCAATTTGCCAAAATATCTGTAAGCAACAAACTTACGATGGCAGAACTCAGAATAACAGTGGAATCGCTTTTCAGAAGAAATGAGACAGAAGGGCGGTGAAAAGTTTGGAGAATATAATGCAAGTTTCGTCACAATTTTAAAAATATACATTAAAATTAAATAAATACCGATGTTGAGCTCAATTAAGCAACATTTCAACGGTTTTTGTTGCAGTGTATGATCGAATGCATCTACAAAAATATAGGAGTGTTGGTATGTTTTGTCAACCACCCTAGGGAGTGAATAACACCGGAGTGGAAAGTTCAAACTAATATATTTCCACAGTTAACTTGTTTCTTAGAAGTTTGTTACCAAAACAGAACCCAGATGGAACCGTGGACAGAAGCAAATTCCTGGAAATGACAACCGAAAGTTTCTCCGAAGAATTTCAAGAGCCAGCTACCGCAGCAGTAACCAAATGCTTAGGTAGGAAAAAAGGTGGTACTCCTGTAGGTGTGAGACGTGTGTATCGTTCTATACAATACCTACAGTACCTACTGTATTTTCAGAAAAGATGAACGGTAATGACTTGTGCGCTAAAACTGGAGGGATCATTCAAGTGAGCAAATGTTTTATGGCTGAAATGGTCCTGGTAAGCAATTGAAAATCATTTCCCCTAAAAAAAAAAGGTTCAAACTCAACCAGAAATATTTTTACAGAATTGCCCAACAAACCGCTTCAACGACAGTGAGTATAAAATCTGACGCAATCTGAATAATTTATTTTTTGAATATAAAATATTGTCATTAACTAACAAAAATAAGATAAGATTAATTCAATGTAAGACGGAAGAAACCGTATTCTCAAGTACTCGTGCAGACCAGAGTGCGCCAACAAATCGCCATAATAAAGGCGGTGTCGCTCAGACTAAAAGGGACCCAAACATTTTGGGCCAAAATAAAATTGATCTCTCAGTGAAGGATGTTGGTGTCCTTCCAAAACTCTTAAGAATGAAGGAAGTCCAGCTCAACTATTTGTTTGTTCAGTAGCTACCCCATGAGTCCATAACAATTTTGGTTTAAAAATTTCAAATCAAATTAATTAAATGAAACTATTAATTCATTTGATTAATTGAATGGTAATGTAAATTTTCATTTAATTTTAGCTTCTTAATTTTAAGTTCTAGTAAATAGATCAATGATTGATCTTAATATTTATGCTAGCAACTTAAATTATTGAAGGTGTACTTTAATTATTGAAGATATGGTTGATAAACTAATTGATGTCACTGTAAATTTTACAATCACAGCGATTGCAGACATGATATTCATTACCTTCTATTACATACATATAATATATTATATTAGGTACATTTTTTTACAGCCGAGACGTGCCGGAACACGAGGGAATATTTGAGGAACTGCGAAGATAGATTTTCACAAGCGTAAAAGCACAAAAAAAAGGCAGTTCTAAATGTTGGATGGAATCATATTCTCTGGGAATTTTGTTTTCATTGCTGTGAGTATGAGTACTACTCATTGAGTAGGCCTACCCTTTTGGCCCATCACATTAAACAAATTTCAAATTAATTATATAAATTCGTTCCGCTACCTACTTGAAGCATGCTTCGGAAGCATTGCTTCCTCGAGTGTCATTATTTTGGAATCTATTCCAAAGATGGTCTAGGTGGCGATTTAGCACATCTTCGGTTCATCACGTGGTCACTTGAAGTGAGCTACATCCTGAATTATATTTAGGCGTGCCATCAGTTGAAGTAGGTACGATGGTGATTAGCTCGCTAGTCAAATCAGCCACATGACACCAATCAGCCCACCACCTCCACACGATGTACCTACTCAGCTTGTGGTTGGTATGTTTCTGATAAGTACCAAACATTTCCCACGATCTACAGATGGGTATCTTTAAGTTATATAGTGAGATTTGAATCGATATTCAATTTGTACCAAGAAGCGCTGTAGACGCGAAAACACGCGAGCGAAGCATGATAATAAAATGTGTTTCATTTAGGTACTGGAGGTACCGACACATCTCAACAATTCAAAGTCAACTTATCTGCATCACTCGACGTTTGAGGACTTCGGCACAGAATGCAAAACCATCACGTGACAGGAATCCAAACATAAATGTAAATACATTTCGAACGCGGTGAACTGCGTCGCGGCATAAGGGAAACTCGAACCATCTGAGCTCTGTTTCCTTTGTAAAGCTCTGAAATTGACTCTTTCGTTTTAAATCACAGCTCTCATTCCCGAAAATACTCCTGAAAAACGCAGACCTGTTCAGAATATAGACGTGGAAACATTGTTTCAATCGCACTTAATGATTTATAGGACAGTATTTCATGCAGCCCAGTCACGAATCAATTTAGTCACGAATATGGTAGTTTGGAAAGAAATTAACCTTCTTTCTTTCGAGTTGTTTTTTGGGGGGACAATGACTCAGAACAAAAGGGAAGTGAGAGGCCGTCGAAATCGCGGCAAAAGTGGGCAATGTTTTCGGACAAAACTTGTGTTCCAGCACCAAGACGTTTTAACAGTTGAGTTCATGGAAAATTTCACGCTATCCGAGCCTGTATCACTTCTCAGTGCTTAATTTCACAAGTCTTTAAATCGGTTTCCCTTCTAGATGACAAGATTGACATTACTCGAGCTGATACCTACTCTAGGGGAAAGTCGTGTACCTCGGGACAGTTTTTGTTTTTGGCTTCCTGTGAAGTCCTGAAAAGACAAATGGGAACCCTGACTATTTTCCTTGTATCCTAGTCCATTGCCCAAGCTTCACGATTTATTTCAGATTTTTCACAATACTCAAAATATTTTTAAAATCGATTTTTCAAAATCAATTTTTTGTCCCGAGGTACGTGACCAGTCGTGTACCCTGGGACATCGAGCTCTGTACCTTGGGACAGAGTCGTATCTTGGGACAGAATGGTAAATTTGAAGAAAAAAAGCTAACGAAGCTTTCAAATTGTGTATTTTGTATACATTAATTAATCCTCAGTCTTAAAAGTAATAAAATTGGGCTTCCAAAAATTGCCATAGAGCTTCGAGCAATTTGTAGGTAACTACATAAAGTGCAGATCACAATGAGAGATCACGAAACGAAATGACTGAAGGGGTAAAACACCACTTAAAATCACAAATATTTGTAGGCACAAAACAAAATTTACCGTAAAATTACCAAAAGGAGAAATAAATCTTAGGTTTATCACGAAACGAAATGACTGAAGGGGTAAAACACCACTTAAAATCACAAATATTTGTAGGCACAAAACAAAATTTAGCGTAAAAATTACCAAAAGGAGAAATAATTCTTAGGTATAACGTGAATGAAAGAAAAAATTGACTTGAAAATTAAATTAACGAAACCTTAAAAATTACAAGTGGGGAAATCGTTGTGTCATTATTTGACATTAAATTGTGAGAAGTCGACTTGAAAGTTGTGACGTCACCCGTCACTCGCCAGCGTCGGAATCGACCAACCCCGATTTCACGTGTTCCTCCCTCCCTGTTTGGGTAGCCCGGGAAGTGGACACAGGACCGAATCACATTGGTGGATCTCTGTCCCCCCCACGCCCCTCTCTTCACGAGTGGGACGTTGGGGCGGGAAGGGGGGAGATGGGAACGAAGCAGACCTTTTTCTAGGATTCAACTTTTAGCTTTGGTCGCCATCATTTTCTTATATAATTCAATTTGCGATTCTTTTACTTCCGGTGTCTCTAGGCCCACGCCGCTCGACTACACTCAGGTGACCGGTGAGATCGTATTTGTCTTATTTGATTTGATTGATTTGCTTCGTTTGCCATTTTTCCCCATTTCGCCTTTTTGCCTTCTGGCCCAACTTTGATTCTTTTTCGAGAGGTTTTATTCTAACGAATAAACCTCGTTTCGTTTAACTTTTACATTTTCCTTTTTCTTTCACCCTTTTACCTATTTATTTCAGCCCAGAGCGGGCGTATTGGGTTTTCATTGATTTTTATACCGATCTAACGATCAGAAATCATTTAATTTACCTTTTGCTCCACGTTGTACACCACGTGGTGGAGGAAACCTTTGGGTTTTCCTTATTTAGGGATCCCGACCACTCGGAGTTAATAATCCGTCGGGTCGGTGCGATATCACATGGTATCAAGACCGTGGTTATCTACGTTTAGATATTACAGATCCACGAATCGGCGCTTTCGGGAAAATTCAATTTTCGGCGTCTTCAGGAGATTCGATCTTCGGCGCTTTCGAAAAATTTAGTTTCGGCGCTTTTGGAGGATCCAATTTTTGACGCTTTTCGGAAAATTCAATTTTCGGCGCTTTTCGAACATTTTTTTTTGATAGTGGTGTAAAATTCCACAAAAGAATTCGCTTCCACGTAACCAACATTTTTACGTTTTTTCCAACGAATGGTAGCAGCTCTGCGAAATTTTTTTACGTTCCTTGCTCAAGGGAAACCAGAAGAGATTTTATTTTCTTCCTCGTTTCGGCCCACGCGGTCGACATTTTTAGGTAAGAGGGTTCAACCAACCGTTGAATTATCTTTCCACGTTAGGCGGGCAGGAGGGGTTCTGACGTCACACCACGTGAGGTTCATAGGAGTCCCCCTTCCTAACGGACCGGACAGAAGACGACCTTGAACGTCTTGCGCATTGGGTCAAGTGCAAACCTCCCCACCGCCTATCCTCCGGACATTCACCCGGGTTCTGATTACGTGACCTTGTAAACAAGCCGTTTAGTCCCTTTAAATTTATTTTGAGGGCGTCACGTCAGTTGGTCACGGCGATTAGAGATGGCGGAGGGTGGAGACGCGGAGGAAATTCCATTTTGTGGCCTTTGTGATGACGACGCGATCCAAGCCGAAGCCGCGAACCCTGTTTTCTGTCAAGGTTGTGTCACAACATACCATTCCGCGTGTTTAAATATGCGGTACGTCCTATGGACCAAAATGAATGCCGAAAACAAAGGGAAATTTCGCTGCACGGATTGTAGAGCGAGACAAGCAATTCCGGACGTTTCCCAACAATTGGCTTCGGCGTTTGCAAACTTGCGGATACCTCCTCCCCAGCAAGCACCCCCACTCCTACCAACCCCACCCAAGGGAGTAGTCCCCAGTTATCTACAGAAAACCATTGAAGAAATCCCACCTTTTCAGCCTACCAACGCGAATCAAACGCTGAGGTTTTTAATGAAATTAGAACACATTAATGTGATTGCTCCAGAACAAGTAGGGAACATTGTGTTGCAACTTTCTCTTGACAAACGATTCCATTATTTGAAAACGCTCGTAATGGACCACCCCGAATTATTTACTTATGATTCATTAAGGGAAAGAATAACTAAGGATCTATTACCTCCGAATATTAGATTTCAATTGATAAATTCACACATTCACCGTATGCAATACGAACGAGAGACCTTTCGGAATTATGTGGATTACCTCTTTACTTGTAATAAAATTTTAGGAGCGTACACCAATGAGGCCGCTCTTATTGATGTACTACTAACTCAAGTCCGCCCGGACACGAGCATTTTCTTCTCTTTCTATGCAAAACCTGATTCACGGCGAGCCTTAAATGAATTGGTCGCCCATGTCGAAACCTCGCAACGGAACCAATTCAGCGCGAAGGGTCATTCTGACCAAGACGGTAATAAAAATAAGGGCGCGTTCGCCCAACATAACCATAAAAGCCGCGAATCGGGGAGCGCCGACGACCCGAGAAATAAATCAGAACCGTCTGATAACCGCTTTAAACGCAATAACACTACGTCGCACGATTCCGCTTCTAAATCTCCGCATGCTTCTTCTGGGAGCGCGGGCTCTCAGAAACTAATAAAACAAGATGGGCAACGGAATCAGTCGACCTCCTGGCGTCATCGTCAGGCAGGTATGATAGCAACGAACAACAAAGGGAAGTCACAGCATCAACAGAAGACTTCTCCTGCTAAACAGGAGAAGGATTCACAAGACGATGCAACATCTCAACAGAAACACCTTGCTAAAAGCGCTTCCGAACCTAGTACATCTAGGAATTCCTCAAGTGTTCATGTGTTTCGCACATCGCCTCGGGAACGTATTTTCTCTCTGAGGGCGCGAAACGCTGATTTTAATATACAGCTGGAGGGGAAGCCTTGTGTATCATTACTGGATACAGGTTCAACCCTGACAGCGATTAAAAGGTCATTTTTTGAGGAAACATTCCCCAATAAAATGAACGTGACAACTTCTGTCACGGAACAGGTCATCTCTGTGGGTAATGGTTCGACAATGAACACGACACTCACGGTATGGTTGACAGTAAAAATTGCCAAACTGACATGGAAACATAAATTTTTCGTCGTGGAAAATTTATTGTTGGATGTCGTACTTGGGATGGACTTCTTAACAAAAACAAAAATGATTTACAATATCGCGGATGGATTAATCACATTTCAAGACCATCCAAATTTAGTAGTTCCGTTGAACGATGAAGTGACGGAAAATTCCATACAACCGACACCAGGCGAAAGATTGAACGTCATAAAACAGACCGACGAAACGAATTCACACCTTCAACAAGAATTTCCTGACGTTTTAACCAGCAAACCAGGAAGAACACATATTTTAACATATGACGTACAACTGAGCGAAAATGCACAGGTTCCTTATGCCAGATGTGCCTACCATCTAAACCCAGCTTTATTACCTCACATGAAGGACGAAGTACAAAAACTATTGGATCAAGGAGTTATTCAACCATTCCGCGGCCGACCTACGTCAGCGTCTTTCCTCGTCTCCAAACGAAAAACAGATGCAACGGATCAACCAGCTTACCGACTTGTGTGCGACATGAGAAATTTAAATAAGCAGATAGTTTGTCATAATTTCCCTTTACCAACCATCCCAAGTTTATTAGCACATTTAAAAAACGCGAAATACATGACTCTGATCGACTTAAATTCGGCTTACCATCAGGTGCCAATTTCAGTCGAGACACAACATTTGGTGTCTTTTATAACACCATTTGGAACTTATAAATATACCGTCGTCCCCTTCGGGTTGGCAACGGGCGGGGCGGTGTTAGCGGAACTCATGCAGTCCGTTCTTGCCGACTTACACGGTCGGATTTGTATTTGGTACCTGGACGACTTGTTAATTTATTCAACAAACTTTCAACAGCACTTCCAGGATGTGAGTACGGTCCTCGACCGTCTACGAGCAGCGAACTTAACAGTAAATTGCGACAAATTGAAATTTGCTTGTACCAAGGTACAGTTTTTGGGGCATGTGGTGGCGGATGGTTCGGTGACTGTTGACCCAGAGCGGACACGAATTCTGGGAAAATTGTCCCGGCCGACGACGCCCAAGGGCGTAGCCCGGCTCCTAGGTGCCATTGGTTTTTTCCAAAGTTTTATAGAGAATTATGCGCAGCTTTGCGTACCGTTAAATAATTTACGTCGTAAAAATGTCCCTTTCCGGTGGACAGACGCGTGCGAACAATCATATCAAACCTTATTATCTAAAATCAGCAACCCGCCAATCCTGGCATTGCCTGATTTTAATCTCACATTCTCCTTGTGGACAGATGCCTCAAATGACGCCATATCGTTTATTTTAACACAAGCTGATTCCGAAGGGCGCCACAGGCCGATCGCCTATGGTGGGAGAAAATTAACTTTATCAGAATTAAAATTTACTATTTACCAGAAGGAATTTCTCGCTGTCTTAGAAGGAATCCGGAAAAACCGATTTTATTTACAGCATGTGAAATTTATTCTGTATGCAGACAATCGCTCCATCATCGAAACGACAAAATTGGATAATCCATGCGCGAGAGTGCAGCGCTGGATAATCCGGTTAATGTCCTATAATTTCCAGATCGTTCATATACCGTCCACAGCAAATGTAGTTGCGGATTTTTTGACGCGAGCGCAATACAGTTATGATAACCCACCTGTCATTACCAACCTAGTCCCAATTAATGATAACAGCGTAACCCAACATGCTTCCGTGCAAGCACAGCATAAGTCTTACGACGAGTTAATGCACACCTTATCAGGTAAACTACAACAAGATGCACAGGTGCGTAATGACCACATCAATTATTTAAATTCATTCCCAGCATTGTATGACCAACTACCGAGGATGCAGCAAGACGATCCCCACTGGGGTGAAATAATCCGAAATTTACAAACACAACCTAATAATGATTATTTTATCGAAAACAACATTTTGCATCGGCGAACTAATGCTGGTAGGCGAGTTTGCCTTCCAACCACTTTATTTCCTCATGTCTTTTCAGTCAGTCATGATGCAGTGTTAGGAATGCACCAGGGTATCGAAAAAACACTGGCACGGATACAGGTAAATTTTTATCACCCTGATATTCGGTCATATGTAACAGGACGTATCAAGGAGTGTTTGACGTGCGCCAGAACGAAATACGCTCAGCGGACGGGAGGAGAGCTGAGTTCCTTCGATTATGAACATCCTATGCAGGGACTCATGATCGATGTGGCCCATTTCCCACGTTCCACGGCGGGTCATAAGTTCTTACTCGTCGTCCTCGACGCCTTCAGCAACTTCGTATTTTTGTTACCCTTACGAACCCAGACCTCCAATTCAATAATTAAATCCTTGCATGAAAATGTGTTCACTGTCTTCGGCTTTCCAGCAAATTTGGTTTGCGACAACGCAACCGTTTTCAGGTCAACAACGTTCCGAAACTACCTTACCGATAAAGGGATAAATAACATAAATTTCCCGAGGTATTACCATAACCCTAACAAAGCGGAGCGGATGATAAAGAACGTCAAACAAGCGATAACGGCTTACCATGCAGAGAACCAGGTAAAATGGGATACTAATTTATCTGATTTCCAGCTTGCCTTGAATTCTGTTTGTCATGTTTCGACGAAATTCACACCCGCTAAGTTGTTTTTGGGGCGAGAGCTACAGCTACCGCTTCATTTAGTGTGGCAATTGGAGCCAGATGCGACACCGGCTGACGTTACACGGACGTGGGCAGCAGCACTGACGAATTTGGCAGCGGCTAGAAAAATTCGGGCCAAATATTATAACCAGCGTCACGTAGGAATTAAATTAGTTCCAGGGGACATTGTCCTGATAAAGTCGTATATTCTCAGCTCCGCCATAAACCACATCAATTCGAAGATAGCGTACAAATACAGTACTCCATACCGCGTGGAGGAGGTATTGAGTCCTGTGACATACCGACTGATTAACGTCGCGGATCCTGCGGACGTCAAGGTCCAGCATATTTCGCAAGTGAAGCTGTTCCAGTCAAACACCGCTGCGTCAACATCGGCGACGGCGGATCAGTAGCGGCGTAATTGCTAGGTTAGGATGTATCACTAACCGTCATTTGTTTTAGGCAACTACGACCGTGGACACAAATACTCAAACATTATTTTCAACGAAGTCTGCTAACAAGCACCCACTATGGATATCAGCAGGAAACCAGGAATGCGATGGACGACAGGATATTGCAAATTCCATACTACCGAAGAAACTCCGCTGAACTTCATTTTTTTTTATTCTCCTCCAACCAGTCCGGTGACATCGGCGGGGGTTTTTTAAACCTGGGCAACCGGCCTAAGGTTTTTCCCCCATTCCCCAACATTAGCATTTTCTTTAATTTTATAATTTTGCAAACACGACAAAAACAATCCACATGAAGTACAAATGCCTTCAGCACTACTGTAACTCTCGCGGGAGGGGCAAAGCTGGGCTTGGGCGCACGGTCCTTGTGCACACTCCCGGGACTCCCGTGGGGAGGGGGTGTGACGTCACCCGTCACTCGCCAGCGTCGGAATCGACCAACCCCGATTTCACGTGTTCCTCCCTCCCTGTTTGGGTAGCCCGGGAAGTGGACACAGGACCGAATCACATTGGTGGATCTCTGTCCCCCCCACGCCCCTCTCTTCACGAGTGGGACGTTGGGGCGGGAAGGGGGGAGATGGGAACGAAGCAGACCTTTTTCTAGGATTCAACTTTTAGCTTTGGTCGCCATCATTTTCTTATATAATTCAATTTGCGATTCTTTTACTTCCGGTGTCTCTAGGCCCACGCCGCTCGACTACACTCAGGTGACCGGTGAGATCGTATTTGTCTTATTTGATTTGATTGATTTGCTTCGTTTGCCATTTTTCCCCATTTCGCCTTTTTGCCTTCTGGCCCAACTTTGATTCTTTTTCGAGAGGTTTTATTCTAACGAATAAACCTCGTTTCGTTTAACTTTTACATTTTCCTTTTTCTTTCACCCTTTTACCTATTTATTTCAGCCCAGAGCGGGCGTATTGGGTTTTCATTGATTTTTATACCGATCTAACGATCAGAAATCATTTAATTTACCTTTTGCTCCACGTTGTACACCACGTGGTGGAGGAAACCTTTGGGTTTTCCTTATTTAGGGATCCCGACCACTCGGAGTTAATAATCCGTCGGGTCGGTGCGATATCACAAAGTCTTCTCTCTCCGTCGACCGGTTTTCTTTTAACCCGGTTGCTGAGCGTGGCATCTAAAAAAAAAAAAAAAAAACTATGAAAAAAATGATAATATTCGAATATTATCTCATTATTCACCAAAAAATCGTGTCCCAAGGTACAGGAAACGGAATGTCCCGAGGTACAAGAATGGCAACTTTTTAGGAAATTTGTGTTGATGACTTGAAAAATGACGGAAACATCTCGCAAACGTTAGGCACTTCAGAACAAACCTCAGGGAGCGTAATGCAACCAAAATTATTGAAATATTCTACTTACCTTCTCTACAATCGACGTTTCAACTGATGGGCATTATTTTTTCGTCAGTAGCACGAAGTAAACAAACTGTTATCAGACTGATACGGTGCATAGTAGCGGGAGTTGCGCTCAAGCCCCAGTGTTGCCAAGCTATTTGCCTGCTACTAGCGACCTTAATCGATTTTTTTCCTCTTTCCTTCATATCGATATCGTTACTGTCCCGAGGTACAAACGTCCCAAGGTACACGACTTTACCCTATGCC
The DNA here is from genome assembly GCA_955831195.1 of Pilophorus perplexus. NCBI lineage: Eukaryota > Metazoa > Arthropoda > Insecta > Hemiptera > Miridae > Pilophorus > Pilophorus perplexus. The sequence continues at coordinate 23,800,734 of OY037010.1, forward strand.
AAATTTCTCGAATTTGTATTCCTATTCAATGCAAAATTTGCTTTATTAGAACTTATCACTACCGTGTGCTAAATTTTACAAATTTTTCCATTTTTAGCCTTAGTGCATGAAAAAAGTGGCATTTTTGAGCAATTATCACTACCTAATGCTATATTTCTCACTGAGCATATGTCTGTACTGTATGTAGGGGCTCACACTATATCAACTTGTATCACAACTAGGCCCTCGATCACACCCGCGGGTGAGAAAAACAAGCCATCAATTGAATTGAATAGATGAGCGCAACCTTTTTGTTATTACGATATATTTAATGAGCGAGAGAAACTAAGAAACAGTAGGTATCTAGCGACCAAACTATGCCACACAACACAACATCCACGTGATGCTCATTACGTAAACAACTGCACCCTAACGACCGATGCGTAATAAAACCTTATGCCGATCAGAGGTAACGAACGGCTCAGGCTGCAAAAATCGTTTTGGAGTCGTTGGAATCAGCCTAAAAAGCTCATTCCATAGATCCTTGTACCAACGAAATCGGACAAAAACTTTCGTCCCCCTTTTGAGGCCTCCTTAGTTACACATCAGAGATAAACAACTTTCGTCGTGAAGGACCTCCCGAAAACCGATGAAGGGGATGAGGGAGGAAAAATCAAGGTAGCCTATAACCACCCCCCGAACTCGCTGATCATAATGAGACCACCCTCATGAAAATCTGTTGAGCCGCTCGGGCGTGATGCTCTGTACACAAACAAACAAACAAAACAAGCCATCAATTGAATTGAATAGATGAGCGCAACCTTTTTGTTATTAATATTTAATGAGCGAGAGAAACTAAGAAACAGTAGGTATCTAGCGACCAAACTATGCCACACAACACATCAAAAGTATCCACGTGATGCTCATTACGTAAACAACTGCACCCTAACGACCGATGCGTAATAAAACCTTATGCCGATCAGAGGTAACGAACGGCTCAGGCTGCAAAAATCGTTTTGGAGTCGTTGGAATCAGCCTGAAAAGCTCATTCCATAGACCCTTGTACCAAGGAAATCGGACAAAAACTTTCGTCCCCCTTTTGAGGCCTCCTTAGTTACACATCAGAGATAAACAACTTTCGTCGTGAAGGACCTCCCGAAAACCGATGAAGGGGATGAGGGAGGGAAAATCAAGGTAGCCTATAACCACCCCCGGAACTCGCTGATGACAATGAGACCACCCTCATGAAAATCTGTTGAGCCGCTCGGACGTGATGCTCTGTACACAAAAAAAAAAAAAAAAAAAAAAAAAAAAAAACATACATGTCGAAGAGGTGAGCGCACCTTTCCATTTTTTGGAAAAAGGTTGCGCTAAAAACATAAATGTCGAAGAGGTGAGCGCACCTTTCCATTTTTTGGACACAACCTTTTTATTTTGTAAAAAAAAAAAAAAAAAAAAAAAGGTTTATTATTCTTTGTTTAATGTGAAAAAATTACTTCTGTGTCATTAAAAATAAATCTTTGAAAAAAAAAAAACTCGGAAAACTACACCATATTTGACCTCCTGGAATTCTTCAAAAATTCCATTAAATGTGTAGCTCCATGAGAAACCCATAGATCCCCAAACCAGATGGTTCTGGGATCCCCAAAAATGGATTCTACGACCAAAAATACGTCTACCTAAAACGACACCGTACAAAATTGACATTCACGTGAATCACTTTTATGAAGTAACGCAACAACAGTTTGTTGACGTTTTAGCGTTCTAGTTAAGCCGGTGCGCTGTTGGACGGAACTCAACAGCGATTCAAACGGCATGGGGAACAGCCGTAGACAGCGATAAACGTCGGTCGACAGACACTGTGAGACCCGGAACAAACCTATTCATTCGAGCGGCCAGTTCCCGTTCCCGGCAGCTTTTCCGGCTTCTGATCTCGAAGCGTCGAGAACAGACTCCAGGACAACTGTCCTCTTTGCGATTGTAGCTTCCTCCTCGGATACCTCACCCGAGATGTCGGGGGAGGTTTCCTGATCGACGGAAACTATGCCAAAATTATTACGATCAGACATGACGTTGATTCGTAATGAATTAGCGTAATTAAACGGGCTAAGTCAGCTAAAGACATGAGGTTCGAGGGGGTCTCTCAAGTCGGCTGCAGTTAAGCCGAACACAGGAGAACTAAGCGAGCGTGAGCGCGCTGGCGCGTCACGAGTCGATCAGTGCACCTGCGTGGTCGGGCGTCCAGCATAGGCGGGAAGGACATCGAGATGTTGTGATGTAGAGTTCCCTACACTCGGTTTTTGGTTTATTATTCTTGGAATAATACATTATGTTTTCGCGACGGAGGTCGACGACTCCGATCGGCCTCAAAATTTGGCATTATCCGTTTCAAGGGGTCTAGATTCCAAAACCGAAATATCCATCCGCCGTACGCCGTCCAGGCCGTTTTGGGCAGTAGGAATTTTTTTTTTTTTTAATCTGAAATTTTGACAAAATACTTGGTTTACCATCTAGTTGTGTCCGCAAGGTTTTCAGCCCGATCGCCCAAACCCCTGGGGCACCAGGGGAGTGGATTTTTGAAGGCTTTTGGCTATGGGATCGAGTTAGGTGTCGTTTTCGAAGTATTTTTGGACGTAGAATCCATTTTTTGGGGTCCCGGAGCGATCCGATTTCACTGTTGCGATCTATAGGGCTTTCATGGGGCTACAAATGGGATTTTTGAAGGATCCCAGGAGGTCAGTTTTGAAAAAAAAAAAAAAAATTCTATTTTTTTTTCATTGACAGAATTAAATTTCTGCACAAGTAATCTATATCAAAGAATAATAAGCCCAAGTGTAACATTTGCAGTGTTTTTAATATGTTGTTAGGGTCCCTTAGAAGAGTTCATTACCAAGTTTACAACCCTGAAAACCTTCTACTACCTTTTTGGTAGGTAGTAAAAAAAACTGCAAAAGTTTCGGGCTTTATTCAGTTTTCAAAAAATAAATAAATAAAATAATAAGGAAGGGTATTTTGACAAAGTTTACCCTATACGTAATTAAAGTAGGTTAGATTCGCTACAATTTGTAACCAAATGGAGCTCTGTAGGTCCATTGGTTACGGAAATGCAGCCTACTGAAAATGGGCGATTTTTTCCAAAAAAAAGTGCAATTTTATTGGTAGGGTCACTTTTTAATACTCGCAGTGGCTAAACTAACGGTCCTACGTAAACGTTACGAGAATGGAAGTTGTGGAAAAATTACATTTAATGTAACAAACTTCAATTTAAGCGCAATTTGGGATTTCTAACCCTCATAATATATTATATGCTTTAGAAACTTGCATATCTAAAATTCAATTTTAGAAGAAAACGGTAGTGAAAATAGAATAAAATTTATTATATAATTAAAGGCAGATCTTTATGGAAAAGTATAATTAGGTAAAATGAAGAGTAACACGGTATGGCTGACAATAAATACAAGGTATTAACGCGTAAAAAAAAAAAAAAAAAAAAAACCAGGGGAATGATCACCGCGAAAATAAAGCGCTACCTACTCACAATATGTAAAAGTACGGCGCAGTTCTCCACTAAATGAGTCATTGAAGCTAAGATTGAACATAATACCAACACAGTACAACATCACAAATTTCATATAAATATACAAGCAACCTACTACGTTAGAAGCGGACCAATTGGTTCATAAAGTGGTTCTTTTTGGCTAGAAGTGTTTAAAACAAATGGACTACGTCCTTCATTCATTCGGCGATTCCAATAACAGCTACATTATTGCAAAAATGCAAACGCTTATTACGATACGTAATCATTCTTCTTCGTCACAAAAAGTACGTCAAAAGGTAACTCGTCAAGGAGCAGTATTTAACTGAAAAGAGAATTGGAAGCAAAATTTGGTTGTGCTTTCTGTAGATTTTCATAACATTCATCAGCTAACCAAAATCTGCCAAATTCACGTGCCAGCTGAACTGCCGGTACATAATGTCAGAATACAAATCACGTACAAAAATAAATTTCTACAACGAGTAATACACAAGTTAAACCTACAGTTTACAGCCTACATTTTTAGCTCTCACTATCATTTGGAGTGCAATGAAATGCAACACTTGTCTAAGTACAACGGCGAAACAATAAACGTTCGTGAGCAGCCTCAACAAAAATGCGAAATTATGACGGTGTTCACAATGGATTGAAAATTTGAAAAAAAAAAAAGTAATATATCACTCGTATCACTCAAGTCTTGAGAGAGTAAACATTTGATTACATAAATGTTGAGTTTAACTCACTAAAAAAAGAAAACTTGCAGAACTGTCTACAGTTCAAAAAATAGATTCTTAGAGTCAGAAGAGGACTTTGCGGAGATGGGAGTTTCAAATCGGCTTATAAACGACAACAGCGATGCGGACTGAGTCCACTAGACAAAACGATTTGCGCTTGTCCTAACACGAAGTAACAAAAACGTTTACCCGCTAAATGTCATGATGCATGAGTACTTAAGTAATGTAGAATAAGATAAATCGTAAAAGATTCCTTAAAGTTTAAGGCCTGTGTCGAGTTGGAGCGACTGTTTCATGAGCTCGTAGGTCGAAAAGGAGACGGCCACCATCGGCATGGCTCTGAGGTAGTTGATGCTCATCCCCCTGTACAGACCTTTGAAGACGCCGTTTTCTTTGTAGATGAGGACAAGAGTCTGAACCATCCCAAGGCTGAAACCGAGTGACAGACGTTAACCAATAATAATTTGTTGAGCGGTACATTATTTGGAGCTTGGTCGATCAACACTTCGTGACGTGCCGTAAAGTGAAAATGACAACTGGGTACCCCTGAGTTTTTATTTTTTGGAACCAGCGTAACTTCTTTTTTTAGTTTTTAGAGTTTTAGAGTTTTTTAGAGTGGCTACGTAATAAGTGAAAGGAGACAAACATTCGGAGAACAGCTCCTTGAGGACATCTTTCCAAACATTTCAAGCCCAATTTCATCAAAATCGGTTGAATATTAAGCTAATAAATTCAGGAAAACCCCAGTTTGAACACGAGGGATGGATCTGTCATGGATGGTATATGGTTCGGGCTAGGGATGCAAATCGATTTTCAATTAAATCAAAAATCTTTTCACCTCCGATTTTCCGATTTTTTTTTTTTTTTTTTTTTTTTTGCACCTGATTGCAGCGATTTCTATCTCAAAATCTATTTTTATTGCAGAATCGAATTGTTTTGTTCTTACACAGCATACCCACGAGAAGGATAAAATAGAAAACAAAGTCAACATCAGATCTTAGATTTTAAGAAGGGAGAACCAACCGAAGGACAACCATTAATAATTATTTATTAATGTGTCTACAAGGAGAAATTTCTCTGCAGACAATAGAAGACTACCACCACCACTACCTTGTTCATTTGTTTATCTCGAGTCTCATGCTCCATCGCTCCATTTTTCTTATTTTTATATCTTCTGAGCTGATGAAATTAACTCACACCACTCTCATTAAAATTTTCATTTAAAAAATTGTTGCATTTACTATGCAAAAGTTGTATTTAAGAAAATAATATTATATTATGCATAAGATAAAAACCTCTTTTTTTAAAGAAAAAAAAAATCGATTTTTTAAATCCGATTAATTCGTGCAATCGATTGTTGGCTAAAGATTTTGCGCCCAAGAACCAGTTAGTTCATCAGAGCCGTAGGCGATGGCTACCATTTTTCAGGCGGAAGTAAACGCTATTGGCACGTGTGTTCATCGGCTGTAATGTCGGCACATTAAAGGGGCCAACGTATACACATTGTCAGACAGTCAAGCTGCACTGAAGGCCTTGGCCTCATTTTATATTAGGTACATCAAAAGTGGTCTGGGACTGTCTGAATCAACTCAGGCCCCTTGCAAGGGACAATAGAGTGATCCTCGCGTGGTGTCACCAAGGCATTGAGGGTAATGAAGCTGCTAGTACCCATGCAAAGGAGCTCAGAATGTCTTCCAATAGGAAGACTTCTTCATTCTGGAAGGGGAATATTATGTCCATATTATGTCCAATCCACAACAGTTGGGACAGGAGAGATCCCGACCAAAATTAACGTTCCTGGGTAGGGCGTGTCCAACTCGGCATACTTGGTGGGACTGGAGAAGTGTCCAACCTCTCAAATCTGTAATAACAAGACTGTGCAGAGAGAACGTGTGTGTTCCAACTGTACCTTATCGGGAAAGGCACAGGTGCCCAACCTGCTGATGCGAAATCCATTCCAAGTCAACCAGCAGCAGAGGGCAGAGAGGCTCCCTACAGCAACAATCAGACCCACTAGGGACTGCAGTGGCGTCCATTAACTCACTCGCTTAATATTTAACCAATTTGTATGACATTTTGCCCAAAAAAGTCGACAATATGTCCCCATGAAGGTGTGTCGTTGAAATTTTTCACGTATTACGTAGCCCACTCTGAAAACCGCGTGAAATCGTGGTTCTTCCTCTTCAAAATGCGGAACCCCCTAATCAAAACCACAAACAGAACAGCTAAGAAATAAAGTAGAAAGAAAAAAAATATTGCCGCCTGTGGGTGTATTGCCGCTTGTGATTTGTGTAGATCATGGTACATGATTGTCTTATGACTTAGGTACCTGTGGGACACCCCCAGACCCCCGGATTATCTAAGTTTTGATCAAGGATCATAGCAAAGAAACATGGTACATGTTTTTCGGATTGGTATATTTAAATTCGCGATAAGGCGCCTATAAGTCACGACAGACACACAGACAGAAAGCTCAACATCTCAAGGGGGGCTCGACCCCCCTAAGCAGACATAAACGGTCCACCAAACCAATAGAAAAAAATTTCATCAAAATCGGCTCAATATTGGCTGAAATCCCCACTCCTTCCCTTCTTTAGGGAAGGAGAGGGGGTTGAAGGAGGGGAAAACGGAAAAAATCCTTGAGGGCGCTCAACCTATCTCAGAATGTACATCATTTTTGAATTTCTCGAGATTTTCAAGAACATATATACAATATATATAATATACCTATATATATATATTGATATAATATATATATATAAGGTTATCCGGGGATAAGGGGGTAGATCGGCGAAGGGTTTACGGGGGGGGGGGGGGGGACTTGACTCCCATTCCAATCCGCAGTCCAACACGTTTCGCGCAAATTCGCGGGGTTGCGCGCGTCGCGCGGGATTTTAATATAGCCTATGCTGGGGGCAATCTCACCCGAGACCGTTAGAAAAAAACGCTGCAAATTTTACACAAGGGTTTATTATTCTGTGATATAGGTTACTTGTACAGACATTTAATTCTGTTAATAAAAAAAAATTTAAAAAATTTTTTTTTTGGATTTTTATATTTCAAAAAAAAATTTGGGGGGGATTTTTTTTTCAAAAATGTGTTTTTTCAAAAATTCTTTAATTTTTACTCGAAAAATAATTAACTTCTTGGGATCCTTCAAAAATCCCATTTTTAGCCCCACGAAAGCCCTATAGAACGCCACAGTGAAATCGGATCGTTCCGGGACCCCCAAAAATGGATTCTACGTCCAAAAATACTTCGAAAACGACACCTAACTCGATCCCATAGCTAAAAGCCTTCAAAACACCCCTCCTGTAGCCCCATTTTAGCCCCATAGCGCCCCACGGGTTTGGGCGATCGGACTGAAAACCTTGCGGGCACAACTAGATGGTAAACCAAGTATTTTGCCAAAATTTCAGATTTTTTAAAAAATTCCTACTGCCCAAAACGGCCCGGACGGCGGACGGCGTACGGCGGACGGCGGACGGACATTTCGGATTTTGAATGTAGACCTCTTGAAACGGATAATGTCAAATTTTGAGGCCGATCGGAGTCGTCGACCCGTGTCGCGAAAACATAGGTGTATTATTCCAAGAATAATAAACCAAAAACCCATTCAAATCCGTTCAGCCGTTTAGGCGTCTATAAGGCACGACGGTTTCCGGGCGGTGTACTCACATTCCAATCCAGAGAACGCCCGTAAAAACATGTACCATGTTAATAAATGAGAAAGTAGGGTAGCTTTGTGGGGTTTCGTCCGGTGCGTCAAACGGAGATGGTGAGGTGCGGCCCAATCCTGGGTGAGGGTGATGGTGAGGTACGGCTGAGATGATTGTGAGCTCATGTACCGCCGTAGACGCCACAGGACGACTGTGGTACACTTGGAGGCAAAAACTTCTCTGTTTTCCTCTAATATATCCGAATTTCGTAATGACACAATTGATCGAAAGGCAAAAAGATAAAGTAGGCCTACTCCTGTCGAGTACTCCCTTTGGATCACAACATTGTCTTAAGGGCTGAACTTTCACGGAGCTAGAGAGGGCCGCACCTCACCATCGTCCGCGTTAAAACCCCAAGAAATTCCACAGTACGCATTAGTGTACATGAGTTACCTTATAAAACCACATCATGCCATACTTCTAGCGAAAAATATTAAATAAATCACGTAAACACGGTGTATAAATAATTGAGGATTAAACTCACTCTCTAGACAGTTGGTAATTGGTATCCACCACCAAGAAAATGGAGAAATGGCAAAGATCATGAAAGAAAAAACAAAATGATTAGCAAGAAACCCACCAACCCCCAATCTGCAAGATGTAAAGAAAGACGTTATGAAAGCAATCAAGTTAGAAAGAATAGCTCCGTCCAGGTCAGCTGAATAACAGAACTTCCATACAATAGACCCAAAATTTAATGCCATCCTTCACCACAAATTGGGTTACTACGATTTAAAGTGAGCTCTCATAAGAGTAAGTAACTAAAACTGTTCAATCGTAAGAATAAAGAATACAATTATTTAAAATGTCATACCCAAATTTGTGAGTTTCGGGCGTCATCATTGCAAGCTGCATTCTTCTTCGTGTGACGTCCATAGGGTAAGAGAGGCTTTGGGCAAAAGCGCCTGCCACGCCGCCACAAGCTAATTTGGCAGGAACTAACAAGACCAAACCACCTGAGGCCAAAAATGTACCAAAGTTATTTAATAACCGTAAGCAACTCCTTAACTGTGAGTCTTAACATCTTCCACTGGATGTGGTTTGCGAAGGCAAAAACAGGGCGATGGGAACAGACCTGCCAGAGTCATGACGTCAAATCTGAAAATGTGGTGAGTTTCCCCATCTCCAACTTCAGGCAACCAACCGAAGGTTGCTACTGGAGGCAAATAAGCTCAGTGGTAAGGATAATAATCATTATCAATTATTATGATAAATTGAGTATTTATCAAACGATTATCAATTTTCTTTCCGAGTTTGATTTCTGGGGTGTTGGAAGGTGGGCGAGACAATAAACTCAGGTCTCTGTTATGCTTTATTCTCCGAGCTTTCGGTAACACCATCTTCTCGTCGGGATCTCGTCGTTGCGATTGACCACCTCACTTTCTTTCTCCACACTCTCTGTCTCATCAGTATTTGGCTTCCAGGAGATTTGCCGGGTTTATTCTGACAATTACGGTAGTCATGGGGGTAACTTTTCTGGAGTTGCGTTGATATTTCCTGGTATATTAAACTTCTGCTGGGGTTGGGTCCTTAGGTTTCTCGTGAGCCGTTTTCGATAGTGGGGGATTTTAAAATTAAGCTTTGCATTGGGAAAATTTAATAAATTTGAGTTTTACTTTTAAATTTGAGGTTACTCCCCCTTTCCCTATCAGCAAATCACGCGTTAAAGTTCACTCTCACAATATTATTATAAATTTGAGTTACTCACTCAGATACCTAATTAACCCACCCTAAAAGCATGATGTTTGACAGTGTTCAGCAATAATAATTATTGTTGCCTTCAAAATTATTTTGAATGGCAACAAAATTTGACTTTACATTAAATGAAATTTTCATGAAGTGCAGACTCTATAAAATAATCTGGACACCACATGATGTGGACACATGCTCCCGTCGTCAAGAAAGAGAAAAAAGAGAGAGAAGTTAGTTCAATTTTAGGCCAGGCAATTTTCAAAATTACACGCACGTACATTCATGACCATCTTGAACCGTATTCGTGTCAGATTCTCTGACGTCAGTCCTCGCCGAAACATTTCATTACGGTGTCCTTGTCGCAGAACACTCCACAGTCGTAAGAAATTAGTTTGATGCAGATAAGGCGGTTGTTTGAAGGCAGGTTCTTTACCCGAGTAGGCCATTTTGTGCCAACACAACAGATGGAACCTTGCGAGGAGTCCAGACGCTAAAAATGCCCGTCGTAGACTCCAATGACGGGACAACTTGCGGCACTGCGATATTTCCGGCCTCACGAAACATATTGACGCGCCAGCGTAGATTTCTTTTTCAATTAAGGCCACGTAGAACCTGAGTATAGAGTCGTTAAGCCAGTACGGACCGACCCACAAATCCACGTCGGAAACGTGCGAAATGGAATTGTAACTCGAAACTGCCTCGTGTCTACACATAGAAAGTTCACCATCAAGAGAAGAGCAAGCCGTTTGACTGGACGGTTTCGTATAAGGTTTTCCGCAAATGGGTGTCGAAATTCTCGGTCCATACCCTAGATTTTCGTAAAATGACCAGAGGCAATACCGATAGCTGACCAAGAGGCAGAAAGAGTTGCGAACGTCCTGGCTGAGCAAGTTTTCAATCGCATCGTAACCCACGGAAAACATACAGATCAAGGAAAACCCTGTTAGTTCAATTTTAGGCCAGGCATTCAACAAAATTACACTCACTTCATTGGTGACCATCTTGTTATTTCACACTATGACAGTGAAATTCTACCTTGGCTTTAGCAGCTCTGGAAAAACAGTTGTATTATCATGTCAGCGGACCGAACGGGATGGTGAGGAAACCGTGTATTTCCTTGATAGCGGGGTAGTTCGAATAAACGCCGCCGCGCGATGGAGCGCTCGTGATAGTCCTCACCCTTCCTCTCCTTAGACGCTAGTCTCCAACGCCGGGTTGGGGGGCCGCCCCTTCCTGCTTGCTCATGTTGGCAGGTATGGGATTACCTCCCTGCATTTACGCACAATTAATCCTTGAGGTTTCGGATTTTTTTTTTTTTTTTTTTTTTCGCTGGGGAGACCTGATCCCAGAATTTGACAAGCTTTTACTCTTTATGGCAACCACCATCTTTGGTACTGGAAAGATAGATTCCACACTAATCGCCAAGCCATTAGAACCCATGACAGCTCTCGTTTTCACGGCCTAAACCACAGAAACTAACCACGTAACGACCAGAATCGATCTTTTATGCCAATTTTTTGAAAAAAAAAAAAAAAACGAGCAATTTTCCTTTCCTTCAAGATTGAGTTCTGGATCAGTGTCAGCCCTCGATCTCTCCAAAATTGATGAAGTAAAATAGAACTACCAAGTGGCCCAGTCAGATCCAACATTAGGAAACTCCACCAATCTGAACAAACCCATTTGATAAAATTTATCCGTTCCTTGTATTTAATACAAGGAACGGAATAGTCAATTTTCTCATTCAGGGCTGGTTTCAAAGCGATTGTATTAGTTGTCCCTACCTTCGCCTCAAATCAGTTTTAAATTTCTGTTTAAAATGCAAATCAATATTTAGGTTACTCGATTTTATGTCGGACCTAAAAGTTCGAATCTCATAAAATTTATGAGATGTATTTAATACATTTATTCCAAACTCTGCCATTAGGGCTCCTTAAGGTAAACTCACACTGCTCGCGAAGCGAAAGGTGGCTCGAATTTCCGAGCGATGCGAAGCGATGATGTGTTCACATTGCTAACAATTACAGGCGAGTGGGCCAGCCGAGTGTTCGGTGTCCCACAAAGATGTTGTTCCGGTTAATTCGTTTTTATTGGGGAATAGTGCATTACAAATTAAAAGAAAACGTAAGTGGGTGCAAGGAGTCAGCCAAGATGGACGTTACGAGAATATCTACGTGCCTTTCATGGGGCTTCAAATGGTACTTTTGATGGATCCCAAAGAAGGATCAAACAAGGTGTCGTTTTCCGAGTAATTTCGGACGCATACTCCAATTTTCGGGGTCAACATCATCATCAACAATTGACAGAATTTATTTTCACCAATTTACCTACTTATATTAAAATTTGATTATTTAATAATAATGAACCCCTGTGCAAAATTTGGAGCACTTTTCCTTAACATTTAACGAATTTTTAAATTCAGAATAGTTTTTTGATCCGGAAGTTGATGAATAACTTGAATCCAAATTATTGAATCCAAAATCAAAAGAATTGAAAAGAAGGGAACAAACAGAGGAGCGCAAAATCCGTATCAATGCGCGTCAAATCGCAAAGCTGCTAGCGATTGCATGAGACAACTCGCGCGAAATCTCTCACAATCGCTTCTCTCCACTGGAGTGTGAACACCAGTCCTCCCCTCCCGTTCAAATACCCAACTGGCGCGGAGTTTTGTCTTTTTCGCGCGTAATCGCTGGTGATTGCTTCGCTTCGCCCCAAATCGCGGACAGTGTGAATGCACCCAATTGGGGCAATTGGGCAATTGGAACCGCCGCACATGCGCGAGATTGAGATTGCTTTGTCCAGCAATGTTCCGATCAGGTTTGTTGAAAAAGACCTTTTGATGGCATTCGGCCGCTTGCACCAATCGAACACAGCATGCAGTGGAAGACTCCAGACGCATTAGGCGAAGCGTAAGTAACCTGTATTTCTCGACGATGGGGCGCACGTCCAGTCAGGAATGTATTTCATGCAGAACATCTTGAGCATCTCGAACGTATAAAATGACAGGCCAGCGTATGGTATCATCCCGCACAGAGTCGGAACAAATCCGCGGTAGAGACCTCTCAAACCTCCTTCCTGAAAATGGGCTCATCAGTTTGACAGCTTTACATAATTACCACACCCGCGAAATTCTCATCGGTCTTACATCTCTAAATATTGAAGAAGCCGCGTGCACTATGCCGGTGTAGACTTCGCCGCCGGTGATCTGGAAAGCCAATCGTGCCCTGATGGTGTCCAAAGGGTACGTCAGGAGTACTGCCGTAGCGCCGGCGCACGATCCAGCCAACAGCTTCCCCAGGTGCGAATGAGGTCCAAGCAACTCCCTGAACAACTAAAAATAAGTAAAAGAAAAGAAAAATAAACAATTAGATAATTTGGTCCAACAAAGCAATGTGTAACTAAAATACAACAGAGAACGGCAGCTTCAAAATTATTTCGAATTGGAATTAGAAAGCTGTTTTCATATTGAACTTCAAGCGACACCTCAACAATGGTTGCGGCAATTATGTCGTGATTGCCATCTTCCGTTTTGACAGTAGGGACAAATCATTATACTTGAACAATCCCTTTTTTTTATTTCAAACATATAAAACATGACGAAATCATCCCACTTCCTCTTTACTGCACCAATATACCGACCTACCTCCAGCAGAGTCCAACCACCATGCAGAGAGTAGTATTCGCGACGCTCCTCATCACTGCAATGTATGTGGCAACTGAAGTAAGTACCTATGAATTATCACAAATCCACTGGTCGCCTACTTTTACAATCTACGAATAAGTCTAAACTTTCGTGTGAACAAAATGTGAGTCAATTTTCGTTCCAGACTGCCGGCGAATCATGCAAAGAACAACAAGAACCGAAATTGGTAAGAAAATTATACATACGTCAAATTTGACGAAAGTGATCGCTACGCGATTATAGATAATTAACACTATTTTGAATAGGGAGATGTTGTTGGGTGCTGTCACATTTCGAAGGAAATTACGCCGATGGACAAAGAACTGGGAAAATTGGCCGAAGGCTGCTACGAGGCCTATATAAATGAATACAAAGGACTGTCCAAAGGTAATAGCAATTTACAAAATATTCCATAGGTTGTCACCTATGCAATCTTGTGATGGCAGAACTCAGAATAACAGTGGAATCGCTTTTCAGAGGAAATGAGACAGAAGGGCGGTGGAAAGTTTGGAGAATATAATGTAAGTTTCGCCATAATTGTAAAAATATACAATAAAATTGCAAAATAAATACCGATGTTGAGCTCAATTAAGCAACATTTCAACGCTTTTTTTTTACAGTGTATGCTCGAATGCATCTACAAAAATGTAGGAGTGTTGGTAAGTTTTGTCAACCACCCTAGGGAGTGAATAACACCGGAGTGGAAAGTTCAAGCTAAAATATATCCATAATTAACTTGTATGTTACCAAAACAGAGCCAAGACGGAACCGTGGATAGAAGCAAATTTGCAGAAATAATGACGGAGGGTTACACCGGAGAATTTCAAGAGCAAGCTACAGCAGCAGTAACCAAATGCTTAGGTAGGAAAACAGGAGGGGTACTCCTGTAGGTGTGAGGCGCACACATTTTCTATACAATACTCATTTTATTTTCAGAAAAGATGAACAGTAGTGACTTATGCGCTAAAACTGGAGGGATCGGTCAAGTTATGTTATGTTTTACGGCTGAAATGGTCCTGGTAAGCAATAATTGCTTATTGCTATTGATAATCATTTTTTCCTTTTTAAAAACCATTGTCACAGGTTCAAACTCAGCCAGAAATATTTCTATTTGCAGAACTGTCCAGCAAAGCATTTCAACGAAAGTGAGTACAACATCTGACACGATCTGGTACAATAATTTTGTATAATATAACATACTATATTATATAATATATATATATATATATATATATCTTATATTATTTTATATAAGTATAATTTTGTATAATATACTATATATAGGTATATAAAATATATTCTATTATTTCAAACATTATTGTACCAGATTATTAATATATTATAATAATTTTCTCATCAACGAACACGAATAAGATAAGATAAATGAGATAGATAGAACCCTCCCCCCCCCCCCCCCCCCCCCCCCCAAAAAAATACATGTATCGCCAAACGTGCTAAAACAAAAAGCAAGCAAATTTTTTCGATTAAAATTAAATCGATAGAATTTTCGAGTTTATTTGAACAAGGTTCTTATTATTTTCACTTTAAAAGTGCCATAATATTATGAGATTAGGATGAAAAAAAAAAAAAAAAAGAATCAATATTTCATCAACAATGTGGTTTTGAATTAGTTTTTTTGGCCCTCCTGAAAAGTTGATGAAAACGAGACACGACATATATTATATTATAATATATGTCTCCTTAAATGCAGAAGGGCGAATATTGCAAAAGCTGAATTTTGGCAAATCGCGATTTTCTCTGGTGACGTCAATAATTGGAGTAAGCGGAACGAGTCAACTTGTAATCGATCTTTATGTAATCGATCTTTCTGAGTGATTGGATCGTCCCGCTCTTTTCAAATTCGGAAAGAGGAGGAGAAAATAAAAAAGATGGGTGCCCTAACTCAAAATCGCCGTTTTGCAATATTCGCCCTTCTGCCCGGAGGGGGACATATTATGTAGCAATATATTGCTTTGATACCCTCGATATGCCACTTTTTACCGTATATTACATAATAACATACATTTTTACAGCCGAGACGTGCCGGAACACGACGGAATATTTGAGGAACTGTGAAGATGTATTTTCACAAGCGTAAAAGCACATAAATGGCAGGAATGTAAAGAGAATCGTATTCGAAGGGAATTTTGTTTTCGTTGTTGTGAGTATGAGTGCCTACCCCTTTGTCCCATGATGATAAACAAGTTTGATTTACCTGTATCAAATAAGTGATAGAAATTCATTCCACTACTTGAGGAATGCATCCTATGTGGAGTTTTAACCTTCAAGGTCTTTCTAGCGAACCTCATTGATTGTTTATGTTTATTATGCGAACATCTATTGTTGTTTATTTCGAATCAGCTAGTGAAACAGATCTTCCAGGCGGCGATTCATCACAAATTTCTATACATCACAAGGTCACTTCAAATGGGCCACATTCTGAATTATCTGATTAGCGCGCTAATCTAATCAGCCACGTGACATCAATCTGTCCATCACCTCCACACGACGTACTCGGCTTGTGGTATGTTTCTGATGTGAATATTTCCCACGAAATTCAAATACAGAGATGAGTATCGTTAATCAAAAGAGTGATGTTTTGAATCGATATTCAATTTGTACCGATATCCTCCCCAAGATGCGCTACAAATGCGAAAACGCGCGAGCAAATTATGAGGACAAAATTTGTTTCGTTTACTGGAGGTACCGACACATCTCAACAATTCAAAGTCAACTTCTCTGTATCACCGGACGGTTGAGGACATCGGCACAGAATGCAAAACCATCACATGACAGGAATCCAAACATACCTGTGAATACATTTCGAAAGCGGTGAACTGCGTCGCGGCATAAGGGAAAACTCGAACCATCTGAGCTCCGTTTCCTTTGTAAAGCGCTGAAAGCGACTCTTTTTTTATCACAGCTCTCATTCCCGAAAACACTCCTGAAAAACGGAGACATGTTCTGAATATAGACATGGAAACATTGCTTCAATCGCTCAACCTCATGCAGCCCAGTATGTATATCTACAAATGAATAGATACGGTAGTTTGGAAAAAATTAAATTTCGTTCCTTGTGTTGTTATTTTATGGTGACTTAGAACAAATAGGGCGTGTGAGATAGTTGAAATCGCAATACATTAGGGCAAAGGTGGGCAATAGTTGTGTTCCCTCACTAAGACGTTTTTGCAGACGTTTCTACAGTGCCCAACTGTAAAACTACTCCATGGAAAAATTCAACGCTATTCGAGCTGTCGTCACTTCTCAATGCTTTATTTCACAAAAGCATATAAATCGGTGTCCCTTCTCGATGAAAACGTTTTCATTACTCGAGCTGGTATACCTACTCTATGCCAAGTTTCTCGAAAATCCAAAAAAAAATGCAAAATTTACTTTGTTTGAACGTATCACTACTGTATGCTAAATTTTCCAAACAACTTTCAACTTTTAGCCTTCCTGCCCGAAAAAAGTGTCACTGTTTGAGCTATCGTCACTACCTAATGCTAAACTTTTCAAAAGTATTCGAATTTGTGCCTGTACTCTATGGAAAAGCTCGCAATATGTGATCCTGCATCACGTTCTAGTAGGAACGTTCCGATACTACAGAAAAGAGAAGATATCGATACGTACATTCTTTTTTTTTCGATGCTACTGGTATCGAATTGCTATCGAATCACCGATATAATACTCGTATCGAAAGAAGATCCGCAGTCACAAATGAGTAATAATTACTCATATATGAGTTCCTATAGGAATTATTCCTAATTTTTATTTCCATAATTAAAAGTTTTTTGAGGACTGTTTTTCATCAATATAGAAACACTAGTACGGCAAGACGAAGGAAGCTGATTACCTTCTTAATGATTTGTCAATAGAGAAACAGTAACTAGCTTTACTAAAAGAGAAACACAGGTACGGTAAGACGAAGAAGAAGAATGTTTTGTGCTTTGTGCTTTTAATATTGTGAACTACAGGCATGAGGAGGACTTACATGAATCACAGGCAATGAGAATGTGATTCACAAGACAGAATAAGCGGATTTTTTTTTTTAACAGAATAAATCCTGCGGGATCCCGCGGTGAAAATCCCGCATTTGCAAGATTGGAAAAACACCGCGGGATCCCGCCTTGCGGGATTGCGATCCCTACCCACAACCAACGCTCCCGTTACGTGACACACTCAGATTTCCGTCACTGTAAATGATAAACAATCGTATCTCAAATTATACAATGTATAATTTGAGTATGTCATACTCTTAATCGTGTTTTGTACGTTGTACAATCGATCGTTATAAAACACGGTGCCGGATACAAGTAATGGAATGCTAGCGTACGGGGAACGTGAAGTAACCGAATTACCAATAGAGAAACCGCGTAGATCGACTTTATGAGGTACTTCGAGAAAGGAAATTCCGAAACATGGGAGAAGTGATGAAATCGGAAGAAATGTCAACGGAACGCTCAAATGGTCAGTGCGTGGGTGCTGACTAGAAAGCGTAGAGTATGCACACTTTTTTCCGTGTCTGTTTTGGGTGTACCTACTCGTGATTTCCCCTAACACCTACTCCCTCTTCCAGTCCATTCATGGATTTGGCAGAAATGTCCTCGGACATTGGTAACAAGGATAAGAGCTGTATTCAAATCGACTCTGGAATCAAGATTGACTTCAAGATTAACTTTCAGTATTTAGAACAAACATAATATATTATGTTTGTTCTATATATGTATTATCTTCAGGATTTTCCTCCACGATAAGTTAGATTAGCCAAAACTGATCTCCTCAAGCGCATTCGCCACAAAATCCCAAATTATCCCCATTAGACGAGGAATTTATCAGCGTCAACATTGACTAAAATAAACCGCTAAACACACATTCAAAAAAATCTTATCGGTAGAATAATGCAACGAATACCTAACTCAATAAAATCACAACACAAGCTATAGAAGTGTAAAATCTGTCATCATTATCTGATAAACAGCATGACGCGTTTGATTCACTGAAAATGGCTAATGATAAGATATTGATACCTAGATGGCTGTAATGACTGTTATGCGCTTGAAATAAGATCTTAATCCGGTCCAGAGGTGCGACAGCCGTTTTAGAGCACATCCCAGCAACCCCTGAAAAATATTAGAAAAATATCATCAGCCTGCTACAGGAAATTTTTAGACGGTTTATGAAAAATCTTGGAAAAGGTGAAACAATAATAGCCATGCATTCATTCTACGACGTCAAAAATGAGGGTTGATGTAAATGAGTAAATAATAATAATTAAGCGTTATTTTGTTTGGGTGAAAGTTGATCAATCACGCGAGTAAGTTCTCCTCCCTGCGGGCTCCTAGTTGAGCGAGCTTCCTCCCTAAAGGAATGCAGGAATCAAGTTAGACGACCTCGCATTATTACAGAGGTTAGGGGAGTTACAACATTTTGAAGATGTTACAAAACTTGAGGCCTTTCTCGTACGAAGGCCTTTCCATTTTCCAGGTCATTCTTTGGAATGTAAATACCTACCTACCTAAGAAGGCCCATTTATTGAGCAAAATGTTCTTTCCAGATGTTCTCAATGGTATCAAACTCTTTTGATGCTCGAATTGACGAGGTAATGAACAACTGGAAGATATACGATATATATACACGTAGCTTTAGGGTTACAAACAAGACGGTCGGGTCAACAATTCGATCAACAAAAAAGTGGCATTAGAATAGCTACACGAAGTGGTTGTTTGCTGAAGGAGCAGAGGTCCAAACCAATATGGAGATTGGTGACAAAGCTGACTCCACCGCTAATTGTTTATTCAAAAATAAATAAACAAAAATCAAGCGCGGTGGCCAGTTTTGAATAGCTAAGCCATTATACAGCCCTGAGTGACTTGAAGCGGTTGAGCACTCAGGTTTTCGTTTATTATTCTTGGAAAGCACTTATTCGCGAAGGGGATCAAAAATTTTGATCAGCCTCAAAATTTGATATTACACGTTTCATGAAGCATCGATTTCAAAAGTCAATGTCCGACCGGGCTGTTTTGGGGAGTTGACAGTTTTTCAAATCTGAAATTTTGACTGAATCTTCGGTTCACCATCTAGGTCGCATGGTTTCCAGCCCGATCGCGCACACAAACCCGTGGGGCTCTGTGGGGCTACAGGAGGGGTTTTAAAGGGTTTCAGATAAGGGGTCGAGTTAGGTGTCGTTTTCGAAGTATTTTTGAACGTAGAAACCATTTTTGGGGGTACCGGAACCGTGCGATTCCACCGTGGGGTTCTATTGGGCATTTTGAAGGATGTCAATAGATCGAATGAGGTGTCGTTATCTAAGTGGACGTATAATCCAACTTCTCAGGGTCCTACATCTGTCCCAACATTGTACGGGAAAATGTCTTCTTTTTTTGCTTTGAAATCTTATGTCTTTTCTGTGGTACACACAATCAAAAAACGTGACTTATAAAAGTGTCACAGATAAAATTGACACGTTGTCCGAGGAAGCTGAAATTCGGTAGGAAGCCTCCTACCGCCAAAAATTCCTACTGCCCAAAACGGCATGGACGGCAGACGAACATTTCGTTTTTGGAATCTAGACCTCTTGAAATGGATTATGTATGTCAAATTTTGAGGCCGATCAGAATTTTCGACCTCTGTCGCGATTACATAGGTGTATTATTTCAAGAATAATAAACCGAAAAATGTACAACCAGCCAGAACTATTTTACTTTTTCTCAACGTCCCAGGGAAACAGCATAAGCCATTCGAAAGACCGACGATTTTGAATCCTCTACGGAATAATAATGATAATTATTATCATTCCGTAGAGGATCCAAAATCGCTCAATGTGTGTTAACAATTATTGTTAACACACATTGAGCGACACATTTGGTAAATTTACGTAATGTAAAAGAATGTCGATAGTTAATTCAAGTGAATCCTGCCGTATGTTTACCTCCAGCGACAAGTGACTTGAGGATGAACTCGACGTTCTTCTCCTGAGTTGTAGCCACCGCAGCCATCCTCTTGAAACTTGAGATATCACAAAAGAAAGGTGAATTATTATAATCCCGTCACAACTACAACGCTTTTGTCACGCCATGTCCTGCGCGTAAGTCAACGAGAAGAGGCGGTCACTTTCACGGGGAAACTTCGAGTAGGAAGCGCGAGCCCGTTTTATTCGAAAGCGGGAAGAACGAATGGTTTGAGGCCGAATTGTTGGTGGAAGACAGTAGCGAACCGAGGACTGACAAACCTCCCAGTAAAAGGTCGGAGAGAAAGTCAGTCGGGGGACTTGTGACGTGGGAGTTCCTCCTCGTCCGGGAGAGGGAGGACAGGGTGAGGCGACAGGATGATTTCAACTGAAGGTGCTATCAGATGACATAACAGGGGCTGATAAATAACTTATCAGAAGGTCTTACTTAGGGACGCATAATAAATCATATAATATAATATATTATGCGCATATAGATGGAAAATACATTGATAAAAGAGGGGATTTGTGATAACAGTCCTATCATAAGACGGCATAACCTGTATTCAACCTCCAACTTCATGATTTCTATTTTATCATCCAGATTTTGATCGAACACACTCGTTTTCGAAAGTGGTTTCCCTGGTTGGCGAAAAATAGTCCAGTTAGGGTGACTGAGTCAGCAGGTGATTTTTCGGTGCAAAGCGTGTTATAGAATTTTTATATGTTAAGTACCTACCTACATTTATATTAGGTACATAATAATATTATGTAATATAAATGTAGGTAGGTTATTGTCAATGTAACTAAATGTACCTAGGTAAAATTGTCAATGTCATGAAATAGTCACTACTACTCAATATTGATTAATTTTTGTTCGAGTTCTATCATTGTCTGGCGAAATACGGAAGAGAGACTGAAGTTACACAAATAGTTTGGATTGTTCATTCGTTTTTAAATTTACGTTTGACCAAAAGTAACATTATTAAATAATCTTTTGCACAAATTTTGTGCTCTCTGAACGCAGAATTACATGCTCAAATGGGTTTTTACGTGGGAGTTACCATTTTTGAGAAGGTAGGCAGACTATTCAAACTCGAACTAACTGCAGACATTCAAACTCGAAGTTATCTTGATTTTTTAGAAAAGTTGGAAAAATCGACATAGTTTGACGGCCCGTCGCGCCCTTACGGCTGGGTCAATTTTGAAGCTAAGTTAGCTCATTCGACGCATAATTCTGTGCTATTTAATTTACGATATAAACCATTTTCACCTATAACGAACCCTTTCAAAGTTATCCGTAAAACAAAACAAAAAACAAAGTGCAGAAATTTCGAGGTTTTTTGCGATTTTGACGGTGAGCGTCCCAGAAATTTAGTTGGGAAGCCTCGGATTCGTGTTCAGCACCTCAAAACACTCAGATGTAGAACCGCCAACTGTGGAAAATTGTGCGTCGAAAATTGGTCTTCGGGCTTCATTAATTACTGCGTTCGACCAGACCACTAAGTCTTAGTTGTTCGGAAAAGGGGTTTAATGAAGCAACTTCTATTATCGCCTTGCTTCGAGAAAATTTATTCCCATCGTCAGGTCAGGGATCAAGTAGGTTTCGGTAAGTTACCGACGGTAACATTTTTACTATTTAATAGTAAATAGATTTAGAAATGTTGTTGAAGGGGAAACATCTCAACCCTTGCCGTCATTGAGAGAATAGGCCCTAAGTCAGAGACTCTCGGGGAGAAAATTTAATGCGACCAATGGGAGTTGGGTCCCAGAATCCAAAAATTCAGTAGGAGGTTTGGTTCTGACATCTTTCCCACGGTGCTCGAGTTGCGTCCCACTTTTTTTGTCAGGACTCTGGAGCATGAATTGGGTCCAGCCAAGACCCAGGAGACACCACGAGGAGGTTGGCTGGCTGGGTTGTCACCCAAAAATGTGTTCCTTCGTGCAGTGCAGGCTGTTCTGCATGTTCTGTTTGACATAATATGTGTTATAAGGTAAGGAGGGACAAGTGCAAAAAAAAAAAACAAAAAAAAAACCAAGTTTGAGATTGAAACCTCATGTAAAGGCTGAATATATGCAATTTGAGCAAAACGCAGATAGGAGCCTTTATTCCCCCTTTCCTTTTTGAAGATTTTAATTATGTAACACAATCATGACTCTATTTCAAAGTTGGCGAAAATGCAGATAGGACGTTCTAAGTGGTAGAGAAGGTACGTATTCTTCATCTATCCAACCACTTTCACATCACAGCAACAGCGACTATCCCCCAATATAAACAATTTTTATTAAACATCCTTGCGCGAGAAAGAACCATAGCGTAATTTTATTTTTTTAATTACATATTTTCTTGCAATTTTACGGCTTAAAAATCTTCTCGTGAGATGTGATGAAATAACACAAATCGTATATAAATTAAATTTTATTTTGTTCGATAAAGCAGATAAAAATCGTATAGTCCTGCAAACAAACAAAATATCATGTGAGTTCTCCAGTGAGTGGGAAAACAAGATGTTTCATAAATGTTATTAATCGTCAACGGAACCGAATAATACGAAAGTGGCTTCCTCCAAAAAGCTTATTATTATACCTACTGATAAAAACAAAGCGAATAAGAGAAGATGAAATAAAGATCAACTCTGTACAATAAGACATTGATAAACGTACGAGGATTTTCTAAAAAGTTTTTACCACAAACATGTTTAGAGATAGGGTTTACACAAGAGGCGTAAGTCCGATTTGCGTGTCGATGTTCGGGAGTGCCATTCCGTCAAAATTTAATATTACTGGCTACACAAGCAGTCATCCTAGAAAATCAAAAAATTATTTTTTCCGCCTGAATTCTCCCACTCCGTAAGGTAATTTCATCTTTCATAATCTAATTTGGAATCCACTTCTTAAGATTGAGTGATATCAGAGATTTGATGAGTCCTTGATTGTCACGAACACAGCTACAGCTATTTACATCAGTTAAACATGCAAGTTTTCTTCAACTCAACTGTTTCTTTTTTTCCTAAGGTCACGAGCGTGGTAAATGAAACGGCTACGTGCATTGGCACGAAATTCATCCAGCCAGGAGTACATTAGGAGCAGCATTGATCAACGATATACAATTTCTACAATGAAAATTTATTCACAATACCACGAACAATGGAAATGTATAGTAGAACTCAAGTCAAAATTGGGAGGCGTCCGGCAGATGCCACCCCAATGCGCCACAGAGGTTAGCAGCTCCCTTCAAGGAGAATCAGTATTTATAAAACGCACCTACTACAGGGTTGCCAACGCCTAATTTGCTATGAGGCCCTAAAACCAGTAAAATACAGCATTACAAAAAAGTGTTCCTTTTAACCAAAGCTGGGGAAAAAAATCAACACGCTTCTTAAAAATTGGACCTACTCCAACAAATAAAACGCCGACACGCAATTCCAATACGCCAATTTTTTTGTTTTTTTGTTTTTGTTTTGTTTAAAGCACGCCACAATACTTAACTCTCATTCCTTAAGATACCATTATTACATTTCATTAAAAACAATGTCTATAAAAACTCCGTACACTCATCCGCAAAACCACAGGGCTACAAAGGGGCAGATACAAGAGGGGTTGGGTGATAAATTAAACCGTGAATTTTATTTGGGGAACTAGGATCAAAAGGAGTTGGGAGCACTTGTCTTTAAATCAAACAAAGCAGTCCCAATCATGTTTCTCCATAAAAATGGGAACTCAAACAAGCAATACTTTTACACGAGGTTCCATTTTCCAATTTCTCGTTTTCTCCTTTCTTCATGTTCTTCGAGAACTAGAGTTAGAATCCAGATTACGTAATTATAACTAAGCATGACATTGTAATTTTTTTGTGTGTTATGTATTCTTTATGGTATATATATTATGTATAAGTATGTATATGAGAATGCCGAACCCCTTCTTAGAGGAAATAGTCGGGGGTCCTCCGCGTGACGTGCGGCTCCCCACGCCTCGGTGCAGGATCAAACTGAAGGCTGAAACAAGAGAATGTGGTTATAAGGGGAAGCCAAGTCAGTAGGGAAACTCAGGTTTCATAATGTTATAAAACGAAAGTAGGCCGAGGAACGACATGGACCCTCAAAAAAGAGGAACAAAACGTGTTTTCCATTTTAGAGAAAAATGAGTCATGGAGGGGAAAAAACAGTAGGCAAAACTTTCGCAGCTTCACAGCAACACTGCTTTGAATTTTTCCTCGTTCTCAGGGATGAGAAACAATCTACCTATTTTTAGAAATATGGATTTTGGTTCTGAAAATTTGATTTTAAGAATCGATACCCAAGTGTCCAATTTTAAGGGGCGTATGGTAATAATAGATTTGAAAATTTATTGGGGCAACTAATTGAAGCCTTTAGTGACCAAAAGGGCATTACTTTGCCATTTTCGAAGTTTCTGAGATATCATTTAGTTGGGCCTATTTGCCATTGGTTTTCAGGGTAAAAAGGGCCCAAATGCCAAATCACATTGTTACCAACTGCATCTCACCGAGATTACCAGTTTTTACTGTAACGAAACTTAACACATCAAAAACTTATCATGAGAATTTTGGAACAGTTCCAAAAGAGATCTCGTCCTCCCCCCTCCACCAACATACCCATTCCCCACTCTAATTCAAAATTGAAAATTTCTAAAGTGTCCTGGAAACATGAATTAGATTGAAGGACACTTGAGTTAGATAGCAGATAAACACTACTACTGCCACAAATTAGGAAGTTCTTTCAGAAAAAAAAAAAAATGTTAGCCGAGATGCAGTTCCCCACTCCATTGTTAAACTTAGTGTAGGAGAAAAAGTAATGAGATTTCAAAACTTTAAAATTTGCTTTCTCTTTTTAATCCCTGAGACATGAACGCAAATAAGTTCCTTAATATTCTAGAAACCTAAACTTGTTGACGTCTGAGTTTTTGAAAAATCGATTCTTAACCACCGAGTTTTCTTGATATAGATGTTTAGTTTGAATTCTGAATCGAATGAAAAAACTGATTCTACGAGGGTCATCCAGAAAGTAAGGTTACAAGGGCTCCTATGGTAGGGAGAAATCTTATTTTTTAAAGTTGGTGCACCTGCCGTGAAGAGGAGTTCATAATCAGGAGTTCAGGGTCAGGTTGCTTAGCCCCGCGTTTTTTCTTCACTTGCAGAAAAAGTTTCTAATGAAGAGGCCCCTGGAAGAGGTCATTTCGCCCATCACATCCCGTCAAGGCGAGATACGTGGGTGAAGATTTAGGGGAATATTGGGTTCAATAAGGAATAGACGTTTCTGGAATTTTTTTATCGATAGTAGGCTTCCAAATAACAACGAAAATGGGGTTAAAACACAAACAGCAAGTTCGTACGAATTTATAGAATTTATGGAAAAATAGCAATTCTAATTTTCGGCGGAAATGAGCGATCAGCTTCCATTCGTCGACGATTTCGCCATGTTGCCAAGTTGGCCACCATTAAAAAAAATAAAAAAATAAAAACTGAACGATCGGATCCATGAATAGCAGAAAAACTTTTTTTTTTAATTTAAATTAGTTCAAAAAATGTCAAGAGATTGTTCACGGATCTAAGGAAAAAGTGGTTTTCTGAGTTGGAAACCCTGGCCGTCAAACCGGAAGGTCCGTAGGACTTCACGCATGTACTTTTAGAATCAAACAGGACAACTTTAGATGAATATAAACCACGCGAAAGACTTTTTGTCACAAAAATGAGGTATTTTCCTCTTTTTGACTTCTAACAACATGGCAAGATCTAACCCAAAATTCGGGATGCACTCCTTTCCTAATTGTGATAGGGGATGAGACGTGGATTTGTCACTAAGCCCCAGAAACCAAAAGGCAATCACAGTCATTGGCGTCCTTCCTCTCCAACCACCAAAAGCCTATTCTAATACCCTAAAAAACTGAGAAGAGCCATCCAGAACCTTACATTTTTCTCAGGGGCGGCTGATTTGTTTCCTTGGGACGTTATCACCCATCCTCCCTATTCACCCGACTTGGCACCTTCAGAATACCATCTTTTCACTAAACTGACGGATTATTTGGGAGAGAAACGATTTTTTAATGATCCTGAAGTCAAGGAAGCTGTGGAGAAGTAGCTGAAAGAGGCGGTGGAGGTCTGCGACATAGGCATACAAAAGCTGGTTCCCAGACTACAGAAATGTTTGAAGAGTATCCTGTGAATTTCAATCAAATACAAAAATTTGTGGATTTCACACAGTGTTGTAACCTTACTCTCTCGATGACGCTCGCATATCGCCGATTCCCCATCCCAGCATATGAAAATGGAGACACTACACTGAAAGGAATGGAAGATCTGTGTGGTTTGAGCTTAGATGGCCAGATAACTTAGGCTTAGGAGGAATTTTTCCCAACTTGTTTAGTTTTGTAACTTGGAAGAAAAAGGAGTTGATGGATAAAAGGATCCTCCCCTCTCCAAAAAAACGAGTGCTGCTCGGCCTGTGAATGCCACCGCGCGTCAAATCCCTACATCATTTAATCATATCAATTTTGGACGATCTATAAATACTTACAATGAATACTTTTGTGCGTCGTCGAGTTCCATGATAGCTGCTTGATTGCCACATCGGTAGCAGTAGTTTGGCGCAGAAAAGATGGTCACCACATTGCGATCGTGACACCTGGAAAAGACAAAGATGATGATCTAAGCTTATTAGGTCACACGAATCCGTACAACATTCGGTGAGCGTAACCTTTTCATAACAACCTGAAAGACATAGACAGCAATAATCGGCATGTTGAAGGGTCCCACCTTCGTAAGGCACAAAACAAATTCGTCGGCCCACCAAGCTGAACTAGCGGTTTTTTGTACACCATGAAATGAAGTTACTCACCAGTTGTAACCTTCCATGACGAGTTGATGAGCCCTCGAAACCAAAGTGAGACCGTTAGAGTGATTGAACGTTTCAGATATATCTTGACCGAATGTGTAGCCAGCGCCTCGGGGAGAAATGCCCCATCCGCCTCTGTCGTCAGGGTCAGACCACAGAAGGTCGCACATTGGTCCCTGAAAAAACGTAAAATTTAGTGCCCAAATTCATCCAACATGTAGCACAATGTGACAACCGATAAACAAGGTTGCATTTAGCAGAGCAAAATAGCTGTGACAGTAAAGGATCGAGGTTAATGTATTCGAGAACTGGATGAATAATTAGTGTAAATAAATAATAATGTCTCCAGCCCCCTCACCTCATGAGGAACTTCTTGCAGACGATCCAACGCCCTAATGTGATCAAGCGTGTCGATACTCGGAGACAGACCACCGTGGAGGCAGAAGATTTGTCCGTTGACGAGAGCGGTGAGCGGAAGGTAGTCGAAAAGATCAGTGAAATACTTCCAAACGATGGCGTTTCCGTACTTTCTCAGACATTCGTCGTAGAAACCGTAGACTTGAGTGATTTGTCTGGACTCGTGGTTACCTCTAAGGATTGTGATTCTTTCTCGGTACCTCACCTGAAAAACAATGAATTTTTAAGAATAACATATCGCGTAATTCTCTCCTTCCATTCCTGTTTTGACTGCTAGAGAGATTCTCATCAATATTAATAGCTTCTCAGATTTCAAAGTGAAGTCACAAGCTTGGTACGATCTCAAGGTACCAAACTCAAGCCGGAAATGGCGAATCTGTACCGAGCTCAAGCTTTCCAGCATCGTATGCACTTCGATCTCATCATAGAATAATTCTAATTATTAGAAGGTTTGACATTACAAATGTGAAGGTGCCACTGTCGGCGTGACTCCCCTATACAACTCAACAGCTACCACTAATGCCAACTCAAGCGGAAAGTTTTAGGGACTGGAGGGCGAGTAAAATATTAAACCATGCAAAAACCGGCCACTTGGGGGACAAAATGCACAGGGGGGAGGTTGAGGGGTCGAGGGAACGTGCGACGGGGGGACAGAGAAGGTATGCTTAGACCTGGGACGAGGACGGGTACATTTTCAAACTGCGAGACCCTCGTAACTTTCTGAGTTAAAATGGGGGGAAAAAACCGCTGCAAATTTGACACAAGGGTTTATTATTCTTTTATATAGGTTACTTGTACGAAAATTAAATCTGTCAATAAAAAATTTTGAAAAAAAGTTTTTTTGCAAAGCGTTTTTTTCACTCGGAAAATATTTGACCTCCTGAGATCCTTCAAAAATCCCATTTGTAGCCCCATGAAATCTTTATAGATCCCCACAGTGAAATCTGATCGTTCAGGGACCCCAAAAAATAGATTCTACGTCCAAAAATACTTCAAAAACGACACCTAACTCGACCTCATACCCGAAAACCTCCCGCAGCCCCAAGCGCCCCACGGGTTTGGGCGATCGAGCTGAAAACCTTGGGGGCACAACTAGATGGTAAAGCAAGTTTTTTGTCAAAATTTCATATTTTTGAAAAAATTCCTACTGCCCAAAACGGCTCGGACGGCGGACGGACATTTGCGGACGTTCCGTGTTGGTAATAATCTCAATCAATAATCTCTCTGAAATAATGACGACGTCTCGGTCACACATCCTCTGCCCATCAATAGCTTGAACCCCTGGAAAACCCGTCTATTTTGTACTGACGTTGCATTTTGACACCCGTTCACACATTTCACATCACATCTTATTTAGTTAAAATTGGCCTCCCAGGGATTTGGCAGCAGTGCTACCAACAACTGGTAAACTTTTCCATCATGAAAGGAAAAGAAAATCTTACACTGCACAATGATCATTATTGCACCTCTCAGCTTGAAAACTTCGTAATCACTGCAGCCAAAACGATCTCAAGGAACGAACTCCAGCTTAAATTAGCGAATACGTGCCGAGCTCAAGAATTGGGAATTGATTTCATATGCGCAGTTTGGTCATCACTGAGGCACAAAGAAGTTATGACTTTGTTAAGAAGAAGCCTGAAATGAAGTGTTACGTCGTCAGTAGTTGTTTTCACACAGCCCTTAGGATGAAAGATCGGAAGGCACGTTTTTGGAGAAAGTAGTAGATCACGTTGTTAAAGAGGAAAAAGCCTTTTGTTGACGAGAGAACAGGACAAATGTCAATGTCAACGCGAATTTTCGTCGAAAGAACAGCAGGCGCCGATCGTATCAACGCAGACTCAAGTAACGCCCTCGAACGTTTTCTCAATGACAATTCAATTCGGAACCGTCCTTTCTGTCAATGGGTCTGTAACATTAATCTAGAGGGCTCTCCTAGACCGCCTTTCAATTGCCCTATCGTCAACGCAAATGTCTTGGCGATAGTAACTATCGATAGTATTTCATCAATAACTGTTATTGATGAAATACTAGTTGCTCACACCTAGAGGGTCACCTGATGAGGTGACATAATATGTCACCTCATCACCTCATATTATGCTACAGCCCAGCGAAATTATATTCCAAGTTCAAGCCAAACCCCAACTTTATCAAAAAATTACAAGCACAAAAATAAAAATACGATTTCAGACGAAGTAGTCTATTTCCACGATAAATCTATAATCTAATAATTTATCGTGGAAATAGACAACTTCGTCTAAAATCGTATTTTATTTTTATAAGATAGATTCCCACTATCTCGCCGCATTCACCTTACATTATGCAAGCACAAAAACTCAGAATGGATGATTGAGCAAAATTTCAAATAGCCCACTGTACTGGTCCACCCAAGGGTCGTCAGGTGAAATAAGCTTAAATAGCTACTTAAATAGCCTATAAGCTTGAATGAGCGCTAGTATGAACCGAATTTCGGATTTTTACAACAATCCACAAGGTAATCGATGTGGCACACTCTAGATAAGCTTATAATAGACCTCGTAATTCTGACGTCACACCATATAGGGATGGTTTCCTTTTGGAACTTGCAAAAAGGTTGGAACTGGGGCAAACAAAGGCAGTCAGGTTGGCCATGGATGTCCACATCATACAATGTATATGTGGCTGCCCTTTTGGGAATTCAGCCATTTTGTAATAAGCCTAGCTTTATTGAAAAGAAGCTGGAAGGCTCTTACAGCTTCATTAAAAGAAGGCTAAACAATACCAGGCTGATTTTACAATAAGGCTGCGACATAATAATATTTCCTTCAGTTAAATAATATTTAACATATTATGTTAAATATTATTTAACTGAAGGAAATTTTCCTTCAAGGGATTTGGCTTTTAATATTAACTTGTTGAGCGATTTTAAGAGAGAGACTTTGTTTGCCTCAGTTGCAACTACCAACACTGAGGCTACTGGACATACATTGATGGATCATTTGGCGAAAATACTAAATTTCAGTCCGAACATTGCTATTTCTCCTCAGTTTTGGCTATTTGGATTTTATAAAGAACTGTTTTGGGGGTTGGTGAATAACCGATGATTATGACTGCTAACTTTTCATTGACGTATTCATTTTAAACGACATTTTATTACAGAAAATTTTAAATTTAAATCGCCAATACCCGATAATAAATAGGAGAAACTGTTGGCGGCTTCGCTCGTCTAAGAATGGTAACAACATTTATTTTGGTTGAAACCCAGTGTTGTCGGTTTTACTCACAATTCATAATCATTTAGGATGCGCGAACAATGGAAAGAGAGAATTACTGCCTACGTAATCATATTGAGGAAGATCCACCCCCAGGGTTACACCTACCTCCCACACATATTTCTTTACACGAGCCCTTTCAGTCATCACTTGATAAAACAATCAACTGGAGTGCAAAGCCATTGCTCGAAACGGATGCGGGTGATGTAAATATCTCCCTCATGAGGTATAAATACCAATCTTCCTCATTCACTGAGTTAAGAAAGAGATAGAGAGTGGATGTTAGGGATAGACCGATAAAGTGAATGCCGATTCTCCTATCAGGGCATAAACGTGCAGTGACAAGAGTAGAACACGAAGATGATGTGAGAATCTATCTTCTGAAATGCCACCATATTAATCGTATTCTTTGACCGTATCTCAACAAATTCAACACCCACTTTCATTCAATCGATCAACACCAACGATTATTTAATAAATTACTTTAAAAAAATTATTAGGTATGCATTTTTATTGTGATACATCCAACGGTTAGAAGATCATGACGAACAGAAAGGCAGACGATGAAGAAAAAAGAAGGAAGAAAACATCTATCTACCTCAACTTTTGAATTTCATATGAGGTCAGATTTTTTATGTCGCAATTTGGGGACGTTACGGGAAAATTTTGAAAACATCACGTTAATCATTATTAAATGATAAAAATTTCTGTTCAATGTTTGGACAGATCTGTTTCGAGGTCCCATATCTATATGGGACCTCGAAAAACGCTGCAAATTTTACACGAGGGTTTATTATTATTCTTTGATATGGTTACTTGTGCAAAAATTAATTCTGTCAATAAAAAAATTTTATAAAATTTTTTTTTTCACTCGGCAAATATTTGACTCCAAGGGATCCTTCAAAATCCCCATAGATTCCCACAGTGAAATCGAATCGTTCTGGGGCCCCAAAAATGGATGCTACGTCCAAAAATATGTCGAAAACGACACCTAACTCGATCCCATAGCCGAAACCCTACAAAAAAGCCCTCCCGGAGCCCCACGGGTTTGGGCGATCGGGCTGAAAGCCTTGCGGGCACAACTTGATGGTAAACCGAGTATTTTGTCAAAATTTCAGATTAAAAAAAAAAAAAAAATCCTACAGCCCAAAACGGCCCGGACGGCGTACAGCGGACGGACATTAAATGCGAAATTTTCGTTTTTGGAATCTAGACCTCTTGAAACGAATAATGACAAATTTTGAGACCGATCTGAATTTTCGAACTTCGTCGCGAATACATAGGTGTATTAACCCAAGAATAACAAACCAAAAGGCGTCCCTCAAGTTAAAAAAAAATTCCAACTGCCCAAAACGGCCCGGACGGCGTACAGCGGACGGACATTAAATGCGAAATTTTCGTATTTGAAATCTTGACATCTTGAAACGTATAATGTCAAATTTTGAGGCCGATCTGAATTTTCGATCTCCCTCGCGATTACATATGAGTATTATTCCAAGAATAATAAACCAAAACCGAGAAAAATTTCGAAATTATTTTTTTTACAGGAGACGATAAAGCTTTGAATTTAGGTATTTAATACGAATAATCCTAATTCATCAGAAATCGGTTTGAAATGGAGATCATGGAGGATCGACCTACGTTTTGGGATCCTCCGTCTCTCCTCCCTCTACAAACCAGGTAAAAACCGCCGTTTCCGCCCCCAACTGGTATGCCGCCCCCGTTCTATAATTAGCAGGGGTCGAGCGGCAGATAGCAGAAATGAGAGACGAGAGCTATGGAGGGCGGGAAATTGAAATATCGACTACAGTGAAATTCTGGAGGCTGCCGCCCCAACCTCCAACCCCTCCCGGAAACCATAAACATAAAGGCAGATAAACAACCACTCTGGGAGGGTTTTATGAGCTTAGTACCGTACGGTGCAAAACCCATCACACAAGGCTGTCTGACATTTACTTATTGTAGCCATTCAACCGAATATTGTATTTTTAGGGTAAAACGATACAACTCGAATTATTTACTCGTCAAAAGACAGTATGATTAAAAAAGGGAATGGCGAATAGGAAAGAAATGTCTCCGCACCGTTGACAGAATTTCATCTCCATCCTTTAACCCGTAATAAATGTAAAACAACGTTATCTTGGTGAGGCCCCAGCGAAAACAAACGTTATCATTAAAATCCACCCCCAGTATTTTCGTACATCTTTATTAATGGGACGAGTGAACAAGATAAGACCTTGTTTTTTCGAGATAAGCTTGTAGTATTTTAAAATGTGGCTCAGCGCAGTTGTCCATCTTCGTTTCAGGATACTCGGTGATGAATAACTTGCACCGTCAACGGTGGTAGAAAACGAATCAATGCCATAATACGTTATTTTGGAGTATAATATACTCCAAAATGTCCAAAATTCAGTCTAAAACTATAAGAAGGAAGTTGAAAGGTGTATCTACTGGATGAAAATATCAGTTCAAGAATTGACTTTAGGGTCAA
This sequence comes from Pilophorus perplexus, assembly GCA_955831195.1. Classification (NCBI taxonomy): domain Eukaryota; kingdom Metazoa; phylum Arthropoda; class Insecta; order Hemiptera; family Miridae; genus Pilophorus; species Pilophorus perplexus. Next base: position 23,834,022 of record OY037010.1, read on the forward strand.
TAGCCCAGTCATAATATGACTGGGCTATTGATCCTAAAGGAAGGCTATTGACCCTAAAGGTACATTAAAATCGCAAACTAACGGGTAGTTTGTAATTTTTTGATATGTTTGAGTTATTACCAGAAGCACGTATCCAATTTTGCAGCTTAAAAAAAAACGTCGTGAACTTAGTGAGCAGCTCGAAAAACCGCGATATTTTCTCACTTGTTTTGGTTTTTTGATTATATCTCCTAAACTAAGTGTTTTCACGAATTTAAAAACGAAAGTAGATAACATTTGCAACAATGTGAGTACGACCAATAGCTGTTTCTCGAGTATTTTGTCAACATTTCAGATTTTAAAAAAAAATTCCTACTGCCCAAAACGGTCCGGGCGGCGGACGGCGTACGGCGGACGGACATTTCGGTTTTGGAATCTAGACCTCTTGAAACGGATAATGTCAAATTTTGAGGCCGATCGGAGTCGTCGACCTCCGTTGCGAAAACATAGGTGTATTATTCCAAGAATAATAAACCAAAAATCAAAACCACCCGTTAAGTTTGCAATGGGGAGTTCGCATTGATTTTAGATTTGGAAATCTTCCCTACCATTCAATAATATCGCTAAAAAGTAACGTGCACAGACTCCAATACCAACGAAAAAAAATCATTGTAGGAGATATAACGAAAAAACGAAACGCACAGTTTGAATCGGCCGGCGTTTCCCACCAGTCACTGTTTGAGGACATGACGTCACAGTTCCAGTGAATCTCTCACCATGAGCGCTAGTGTCGTCAGCTTATATGATGAATTTATAGCAATTATAACTTGATACGACGGAAAACATAATTAACTTTTAATTATAATACATGATACTTGAAGTTTAAAGCCTTATCAGAAGGATTTACGGCTCACTTGAATTTTATTAAGTGATGAGCAGTGGAATAGCAACACTGGGCGGAACAATCCACTCACCTGTCAAGAACAAAACACTATCGACGACGCTCTTCAGCTGTATTGAGGACGTGACGTCACGCTCCCTCCATGGCCCCGGTTTTTCAAACGCCGTAATTTTCGTTAAATTATTTAAATTTTCTGGAAACGATTTCAGGCGGCTGACTACTGTTTTCCCTACATTCTCAGGGAGTACTTTCAGAAAAAAAATAGAAAAAAAACAATGCCAACTCCCCATTGTTAATTCTTAATTATTAATATGAAGATAACCAAAGCTCCCTCCGTTCCACAACATTCATTAGAATCAAAAGCGGTTTGTTGGAGCTGTGTCGTCATTTAGCGCAACGGGTCACCAGAGGATGATTGCTCATTGAATACCGACCTCTGAGACCTCCTCGAGATCAAACGAAACGGAAAGTGGCAATGGGGTACGAAGAGGGGGTTTGTCCCATGTCCCAAAACCGACCGGCCTGCGAGGATATTAACAGCCAGGTTCGATATTAATAGAACAACTGACGGTGAGGGAAGTAGGGGGTGATTATAATAAATGGGATCCCAAGAAGATTACCTAACAGGATTCTACGACAGTATTTATATTTCCTCTATTGTACTGGTGAAACGGTACACAATTGATACTCTCCGGATATCACGGAGAAAGTAGATGTTATGGCTAATCGAGTGTGTCAACACAAATACACAACAACAAGTGACCCCAATCATTTGCAACGCTTTTTTTAATGATTAACCGGCATCATTTATTTAGTTAGCCCATGTTTGTTAATTCCCATCAAAATAAGACCAGAAAAATTTTGCTGGTTCAAGCGTAATTTTCAGCGTTCGCACCAGCCAAAAACCATTTCAGAATGGGATGTACAGTAGGGTGGCTCAAAACAGAAGCAAAAGAAAAAAAAATGTTGTGATAATTGCCGGGGCACTCCTCTAACTTGTTCCTCTGGGTAAACAAAAATCGTGTCACATTTTGGATCAACAAGCTCAACTGAAAGTGGATGCTCAATTGCCAACGACATGCTTCAAACGTTCCATTCTTACTGGGTAAAATATAAAAATTGCGTACAAATACAAGTATATTTGTTAACAGAATATATACATTGAATACAGGGACTAATTTCCTGTACGAATAAAACTTTTTCAGAAATTTGGTTTGAATCGTTTTAATCGAATTTGTAGGGCGTGGCACGGACGACATTTTCTACAACCACTTTCTTTGTCGAATATGTCGGGATGGTTTTTCGCTGGGCTTCAACAGCGTGCAGTAAACACCATAGAGAACAATAACATTTGTAAAGACCCCGATCACTTGGAGATTTTCAAAGGACGGCAGAGTTCTCTGACATCCAAAAATACCATTGCATCTACCAAGGCCTACCGGTGCTCACGTGATGTCGTTTGTCTAGTGTGAGGTCCTTGGCCATGCGCCTCGAACTTGATATGGAAAGTGCCAGTAAAAAACATGGGATCAATAATATAATATTATAACGTCGCTTTGAAATAAGTAGCGGAAGCATCAAGTCTCTTTTCGAAAAACTGAAGTCATTGAAGTCGACTGAGATTTTCGCACTTGGCTCGTTCCTATCATAACAGAACCTTTTGAACACATTTAGTTTTACATTTCTGCGATTCTGATGTCACTTCCTTCTATAACGTTCACGTCGGGCTGCTTGCGTCTGCCTGTCCATCAGGCAACCACGGCCTCCGACCACCTTCCTGTCAATATTGATCGGGAACCAGTCTGTATGTCTAGCTGCCTGTAGCTTTCATATTTTCAAATAACTGACGGTACTAAAATGTCAGTACATATTGTTGACTGGGTTGTATGAGGTACCAAAATTTAAAGGTACTTTTCCGTTATACCCCCCCCCCCCCACTCGATTTTGGTTGGCTTTGGGTGCCTTAAAGCCATCGGGAGGGGTGTTTATGAACACGAAATCGAGTGGGGGGGGGGGGGGGGGGTATAACGGAAAAGTACCAATTTAAAACCAGTCGGAAATAATCTCCAAAAACAAATTCCCGTTAATTTACCCATCAATTCAAGAGGGCAGTAAATTACCAGCATTTGACCGTGAATGAACCCAGCTAATATCTAGTGCAATTCCAACCCGTCGACGAGGGGCTTTCCAACTGATCTATGCGGTCAAAAACAAGGCTAACAGCCCCCCCCCCCCCCCCCCCCCCCCGAATGAAAACGGAGGCAAATGGGAAGGGCGAAGAACATTCACGACGCTTAGTTTTGTTGGAGCCTTTGCCAAAAACCGCGCAGACTTCTGGTCGATTGCTTTTATCAATTTTAAACCCTCTCTGCATCCGGCTATTCCTGAACAGGGCGGATTCCCCGGCCGCAGTGTTGACGGACGCGATCTATTTTGAATTTACTCGATACTGTCGAGTATTGAACAGGAATCGAATGGATTGACTGATAATTACGAAACGAAACAAGGGAATTTCACCCTGAATTTTCGTCCGACTGGCTGCTGCATTTAATTATTATAGGAACCACTGATAATTATACCACTGATTTCTGCTTGATTGGGAGACCCTTTAGATCAAAATGAATAGGTAACCTAACACTTTCATTTTTCAAAGCCAAGGTCATACCGTTGCACACATTGCTCACTCAAGTGGATATGACTCATACTCAGGCATTTCGCGATATCGATCCTGGTAATGGTTGGCTGATCTCACAGTATATCTGCCTGTTTCGAATGCAGCCGTAGACGGTTTGCCCACATCAGTTGCGCCTGGCCTCTTCCGTCGGCCACGTTCGAAAGTGGAATCGCCCAATGCTACAGGTGGACTTCTTTTAAATGGAAATGGAGTAATCATCACTGAGAAAGTTAATGGAAGGGAATAGTTGAGCGTACATTTCGCATGAAAACGAAAGTAGTAGCGCAAAGGCGGGCGTTTGGACGAGATTTCATGTATAAAGGAAGCCAACCCTGGCTCTCTTACCTTGAGTGCGACTAAAAGGGTGACAGTTTCTACTGAGTAGTATCCGCGATCAACGTAGTCTCCCATAAATAAGTAATTGGTGTCCGGCGAGCGCCCCCCTATTCGGAACAACTCCATTAGGTCGTGGAACTGGCCGTGGACATCTCCGCAGACCGTGACTGGGCATTTGACCTCCTGGACGTTGGACTCCTTGGCCAAAATCTCTTTCGCCTGAAAAATTCAAAATAATTTGAATAATTATTAACGAACGTTGAATAATTAAAATGATCAGAAACACATTGCAATATAATTTCAATTCAATAAAGGCTGGCAAAGAGAGGGTATGAACTATTTTGAATTTAGAGTAACGTCTTCTGCCTATTACATTTCCAAAAACCCGTGGGGGGGGGGGGGGGGGGGATTGCGGAGAAAAGGAGTCGAAAATCAGTTGGGACTTAACGAAATAAGGAAAATGTTAGGAAAATACGATAATTTGAAAAATCATTAAGGAGAAGGAGAGGAGTCTTATCCTTTGATCCTTGTAACTCTTAACCAATTTTCCCAAATTAGTTTTTCCTAGCAAAGAAAAAAATAGTAACTGGAGACGGGATGTTACAAAAGGGAAGATTTTGAATATGACATTATTATTAAACATCGAATAAATAGGTAAATGATGAATTTAGAGCGAAGGAAAAATAATTTCCCATTTTCTCTCAGAGTAAATGCTAAGGTCACAACGAGAAATACAAAAAAGTATGCAAATTTAACAGGAGAGTTTAATATTCATTTATATAAATTGTCCAAAAAAAAATCAATAAATCATACGCTTAAAAAAATGTTATTGACGAATTATTCTGTCAATAAATTTGGTTGACATTGCTGAATAGATGGATAATATCCATCTATTACATATAAAAGACATATTATGTATTTTACGAGGGGGGGTCAACCAAAAATTGTGAGACTTTTTTTCAGCCCGGAAACGATTTCGTTTACCTTCCATCTATGACAACACTTATTCTTCAAAAACCCCTCCTGTTGCTCCCTTGTGCTCCAGCGGTTCAAACTCTTGCAGACCCAACTCGCTGGGAAAACCGAGTACTTTGTGAAATTACAGAACAAGAAAAATGACGTGGGCGACGGTCATTTCATTTATGAATTCCAAGAATAACAAACCAAAACAAAAATTTGGTTTTGGTTTAATGAAACGAACGTGTAAAAAAAAAAAGCTGTTGGGTAGACTTGGGGATAGTCCATTTCAGGGACAAATCAAAACTCACTACATCCACCAGATTTGTTTCAAATGATGGAACTTGCAGCCCGAGTTCAATGAAGTGTGTACAAAAGCGCTCGTACGCGGTTGGGCGACCTTGCGGGTGTACGGACCTTGAGATAGAAGTCTGCCTCCCAACCCCTTTCTGTTCCTGATACATTTACCCGCCTAAAAATATACATTTCCCACACAGCTCTTTCAATACAGCTCCCGTTCAACTTTGAGCAACGTAGGGCCCATTTTGAGCGCGAATGACGATGGAGGATTCGAATACAAAAGTAATGCGGATGAAATGGAGGTTCATTGTATTAGTATAAATAATGCGGAAGGAATCTCTCCACGGTGAGATGATATGAAAAATGAAAAGTTTTCTCATCAGTGAAAATTTTCAAAAAGAAAAATCCCTCGGTGCGGCAGATCTCAACGTGATAGCCAGTTCACGCGAACTAGACATTTGAAAAACCGGGTCATCGTCCCAACAGACCATGACCCGTTTGCAGTTCAAAATAGTGGGAGAGAGAATTTGAAATTATACCAGATTTTATACCGCACGTGGGAAGACATGTCGCGTGTTGGCCCACAATTTACGAGCTGGGAGTGACAGCAACGGAAGCGCTATTAAATTCAACAGCATTGTGATATAAAAAGTTACAGGGGCGAACTAGCTGGACGTTTACACGCAATGAGGGTTTTCAGCCAACGAGGTCCGTAGGGTTGAAATCAATTGGTAAAAAACGAGGCGTGTTGTACACGGGAAGAACTAGAAGTCACAATCGACCGTTGAAACTAAGTGAGGGTGTCGAAGGTCCCGAGGTCTAAACCAATACGTGAGATTAGGGATAGTGATGACTCCTCGGAAGGGTGGTCTAAATGGGGTATTGTGAAAGAAGAAATCAAATGGGAATCGGCTTCGAGCTGCTAAGAACATCTACAGCCAAAAGTGACTTGAAGAGTGAGAACACTGAACAGTGAATTTTTACTTAGAAAAGCTGAGTTCAAATCCCAACCGATTCAAGTTACTCGGGGATGTAGATGGGATTAACAGATCAGTTATTGGGCTCCTTTTTAATCCCTTGATTCCGTTGCAACGCACGGACTTAGGTGGATGAAGGACTGATCACAGCTGTTTCCTGACAGGATCAACAGCTTCAGCTCTGGTTGGCGATAGAGGCGGAGACTGGTCTGCCGTCACCAACTATAGACTGGACCAGCTATAATAGCTTGGCATGTGGTGAGAAGGATGTGGCCATGGGGGACATGTTGCAGGGAATATGTCTTTTCCAACGTCTTAATATGACACTATATTATAGTGTTTAAAGGGACCCTGCAAGGTGAAGAAATCCAACGTCTGGGCTGCCCGAATGAAGGGAATTCTCATCGCGAGGGCCAGCAATTCCAGAAGGGTAGGTATAATATTATGATGCCGGGTCTTTGGACGTTGCGATTTTAAGTCTATCTTCACCTCGTCGGGGATGTTCCGTGGCTGTAGAAACATTGTGATCATGAGAAGAAGGGCGATTCCGCCTTTCCCCAAAGTAGGAGCAACCAGAAGTAGAAAGGGATAGTGTGACGAAAATCACATAATATCATAGGTTGACGTCACCAAGAACAGAAATCCCAGATAGTTCAGTTTGAGGCCAAACATTCGACAAAACCACAAATCATAAACAATGAAGTTATAAATTTTACAACAACCTTCTCAGTAAACATTAATATATTAGTTCTCCTTCTATTCAAGACGGCGAGGTTTTCAGTCCAATCCTTAAGGGGATCTGTAAGGGTACAAATTTTATAAAAGGGTTTATAATAATTAAAAATGGTTATAATTATTATAATAATAATATAAATTTATAATTATTATAATTATAAATTATTCTATGGTATAGGAAACTGTGAAAATTCCATGTCAATAAAAATTTGTAATGAAAATAAAAATGTGCCCTATACAACGATTGGACAGATGTGGGACCCCGAAACATGGATAATGCGTCCAAATTTAATCGGAAACGACGCCTTAATTTGACCTCCTGAGATCCTTCCTCCTTTTATAGCCCCCACGAGAGCCCCATAGATCCCCTTGGTGAAATCGAATGGTTCTGAGACCCTGAAAAATGAATTCTACGTCCAAAAATACCTAACTCGTCCCCATAGCTGAAACCCTTCAAAAATCCGTCTCATAAACCCCACGGTTTTGGGCCGTCCAAACTGGATGATATGGCTGACAACCTTACGTGCACAACTAGATGTCGTTTTCGAAGTAATTTTGATTAGCATAGATTTATGTGGTCTCCCACTTGACAAGCACAGTTTACTTTTTAAAAGATTTACATAAACGAAAAATACTCGTACGAAATTTGCAGGGATAAAAAAAAAGAAGTGAGTTGAAGGGTAAGAAGCGGTAGAGCGCACAAGATGATTGCTGAGGTGGTTTAAGGCATCAACCTCAATCCTCATCTCGTGGTGGACGCTCTGACAGGTCACTTCCTCACGAGCTTCTCTGGGACCCTACAAACCACCCTCTGCTATCGACCAATCTTTACGTGTCTCCCTTCTTAGATCAGCGTCGGTCGTGGCCAACATCCAGAGCAGAGATGGTTCCGTGTTGACTTTCATAAGGAAGTGGACCGGGTGACCTCCCTTGGTCGCGTGCCGACTTTCGCCCAACGACCGCTGTCAATCGCGGTATCTCGACCCGGTCATTCGGGGTTTCTTGGCCCGATTTGATCGATTCAACTGGTGAAACTTTTACCGAGGTAGGTATGATTTCGACGGGCCTAAACATCGCCTCAGTTTCTCGTGTAGCGTTTGTTGCATTTAACGTTGCAATCTGCACAAATTCACAACCTTTTACTGGCCTGAGGCTCGATCTACGGTTTCTCTTGAAATCAGACCTCCGAATAGAACCTTTGTCACTAGGTGGGGGAAGTGATTTGCCGAGATTTGCCCGCCTACGTTAAACACCCCCGCTTTGGACTCACGTTGCGTCGGTGGTGCGCCAACGCTTCCCTTTGATCATACACATCGATCCACAAGCAGTGTAATAATAAGTAAGCTTGGGCAAAGCGATGCAAATTCACAACCACTGGATAATATGGTTATGGTATGACCAACAGGGGAATATTCCCATCGACCAAATTGTCCACTTTTGAACAGACAGAACACATTTATCGGCTCCATTTCCCAACATATTTCACCGGCGAAGGACGTCAAGAGAAGCAAAGCCAAAATACGACAAGAATACAAACGGCTCCAATTTTCGCACAGTGGGACATTAAAAATTAAGAACGCGTTGGCTTGATTCTATAGCGATTTGATCGTCTCTCATTAAATTGGCTCCTACCGATCGATTTTACAGATTTAAAAAAAAGCTGTAAAAGTCAGAAAATTGAATTTTTGTTAAACAGCAGGTTTTTCTCCGTGTCACTGCGGGTTTTCCCCCCTGTTTATTCACTTGAGGGAAATAATGTGATTTGAATGGGATTTCTCGTGTGCAAGTGCCCGCATTCTCATTATTTGTCACTTACCTATAATAAGACTAAAATTATTGTAGTGATGTACTGAGAACTTGTGATTCCATCATAGATATCGCCATGGCAATGACGACGAATATGACGATAAAGAATACCCTGAAGATTAGTTTATTTTAAACAAATTTCTTCGGAAAAAGATGAGAAAAATTGAAAAAAGGAGGATAAAGTAATTTTTTAAGTGAACCGACATTGACAGTTAATTATTAGGTACCTGTCAATGTAGGTTCACTTCCGATGATCCTCCAGAAGCTGTAGGAGGATCATGGAATCTACCTGTACCAAATTTTAGCGCTCTGGGATGAAATTCGTTTTTGTTATGAAAATTATATTAAACAGCTTAACCACGGAATAGAAAGTTTCTATTCTTTCTACTCCGTGCAGCTTAACATTAAATGCAAAACAAACAAAAAATAAAATTTATAATTCACCACTTCCTCCCGGGCAAATTCGCAAAATGGCGATGGTAGGGCTCCCAGAGTAGAAGAGACCCGTTGGGCTAAAATGCAGATGCAACGACGTAGGTGGCCAACTCTACAACGTTACAGTAATTAGTTGTAAGAAATGATAAGGAACAGGAATGAACTGGAGAAATGAGTCATTTCGCTACAAACACGGAAGAGAAATGTTTTGTTTTTGACTCATGGCTCACTTTCATCGAAAAACCAACATTTTCACGCCAATCAAGAGAAATGTATCCCGTTCAAGATTTAGATAGCGGGAAAAGAGCCAACTCGAGCCAAATTCTTCCAACTTTGAAAGCTTATTTTTAATCCGCCCGAGAACGGCGATCCAACTCGAACAAGTTTCACACAAATCATCCCAATAAGCTGGTAAAAGGGCGCTTACACCAGAAAAAACATGAACCTGGGAGAGTAATAGAGGGATATTTGTAAGGACGAATCATTGTCTGCGAATTGCGGCTGCCAAAAACGCTCGTTTCGATACGCTCTCGACGGAAAATGACGGTTGTTTGGGGTCCACGACCTCGAGGGAAGGAGGACGTAGCCAACAGGCAGACACAGATATCGCAATGACAAGTTTTAGCGGTGCGAATGAAAGTGTAGAATGAAGCTAAACAAGACAAGAACCTAAACGTAGGACACTATCATTCGACGGGTTCATTTCCTAGTTCGGAAACAATAATTGTTTCCGAACTAGGAAATGAACCCGTCGAATCACCCGTCGTTAATTATTATGAGTGATGTTATGATAGGGGCTCGGGTTTGAGCATAATATTATTTGTATTTTTTTCCCCTGAATATTTATTATTGAAAGAAGCCTTTTTGTAGTATTTTCACCTCTTTGAAACCACCAGAATTCAAATTTATCTCCTCAACAAACGCATGTAAATGCATTATTCCAGTGTTTTCGTCTAAGTAGTTAGTTCGTTTTCTTCATATTTCCGCTAAATTCGGGGGCAACCACAGTAGTAGTAAACTAACAGTACATCGACAACAGCACATCGATGAGTACAACACACTTAACTGAAATGTTCAGTGAAAACAACGTTGGCAGGAAACACTCAAACTAGATGTACACACGAGAACACTAATTCAAGCGGAACCTGAAGGTGCTAATCCTCACCGAGTTCGAACAAATGCTCCGAGGTAACATGTTTGAAGAAACGAAGATTTGAAAAACGCAGTGAAGTATAAATAATAAAGGAAACAATTACATGGTAGAGGAAGAAAGATAATGAGGCCTTCAAACATAATAATTATGTTATGGGCTTTTTACAAGAACCGAATAAGTCCAAAATAATGAATGAATGAATTAATTAAATAAAATTAATGAATAAGTCCATAATAATTATGAAGCACCTTAAGGGGCTTAATCTTAAGCCCTCTAATTAATTATTAATACCACATGTTCTCAGATTCGATAGATTTGGCAAAATGACAGCACTTGAACAGGTCGATGTCATTCACGTTGACATTTCAGTGGGTGACCTTTCGATAAGTACCTGGTAGAACCGCAACACAACATTTTTGCGGAAGAAACCGCATTAGACGAGGAAACCACAGGGCAACCTACACTGCCACGTTGTGACGGTGAATAAATCATCCAGAATTGGGTTTCATCTGATCTCAATTATTAAAACAAAACAGTGATAGAAACCACAAGGGACAACGATTAAAATGAGAAGAGATTTCAAAACAACGACAGATAGCTATAATCTAAAAGAGTATTCTTTTCACCGAAGGGGGCAGGGAAAGTCCATGGCTGTTTTAAGAGTAATAATAAACCAAGTCAGGAAGGCCCCACCCAGAACGAAAGCACTGATTGACCACAGGTTCGATGCAATTCGGTAAAAGTAGCAGGACCTCGGTGGCTCTGATTGACTAGATCTGCGACCGAGTTGGTTGTGTCATAAGTATTGCACTCGAAAAGGGGCGATTGTCCCTGCTGTCGAGCCAGCGTGAGCCGAATAGGAACGGAAGTTTTCCTGCATTGGTCACCAGAATAATTCTTGACAAAATGACCCTTTTCACAGTTACTTATTGTGCAAGAGGGCCACTCTGTCAAGAATTGTCAGACAGGTATTGAACGCTCTAGGATCTCATGAATTACCCATCTACGTTTCAGTATGAAATCTATGCATAATCGACAGACGATCTGCGGAAAACATACAAAATGATAAAACAATTCACCAATCAAAAGGGGGGAAAACAAGGTGCCATGATCACAGGAGACGGATGGTTGCACAATAGTAATGACAAGGTCGCGCGTGACTAAATGCTACGCTAGCAGAGATCAAAGCAAGTTCTCACTAAAAAAAAAAAAAAAAAGAAAAAAAGGGAAATCGGAAAACGAAGTAATAAAAATCAATAGGCTCTGAAGGATTGTATTTAGTACGAAATACTTTGTAAGTACTGTAGTTGGGCTATTCGAGTTTCACCTATGTAACATAGGTGAAACTCGAATAGCCCAACTCGTTTCTCTACGCATATTGCGAACAGATCGCGAAACAAGAATCATTTGTCAATTTAGTCATCAAAATGATTCGGAAAGGTACCTATGGGAGTGTGACCCGACCTTCCTGTATCCATGACGGCCCCCACCTCGTCCGGACCAAGTGAACGAAAAAATGGAAGGCCGGACCGGCCCGACTCCCTCAAATCAGACTCGAAAATCCGATTGTTGGAGAATAATTAGGAAAACCCACACTGCCGTCAGGGGATGACAAGGAACAAGGGAAATGTTGAGTTGAGCGAGGAGTGGAAATTGGCCGCAATTAACCTTTAATTGCTGCCAAGTGATGGACAAGGGGGGGACTGGAAATTATGACTAACGCAACCAGGATCTAACCATAAATTCAACGTTTGAATAGGGTTTCAAGTGAAATTGACACTTGAATCGTATCGAACTACATTAAGCCGCAAAACGAAAGAGAAAAAACCAAGGTCCTACCTTATCGCAGAGGGTCTTCACTTGGCTTTCCGTAAGTTGTTTGCACTCGTTGAGCTGCTCGATCCACTGGTCTAGTTCTTTTAACGATGCTTTATCCTCCATTGTATGTGAATCGAAAACAAACCTAAATAACTACAAAAAAAGATTTCCGCGTGGCTAAGCGCGTTATTCTACAATGTAACACTATTTATTTATAACAGGCAAATGTAAAGCGTACATAAAAGAAAATGGCCGAGTGGTCAAAAGAGTGGTGAAACCACTCGTTCCGAAGTGCCAACTGAACTGAATTTGAATGGCAACCCTGCGTATTAATCAATGTTATTTTACAAATCGAACGAAAAAAATTTCACCCTAAATGCACGCGAAACTGATATTTAAAAATAATTTAGCGAGTTACGATTGGCGTAATTGGAATATTATTATTTCAGCCTTCGTTGACCGATATAAGCTATAAATTCAATTAGTTCTTAAGTTAGCCACAAGGTAGCGTGCGCGTAACAAATTTCCACTCCTTGAAACAATCTCCATTATACAATTAGGACTGGAAACGTGTCTGGATTATTTATTATCGATAGAAGGCGTACAAATAATACTGAAAATGTGGATAAAACACAAACTACAAGTTCGTACAAATTTAGAAAAGTTATGGAAAAATTGCAATTTGAATTTTGGCGGAAACCCAAGGTCGACGAGTTGGCCACCATTATAAAACTAAAAACTGAAGGATCGGTCACGTCGAATAAGTTATAATTTATATCAGGAATAAGTTGAGTTAATACGCACGATCACATCAAAGCGAACCAGACCATTTTTGCGTTACTCCATTGTCACTAGTGCCAACCACCAAGAAAATCAAAAAAACATTTGAAAATCGACCTGCACTCTGGTTTCTTTGATTGGAAACCGGAACCAGTGTAGGTGACGACATCTACACCAGTTTTTGAATGGGCCAGAACAACTTAAGATGATTATGATTCATAATTATAATTAAATTATGAATCATAAATTTTATAAACCCCGTGAAAGACTTTTGGTCACAAAATGATGAATTTTTCCCAATGCAATCTAACCACAGCTGAAACGAACCCAGTAGTTTAATCTGTGAACGAACCTATCGAGTTTTGTGATCGAATCATCAGCTTGGTAAATCTGAAATAGCAAGACGAAACAACATTCTAGGTACTTTAAGACTAAAATTAATAGGTACTTAAGTAGTATGATATAATTTATTTGTATCATTCATACAATAATAAGGACGTCGATTTAGCAACTGTTAGCGAACATATGTTTTTATCATATTAATTTGTTTTTTTATAAATTTTGTTTTTTTATAAATTTTGTATAAAAAATATTTTTTGGTTTATTTATTTTATAATTTTTTGGTTTATTATTCAGGGAATAATACTCCTGCTAGGCCCTAGCAGCTAGGGTCAAGGCTACGGGCCATGGCTACGCCAGCCAACCCCAGACAGTATCCCACCTGGTTTCAGACCCTACAACAGTTGTAGGTCAGTAGGACAGTTGTAGGGTCTGAACCAAAAAAAAAAAAAAAAAAAAAAAAAAAAAATTACACAATGAGAAAATGAGTTACTCATTTTCTAATTGTGTGTAATTTATTTATTTATTTATTTTTTTATTTTGGTTTGTTTTTAGTTTTTTGTTTTCTAAGGAAATATAGATTTTTGTGTTTTTGGGAGGGGGGGCGGATGCATCCCCGTTTGACACCCCATGGCACTCATCACCATCCCAATTCCCTGTCAACTGCTCCAGCCTCTATTTTTTGACCACTTTTGGAGCAACTGGTACTCCAAATGTGCTAAAGGGCTAAAATGAGACTACGGAGGGATTTTTGAAGGTTTTCAGCTATGGGGTCGGGTTAACACTTAGTGTCGTTCTCGAAGTATTTTTGGACGTCGATAACAATTTTGGGGGGTCCCAGAACGGTCCGATTTCACCGTGATGATGTATGGGGCTATTTTTGAATTATCCTAAGAGGTCATATAAGGAGTCGTTTTCAGGGAAATTTTGGACGCAAAATCCGTTTTTTCGAGGTCCCACATCCGACCAAACATAGCACAGCAAAAGTTGCATATTGTTATTAAAAAAAAAAATTCTGAAAGGCAGAATTATTTTCCTACTCTTTATTGAACAATAACAAACCCGTGTGTCAAATGTGCAGCGTTTTGATTTTGGACCATGATCAAATTCGCTTGCTAAGCTATTATGGTGAATTTTCTTAGTAGGTACTTCCTACCTACTAAAGGAAGTACTTTTTCCGCCGTTTGAAAAAATTCAATTTCAGTTATTTTGCGGTTTCGAGGCGGTTTTCATTGATAGTGTTATCGCGTGTCTTAGACCTGGGAACACTGGAGAGTCTGCCATCTTGGTTAGCTTCCTTTTTGTACGTAGGGTGCAACGTGTATGTTGTAGTGAATTTTAGCCGGATTTATCCGCGAAATCCGTCGTTTTTTCATTATTATATCGAGAGTTTCTAGATGTCTGAAACTCTGCAGCTTCGAGGCACCCTTCGTGGTCACAATGGTTGGGTCACCCAGATCGCCACCAACCCGAAGTATCCGGAGATGATCTTGTCTTGCTCCCGAGGTAACGTTGACCCCAGGATGTTTTCACCTTACCTTCGTGCTCGTTTATGATGATCCCTCTGCTATGCGATGAGCTCGACCGATTTGTGCACGCTGATCTCACCGTCAAGCAGAAAGTGCATTTGATACTATGCGTGTTATGAAAACATTCTGATTGCCGATTGTATTCGCCAGACATCAAATTTTGAGGTTACGATACTGGTATGTTTGCTACTCGTATCCAACTTCCCTGCTTGTGGGAAGTCAATTCTGATGGATTACCCCATTCCCCAGTTCAATCTCGTTAGTGCTTTGTGGTCTTTGGAGGGGGATTCCGTCGATTGGGCTGAGTTGTCAACCTAGTGAGTTACCTTGTCAGCTGACGTACATTTTGTAGGCACCATTATTTACGTGTATTATGGTGTTGGCACCGTGATTACTATGATAGTAGCCAAGAAGTCTCTTGAACGTATTAACTTTTGTAACGTTGAATTACGCGTGAATATGGAGAAATATCAATGTTACAGTACGAGCAACGCTGGACTGGCGTAGTCTTGTTTCACGCTTCATTAAATGAACAAATTTTGTTGGTTATCTCATTCTTTTGGTTGTCTTAATGTCCTTTTCTTGATGAATTCTTCAATGCCCAGATTTAATTCAGTGGGTTTGTTTTCCAGACAAGACTCTTATCGTCTGGAAGTTGAACAGGGACGACTCCAACTACGGTATCCCCCAAAAGAGGCTTCATGGTCACTCTCACTTCGTGAGTGACGTTGTTCTCTCTTCCGACGGGAACTACGCTTTGTCCGGCTCTTGGGACAAAACCCTTCGTCTGTGGGATTTGGCCGCTGGCCGCACCACCAGGAGGTTCGAAGACCACACCAAGGTTAGTTCATAAATCGCTCTTAGTGGCCACCTCAATGTGTTAAGTTTGCCTCGCAAGTGGTGTTAGCAATAAGTGTTATCCAGTCAACCCGCTGAACAGGCCCAGTACCAGATGCGACTTGTCTCGAACATGTTAGAAACGGATTGGATTTTTTGGGAGCAGGACAGCCTGACGCTGGTAACTTGGCCGTTTGTGCAAAGAAAAGATTTCTCTTGATTACCTGCGTAATGCGTGTTGGAATACAGAGCACGTTGTCCGAAGTAGGAGGTTGGAATAGAAAAACGAGGACATCTCCTTATCCAACAGGGGGTGGGAAAATGGTATTAGATCGCCTGAGGAGCACTCCTTTTCTTTTGAGTTTTCGTTTTTTTTTTGTTTTTGTTTTTTTTCTCTTTTTTTTTCAATCCGCTTCTTTTTTCGTCCTTTACTCGCACAAAACTCCTTTTTATTTGCGAGCAAACCATGGATATTCAAGGTTCACCTTCAAGGTCTAGCAAGGCATCGTGAAGTAGAAGAAGAAGCTGCTAGCAGTTCCCATGAGACTTGGGAGTTTTCCGGATTTGAGAAAACCCATACTTGGGAGTTTTCCGGATTTGAGAAAACCCATTTCCGTAGAGTAAATTGTACTTCCTACGGGTTCAGGCTGCAGTTGAATTCATTGACCAACGTAATTATTCTACAAAAAGAAAAGCAAGGCCAAGGCGTTTTACGGTGGGATTTCAAGGAGAATATAATATAATACTATTATATGAGGAGGAAACTTGGTCGGGGTGAACGGAAATTTTAGCAAAACTACCCGAGTCCTCGGTTTTAAAAGCTGTGTGGCCGGTGAAATTTCACCTGCCACAACAATTATGTCATATTTAATATGACAGAATTGTTGAAATCGATTCGCTTGTTGAAGGCCAGGCGGAGAGTATAGATAGATCTGTGTTGAATGCCATTGCTGTGTTCTTGAATAACAAGATAAAAATTGCAATTGATGCTACTTGAAGTTCCATGATGAAACTTCCATTCCTCTCTGTGTCCTCATGTTCATGTACTGTGTACATATTAGGAATGGGAATCGGTAAGAAAGAATCGAGTTTTTGTTGACATAGTGGAGAAAGATTCTTCGATCCCATTCAAAATCGAAACGAAAAGTCATTTAAAAAAAATCGTTGATAAACAATCGAGTTTTCAAATAAATCGTAAAAAAGCCATACATAGACAACTGCCTACGATGGTCACTTTCAAGCAATATTACGTGTAGAAATTCAATGCCGCTCCTCAGCCTGCTATTAGGATTATTACTGTGCAATAATTATGCCCTATGCATCTTGAGCCTTGTATGAATTCATGTAATTTTTTTATATTTTTTCAGGACGTCCTTAGCGTTGCTTTCTCCGTGGACAACAGGCAGATCGTTTCTGGTAGCCGAGACAAGACTATCAAATTGTGGAACACTCTGGCCGAATGTAAATATACAATCCAGGTTCGTTGTTCGTGCACATTATTTCAGTGTGACAGACTTCCCGAGATGCGTCTCGTGGCAGCTTACGTGCGAGTCTGACGGAGTTTATGATTTCAGGACGATGTTCACACCGACTGGGTCTCATGCGTGAGGTTTTCTCCTAACCATGCCAACCCGATCATCGTCTCTTGCGGCTGGGACAAGGTTGTTAAGGTAAGAAGACCCCCGATGTATTCCGATGCATCACCTTTCAATCGATCTCTCATTTGCTCAAGCATGTTCTCTTTTAGGTTTGGAATCTGACCAACTGCAAGCTAAAGATCAACCACAATGGACACACGGGATACCTCAACACCGTTACTGTATCTCCTGATGGTTCTCTGTGCGCTTCAGGTGGCAAGGTGAGTCAAGTACATTTTTTGTATTCATTTGATTTTATGTGTGGTCACTTATGATGAGCCATCCGTCTGAATTTTAATTGAAGAGTCTTGAACTAATGCGGATATGGGGCTGAAGGTACCTAATAAATTGAATTGAGAATACAATTTAATCCTCTGTTTAGAATATCCGTATTCATGAAGGGATTTTCTATTTTGTGATTTTCAGGACTGCAAGGCCATGTTGTGGGACTTGAACGATGGCAAGCACCTTCACACTCTTGACCACAACGACATCATTACCGCACTCTGCTTCAGCCCTAATAGGTATTGGTTGTGCGCTGCTTTCGGACCCTCCATCAAAATCTGGGTAAGTCTTGCCAGTTTCAATTGCTCAATATTTAGCCAATATTTCTGAATTGCATGTAGCCATCTTTATAAATCGTGCTTCTCTTTTCAGGACCTTGAAAGTAAGGACATGGTCGAGGAACTCAAGCCTGAAGTTGTTTCCCAAGGCCAGAAAGCCGAACCTCCTCAATGTCTTTCGCTTGCATGGTCCACGGACGGCCAAACCCTATTTGCCGGCTACTCTGACAACACCATTCGAGTCTGGCAAGTCTCTATATCGCAACGCTAAAACTTTTTGTATTAAGAACTTGTTCCAAAAATAAAAAAAATTAAAAAAGGAAAGCCTTGATTCCATTTGATGGAAACTACCTTTGTTATTTCTTACTTGAGCTGACGTTCCTCACTGGGTTGGTACTTTTCTTGATGAATTGGATGGTCAATTGAACAACTTCATACAAACTATGTACACAAAATTTATTAACATCATTGAAAAATTGTTTCACCCCGAATATCTATCTTACAAATTCATAAATTACTCTATATTCAAATATTTACAGCTTTCATTAAAACTATGTATAGAAATCACAGACCATACAGTGAATAGCAATATTTACATCAGTAGTGGAGGGCTCTCATTTGTATGAAATGACAAGCAACTAGCAGAGTTGCTCCTTAGATAGTACGGAAAGACGAGTGGTGGGGTGGTGAATGATTGGAATGATCTAACCTGAGAAACGTCTCATGTAGAAAGATTCCTCGAAAATCTATTCAAAATAATTTTGAATAGGTCCTAATTATTAGGACCATAACAAACATTGTTTGAGCGCTCAAAGGTGAAAAAAAAAACTCAATGGGCGCTATAAAAAAAAATTAATTTAGTCATTTCAGGAAGAGTTTTACCGTTAAAATTCCGTTCGAAAAGTCCCTTCCAAGTTTGAAAACTTGTCAAGCTACTTTTTAAGCCGCTAACCTTCAAGTCAAAACTATCAGATAGTTTCCAGGAACGAGATATAACCACGCCTCATTGTGCAGAGGTGCTTTCCCATGTGGGGAGTTTGGCAAATAAGGCGAGCGGTGACTTGATAGTTGAAACAAATTTGGTTCTGCATCATGGGGTGGTGAGGGAAAAGCTCTGGTTGATTGTACCGTTTATTGCATGTGATGAAATATGTAATACCTCAAGGCGCTTTTCGCCTGTGCCATTCAGGATCCAGGCTCATCAGGAGTGTGGTTGAGACCTACCGGCACATCACAAAGATGGTGTTTCTGAGAGGAACAATCCTGGATCCTTAATGGCACAGGCGAAAGGCGCCTTGAGGTATTTCATATTTCATCACATGCAATAAACGGTACAATCAATCACGGCTTTTCCCTCACCACACCCTTGATCCGTAACTGCTGACAACACTGCGCAGAATCAATTTTTGTTCTAAGCTGATCCTGACTTGATAACTTGCATGATGACCTTGTTGGTCAATGATGTACATAATGTTACTGGCGCTGTGTCCAGTTTCCTCAACTAGTGTATGTGTGTAAACGATGGAGGATCTGGTTGTACCTTCTTTTACACACCACCTTTTACCACGTTGGCTGTAGTTGGGTCGGTTCACCTGTCCTCGTTGTCTGTAACTCGGTCAGGTTCTAACATGTCCAGAGTTGATAAGTTTTGACATCCAAAATACTTCTCAGGGCTGAAATCCTTTTCCGAGGTGCAAGGCGCTCCGGACATAGTGCTGTTGAGGATGTCTTCCATCAAGCCGGCGTATTTGATTGCAGATGACTGGCTGACCAGCTGAGAAAGACAAGTGTCTGAATTCTGTTTGGCCAGCAAAGATACCTATAAACGACACGAAGATGAATTGATTGGATAGATTTTGTTCGCTGATTGTTAGGAACGCAGTGTTAGGAAATTTACCATGCTTTGTTTGGAGTCAGTTGGTGCTACCCCAAGAGCGATTAGGTTCTTGAGTGTGTTGGCATGTTTTATCGAGAGTCTGATGAACTCCTGGCTGAAGCTCTGGTCTGACAAAACAATTACACGTTTGGCCCGGCACCCCTGAATGTCCCGAAGCAGTTCCTTTGCTGTGTACATTTCAGTTTCGTCAGCCTGTTCGAAGAAATCACCGTTACAAGGATAATACGTGTGACTTAGTTCAGTCCCCATCTTGTTGATAAATGGTTATGATGAATTACCTCCCCGTTGTTATCCCTGTCCCACAGTAGGCTCGCGCCATCTGGACGTGTTGGGCTGTTGAGGTAAATCACCAGCGAGTCAGCGCACCTGGGGGTTTCGCATAGCGTTCTCAAGTGGTACCTCAGCGCCAACTTTAGCCCCGAAGGGTACACATCACCTAGTTCATCTGAAACGTAAAAATGAAAAGATTTATGAAACATTAAGAAGGTTTATAATGGCTTGTACAAATTTTGTAAAAGCCTTCCGACGTTCTTTTCAATGACAGAAAATACCGAAATCCTAGCATGACATAACTGCATTTCTCGAAAAATTTTTATTGCGTTTCTTAAAGTTGAATTACGCGCCAAATCGAATGGCGGCGTCAGTTTTCCACTGGGTGCGCTAGTTTCACCGGAATCGACAAGTTGACCAACATGACATAAAGTGTTTTGAAATCCAACATGACACAATAGGTCAGTTTCGTCAGAAGAAGCATGGCGGCTCTGACGGAGGCTTGGTAAGTTTTCCTCTTTTCAAGCTATTATTTGGTGATGAATATTCAAATTTCTTTTTTAACCACCTAATTAGATACTTTCTGAATGATGATCCCTTATTTCTCTTTCGCCTGGAATGCCAGAATCAACGCAGTACACCCAGAAAGAGTGCACATGCAATGATGTTGTAGGTAATGTGGGAGCATGTAATTATGCCAAGTTGAATGGACAGGAAATGAAACAGTTTTTTCGTTCTCCTGAACAGCTGCCAAAAACAATTATGTCATGTTGGGATTTCGGTAACATTTAATGTTACATATTGAAAAACGAGAATTAGGAATGGGCGTCTTTCTGGATTAATATTATTTTTTAATCGATAGAAGGCACAAAAAACACCGAAAATGGGGTGAAAACACAAATTGCAAGTTCGCTCGAATTTATGGAAAATCGCAATTTGAATTTTCGCCGGAAACCCAGCGATCAGCTCGGTTTCCGCCATTGATCGACGATTTGCCAAGTTGGGCCACCATTAAAACAAATTAAAAACTGAAGGATCGGTTTCTGAGGTTACCCATACATAAAATCAAGTTTACACGATCGTAATATTATTCACAACAAAGCGAACTCGGGCATTTTCGTGTTACTCCAATGTCACTAGTGCCAATTACCAAGAAAATCAAGAAAAAATATGAAAAATCTGCACTTTGGTGTCTTTGGTGGGAGACTATAATAGCCATCAAACCGGAAGGGCCGTACGTGACGTCACGCACGTCCTTTTTGAATCGACCAGAACAACTTTAGATGAATATAAACTATGTGAAAGGCTTTTTGTCACAAAAAAATGTATTTTTCTCTTTTTGACTTCTAACAACATGGCACAGGCCATTGAACCCGAAATACAGGCCATTCCTAATTAATTGGTGCATATCTAACCAGAAGAGTCAATGCGTTGATAATGTCACTCAAGTATGATTCCACTCAGGGTTTTTCGAAAAATCAGGAGTGTACAATAATACATCGTATTACAATTACAATAGGTAGGCTTACCGTCATCTATGAAGCCATTAGCGTGAAACGTTTTGATGTTGTTCGGTAAAAAGCCGTTACGAATCAGCATTCTGTTGACGACCCTCAAATTCTTCACTGCTTCTTCTTCAGCCAGCTGCCTATTCCACCCTCCAGATATCAGCATTGCCTTGAAAATCAATCGTGAAAGCAAAAGGTTAGAAACCGATCTCTTTGGAATTCTACTCGATTGCTAAGAACTATACCTAATTTCTTACATGATCGCAAGTCTGCATGAAGGTGCACTCCGTCTTCAGGTAGTTGGTCGTGTCGCAGGTCTTGGAATTGGTGGCGAGGGGATCGCACGTTGAAACACGTCCTTTGACGGAAGTCTGAGAGCAGGCTGGAAAGAAGCCGAAATGGGGGCGGCAAGTGAGAAGATCATCTTCGCGGTTTTCCACCCGTCCCGACACGCGGACCTCCGGTAGGAAGAGGAGGCCGCATGTCGAGGCTGCACGTTTAGATGGGGATCTTCCTTGGCACCGCGTCCTCTTCCACAGTTGTATGCAATCTCCCCCTTCTGAAAATGATGCCTCTAGTTGTATTCTCGTTAACGAATTCAAAACATTTTTTTTTAAACAAAATCCTTTGAACAAGCAAAACCAATTCATCATTGAATGATAAATAAATTTTATCGATGTTTTATTGAACACAAAATAGTTCACGTTAACACGATTATATGCCTCATTTAAGGGCGCAGGCCCGCTGAGTGGAAAACCCTTGTCCTTTTTTTTCAATCAAGTATAAGAAATCGTGAAAACGTTCAGAATGCCAATGGTCTTGAGGTTCGCATGCTGAGGTCTCCCGGCACAGTGTGGAATGTACGTTAGTGGTCAGTTTCGGAATTTATCTCAAACTCAGCCCAACTAAGAAGTAGTTGTTCGCCGACGTCGCAGAATGCAATCATCGGACCAACTACACCAGAAAAGCCTTCTATGTTGAAGGAAAGCATTTTTTGTATTAGTGGCCATGAAATAAAAGTTTTCCTTTGGCACCTTCCTTTTTCCGAGTTTGGCACCAAGCCCTTGTCCTTCGAAAATCTCGGCTGTAGCTATGCCTCAGTAAGGCATGCGTTGATATGTTTTCTGTTGTATGCATGTAGTTTAGTTGGAACTATGTAGGTTTTCTACAATGTAGAAGAAGCAGGAGGATTGCTTATAACAAAATTTACTGAAAAGTCAGCAGCTCAGAGCACGATATTGCTGACGAGGACAAACCGGCCGCACCAAGAGAGTGAGAGAAAACAAATTTTAAAAAGACAGAGTGTTACTGTTACATAAGCAAAAATACCTGTAAAAGCGGAAAGCCATGCCCATCAAAATGCTGAATTATGGTCTTTACAAAATTGTAGCGCAATAATTGACGTCGAATTCTGATCTACGCCCCGAAAAACATAAGTGTACCGAGTTTTATTGAAATACTCCCATGAAAAGGGGTTTTGGGAACTTTTGGGGGGTTTTGCACCATTGTGCGGTGGAACAAAGTTCGCCGGGCCAGGTAGTATTTAATATTACTAGCACTCAGACATAGGGCTCGCTTCGCTCGGCTGACCACTTTCTCGGTTAGGGGGGGCCTTGCTTTGCTCGGCCAAGTGACAGTCGCTCAAAGCGCTAAATTTAACGGGCGTAAAATTGGCCGGGGAATAAAGAGAGAAATCGTCTTCCCACACACCAGAATATAAGATATTATCTGAACTTAGCATACTGCCCCCCCCCCCCCCCCCCGCCCGAAAAGTTTCCCCGCCACCTCCACCCTTCTAACATCCCTGGCACCCCGATCTACCTTTCTGATCTGACGTCCACACTTTCCGTGTTTCCAAGGTCTCTGGCGCTCTCTCGCCACCCGCCCAAGATGTGCGCCGAATCTCTTGAAATCATTCAAATTAAACTCGCCATCTAAATTCGCTCATCGTCGGAATGAGGTTTTTCGGGATTTCGTATTAAAATTCGGATCTCTAGGTAGGATACAGACGAAACGCGAACTCAATCCGTCCGTGGACGACTGAAGAATTCGAAAAAAATTAGTTTCGCGAATTCTTGCACGCCAAAAATTTCGCGCAACGCGCTTATCAGACGTAAAATTGGTCGACGAATCCAAATTCGAGAAAAAAAATTAGGGGTTCCCATTTAAAATAAGAAAGTTGGTCGCCTATTCGCCTACTCGCGCGCATCTCAGGGGTGGTTGAACCCCCCTAACGAGTTTTAAACGGGATCCCGAACTCGTAGAAAAAATCGCTGTATTTGCCTGATTGATTGCCTGAGTTCTTCGGAAGGAGTTATTAAATAACAAATTTTGTCATATTATGACATAACGTTGTCTGCTGAATACGTACGAAAAAAATAAGAAGCAAAACCGATGCAGCAAGTCTCTAAAATGTATAACTACTACTGTAACAGTTGACTGACATTGACCTGTAAATTACAGGCTGTAATTTAGCGCAGGCAGATTCACGTAGTGGGTCGTAGTGAAATGACATCTAACAGAGGGTTACTCCAGTAACTAAAAAAGCCGTTGTGAAATATACCATCCTGCATCTCTCAGCATTTTGTGTAACGATACCTACCTAATAATCCACAACGATAGCCAAATTTCCGCGTCTGCCTTTGCCCCCTAACGACTTGTTTGTCATTAACCCCGTTGGGCACAAATTTACAGGTCTCCTCTCCCATAGTATCCACTCCTACAATATGTCATGTTATATTATTGCAAAATTTTGCTCGGAATGACAGTACCGACCTATTACCAATTTCTGAGGTTGTCTGATACTGGGTTCCAAAAGGGGCCAGTGTTCAAAATCGTCTGATGCTGATCATATCGACCAGTTTCCATTAAATTTTAGTAGTTTTTCTCGTGTATTTTTAATGCTAGAGACTTAAAACTTTCGCCGTCAAATTATGTAGGTACCTAGCCATCTCACTCAGCTACATAACTACATGTTTTATTCAATGTCCGTCTCTGGACCCGGAGGGATGCCTGAAACAGGCGTAATACAAATATCTCCATGCTTGACACTATTGCAAGAGTATGGTTTTGAAAAAATCATAATATGATTTTTATATCATTATATGATTTAATATTATTAAATCAACAAAAATAAAAAATACGCCGGTTTGGTTGGTGAGAAGTTAGGAAGTTGGGGCACCTGATTATGCCGCCCTGATAAATGTTTGATGAAATCACCCCTCATAGTCGACGAAGACCTGAGAATCTCCGCTTGCAGTGTCTGATACTGATGCCTTCACCCGAGGTGCTAAGATACGCCTATAATTGGTAGGCCTAATTATTACACCTACACTCAAGAGACCATAACTGTAGCAGATGACTCTGGAGTGCATGGACGCACACCAAACCGCTCTAGAAACGAGTGGCGAATCGTGTAAGATTGAAAACGGATACTTCTGGTGGATCTCGAATCACAGTTGTTTTCGTGTCAATTCCCGGAGCACGAGAACCCCACCCCCTCTCACCAAGGGAGACCTTCCTAATTTGTTTTTAATCTGCGTGGGCAGTGGGAGCGACGCGCCTCCTGTTCGATCCTTTGAAGCTTGCCGACACTTCAAAGGAGCCGACTCCTCAAAGGATAACCCATGGAGGAGCGGGTAGTAACTTGTGGGGGAGGGGGTTAACCCGAGGTTTATTAATTGAGACGATGAACGCCGGCGTCCCTTTGATGTTCGGAGAGGTCGGCCTGTTTGCGCTACCTTACCGCCACTACCTCCTACATATCTATTGTGAAGTATACCTATACCGTAGTACTTCACTGCACTTTACAAACATGCGTCTTATCTCCTCCTACGCCATTCCACCTTATTTCAATGTTCCGCCCTTTTGCACCAACGTCTTTATCACTCAATGAAGTCTGAGCTCGTTCGCTGTCAAGTCCTCCGACAAAGAGATCAGGAGGATTATAAACTCACCATAGCATATAACAATAAATAATTTCTGTCCACTCGCAGCTTCTCTGTTTCTCTTGAGGAAGAACTGGAACCTCTAGATTCCTTTTGCTCAAATGAGTGCTCCTAAATCACTTTATGTATCTGATACATATCAGATACACATCAGATACGGCACTTGTTTTTAGTGGTCTTGTACAATGAAGGCTAGTGATTGCGTGAAAACTGTGCAATCAACTGCAAGCCAAGCGAGGAAGAAGAACGCTCAGATTAATAATCTAATAAAATGAAAAAATAATTACCTTTGAAATTATAAGCCAAAAGATACCTACTGAGATTTTGGATGTTACCATTTTTCTTCTCACCCATTACTGATTTTTAAAGCAAAAAAAGTTACTGCCAGCATTTTTATTAATTGCCCCCAAGAAAGAGGTGTTAATAGGACAAAACGGAAGTGATTGTAAGGTGTGCCTACTGAGAAGATGTGATTGACATTTGAAAAGATAATATCGCACCCTTAATTAGTGTTATAACTCACAATTTATCTTCTTTCAGAAAACGCTAAAAACGATTCTTGCCTTGAAATTCGGTTGTTTAGTGCACGAATTCATTCACTACTGTGGAATGGAGACGTAGCCTATAAAAAATATTCTTGGTAGGTATACCCCACTATTGTACGGCAGCTATGTTCACAGAATCTGTGAACACTATCTGATAGTGTTCACAATTCTGGCATTTGTTTCCGCAATATTATGAGTTTTTTTTTTTTTGCTTACCCAACCGGAAATTCTCAACTCCTATCATCAAAACGCTGCAAACTTTACGCAAGGGTTTATTATTCTTTGATAAAGGTTACTTGTTCGAAAAATTAATTTTGTGTCAGTAAAAAAATATTTTTGAAAGAAAACAAACCTGTACATAGTTCGAACAGATGACACCTGTACATAGTTCTGACAGATGACATTGTGGGACCTCGAAAAAAATGGGTTATGCGTCCAAAATTACTGGGAAAATATTTGACCTCCGGGGGTCTTTCAAAAATCCCATTTGTAGCCCCATGAGAGCCGCGTAGATCCCCACGGTGAATTCGAATCGTTCTGGGACTCCCGAAAATGGATTCTAAGTCCAAAAATACTTCGAAAACGACACCTAACTCGACCCCATAGCCGAAACCCTTTTAAAAACCCCTCCCGTAGCCCCGTAGAGCCCAACGGGTAGAAAACCTTGCGGGCACAACTTGATGGTAAACCGAGTATTTTGTCAAATTTTCAGATTTAAAGAAAAAATTCCTACAGCCCAAAACGTCCCGAACGGCGTATAGCGGATTAAATGCTAAATTTTCGTTTTTGGAATCTAGACCTGTTGAAACGGATAATGACCAATTTTGAGACCGATCTGAATTGTCGACCTCCCTCGCGATTATCCAGGTGTATTATTCCAAGAATAACAAACCAAAAGGCGTCCCTCAAGTTGAAACAGTTCTTTGTGATCGATACAGCTCGTTTTTTTAAATCCTTTAATACCAATAACTCGAACACGGCAAATTTTGAGTTATAATTCTAGCTTGGGTGCGTTATAACTATCTAGGTAACCAAATTCAGGGATTAAAAAGAAAATTGATTTGCGAGACCAACAAAGCCTAATTACTGCATTCTTTGAAGCAACACGAGCAAATTGATTTAGAGCAACATCGCCTAAAATAGGCGATGTGGACGATTAGAAGAACCAATTGGTGTTAACACTGCCTGATTGATTTGAACCATTTTTTGGTATTAAAGCGTATATGCGTTGTTTAATGGTTTTTATCTGTTTCTGAGATGCTTCATGTTCATAGATTGTGCTCATTCGGTGTGACCGAGATAATATCTATCCACCCAATAATAATGCATTATATTATAATGCAGACAGTAGCAAATTTCGTATGGCGTCTCTTTCCACCTTCACAGACCTTCTTACAGAAGGGAGAAGGAGAAGAGAATTTACATACTTTTTTTGCCGTCCAGGGCACTTGAAGAGATTTTCACACAGCAATAATATGAACCAGAGCCATAAAAATTGTCTGAGCCATATGGCGTCCTGCCATTAGTCGCCCTAGACGTAGTTGTGCAGAGGCATAGGAGAATTATTAAAATTAATAAAACAAAACCTTGTGATGATAAGCCAAGATGAGGAAGAGGGACAGTAGGTGACTGGAAGAAGCGGCGAGTCCTCAAAGGTAGGTACTAGGTACAACAGGCGGCTGATAATGAAGAAGTCTGGTTGTCAATAGATACAGACAACATAGGTTGAGGTCTGAGACGTATTACGTATTATGTAAAAACTTTACAAATGTCTAGATGTGTGATCTCAGAAGATGAAACCTGTACCTAGTCATCGTGGAAGCTGCGTAAGCCGAAAATAAAAATAAAGTAGCGGCAGTTATAAGAAACGCTTGCATACGAGTTTGCAACACATTGGGACATTTTATGTCTTTAGCTCCTCCCCCACCCCCTTTCCTTTAGCTTGCATCGGTTCTTAGTGTACAACTGAAGAGCCGTTTGAGCCTCCATCCCTACTTTATGTAAGTTTCAAAAATGTTTCTAGATTGGTGTCCCTAATCAGTTAGTGTTTCACACTGAACAATTTCATTTTTTTATATTTGAACCAAAATCAACGCACTCAATGGAGAAGCATGAGATGATGAGTAATGCAACTTTCCCGGTACTTTCATCAGCCGCAGTGAGATTGCGGTGAGGGTCATATATATAATTTTGGCATTGTATGAAATACTTTTTTCTCAAAACAGAGAGCCTACGAGGCGCCCTAGGCCTTTCTCCCTTCCTCTCTCAATTCAATGGTATTGCTTCCGAGTCTGCGAAGCAGCGGAAGCCTTGTGTTCACTTTCGGGAGAAAAAAAATTTTTGTTGTCCGAATTCAAAATTTCCACTCGCATTTTGCGTTTCATAGCCTACTGAACAAATTTGGTTTCGTGTCTGTCGGTCTGTCGGTCTGTCGGTCTGTCGGTCTGTCCGCATTTCCTTGTTACAGCCATAATTTCCACAATTTTGAATGAATTCAGCTCAAATTTTGAGGGATTATGCGGATCAGGCTCCTTGAGGTCCCATACGAATTTCAGCACAATTGAATCAGCGGTACGCTCTGCGCATGCGCTAACGTGAAATTCTTGAAACAGGCATAACTTTCTCAATTTTGATCGGATTTCAATCAAATTTTCAGGAATTGTGTGCGTATAGCTCTAGATGGTCCCCTGTCAGTTTCATCACGATTGAATCAGCGGTACGCTCAGCGCATGCGCGAACGTAATTTCCTTGCCACAGCCATAACTCCTACAATTTTGATCGGATTTCAATCAAATTTTCAGGAATTGTGTGCGTATAGCTCTAGATGGTTCCCTATCAGTTTCATCATGATTGAATCAGTGGTACTCCCTGCGCATGCGCGAACGTAATTTTCTTGTTACAGTTGTTACGTTCATTGGCACGAGGAAGCTCATGTGCCATTGCCTTGGCAGTGTATTTTTAATTGAGACTCAACAGTCCCCGAACCATATCTTCTACCTCTCTAAACACAGTAGAGGCCCTTGTGGGTGGGGGATGTGAGCATTAGAGGGCGGTCTCTGTCAGCCACGAGCCACGGGCGCCTTTTCTTTGATCTTCGCCGACGCCCCCGCTCCCATTCTCCTGGTTCTTTCCAAGTTATGACAGCCCCCCCATCGCACCGGATGAAAACCCCAAGCAATAAAACTTACGTTACTCGTCACTATATCCGTTTGAGTGGACCTCAAAAACCCTTCGATTCATCCCTGAGCGGTTTCTTTTCATTTGCTTGCTTTTCTTGAAACTTTTTTTTTGTTCTTATTCCGCCTCTTTCGAAGGTTCCTTTGATTATTACTTGTACATGGAGTCTTCTAACGCTCCGCCCACAGGGTGTAAATCGATCTTGAAAGCTCCATTCTAGGACTGAACCAACGGCTTCTGGGCACTGCTATCGACGCACCCACCTAAACAAGGCTAGGGGTATCATCCCATGCTACATCCTACAAAGCCTTTACCGTTTGCTACGGCTGCCGCCCCTCCCTCATCAACACTTCTTAGATTCTTATCTAATGGAACATCAAGGCAGAAATTTAGCTTCGAGAGTAAATAATTGGTCTTACCCAATAGAATGCCGTTGGCTTCTTCACACTTGTCCCTCGAACTCTTCAGGTCGACGAAAAACATGAATATTTGGTGGCCGAATCTCAGGAGCGGCTTTGGATCTAGCACTATCACTGCATCATGGCTTCCAGCGTGCCGTACACTCCCATCAGCGACGTAAATCCGCAGCTTTCCTGCACATTAGTAAGAAGAAGCACATTAGTGAAACAATTTGGTTAATCTTTTTTTGAATAACCCCACAAAGTTTTCACGACTTGGAAGCAATTGTTATTCGGCTCTAACAAAAGTGGGCGCTCAGTTGTGGCGTGGATGATTCATGAGTCTGAAATTTGTTCAAGTTGACTTTGCCTTCAAGTTATAATTGTTGTTTGTAATAAAACTCGGTACCCAAGGCACGGGCGGATGGAACTACTGCTGAGGAGACGGGGTATCATGATTTGAATACGATTTACCACAGTTTCGATCTCGTTTTCATTAGAAATGAAATAATATGCAGGCAAGGTATCAATAGCGATCGTGCGGGGACCAGATCAGTGCACACAGCTGGACGTGAATCAGAGAACCAGGTAAGTCATGTCAAAACTCAAGCACTAATAAAGTTATTATTATCATGCTTGGCACATGATTGACTGGGGACTTGGATGAGACTGGGTTCTAGGCGTAGGTAAAATGTTGATTTTGACATGGATATGTCTTAGTTCTGGGGTCATGCAAAATTTAGCGAAAGCCAAAAAAAACGACACACGTTTTTGATTGGTTGCACCCGTGGCAACCAATCAACTTAATTTTTCATAGTAACAACGCTTGTTAGTTTCTCGTAGTGAATTATCAAATTCCCGTCTAACAACAACTATATATATCATACGACATATCCATGTACAGATGTATCTGCATGCAGTGTAGATACTCGTCATCAGTTTACTGATGATTTTAGTCCTGGGGTTTTCAGTGTCGTTTTTTTAAATCCTTTCTTCCTTCAATTGCGGCTTAATTTTTGTGGAACCATACCTAATAAATTTTTTTGGGAAGATTCCAAAAATATCTATTTTTGCGACCCTTCCTTGAGCTAAATGATCGCCTTAGCGATTTAAAATATCTGCTAATGCTTGGATCTCGGTTGCTACAGGCAATGATGGATGAAGACACGACATGGAAGAGGTTTAATCTATTCTGCCTACTCTACAGAGACTGAAAATACACATTCGTCATACTCACCCTTGGGGGACGGCTCTGCGACGTAGAGTCTCATCTGAGATTTTGAGCCGACGCACTTCGGGCAGGACTCTGACTCAAGGAGATGAAGTGCAGCAGACGCCCATCTGCCGACATCGTAGCACACGACGACACCGAGCACACACATCAGCATAGTTATCGTGGAGATCGAGCGCATTTTTGAACCCGACGTAAATTTACCGAGGCCACTAACACTCTTCCCTGTACACCGTTCCCTATGTCTTTGACAGGACAAGAGGGTCCTACCTTGGTTATATAGGTCCCCCACCCCCCCGGTCTTGGTCGTACCCCCTAACAATCATGTCCCTCCTTATGAGATAGCAAGAAGGAGGGAAGCACCTCCTGCGAACATGTGGACATCAAAGGTGCCGCCTTCAGTTCTTGAGAGCGAGCGTCTTCGGTACCTACCTAGGTAAAACTCAGTAGGATCGGGAAAAGTTACGTTGAAAAACGAACAAAATATTCCTATTCCTTAGTAAATAATGCCAACATTTCATTATGCATAACAATAACAGTCGAACCTGCATTAAATTTTGAAAATCGCGAATTAACGAACTGTTGTCAGGAGGACCTCGCCCTCGATTTAGCATGGGAAGCATGGGAGCCAGTCACCATACTAACAATAAGGAACTGGTTTCGTACTTTTGGATTTGTGGGCTTCAAGAGAAGAGGAAACCCCTAAAAAAAAAAAAACAAGCCATCAATTGAATTGAATAGATGAGCGCAACCTTTTTGTTATTACGATATATTTAATGAGCGAGAGAAACTAAGAAACAGTAGGTATCTAGCGACCAAACTATGCCACACAACACATCAAAAGTATCCACGTGATGCTCATTACGTAAACAACTGCACCCTAACGACCGATGCGTAATAAAACCTTATGCCGATCAGAGGTAACGAACGGCTCAGGCTGCAAAAATCGTTTTGGAGTCGTTGGAATCAGCCTAAAAAGCTCATTCCATAGACCCTTGTACCAACGAAATCGGACAAAAACTTTCGTCCCCCTATTGAGGCCTCCTTAGTTACACATCAGAGATAAACAACTTTCGTCGTGAAGTACCTCCCGAAAACCGATGAAAGGGATGAGGGAGGAAAAATCAAGGTAGCCTATAACCACCCCACGAACTCGCTGATCACAATGAGACCACCCTCATGAAAATCTGTTGAGCCGCTCGGGCGTGATGCTCTGTACACAAAAAAACGTACATGTCGAGGAGGTGAGCGCACCTTTCCATTTTTTGGAAAAAGGTTGCGCTAAAAACTGCTATGTAAACTCGTCCAGAGTGTGAACTCGTCTACTCGCTGTCCCGGTGGTCGGGAGAAGATAGTTTTATCTCGTCTAAAGGTGATTTATCAGGCCGTCAACAAACCGTCGACTCGTCTAGTCAGTCCGTCCTCGGCCTTATCATGACCTCACCGTCCGAAATTTCCGAAATCGTTAGTCAGCGTGGTGCTATTAGTGAATAATTTTAAATTCAATAAGTATCGGGTAATGTCTTCAGGAGAGGTACAGTGGAGGTGCGTTAACAGGCAGTGTAGAGCTTTTCTGAACAAGAATGGTAACCGAAATATGACGAAGAATTCATGCTCCTAAACAATTCTGAGGACAATATTGTAATTTTTGGTACACTTTCACATGCTGGCTTTCTTTGTGAATCCGATACTATATACGCTGACGGAACGTTCAACTACTGTCCTAAACATTTTTCACAACTTTTCACTGTAAATGGATTTTTTAATGGTCATTATGTACCTCTAATTTTTTTTTTGTTAAAAGATAAGATGCTAGACTAGAATCAATTTCATTCGGAATCAGCTAAATGGACGAATTGAAGGTGAAATTGACCGATTGACGCTAGTCAAAATTTTGTCTGGTCACTACAGCTACCAATTCATTGAAATAAATTTTCATGAAATACGATGATGTGATATGATGATGATGCGATGTGATATAATATAATTATGACGAAAGTTCCGATCGAAATTGATAGATTAGCATTGACATTATGACAATATATTGTTATAATGCCTTTTCTTTTCTCTTGAGACTAGACGAGTTTACACTCTGGGAATTTCCACACCCGATCAGTCCTTAGACGAGTTCACATAGTGAGTTTCAATACTTCCATTAGGTCTTAGACGAGAATGTATACGTTTTAGACGAGCTTGATAACGCTCGTAGTAACAATGAAGTGTAAAACGGATCAAATTGAAATGATAGCCTACGGGCCTGTCAGGTTTGAGCCACCACGGATCGATTTTAGAACTAAGAACAAACTGCTGTGTCAAGCTAGAATGAAGTTCCCAGGTCAGCGGTCCCACCAAAAAAAAAAAAAAAAAAAAAAAAAAAAAAAAAAAAAAAAAAAAAAATCTGATCGGCGTCAAAATTGGGCATCAAACGTTTCATGGCAAGTAGATTCCAAAAACGAAATGTCCCTCCGCCTTCCGAGCCGTTTGGGCAGTAGGCCTTTTTTTTTTAATCTGAAATGTTGACAAAATACCTACTTGGTTGATTGGTTAGTATCTAGACAACTGTTGTGCCCGCAAGGTTTTCATTTCCCAAACCCGTGGGGTGCTATGTGGCTAAAAAAAGGGTTACGGGAAGGGTTTCAGAAGGATTTTGGCTATGGGGTCGAGTTAGGAGTCGTTTTCAATGTATTTTTGGACGCAGAATCCGAGGTCTCACATCTATCCACCATTGTACAAAAAATTATTTTATTTTTTATTTTTATTTTTTTCCAAAAATATATTATTATTGACACGGAATTAATTTTTGCACAACCTATATCGAAGAATAGTAAACCCTTGAGTAAAATTTGGACCATACAGCTAGATACGTGATGAGTTCTACAACAACATCGACTAATTTCACGGTACATATTTACTCGGTAAAAAGTCGCAGCGTCATTATAAAAAAATACGCCTATTATTTTTTTAGATATCCAGAATGGGAGATTAATTCAACGTTATCTTTGGAGATGTGAGTCAACGTTATGAAGAGAACTACGTTATTAACTATAATACAAAATGTCAGTCACACCGCCGAAACTGAAGCATTTCTGATATTTGATGGCTGGTTGACGCTAAATGGTTCAAACCGAAAAATTTCCGTTTTCCTGTTGGTGGTGATGCGATAAATCATTCTGGGTTGAGGGTCGTTTTCACCTGACAAAAACAAACTCATCCTCATTAACGTCCGAGAATCACAACTATTTATAAAACTTGCGCCACAAGCCCGGAAACACCCTCGTTTGATGGAGGGAGGGGGTGCTTTTTTTGGATCCATAAGTTGGCAAAATGCAGTGAAATATCGGATGACGCCGATGGCCAAATTAGATAGTAATTCTATAATTGTTTTCCAATTTCCAAAACATTTTAGGTCCTCTACCTAATAAACATCCCCAATCTCGCCGGTGGCACACAAATGCCTGAAAACAAACGCTGAAAATTTTATACAAAGGTTTATTATTCTTTACTATAAGTTAATTGCGCAAAAATAAATTCTGAGTCATTGAGAAAATTAAAAAGAACCTTTTTTCTTTTTTTCCTACGATGTTATGACAGATTTGAGACCTCGAAAAACAGATTTTGCGTCCAAAATTACTCGACAAAAGACACCTTATTTGATCTCTTGGAATCCTTCAAAAATCCCATTTGTAGCCCCAAGAAAGCCCTACAGATCCCGACAGTGAAATCGGATCTTTCTGGGACCCCCGAAAATGGATTCGAAGTCCAAAAATGCTTCGAAAACGACACCTAACTCGGCCCCATAGCTGAAACCCTTTAAAAAACCTCCCTAAGCCCCATTTTAGCCCCATAGCGCCCCTCGGGTTTGGGCGATCGGGCTGAAAACCTTGCGGGCACAAATAGATGGTAAACCGAGTAGTTGACAAAATTTCAGATTTAAAAAAATTCCTACTGCCCAAAACGGCTCGGATTGCGAACGTTGAATATCGTGTTTGGAATCTAGCCCTCTTGAAACGAATGATGTCAAATTTTGAGACCGATCAGAATTTTCGACCTCCGTCGCGATTACATAGGTGTATTATTCAAAGATTAACAAAACCAAAAAACTCCCGGACTCACCGGCCTTATGAAATCGGCGCGTCACCCGGTGAATCATAGCGACTTCAACAGGTACAACTCCCAACTGGGTCCAGGTCAGACTGATTGTTTTCAGGACTATCTTTTAAAAGCCGCTTCGCCTCAACTCCAACGTCACCTATCTACATCGACCGAGATTTCTGATTTTTTTTTTTTTTTCTTCGTCTGTGAACGGCACGTTTTGAGTGTCGACGGCAACAAGTTAATTGTGGGTCAAATCAAAACGGCATGCATAACCAATGGTTGTAAAGATGGTAATGTAAAGATGGTTATTAACCATCTTTACAACTCAAGAAAGTATTGGATGACGAACTTCCTTTACTCCCTCCTTCCTCTGACGAAAATATATTTAAAAAAAAAGTAAATTTCGCACACCGCTAACATTTATAGTAATTCATTTATACGAATAAGCCTAATTTATATGAAAAAAGACTTATTTTATTAACGATTAAACCAACAATGAATGGGTAATTACAAATTATTGGTTAAATCGTTAATTAGTAACGATTACGGTTAATCAACAGTAATTAATCACTTAGTAATAATTTCTGTTAACGTCGGCAAGTTTCCCCTTATAGAACCGGAAAAAATATAATCGGCTAAATAAATCGTTGATTATTCAGAGAACAAACGATAAGCCAAAAATGTAATCAGCCCCCCCCCCCCGCAATCCCCGTCACACGACAAAAAACCTTCTCACTGTGTTAAGTTCACAGGGAAGGTATAGCAAACATAACACTTCTCTTGGTGAGAAAATGAACTGATAACGCCACGATTTTCTACGTTATGGAGGGACATCAGACCCACTTGGTGAAAACCCCAACTGCTCAACCAACTCAAATTCCAAATCGAATGAGCGTAACAAGAACACGCATTTAAAAATAAAATAAAACTTCATAAGGAAGAATCTTCGTTATCTGATATAATACGGTAAACATCACTTCTGAGTGTAGGTAAAACCAGTCCCTTAGAGAATCCTGTTGATTGGGATCCCACACACTTTCAAGTTCACAATCCCGCGCGGGATTCATTTGAAAATCCCGCCAATCCCGCTCTTTTCTTTTTTTTTACCAATTTTTTCTTTGCCAAGTTTGAAAAATCATCATTTGGAAGGAATTGAAGTCATTACTCGCGCGTGTTACGACAACGTAAAGAGCCGGATGGCTCCCCCAATTAAGCTCTGGTCTGTTGATGACATTGATGATTCGAAATTGTGGTGGGGGTGGTTTCCATCCCGAATTTAACGTGCTTTCCAAGAAGCGTGATTTCGGTTCATTATCTTGGAATAATACACCTGTGTAATCGCGACGTAGGTCGAAAAGTATGATCGGCCTAAAAATGAGTCATTATACGTTTCAAGATGCGTAGATTCCAAAAACGAAATGTCCGCCGTGCGCCGTCAAGGCCGTTTTGGGCAGTAGGCACTTTTTTAATCTGAAGTTTTAACAAAATACTCGGTTTACCATCTAGTTGTGCCCGCAAAGCTTTCAGCCCGATCGCCCAAACCCTTGGGGCTCTGTGGGGCTAAAAAGGGGCTACCGGAGGGTTTTTTAAGGGTTTCGGCTAGGGTCGAGTTAGGGGTCGTTTTCGAAGTATTTTTGGGCGTAGAATCCGTTTCTGGGAGTCCCAGAACGATCCGATTTCACCGTGGGGATCTATGGGGCTATTGAAGGATGCCAGGAAGTCGAATGAGATGTACAGTAGTTATCCGAGTAATTTTGGACGCATAATCGTGGAGCATAACCCATTTTTCAGCCGACTTGAGAGAAATAATTTCTCTCTTTTGCCAATTATTGGCAAACTTTAACAATTGATTGCAGCCAAACGGCCGAACCGATCTTAACGTTTGAGATGGTCATTCGACGCGAAATTTTATGCTGTTTAATTTTGGAGAGAGTAAAATTTTCTGTAGGATGCGTAATTTACGAGTTATAAGCAAACAACTGAAACAAGTGCCAAAAAATCGCGGTTTTCGAGCATCAAACGTTAAGCACAAGGAGAAAATGCTAAAAACAAGTTTCCTATAAGTCACCATGAAAATTCCCGTTTGTCCCGATTTTATGCAAGCAACCCCCTTTTTACCCCTTTACCGACTGGACTATAACGTTTCCTCCTAAGCCTCTATTGGCATAAATATACATCAGGATCCGCCTTGTGACTGTTGTCTACCTACCAGAGATGGAAGTTATTTTAATGACCGGAGACCTCTTTACAATAAGAGGCAGTTTGTTTATCTGCAAAACACTCAGCCGTGATGTCTCAAGCGTAGTTTAGATCGCAGTTATCAAACATCTGTGGATCCCAGTATAATTAAAAGTGAGAAAAAGTCACTAGTGACGTACCGATGGCCCCATACTCGGGTACGGGATTCGTACGGATATTCCGCACTCGCTGCAAGAAACGGCGATCACTAGGATTGCCCAACATTAGAAAACCGGAATATTCAAACGAAAGTGGAAAAAAAAACCGTCAGAATCGACGTCCCAAGCAGAACTGACGGGACTTATTTGAACAGTCGAAGAGCAATCGAGCTCAATGGAGATAACGAGATATCGTTCGAGTAAATACGATAGGTGAGAGAGAAAACATTGTTGAAAGTTATGAATGACGTATGGGAACGAAGGAGGGATCAGGCTGTTCAGTAGTGTTAAAAAAATTAGCTCAAAATTTCACCTCAAAGTTGTCTAAGCCATTTAAGCGTAAACCGCTTAAACCATCAAAGTGAGAACTGCTGAGTTGGCAGAAAACGCCTGACAGCTATTGATTTTACAAAGGGACAGCTTCTCGTCAAGGGATTATAACTTTGTGGGTGGGAGGAGTTGGAAAATTATCAAGACAGACATTTCCGTCAAGCGTTGAATATAAACAGTGATGTAATTGGGAAAACAATGAGTAAGGTTTACTAAGAAAATTTCTGAGACGGTAAGTTAATATTCCGTCTTTGTTACATGGTATCAAAAATTTATCCCGTCATGGGGTCAACGAGGCAAGCTTGATCGGATTCTTGAGCAAGTTCTGGATCTTCGAGAGAAGAACATCTTGAGAGAATTTCTTATCTCTTGATGAGGTTACTGCGAATCTTCGTGGGTCTCTAGCCGAGTCAAAAAGCGCTAAGGGAGTGAGAGATGTCATCACCGCTATGGTTCATCAAACGGTATGATAAAATTTTTCATAATTATATAATGACAAATTTCTTGTCATAATTATCATAAATTGTCATAATAATTATAATAATCATTATAAAATTATAAGTGAATTTTGACTTAAAAAAGCCGATAAAATCACCACATAGGCTCGAAAAAATCATTACAATCTGTAGGAAGGAAAAAGAAACGAACAAATCTACAAGTTATGTGGCTATAGAAGGGGGTTCGCCAGGGAATCGAGTGAGATGTTGTGTTGAGAGTAATTTTAGACGTGGAGTCGATTTATGAGGGGGTCTCAAACCCATCCGGGCTCTGTGGGGCTAAAAAGGGGCTACAGGAGGGGCTTGTTAGGGTTGTGAATTTTGGCCGAACGGGGTGTCGTTTATGAAGAATGTTTGAACGTAGGGTTAGTTAGTTGCATTTGAAGGGTGTGAAGAGATCGATTTTTGAGGTAAAATATAATTTTGATTGAAAAAAAAATTACGCCACAGAAAAGAGGAAGTTTTTCTCTTTCCGAAACCCTGGCGATATCATTTTTTGGGTGGCGGGATAGTGGCGCGAAGTGAACCCAAACCTGCGTAATTTGCAAACTTTGACTGCTTGTGGAACGGTAAGAATGCGACAAATCCGTCTGCGCATTTGTTGGAAACTCCTTCTCTTCTAGAGATACAACATACTACTCAAAAATTGTCGATTTCGGAGAACTTTTAATTTTCGAGTTCAACCTTTCATGTGGAATGCCCCAACTATTAAATTTAAAATAGTTCATTTAACAACCAGCAATCGATTACCCAGGAGAGCAACATTAACTGTTATTAAATTTTGTTGCAGCTACCCACAGCTGTAGGTGAGTTCTACAAACGAAAGCATCGCTGCAATCCGGCCGGCAGTCTTCGAGGTTCCAATATAAGAAGCCGTGGATTTAAAAATATCGTTTCAATTGCTCAAGACCAGGCTACACGAATCACCAGCGAACTCTCAATCACCGCAGCGTTTTGAATCACTAATCTTGCTGTTCAAAAAGGGAACAAGTTATCATCGAGTATTTGATTCGCAATGGAAGCCTTAAGTAGGAAATAAGTCAACTGATACAGATCCAAAGAAAAAAAATTAAAAAAGCCATCAATTGAATTGAATAGATGAGCGCAACCTTTTTGTTATTACGAGAGAAACTAAGAAACAGTAGGTATCTAGCGACCAAACTATGCCACACAGCACAACAAAAATATCCACGTGGTGCTCATTACGTAAACAACTGCACCCTAACGACCGATGCTTAAGAAAACCTTATGCCGATCAGAGGTAACGAACGGCTCAGGCTGCAAAAATCGTTTTGGAGTCGTTGGAATCAGCCTAAAAAGCTCATTCCATAGACCCTTGTACCAACGAAATCGGACAAAAACTTTCGTCCCCCTATTGAGGCCTCCTTAGTTACACATCAGAGATAAACAACTTTCGTCGTGAAGTACCTCCCGAAAACCGATGAAAGGGATGAGGGAGGAAAAATCAAGGTAGCCTATAACCACCCCACGAACTCGCTGATCACAATGAGACCACCCTCATGAAAATCTGTTGAGCCGCTCGGGCGTGATGCTCTGTACACAAACAAACAAAAAAAAAAAAACCATACATGTCGAGGAGGTGAGCGCACCTTTCCATTTTTTGGAAAAAGGTTGCGCTAAAAATAATAGTAAATAATAATAATAATAAACAAACAAATAAATAAAAAGTTTAACATTCAATGTGAAAGAATTGAACGTACCTACAGCTTGGCGAAACAGAATAGCAAACCATCACTTTAACAAGTATTCAAAGTTTTCATTTGAACTTTCATTTGAGCAATTCTTTGAAGTTGACACACATGTACCTGTTTGCGATCGCATTGTATCGATACACCTATTGACGCTGACATTGTTGAACAGGGTGGTACAGAAGAATAGGATGCCGAGAACAATGAGGCTGGAGCTCCCTCCAGTGGCCCTTTAAAAGTCGCATAGTGTCCAATTTTCCCGATTTATGTGGACAAAAGTCTAGGACAAAATTCCTCGCAGATCGCAAATATACCCCGTATGATGATAGTCCTTAAATCATTCCTTCACATTGTTTTCCGTAAAAAAATAAATTAAAAAAAAACAACTAATTTTCAACTCGTTTTCCCAATAATATGGTGGTTTTTAACTCCATTTATCCAAGGTTGCAGCAATTTTAGTACAATGTACTAAACATGTCATGTACCTACCGCCGAAGTCAGGGGGCTCCTGTGGCGAAAGTGGCTAAGGCATCAGATGCCTTACAGACAGATTCTTTCTTCAACACACAAGATCAAGGGATCGAATGAACCTCTCTTGGGAGTCCTCTGGTAGGGCAAACATTTCTGGTGTACCTGACAAAACATGCCCTCGTTTACTGAGAACGTTAAGCTACGGCTGAGGGGAGAGCTGGGGGCCACCTAGAACCTGGCTTGTCGACGAACCTACAGTCGTAGTGATAAGTCTTATATTAGGAATTGGACCTCGGCCACCAGAAGGCAAAATGATATAGGTAGTGAACAATGTGCCGTCCGGGCGTAAGTTCAAGGTAAGGTTCAGGAGACTGCATTGATTAGGTAGGTACCTAAGTAAACATCGTGGTCTCTCCCCTTGTTGGTAGCCGTCCCACAAATTAATTTATTATAAAGTTGCAGCGGCACCAAATTTTATTTATAGAATATAAATATAGTTTTATAAAACTATTTCCTATATTGTTGAACAATCAACCTCGTTACATTAATAGGTTTGTTCCAGGTCTGACTGCGTCTGTCGACAGAAGTTGGACAGCTGTCGACAGAACCCGACCGCACGTACTCGAGCTGTCGGTTTCCGTCCAACTGCTGATCGACCTGGAACAACAGTTTCTAAACTGCGCATGTCTCCGGCGATTCCATTTCGTCAAACCTGGAATAAACCTAAATTAGGTTACCTAATGCATGCATTTGAATAGCTTTTGGACCCGGAGTACCTATGCGAAACATCTTTTACTCCCAAATCCATTTATTACCTCGGAAAATGTTGTTTTGAACAAGTTTGCAAACAGTTAATGTTTTCAATGAAAAAGTTCTCTAGGCACCTTATTTATTCTTCCTAATGTTTGGATCGTTGCAATCCCATGTTTTTTTTTTTTCTTTTCAAGGATGAGCCGAAAGCTGAAATATAAATTGCTGTGTTTAGTAAAAATTTCAGCCTGAAATATCAAAAAATGGTGGAAAACTAAAAGAACAAGCTAAGAAAACTTCAAAAAGTGGCACTTCGTCACCCCACTTGGTCACCTGTGTGGGGAATAACACAAGGGTTTATTATTCTTTGATATAGGTAGGTTAATTGCGCAAAAATTAATTTTGTTTCATTAAAAAAATAATTTAAAAAAAATAAAAAATACCCATAAAAAATTTTCAACCTCGAAAAAATGGATTTTGTGTTCAAAATTAATCGGAAACGACGCCTGGGACTTTTCAAAAATCCCATTTGTAGCCCCATAGATCCTCACAGGGAAATAGGATCGTTCCGGGAGCCCCATAAATATACTCTACGTCCCAAAATACTTACTCGATCTCATTGACCAAAACCTTCGACAACCCCTTGCGTAGCCCCTTTGCGCCCCACGGGTTTAGGCGATCGGGAGGAAAACCTTGCGGGCATAACTACCGGGTAGATGGTAAGTGGTAAGCCGAGTATTTTGTCATTACCAGGTATAATAATAGGTCCTATTAAATAATTTAACTACTTTCCAATTATTGGAAAAAAGATAAAGTGAAATACCTACTTACTCGGTGAAATTTTCAAATTAAAAAAAAGTCCTACTGCCCAAATCGGCTCGAACGGCGGACATTTCGTTTTTGGATGCTAGACATCTTGAATCGGATAATGTCAAATTTTGAGGCCGATCTGAATTTTTGCCCTGCGTCGCAATTACATAGGTATTATTGCAAGAATAATGAACCAAAAATGTTGGTTAATTATTACGTATTTAATGTATTGTTTCATACGTCAGAAATCGGAAATCTAGCAACACTGCTAGGTAGAAGAAGAAGAAAAAGAAGAAGAAGAAAGTGAAATACCTTATCACAAATATTGATAATGATGTTTACATGTCCGTGACGTTTACAATTCTGTAGGATTATTGAGTAAAAAAAACTTTCTCTTTCTGTAGTTAGAGGCATGATATTCGTTTTCATTTGATTAGCAAAGTAAGTCGTAAACCTCAATCAATTTTCGTGACACTTTACGGTTGGTTCATAAGCTCTACCTACAATGACTGTCAGGTTTTTCAAGGTTCCTCTCGACAAATACCCCTCCCACAAATCCATCATTATCAATCCCGTAAGATTTCGATGACCCCACAAAACGTAAGGCATTCAGTGCAGTGAGACTCCTAATTTGTGCTACCGTCGTCGACAATGGTTGGGAAAAGCAGAGGCCCGGAGGGTAAAGTCACTCTCAACAGTGATCTGAAAAGGGAACGAGAAAAAGGAACATTCGATGTGGAAGAACTTACAAATCTCATCGATGGTGGAAAACTCAAAACTCAAGAAAGGCGCGAACTCGGTAAGCTGCTATATCTTTGGTATTCGGAATGTAATTAGGTACCAAAATTAGGTATAAAATTTATTACTTTGGTTCCTAATTATTTAATAAGGGTTTGCTAGCACGTAACTGACCTTCGTTTTGTTTCAAGGCAGTTTTCACTTATCTAATTCTTAATACTTAGCTGCTTGGAAAATCTATCACTATGTGGGTTTATATTGAATTCCGTTCGTCAAAGGCCGTGCGCTCTCATAATAACATAACAATAATAATAATAATATTGATGACCCACACAGAAAGAATAATAATAATAATAATAATAATAATAATATTATTATTATTCTTTTTGTGTGGTTCATCAATATCAAAGGCTTTTCACAATCTTGTTACTGGTCATATTATAAAAGTGTGTCAGTAATACGATTGTCAAAAGCCTTTGATATAATATTGATGACACAGAAAGAACTTGTAAACTGCAGAGGTCATAAGAGATGTGCCTACTTTTTCAAAAAGCCGTGATCAACAGTAGTTTCATCATTTTTATAAACACAATTAGTAGGTAGAAAGCTTCTCCGAGAAAGTATCTTGCTAGGTTCCACGCACTGTCAGTTGAGCCTATGGAGTCAATGCTAGAAGGCGATTGTAAAATAATAATTATTTGAGTTCATTGTTGTCCAAGGTACATCATTCGAAGTACCTATGTCCTGGAAGGGCCTTTTTATTTAGGACTTACATCGCATGAATGAGTTTCAGTTAGGTGTTAATGGTGTTGACCTTCGAATATTTTTGGCAAGACTGAACTAGGGGTTACATAAATTATCATACTTAAGTCAGTCTATCTATTGTTTTCGGCTTCCAACAATTCTAGTGTATAATTTTTTAATCATTTGCTGAGCGAGGAATAAGTTCAGTATAATACTGAACAATCAATCAGTATAATACTGTACTATCAACAATATAATACTGTACTATCAACAATAATCATAATAATTATGATTATTGTTGATAAGTACTTACTAGGAATGTTAGTGTTACATATTTCGAAAAATCGTAGGTTGGTTTCCTCCGCGAGGCTCTCAGTTTGGGGAATGTTCCCCATCCGGGAATTTATTTATTTTTCCTCTTTAAAAATAATTTTCACCATTCCATGGTCGTCGAAGGACCAGTCCATTGTTCGTAAATTATAGTGCAGCACTCGAGCAATAATGGGATCCCTAAACATTTCTTATTACAATAATATTTTTAATTTTTTTTTTTCACGTTCTTACCCTAGGAATTAATTTATTATTAATTCCTAGGGTAAGAACGTGAAAAAAAAAAAAAAAAAAAAAAAAAAAAAAAAATCGCCGAAATAGCCCATTTAAGCCCATTTTATTTGGCCCTGTGAATCAGCGAAAGCATGGCATTATTTGGCCCTATGTATCAGCGAAACCATGCCATTATAGTAGTACCTATGTCAATTTTTTTCGAAAACAAGGATTTGAGCTTTCCTGATAGAAAATGAGGTTCTTGATCGAATGTAAGACCTTTGGTGTTTTCAGTCTTTTCTCATGGGTACCTACCATGTTTTCCAAGCTGAATTTTTCAAGATTTTTTTTCTCAACTTTTTCCGATTACCGACTTTAGAATAAAGATGGCCAA
This sequence comes from Pilophorus perplexus, assembly GCA_955831195.1. Lineage (NCBI taxonomy): Eukaryota > Metazoa > Arthropoda > Insecta > Hemiptera > Miridae > Pilophorus > Pilophorus perplexus. Next base: position 23,878,228 of record OY037010.1, read on the forward strand.
AGTCGGGTCCCTCTCTGCCTCCTCCTCGAGGATCGTCCTTGTGTTACGGCTACAGTAGGTAGACTCGAAAAAAAAAAAAATATATATTGACAAGTCCGCTTTCCTGCTCCCCCCGGATTTTTCCGAAATTTTCAATAAACGACCATTTTCAATCTATGAAGTAGGGGCGAAGAAAAGATTAAAAAAAGCAAAGGTACGGCCAATTAATCAATCAGAAAGTTTTTTAAAGGCGAATAAATTACCTATTTAATAAATTCAAGAAGGGGAAAAATAAATCCCCTTTACGGGAATTTACCGTTTGGGGAATCTTCCCGGCGCCCATCTCTGCTAGTCACCTTGTCAGACTTGGTTTACTGTCTTTTTCAGAGGAATTTTTTTTGAAAGATCCTGCCTTCAAGGACCCAATCCCTCCAGAATACTTGAGCTACGTCGACAGGTATGAGGAATCTGTGCGAAAATCCTGCCTCATGTTTTACAAGATCAACGAGTGGATGGAACATAAGAGGAGTGGCGGATCTGTGGACCTTTACCAGTGAGTATGATCGTTGAAGATTTTTACGAATTAAAATCCCCCCCCCCCCCCCACCTAGGGGATTTAAACTATTCTATTCTGGGATCCCACTGGAGATTTTGACTCTACCCCTCCCACTGTAACTCTACACGTCGTTTCCTTATTCAATAGCTAAATAACAAGTGTTGAAAATTCTGCAGTCTAGTGATCTGGTATTAGAACCCATTCACCTACTAATCAGTTCATGCACCCCTGCACGGTTTGGGGAAGAATAATAACGTTCAGCAGAAAGGAACCAACCCCCAAAAATGGGGTTTTGAGATGAGAGCATCACTGTGATGGGCAACTCAGTATTCGTATTCAGCAAAAAGGAAACATCGTTTTGACACTGTTTTCCCTCGAGCTGTGGTCGTTCATGATTTAGATTTTGGTACATCGATTTTAAGGAAGCATCGATATAAAATCTCGATTTTGGAATATTCTTGTTTAATAATCAACTCATTTCCTCAAGGAATAGATGCAGAATTTTAATGGCATTCTGATGAAAAAAGATCACCGGATTTGCAAACTTGGAAAAAGTTTGATGCTTGATTACTCAAAACTGGAAATTTTGAAGTGGCTCCTTTCTGATGAATGCCGTCCGTTTACTTTGTATTTACGCCCTTTTTTACAGCGTATGATCGCCGCGGCGATTACATAATTAGGATTCCTCTATTACTAGCGAATTTTTTCACCCCTGAGATGCTTCACAGGGGATGAGTTTTCTTCAAAATTGTTTGTTAATTTATTTCAGAAAAGATCCTAACAATGGTGGCTTAATTGTTGCTGATATGCCTCTCTTTGGGAGAATCGTTGCGTCAGTATGATACCGTGTGGTGTGATTTGAGTCATTTTGGGTACAGGTGGTGATCGCATGGAGTTGAATCGGAACATGTTCATGGTTTTCATGCCTTTCATAGCTTCGAAAGGTGGTGAAGCGGTATAGGTGTTGGTGGCTTTAACTATTGGCTCTGGGGGTTCTTCACCTGAGTAACCCAGGTTACATGCTAGAAATGCAGATCTGCGGATGAGGATCTATCCTCTTCGACTGGTTTTTTTACATCCGCTGCTGTCAACCCCATGGAGGCCGAGAGGTGATCATATAATTTCCCATAGGGCTTGAGAATTGGAAGTGGAAACACGTCCCCCTCCCTTCAAAACTGTAAAGAATAAACTGGGCCATGAAAATATCAGACCGTGAAAATATCCGCTCTTCAACAAGGTAATATTGTTAAGTGTTATTTTGGAATTCATTGTCGGAAGTGTAGCTTTTATTGTTTACCATTAATAATGATTGTTTGGGTGGGTATTGCAGTATTGCCAGAAGCAGCATTTCCTCATAATATAGACATAGTATGTCTTCTTTTGTTATGCTGGGTGTTTTCAGAATACCCAAGTATTGATGAAAACAACGCGGATAATGAAAGTAATACAAAAAGCATGATCTGGGGCACGATCTGACCAGTAGACAAATACAAAATGTGTTATGGATGTAGGGCATTTCTGTCGGCTTTGAAAGTGTGTTTTTTCTCGCCTTGTGAATTCGCTCTGATGTTAATAATTTGGCAGCTTTGTAATTAATCCGTTTTCCTTTGTAGGGCTCTGCTCGGAGGTATGTTGGGCTCTGCGGTACTGAAGGATGGCATGCCCTTCGCCTTACATTATGTCATGTTTGTCCCAACCCTAATGGGACAAGGCACGGTTGAACAGCAGGCCTATTGGATAGGAAAGGCTTGGAACTGCAGTATTATGGGAACTTATGCCCAGGTGCGTGAAGACGGATTGTAACCATGTTCTGACGGATATTGTTTGAAGAATTGAAAGGTTCTCATTCTTCGATTACATTATAAACTGTTTCTATTCGCCTCATGAGTACATTTTTGGATGGCCTGAGAATAAACTCATCGGAACGGTGTAGACAAATGACGCGTGAGAATTACGAGTTTACGGTCGTTAGGTACAAAACTGGTAAGATGACTTGTGTTACGTGAGAAAATGTCACCGTCGTTTTAATGTAAATATTCGAATATCTTTCCAGACGGAATTAGGACATGGCACTTTTATCCGGGGTCTCGAAACAACAGCTCATTACGATCCTGATAATGAAGAGTTCGTTTTGAACAGTCCAACTCTCACCTCTTACAAATGGTGGCCCGGCGGATGTGAGTATTGCAAACATTATTATTATTATTATTATTATTATTATTATTATTATTATTATTATTATTATTATTATTATTATTATTATTATTATTATTATAAAAAAATTTTGTTTTGTGTTGTATGTGTTTGAATGTTCGAATTTAATCTGAATTTTTAGTACGAATTTAAATGGTTACATTCTTGAGGTTTGAACCTTTTAAAGTGAAGAGGGATAATATTTATCGTATGGTACTGGTCAAATTCATTACAGAGAATGACGTGCAAGAACCAGTAATCACAAGTCTTCTCTTATCTCGCCATTTTGAATTTCAGATTAGATAAACACTAAGACAAGTCATGTTGGTCATTGTTGTAGGTACTCGAGGAAGAATGTTGATGAGTTGAATCTGTCAACATAATTAATTAGGTGCTTGGGATATACCTAACTCCAAGAAAGCTTAAATATAAAATATAAAATATTCAAATTTTGAGCATTAACATTAAAAATTAATAATTTATGTTACGTCAGTGTAATTGAATTAGCTTGTGTTTGTCTGTCCATAATTTCTGTAAAGACTGGCAATTTTTTTTGGCATTTAATGCCATTCTTACCTAACGGTGTCCCGTCATTAGGGTCTACTTAACATTTAATTTAAGACTAAGTTCCAATTCTCTTCTTTTATAGTGGGGCACACTGCCAACTACGCCATCGTGCTCGCTCAGTTGCACACCAAAGGTGTCTGCTATGGAATCCATCCGTTCATTGTGCAGTTGAGAGACGAAGAAAATCACATGCCCCTGAAGGGTTAGCTTATTAGTATAAGTTAACTGACAAGATTCTTAACGCTCCGGTGAAACTATTAAATAGTCATAAATTTTATTATTGCGTTTGTTAATTTTCAGGGATCAAAATTGGAGAAATCGGATGCAAACTTGGCATGAATGGCACTAACCAAGGGTTTCTTGGGTTTGACCACGTGAGGATTCCGAGGCTTCATTTATTGATGAAAAACTCCCAAGTCCTTGCAGTAAGTTTATTGATGTTACAGTTATATACATGCACGGGAGTTGATTTTTTTCCCAGCCTGAGCGGGTTCCAAAGCACTTGTCCCATTTTGATCCTACATTGTTAGGATATTAAAGGGGGAAGGAAATTAGGTGAGCCAGCCTTATTAGCCGACAATACTGGTGATATCCAAATAGTCTTTATATTCAACGGTCACAGAATAAGGGATTAGGGGAACTTTAACGTTTGATTGATTAACGATATTTTTCAATTTTTAAAAGTACCTACAGTAGGAAAGTAGGAAGGAGGGGGGGGGAGTATGTTGAGGATTATTATAGTATTGATCGTGGATTAAAATAAAACTAATTGTTCCACTTTATCCATTAATAATCATTGGATTAAATTATTTCTCGATCTTCTCCTCCCCACAACACCAACAACAACAACCTTCGGAAGGTTACCTTCCTCTCTTCTAATCGATCCTGGTTTCGTCCATCTTCTGAACTATTTCGTCCAAGGTTCGATTTCGATAGTCCTCTCTACCTAGGTGGCATGGTTGATGAACTCATTAATCGAAATTCACGTGATTCTGTGAAGTATAATATACTATAATATCGATTTTTATTATATTACATACATCTGATAAAAAATCGACCAAAACTATCGGCCACTTAGTATCGATACCCAATACTATCGGGCTGTGCACCATCGATAGAAAATATCGATATATCAGAGGACAACATCGATATTTCGATAATATCATCTATCGTTGGCCATCCCTTCTACCACTATGAAAACGTCATTAATTCTCTCTGAAATATTTTGGGGATGCAATAATCCTGCAATCCTACAAACTCACCAATCCTATTGAATTGCTACCCCATAATTTCGACAAGCTTTGCGAATTTTATAAATCAGCCTAGTTTCCTAATAGGAAATTCCTATTCTCCCCAAGATCGCACTCAAACCTTTACTTACCTGAGGGTTTTCTTTCCCTGGCCATGAATCATTGAGTATTCTTTAATCTCTCTGTTTCAATTGTTTTTCAGGATGGAACTTACGTTAAATCAGCCAGCGACAAACTTACTTATGGAACAATGATTTTCGTTCGGGTTGCACTCGTTAGGGGCATCGCTGCGTCGTACCTTGCCAAAGCCGTCACAATAGCGACAAGATACAGTGCTGTTCGACATCAATCGGAGATAATCCCAGGGTAAATTAAATTTATAACAAATTTCACATCATCGAAGATTAGGGCACCAACAAATTTTGTTGGTGCCCTAATCTTCGATGATGAAATTTGTTCATCTTACTTATAAACCTGACCAATATTTCAGGCAAGGGGAGCCCATCATTTTGGAATATACTACTCAGCAATATAAATTGATACCCAACATTGCTCAATCCATTGGTATGATCTTTGCCTCCCAGTGGCTGTGGGATATGTATAACACTGTCACTTCAGAATTGGAGCAAGGTGATTTGGACAGACTTCCCGAGGTAATTGAATTATCACTGCCTTATTCGTTCCGCTCGAATGATCCGTTCTTAATTATTTTAATGTCGTTTCCAGTTGCACGCCATCTCCTGCTGTCTGAAGGCAATTTGTACCGCTGACGCTGCAAGGGGCATCGAAGAGTGTAGAAAGGCCTGCGGAGGGCACGGGTATATGACGAGCAGCAGTTTTCCCATCACATATGGAATGACAACCGCTGCTGAAACTTACGAAGGAGAGAATACCGTCCTACTTCTTCAAACCGCAAGGTATGCTTAATAGATTACTTATGACTCTGTCAGACTAGGAAAGAAAAAACATGGGTTGGATGCAGTCTTTTTGGGATGTCATATTCCAGAGGAAGGACGTCCCATTTCAATTTGTTTGCTGTTTTGAATTAGAAGCATATCCTAGTACATCTCGACAGGATCTATCCAAGTTAGAGAGTCGAAAGTCCTCAGGAACCTCATAAAAATGAGATCTCGGATGTGAATGCTTCGCCGCTGAGCCGAACCGGAAAAAAGTCGATTGGCGGTAAAATATAAAAAATAAATTCAGTTATTTAATAACTGTAGGTTACTTGGGATTTCAATAATCCGAGATATTGAGTTTCTTTTAAATGGTTTCACCTAAATTTTCTTCTCTGCACGCAGCAAAAAAAGTAGTACATTTAATAGTAGCTACAACAGGTATGTCAGCCCTGTCCAACGTTGAAAACTAACCTCCTGAATCGTGTATTTTTCAAAATTGGAGAAATTGGGATTGGAGGTTTGGAATATGAGAATGTACCCAACATAGGAGGATGAAGAGGCAGCTGTTCGTTGTCTGTAAGAATAACTTTTTCCAGGTACCTTTTGAAAGCTAGTAGTATGGCGAAAGGAGGCACTTCGTTACCTCAAACTGTCAAGTATCTCAACGAAGGCAACCCTTCTCGCCTCCCGTGGTCCAACACTGTCACCCGCCTCATAGATGCGTATCGGAAAGTCGCTCAAGGGTAAGACGATTATCTCTTTTTATCCAATGTTGTCATGAAGAACAATAAATTACGAAAAATCAATACAAGTACCTTCATCCTTTGTTACCTCATCCCGAGATGCAGGATATGTGCTGTAAAGATAGCCGTGCAGTTTAATTGAGCTCTGCTCAGCACACAGAGTCATGCATTCGTTACGCTTCATTCCCGTTTAATAAAATCTGGAAAAACGGCCCCAATAAAGGGGAAAACGGAGAGATGGGGGCATCTTGAACTTCATGCTGGGTTGTGTTCCATTCGACACAGCCCAGCGCCCGTTGAAAAGCGTGTGTACAGCTTTATCGATTGCGGATTCTCGAATAATGAGAGCCTATCGCGATAAAACACGGAACATCGCGAATTAAAACAGTTCTAAACTTAGTTTGTACGTGCTATTTTGCCGCTTGGCGTGTTTGGCGACTGCGCCGAGTTCGTTGACCGAATGTTTACATGTTGCAGACTAATTAACGAAACTCACGAAAAAGTGGAGCGACTGGTCGCTTCCGGCACGCCCCAAGAAGTAGCGGCTAACCATTATTCCATCCAGCTGGTGAAGTGTGCTGAGGTAAAAGGCGACTATGTATGAAATAGGTTTCATTGACATGAAGTAGTCTTGTTGAACCGTAGTTCGCGCCGACAATGAGAACAAAAAAGATGAAAGATTAATTTCATCAATTTTTCTTGTGGCTTAGTATCAGTAGGTGGTTTTGTACTTCTAAATTGTTTTCAGATTCACTGCCGTCTATTCTTAGTTGAGAAGTATTTTGACTCTATCAAGAAAGCGAAAGTGACGCCGCAATTGAAGAAAGTTCTTAACGAACTGGCAGAGTTGCATGCTGTTCACTATTTGCTCAAAGAACTTGGACTGTTCTTATCGGTGAGTGTTATACCCATGTTCCTTCTCCATTGAATCTACAGTATGGTTGGTCAATGGACCTTCTTAAAAAAATTAAGTGTACCGATATAAATACACTACGGAAGGTCAGCTCGGGAACCCCCCTCCTTTATTTTCTGGAAGAAGTGGTCACCAAGGATGTGATCTGATGCCATTCGAGGCGGCCAACTGATCACTGTCTATGAGTGTTCGCTGATTAAACACGGGGAGTGTTGCATTAAAAGCAACTTTTTTAAATGCAAATTTTGGAAAAACGTTGTTTCACACGACGAGAAGCTCAAGCCATACTGCCTCTTTCAGTCACTTTTACAAAAGAATGAGAGAGCAAAAACGACTCGCCGTCAATTTCAATAGTCACCGAGTATTTGGAGAATGGGCTCCTTGAAAAGTTGGAATTTCGCATTTCTAACAACCTATTTGGATTCTGCACCCTTTGAAACTCCCTTACACCAATTTTTAGTTCGAAAATCCATGTAGTTACGTTCGGAGCTGTTATAGAATTTTTGGCGATTTTGAATTGAAAAGGGGAAATATTACGTCACGCATCAATCGTTGAGAATTGAGCCGCCAGAGCGCGCAGTGATGGTTTTACTATACACGCACAACACACAAGTCCTGTTTACATCATTTCACATCTCCAAGAGCTAAGTGAATTCCGTTGTTAACTGAACGTTCCGTAGGTACAAATTTGGAGGCTGTTGACAACCTTAAATGTCAACTTGCAAATTTATATCCTTGGTAACCTCTTTTTCCCGAAAACGATCGAGCGGGCTCCCGATTTTGAGCGTAGTCTCTGCAGAAGGTTTCTTGACCTAGCAACTTTATTAATGCTTAAATTTATTGCGTAGTACTCGAACGTTAGAGTGGTCGATGTGTCCAGCATCGAAGACTGGCAAAGCTCTTTACTCGCCGCCCTCCGCCCCAACGCGGTTTCCATCGTCGACGGTTTTGACATCAGCGATGACATCTTGTCGTCCCCGCTGGGAGCCTACGACGGCGACGTTTACAAACGCATGATGGACGAAGCAATGAAGAGCCCGCTGAACCAAGTGCCTGTTAATTCATCGTTTGAAAAATACCTGAAGCCTTTCCTGAAGAGCAATATGTAAACGCTCGATCCGGTTCGTGTATACCATTCCCTGTATCTATTCTTATTGTTGAAAGGCATGGGCGGAGACTATCCAGGTTGTTATCTATTTTATATTTGCGAAGTTGTTGCTGTTCATCGTTGCATTTCGTAATTGCTCAAGTTGTTGTTGTTGTAGAACTACAACAACGCGATTCACAACTTTGTGAAACAATCACGCCTTTCCGACCAAAATCCAATCAGAATTACGACGAATCAACGAAGCATTGTTTCGTTTGTTTTGTCACTTCTGAATTATTTTAGCTCTCTCGATCAACGTCAATTAAATTTATGTATATTGTAGTTGATCAGTAGTCATAATAATTATGACTTCTCAATTATAATTAATTACTTCTCAATTACAATAATTATTGTAATTGAGAAGTACGCTCGAAAATCAGCGATAATCTTTCGAGTACAGTTCATGACAGCTTAAATTCGAGCTTAAATTCGAACAAATGTGAATCAATTTTTGCAATTAGGCTAATAACCAAACTTTTTGTGTATTACCCGAAATCATTATTTTTAGGTGGGGCGTTCTAGTTGGCCAAATGATTTATACTGTGGGTATTTTGGTTGAGGAATATTATTATTTTTTAAGAATTTTATCAGGCTCCTACTTCATGAATCATTATTATTGTTGATGTTTTGTATTCCCTCATGTTATTATGCATAAATGCAAACCTATTTTTGTAATGAAACTAAGTACAGTGAGTTATAAACTGATGAGGATCTGCTTATTGCTTTTAATGTCCACTAACCCTAATCAGAAAGAAAGATTTGAATCATGCGGTACGTGAGGGCGAGCCACCTTCCTCCTTTCAACACTTTTCAACATTTTTAAGCCAAGTTACTCACACTCTGAAGTTCTGAGAGTCTGAACCCAGCTCCTCCTTTTGGTGACAACCGTCAAAGAAGGGGGGGGGGGGGGAGAGAAGTAGTCTCTTGTTATTCGCAGTAGAATGGACGCCATGTGCTCGTTACATTCTTGGGACCTAGAAGTAAGCTATCAATTTTCTCTTCACCTCTTCTTCATTTTCACTCTTGTTGAGATTCCAAATCAGCACATTTGGTTTATTATTCTTGGAATAATACACCTATGTTTTCGCGACGGAGGTTGACGACTCCGATCGGCCTCAAAATTTGACAGTATCCGTTTCAAGAGGTCTACATTCTAAATCCGAAATGTCCGTCCGCCGTCCAAGCCGTTTTGGGCAGTAGGAATTTTTTTAAAAATCTGAAATTTTGAGAAAATACTTGGTTTACCATCTAGTTGTGCCCGCAAGGTTTTCAGTCCGATCGCCCAAATCCGTGGGGCGCTATGGGTCTAAAATGGGGCTACGGGAGGTTTTTTTTAAGGCTTTTAGCTATGGGATCGAGTTAGGTGTTGTTTTCGAAGTATTTTTGGACGTAGAATCAATTTTTGGGGGTCCCGGAACGATCCGATTTCACTGTGGCGATCTATAGGGCTTTCATGGGGCTAAAAGTGGGATTTTTGAAGGATCCCAGGAGGTTAAATATTTTTCGAGTAAAAAAGAAAGAATTTTTGAAAAAAAAAAAAAAAATTTTAAAAATCCCCCTCAAAAAATTTTTTTTTGAAATAGGTATAAAAATCCAAAAAATGTTTTTTAAATTTTTTTTCATTGACAGAATTAAATTTCTGTACAAGTAACCTAGGTATATCAAAGAATAATAAACCTTGTGTAAAATTTGCAGCGTTTTAGTTATAATAGGCCTTAATCCATACATGGCGCATGCACGTTAGGTCTATATTATCGTTATTTTGATATCAAGATGCTATTATTTGCACTTTTACTGAAACTCCCATTAGGGGCAATATGAAGCAAACCAAAAATGGTTCATTTTGCACCATCAAGTCCAGTAAAAAACCAAACATTGTTTTACTTTGCCCCAGAGTTCGCATTTTAGACCTCGAAGAAATTAGGTGTTTTCCCCAGAGCTCGCATTTTATACCTCGAAGAGATTAGGTGTTTAAAAACCAACGAAAATAGTAACGAATGTTGATAGGTACCTTCTTCCATCTCTCCAACTAGAAACCCCGTGGAGAAAAAGCATATACCTTGCTAAAATTGTTTTATTTAGGTACCTACCTATATTTCCTTTATTTGGGCTGTTTTCTACATGATTTAATTTAATTAATGATTTAATCATTAATACTCCAAGTAATGTCTTAGCCTCGAGCGAGAGCCAAAGACTCTGTGACAGCAGCGCTATCAATTTCAATTCAATTTATTCACAAATGTTTACAGATATACATTTACAATTCGTTCGTATTCCAAATTGTTTTGAGTACATTCCCAATACTTAAGTCTAGGCCTATAGGTCAGGGACCTGTCCAGGCCTCATTCTCTCCCGATTAATGTGTGCTTATCTTAATATATGTTATGTTAATTATTTCTAGGCAGTACAGCAACAGCTTTACATAGTGCTACCTAAATAAATCTTATAATAAAATTTGCAGAATTGTGCTGGCGTTTTCACTGTTTTTCAAATAATTCTTAGCTTCATTCTTGAAAGTACCGAAGTGTTTGGCTGTTTTCATTCTGGAGGGTAGCTGTTCAAAAATTTTTGGCGCTAGCCAGGGTAGTTGCCTAGTGAAGAAATCATTACACGGCCGTGGAATGTCTTTTATTGCAGTCAAGTTTGCCCTAGTAGGTCTAATGTCCGGTTGCTTAACGAAATTGCCAATTTTTTTATAAACGTACAGCACTATTCTATATACATATGATATTCTAGGTTTCATTACATCTAACTTTCTGTATAGAGTCTCAACGGGTGTGTGTCTACGCGATTTTGTAGCTATTCTCAAAACTGTGTTGACTGCCGTGTCCAGACAGAGGAAATTGCTATGATACGCCCCTCCCCATACTAAAATCCCATATATTAGGAGACTATATACATACGCATAGTAGATCATTTTAAGAGTGTCACGTGCCATCCATTTTCTTAGGACAATAAAACAATGGAATGATTTTCTTATCCGTTTCACAAGGTCTTGTATGTGAAATTTCCATTTTAGGTGCTGATCAAGTAACACTCCTAGATACTTGATGAACACCACTTTTTCTAGACCTTCACACTGGCACGACATACAGCTAGTGTTACAGCTGTCTTTATGCATAACTATTTTTGAATCAGATGGTTGCCCAGATTTATTAATAGAAAATGTTACATATTTCGTTTTTGATAAATTGATCGTGAGGCTGTTCAGTTGGAACCAATTCACTAGTTTTCTCATAATTGTATGTGCGTTTTCATGGGTCTCGTCCCAAGTATTTCCTCTAATGATGATAGCCACGTCATCAGCAAAAGCGATAAACTTGCCTGCTATGTGCATTGAAAACATATCGTTGATGTGTATAAGGAACAATAAGGGGCCTAGTACTGATCCTTGCGGAACTCCACAGTTTATGACTTCTGTTGAGCTTTGAACGCTTGAAGTTTTGACATATTGCCTCCTATTTGTGAGGTACGATCTGAACCAGCTCTGTGCCACATCTTCCAGGCCTAGCCTCCCCAGTTTTAGTAATAGTCGAGATGTTTCAATCGAATCAAATGCCTTAGTGAGATCTACAAAAATTCCCATTACCTTCTCACTTTTATTTATTCCATTAGAAATTTCAGATACTACATCAGCTAGTGCATCTTGAGTGCTCAAGTTTTTCCTAAATCCATATTGTGAACTAGCTATGAGATCATTTGCATCAAGATATTCAACTAGTTGAGATTTGATGATTTTCTCAAAGATTTTGGCAAAATTAGGCAATAGAGAAATAGGGCGATAATTGGTTTCTGAGGTCCGAGAGCCTTTCTTAAATATAGGACGTACCACGGCTATTTTTAGAGCATTGGGGAATTCCCCATATAAAATACTTAAGTTCACCAGATGTGTTAAGGGCGAGGTTATTGCTAGGGCCACACTTTTAATCAGATTCGACGATATACCATCCCACCCTGGGCCAGTTCCCCCTTTTACAGACAGAATCGTACCGTAAACCTCCTCCTCAGTGACTGTACGGAGGCTCATTGCCGATTGTACGGGGCTAGGTAAATGTAAGTTTGGATCATAGTTACTAAATTCCGCATTTAATTTACTCCCAATTGTGGTGAAGAAGGCGTTCAATCGATTCGCTATTTCTAGCGGATCCGTCGTTTCATTATCTTCACAGATCAGTTTTTTTATTGGGGCCGACTCATCCGGGTTTCTACCTAATGCAGTGTTAATAGTTTTCCATATTTTAGAGGGTGTGCTCGAAAGGGCTATCTGTTCGGTAAAGTAGTCGTTTTTAGTTTTTTCCAAGAGGAAATTAAGCTTGTTCCTATATCTTACGTACCTCGCACGTAGCAGCAAATCACCAGGAAACCTCCTCGATATTTTTGCTAATTCATCACGCCGATTAATGGAGTTAACGAGAGCTGCTGTGATCCAAGGCTTTAGTTTCCGAGTTTTGTGATTCACCGGCATAACGTGATAAGTACTAAGTTCAATGCAATTCTGCAAGATGCAGAGGAAAAGCTCATAAGCCTGATTTGCATCGTACGACATATAGACAGGAGACCAGTCAACCAAGTGCAATAGCTCTTCCAATTTTGTCATATTTAACTTCCCATGTGGGCGATCTACTGCAGTATTTTCAGAGGGTTTATCGTGATTTTTGATTGCGAATGCAACTTGCGCATGATCTGTTATTGCAAATCTTGAAATATCAGATCCCGAAAGCGCAAAGTTATTACTTGACGATTTTACCATGATATGATCCAAACAGCTTTCACCTCTAGTGGGTACATTGATCCAGCTAATAAAACCTTCTTCGTTCATAAAATCATAATATTCTGCTATGCTTGTATTATGGCTAGCCTCTAATATATTTAAGTTGATATCTCCCATGAATATAACTATATCACTATCAGGATTAAATTGCATTTTAACATACTTGGTTTTGGTGCCACATCAAGCTGTGTGCTAAACAATTCAGCTTGAACGAATTTTGGTTCGTCTTACCCTGGTCTCCCTTAAGTAACTAAAAAAGTACGTTGTGGTTATTCGAATGCGTTAATGCTGTACTTATACTTCTGTGGAGGATTCTCCACAGAAGGATAAGTTCAGCATTAAAATTATTGTTGCACTTATGTGCAAAAATTTCTTCAAGGCCTGATTCAATCTGAAAAAAAAAAACTTAAAAAGAAACTAAAGTGGAAGGAGGTGGGATCATCACCTTGGAGTGCAGACGCTGTTAGATCGATAAGAGCCGACTCTAAACGGCGGAGTCACCCGGCATGGTCGGCCGCATCCACTTCTACCGCCTCGAAGCTGCAGTCTGCGCCACGTTCATGGAGGTGACTATATTTTGTGGAAAATCCCTCAAACATCTATTCACGCCAAGTTCTGAAAGATGAGTGCACTTCAGCGGGATGTAAAAATTGGAAAACGACGCTATTTCTCACTAAGGGGACGTGAGAATCACCTGCACTTGCACTTTGCACCACGACATTCCTCAACCATAACCACATGAATTAAGCATGATCGACAACTCCAATCAAATTGTTCATTCTTGATTGATTCATACACACACAGCCATTTCATTTATATTTCTCACGGTTTCATGTCGTGAATCTTTCATCTCATGGTAAAATAGAAATCTGAGCTTGTTGGGGAAAGGGGGTTAAGTCCGAAATGGCCTAAACTGAACTCTCCTCATACTTGGAAACTAGGTAGAGTTTTTCCCTACAACAGAGTGCAGGGTGTTAATTCCTACGTTCATTCTGTGTTGAGATTCATATGACATATGACACAATGTTATGTGTGATCAGGTATGTCATGAAAAAAATCAGGACCTGGTAATGAAACATTAAATGTTTCATTAAATTTTACATTAAATGTTTACATTAAAAGTTTCATTAAATTTTAATGTTAAGGCTTGTTGGGGGATAAATCGTTATCTGTACTCACTACCGATGAGGCACCTAAGATGCACTAATCTTTGGGTGTGCATAGTTAAGTACTAGCCTACATACCTAAAGCAAAAGTGGTTACGTAACGTAAAAGTACGTACGTACACGTCAACATAGTTGGGGTCCCAATAGGATCGTTAATAACGTGATACCTACTTGAATGAAGTATCACCACAATTACTCATGATACATTCAAGACCCATTATTAAGCGACAACTGCTGGTCTGTTTAGTATCACGCAGAGGATTTATGCAATATTAACCTCAATGAAAGCACTACCGTCTGGTTTTTTTCCAGTCTAGTTGCCCCAGCTTGCAGGTGCCAAAACCTCAGCGTCGGTAAGTTTTCAGTTTCTCTACTGGGAGAATGAAAATGAGAGTGGGAGCCGACAAAACATCAAACAATATATCCAAGCTATCGTCCCATCATTTGCAACAATTTGTTGCATGTAACTCCCCCATGTCTGGTGTAGGTCGGCAACGGCTTGAATCTTCTCCGGCACGAAAACTGCTCGTATGAGGGAAAAGATTATGTGTGAAGGGCGTGTTAAAGGTAACATGTGAACTTCGTCTCTGGCGAGTCTGACCTTATAACTGCCAAGTGGAGTTAACGCCAGTTACCACGCGAACTTCTGTTGCGTTGAATGCCAAACCTTGGCATCTACATGATACGAATTTAAAGGGCAAGAGATCAAGCGACCTATACGGTTTAAGTTTTTGAGATACCATTAACCAAAATATAAAAACGCAGCAAATTTTACACAAGGGTTTATTATTCTTTGATATAGGTTACATGTCCGAATATTAATTCTGTGTCAATCAAAATTATTTAAAAAAAATTATAGTAGGTACCTACCTACCCCCCTAGTGTTTGCATAGACGAGGGACCCCCAATTTTCTACGTCTAGTTCTACGTTGTTCTTCGAAATCCACCCCCTACTCCAATGGCCAAAAATTAAAAAAAATGTCCGTCCTTCCATCCATCCCAGGCCCAAGCATACCTACCTGCTTCTCCACCCTCTTCTTGTTCCCTCACCCAATCACCAGCACTGCTGAAGGATTAATACTTGAAATGGGGCGACAGCCCCCCCCCCTCCTCCGAGAGCGATACTTACAGTGAAATTCCAATAGAAGGAGGCCTCCTCAGCCCTTTCGAACTACATTCAGTCCAGTGTGAGTTACCTGCCGTGCAAACGTGATCGTGTTTACGGAGGTTATTTGTTAAGGGGGGTAAGGGTTGGGGGGGTTCGGGGTAAGTCAAAAGTGAATAGAAATATTCCCCACCCCACGCCCCAAGTCGAACCTCTTGGTGGAATGAACGAAAACACAGTCTGTGTTTCATTGCTTTGATCCTCGATCATAATTATGAAAATAATTAATTGTTAACATTAACAATCCGGGGGTCTTTAAGGACACATTTTGAGGCTGATCAAAATTGACCCTCGTCACGAAAACAGTTTTCGTTTAGTTACTAAGGTTAATAATTAACCTTGGTTTACCAGCTTACTATACATAATATTACCAACTCCGAATAATTATTATTCGGATTCGTTTATGTATAGGTAGTGTACCAAAAAACAGTTTCCCTTTAAAAACATGTGGTTATCGTTGTAACTCTCTCTAATAATTTACAATTATTGTAAACTCCAGTTATTTACTCAAGTGAGCCGTTTTTCCTTTAAATGGTTATCGTAGGAAGACATGAAAAACAGGCCTTGTAATATTTTGTGGCTACGGAACCGTCAACAGTCTATTGTTTTGGTGACATCACATAATGATTTCCTCGGTCGTTTTTCCCCTGAAGCAGAAACTCGTCACGCATAGAAACTTTCGTGACTGAATTTCTTGTGTCGTGATATTGACGGATGCCACCGTACGGTGGTTGGTTTACGAGATGTAGGCTTTTCTAAAAATCATAGTGGCAGGACACGGATGGCAGGAAGACGAATTTCTATTAAATTGTAATAAAACGTGGTTTTTTCCCTAACATTATTGGGTCATCAGAAGCTGAAAGGGAGTTAATTTTGACAACGTTTGCTTTCTCTATAGTTTTACGTTAATTGCATGTTGATCCATTGTCTTTTCACAAAGATATTTGTAGTTTGATAGTTTAATTTTTGTATTATTATGCAGTCAGGAATTCATAATAGGTACCTACTGCAAGAAAGCAGAGTTTTACTGTTGAACCTCCAAAAGCAATTAGGAAGGGACCTAGAAAATACGTAACTTGGGGAGATCGATACCATTCGCTTCCGGGTGGAGACCAACGGTCTGTTCATTCCTCCAAATTGGAGGAAAAAAATATGAACGAATAATTTGTTTGAGGTTGTTTGTTGTAGGTCTTTCAGAGTTTGTAACTACAAGCTATTTTGAATTACGTTGGCTATGTACCTTATTCAGCTGTTGGTATTGCTACGAACAACATAGCGTGCTCGCGAATTGCAGACAGGCTCGCTTTTCCCTAACCAATCTGTGGTGTGCAACTTGGGCTAATCGGTTCGGGGTTGGGCCAGCATGAAAATAACCTTGCACTTGAGCGACGATGAAGTTGAGGTTGGTAGATCGGTTGAAGCGGTTGGTGCCTCTATCGTGATTCGTGGCATTTTAGATTCGAACTTAAATAGAACAGTTCTGAAGACCGACGGAGTAAGAGAGCCCTGAAAGTTGCAAGGATTTAGCTGGCTCATTTAGATACCAAACCCGCTAACTAACTATAAATTAGAATGGAAGAGGAACAGGTGGCTAAGGGAGGCGATTTTCAACTACGCTGCAGAGAAAATCTTTGTGACTGTCTGCCACTTACAAAGTAGGTATACAAGAAATGATTATGTTGGCAGGACGAGCTCAATGCAGCATAGACCTATGCTGGGAAGCATTACTGATCTACGTCAATTGCTGTATCGGCAGTCACCTTGAACCGATGCAGATTCAGTTTCGATCACCCCCGTCCCTTACAACCACCCTTACCGTTGTTCCTGACGATTGTTCGTGACATTGACTGATAAATTGTTCGACGTGAAAGCCCTTTGCGGAGATTAATCGTTCCACACTCGCCTACACTTAGAACGGTCTTTTGTCCAACGCAGAGACGGAGCAACATGGTCTAAAAATATTCATGTTTCTTGATCATGTTAACTATTGATTGCATTACCTTTACTTCGGCTTCCATCAGTTCCGAACGGTCGTTTGCAAGGACAAGTTATAAACCTTCAAGAGCAACCTACATTTTTTCTGGTCTTGGCCTATTAGGCGGTGTGTTTAATACATAATATGAATTAAAACATTGTATTAGGGCTGGTTTTTCAGTCTTTTTGTATATTGAATTCATTTCTTAAGAGAGCACAAATCGCATGCCCTCAACGCAATAACAGTAAAAATGTAAAGGTGGTAGGAGTTGGATCATGAAGACATTTCTTTGTGTGTAAATTCGAGTCCAAGCCTTGAATCACAAGTTGTCTTATTCTCACTAGTACTACACAGGTACTGAATCTACACAGTGAATGGCATTTTGTTACTGAACTTCGTGGTTTTGGCAAACTAACGAATTTCACTGGGATGGAGACGCAGTTCGTGCCTTGGAGGTAAGTTTTGTGGCGGTCAGTCTTCCACCACTTCAAATTACCTATTAATAGGTAGGTAATAGTACCAATTAATTACTTGGATAGGTACTATTAGATATTAGTTCATGCATATTAATTAGCATGTTTTACCGAACATTTTTTTACCATAAAAAAAATTTGGTAAATCTGAACTGCTGCAACTGCTTCAAAGTTGTTTACAGCTTACTTCAACTGTATAGTTAAAGTACACTGTATACTCAATAATAAAGTCGCCGATTAAGTTGCGGAACATACGTTTTTGTTAGTAGAGCTTTGCAATCCCGAAATTTTATCTGAATCCCGGGATTGAGGATTTTTTTTGAAAATGAAAAAAAAAAGAAAAGATTAAGCACAACCACTTAAGCACAATGAGGCCGAAAGCTCGTCAACCAAGTCAATAAAGCAAGCAAAATAAGCGGATTTTTTCTACGAACAACCCATCGAACCCAGAGACAATACACTTACCATGGCAGCCTGATGGGACGCAGAAGCACCATGTACCTACGGCAGGTAATGAAATTGGTAAAATGTGACGGATAAAAAAAGAATCGGCTCCGATACTGGAAAAAGTATCGATATGTGTTGATACTATTTTCAAGAAGTATCGATCCTTTTGAAACATCAACCTCTTCGGTTTCGACAGTTTTTTCCATGTTACGGTGCTCTCTGTTACTCTGTGGTCATGGAGGAATAGAATCTCTGTTACTCTGTGAATAGAATCTATTCCTCCATGCTCTGTGGTCTTTTCTTTCAGCGTTCTTCTATCGATCGATCAATTGAAAATGTTCGGAAACCACTCGAAGTGATTTGCCTCGGGATCGTAGAACACGCGGAAAAATTGATAGGGGTTTTGCCACAAAGAGAGTGAGATTAGAAGTAAGCGCAAATGATTTAGTATGGTTTGGCATAGACTTCACAGCTGAGTAGGTGACCCTATTCATTTTGATGATAATTGAGGGGGTCACCTATCTGTGTTAACTTCCTATCTCACATTCTTCCCAAAATCTTGGAAACCATTAATAATAGAGTCTTGATTCTTTTTTCCTGGTGTTCTAAAACTCGTTGTCTACGTTTGGAACGAAGGGAATAATTTTATCTGATTACTTGAATGTATGGCGCGCGATCTCCGAAAATTATGTTTTATTAGGTAGGTAGGTAACGATTTTTTCATTACCGAGTATTATGAAAGATGAGTCACAAAAATTGTTTGTATTGGTTACAATACCGTCTGCAAGTGCATTTTTAACTCTTGATTACAAACCGATGATTACAAACCTACATGATTACAAACCGATTAGGTATGGGGTTTCGAAAATACATTTTTTTATACGTTTTATAGAGCTATAAAACGAATGTTAGCTCTAACATGGAAAACCGTTGTTGTTGGGGTTCTTTGTTTTCCCTCTTGAAGGCTGTGGGATTATGAGTACGTTCCACCAGAGCTACCATCATGTTGAATCGTGGAGGAAGGGTCTATATCTATAACTTAGTGATGATGTTGAATATGATTCAATATTCAGTTACCTACACCTTCTTAGTCCTAAATTCACTGTTTTGTGTTTCGGATTTATTTCGGCACTTTCCAAGAGAAGAAAATATCGGTTCCCGATATTGTAAAAATAATATCGATGTATTGATAAATTGGAGGAAAAATATCGATATATCAACGGGGAAATATCGATATGTTTTTTAACATCCCTAACCGATAAGTAATAATAATTATTACTTGGGAACAAATTATTTGGGAACTCATCCTATACACGTTGATCCAAGAGACATAGATGTGTTACCTACTAATCAACAACACTACACGATCTAATTTGTATTCTGCTATCCACCGTTTGTATGGACTACTTTCTTTCTCATCCGGTAATGAATCATGACTTCATGAATTGCTTAAGTACTCAACTTGAACTATGTTTGGTGATTTTGTGTTCAAATCTAATTTAATATTATTTCCAGGAAAGAAAAGAAAGTCAACAGTATGGATAAATACGAGTACTTGGGTATGATAGGACAAGGATCCTACGGCAAAGTAATGAAATGCCGGCACAAGGAATCGGGTCAACTCGTGGCAATCAAAAAGTTCATCGAAACCGAAGAAGACTTGATTGCACGAAAGATGGCTCTTAGGGAAATCAGGATGCTCAAGGTGACTATTTTCTCTCGTACCTATTTCGCTCAGCTGGTATTTTAGCGTATTACGACAGCACAATTTGAGTTTAATCATTTGTAGAGACTTCAGCACGATAATTTGGTTAGCATGCTCGAAGTATTCAGAAGAAAAAAGAGATTCCACCTGGTGTTCGAATATATAGTGGAAACGTTGTTGAACAAAATCGAAAAGTGTGGAGGGCTCAGCGAAGAGCTCACTAGGAAATATACGTATCAAATTGTTCGGGCTATTGATTTCTGTCACGCAAACAACGTGAGTGGTTTTCAGTAGGTAATGAAAATTAACTTTTTATTATTTTTCAAAGAACAGAATTAAATATCTTCCTTGCTATTTTTTCGGCAGATAGTCCACCGCGACCTGAAACCGGAAAATATTTTGGTATCTGACAACGACGTAGTCAAATTAGCTGATTTTGGCTTTGCGAGATTCGTGACGATATCGCAAGACCCTTTCACAGATTACGTCGCTACAAGGTGGTACAGGTCTCCTGAACTTCTAGTACGAGACCCCCAATATGGCCGGTTAGTATTTTTTTTTTTAATAAAAAGGAATCTAAATGTGCACTTTCAACAGTGCACCAGTCGACACCCTCATAGGAAAACACGATAGAATGAGAATAAGGTCATGGTCTGATGTGTGCAGTTGCCCACGATCCGTTGAGGTATTCTGACCACGTATTGGTTCTAGTGGAAACCCACAGAACAGAAAATCCGTGGTTTCCCTTTCTATTCCGTGAGTGGAAACCAGAGGGAAATTGGTGATCAGTGAAACTCGGTTTTCGGCTTGTCCCAATCCAGATAAGCTTCGTGCCCCACGTAGCCGCTTTTGTTGATGAGTAGGTACCACCTAAAACATAATCTCATTTCACTATTGAAATACTTGATTTTTCGCTAAAAATTGGATTTTTGAAGGATACCAGGAGGTCAAATATTTTTCGAGTTAAAAAAACAAAACAAAAATTTTGGAAAAAATTTTTGTTTTGTTTTTTAAACATTTAATGTTTTTCTCATTGACACAGAATTAAATTTTTGCACAAGTAACCTATATCAAAGAATAATAAACCCTTGTGTAAAATTTTCAGCGTTTTATAGTTGGCTATGTGTTAGGAGAAATATTATGTCATAATAACACATATTAATATAACTTAATTAAGTCAACCATTATGTCATAATAATATTACTATTATTACAGATAAAATGTCTTTAGGGCATCTTCTCGACCATTTGAGCAGAATTTCATGAAAATCGTTTGAATAATAAGAAAGATAATTCAGAAAAGCAAATTTTTTGACCATTTTTCTAAATTATTCTTTTAATAGCTAACCGATGTTGATGAAATTGGGCCAAAAATGTTTGAAAATAATATTATGTCCCCACGATGCTATACTACCAATATTAAAATTTAATATTTAATATTGGTAGTAGGTCAAAACTTGACCAATATTTAATATTGGTCAAATTCTGACCTTTTTCACGCAAGACCTCGAAAAATAGCGTGAAAAAGTGGTCTTTCCTCTTCAGTTTTTTAATTTTTAAAAAAATGGGAAGTTTTAATATTAGTTCTTAAGCTGTTCTTTAGGTTTTTTTTTTGTTGCTAAAATGAAATTTGCTATCGACTGGTAAGTACATCGCCCCTGTCGACCTGTATGTATGTTGACTTCATACCCCGTACCTATGCACTTCTGGCACATCTCGATTTTGCCCTGTCTATTGCTGGTCTAACTGCAGGCGCAAATCCATAAATTGGAAAAAAACTCAATTTTCTCTTCCAAAAACAAAATTTTGAAGAAAATATAAATTTTCCCAAATAGGTAGGGAAGGAACTAGTTCATACTATAAGGAGTTTTCAAGTCCTTAAATGGGGAAAACTCATTTTTCTCTCCCAAAAACGAAATTGTGAAAAAAATATAAATTTTCCCTAACAAGGAAGGAATAGTTCACTCTATATGGAGGGTTTCAGGATTAAAAAAGAATACCTATCCTATTGGTGTGTTTACTCACGTCAAGATTGTCTACAATTATTGTCTACATGATCTACTGGTAGGTACATTAAATGATAAATTTTATCTTATTCGTGTCGTTTTATAATATTTGGTCTAATTTTTTGCAGCGCTGTTGACGTTTGGGCGCTGGGGACAATTATCCTTGAAATGCTGACGGGAGAGCCGATTTTCGCAGGCGATTCTGACATTGATCAACTTCACAAGATTATTAGAGTTTTAGGTTAGCCCGGTAGCATTTATCTAGAACGTTTTTACGAAAATAACTTAAAGTAGGTAACGTATGTGTATTCCTATTGGTAGGTAGGTATTTTGAAACATCCTAAATTATCTATCCCCGATCACGGAACTTTTATAATAATTTTATACTAACTTATGGTGTTGCTCATAATATTTTGAATTCACTCTTGACAAGTTAGGTACTCATAATTTCAGGACCCTTGACCGATCGGCACATATCTTGTCTGTCGAAGGACGGAATGGAGTTAGAAGCTTTCAAATGTTCGGATGTACAGCACCCCGGCGGACTCGTAATGCTGCAAGATATGTTCCCTTATTTAAACAGCAAAACTATCAATTTAGTAGCTTCATGCTTACGGTACGCACTATTTAATCACATTTCCAGACCATCATTGGCAAGGCAAATTAATTATGGAGTTATAGCAATTATTCTTCTCACTTTTCAGGATGGATCCACAGGAAAGACCGAAGTCTGACCAACTGTTGACAGTTGCTTATTTCACATGGGACAACTTCCCCCAAAAGTTTATACCAGAACTCACTAAGAAAATAGCCATTGAAGCTGAAAGGCGGCCGAAATTGCATAAAGTTCCCTGCCCTCCACCCACGAAGGAAGGTTGGTTCATCACTTGGGGTATCACGGTGGTTATTATTAGAACATTGATGGTACCATAGATTTTGTTTTAGGAGGTTCAACCCCGAGACTTACCGGCCAAATCAGGCCCGAGTGGAAAATGGAAGGGCAGGTAAAGAAGAGAAAACGATTTCAATACGTTTTAATTGCTCATGCTGAACGTTCAATAATTTTCAAATAATTTTGTCTGATCAATTTTAGTACCGCAAGGTTATAACATAAATGTGATTGTGTAAATCCAAATTTACTATTTGTTCTGATGGAATCAATCGATCTCTAGGAAGTCACGGATAACCTTATTCACGTCATGCCTTTGGGAGGAAGATCGTCTGAAAGCCTCGGGCATCTTCTTCATACCAAAATGGAAACGGAAGAAGACTACGGACTTCCTCTGCCGCCAACTTTGTACGCTAGAAAACGGTATTTCATGAGGTTGAGGGAGCTGAATTGAAATTTTAATCGGCAATGTGGGACCCATGGGCAGCGCTATGACTGGCGGTGAGATCAGGCGGTCCAGCTTCTCGCCGTGGTGGGGGGGGGGGGGGGGGGGGGGGGGGCTTCACCTCCCACAACCCGGACCGTCCCTTATCTCCACTGATCGTTCATTATCATGTCAAATCATCGCAGTGGCTTTGTGATTGGATCCGCTGTCCAAGGATCCGCTGTCCAAGCATCCCTTGCCGACTCTACAGTTGGGGACGGGATTTATGCGCAGGGCAGCTGCCCAGACACCTATTAGTAGGGAGAACTGCTCTTCGTATGATTGAATTGGACGACCAGGCCTCTATTAGTGACAATTCGCTTGTGGAAGCCAGTTATTACACAGTTTCAATTTAACTGCAAGCTGTGGGAAAACCAATACCAATCGCGACACTTCGTGTTTGAGATCGGATTCACCACAGCCCCATTCCGAGAAAAGACACACTACAGGACAACTCGACTCTTCCAGCCATCCTGTAGCTCGTGCTTCCTCTATTACTGTATCGACATCACCTATCAAGTCAAACACACAACACAAATTATAATGTTAATCCAAAGAAGCAACTAGGTACACATTACAATCACGTAGGTACACCCCAACATCCATTCATTGTGTGCTCCTACAGCCAATAACCAAATTTTCCCTGTGAGCTATAGAAAGGTTCCAGTGCTGTTGATCCTACACATAGTTCCAAAATAAACCACTCGTGTAATGTGGATCCTGTCCCAATTCGGGTTAACGCAAATTTGTCTTAATGCATTTATTGAATAGTTGTTTTTTGGTTAGGGATCAAGAAAAGGAGCCTGAAGAAAAGCCTAGCCTTCTACGGAGTAGCAAGCTGATGGCAAGGTAGGTATAATTTATCCGAATATGATTCCTATTTATGAGAATACCTTCATGTTCCTTATCAGCTTCCAGGCTGTTAATATATTTCCTCAATGGTAGATACCGGAAGGAAATGATGCCCCAAACGTTGAGGATCATACCGGTAAACGGGCGACTTGTTCTTGATGACAATGAAAGGTACTGCCGGGAGATGGCGTACCCCAAAAAACCTACCTCGAAAGACTTCTGTTTGCCCGAGTTGCCAGGAAGTGAGTCATTCATTCCATTGATGAAATGAGGCTAATGAGAAGTAATACCGTGCAGTTGAAGATTTAATAACTATTCACAATAATTGAAATTGTTTTTCAGATGAGGCTAAGAAGAGGAAGCAAGAACCTTTTCTTACTGTCGTAAGTCATTCCAGATATTGGTACATAGTTCAGTATTATCGACCATCAGTGGGAATGGACCCGGGAATCTGATAACATTTATGTGAAGGATGACAACGCTTACAACATGAACATTTAATATGAAAAAAAGCTGAGGGTTGTTATCGTTTTCTCATAGGCACGAACATTAATTGAAATTGTGATAATTTCCTCAATCTCGATTCAACGATTTCGAAGAACTATGTCCCATCACGATGATGATTCAGTTTCAGACGACTTTGACGAAAAAACCAAATACATGGGGTTTCCCGAGATAGCGCCCTTCTATTTAGGTACAACACAATTTTTTTTTTTAGTTTCGAAGGCTTGCATGCCGTCTTAGAGAAACTTTAGAGCTTGGTGCACGCTGGAATATGCGTTGCCAAGTAATTCTTCTTGGCGCATTGCTTGGACGGATGGACTAGCTATTTTTACTTTTCCTAGAGCTTTGGATTCTGCAGTCTCAAATAAGTTAAATGATCTTAAACCAATTCTATGAAGATTTTCCCAGTTGGGGAACGATTTTATGATTGGGGGTCTGATAAGTGGATCTTGGGGGTGTATCTGATCTCATTTGAGCTCATTACTATTTGTACTTTCAAGTTATTAACGCCTTCATAAGAACGCGTCACCCCACCGACATAATAATATTGTCATATTATGAGGGGGGTCAAAAAATTTGATCAGCCTCAACATTAAATTTTGTCATTGAATTGATTGAAATCGATACATTGTGTAGATTTCAAAAATATGTTTTTGACAAAATACTCGGTTCTCCATCTAGTTGTATCCGAAGGTCCGCCGACCCTGTATTTTTGAAGCGAAGTCTTTTATACGGACGCCCCCCCTCTCGCCGCTCGGGTAGTCTCCCAGTAAAAATCGTGAGTGAGTCTCGCGATATATATATTTGATATAGATGGGGCGCGTTTCAACCCGGCCGCTGTCAAGGAAGTCGGAAAGACGTACTCAGAACGGGTGGAATCCTGTCATGGACCTTACAACGGTGGAGGAGGCGGGGAAATTTTGAAGCGAAGTCATTTTTTTTGCCGACCTTTTAGCTACGAATAGGGGGGGGTCGCAGACCCCCTCCGAGCGTAGCGAGGCCCCCCCTGTCCGAATAAGCGCTCGGCCGAGCGGAGCGAGGCCTTATGTCTGATTAAGCGGTCGGCCGAGAGAAGCGAGGCCCTAAGGGGGGTCTGGGGGGCGGAGCCCCCCAGCTGGGTGCGTAGGCGAGCAAAGCGAGCCGGAGCATCTAGTAGGACACTATACTGGCAGCTGATTTTTGCAAAATGATAAAAGCTTCGCTTCCTTTTTCATTCTCCCGAGGAATGAAAATATTATTTTAAAATAATTATTTAATAATAATAATACATTCTGCGTCAAGTTTTGGATATTTTAAAGTGGCAACTGCATGAGCTCTCCAGAACTATCAGCAGGCGTCATCTCCATGTGCCGTGACATTGATGGGAAGAACTCGAAAGTGAGTCTCCCTGTGGACTGGGCAGCCTAATCCTCCTGTTACCGAGCGACGAGCATGGAGAGGTGATGCTCTGTGGACTCTCCATAGCACTCCCGGCTGGTCGGACTTTCACTTTTCGCTCGCCGGTTGATAGCCATTGCGCTCCCGACTCTGCCGAGGCTCGTAATTTGAACTTGGCCACTGCACTCCCGCGCGTTATCTCCGATAGGATCTATCGGACCAGCGGAACACATCTGAACACTATCTGTAGTATAATACCTACTGGGTAACCTTACTCAAGGCTGTCTGAGGTTTGGTCGTGCAGAAAGAGGACTCTGCATATAGACAGGAGGTAACCCGTCCTGAGGCGCCACCTTAGCATAGGCCGCCGTGGCCTTCGCCAAAACACTCTCGGCGTGAGCAGCAACGCTCAACCGCTCCTCTAGCATCAGCAATACTTAACAGATCGGCTATAGGGTTCTACCCTGCTGTAGGTTTTCTTGCATGGTACGTGCTTTTTGCTGGGTGTAAACTGGCTCAAAGAGAAGGACGCCTGCCGTGTCGGCACAACCCCACTCCTTAGACATAGAAGAGCAGCTCCTAGTCTCACACCATTCTCCTGCCTGCCCTCCTGCCCGTATACCTTCCATAGCCCAGCGCCTTCTGAGTTGAGCGTGGTCGAGAGTGGGAGAACATCCCCCATCAAGTTCTGCGGGTTTAGCCACGACATGACCGGTTGAAGTCGCAATTTTCAAGCCTCACCAAACAACTTGTTGGGACCTTGCTACTCTGATAGGAAATTTACCCTTAGTCGAAGGAAAAGCATGTACCTACCTTTTCTGTTACAACCATGTCACAAATGGTTTTGATGAAATGTCAATAACTTGATTGATTTCCATGGAAATGGAGAGAGATGTATCTCTCTCAGCTTATGTATTTTTGTGTGGGAAACATTTCTGACCAGAATATGCATAGTGTAGGAGTCTGCGAGATCAAGGGGAGAAGGGGTATTCCTGACACGTATAAACGCTAGCTAGTTTTTCCAGGGACCGTCTTTATCTTGCTGGCTGACTTGTTGGCTTAGCTTGAAGTATGTAGATTTAGGTCATCGTCTTATGAATGCCTTAACAATGAATGTAACATGATTGTTTACAGGATCAATGCGTGTGCACGCCTCTGGTAACCAGGACAGTGTCCTTCTGCCCTATCTGCAATCCCCTTCCGCAATTATAACGTTTGTAAAAATAAAATTAAAAAACAACCAAAGAACTCCTTTATACAAGCAATAAAACTTAATTTTTTAAAGTTGTTCTTCAACTGCCTACTAATAGTACCTACATTGGGTAAAGGGGGTGTAGCAAACAATCAATTAACCATTATTTTTATCTTTTATTCATTCAAATTCATTACGAATTGATAAAAACTAACTACCAACTTCACTAAAAACTCAAACATGGTTATGATCAAATCAAAACTCGGAGGCCTAATGATATTAAAAGATACGTCAACCAAACACAACACCAAGCGTCAAAAAAGCTAAGCATTTAGGGGAAGACAACGTTTCATCAATACAGTAGGTAGACTCTTTCTACATAAGCTCGTTTGACACTTGAAGGACCATTTTGTCAAGCAAGCTAGAAATAAATCACAAAGTTTGAAATAAGTTATTTACAAAAGTTAGAAACACTACTTACATTTAAATAAAAAATCTACTTTTACATTGATTGTATACCAGAGGTATCTTATCAAAACTTAGCTCCTAATGACTTTTTGTAGCTAATACTTTTCTCAAATGAATATGATTATAATATCGTAATTTAGATGACCTGTGCCCATTTTAGCGACTCGACAAAATTTTCAGCTAATAGACTATTCACTATTAGTGAAATATTTGCTGCGAAAGAAAAATGAAAATATGTTTCGGTATTCACTTTTGACTCAAATGTTACAATTTGGGGTAAGCTTGATGTCGAGCACCATGAGAATTGGTGGAGTTAAGTTAAAAGCAATGTTGATTCGATAAAAATGGGCTTCGGTCGTTGATCTGGCTATTTTCCGTTGATTATTCACCAACGCTCGAAAGGGAGGAAGGTACGTAATATCACAAAACCGGAACAATGGAGAATACTATTGCTAACAAATGAGAAGGAATTGGGCTATATATGGCTTTTTAAAAAAAACTTAATACTTAATTAGGAAAAGTCTAAAATTTAAAAAATCTGAGATTGCGACCCTGATGGATCACCTAGCTCTGATCGTGAGGCCCTGGAAAGCGGGTGGGAGGGGTTTGACCCTCTGGCAAGGGCGTCCGAGGAGTTCGCCACCAACGACGGTTATGGGCCTGGCACCGTGGTAGTTGACAAGGTCACCTGCAAAACATGACCGGCGTAATTAATGTGGCTATAATCAAATACAAGACAAAAGCTGAACGTGGGTTTGGAGAGGATCATTAGCCTTTGTAAAACCTGGATAGACTATGTTGAGTCATAATGTTGAATCGAACAGCTTTCTCTTCTTGAAAGTGTTTCCCATTCCAATTCAGTTGGAAATAGATCATGAGCTTAATAAGCTGTAAAGGATAATAATAATGCCCAATTTGGCAATACCTAACTTTAATAACGCTCAATGGTACTAGGATCATTCTACTTTGTTTGCCGCTTTCATGTCCCCAATGACATTTTATCCAGTTTCAATGTAAACTGGCGATTGGAGCAATGAAAATGATTACGAACGGTGGGAGATCAACAAAGAAATATTATAGCCGGCCTAAAACCCCTATAACTGGCACACATTGATGAGGGATGAAAATATATTGTTAAAATTCGCAAGTAAGTTGAAGTGGGGTAGTTGTGAAACGTGAAGAAACCAAAACTGGCCGATGTTATCAGCTCTAGTAGGTAGGTTACCCTTAATTTAGAGTTAGGAAATACAATTGTACGCGTACAACCTCCTACTGAAAAACCGGGTTTTTTAGCTTATCCCCATATTGAAGGGTAGAAATTTTCTTCTCAATATAACCATCTTTGTGATTAAGAAAACAGTTGTAAAATGGTGGGGAAGGTTGTGATATATCACATATATGTTCATATATATGTGATATCATGAACATATATGTTCCTAGCGTCTAGTTGGCAATGCCAGCAAAGCGATTGACCTTTTTCTTGATTTTATAAAGTGAAACAAGACAGAAAACATTGTGAGTATTATGAGTTATGCTAATTGAGAGTGCTGTTAGTGCATAATTGAAAGAATCATAATCCACATCAACACTGCGTGGTGACGGGGTTTCAAACAGTATAACGTATGGTGGATGCGGCGAGATAGTGGGAATCCATCCTAAAAAGACGATTTCAGACGAAGTACCTTAAGGTAGACAATTGTCTATTTCCACGAAAAATAAAATAACTTGTACACGCGTTTCGATTGACTAGACCATCATCAGTACAATACCGATGAGTCCCTCCATTAATTTTTCAATACCAGTAACACTCATGGGTTAGATAATAAAATATAAGTTAGCCGTTAGTCAACCTTTCCCCATCGCCGTCTTGGTGAGACAGTAGGTAGGTAGCAGCGAATGCCAATGGGAGTTGTTAGGGGTGCTATCTCTGTCTGTGTTCGCATTTTATCCAGACTTAGGACTTGCTACAACTGGAAATTGAGGGTATGCTTACAAAATTTGTAAGCATTTAATGCCAAGCCGAGCGGGGGTTGGCTGGCGTAGCCAGTATTGGAAGGCCCTCTTGTCTACTACATTCAAGCCGCAACACGAGTCCTCCTGAGGAGAGTGATCCAAATTTGGTCATCTTTCTTCTAGGGTACCTACTTCAAGCTGTCGGAAAACTTGAAAAAAATAAAAATAAAATAAATAAAAATAAACGAGCGGGGGTTGGCTGTCATAGCCATTAGTCAATGACTACTGATTCCTTATCGCTTAGGCAAATGTATGGGAAGGGACCCAACTCGGACCTCACACTGCAGAACCAATTCGGGCAACAAAAAGTTCGCCGGGAACCAATATGGCTACCCCAGTTGCGAGGATGACTAGAACTAGAAGGTGCTAACGGCTCAGTCCACCATAAGATGCCACTGGCCAGGTACCTATTCAATTAACACACCTGTGAGGGTAACTTATTGCAAAAGAAAAGCCGGCTAGTTTTGTCGTCTGTAAATCGTTTGTCAGCTCAATATTTATCCCCTCAATCGTCCAAATCTGCAAGAGTTCTTTAAGCTTACCGAGGGTGCTGTGGGAAATTTGGTTCGTTCCGAGGAACTGGTAGTGCCCGTTGGAGGCGTCGATGAGATAGTGTTTACACCTGTCAACGTCCTTGTAGGAAATGGCGTAGCCCCAAATCCTTTCAGAGACACGAACGAGGAAGCTGCCGGCGGGCTGCGACTGAAGCAAACTCTCAGCTTCCTGTCTGGTGATCAGACCTGCAATAATATCGAGATTAGTTACCTTTAAACGGTAAATAGTAACTTTTAAATGATTCGTGAAAACTCACCATGGAACCAAGGTGCAACCGAGTTCGAGTTGACATCGAGGCCAGCCTTCTTGTTGACTTGACTGGACCTGAACCATTCGACTATAGCCTCTTTACTTGGTGGTTTGGCCATCCCATGGTCCTTCTTTGGCGGAAGTCTGCAATAATATACAACATTGTCACACTGGAAACATTGATAAATCAATTCAAAATTTTTCGAAACTTTTCGGGGAGGGTTGTGAATGTATTGAAACTGCAAAAGAAGATAACAGCGACACGAGGTCCTCGAATGTGCTCCGAAATTGGAAAATTGCGGACGTTCAACAATGGTGGCAGAGCCTTGTCCTACTTGAACCCGCTCACGTAGCGGGCTTTATTTCAATGACCGGACCAACATGCTATCTTTTTATCGCTTGAGAATGCAAGGACGGTAGGCACAGATAGTTGATATTACGAT
Organism: Pilophorus perplexus; assembly: GCA_955831195.1. Classification (NCBI taxonomy): domain Eukaryota; kingdom Metazoa; phylum Arthropoda; class Insecta; order Hemiptera; family Miridae; genus Pilophorus; species Pilophorus perplexus. The sequence goes on from OY037010.1 coordinate 23,909,208, forward strand.
GCACCTCTCGATTGTACCTGCTGCTCCTTTTCGATTTTTCCCCCCACTATTCTAAGCTGAAAAATTTCAACTTACGGTGGGTGGTTGATATGTGGAACGGTGAGGAGGTCGGGTTCTTGCATCGACCTTCTGTGCTCCTCTCGAGCCCTGCGAGCGATTTCCCTCATCTGGCTTTCAGCTTCTTTTGCTTTCCTTTCTGTAAACGGCAAAAGGACTAATATGTACGTCAATTCCGCAAGTACCTTCGTCAAACTCTATAATGACATGTGAAATAGTAAGAATTGAGAAAATTTAACAGTGAGAAATTTCAAGTATTTTAAAAACACCTTAAAATTATTTTACGGTTAATTTATGTTAGTTCAGCTGTTAGTTGATGAAGCAGTCATTCAGTTTGTACCACATCCTTTAACCAACATACTTTTCCCAAATTCTAGGCTTGCAGGCGGTCACGATGCTTCAAGGTTATTAACGACATGAGAATATAACATAGAAAACATTTCCTGACACCTACTTGGAGAAAAAAGCTGTTTGAAGTTGACCATCTTGTGATTTGCAGTAATGAAACTTCGGGAATAAATTGTCAACAAATTATCTCCTTCCGGCGATCCGAAATCGGCACCTACGTCTGAAGGCGTCCCGAAAACCCGGCGTCGGTTGCAGAGCCCAAACGAACGATGCGAAGTGCGCTAGAAGACTAGCAAAAAGAATCCAAAGAAGAGTCAATATTGGCGTTGAAAGTAAATCAATATGAGGGGGGGGGGGGACTTTTGTTCTCAGAGGGGAGTCAGGTTTCGAACGAACAACTGTGCAAGCAGATCGCGAACTGCTGAATTGAGCACAATGGGATAAGGTGGCCGGCAGAAAAAAAAAAAAAAAAAAAAAAAAAACGGTTATCACATTGAATAATGAACATAGGAAATACCGATCTAACACATAATTCGCTTTTGACGAGTCATGCCTTGTGATTTCGACGGCAAAATAAAAACTTTGATGACCTCAACTCGCAGTGATGACGACGTGATGCAATAAAATGATGCCCTCAGTTGGAAACTGTTTTTCACCAATGGAGGGTAGAATAATACCAAATAGGGATCCTCATTTTCATCTCATGTACAACTATCGAGCTTTTTTTTTTTAACGGGCTGTATATACATGTCACATGGGTCATTTTTGGCCATTTTCACTCCTTCGTAACATCGATTGTGATTTGAAGGAGGTGACATTGACCCTTCCTACAGAAAAAGCGGTATGAAATTTCCGAAAGGGGCTATAGCGCCACATTTATGTACATGAAGGGCAGCCTTTTGAACATTTGAAAGGGTTTATAGACCCATGCTGAAATGTTGTCGTTTTCATCTAGGACAGTCTTGGTTGCGCAAAATCCAGGTTTTGGGGCTCGCTAAAATGTACAGGGAAAGGGACATGGAACCCTCGCAGTCCTTGAGGCTTTTCGTCGGTCTTCGGGAAGTCATGAATAGTGCTCTGGTCGGCGGAGTAGGATATCTTCCGAAAAGGAGCAAGAAATTATTTCTTGTTGGACAGATCGCCCGACACCAACTGGGCCATAGAAAGCACTTGAATGTACGACCGCAATTCGGATGCAACAAGGACCGGTTAGGGGGACGGCAACTGGGATGTCTAATTGGTATTTGACCGCAACTCGGAAACTGCGTAGGTAAGTTACCTACTACTACTTTTAAGTTACTACATAGATGGGGGCCGAGTGAGGTGTCATTTTCAAAGCAATTTTTGGTGTAAAATCGATTCATGGGGCTTCTAAACCTGTCCTACCACCCTTTGAGGCTCTGTAAGGCTTTTATTGAGCTACTGCCGGGGGTTTTGAAGGGTTTTGGCCAAGGGCTCGAGTGAGGTGACGTTTTTGGGCGTAGATTCGATATGTGGGGGTCCCAGACCTGTTTTATTTTAATCAATTTACGGCAGTTTAATTATTAAGTTAATCAATTGATAATTAATTGATGACAATTGATGACAATTATTGTCAAGGGTATTCAAGTTCTTTGTACCCAATCCAGAAAAATTTAGTTTTTAAAAAAAGGGCTGTGTGACCGAATTTCAAATTGCAATTTTGTACACTTTCCCTTGTTGAAAAAATTTCTGAAAAATTGTTAAGTATTTCCCTCTGTTGGAAAATGAACAAAAACAGGATGTTTTGATCATCTCAACGACATGGGACAGGTTTTTAATTTTTTCCTTTTTTTTAACGTTTCAAAAACGTAACATAGCCCCTCAAAAAACCCGGGTTCACATAATAGGTCAACCTAACTATATGCGGGTCGTTTTCTCAGAAAGGGACAATCGTTGTCCGAATGCCCTATTAAGAGTTGCGCTTAAAAAAAGTTCCATAAACTGTACATTTTGCTCTACAACGGGCCATCAATAAAATAGGGAAACATTTACTATAAAAAAATAGAAATTCAAGTTTCAACAGCAAAATGTCAAGTAACCAGTCAAAACCCTTAGGGAGGTAGGTAGTCAACTTTGCTTAAACACTGTGATTCACTGATGGCAGCAGCGACCCAAATTTGTAGGGATTCTTCATTGCATAATATTCATTTTCTTCATTTCATAACTAATATCTAGATTGTATCATAAGTTATGGAAAAAAAAGAAAAAAAAAGTCAGCCATGGTGTAGTCCATCTCCAAAGGGGTTTCTTCTTTTATTTGTAATTAATTAATTTTTTATTTGAAATTCCATTTTGATAGAACTTGATTCGAACTTTTACCAATCTTGGGGTATGGATTGGAACTTTCTGCGAAAATGACCCTTGCCTACATGTAGTTATTCCCCGAGTCCACTTAATTTTGGTACGGATTTCAAGCAATCAAAGTACTGTGTCACATGCAGTGGGTAAACATTAATTCTCTATTGAGAAAAATATTTTTTTTTCCCCCAATTTCATATTTAAACTGTAGTTTACAATTAATCAAGAGTCAGATGTGTCTATAGCACCATTTATCATGAAACGGCGAATAGAATGTCACCTCGGGGATTGATGAAGGTGAGGGTCTAAATTTAGAATTCAAGAGCACGAGGCCCTGGAGTACCGGTATGACCAAGGTTGCCATTTGGATTGATAAAGGTCGAAAAAACGGGACGCGCGAAACAATGGACTTGGCGGAGAACCCAGGGAAATGAACACCACGTGGGCGTCAAGGCAGGCGTAATAAATGAGGACGATGAAGTGCTAGTCAACGTTGAAAATGGGAATTTTTGCTGAGCTACGTAAAATCAGTTCATAGACATGGAAAAAATTGGAGGAAGACTTGATTTACATCAGTTTTCATTGGCAAATCACCGAAACGAGAGCGCGCATGATTCAACATTGCACGAGGGCCAAACCTTGAGCCCAATCTCATCCCAAATGGGTGATTGTAAATCTTAATTAGTGGGTTGGGCCTATTGGTTGCAGCTGAAGACGAAATACCCCGCCGAGGCTGTAACCGGTCTTGCAAGGCTAAACTACTTCTACGTGATTACCGTCACGGGCTTCTGGTCAAACGGTGGATTGTGTAACCCAATCGAGAAGAAAAAAAAATTAACGAAAGTTTCGCATTTGAATTTCAAATCCCCACCTCTGGATGAGAATACGGAATGCCTGTAAATTTCCACCATGTAATGTGGCGATGCAGTAAAATAATAATGAGCATGAATAAACTCTTAGCAATAAATCGGCATTCCTGGGATAAAGTATGATTGGTTGAAGAATGCTTAACACAATAGTGAACGCTAAAAGCTTCATGACAAGGTCGGTGAATCTGCGCAATACCCGGCTTACCTTGTTCTCTCCAAAGTTGCTCCTGCTTGTTCTCAGCTTCTTCTGCTTCTTTGGCGGCGTCGAGTTTTTTCTTCTGTATCTTCTTGTAGATCTCAGAAGTCCTCTCTTCCATAAGCCGCTTCTCCCACTGAGCTACTCTTTGAGAAACTTTGTGGGGCTGCAAAATAAGAATTAGTTGTAGCTGCCTGTCCTCGTAAGGGGCCCGTTAATTAGGCTACGCCCATTTTCGGTTGTGCCCCCCCCCCCCCCCCCCCCCGACGCCAATTTATAAACATAAATAATATTATATCCTGCCCTGGCAACCTACGGAGGATAATAGAACCCAGTGGGCAAAAATTGAAAGTAATACAACAAACATTGTTTGCTTCTCGATGCAAGCAAATAATTACCGTCTTGTTGGGAGGAAGATTCGGTCATACTAAATTTATAGGTTAACGAGAGCTATGGGCTCTCCAGCCTAACACGGTTAAGTAGCTTCAACCGCTATAATCCAGGAATAAGCAAGGCAAGGAGCATTTATTATCACACCAGAGCTTTATTGAAAAACTCACGCTTCAATCGTCAACTTGAAGAAATAAATCAAAGAAATGTTTGCCTGCTTCACTTTAACACTGCACATAACAGCATCGGCTGAATAGCCGTGGTCGAACTGCTGTTGACAACTGTTGCGAGTTTCCACCTGTCCAGAAGTCGGCTGGGCCTTTTCGGGGGGGTTGAGCAACCAGGTAGGAGGAGGGGGCGGTTTTCTGCGCCACTACGTCTGGGAACCTGTACCTTTCACCCCCTCCTGGGGATATCTTGAGGAGAAAGCCAATGACTAATATCGGGAGACCTGCGCGATTAGGTGTATTTCGCGGGAGATATTACGTGAATAAGCAAACGCCGAAGTCCCACCTTGCGGCCTTCCCCTACTTCGGACCGGGTCAGGCTTTTGCGTCGGAAACCACGTGTGCTTCTAGTTCTTTTCCACTCGCTTTCATTCTAGAAAACCGAGAAGATTTTGAGCCGTTCAAAGGAAGCTCTCCCGTCAGACGGCTCTTTGGATATTCCAGCATTCGAAATTTCACTTGGTCGAGTGTCATCGGAGGTCAACACCAGTGAAACCTCCTCAGCCGGCTTTCAAGGAACAGAAGATTCGAGACATCAGCAGATGCTGCCTGGCAACAGTGGACGCAGACAGGGATCCAAATCAAAACGTCAAGTTTCCTTTAGGTGACCTTGTTTGACTAACTCGCGGGCACAGGAGCGGATTTAAAGGGGGTTAGTGGGTGGGGGGCTACGTTCCCAGATCCTGGCCAGGTTTTGCACAAGATATTATTGGTCATCACTTGCACTGGAAACCTTGAACCCCCCCCCCCCACCCCAATCGTGGATTGGCTTCAGCAGGTCCTACGACGGACTGACTTCAAAGTTGATGAGTTGGTTAAGGTGGCCCTATTAATACTCTAGTGCAGTCGGTTCTTCATTAGTCGTCTGCACGGTGAAAAGTAAGCATTTAGACCTCAATAGCAATCCCATTAATGAAAGCTAACTTAATTAAGCGAACGATTGAGAAAGTCACTGCAGACTTACGTCATCGAGTTCTACTGATCCCAGACGTCACTAGATCAAGGTAGTGGGATCTTATTTTGTACTGGTGACACAGCAATTTCGCGGTCAATCATTATTAGAACCTGATAACCACCAGGGAACCATTGTGGCACAAAGGAATGTAACCTCCGTTTAGGATCATGAATTATCATCCTCAGGACCAAGTGAACCAAGTCCTTGACGAGAATGGTCGAATGAACTCTCATCGAGCATCATCAAAATGGGAAGATGAAAGAGTAGAAGGTTCATGATGCACATTACGGTGGCAATATAAAATGAAAGTTGAAAATGTAGGTATACGCTGGTCCCCCTCAAATGGTGCAACTCGGCTAGAAAATGAGATTGGCGAAGTGTGAGGCTGATCAGAAATGTTTACTCGTGCCGCAGAGCCTCTCAATTTTGTAAAAAACTGTTTTTTCACAAAATTATTTTGTTTCTCCTTTATAACCTGGAAACGCTTTTTTGTAGAGAGTTCGCCAAGCACTCATCGTGTCGGTAATTTAGTTGCCTTCGATTTTTATTCCGACCATAGGTACTTTCGATAAAACCAACAGTTTTTATCTTATGAACTATTTTCCAGCTCAGAACGATTTTTTTTTTTAAAGCAAATGTGGGTTTTCAGGCATACCACGATAACCTGTTAAGACACCATGTAATGTATTCCCCATAATGTGATTTTGCTTGTTACGTATAAAATTCAATTTGGAAACGGTAGTGAGGGGGAAAACGAACGGTGGGTGGAGGGGCGGTAAGAGTAGAAACTTCTACTAAACTGGCGAATAATTGAAACGAGAATGAAGTAGAATACTACTCTATAGAAGGTGTCTATAGAAGACTACTCGAGGGTTCAGGTTGTAGTTTATCCTGAACAAATTATCATTGCTCACGCCACTACTAAAAGTCATAATTCATTATTGTATTATGAATTATGATTTTTTTATTAGTGGCGTGGGCAATGATAATTTGTTCATAAATTTATGATCGACTGTTCAGGTAAGCAGCAGTTTGCTCAAAGTTGCAGTAAAATTTAGTAAATTTTGTAAATTTAATGCAAATTTTGTTGTGCCAGGGTAAATTTTCATGCAATCATTGTTTTTGATGCTCTTGATTCGTGAGGAGGAATCTGTAATTAATTTAACCCCTCTTTCCGCAGTATCATTCACAACCATGGCCTCGAGTACCTACGTATCCTCTTTCGTGCTGGTGATGTTTCATTTTGTGCTTCTTGTGTGGTGTCCTCTTCCAACTGGTGCCCTGGATTTTCTTCCTCAGAAGGTGAGCTCTCAAAACTGGAAGATTCGAGTTCTACTACTTTCTGGTTTTATGAAAAATTTCTAAGAACCAAATTAATCTCCTGATTAGAGAACCGAAGGTACCTATTTCGGAACGGTGTACGGACAAACATTTGAAGTACATTAAACTACCTACCACATATATACATGTAGTAGTTTAATATCCTTCAAATTTTTGTCCGCACACCGTTCCGAAATCTCTTTAGTTATCTTATCAGGAGATTCATTTGGTTCTTAGATATTTTTCAGAAAACCAGTAAGTAGTAGAACTCGAATCTTCCAGTTTTGAGAGCTCCCCTTCTGAGGAAGAAAATCCAGGGCACCAGTTGGAAGAGGACACCACACAAGAAGCACAAAATGAAATGAGTAAGTACCTACCTAGTTTGCATGAAGGCAGGATTTCCTGCACAAACTTTAGCAACAAAGTGATTTTGGATTTTGCCTCCAATTTGCAAGTTGTTGACGTAAACAACGCTTTTAACATTCGAACATTCTAAACCCATCGCAGGGGCTGAATTTATTTAATTCGCACCGGCCTTGATTTTAACGATCTTCGTTCGCCAGATTTCCCCTCCGGAATACTAATCGTGAGTTACCTACCAACAGTGACAGTCTGAAAGTCCTCGAAGCATTTTTAAGTAGCATACGATTTGTGATAAGTCTTTGTCCGGTTGAGTTTTTTGCTCTTCTTTTCCTTACGTAAGGACGCAAGCCGGTTCAAGTCAACTCCCAACAACTTCTTTTTATATTTCAGCTGTAATACATTTGACTGGAAGATTGTATACGACTTCTGCATTCTTCCTGTCAGAAATTAGTTTGGTTTCGTAGGGTTATTTTTTTCCAGAGTCTAATTACAACGAAGAAAAAACATCCTGAAGACCAGTTTGACGTGGAATCGGTTCAGCCATAATTTTCAGTCGTTTACGGATTGACGACTTCGCGTGAGACCCGCTGAGAAGACAAAGGAAACGATTCATCGACGAAAGGATTCCTATAGATATTATTCAGTAGAGCAGTCAATCTTTTTTTTATTATTATCATTTTTTTTTTTTTTTGAACAATTCCGACCGCCCTAAACGGCCTAAATGGCGCGTAGTGGGGCCTTGATTAAAATGTGGTGGACATTATTCATGATGACAGACTGATTGATAGAAATGGTTTTAGCATAAAAAATGCAAAATCTAAATGATTACCTGTGTATTATCATTCTTGGGAAAAAAAAATTAAAAAAAAATTGCATAAAATAATTTCCAACTTTCCGCCCCTCGGATTAACTCAAGAGAGCTCGTAGCGACCAAACCAGTATTGTTCGTTGTTCATATATATATCAGCTTGTAATTTAGATAAAGAATCAACATTAAACCGATCGGCCAGTTGCGTTTTTAATTTTTCGAATTTCCGCCACTTTTTACCGTCATTTCCGCCACTGTGCGACGTACGGACATATTTTTTTGAAATCTACACATCATGAAACGTAAATAAACGTAAATTTTGAGGATGATAAAAAATTTCGACCCCCGCCGCGAATGCATAGTTGTGTATTGTTCCAAGAATAACAAACCAGAATTAACCAAACATTTTGAAATAAAATTTCTTGATTCTCATTTGAAATGTCCCTGAACTTGGATGTTTCTTCAGCCTTTGCAAAAAGTTATTGAATGGGAAGCTGAATAGAAGGCCTTCCAATGATACGTTGTTTAGATCACAACAAATACCGATTTGTAGGTACCTACGTAACTAGGAAATGCGTTTTGAATGAAAAACAATAAGCCTACGTTCCCAGGTGCAGCAACAGTTGATTGAGAAACAACTGACTGCTCTGTTTCCTGTATCGCGTCAACAAGGAAACCGTCGAGAAAGAACTTCATAGAACGAAAATTACAGCCGCCGAGGTGACCAGACGACCAACAACAACGGTCCGCCTCATCTTCATCGTCGAAGAAATAAAAAAAGTTCAGGTTTTCCTTAAGCGTCCGGCCTTGAGGATCTGGATTGACTTGTGTATCGTAAACATAGTTTTTCGCCCAATGGGGTCGTAACTTGGCAAAGCCGAACTCTCAAACCAGGTAGTACGAAACTCGGGATCGAACCGGTTTTACGAATCTCACTTAGGGCCAGCCAGGAGTTATGGCTATGCTGTTGAGGTTATGAGGTCCCGGCGAATGTATTCAGTTGGGCGTCGAGCGGAAAAAACTTCAAGAGGATGTAAAACAAAGGAGACAGAACGGGAATTTGATGAAACGTTCGATCGATCCCTCCATAGGTTGGCTGCCTCGCTACTAATGGTATTAGTATCTCTCAATTTTACATTAGTAAAATTTAAAAAATTTATTATTTAATTTATTATTTATTTCATTTAATGAAAAATTTTGCGAAATTCTAAACATTTAAAAACTCGAAATGACGTTAACCTTGTGGTCAGCTGATTGCTCATGCAATTTTGCAGCGCCATAACGCATTTTCAATAATTGAAACCAACAATTCTTCAACAATTATTGTTCAAGTAGGTAGGTACCTACTATGAATACAATGAATGCAAAAGTTGATTGAGAAACAACTGGCTGCTCTGTTTCCTGTATCGCTTCAACAAGGAAACCGGCGAGAAAGAATTTATACATCATGGTAGCTCCTGAAATAGGCTGGTAGTCTTGAAATAGATGCTATTGCATTGAACGTGCTAACCAGACCGCTGACGCGAATCATAACACCTTGCAGCGCACATAGTATGTGATATTATCTCGACTACTCATGATAACAATTCCATATTCTACGTGGTAATTACGCACGTAACTTTCTTGGTCGAAAGTCGCCATACAACTGATTTTGTTTCAGATAAAGCCGAAACGTGCCCGGGAATAGCATACATGCAGTGCACATGTGCACTGTAGAGGTGGACAGTAATGAATATGAATGAGCAAGCAAGAAGAGAGTGCAAATCGACTTACAAGGCCAAGGTTGTCCGTAATTATTTTTTCCTCTCAGTGTATATAAATTTCCAACTACTATTCACTGAGAAAATCAGGCAACATAATAAACTAGGGCAGAAATTTGTGATGAAAGAAATGCATAAATGTTTAAATGTAATAAATAGTGCCGGGGAGTTCAAAGTGAGGTTAAACAAAAATGTTTCTGGGATTGGAAGAAGTAAAAATAAAAATGAGGTACCTACCTCACTGGTTGGTAAATGACGTTGAAAAACGTCATTTTGGATCAACGATAAAATTATTAGCAGTACATAATTTTGTACGTCCAATTAATGTAGGGAAACCTATAATTCCAAGTTAGTCACAGAATTCGAGTGAACTCAGTAATAATTCAGCAATTAATGCTCTACTCTGTGAAGGAATTATTCGGAGGTTAGATTTGTAATTGGACCATGTTGGATTTATAAAGAGGATAAAACTGTAATTTTGCCCTATTAAAACTTGGCCATGAGAAAACAAGGTACCATGACAAGACAATGCAACACGGTTAATGACCAATACCAAATTGTAAACAACTTGTGATTAAGCAAATTTGTACCGAAACGACACCCAAAAGCGTCATTGCGAAACGGAGGATTAGCGAAAGCAACGTTAGATGTAGCTCAAATGAATTCGACGTTTATTCGGCATCCAGTTAATCAATCAGTTGCGAGTCCAAACACCGGCCCACATGTAATTAGGTTGTGAAATTCGCGGTTACCTGGGCAAGCAGACGACAAGAACAGCACTGCGCGATGGCAAAGGTATTCGCGGAGATACTAAAAGGATTCAGTCCCCACCTCGATGAGGCCAAGTCCCCCCTCGTAACGTCAAGCTCGGCTACAAGGATACGTCCTTTGGCGTGGCGTAGGCCTGACTTCCGTGGTTCCATGTCCGAAGGTGTCCCTCTTTATGTGGTGGTTTTTGTCAACAAAATACACGATGGGGTGACCCGACTCTGATCGACGTCCTCCGTGTTTTGACTCCTGACGGTACCAAACTAGGAAAGCATTTTTTTCAGGACCTGCACTTCGGGGCTCTTTTGAGCAGTCATGTCGAGGCTGTAGAAATCTTATACTAACCCCCAAAACTGTCCAGTCATGAGACACAAGTGAATTTAATATGTATATTAAACGTGTTTTTCGTTTATTATTCTTGGAATACTATTCATAGGTATATTCATAGGTCCTATGAATTCGCGAACGAGGTCGAAAATTTTGATTGGCCTCAAAATTTGTCGTTAAATGTTTCATGAAGTGAAGCACCGACCTGGCTGTTAAACATTTAAAACTGAGCCACTGGTATTGGATTTGAAGCAGACTTTTCCCTCATCACGCGGATTTTTGTTTGTTTGTTTGGTGTGTTTCTGGACCACCGCTTGCCTCCTTTTCACACTAAGGACTCCCATTCGCCCGACGACCTCCGGACGTCCGGGGTAGAGAGAGGAAGGGATGAATGACACGCAGAGGAGTTTCCTGGTGGACACGCAATGCCGCAATAGTTCGAATCAGGGTCTGTGAAGAGCTCGGTTCAGACCAGACTGTGTGTCTCCACCTCCTTGAGCCGGCCAACCCCGAAGGGGCAACTTTCTAGAAGCCGACGAGCCCCCGTTTTAGGGGTTGGAGGTGGGATGGTGAGCCGGATTGCTAATGCACGACAACTTGGTAAATTAAATGCAATTGGCCTACAATCCGAGCCAGAGGCAAAACCGAATTCGGGACTTCCATTTCACCAACGTTACTAATCCAAATACAATAACAGAAACGAACACATGGTCTCTAAAGCTAACACCAAAAACACCTCTTCTTTCTTAACGAGAACAATTTTCATGATGAGAACCTCTACGAAGTTCCTCAGACTCCGACAGATAAAAACCGATGACAGAAGTAAAAGATAATGCGCGTGTAACAAATTACTGAGTATGTACCTAAGATATTGGAGATAATGGAACTAATGGAAATGTAAAAGGAACTTTACAAGAAACTGCATACGAGAAAAATTTAATTTTATACGAGAATCCGCTATTTTTAAAAGTAAAACACGAGGCGTCTACAATCCTACAACCATACATGTCTATGAAATAGTGTTGTCCAACTGAATACACATTGTTCAATACCATTAAAACAATACTTATGAATATGTATCGACAAACCGAGACAACAATTTATTTTTGCTATGAAGTGGCGGCAAGCTCAATAGAACCTGAAAGTATAAATTTGACTGCAGGTAATGTTAGCTTATGGAGAAAAGCGATCCGGTGTCAGGTTTTGTCAAACTACTTATTAGCACGGTCTAGAGGTCATAAATTCAAATTTGATGCAAAGTATATGCACGCTGATCGGGTTTCACGGGCAAATATTTGTACAATAGCTTTGTAAAAGTAGTGGATTCACCAGGGGCGGGAGTGTTTTCGGGGCGCCCAAAAGTTCATTATATTCCACTCAAGTGAGATTTTAACCGAGTTTTCAAAATTTTAGTAGCGGCTCTGGGTGGCCTGACAACATGATATTCATGTTATTAGATGAACGAATTTGTATTCAACACACAAAGCAAGAAATAATGAGTGTCCTACCATTATTTTTAAAAAGCTCGATGGAAGGTTTTACCTAGCTTAAGCACAAGAATTCTTGTCAGTACTCAAAATTGTGATGTCTGGTTTTGGCTTATTGTTGACCAGAACTCGACGATCTTCATCCCGTCTGCAGAGTGAAAGAGACCAGAGATTCCACCAATGCGAGAAAATGGTTTCCAGCAACAAACAAACGAAATCGTTTGAAGGCAATGCCATTTGTAAGACCAAATACGAAAACAATGGTCTTAAATTAAAGCAAATATTATTGGGCAATAACCGGGAAATCAACCGAAGTACGACAAAAGGACTTAGTACAGAAAGACTCACGGAGGGGAGAGGGAACGAAAATAAATAGACAGAGGCGACACCTTAAGTCCGCGACGCGAACTACTACTATGTCCACGCCTCTAATCACTTTCGCCAGGAAGTCCATTCCCCGTCCACTGCACTACAATCTAGTACCTACTATTGGGAGGGGGAGGGGGGGGGGGGAGGGGGTTCGGCGAAGTGAGCTGATCGGTTCCATCGCCTCCAGGCAGACCTGCTAACTTCAAAACCTTTTTTTAAACAGCTGTTTCACGTTGTACCTATGAAACTGTTTCATAGTTTTTTCGGATGAAACTGTTTCTCATCCCTAGTCGCTACTTCAAATCAAATTTGTGCAGTAAGTTAGGCTGTATCGCCTTCGCTTGCAAAAAAGTTTGATGTCAGAGGTAAGCTGTTTACTCTAATTTATAGGGAGGGATTTGAAAATACTGAATTGGTGGATGGTGAATGATCAGGTGAGGCATAGAAAGTCTCTTCTATGTTCTGTGGGCGCCGCCTCACTTGCCTCGCCTGGAGAGCCAAGCAGACCGCAACAACCTCTCTACCAGGACGGATCGAGCGGGGATGGCTGGAAAAGCCACTAAGGGGCGGCTCCCTAGTAGGTACAATACTATTGCTCTAGATTCTAGACTCTCGGCCTGATTGGAGAGATGGTTCATGGAGAGGAAGACAATTTCAATTTAGGTAATAATTAAATTATAGGTAGTTATTATTAAATTTCTGTAAATTTTACAGTAAATTATTTACTGCCAAAATCAACGTGGAAAAACGATGATTTACGAGGTCCCAAGTCATGTTTCCAAATCTATTAGGCATAGCTCCAGATTCTAGATTCTATGTTATAGAACCTGAATGGTCCTACAAGCAAGCCCGCTTGTTCATGGGGAGGAAGACAAATAATTTAATAATTATTATTAAATTGAGGAGGAGACGGCCAATTTTAAGTGGGATATAAGCCCGATTGTTGTAAAACAATGGATGGAACATTTCAAAAAAGACGCTGCAAATTTTACACAGTTTTATTATTCTTTGATAAAGAAAAATTGTGCAAAAATTAATTCTGTCGATAGAAAACTATAAAAAAAATTCTGAACAATTTTTGGATAGATGAGGGATCCCGCAAAACTGGATTATGCATCCAAAATTACTTGGAAAACGACACCTCATTCCACCTACTGACTACCTTCAATAGCTCCATTTGAAGCCACACGATAGCCTCGTTTATTCTATTTATAAATTTATGCATTTATGCTCATGGTGGAATCAAATCGTTCTGGGTCTCCCAAAAATGGATTCTACGTAAAAAAAAAAAAAAAAAAAAAATTAATTAACGAAATCTAACGCGACCCTACAGCTGAAACCCTTCCCGTAGCTCTACAGAGCCCGGGTTAACCCAAACTAGGGTTTGGGTGATCGGGCTGAAAACCTTGCAGGCACAACTAGATCATAAACCGAGTATTTTATCAAAATTTCAGATTAAAAAAAAAAAAATCCTATTGCCCAAAATGGCACGGTCGGCGGACGGACATTTCATTTTAGGAATCTACATCTCTTGAAACACCTCAGTTTCAATCTGTGTCTTGAAACGACGTTTCATTCATACGTCGGAGGTACAATGTCAATAATAATAATTATAGACAATTATTGTCTGCAGACAGAGAGGAAACTCCACAGAGGACAGATGGGAGAGGTTCGGCCATGTCTTCTGTTACTCTGTGGGGCGAACAACATTTTCGACCACCGTCTTGAATATATCTATGTACCTATATATGGAGTATTATTCCAAGAATAATAAAACAACCTTCGTACCGTCAGTAGTTAGGTATTCGTCCCAGTGATAAGCAGAGCGACGCCATCTGTTGCGAGAGCTGTTTACTACTGACGATGCTAGAGTCTTGTCTGGAGTTTCCCTCTTCCGGATGGGTATGAATCACATTTGAAATAATTGAAATAAAACTCTTCAAGTGGGCTTGCTTGTAGGACCAACAATTCAGGTCCCATAACTTAGAATCTAGAACCTGGAGCTACGATAGATTTGTAAAAATGATTCGAGGTCCTGTCGTAGATCAAAAACGAACTGCTCATTTCCTTGTTCAGTTCACATCATCTGGCAAACGTACCAGAGGATAAGAAACGGAACAACTTGTACATACTGAGCACGTAGATCGTCTCCCCGATATCACGATCAGCGTCGCCCATGGGCTTCCTATTTCCGAACTCAAGGTTGGAATTTCCGCTCAACATGACGAGGTTCTTGAAACATCTCATATTTCAAAGGAGGACAGACTATCCCAACAGGCATATGCTCAATCATGCATACCAATATTGATGATCGAAGACCGTGATTAACGAGCGGAACCCCCCCAATGTCAGCTGCAACGGTTGATATTGGCGTACAACATTGATGACGTAAATCGATACAGAATGATGACATCAACATAATAATCTTCATCACGGGTCGTCAGTTCAATCAAACGTACAAATGACTCCTTCAGATCTTTCGCATTAATGCGAAAGATCTGAAGCAATCTAATTAGCAAATTATGGCATGAAAACGTGGAATTGACCGAGCTCCTAAAAATTGAAATGCGAAAGATCTGAAAGATCTTCTAATTAGCAAATTATGGCATGAAAACGTGGAATTGACCGAGCTCCTAAGAATTGTTTTACCCCTTTTGAAATCTTGTGGGGTTCCAAAGGTTCCAATGTCGGCTTATTTCTTAATTAGCCGACTATCGGCATTTTCGTGAAAATAGTACCTAGTTCTTGGATGAGTCCCATTAAATTCTTAAAAATGTTGCACGCACCTTGTTGAAGGATATTTCTTGCAGTGCATCTCTCTTCAGAGGGTTCGTTACTACAGCTGGCTGCGGGCGGGCGAGAGCTTTTAGTTCATCAGCTGAGCAGTAGATGTCCTCAGCTTCCAGTCTCTGTTCGGCTACTTCGATTTCTTCCCTTTGTTTTTTGTTCAGCTCCAGAAGTTCAGTCAGTTCAGCCTCCATAGAAATCCTTAAAAAAAAAAAAATTCATTAGTTTTACAGCAAATTTATTTTCTTTTTTCTTAACGCAAATTTGCGCCGCAAATTCACGGTGCATGCAGGTTGCTGCAGGAAGCTGCATTGGGGGTCATGAAATTTTCCGGTAAATCGGTTCCGCTTCCAACCTTTTGCGGATTTTAATTATTTCAAAGCGTAATAGGCATGATTGAGACGTTTATTGTGAAGCGTGACCGCCTAGTTAATGCAAGCGTGAAATCCCCAGATTCCGTCGACCGCTTGCAGTCTGCATTTGTGTCAAGGTGGCTGGAAGGGGTCACCAAGTGGGCGAGAAAATCGGTTTGGGCACGGTTTGCACCAACTTTGCAATATCGTGACACTAGTTATCGGTCAACCTTCTTCGCTCGGGATCACCGACTACCACTTCTGCAGATATGGATATTTCTCGAGATTCACATATTTCCTAATAACATTATTCATCAGGTTGGGTTACAACAGTGCAGTTGCAATACCAAGACAACGATTGATTGGACAACGAAATAGCAACGTGAGGATGTAACCAAGACCTGCAGTACCTATTGAACTAAGGACGTGCATTCCTGATGAAGTTCAAGGCTCTAGTCAAGGTGGAAACGATATTTTTACTTTATTTTTTATTTATCTCGTGCTGCTGTAAGACTTTGCAGGAGTTGAGTAAGCCCAAGGTGAGATATGAAAACGTTTATCCCGACTAATCCTGGAGTTTTTTTCTTTCGTGTTTATTGTATCCAGGGAAATATTTTGTTTTGAGTTGGTTCATTAATCATTCTAAGTTTCGCGGAAGTAGTTATAACTACCTTTTTATAAAAAGGTTGATAGGCCCAAATTGTGTGCTTGTGCATTCCAAAAATGTCGGTCCGCAGGACAGTGGTTCAGAAACGCCAACCTATAGCTGTTCAAAAAGAGGAGAAAAGTGATCATAGTATGATCACAATATATTATATTTGATTGGAAATGAATGTTCGAGCCAGGATACGAGTCCACTAAAACCAGGGGCGGTTCGTCCAGATGTTCACTGGTTCAGAGAACCCCCAAAGATAGTAAGAGAAAGAGCTAAAGGTTCCCAGTTAGCAGACATACTACCGTATACGATATTATTTAAGAGTGATTTAACTAGAATCTAGTTTAATTTAATACGTACTGCCGTATTAAATATCTGATATTTAATACGGCAGTACGTATTAAATTTTGTTATTGACCCCCTCTTGATTTTAGCACGAGCGACCACTGACTAAAACAGAATGAAAGGAGTGAGCAGTCGCTGAGGTGGTCCATGTCAAGACGTAGAAGTCACGAGAGGTTTGAAACCGTGACGGCTCGTTCCATTAAATTTTGCATTGAAATGTTCTCCCAATCTGTCTCTGTTGATCAATGAGTGGGCATGGTTCTCCTCATATGCTTTTCATATCATGGAGCCTTCAATGTTCATTGCCAGAAGTTTTAGTAGTTAGAGCGTCAGAACTTTTGAACAGCAAGATGGGCGTCTTGAAACTCGGTGCGCTGTTCATGCCGTTTTAAGCAGGGAGAATTTTGTTTAAAATCTGAAATTTTGACGATTTACTCGATTCTCCATATAGTTGTGTCCGCAAGGTTGTCAGTCCGGTCGCCCTGACCTGTGGGGCTAAAACGGGACTAACAGGAGGAGTTTTTGAAGGGTTTAGGATAGGGGTGAGTGGGATGTCTTAAAAAAGTATGTTGAACAAACTTTTAAAAGACATCCCACTCACCCCTATCACGAACCCTTCAAAAACTCCTCCCGTAGTGTATTCGGATGAGAGTGAGGCTCCATATAAATTTTATATAGAACCTCACTCTCATCCGAGTGCACTACGGGGATCTATGGAGATAGATCCTGGTCTATCCTAAGGTGCTTGGATGCCTGGACATTGGCCTGGATGCCGAAAAAGGTGTCGTTTTCGAGCCCATTTTTGGGGGTATATTACCTGTTATAACACTATATGTACGGCTCCAGGATGTGTAATAGGGCAGATGCTGGGAAGTACAGCCCGCAGCTCAAATGGTAGAGCGCCAGCCCGCTGGGCAAGTGGGCTCTATGCCATAAAAGCATGCTTGGCTGAGAGTGAGAGGAGAGCTCTCGAGAGAAGGCGGATCCTCATATTCTCAGATAGCCAATCTGCCCTAAAATCACTAGCGGGGACATCTACCAACTCAAAACTGGTGCTTTTCCGCAAGGTTGACGACCAGTGGCAGCGATCACAGCAAAACTGTAGATGGGAAAGAACCCTGCATCAGCAGCATGTACACACATTGTTGGTTGGCTAGACCGTAAAAGGGCAAAGACATGTCTCCATTTATGGCGGACACAACTGAGATTCATAGTGGGCTTCTACACAGGACACGGGAGCTTCAGGAAGCATTTAAACAGGATAGGGGTCATGAATGATGAACCCGCCTGCAGGTTCTGCGGAAATGAGGATGAGACAGCGGATCACCTAATCTCGAGTGTGAGGTCCTGGAGCGCAGAAGGTATCTTGCCCTGGGCTCAGTGGACCGGGGAGAAATACTGGCGCAACAGGACCTGGTAACTCCGACAGGCAGCACAATGGGTCTACAGACCTTGGTGCGGGAAGTGGGGCGGCCTTCAGGAACCCACTTCCATACCCTCTCTGGTATTAATCTAATCTAATCTACGATCAAGTGAGACCTCCCACCACGTCGTAGGTACTACCTACCTACTTACCTTAGAGTCTGTGCCTCTTTTTCAGCCAGTCGTCTAGCTGCTTCTCGTGTCTCCTGTTCCAAAATTTGTTCGATGGTTTTATCAGTGGAATGCTCACCCATGACCCAGGTCCATGGATCACCCTGTTCGTCCAAGAGGAACTCCACTCTCTTTCTTGCGACTGTAATATAATATAAAAAAATAAATAAATAAAATTTGTTTACTCACCAAGGAAAAGTAAATGATTTTCTCGGAAATTCATCATTTAATTAACTGAAACAACAGGCTGAATCGTGAAATTACTTCAGCCTTAAACTATCTATAAATACGAACCTCGGGATGTGTGAGGAGGTTTAGGTGGGTTTGAACAATCCCATACTTTCCATCTTCGGACTTGCTCTTCTCTCATCTTACAAAACAAAGTCTGCTTCTGCGATTCGTCGAGCTCGGCTAACAGCTCGGGGTCTACCCACATTTCATTCAGTATTTGCTGCAGCATTTCCTGTGAAAAAGCAAAAAAAAAAAAAAAAAGATATCAGCAAAAGAGAAACTATTCACAGTATCACGACGTCTCACAAAATAAGAAGGCACGAAAATGTGAAGAAGTCATGAATTCCAATTGTCTGATATTAAGGGGTATTGTACCCCCAAATTAGGTATTCATCTATAACGAATTGGGGATGAGATCCAGGATGAAAGTCACCCAAACTCAAGACACTCGTGCTATCTACCGTCAGTACAGCGAAACTATAAATCCGTCAACCAACAGGTCCTGTTTCACTCTCTCCCTCTCGCCGTTCAATCTTCAACGCGTACTCTCCCTCATTCGTATTCGTGATTTGTGGCCATGAAAAATGAGTAAGCCGTTAGGGTACCATGACAATCCCTATGTCCGTTCTAACTTAGGGGGTGTCACATTTGAAGGGGAAAAGGAAAGTCCATTGTCGTGAGCAGATCGCAGCTGCTACAGGCCTCGATGGTAGATCCTTGAATGGCATTTTAACGGGGTGACTTGGAGCACGCTTTCAAAATTTCCTTTTGAAAGGTCCAGGCCACATCCACATGCAATCGCATGAAAGGCGTCGGATTCAAGTCACGGTGTGATATAAAAAGTGCAGGTCCGCATGGAGCAACCGCGCGAAAAATCGCCTCGTTATTTACCTTTTTTCCCAGACAGTGTGGAAGATTGAAAAATATCCATGAATACACAAATCAGCACGTGTCCTTTCACGGGACGGCCTTGTTTGTACCATTGAGGAAGTTCTGTCTTTGGTTTGAAGTTTAATAGAAACTTATCTTCATCAACTATTCACACGCTGCCTTTTATCGGTTGTGAATCGATCACGGGTTCGACGGCATACACCCTAAATACCGTCGGGCCCACAATTCCTATTCTCAAAGGCAAACAATGGAGAGGCCTCTCTACGCAGCCTCCTGTGTCTCATTTCCGGTTTTCTTTCTGGTAGCGACAAAAACCCATCGGTGACCAACCACAGCACAAAAGTCCTGTGAATAGAAAACATATCGTCCTTGAGAGGACGATGACATGAGTTTCAATACATTACAACGTAGGAGGCCAATTTATTGGTATAAAATGTCATTACCGTAAGACGGGTTACTGTGTTGTGTGGAGTAACAATGTGACTACTCAGGATTTCGTCTCGCTTTTCAACTTATTAGACCTATAAGTGATTTACAGGTCTTCAGGAGTTGTTTGCCCTCCATGGTTGTATAAAAGGCGTAAAAAATAATGTCAAGATTTTCATGAGGAAGGAGGTTACGTGGTGGTTTCAAAAACTTCCTTTTTCTAGGGCATATTGAATAATTTTCTAGTTTTACATACTCCTCTGAAATAATTTACAAATTAGGTATTTGTAAAATGAAATGGACTGATCGGATTCTCACTAGACTGAGATTGAAGGGATCTAAAGATTTTGTTAAATTTTATCTAGGTAGGTACGACTTGCATTCGGCTCAGGTTACTACGGCTGCGAATTCCATCGAAAAACTTTTCGTCCGTCAGTACGATTTGAGCACTCCCATGTGGAATTTTCGTCATCCATAGTAAACTATGATTAATGCTTCATAAAACAACTACCAATAGCTAGGTCATAAGTAGTTTTATGAATAAAAAGCTATGTTGGTACTAAGTTACGATAAAAAACTGTTTTGTGATGCCAGAGTTTATTTAAATCCTAATAAATAAATAATAAAGTCTTATTTAAAGTTTATTTAAATCCTAATAAATAAATGAATTATATTTCAGCGTTTTTCTTTTTCTATCTCATCGTCACTGTAGAAGCAACACCGCTTAACCCTCATCTTTTGACACATAAAACCGTTTCATTAAAAAAACTTGTTGCGTTAACAAAATCGTTTCATGTAGGTACCTAACTGTTTCATTTAAACCCCGTTTCTTGTAAAAGCTGTATCATTTTCCTACTAAACGCGGTGTTGCTTCTACAGCGACGTCATAGTGTTCCCGAAAATGTCTGTTGGTAATTCCGCAATAATATGACAGGGATGGGTTTTATTGGTTTAATATTCTTGGAATAATACACGGATGTATTCATGTCAGAGGTCTAAAATTTTTATCGGCCTCAAAATTTGACATTAAATGTTTGACATTATAATATAATGTCTACACATATTATGTGTAGATTCCAAAAATGTCGAGATTTCGAGGCACTCTTTGAACTCGCGAGTAGGGGAGACCGTGGTACCTTGATCACGTTGTACCTTGAAACATTTGAATTAGGTCCGGCTGGTGCTGTTATCCAGCAGATCTTTGTACGCCTAAATTCTTCTCTGAGGAGGCCTAACTTATCAGTGTAGTTTCATCAATGCACGAAAACGATTGGGGTTCGAATTGGCAAATGTGATAAGAAAGTAACTTTTTGAGATCGTAGAGTTCAACTCATTTATCCCACGCTTACGAAGATAAGTGTTCGATGGTTAGCTGTTATGGCTCTATATGCTATATAGACACCAAATTACTGACCAATTTCAATGAGAAAAATGTCAGGTTTGGGTATTTGCAGTTTTTGCAAATTGGGAGACCATGTTGTACCTTGGAACAAAAAGGGTCTCGTACCTTGGAACTGATTTTTGGCTGGAAGGGTTGGTACCTCGTGTACCTTGAAACACTAAATTTGCCATCAAATTCATCAATTTTCTGTCTGAGCTATAACCCAACGAGATCTTCTATTGTTTCTATAGCTTCTTTATGTAACGTTTCAGGGTTTTTCTTCGGATGCTGATAAAATGATATTTCAGACGACGATGATGAACAATTATAATAATTATTACTTCTCTTAACGTTTTCAAGGTGTTTTTTACTGCTGTTACTAAGAGAAAAAAACGTCGTCGTTCACTATATTCTTCATTTTTCTCGAAAATAACAAGCGTTCCAAGGTACAACACACCCCGTTTCAAGGTACACGAGCATTGTTGTACCTTGGAACAAAAACGTCCCTTCAGGTTTTGCTTCATAGCTTCGCCTATGCTTCAAGGAATTACAATTTTGGTACACAGAACTATTAGTCAAGACTGCTGTAAGGTGTTGAAACCGAAAGCCGAGCAATATTGACGAATTCCGAGGCACTATCTCCAAAAAACTAAAAAGTGTTCCAAGGTACAACGGTCTCCCCTAAATACCTTCGGGCTCGTGGCCCCAGCCTTGTGAGTGTCAGGACCCAGGTCTTCAAGGATCAAGGCCCGATGATTTTTTTTTTTTAATTTTTTTTTTGGATTTTTTTTGTTCTTCAAAAATTTGTTATTTTCTACTCGAAAAATGTTTAACCTCCTGAGATCCTTCAAAAATCCCATTTTTAGCCCCATGAAAGCCCTATAGATCGCCACAGTGAAATCGGATCGTTCCGGGACCCCCAAAAATGGGTTCTCCGTCCAAAAATACTTCGAAAACGACACCTAACTCGATCCCATAGCTAAAAGCCTTTAAAGAAAAACCCTCCCATAGCCCCATTTTAGCCCCATAGCACCCCACGGGTTTGGGCGATCGGACTGAAAACCTTGCGGGCACAACTAGATGGTAAACCGAGTATTTTGTCAAAATTTCAGATTTAAAAAAAAATTCCTACTGCCGAAAACTGCCGGACGGCGGACGGACATTTCGGATTTAGAATGTAGACCTCTTGAAACGGATAATGTCAAATTTTGAGGCCGATCGGAGTCGTCGACCCCCGACGCGAAAACATAGGTGTATTATTCCGAGAATAATAAACCAAAAGTGGCTTTTTTGTGTGTGACAGGTAGGGATACTTTTCAGCATAATCTGGAGTGGACTTCAGCAGTTGGATACTTTTAAACGTCGCAGCTGTCAAAATATACCAAGTTCCATCACGCTACCCATCGAGGAGCTTACAAAAGGTTCAATTAGAACCCTAAAAATGAAATATTGCAATCATTTCATTGAATAGGAACATTGTGAAGTGATGGAAGGTACCATACCCCGACCTGTTTTAGAGGCGAAATCGTACGATGTGTACAATCGGAAGGATCACCAAGGTAAATAGTTACGAAAGGAAGGCGGATGATTGGTCTTTTATAGTTGCCACATGCCTCACACTCCCTTCATTGTTCAAAAAGTAGGTAATTCGACAATAGTTCAGGGACAGACTTTCTTCTCTCCAATTTAGGATGATCCATGTACGGAGGAACATCCAAAAGAATACGCCTATCATTTAACAGGAGTTAAGTCTGATTGTCACCAACTGACAAAATCGTCAACTTCTTAGAAAAATAGGATTATTCTTGCTGTGCTTGAAGTATAAATTGAGAAGAAATTACAATCAACACAAAACGATACGAAATGACAGTAATTTCTACTTACTCAGTGCTTGGTAAATGGTTCAACATACACGAATTTGGACACGAGGGAATTAAACAATTAGCTCGGCGAGGGTTTAAAAAAACTGCAGTAAGAGTGTATCATTGTTAAAGTGGGAGTTGTTGAAGATAAGATACCATGTTGCGAGATAAACAGTTAACGCGTATTTTGGAGCCCTCCACGCAGATGGGAACTTATCAGTCATTGTCATCAGACACCCATTATGTACCCTACTTCTTGAATGTTTTGACTCTGAGAAAAAGGGGAAAACGCAGCCAAAATGTCACAAGTGTGCATGTCATACCGAGATAAGGAGTTTTTCTATTCTCACCTTTCTTTTTTTGTCATTTAAGGAAAACAACAACAATGTATGAGGTGGTTAGGGTGAGAAATGACTCCTCTGCTGAGGATTAGACCTCTGCACCGTCGGCAAAAACCACGTCGACAACAATGTATCATTAAATTCAATTTACCTTTTCTTGAGTGTAAAGCCAGCAGTTAACAGCAAAGACTGTTAAGATTCTTATCGTTCGTTTAGTATATTTTGATTCCTCCCACTCCGTAAAATTATGGAATTTCAATCGACGGACTTTTCCTCTGATTAGTTCGACGTATTTGAACAATGAATCAATCAGGGCCAAACGAGCGTGACTCAAACCGATGTTGCGTCACATCGTCGGAACCCATCTGTGACAATCTCGAGCTCAATTCATCCCGCGATTCGGCGATACTGGAATTAGCCTCCAATCGAGTATGACTCAAGCGATATCATCTCGGGTTTTGTTCTGAAAATAACCCAACTGGAAGATGGGATAGGTGTCGAAGTGGAATGCCGGGTTACCGCATGATGCTAACCCACAATACTGTAAAGTAGTGAGGGCAAGTATTTTACTCTTTTTACGCGACAAACTCAAAAACTGCGTAATACTGACTAACAGGCGCGACTGGTGATGGCAGAACAAGGGGGTGCAGTCACGGATTCGTGATAATATTTTATGAAAAATTTTATTGCACCCAACACAGATAAAAAGTACCCACTATCAAGATTTGCTATAGTTCATTATTTATTTATTTGTTTAAAAATTCCAATTAACTATTACCAGTTTCCTTTCATTTCCTGGGTACACGCTGCAAACCTGGTAAAGGTGAGGTTGGCCGTCCCATGTCGCGAATGTCACACTTATCACTCACGCCTAAACGGGAAAACTCCCTCAAGATGAAATCAATAGAGTTATCCAACAAACGCTTTATGAAATGAACAATGAAACGATCGAATGAAACGAACGAATAAAAAACTTATAAATGAGACAAACGCAGATCACCGAGTTCAGAAAACACTTCCCAGAAAACATGGAAGCACACTAAACCCCTGATGCCATCCCCTCAGAAGCTGCTTCTGGTAAAAAATACCTTTGTGGGAAAACTGAAAAAATCAGAAACCTTGGTCAATCGAAATTTTATGATTTCATACCGTACAAAGTAATATAGCAACACCAAAAAGTTTTCAAAATATTTCAAAAGTAAGCCCCTATTTTTTCCATGATTTGAGACAGATTAGATCCTGAAAAAGTCCCTCATTACAAACGAAAATTCCCTGCCCATGAACGAAGACTGCCAACACTGATTGTGGAGGTGATTTAACATCTGGTGAACTGTGAGAAGGAAGGGTGTGCGCAGTTCCCAGAACTGCCCCACATTTCGACATTTCTGGCTTCACACTTAGTTCGTTGTTCCATAAGGTCCATGCAAAAAAATCGTCTCAAGAAGGGCAGTGCTCCCGTTATCATTGCACTATCAACAAAGGCTTTTCAGACGTTCCGCGAACTATGTAAGGTCTACAAGAACTTACGTAGATTTTCGAGCCGAGTTTTGATTAATTTTTAGGTAGGTAACTAATTAGGTAGGTAATACGTAGCCCCCCCTCTCGCCCTTCTGCATCGAGGGGGTGCAGTTGCGACGCTGCCTCCCTCACGAGTCGCGCCTGCTGACTAATACAACTAAAAATTATTACAATTCTTCGGGTAAACATAGTTAAGCTTGATCCTTCTTCTATCTATTATATTGGAGCTGCAGCATCTCATAAGTTTCTGAATATCGACACTTATTTACATCCCTCGTGGCCTTTCTATGTGCGTGTAAAAAATAAAAACAAATTTGTTTCTGTCTAAAAAGGGCTTAGAACTATATTTAATATAGTTCTAAGCACTTTCTTGACAGAAGATGGAACGTGTTTTTGCATCCATTAAAACAGTTTAACTGTCAGTTGTGAACTGCAGACATTTAGGTTAGAGATTTAGGTTTTTAGTTTATTTCACAGAAGTTGGTAATTGACAATAATGGTTTATGGTAACTGAAGTCAGTTATATAATTTGTTGAATGTAGCTGTTCTGTATTGCCAGTGAAAATCCTACACGAGTGGTCGATGCACCGGGATTCGTTTCCAGTAGTGGTTCTAATGTTTGTTAGCATTGTTATCTTTAGATCTACGTGGTTATCACGAGCATTCTTCATTGACACCCCCCCCCCCCCCCCCCACTCAAATTTCAGCTTCCTGCGTTGAATTTCGTCTCGTAACGGAAATTTTGTCTCATTTTCGGACGGGTTGTGGGCCATTCTCCCAGAAAGTGACATTTTCAAATCTCAATGTTCAAAAAAATATAAATGCTCCTGACTGTATGAAAAACGCTGCAAATTTTACACAAGGGTTTATTATTCTTTGATATAGGTTACTTGTGCAAAAATTAAATTCTGTCAACGAAAAAAATTAAAAAAAAAAATTTTTTTTGGATTTTTATTTCAAAACATTTTTTTTTTTTGGATTTTTTTGTTCAAAAATGTGTTTTTTTCAAAAATTCCGTATTTTTTACTCGAAAAATATTCAACATCCTGGGATCCTTCAAAAATCCCATTTTTAGCCCCATGAGAGCCCTATAGATCGGCACAGTGAAATCGGATCGTTCCGGGACCCCAAAAAATGGATTCTACGTCCAAAAATACTTCGAAAACGACACCTAACTCGATCCCATAGCTAAAAGCCTTCAAAAAACCCCTCCCGTAGCCCCATTATAGCCCCAGAGCGCCCCACTGGTTTGGGCGATCGGACTGAAAACCTTGCGGGCACAACTAGATGGTAAACCAAGTATTTTGTCGAAATTTCAGATTTTTAAAAAAATTCCTACTGCCCAAAACGGCCTGGACGGCGTACGGCGTACGGCGTACGGCGTACGGCGGACGGACATTTCGGATTTAGAATGTAGACCACTTGAAACGGATAATGTCAAATTTTGAGCCCGATCGGAGTCGTCGACCCTCGTTGCGAAAACATAGGTGTATTATTCCAAGAATAATAAACCAAAAGGTACATTCAGGGTGGCCCCGTGGACTAAGGCGTCAGCTTCGGCTACTTGCACTGAAGACAGCTCTCACTGGTTGTTCATCGATTATAAGATTTATAATTTTCTCAATATCGTAAATACATTACGCCTTGCAGAGTTTGTCACTACCTACGGTTGAAGATTTTTTAACTCTCAGAGTCGAATTTTAACCCCGAGCATCAGCATTATTATTCTAGTGTTTCGTAATATAATTATTATTCTTGCCTCTTCTCAGACACACAGACAAAGTCGGCTTCTCCCACCTGTTGTAATTGTTCACTGCCCACTACACGTCCTATAAGCCTAACAATGGTGGGCCTTCTGTTAAAATGTCATTGATCTTGGAGCGTCCCACACTCATCATCTCGTGTCTTGATGGGATCGCCCGAACCCGGTCCGTGTTGAATCCGTTTGGTTGCGGTTTCTTTATTTCTGAGACGGGCGGGAGCCGGACATAAAGCATGTCTTGAGGGGGAGGCTTTTGTTCTCTCGCATGATTGAAGTCCTCTGATCATCTTAGGATTACCATCAGTGCGGTGTGAGGCGACAGCCAGCAGATGCGGGTGGTCTCACGAGGGAGGTTATTCCAATCTTCGCATTTATTATAGTACCTAATTGGAAAGACGAACTCGTATTTGAGTAGTTGCTGCCATATTTTAAGGTTGAAATGAAAAAAGGTTTTCAACAGAAGGATATATATATATATATTTTTTTTTCGGGCGACCGGAAAATTTACAGTTTATTTATAATGGAAAATCCTCGTTTGGAGGGGACATTGCCACCTATTCCCGTCACCTCGTACCGTGTCGTGGATGAGGAAAAAAAAAAAGGTTTATGAACCGTTTTCACGGGCGAGAAAGCAGAGTCCGTGGAACCGGCAAGAAAAAAAATCCACCTTGATGGGTCGATAACGGTACGCATATATGGGAACATGACGCGCTCAGGTGTGCAAAGAAATGCCGAAATTGGATCTTTTTGATACCTATGTGAACACTTGGATAGTCTATGTATGGATAATTCACGGCATGAAGGGTTTTTAAGCGATAGTGCATTATCAAGCATGCCAATGATCAGATTTAGATGCAGGAGCGGTAGGAAGGTTTTACGGGGTTGGAAGGTTTGTTCTTCGTCGGCACCTAGTAGTTGAACTAACCAAGGTGAACTTGTTTCTTAGTTAATATCCTAGTAGTAGTGTTCTGAATATTTTTTTGTCAACAATAGGTAATACAAAAAAAAAAGTGTGAATAAAAAGGAATGATTATCTCCAAATTCAAAACGACTTTGTTATCATTTTGGTCTGGCCTGCGTACAACATTTGTTGCAATATTTTGATGACCATGACGTTCGCAATGCTCTTATTACAACTTTACTGGATCCGAATCGTATCTGTGGACTCTATATGCATTCTAGAACGAGATTCTCGCGACAAATACCCCTGGCTTATCAGGCTTATTTGGGGTCAGACGGTAGGACATGGTGCTCTAGTGTCTCCCGACAAAATAATCTCATCGTTGGAACCGTTCTTAACGGACTTCGAAAACCAACCAGAGACTCTGTATGCTAATATGCAATTTATTGCCCATGGCAGAGAAGACAACGATGAAATCTGTGCGTCCGTGAGAAAAGCGGCATATATGTTCATGGATGTGGGTGTTGATAGAAATTTGGCGTACTGGTTGATGCAGACGAGCTTTGATACTGGGGGCTTCGAGAGGGGGATTTACCCCTTTTTATACAGTAGTCTTGGAGAGCTTGGGAAAGCAGAGGCAACGTATGATGCTTTGGAACAAGACGAAGTCTGCCTTGTTTCCACTTTCAAAGACAGAAAATCAACTAATAATGAGTTCACATTTGAAAAAGCCACTCTTACGACGATGAAAACTTGTTTTGAATCTTTCTCGGAAGAACAAGTTACGAAGGAGGAGTTTTGCGTGACTCAGATATACCGACCACAGGAGGATTATTCGTGGATATTCGGAGTTGTCATCCACTGTAACAATTTACCGGTTGGATTCTTGACAAAGATGGGAGAAGAGTGAGTTTGTGCGATTTCTAATAGTTGAAAATATCTGTGAAGGTGGCTCGTTCTTCTTGATTGTTACTTTTAAGTAGGCTCCGCGTCTTTAAGCTTGCCATGCGAGACTAGCGTCTCCCTTTGTTAACTACCGAATTCACGTAACTACGTGAATGTTACGCGGCGCATGCGTTGGCGAGTTTGCACTGACATGGCCCCATGACATTCTTTGCAATTTTTTGTATTTCCTAATTGAAGTGAAAATTAAATTTATTCCGAAATTTCCATTCAACTTACAGCCTTGGTGGCGGTAAACGATCATGTTTGTTCATCTCGACGGTATATATTGGTGAGATTCTGAGAACCGACATGAACCAGTGGCCGAAGGTTCCGGCAACTCACCCCCCACACCGGAGAACCCCAAGGACTGAATCGACTGGGAAATTTAAACCGACTGAGGAGGAGGTATCAACCACCCTAGGAACCTCTTTGCAAACCACTGAGCCAACATTAATGAGCAGCAAAATACCTTCCGCTCAAGAGTTCACGCATATTCAAACAACAACCCCATTTACTGGACTTTTTGTCGGAACCCCACCGATTCGAACCAAAACGGATCGAAACAGCCATCCACCAATATATGACAACAGACTAATAATCACTCTCTGTAGTGCCTTGCATCGTTTATACTTGAAATACAACATGTATGACTGAATTGTTGCTCTAGACATATTTTTCTTTAACATGCATGGGCTTGTTGACTTTCTGCTTTGAAATGATGGCAATGAAGTCACCTGCTTTTCACTGAAATTGTACCCGTTAGACCGACAACTACCTAGAGGAACTGATCACATCCGGTTCACGATGACAAGGGTTTACCTACCGTCAACTCGAAGAAACCCAAGTTTCTAACTTTCTTGTTAGCGCAACCTTTTTCCAAAAAATGGAAAGGTGCGCTCACCTCTTCGACATGTATGTTTTTTTTTTTTGTTTGTTTGTTTGTTTGTGTACAGAGCATCACGCCCGAGCGGCTCAACAGATTTTCATGAGGGTGGTCTCATTGTCATCAGCGAGTTCGGGGGGTGGTTATAGGCTACCTTGATTTTTCGTCCCTCATCCCCTTCATCGGTTTTCGGGAGGTCCTTCACGACGAAAGTTGTTTATCTCTGATGTGTAACTAAGGAGGTCTCAAAAGGGGGACGAAAGTTTTTGTCCGATTTCGTTGGTACAAGGGTCTATGGAATGAGCTTTTCAGGCTGATTCCAACGACTCCAAAACGATTTTTGCAGCCTGAGCCGTTCGTTACCTCTGATCGGCATAAGGTTTTCTTACGCATCGGTCGTTAGGGTGCAGTTGCTTACGTAATGAGCATCACGTGGATATTTTTGATATGTTGTGTGGCATAGTTTGGTCGCTAGATACCTACTGTTTCTTAGTTTCAATTAGATATATCGTAATAACAGAAAGGTTGCGCTCATCTATTCAATTCAATTGATGGCTTGTTTTTATTGTGTTTTGTATCAATTTTAACATAATAACCATGGATGCATGCATACGAGTAGGGTGCGTTATATTTCATTGAACAGATGCTTATTACAATAATAAGCTCTCATTTACTAAATCATTTAGTACATTCTGTATTGTTTGTTTTATTAGTTTACTTCATAGTACTCTATTCCCGATGTAAGATTAATATGATAAGATAGAAACTCATTTGGTTTGTTTATCGAAGCAATTTTATCTCGTAGTCTGGTAAGGAGATTTTATCACATCATCCAGCTCACCATCTCTCGCTGTTTCGTCGATCGAAGAAAAGGCGAAGGATATAGTGCAGTAGGCTACTACGCGATAAACTCTAGTGATTGCGCTATTAAAACGGCTCTACTCCAAGTGGACGCTGCGGCATGGTGCTAGCACCAAAAAAACTAGGTAAGAATATAAGAAGAAGGCCCCGTCCGTCATGTGTCATCTTAAGTTCACATCTTTCTCATCCGCTGGTAAAACATCATCTTCCATCGTCGACTACCAGTGGCGATCTCCACTCCCTACACCCCCCTACTCCCAGCACCTTGGTCCAGGTTAAATAGTATACTATACGTTTGGAAACAATATTAGAATTATACAGTATGAGATTTACTTTCATAATTCCCTATAATTCCATTGACCCTTTTTAGCGCAACCTTTTTCCAAAAAATGGAAAGGTGCGCTCACCTCTTCGACATGTATGTTTTTTTTTTTTTTGTGTACAGAGCATCACGTCCGAGCGGCTCAACAGATTTTCATGAGGGTGGTCTCATTGTCATCAGCGAGTTCCGGGGGTGGTTATAGGCTACCTTGATTTTCCCTCCCTCATCCCCTTCATCGGTTTTCGGGAGGTCCTTCACGACGAAAGTTGTTTATCTCTGATGTGTAACTAAGGAGGCCTCAAAAGGGGGACGAAAGTTTTTGTCCGATTTCGTTGGTACAAGGGTCTATGGAATGAGCTTTTCAGGCTGATTCCAACGACTCCAAAACGATTTTTGCAGCCTGAGCCGTTCGTTACCTCTGATCGGCATAAGGTTTTATTACGCATCGGTCGTTAGGGTGCAGTTGTTTACGTAATGAGCATCACGTGGATACTTTTGATGTGTTGTGTGGCATAGTTTGGTCGCTAGATACCTACTGTTTCTTAGTTTCTCTCGCTCATTAAATATTAGGTTGCGCTCATCTATTCAATTCAATTGATGGCTTGTTTGTTTACAGGGCGATTGAAATGGCGTTCGGACTGATTTCTGATAATATCTATAATGACATTATAGATATTATACATTGTATTACTAGGGGGCTACTCCCTTCTGGCTACGCCAGCCAACCCCCGACCTTATCCCGCCTGGCCTCAGACCCAAGAACTCGTTTCCCCATATTGTGTAGGTTTTTCTTAAAAAAAAACAAAAAAAAAAAAAAAAAAAACAGATTTTTTATTTTTGCTTCACTTTTGGAGCTTAGATGTACCACGTGGAGCCACTTTTTGGTGGTTTCATATTTTTCTCGTCATCTACTCGCCAAAACGTATTTTTGGTATTTTTTTCAAATATTTTAGAAAAAGTTTAATTTTCTGTTTTTTCCCACTTTAGGAGCTCAGATACGCCACATGGAGCTCCTTTTTGGTGGTTTCAGACTCTTCTCGCACTATGCTCGCCAAACTGGATTTTCTAAGACCAATTTCAGATTTTTCCGAAAACTGGAAGTTCCCTAGAATAAAGATGACCAAAATCGTGTCACCCTCCTCCTCCTTCTCGGGCTGCGGCTTTAATATATTAGATAATACAATACATTATAGAATATTATTCTGTGTTTATAGGTACTTTCAACATCCACGGGGTCGAATAGGAATTCCAACATTCGGGAGGGTTTTACGAGTTTAAAAGTATGTAGGTATTTCATCACGAGTGACACACTAGTTAGTGGGGTTGGATCGGGTACAATTATTGTACCTAAACTATCTGAAGATAGCACAAATGGGTGAGCAAAGCGAGACTTACTAGCTGTTCATAAACTCATAAGCAGCCCTGAAGAATGACTGGTCGGGTACCTGTAACTCGGTAACTTACCGTTACAGGATTAATTTTTGCGATGTGGCCAACTCTCTCAAATTGAATTACATTTCCGGCCCATTCGCTTTTACTCAGATGAGTGACTCTTGGATCTCATCAGTAAGTGCGAGGTATGTGCTAACAGACAGGTACTTAAATATTAATATTATATTATTATATTATAAAATTTATAATAATTTATAATATTTGTTCTGAGCCCTTAGTGACCTTGTCCCAATAAGAAAGATCATAGATACCAAATCAGGTACCTAATAATTATCAACAATTATTGTTGGTCCCACAGGTGAACCTTATCAACTTACAGAACAGTCAGAGACGGCTCATAACTCTTGCGTACGAAACTAACAGTCCCATACAAGCTGCTTTCGAAAGGAGCATCAGATTTCAAATAGATTCGGTTGTTTTCGATGAACCACTTGATTAACTTCTCACTGCACTGTTTATTTTTAAAACAGATGGCACTCTTTGGAGCACCGTTCAAGGGCTCAAGGATCCCTGTCTGCGATGGTCTATTTTCGATCCCCTCCAGGATTCCAGGGAAGACCGTGCGATGTAACCCTGACAAGGGGAATGGTGACGTGAACAAAATAAACTCCCCTTAATGGCTTTGCGTCAACTCATAATGCTTCGTCTAATTTTATCCGTTCCTGAAGTTATCTTACGATCTCTATTCTGGAAGCTTTTGAAAAATCAGAGGGTGGTGGTTCAATTAGGAGCACGATTGACGTCTTTTTGTTTGCGGGGTTTTTTTTTTTTTTTTTTTTTGTAACTTCTTGTTTTTGTCAGTGGACTACATAGTTCGTCACCAGCAGTGCGTGTCAGCCAGATGGTCCATAGCTCTAGTGCAATGAAGCCAATAGGATGCCGTCCTTGGTGAGCACCTGAACTCAGCGGTTGGTGATAGACCGCATCTTTTTTTGTTTCAAACAATGGCTCTCGTCGAAACGTGACTGCTCGACCATCTTCTGTGTTAGTAGTTATGATCGTCAATCGTTCGATTGTCCTTCGCGTTGGACTTCCCCTCAAAGGGGAAATTCATGCTGTACTAACCGCAGTGATTCTTCTTTTTTTACTCGAATACATCTGCTCGTTCAATTTTATCGTTAGTCCGGAAAGAGTATGTTCATGTATTGTTGCAATGGCTCTGCCCTTAAGGAAGACTCATTAACTATACCGCCTGAACGCGTTCCAGACGTTCACAATACTATCGGTGTTGCACGGATAAGCTGTGGTGCGCATTTAGGACGACTGTGTCGAAACCTATTAGTCCTCCTGTTGAATCTGGAGTAAGAAATTGATGTTTGGTCTACAATATTCCACCGTAGAAGTCAAGTGTACTAGATCCTAGAAGAGCCTCAATTGTCATTAAATTAATGGATGTATGGATATTAATTTCCGAACTGAGTTAACAACAACACCATACGCCACCTACTTAAAACTGTGAGTGAGTGGAAGAGAAACGTATTATTAGGACACTTTCCCTCAAAAAAATATTGGGCCTCGCGTGAGCGGGTTACCCATATGGCTGGCGTCGTCATGGCATCTTAATGAGAATGACTAATGCCAAATAGCCGAGAAGACGCGCATCCCACGTCACATAAGACAGTCTTCAACGTTCCGTTTCAGTTGGAAAAGGCAGCGGAATCATCTCGTGGGTAGTTCCAAGCAGATTTTTCAACAGGTACCAGGATAGTCCGTCGGAGTTACGTTATTGAGCACCTCTCATGCTAGGGTTTTAATTTAAAAATATTGCCGCCTGTGGGTGTATTGCCGCTTGTGATTTGTGTAGATCATGGTACATGATTGTCTTATGACTTAGGTACCTGTGGGACACCCCCAGACCCCCGGATTATCTAAGTTTTGATCAAGGAT
Organism: Pilophorus perplexus; assembly: GCA_955831195.1. NCBI lineage: Eukaryota > Metazoa > Arthropoda > Insecta > Hemiptera > Miridae > Pilophorus > Pilophorus perplexus. The sequence goes on from OY037010.1 coordinate 23,943,167, forward strand.
CATAGCAAAGAAACAGGGTACATGTTTTTCGGATTGGTATATTTAAATTCGCGATAAGGCGCCTATAAGTCACGACAGACACACAGACAGAAAGCTCAACATCTCAAGGGGGGCTCGACCCCCCTAAGCAGACATAAACGGTCCACCAAACCAATAGAAAAAAAATTCATCAAAATCGGATCAATATTGGCTGAAATCCCCACTCCTTCCGTTCTTTAGGGAAGGAGAGGGGGTTGAAGGAGGGGAAAACGGAAAAATCCTTGAGGGCGCTCAACTTATCTCAGAACGTACATCATTTTTGAATTTCTCAAGATTTTCAAGAACATATATACAATATATATAATATACCTTTATATTATATATATATAGAAGGTTATCGGGTGGTAAGGGGGTAGATCGGCGAAGGGTTTACGGGGGGGGGGGGGGGGGACTTGACTCCCATTCCAATCCGCAGTCCAACACGTTTCGCGCAAATTCGCGGGGTTGCGCGCGTCGCGCGGGATTTTAATATAGCCTATGCTGGGGGCAATCTCACCCGAGACCGTTAGAAAAAAAAACCCCATTCAAATCCGTTCAGCCGTTTAGGCGCCTATAAGGCACGACCGACACACAGACACACAGACAGAAAGCTCAACATCTCAAGGGGGGCTCGACCCCCCTAAGCATACTTAAACGGTCCACCAAACCAATAGAAAAAATCGCCGTATTTTTATCGCTTACCGTTTAGGAGGAGGAGAGGAAAAACCATGTACCGCGAGTACAAAATTTCGAAATTTCGCAGGGTTGCGCGCGTCGGGCTGGGTTTTAATATAGCCTATGTTGTGGACAATCTCACCCGAGATCGTTAGAAAAAAAAACCCATTCAAATCCGTTCAGCCGTTTAGGCGCCTATAAGGCACGACGGTTTAGGGGGGGGGGGGGGGGAGGTGTACTCACATCCAAAAACTCTTATTTTTAGAAATTTCGCAGGGTTGCGCGCGTCGGGCTGGGTTTTAATATAGCCTATGTTGTGGGCAATCTCACCCGAGATCGTTAGAAAAAAAACCCATTCAAATCCGTTCAGCCGTTTAGGCGTCTATAAGGCACGACGGTTTACGGGCGGTGTACTCACATTCCAATCCAGAGAACGCCCGTAAAAACATGTACCACGTTAAAATGCCCATGTTGGGATCTATCATGGGTGTGATCAACACAGAAATCCTAGCTAGTCACTTTGATCAGAAGCGTGGGTTCGAACTGTGTTGTCAGGTCTTTGAGGCCCAATCATGGAATGTGTTCGTTTCGCCCACATAACAGTAACTTCCACAAACATTAAGATCTGGTATATTAACATTTAAATGGCTCCGCTCGAGACATGCTCGTGTGCTAGTACCTAATAAGAAGCCAAGAGGAACTGTTTGAGGCAAATGGAAACCGAGGTGCAATCGACAGATGAAGTAAAACTATTCGAGTCCGTGTATTAGTCCGAGCCATAACGTAACACTTCCATTTTCGGAGTCGCATTGGTGGATTTGTAGAATTATGCTTACCTACAACGGAGGCACCTTTCTTTTAAAAGATTCTGTTTGACAACCTAAATAGGTTGTCAAACAGAAAATTTCAAAGCGCAGAGCTTCACCTCACCATTGAAATTCCCTCAGACGTGACAGGCCTCTTCGTATCTCGTCTACAATGAGGTATTGTTTAGACGTCTTTTATCATCGTTGAAAGAAAAACTCATGAAATAAGACTCATCAAAAAAATCTTTGAAATAACTTAGTTATTTCAATTTTTTTTTTTTTTTTTTTTTTCAACGAATGGGCACCGAAACTATTTATAAGAGGCCGTATCACTCACTGCTAAGTACAATTGTCTGCATGCAATTAGAGCATCTGTCTGCACATGCAATCTTTAGAAAATGAAGTGCACATCTGCATCGATTATGCCCATTCTGCAATGTGCACTCGAAATCAAGCACGCTAATGTGAGACTCACACGAAAGGCATAATGTTGGGAGCGTCCGAGGATCGGAATACCGAATGCTCCGGTACATTACAGTGATTGTGATGTAATTTCACAAAGGGAAGGTATAATGAGCTATGCCCGATGCCTCCTTTCTGACACAGATTCCTGACCGGAACTTTGGTGTCACACTCTGTCTCTGTCATTAGCTTCCTCCCTCGACGGCTCTCCTGTGAGTTGCAGAAAAAGTTTTCATTTGGATTGTATGGTCCTGGGCAATCTACGCGGATACTGATGAGGTTTTTTGAAATGCTCCTCGAGTGATTTTTATTTATTTATTTTCCTGAAAAATTTAATGTCATCCTTCAAAAGTTACAAAATTGGGTCAATATCGCAAAAATTCCGTCTCCGTTATTAAATAAGTTGTAAGGCCTTAGGAAAAATAGTTTTAATAATTAAAATGTACAATTGAACATTTCAACATTTAATATTTTAATTTCGGGGGCCTGAGAGATGGATGTGAGGTTCTAATTTTCACCCGTTTTTGATTGGTCCGCGAGATGCAAGTTCATCAAACGAAAGGTGTCATAAAAATGTAAAATAATTTGTCAAACAACCTTCTTAATCTCAAATTCTCTTCAGTCAACACAAGGAATTCGCTATATAAGAGATACATAGCTCCTGGAGACTTGAAATGATGAGAACAGCTGTGTTTGTGTTTAGTAAAAACATCACTGCTCGCTCTGGCGGCTTGATGCCCAACGCTCGATGAGCGCCGAAATATTTTTCCTTTTCAAGTCATAATCTCAAAAAATTCTTTCACGGTTGTGCATGTTACGAATTTTCAAAATGAAAATTGGTGTTGGGGGTTTGGAAGGCTGCTGAATCCGAATCAGCTGTTGGAAAATCGAAATTCCGACCTTTTCAAGGAGCCCATCCTCTACTAAGTAGAATACTCTCTTACAGTAGAGCGAGAATCAGAGCAAATGCCGAGATTCCGCGATTATGATACTGAAAATGTTAGACGGCTTCCAATGGAGGTATTGCTACAGTTTGAAAGGTAAAGGAACATTGTCGTGACATTATTCGGCCATTTCTCGGAGCAGGCCGGGTCTGTCCCACTTAGCCCAAACCAAGTCACGACTCAGGTTCACGACAAGCATGACAAAGGGCACAACACACATACCGCCGATGTTTATCGTGCTGACGGTGCACCACTTAGGACGGTATGAGGTGCACTCAGCCACCACCCACTAATTCATGCATTTTTAAAGCAACTTTATACCATTATTAAACCCATTCTATAAACGAGTGAAGAACTTTTGAACTTGGAAAGTTACAACACTTGATGGTTACGCTTACTGCTAAGCTTGATCATTTTGAGTTAATTTTCACAACACCCATCATAAACTCTGCCTTTAGATATTAAAATAATTGCGGCGAGGACAATAAAATCATTTTGAAGTGTCTTAAATTTATTCATGACTTGGCATTAAATCTTTCATGCCGTGGTGCATCATGCTTTTTCTCTCCTCTTTTTCAAGGTTAGTCGTTCATCGGGTCAGTTGGCGACAAACATGCATGAGGACTTGGAAGAACAATGCCAACAAGTGTCACAGCGAGAAGCAACAACCAAGAGGTGTACTATTACCTGCCCGGAAAAATATATCTAATGACATCTTTCTTGAAAAGGGAGAGTAATGAAAAGCCAGTCGTCACAAGGCGGCGTGACAGGTTGGCAATTTCGCGTCTACATGTGCGCTCGGTTACAAATATAGCTAGTTGGGAAAACGCGATTTTGTGGGAGTGTTCGGGAGTCAACAGATGTTGGTAATGCGCCTTAGAACCAATTCGTTCCGGAGATGGAAGCCTTGAAAACAACCAGTCAGTGTTACTCTTGTTCTTAAAAGGTCTTCCTGATTTGCGTAAATTGCTTGGAGCCGTTAGGTTAAACTGGTGAGTCGTAAAAAGGTATGCGGAACTATCATAAAATAGTAATTTGTAATTCAGTTACATTTCATGGAATCCTTGAGGACAAAATTGTCCATATAATTATTACAGGTAAATATATTTATTGACTACCTAGTTATTTATGGCTTATTTCTTTCACTTGAGAAGTCCCATCAAGGCCGTAAAAAGACAAAGCTATTATAGCTATCTATAATAGATGGACCCCAAGCCTCCATTCTCAGATGAATGCGCATAGAAATAAGAGCTAAATTAGTAGACTGGTAGATAGAATTTTTCAATAACTCGAGTACTACGTTACTCAATTCGTTATCGTGCACATTGATGACGTCTCGCTCGACTTGTCCCAGTTCACAATGCAATTGCAGTTCTTTTCTTCGGACAGGAAAACGAAAATAATTTCCAGCCGAATGACTCGAGGAACTATTCGATGACCTCAGGTGCCATCACTTTCTTACAACTGGCCCGCTAGACCTTGGTCATTCGTCCCAGAAGCGCTTTCCATTGTCAGCTCTTGCGTAACAATTTTGGCTCGTTTCTTTGGGAACGTTTCGGCGAATCCTGGTCAGCTCTAGGTTTGCCACACGGGGGTCAACGGAGGATGACCGGAATCCTCTGTCAGGAAGACTATAATCAGATTACCCCAATGGTTTCCAGGGGCACGGTCCGAATAATGAGGAAGCCACAATGTTACAGGAAAACTCGAAGATCGAGAAGTCACTGCGTCGAAACGAGATTCATTAAAAATGAAGATCCGCAGAGGATACGCATTCTTGTAGGTTATTAGGAACGTCTTAATCTCTGCCCAAGGGAACACCCATTAAGGCCAACATTGGCACTCTCGGACAAATTAACTCGGCACTGGGTCAAACTAAAATCGACTAAAAAATAGGAAAATTCCGACTATGCTAATGGTTGACTGGTATAATGAGCAGAGACGCCGCGTTTATGACTTTTATGCTTATTTTACCAACGAATTAAAGCTTCTTTTTTTTCAAAATTTAATACTAGCTCAGAAGCACCTCAAATTGAAGTGTAATCCCCTTTCCAAACTTGCACGTATTATATTTTGAAAGAAGAATAAAAACAACAACAAAAAACGACAAACAAAAATCCTCGAAAAAGCCAATTTTTGGCCCTGAAAAGTTTCGAGGACCGACCGGATGCAAATTGGGTTACACAAGGGTTAATAATAATAATCAATTATTAAAGAAAAATTATATCTTTCTGATGAAACTACGTTCTGTAATGATTGGACAGCTGTGGGACCCCTGTTAATTATTTCTACGTCCAAAATTACTTCAAAAATGACACCCCACTCGCCCACCCGGTCAAAATCATGGGGAAAGCCTCATATCTGCCTAATAAAACCTCGAGGGGTTGTTCGATCGAGCTGAAAATTTGGCAAGGTCAACTGGGATAGTATTATACTATCTGGGACATTGTCCCAGATGTTGTGTCAAAATTTCAGATTCTTTGAAAAATGTCTACTACCAAAATGTTAATATAACATTGTTTTAGAGTCGGACTGGTCTGGGACCCCTTTTAATAGAATCTACGTCAAAAATTACATCGAAATTCACACCCCACTCACCTCCCTCGCTAGAATCCTCTAAATACTTACACCCATTTTTGCTCCAAAAAAGCCACATAGAACACAGGGAAATTGTCCGATCAGTCTGAAAAGTTTGTGGGACGAATTAGGTTGACTCTATAGTTGTGGCAAAAATGGTGGACGGACATTTAATTTTTGAAACCTCCATGTTCTATGTCATACATGAAGTGTCAAATTTTGAGGCCGATTAAAATTTTCGATCCCCGTTGCGTTTTGACAAACATTGCTATTTTATGATAAAAACCTATGACTGTGACGCTTTTTACCGTCTCTGATAATGAGAGAGAAGAATTTGGGAAGGCTCAGCAATATTATATTGTTGAGCACTATTCGCGTTGGCAAGTCCTCATCTCACTTTCCCATCCGAGAGGGAGTTGCCAGGTCCCTTTCGCAGGCAGCACTTAATAACCTCTTTATGAAATTGACAACCTCAGAAACAGAAGGTGCCTATCCATCCAAAGTTTCGCAAGAACCTCGGACCACCTGCCTTGACCACATAACAACGCAATCTTCAAGTGTGATGTGTGAGTAATGACGGCCCTGCCGCCCAACACCTGACATGAGTGCCCGTCACCTTTTGTGGCGGCCCTGGGTGTGAGTTAATTAGTAATGACGGCAATATAATATGTTTACGGAGACGGGAGGGTAATAACTGTCTCCATTCTTGTCACGCACAGTGATTTTAAGGGCAAATAATTCATTTCCCCTGCCTACCACTATCTAATTTTGTATACTTAATGGAGAAGAGTTTTTAAATTTTTCACAGGAAAGTCGACAAGGAGTGATTAGAATTTATTGCTGAGGGAGAAATGAAAGAAATTTGTGCTCTTTCATAGGTACCTGAAAGCAAGATAGATAAAACAAAATAAAACATTCCTTAACAAAACAAAAAAAAAACCATTAGCTACACGAACAACCTTAAATGTACGGATCATATTTGGATCCGTACAATTATTGTATCCCTATCATAGGGATACCTACTAGGTATCAAATAATTCTCCTGAGCAATTCCCACGAAAAAGAAGAGGTCCTACTGAAAATGTTGCTATCTTAATACTTATATTATGCTATCATAATATTATTATATGGTACATATTACGTACTTTTATCAATTGCTGACTACTACCGCTAAGAAATAATATTCCATCCAAAAGATTATGCTCCAATAGATCCCTCTAAAAAAACCGGACTTAAAGTAGAAACCCCGGTACTTTTCCGTTATCCCCCCCCCCCAACAAACGATTTCGAGTTTCATATCCCCCCCCCCCCCCAACCCCCGAAGGCACCCAAAGCGGCCGAAACGCAACCAAAATCGAGTGTTGGGGGGGGGGGGGGGGGGTGGGGTGTTTATAACGGGAAAGTACCCTAATCCCCACCAAACGCTTGTTGTTTTTGCGGCCTATTTGGGAATGATTTTTTTTTTTTTTTTTTTTTAGAAAAGAAAAGAGAAGGAAAACAAATTTTTCTCTCAAAACTTTTGTCAACTGTTTTTGAAAAACAATAAAATTTATTGAACGGTCCCAGTTCGCGCCTATGATTTGATTTCGATTGAACAACCTGTTCAGGCATTAGAATATCAGCATTCAGATCGGACAAGGACTGTACGAGGAGTAGGCCAGATGAGTCGTCCGGATTCGGAGGGTCTAATTTTCGGGTCCGGTTGAGAGCCGTTCCTAACCAGTACGCTCAAGGTCGGTTGATGACCTTCCACCCCGGAAGGCAGTTCCTATTGAAAGCAGGTGGTATAGTGTGACTATCAACTGTTTTTTTGATGCGTTGGACGCTGGAGGATGTAGTTAGATTCTGAGCCAAATCAAGGTTGGTCATTGGAAGTGATTCATCTCTTCAGGATTAAACCGTCGGAAACGTAAACACGAATGACGAAATACTTGACAACTGATTTGGTACCATAATATGGTACACAAAATGCACCCGAGATGGGCCCAGAGGTATCGCATGGCAGTCTAGAAAGGAACAAACCATGACATGTGGACCCATCTCGGGAGTATTTCGTGTAGGTACCGACATTTGAATAAATTCAATGATAAATTAAACATTCTTTGTGGTCGCCATGTATGCTGCAGGAAGTAAAGACATCAGTAAACTCATGAGTAAACGTCCGGGGTGCCTCTCCGAAGCTTCAGTGTAGCATCCGGGGCAGGAGGGTTGGGTCTCCTGACGTCCAGATAATTTATCCAGAAATACGGAAGCAGAACCCGTAAGTAGTTCCTATGGTTTCGCCTGTAATGACGAAAGATGCCAAAATTTGGCATCTTTCGTCATTACAGGCCCTTGCCGGTTTTGATTCTCAAGAATCAAAACCGGCAAGGACTGGAGAGTGTATGTAAAAGGCCCTCAGATTCATAATCCAGGATTTATTTCCCCGAATTCGATTGTTTCAATTTACTCATTAATTTCTTTGGTGCAAAGTTGCTATCTGGACTCATGGTTGATAGGTTGGAGGGATTTGTGGCTGTGAACTCCCTACTGGGTGAGTGTCAGGCAGGATTCAGAAAAGGATATGGCACAGCGGATTGTATATTTACCCTCACCAGCCTGGCACACATCATGGTACACTCGCCTAGAGATTTTACGCGTTCTTTGTGGACTTTAAAGCTGCATTTGATTGTGTGCGACACGACTTACTGTTTGGTAGGTTGAATGCATTGGGCGTGAGCCAGAAGTTTATCCGATTGCTGAGCGCATTATATGCGGAGGGAAGAGCGGCTGTTTGGGGCAGGGAGGGCGTTTCTGACTTTCGAGTGGAGAAGGGTGTTAGACAGGGTTGCTTGCTCAGCCCCCTGCTGTTTGCTCTCTTCATTGATGGTTTGAGCGATGTGCTACCCCATGGAGTCGGTGTTGGAGATACATTCATCAATCTGCTCATGTACGCTGACGATATTGTGATCACCGCGGAATCAGTGGTGGACCTCCAGTGTAACATAAACGCGCTACAGGTGTTTTGTGAGAAGATGGAGCTGCAGGTAAATCTGGACAAGTCAAAGATCATGGTCTTTCGTAGGGGAGGGAAGTTGAAGATCTGTGAGGCATGGACCTACCGTGGGACTGCAGTGGAGGTCGTTAGGTCTTACAAATACCTAGGCGTCACACTGACTTCGGGACTCTCCTTTGCCGTGCATCTACGGGACAGAGCGGCAGCGGCTAGAACGAGTATAGCTAGCGGATATGGATCACTCTTTGGGCTCGCGAGTGTCCCGATACAGGCCAAGTATGAGGTGTTTCAGTCGGCGGCTCGGTCAGTGTTGTGCTACGGCGCTCAGGTGTGGGGGTTTCAGCGGTACCAGGTGGTTGAGCAGGTTTTCAAGTTTTTTGTGAAACGCATTTTTCGCCTGCCAAGAAGCACCCCAGACTATGTCATCTACCTCGAGACTGCAGTTTTCCCCCTTTTTGTATTCACTCTTCGGCTGCACTGTAAGTATCTGCTGAAGGTTTTGAGTATGCCGGAGCGCCGATACCCCCGTATCGTGGCCAGGGAGATTGTTGCCCGGAATCTGTCGGTGCTGGTACAGGGGGCTCAATAGCTTGTGCGAACAGCACGGGGTGGCTCTCGGCGGCTCCCTTGAGGGCCTGAACGAGTGGAGGGGGCAACTGGAGGAGATGCAGCAGGCTGTGCGGGATGCGTGGTTGGAGGCAACAAAGGCCAGGGCGGTGGCATCGACGAGCCGGATCTATAGATTCCTGGATTTTGGGGTTCGGTAATATATTTAATAAGATGAATTCAATAACTTGCCTAATAATAAATGCAAACTCTGGCAGACGGGCGTAGCCCATTGCCAAATTTATGTGTATCTCTTGTTAATGTACGAACATCAAGTGTCTAATGAATAAACACATGTTTCTATTTTCTATCTATCTATCTACTCATTCATTTCTTGAATAGGTTTGATTATTGTTTTTTGTAGAAAGAATAACGGCATTTTACAGCTATCATGGTGGTTTCAGGGACGCTACGAAGATCCTGCTACTGGAGAAAATGGCATGCACGGTGTTCAAAAATAATTTTTGGGTGTGAATGCGTAAATTTGTAAAATATCCTATCTTAAACGTTTTCCACAAACCCTTTGCTGTTTTCAGTTAGTGTTAAAATATATAGTTATTTATATAACATAAACTATTAACTAGGTAACATTAATATTTAATATTATTAAGATTTATAAAGTGGATTCCTTTCCGTAAAAGTGCATCCCGTAAACGATCACTGGGCTCCACAATAACGAGACATTAACATATCTTCATGAAAATATCATTGATCTTTAATATTATTAAAGATTTATAAACTTGAAACTACCTATAATATACATCGTATATTATACATCGTGCTGGGCGTCCTGTTTTTTTTTTTTTTTTTCATTTTCAGAAGTTGGTCGCCTCAAGACTTAAAGTCTGGTACATTTTGAAGAAATTTTTTATTTTAGGACGTTCAAGCGAAATTGTCGCTATTAGGGCAATAAATCAGAAATCTTTAGTGTGTATCTTCAGGGTGTTCAATCGAAATCATCTACTAAGTTGTGGCCATTCGCTTCTACTGTTATTCTACCATTATGTTTATGCTGCATCTAGCGGCGTCTTAGTGAACCACATCTGGCTTGGGCATTTTGCTCTCCAGAGTAAAGTTCTATACAACTAAAATTTCGGGTTTCACGTGGACATATCTGCTACGGGTTTCTATTTAATGTTTTTGTGTATATATTTATATTCTAAGTTAAATAAAAATTGTCTTTCCTGTACCTGGAATCGGCTCCAAACGTTGAAACAGGATGTCACTGAAAACAACCACTAGTAACGACACTTACGGATCAATTGAGATGCAGTCTTCAGATGTGCGTTGAGCCTTTTGTGATACAGAAGCTAACCTATTGTGATGCAACGCCCAAACCTTCCTCTTCTCTATGAATTATTTATATTAGCTTGGCAGTGAGAGTGAATCTCATACATAGGTAGTGATTTGCATTGTTTACCATTTTTGATCGCTCTACAAGTCAACGACATAATGGTCTCCAGTGGCACCTGCAGACTTCCTTCTTTGGCGGTCATGTGGATCAGGTGGATCGCTTTGCACAACATAACGTTTACGTTCCATGTTTCTATCGGAATCGATATTTCTCACCACTTACAACTAACATTTTCTGATAAGAAGCACAAAAAAATTATTGGTTTATTATTCTCAGAATGATCAACCTATACTTTCGTATATTACTTTCGATCGTTCACAAATTGCGATTGGCCTCAAAATTTGTCATTATTCCTACATACGTTTCAAGATGTGTGGATTCCAAAAATGAGGACGTACAACACTCGGTTTACCATCCACTTGTGTCCGTCCTTTGAAGCCACATGAATTTTGCATGTTTTGAAGAAAGCCAGGAGGTCGAGTGGTGTCGTTTTCATAGTGATTTTGGGCGTAGAATTAATTTTTTGGAGTACCACACTATAGGAATACACATTTTTGTTTGACTTTTAATTATTTTTTATTGACAGAATAAAATTTATTCTTAATTTAATAACACCCACCAAAGAATAATTAACCAATGTGTTATATTAAATATACGACCGTATATTAAAAACTGTTTTTTTATGCCATAAATTTTGCAGCGTTTTTCTTTTGTCGACCCGCTAAACTTCAATTGAGACGAGTGCATTCAACTTTGCCAATCATGATTTTTGTTCAAGGTGTTTTTGACATTCGTACTAGCGTTGGATTTAACGCGTGCGTCGCTCGGCTATGACGCGGATGTACTAATTGTTTTCACCTCCCGCCGGAACTCAGTCGCTGACCGCTCGTAGTAAATGGCTTTCTAGATGTGATTCCTCAGATATTCCTCAAGTTCACTTTCACTCAGTGGTCGGTATTTTTTCCGCGTTACAGCACATTTTTTGGGGACATTCGTCGGAACGATGAGTCAAAAGGAGGAGAGAAAAAGTCGATGATAAGGAGAGGCACGAGGAAGGCTGATGTAGGTGGCTGTGCTACGATTTCGGCTGTTGTCGGCATCATATAATCTTTCCCCCTAATTTGTAAGAAAAGATTCCTTTCTTAGAAGATTATTAAATAGGTGTAGTGTGTCCATCAAGGAGCATTGAACCCCTGATAAGCTATCGGCGATTAAGAATTAGTTAAAGAGATATACTACGATTCACTGCTGTTTTACGAGAATCACAGTCCTTCAATGTTTACTCTGCTTATAGTATCCCTTAAATACCACACGTACCGTCGGTACCATAAATTAATTTGAAATAGATTTTTTTTTGCATACTTTTTATACTTATACAATACCATACCTAAGTGGGATTCGATGAAAGGGCTTTACCACAAGTACAACATCCTCTCTTGTTATCTACTAGAATTGCATAGATAATCTCCAAAGGTTGTCGCTCCTGAACAGGCTTGGAGGAAATAATTAGATATGGCAGCCCCTCGGGAAGTCAGTAACTAAAGAATCAGGTTTCTATCTTCACATCCAACAGTTTCGTGAAAACTGTTTGCTGGTCATCACTGATAACTTATCAGTGATGAGTCCCACGAAAAAGGAAAACTATGGATGAAACTGACCAAACTGATTCTCTTCACTTCTCTGAGTGGCTCAAAATCTTGCTTAGGCGATGAAAATACAAACTTATAATATACGGCCCGTATAATACCTACGGGTTTGCAAACTGTCTTCAGAGTTCGGACAAGGATAGATTGGGATGAATAAGCAATGAGCGTTATCTTTTGGTGCCCCGTAAAACGACCATTTGTCATGCTGGAGACTAAAAGGTCGTAAAAGTTCAGAGGAGCGTCCGAGATCCTGCTGCCCAACCCTTCGAAAGGATTATAAGCACGGGGGATGACTTATCAGTAAAAGAAGACTGCTTAGTGTGTGGCTGAATGAATAATGTATCGAAAAGGGTGAAGTAGGACGTTCCCAAAAGAAGATTTAACAAAACCTGTTAAATCCCCTTGGGGGTTCCGTGCGCAACAATCCAGGTGTAAATACACGCTGTAGATTATATGAGAACAAATTGAGAGAGAAATCAATGAGTTTCTCAAACTTTGATCAGTAAATTGCGGCTTGTTTCTTCATGAGAGCCGAATAGACGAGAGGTTGAACTAAACAATCGGCTTTTGGACAATAACTTTCGACAAAAGAAAAAAAAAAACACTTGTCTATCCATATCAAGTCTTTTTGCGAGAACTTTACGAAAGTTTTCATCATGCCATTTTCCACTGAAGTTCCCAGGATGTCCAGCGGCTCTATTCACATTACGAGTAAAACGTCCTGCACCTTGTTTCTTTCAACGACCCTGTTTGACAACGTCCATGAGCTTTCGCATTGCGCAATTTCCTAAACGGTGAAATTTTGCATGCACGAGATATAAAAGCATATGAACTTTCTATCCTGTGATTTTCCTATCGTTTGATACTCCTTACAATTGAAGCGGATGCCCAATTTTATACCAGGGAGCAGGTTGCGTGGTCTTCAAACATGAAATGCGTAGATTTGGAAAATGGTCACGTGGCTCATCTGTACGTCATAGGATGGTAAGTATACTTACGTGTATACACTCGACTTGAGAAAGACCTACCCCCACATCAGGCTTACTCTGGGAGAAATGACCAGTGAAGCGAGTGAATGGCGATTTCTTCAGCGGTGGGTCAACCAATGCTGCTGAATGCTAAGGTCATGTTAAGCAACCCAACCCCAAGCTATCTTTTCGTGAGACAAATCGGGCCATTTACGATATGGAACCACCTTCGACCACGAACAGAGTCGGTAATTGTTCGGATAACATACCACAATAAATGTACCGTAAACTGGGGCTACTTGAGAAAATTTTCGCGTTTAAACGCAAATTTAGGTACCTAAACATTTTTTTTTTCAATCGGCTCGAAAAGGTTTTGGATAAAGTGGCCTCTGGGCTTCCTTTCTACGTTATCAGAATTTAAATCCCCCCGATGGGGGATTTTATATAATTTTTTAAATAGCGTTCTCAAATCACCCCGACAGTTGGGGTAACTTGAGAATAGTGCTTTTTTGCGGCATTTCCGAATTAATATGGCACGAGGGGTACTTGAGAGGTGACCCCAAATTTTTAAAAAATTGTTTTGACCAAATAGGACATCAAAAAAAATTTTTTTGAAGAAAAACCTACATTTTATTATGAAATTTTGTTAAAAAAACAAATGTTTAAGTTTCCTCTCTCTCTCTCTCTCTCTCTTAAGTGTTATTAAATAACACTTAATAAATTTTATTACCTACATTAAACGTTTAAGTACTGTAAATCACAGTGAATAGATCACAAAAGCAGACTTCTAAATCACAAAATAACTACAATCACTCGATCAATCACAAAATAGTAAAATGACTCCCTACAATCCAACTAGAGGTTTCCATTATTTTTTAAAGAACACCATAATATTTCCAAACTTGAATGAAACTTAAACTTGTCTTGACTCTACAGAGAACCAGAACGTTAACCGAGAACCAGAGCCGTCTTTGACGTGATCAATCACCTGCCCCCCCCCCCCCCCCCCCCCCGCATTCCCTACCATTTCCTCCGTGTTCGCCCAATATGGCTTGAACGATGTACCTTTTCTGTGGTTGCTGAACTTCATCTTATAGCTACGAACCATTTTCTGGAATAAAAACGCGAAAAAACGCCGTTAAAACACTTTCTCAAATTGCCCCAAGTTTTTTTCTCAAATTACCCCATTGTACAAAAAATTCAATAGCGTCGCCATTTTTGAAGATAGAAAGCTGCGATTTTGAGAGAATCTCTCCAAGATATCCTTTGAAAAGATAGGATAGTTGAACTAACCCGAAAATGTTTGAATCCTCTTGGGCAGATAGAAGTTGTACCACGTGCCGTTAACCTACGAAAACAGCTGGAAAATGTGATAAGCCGCCATCACTATGCGTTATCAGTTGTGCGCTGATTAGTCACGTTAGCGTGTATAGCCATCATAGTAGCGTCAGGAAAAAATTGGATCAACGTCCCAGGACCATCCTAGCCTTTACAATGAATTTTTGAAAAAAATAAACAGCTGTCTCTCAAGTAGCCTCGCGATTCTTAAATAGCCCCAGTTTACGGTAGTTGATAAAACGGCTATTGAGGGCTATGGAAGATGTTAAATGTAATAGGTTTTTCAAAGAATGGTGATTTTTTTAAATAGTTAGTAGCCTAATCTTTTGATTTTTTTTTTTTAATGGAGAGAAGGAATCCAATACCTAGATTTTTTATTCACCAAGTCAGCCGACGATTTCTTGATCTTTCTATTTTAAATCCCGGGATTGAAAATACGAAGATCAAGAAATACTTCAAGGAACACTGTAAGGGACGGGTCATGTGGAATACAAAGGGGAAAAAGTGGTGGGAAAGATCTATAGCTGCCCATGTGGAGTTTTTGCTGTTTGTATCAGGTGGCTCAAAAAAAGGACCACCGCGCCTTATAAGCCTCACTCAAGACGGTCTTTGTTCCGTAACAACACTTGAGGACTCCTTCGGGGGGCTTGAAAATACCTTCAGAAGAAGGCGTCCTTATACTGTGGCTTGCGTAACGCTAAAGAAGTAAGAATTTTCAAGTTACATACCTATACATTTTGGAGCACAAAAAAATCATTGAAAAACTGTAGGGAAAATTCCTACTGTGCACAACTTTGAATTTGAAACACTTCCGTTTCCGGATGCTTGATTTTCATCCGATCGAACCTCCAATATCCGGATATTAATTTTGGTTTTCCATCCCTAGACCAGAGACGAGATATCACGCAACCGTTGGAACTGTTTACAAGATGTGTAAACTAGTTTGAGAGTATTTAATACTTTTAAAATAACATTATTATAAGGCGGGGTTCAGGCAATGTTCAGTTCTCACGTAGTCGCGAATGGGTTTCAATTGAACACGCCTGGGAAACCTATCCTGTACTCCCGGTCACATCCTCCAACACGCCGGCGAGAACATGGACACAGTACCCTTCACACAGGTCAATTCTAAGTTCAAATAAAATTTTAGGGACACTCCAACATTTAGTTACACAATAATTGTGTAACTAAATGTTGGAGACGAGGTTGTAAATTATTTACAACCTCGTCAGGAAACGGCAATTCGAACAATGACCATTTACACGCCGTTGGAGCCACTAACGAAGAAACGGTGCCATGACAGGTTTTGAACGAGGTAAACGATATAATTGAGTGCAGTGGCAGGATCATCGCTGGAAGAACGTCAAAAAGTGATATTATTTCTCCCAACCACTTTACCGACTTCTTTATGACCTCCAACCACTCCTATCCAGACAATGGGTGCCGCTCACGGCCTATGCTGAGTCACAAGGCACAAGCTAGTTCCACGTGTAAAGAAAGACCTTTCAGTGATGATTGAGCTATAAATTGTACAGACTAAGGGATTAGATGGATTATTACTTTTAATTATTGACGAATGACGGTTTTAGCGTTTTTAATTGCTTATAATACTGAGGAAACGTCACGTTATGACGCCGCATAGAGAAGTGATAAATTAGATTGTCAGAGCAAATAAAAAGTCATATAAAATGCTAAGTGGTCTGTAGGAGCCACGTTAGTTGTTGTTTACGTTAAATTCATTCAAATCACTTTTTTCCTTGTCGTCTTGGTCTGGTAACGCTCTTCCTCTCCCCCTCGAATTCCTCAAGTCCATACCATGTGAACTTACCGAGGAATCAAACCAAGATTCCCACGATACGACGACAGACAACAAAGCCCACAACTACACTTAATTGAGCCAAAGACCTGGAGGCCAAGCACGTAAGAAAATATGAAGGCAAAAGTTGGGGACGCTGATCATGCGATATTCTAACGGTTAGAATCTAACCAATCTGAACTACGATATACTTCATACATACGTCTTCGTGAACCACTAGGCCCCACCCTTGGAAGGCCTAATGCACCCTTGTCAGACCCTTTCATCAAAGACTCCCCCGAAAGCGTTTCCGTCAATTTCTTCTTACCCCAAGAACTCTTCACTTCAAGTGCACCCCCTAATGCATCCTTAATAAGTTCGTAGGTACGCATGAAATATGTTCGCTTTCGGGGGATGGGAAATTGGGCGCTTCTTTTGGCTTTGTACTTTCAAGTCAGGCTTTTCCTTCTCATTCTTCACCCAAGGAAATGGTAGGTGCAAGAAGATTCTAGAACACATTGGCTTACCTAGAGAGGGTAGGGGTACTTGGAAAGTCGTCGACACATAAACTGCTGGAAAATGGTCGCGAAAGCATTTTTTCCAACTTTCTGTTAGTTTCATCTCAAGGGTTGAGAGTCATAGAAAGAACAGGCATTGGAAAATCGCCGACACATAAACTGATTGAAAATTCTCTTAGTTTCAACACCCCCTGTTGAAGCTGAAAGATCGAGTCAAGTCTTGGAACTGGGCGCCTGGAACTGAACGAATATTTCTTATACCTGCTGAAATGTGAGAGGGCAATCACCCCATACTGAGCTCCAAATGACCCCGTCTTGCATGACACCTGCTTTTAAAGGGGTAGAATCTCAATGCTCAAGAAAATTGAAGTAGGCTTAGAAGCGAAGCTTTACCGATTGGAACACCTTCACCTAGAATAGGGTTTTAAAGTTTTTTTTTTTTTTTAATTCTGAAAATACAAACCCCACTAGATTGATAGCTGCCCATCGATTTAGATGTGTGCCAATTTATTTGGCGCGCGCCAAATTGGAGATACCGACCCTAACTTTGTTATAACAAGTGGGAACCCCAATTTTTGGTTTATTATTCTTGGAATAGTACACCTATGTTTTCGCGCCGGGGGTCGACGACTCCGATCGGCATCAAAATTTGACATTATCCGTTTCAAGAGGTCTACATTCAAAATTCGAAATGTCCGTCCGCCGTCCGAGCCGTTTTGGGCAGTAGGATTTTTTTTTTAAATCTGAAATTTTGACAAAATACTTGGTTTCCATCTAGTTGTGCCCGCAAGGTTTTCAGCCCGATCACCCAAACCCGTGGGGTGCTATGGGGCTAAAATGGGGCTATGGGAAGGGGTTTTTAAAGGCTTTTGGCTATGGGATCGAGTTAGGTGTCGTTTTCGAAGTATTTTTGGACGTAGAATCCATTTTTGGGGGTCCCGAAAAGATCCAATTCCACTGTGGCGATCTATAGGGCTTTCATGGGGCTAAAAACAGGATTTTTGGAGGATCCCAGTAGGTTAAATATTTTTCGAGTAAAACCTAAATAATTTTTGAAAATAAAAAAATCCAAAAAAAAAACTTTTTTGATATAAAAATTAAAATTTTTTTTTAATTTCCTTCATTTACAGAATTTAATTCCTGCACAAGTAACCTATATCAAAGAATAACAAACCCTAGTGTAAAATTTGCAGCGTTTTTATTGCAGATTCGGATTCTAGGGTAAACGTTCAATCTCCAAACCACTCACTACCACTTTATTCTGGCAGTGTGAAAAAGATTGCACTTTGTAGAAATTCACTAAAATTCGAACTAAAATTCACTAAAACATTCGAAGGAGACGGTATAATGAAATGAATTATTAATACCTAATTGCCGAACTTTAGTGAGGCCTGTAACTTGATTCAGCCTGCATTTACGATTTCTTTTCGTTGTCATTATTCGGAGGGGTGTCGGCGATTGTCGAAAATGGAATGTCGGTCATTGCTAAATTTTCCAGAGGGGTGTCGGTGATTGTCGAAAATGGGGGTGTCAATCATTGTCAAGGGGGTGTCGACCACTGAATTTTTGGACTTTTTCCAGAAAACGTAATTTCTCCATTATTGTAGAAAACGATGGACAAAAACGGGTATACGGACTTCAACTAGACGTCCCATAGCAACAGTTAGAAAAAAAAAATAAATAAATAAATAAATAAGAAAATGCGAATAGAGAGATTTTGAGCCAGGATTTTGAGGAAGGGGTGTCGGAGATTGAACGTTTACCCTACCCAAAATTTAATGAATATCGTTGCCCAATTTTTCTAAGCCACTTCCAAAACTGGCCAAATAATGGGCAAAAAACTGATTTTTTACGTTAAGTGAAGTGAGATACGTGACTACTTTTAACGCAGAAGGGATAGTACCATAATGTACCTGAATAAAGTGACCACTGACAAACATCCCCTTCAGCGTTTCGACCCAAAATTATTTCATCATCAGGAGCATAACCTCATCAGGCACAAAAATATTAGCGGTGTGTAGGACAATGCCCGGACGAGTCTCGACCGCTTTTTTTGGCCCTTATCATGCCCAAAAATATTCCCAGGGTGTTGACCAGCGTGGTGATCTCAGTTCTCTCACATCTAATTTATTACCCAATGAATTGTGGAGGGCGATTTGAAAAAGGTAATAACGCGACATTTCGACCATGTTACCACCATCCTAAGGCCCAAAATATTTCTGATTAGAAAAACCTAATGCCCGCGCGTAGTTTCAGCCGTGTCTCCATCATCCTCATGACCAAAATATTCCCAAGTTGAAAAAGACAATAACCGCGCTATGTTTCCACCATTTGTCCATCATCCTCAGGCCCAAAATATTTCTAATGGAGATACCTTATAGCACCCGCGTGTAGGTAATTGTAGACAAGAAATATCAAAATTGCTTGTTCATATTTGTATGCTGCTAGAACGACAAATTGCCTTCAGAAGTAATAAATGCATAAAATTATATTTAAAATTAGTTAATTGCGGTCTGTAACGCGTCACAGACAAACAGACAGACTGAAAAGTGCAGATCAAGACCAAGTAGAGCTTCTCTTCGTTCGGCGAAAAGAAAACATCAAGTATATTTTCAAATAATAGTTATTTTTGTTCAACATACCGCAACTTTTGTTTTTCATTTGGGAATGCATACCTACACGACAAAAAGCTTGGCAAAGGAGGATGGCTCCCGGCAGAGGGTTGGGGTTTGGTTTAAATTAGGTCCCGCACGGTCAGGCAGGTAGCTGGTTTTCAACCCTTTTTTCGACGGAACGCAGGCGATCAGTTTTAAAGGGGTGGGTTTTCTACTTACTTCAACACCTGGGTTGAAAATACATCGAAACACCAGTCCTCAGCTTTTCTCTTAGTTCCAGGCGATCAGTTTTAAAGGGGTGGGTTTTCGCTGAACTTCAACACCCGCTGTTGAAGAACGGCGAAAGAATTTTCGCTCAGTTTATGTGTCGATCACTATCCCTGGAACCGAGGGTAGCTTCTTGTAGCTATATTTGGATGATTCACTTAAATGAGGGAAACATGAGGTTCCATATCTTCACAAAAAGTTTCAATTTTCCCAATTTTGTTTTATAGATTGTAGTAAGGCCTGGTGTTTTCATTGAACATTTCTCAAAAACCCTTCATAAATACTCTTATTTTGGTTGTAAATTTTAATTTACGAAAATTGCTAAGAGAAATATGAAAGAAAGTGAATGAATTGAAGGTACCAAACAGCAATAACAAGCCATCAATTGAATTGAATAGATGAGCGCAACCTTTTTGTTATTACGATATATTTAATGAGCGAGAGAAACTAAGAAACAGTAGGTATCTAGCGACCAAACTATGCCACACAACACATCATCCACGTGATGCTCATTACGTAAACAACTGCACCCTAACGACCGATGCGTAATAAAACCTTATGCCGATCAGAGGTAACGAACGGCTCAGGCTGCAAAAATCGTTTTGGAGTCGTTGGAATCAGCCTGAAAAGCTCATTCCATAGACCCTTGTACCAACGAAATCGGACAAAAACTTCCGTCCCCCTTTTGAGGCCTCCTTAGTTACACATCAGAGATAAACAACTTTCGTCGTGAAGGACCTCCCGAAAACCGATGAAGGGGATGAGGGAGGGAAAATCAAGGTAGCCTATAACCACCCCCGGAACTCGCTGATGACAATGAGACCACCCTCATGAAAATCTGTTGAGCCGCTCGGGCGTGATGCTCTGTACACAAACAAACAAACAAACAAAAAAAAACAAAAAAAAAAACATACATGTCGAAGAGGTGAGCGCACCTTTCCATTTTTTGGAAAAAGGTTGCGCTAAAAATGATTTCATTAACAATTATTTCTTAAAACTTTCTAACAAATAAATATTGGTACCGAAATATAAATAACAAATTTCATTTTCAATTTCTTCATGTAGGGAGGAAAATTTTTGCTCAGAAATAAATGCAAAATCCGTGGCAGGCTGTGGACTTGAATTTCCCGCTCTTCCGAGAATCACCCATTTCTACTCTGGTCGCGTGGAGGAACACATAGACATCCAAAGTTTAAAAATATCGTTTTAAATATTTCAACCACGGAACGATTCGTGAAGACCGTACCGATGGACTGAAGTGATGATATGGAAACAGGAATATCCAGTTCGAATGTAATTTAGTAGCACAAAACAAAAGGAAACCTGAGGTACGAGAGGGAGGATGGTGGAATGCTAATGAGAGCTTTCGCGTAAAAAATCTGTGGCCGACAATAAAAAGAGACCGGAGTTCTTTCATTTTTCTCCTCCGCTTTTATTTTTTCCTTTCAACCGTTCTTATTAAAATAAGACTAAGGAACCTGACTCTCCCGCGAGGTATCAAGAGAAATGAAGAACCGGACCAACTAGAGGAACATTTAGCTGTGGAATGCAACATGCGACTTGATACAAACGTGCCAGGTTCTTTTAAGTGTTTCGTGACTGCGTTGGAGAGGGCTGTCCCTGTGAAATAACTAAAATAAGTGGACCAACAAAAAAACTAACCGCCTGGAAAGTAGTACCTACCGTTGTAACTGCGGAGTTCGCCGAAACAAAGCCAATCAAATACGATAAGTTCATCATAATAGTATTGGCGATGTCAACAACCTGAGCTCGCAATAATTACTTGAAATCAGTACAGTTTTGTGGACGCCGCTGCTCACTAAGCGACGTTGCTTTTCATTCCAAGCTTTTTTACCCCATCATAAAACTCGCTGACCAAGCGCCAAAATGTGCCGGTACCTATAGACGAAAGTTCGTAATAATTTTTGGTTATTATTTATTGATAGGTATATATAAGGAAATTACGCAATACAAGATGAGATCAACAGGAGTCATTTTATGAACAGTTCTGTATTCTGTAGTCAAGGTTGAGCCAACTTTTAGTAAGTTTTTTGGATTTTACCTTTTTTACCGTTTACAAAATTTGTAAACGGCATTTAATGCCCACGAGAACAATTTGCAGCGTTTTTGTCGATATGATTCAATCTACCTAGCTTATTACATAAACCATCCACTATTAGGGCAGTGTCAAATTTTTAAAACTGTAGAATCTGAAGTTTGATAAATTTTATCTAGTGTTCATGCCCAAGTGATAGCAGCGTTATCGTCAAATGATTAAATCGTGCCAAAGAGAAATTTTCGTTCGTCGTTCACAAATCAGTTTTCCGGAAAAGTGGTGACGAGGACGAAGACGACGTGACGATACGACAGAACTAAAAAGATTCCTGAGCTGAGGTGTTTATTTTGTCACTAGTGAGACATAGCAGTTAGCCGAACAATAGGATGATTTCGAGGTGGCAAAGATTAACTGGAGAGCGTTTATCCTTAGCGGAACTCTTGTATGAGAACTGGGACGAAAGCCGCGGAAAAACTGAAAGGCGAAAAAGATATCATTTTTCTGTCTTCGTCTTCTTCGTCTTCTCCTTCGTCGTCTCTCTTAAGGTGGAAGTAATGCAAGTAACCTGGATTTCTCGGTTCCCACGTCGCGACTGGCCTCTAGCCCAACACAATCCGCCTACAATCCGACGAATTCCAAGATATTTTTGTTATCTCTCTTTCCCATCAGCTCTGAATGAAACGAAGCCACGGGATTTGTTTACACTCCAAACATTCTTTTTCACGAAAGTTCTCAACACAAATGGATAAGTAAAGTCCGTGAGAAGAAACGCGAAATGACTTGTGGGTGGGTTTCGTGTTGGGATGATTATTTTCTCCATTTGGTGCGCACTGGACAAACCTGGACAAACACATTACAGAACGGAACCAGTTAAGTTTTGAGAGATGGGTCATTTTGCAAGAAGTGGCTAATTTGGCATGGGGAAAAAGAGAAATTTACTTCCACGAATTTTTTTTTTTTTTTTTTTCAACTATTGTTTTCTAAATCAGGTTATAAGTCAAATGCCTAAAAACATCATCATAGAATGGTCTTTATGTCAATTCTACGGATTTTACCATAGATGAGAGGCCCATAGAAATGAGGATTTCTTTCTCAATATGAGCTGTGGGCCTCTTAGTCAACGACTAAGTTTTTTTTTTCTTTCTTACCAGAACCTGGTGCCTTTCTTGGAGTATTATCTGATAATACTCCCAGAAAGGCACTAATTAGTAGCGTTCTGGGTAATCTGTTATATTTATTTAGTATATATGTTATAGTCAATGAGTGAAATATACATGTGTATATTATACATGACTTTGTTCAGCTGGTCCATAGAAGTGAGGGCTTTTGACCGACTACAAAACACTTTCTACTACTCACGATATCAAAATAACATCAGTTGCTGATGACCTTACAAAAAAATAAGGAGATTATTATTCGTTTCGGAGGGACCTGAGCAGGGATGCCAACTGAAAATGCCTCAAAACATCGATATTTCCGCCTTGGTGACAACTTCAAAACTACCCAGGGAAGTGAGGTGCAAACTGATGGACAAGCCTTCAATTAGTCCCCACCCCCTAAATTTTCCTCGTCATAACGGCATTACTGAGAGATCAAGTTCCACTCAAGAATTCCCGTCCAGTTCCAAACGCAGATCGAGAAAAGGCCGAAACAGTAGCTACTAGTGATACTCTACCACTGGACACGCCATAGAAGTGAAGAAGTGGCGTTTCATGGATTTTTTATGTCACTGACGGCCATATTATCAGCATTCCATTTGACTCATTCAGCCTCCTGAGAACATCTCTACTTGGGAAAAGTTTGAAAACACGAAAAAATTCTATGGATGTCTCATTCATAATTCGCCTAGGACAGAAAGGAGCCACTTTCTGCGAAATGACCCTTCAGCCATTGTGTTCTTACTGCTTCATGAGTTGAAAAGGGTAGGTGCCTTCTGAGGCAAAACAAAGCTATTTCCGAACAGTGTCCCCGAGAAAGTTTTTTACCCGACACGCATATCATCGTATTTGTGCAGCATTCACTCTTTTTTATATCCCTTCATTGTCTCCCCGTGAATGTATGTCCCGCCATATGGCCCGCGTCCGTGACTTCCAGGGAAATAGGTCAATCTGCAACCCCGGCTACCTTTTGAGTTCCTACTGCCCACCACAACGTTTCCGAAGGCCAACGTACTCGCCTACCTAATGGAGAAGCATTCACAGCCAGTTTTACAGCGTGTAATAACGCTCTTGCTCAACCGGGATAGTCATAATACGCGAAAAATCTTTTGTCGCCCCGCGGGCTTCTTTTGTGTTTATGACTTTGCACATCATGTTGCAATTGGGGCTCCAAGCAGCGGCCTAGTTACAATCTATCGAGTTTGTACAAAAGAGCCATTCAGATTAGGAAAAGAAGAGAAATTTGATCGTGTAACCTACGCAAGAGCAAAGAAATTTGCTAAAACACCTAATAGGTTATTGGTTCCAATATTGTATCCATACAATAAACAGGTTTTTCTAGGTCTAGAAATCTATCAACGAAAGCTGCCAATCAAATCATTGCACACAAAGATGCAACAAATTTCGTTGCAAAGGGGTTAGATAACGCTCACTTTTGCTTCAAAAAGGGCATGAAAGTGAGAAGTTTTGAGTTCAGACGAATTTTTCTGCGTTGAACTGCCTTAGTGGAAATTTGGCGCAACGATCCCTTTCGGTTTAAAATTCATATCTCAGCACTGGAGTGTACGAATTTCAAACAAAAAAGGCATCTGATTCACAATTACATAATATGTAGGATATTATCCTATAAGTTTGACCCTTTCACCCGGTACAGTGATTTAGGACCTTCAGAAGTTAGAAGTAGGTAGAGAGTAAGTAGTTTACTTTTCAGCTAAGTTTGCTAAAATCACTCATCTTTGACTAGCGATTGCGGCTGAACGACTGAACCGATTTCCTTGCAACAAACGTCATTCGACGCTAAATTTAATCGTATTTCAAAAAGGATGCTTACGTTTCGCGTTATTAGCTAAATACTGAATGAAGAGCGAACATTTTGAGGTTTTTAGGCTACCACATCTGAAGCACTCTAGGCTGTGTCGCAAACTCAGATGGATCTTACCTGGGACCCCCAAAAGGGGTTAAAACGATTTCCAGCTGTGTACTATGTTTTCTCACCGAGGCCCCTTTTTAGCAATAACTTTCCTGGGCTAAGATATACCTACATTGTTATTTTGAAATTTGACACATTTAAGGCCAGGCAGACGCGCGATATTATCATATTATGATCTCTTCATTCAGTTAGTTTGTTCGTGGAAATGAGTTCATGCCTTGGCAGCCGTCAGCAAAACTGATTACCAAGTTCATAGAAGAGTGGTGTCTTGAAATGCGACCTATGAATCATGTCCCGTTCCTTAGTCTGCGGTAAATATAATCCTTCTATTCCCAATCAAACTCACTTTTCTCGAACTCTTGCATGACGACTGTACTTAAGGCTGTAATCAACTGTTAGGCTGTTTCTGCTTACCCTGAAACAAGATGAAAACAAACACTTAATGAAGTTGTAAAATTTATCTAGGTAATGTTGTGGAAATTAGTACATTGGAGAGTGAAAAAATGATATTGGAGATGACCTTGTCAGCAGTACAATAGTCGCAAAGAAAGTCTCAATGACAGTCGTGGAAAAAAAGACTTAAGAAAGTTCTTGGGGAAACATGAGAGGAGGTAAATCGCCTGATTACAAGTTACCTTCGCAAAGTGGATTTCGAACCGGGTACGGATAATTGGGATGGGAAACATCCAACAAGGGGCTCATCACGATGAAAGCAAAGCCACTTCAAACCTTCAATAACTACGAGGTACAAGGATACGAATGCAATTCAGTGGGGCAGAGACGTGCTTCTGTGTATCCTCTTGCTCCGCTCCGCAATAACCCAATACCGTCATTATGGATTGAATCGACGGTTTATGGCCCAATTTCTGTAATAATGCACTTCAAAGCAAAGGTAGGTAGGTACAATTTCTATTCTTATAAAATGTAACCCAACGCGAACCCCACTCAGGTGGAACGAGGAGCCATAAATATAGGTATCTATATTTACCCAATAATTATTATTATTAATTAAAAAAAAAAAACTGAATGTTTGAGGGCGAAATCTTTTGGATCGATACAGCTTCTACCCAAGTTCAAACTTTTTTAGGGCAGAAAATATTTTACTGCTCCAAGATGACATGTTATTTGATTATGTTAGATGGCAATTGACATCACACTGAGTATAATATAGCAAATATTATTTGCTTCGCGGTAACTTTTTCTACTGGAGGGATTCGAAGTTCGATATGTATCTAGGCAGTATTCTCTGTAACGGTATGCGTCCAGCGCGCAGCACACATGCGCTTTCCTTTGAAGTTTTGCATCTAGCGGGAAGCCCAGATACTTCCTTGAGATGAGTTGTGGTATGACTTTGGCATTCAAGTGCATCGGTGAGTAAGATTAAATCTTAAATTTTATGAAGTCGGCATGTATCGATTCCGCTTCATTCAGACCCTCAACTTCTTTTGGACTTGTGATCTTGATTGATGGATCTGCATAATTTTGCTATGGATTCCCAGTGGGTTTAGCCATCAAGAAGGACTTCAGTGTCATCTGTTCAGAGAGAAAAGCACGGCCAAAAGTGCCCTGTACACTACCATGTGGGATACGAGCTTTGATCAGTTTTGCTTCTGGAAATGCATTTTTTTGTCTCACTCGAAAGTAGAGATTTGAGAGGTATATCTCTTATAAGACTAACAGCTTGGCCTATGAAGCAGAGAGCTGCATGCCAAACTTATGATAGAGCCCTTTATGCCAAACCTTCTCAAAAGTCTGTTCGACGTCGAAAGCACTTGCTCGGCGATATGCACCTGGTCAATAGTCGAGTGCTGCCATCAAAATATTGATTTATGAAATGGCGTTCATCTCAGTACAACTTTCTTAATAGTGGGTGACTTTTTCACAGGCCTGGCAAGAAAGATATTGTTCTATAGGCAGTCAGCTCTTCAGCTGGCTTCCCAGGTTTCTGGGATGATGATCTCAGCAAGTTTCCACTGCTACATTCGTGTAATGGCAGCATCGATGTTTAAATGTAACTGTTCCTGGGTGATTAGGTTATGTTACGAGCTTTCTCTATATTTATCTCACTTTTTACCACCTGCTGTGCTTCTTGTACTTACTGTACCCTGCTGGTTGCTTCGTGGACCAACTTCGAAAGGTTCTTCTTCAAGGCTTACGGAAGAATATATTGGCCAAGTGAAGAGCATTAGCTGTTTCACGATTGGGTTTGATTAATTTGTTGTTCACGGAGTTCAAGAGAGGCATATGACAGGTTTCTTCACGAACTTCGCCACCATCCACAGGGTACTCCACGGATCGATGACTGTCAACTTTCCTTTTCGTCATGAGTTCATAGTGTGTAGCTCACAACTCGTTGCAGTTGGATAATGACCTATTCTGGCGTGTTTAAAGCCACCTCAAGGTACATAATCTGATTAACGTCAATTTAAATTGACCCCAATTAGTTTTAATGCCAAACAGGACGGGGCTGTCGGGGCTCTGCTACTCGTTCTTACTTGAAACAGTTTCTGAAAAATCTATTGAAAGAGACGGGAAATTCTATCCCCTACTCTAATGGCCTTCTTATTACATACACCATTGCCTTTAATGGTACTGGGGTACATACATCCAACCCAACCTGCCCCATCATCCGAGACCATAGAATTTCCTTACACAATCGATCGGCTCGGTACAAAGTGAGAAAACGAGAGGTGATGCTGCCTGAGAAGGAGCTCTCGCCAACTCATCTCGCCCCTTTTGTGCCGTAATGGAAACTGCCTCCATAGGTGCCTACCGATGTTGTTAAGTTGCCTAACCATATCTTCTCAAAACTTATTGTTCCTTTGGTCACAGCTTTGGGAGTGAAGTGAAAGGATTAAATCAACCGGATTCGATTGGGGCGCGTACCAAAAAATGGTGGAGGGGTGGGCCCTGATAATGCGTTACACGTTTCGTTTTGATTGCGGTAACACCGGCCCTCAACTCGAAAAATGAGGTTAGAAAAAAACCAAAAACCCATTTCCCACGCAATGGTGAAGAAATGGAATTCAATCAGTATATGTTGAAGGATATCGAAATCCTCGTAAAGATGTTATTCAATGTTATTACTTCATTCTTCAATCGAAATATTTTGTATTAAAAGATCCTTTAGTTTGTCACATTTGATTGACAGCTACTCCTTGTGAAACATGCTGGACAAAGAGATTTATAAATACGAAGGGATCAAGCCTCGCAACGCGTCTGGCGTATGTCGCGTGAGGTCCTTGAACAATCAAGGACAATTCCTCGGAGCCTTGATCGTCAGGCTGGCAGACTCCGTCTCAAAAGCTCCCACAAAGGCATCTAATCCTATTTTACAACTATGCAGTGCTTGTGTCACACTTCCTCGAGTATCTCGGCGTCCTCTTCCTTATCGAGTAAGCCTACGCAATGAAAAACACCGTGGAAACAGAAAACAATGATAAAGTCCGAATTAATTCGGGTTGTTAATTTCCTGGCTCTATTGAAATGTACGACTCCAACAACAATAATTGTTGTAATGTAAATTCTTTACATCAAAATGAAATTGAAGGGAATAATGTCGCTCCCGTTAGCTAAAAGTCTTCTATCTAATAATTAGAATTATTATATAATATATAATAATTTTAATTATAATCTATCTAATTATTGCGAATATCAAGACTACCTCCTTAAGTCGTACCTACATTTAACAACAAAACGAAATTAACAACCCGAATTAGGATGTTTAACAGAATTGAAATGATGTTATGAAGTTATAGTACGTAAATTATTGAAACATGGGGTATTCGAATGAACGTAAAATACTGTTAACCCGAGAGAAGAGATTCTCCTTTGAGCTTTTTGATATATTTAGTAAGTGCCTTCATAAATATGCGTCACTTTACTGTCGCACTCTACATGTAAAAATGAATAAACATGAAATAAAAATTCAAATATTGGTTAGTGTCGGTGGTGTGGAAGTGTGGCAACCTTATTCCAGGTGCCTGAATATCCTGTTCAGCATTAAACGAACGTTTGAACTAGAACGGAGAGGTTCGTAGGCACAGTAGGCAACGTTGGGTCCCATTGTCACTTCTGGTTTGAGTGGACAGAGAACAGATGGTATCGCTTGACATTCTTGGCCGCCGAAGCGCTTCCACCGTAGCCGAATGAAAAATCAGACATGAAATACTTGCGACTTTAATTTGACTAAACAGAAATGTAGGTACGTTCATGGATCTTTTCCCCGCGTTCGGAAACGGAGTATCAAACTTCTATAGTACGACGAGAACGCATCAAATTTCCTTTACACCAAGGTCTGATCAACAACATCCAAAAACAACAACATCACTGACACAGTTTCCCGACCAAGGAAAATTCCTTCATTTCCTAAACATCAACAGCGAACTCATAAGTTTACCTAACTATTATGCGAGAATGACCTTGTCCCAGTTAACTCGATCCCTTGTCGAGGCTCCCAAACAATATGATGATTGAGGACCACAGACGGGTTTTGAATAATTATTTCCGTACATGGCTGGAGAGGCTAACCGAAGCTCCTTGATAGGTAAATTAATTTTGAGCCGTGAATATGAAGAACATTGCGGTAATTGCTTTATTGGGTATAATAATATATGTATTATGTATATTATATCCAATAAAGCAATTATATTATTATAATACACATCTTATGTTATAGTCAATGTGTGAAATCCGCCGTTATAATATAATATATATATGAATATATCGTCGGCTGGGAGGTAAAAGGGCGAATCCACCGTTGTATTGATTTTGGGAAATCGCGATTTCCTCTAGATAAATAGGATTCCTGGGGCAGGCGGGACGGTGCCCCAGGGCCCCCGACGATCACTTTTTTGCTCCTGAAATAGCCTTACCTCGTCATAGACTTTAGGGTCTCCTGAAAGTACCTCAAATGGAGTGTTCGCCACCCCAAAATGCGCGGGAAATTCAAACGTTCTGCAGACAACCCTAGGCGTAGGTACTTTAAAATTTTAAAAAAGGCCCACGAGGCTCTATAAACTATAGCTACGGCACTGCATTGACTACATCATAATATGACATACATATTATGTATATACATACCAAAAAATTCGTATTGAATCAATGAAATTCCACTGAACTATTTCAGCATGGCTAAGTCGTGATATGGTCAAATACAAGCATGCTTGCTAATTCAGCAGCGTGAGCACACGCTGAAATATTGAATTAGCAAGGGGCGTCATTAATTTACATGCAACGCTACTCGCTACACCATTCGCCAAATACAAAACGAGAAACACCTGACCATCTTCCTTCATGAGCCCCTGACGTTTTACGTGTTGATTCATTTTTCAAAAGTCTGCACAGACCTTGCTTTATCCAACAACGTTTGGCGTTATCCCTGAACTTGAAGAATCGATTGAAAAAAAAAAAAAAAACACCGACGGCTTGGACAAACAAGGATTCGACCTTTATAATCCTATATTCGAATCCTCCTTCACGGTGCAAACCAGGCAGATCGTGAGCAGAGTCGTGCTAGATTCCATCGATTACTTCAATAAGTACTATAATAACCAGTTTTGCGTAGCTTCAAGGTCAGGGTGAGCGTGAAAAGGACTTCCGAGGTACCTACCTCCTTCCATGGAATATTGCAAGAAGGAGTAGTTCCCTACAACGCAATCGGGAACTAAGGCTCGGACAGAGTAACAGAGAACGAAGAATGGGCTCGGATTAAAGTATACTAGCATAATTTTTTCCAGTCTAGCAAACATTCAAAGAAGCCTTTTGGTCGTATTAAATAGGTACAACATTTTTCACCTCTCTGGGACCAAAAAGGTTTAAAATTATCGAGCATATAATTGCATGTTGCATGAGTGTGTTTGAGGGTATTTACGAGGACTTCGGGAGGACGTGAGTACAACTTGACGCGCCGAGCACCAAAATAAAGTGAGAAGGTTATGAGAGAGGTTTCAACTGGGTAGGGTTATCCTAGTCGACAGAACCCAACCGAACTCATTCGAGCTGTCCGTTTTCGGCGGACAGCAGTTGAACTGCAGTCGATCTACAAATCGACCTGGAACAGCCGGCCACGGCGACTTTTCGCCGACCCAGCGACCTGGAACAGCAGTCGCAACACATGCGCATGTCTCCGTCGATTTCTGTTAACAGTCCGTCAAAGCTGGAACAAACCTTATGTGAATATCTTCCACGACCTCTTGGGAAGGTTATCGAGAGGTTATTCTGCACAATAGCAATAGGTACACTGTAAACCTATTGCCAGCAGGCTGTTAGTCGAAAAACTTTGGTTGCCGGTAAGTTCGAGGTAGGTACGTTTGTGCCATTTTCGGCTCTATCTTCTCTTTCTATATGATGTAGAGATGTGATTCTGAAGTTTTTAGCCACTTCTTCTTGTAGTGGAGGAGTCAACGCTTGTAATCAGCATCATATAAATATGATGATTCACATCATCATCATCATCACATAGATATGATGATGAATATCGAGCATACCTATCTATCGATCATAAAACAGATCTTTTCAAGGTTATTTGTTGATTTTATCGAACATATCAATCCGAGCCCTAATCATAACATTTTGATTCGAAAATGGAATATCAATTGACCTTCATTATGAAGCTATGATAGCAGTCGTTACTTTCTAAACAAACGAACGATAAAACATTGCTCGAGTAACAAACGGGTCCAAAAGGCCATATTGCTTCAGCGGGTCATTAGATATTGCTAAGTGCAGCTGTACACCGACGACCGTCTTTGGTTAGAACAAACTTAACCTTTTCAGCTAAGCTAATTGCTCTATTGACCAACTCGTGGACGATGGGCTTGAAAGAAAGAGTGCTTGATGCGGGAGTTAGTAGGCATGAATTCTACTTGGCATGAATTCTCACGGACGGAAGATGTACAATGGCAATATTTCAGAACATTAATATTCCTCAAACCATTCGACCGTTGGTTGCAGCATGACCGAGCTTTCTCATCACTTCTGCCGTATGGTGAGAAAATAACGAGAACATTTCGTTTTCATTTTTTCCACCAAACCCACCTATTTCTGTGGAATATGTTACCAATCAAGGTTTGCATCTACATGAATTACCACAGCTCCCATTAGGGGCTCTTCAGACGTAAAATCGTTAATGTTAATGAAATGCTCCCATCCTGCGTAATGTCCTGAAACCATCTAGTAGACGCCCATCAAGTAGGGTTAACGACCATCCTCTTAGAGCTTGGGAGCTGTTGACAAATTTTGGCAAAAACAACTTTCAACAGTTTCATAATTTGCAGTAAATAGTACATTCGCAAAAAAAAAAAAAAAAGTCAAACCGAAATAAGCAACCACCAAAAAAGAATTACGAAATGAATTTACTATTTTCTAACAGACATTTTCTATCAACTCTATTTTGATGAGCAAATGAAAACCACGCCGGATGTGAGATATCCTGTAGATTGAACGTGATGGGTGCCAAATAAAAAGGAAGAACGGGTCATTGGTTGACCTTTTATTTCATTGAAGGACCTTTGAATTTCCGGGCTAATCACTGTCGTCAAACCGTAGTTACCGAGAATGGACGCATCCATGCTCGATTTTGATGGAGAATTAATGAAATTAAATTTTTGTAGTGATCGGAATATGATGGGAAATGGACGAGACAATAAGATTTGGAAACTCCCTACTTCTACGTTAGACTAGACACAATGTGTCTTGTAACGCTTGGTTTCCTCAAATAATTTTAACACCTAATTACTTCAGTTCGGTGGTCAATATTTGAACAAAAGTCTGTTCGTGGTAACTTGTTAACTCCGTATAAGACGATTCTGTTTGACGGGGAAGTGACCACCTTAGACACCAGTGTCACCAGACGTTAGGTGCGGTGCGAAGGACATAACGCCGACTGCGGTAAAACCACTAATGACCTCCATCTTTGAGCTCTTCCTTTGTCCTGAATATCATTTGCCGGATGCTAGAAAATGACGAGCTCTGGTATCAGGAGCGGGAACAAAACTTCGTGTGCTAACTATCTCCAATGATGAGGCAGGAGGCAAGGTCAGCCGTGCCCTATTCGCAACATTAGCTCTCATTAGTTCATCAAAGAGAGGTCAAAGTGGTTGATGTCCAGCACCACCAAGTGAATTGAAAATAAAAATGACGCAAGAGTGTCGATATGTACGAGTGAATCCAATGAAGGTTTGTGCCGGCCCGAATAGGATTCCATCCAAATCCATCTTTCTCGTGACCCAGCAGCCTAGATTCTCTTTTCGGGTCCCGACGATGAATTCACATCCTGCCCTTGAATGCATGAATACGCGATGACGCTGTGGAAAATGTGTCGTGGTAACGGAGGTGATAATAAATTTACCCTTGGGCGAGGGGAATCGTGATTTGTGCCATTAGCTCTATTCTCTCAAATGTCAAACATCGTGATCCGCCATACGACGAATGAATCGTGTCCATAGATACCAATAAAATGTATCACGTTCATCGCCTAATTGGGTACCAAAGTTTCTCTCATTTTGCTCAGTCATCTTCTCAACTCAAAGCTCGCGTATCCTTCCAAAAGCAGTATCGTGCCAGCACAAAAATACTCAACGGCACCGTCCAGACGTCTATCTCATTCACTTGATGACACCCTAGACAGGGAATATACGATCCTCACGGCTGCTGGAGGACTATAAATAGTGCTGGGCTTGCGATCTTATCGAAATCGCTCAACCGTCTAGTGACTCCGAGTTGGCCTCTACAAGTATTGGCTTTAAAGATTGAATCCAAATAATCAACGATCACTAAGTGGTTGCGCTTATGCTCTGTTGGTCCATAGACAGCCATACAATTAACTGATTAAACAACAATCGACAATTGAACCTAAACCAATCAGCAATGATTGGATGTCACACTTCTATAGAAGTTGTATACAACCGAGGACTTCTGAAATCAAGATCTTTGAGTGGTATTCAAGAGATGGAAACCATCTACCTACGAAGATTTTTTTCTCGTGCCACAACCATGAGTCACGATCGGTCCCACGCAAGGTCTCATTCCAATAGCCACCGATCTGACCACAACTTACACACTGTCAAACTATAAAGCTCTTTGCACTTGTTTTATTATGCATTATTGTTCCGAACCGGCTCGCTAGATGAACTGGGGATGACCTGAATCCGCATGCTAAAAAGGATGGCGTTGGCAAGGCGTAATAATTACGCCAACGCCTTGTAGGTAATTATTACCTACAGAGCCTGTAATCAAGATGTAAAATGAGCTCGTATATCTACGATAAGGCAGCTGCAGTTATTTTGTTAACAGTCGGTAACATTTCATATGCAAAAGAGAATTACTTCATTCGTACGCTGCAATATAAGATGTCAAATATCATGTTTCAACACACCGGTTTTGTCTATTACTGTTGTTCAACCTATTAGGATAACTTGGTAAATTCAAGCTAAAGGCTTTAGGCAAAGACTTTCCAACAACAACACCACAACTTGCTCAAGATGATACATTCTAAAAATGCAATTCCACCGTCCAGAGCGTTTCTGATGGTAGGATTCTTTTTACAAATTTCAAATGTTTACAAAAAATTTGGTATACCTTTCAGCCCGATCGCCAACACCGGAGTGAAAAACAATTTTTCTGGGCTTGAACTTAAAATCCTTCATTTTAGAAATTAAATTAATGGCAGTAATTACTTTGGATGCCTAAGCAATGCAAATGGTCCCACAGAATAGATCAAAATTACTTAGGCTTGAAATGTTGATGTGTTGACCAGTTGAATGAATGTGGTGAATTTGTTAAGCTTCATCATATAGGTAGCTTCTTCATAAGATATAATAGATATATATTATCTTACGTTCATTCCATTTGGCCCTGATGATATGAGAATACTATTCCCTGTTAAATGGAATGAACGAATATGATTTTGGTTACAAAACTGCAGCATGTTGAGGACTTGTGTAACAGAAATTTAGAATATTCGTAACCTTTGACAATGAAACTAAGAATATGGAGACAAAGAGATATCTCTACTACTGATGTTTCAAAATTTGAGACAAAATTCATGGTTTGTTCAAATGTGAATAATTCTAGCGTGGGGATTGGTTTTAAGCCCATCTACAGCTCAGAATAACTTGAAGCAGTCGAGAGCAGTATACTCGGGCTTACTTATTTTTCATTTTTGAATGAACAACTAGGAACATCAGATAAGGAGTCATCCTTCTCCCTAATCTGCATTTTAACATTCTAACCTTTTACCATTGTCGTGCTATTGTGGTGGTTTTTCTAAGTGTTACAACTTAAAATGAAAACATCGATTCATCGTAAATGGTGAACACGAAGATTAAGTTCATTGAATCATTGGTCAATGATCATTAAGATCATTTATCATTGGTCAACAGATGTGAGACCTCGAAAAATGGATTATGCGTCCAAAATTACTTGGACAACGACACCTTATGAAATACGGGTCCCAGAACAGTGGATTCCACGTCAAATAATACCTACTTCGAAAATGACACCTAACTCGACCCCTATAAACCGGCCGAAACCCTTCAAAAAGCCCCTCCCGTAGACCCTTTTTAGCTCACAGAGGCCCACGGATTAGGGCGATCGGGCTGAAAACCTTACGGGCACAACTAGTTGGTAAACCGAGTATTTTGTCACAATTTCAGATTTTTGAAAAGGTTCATACTGCCCAAAACGGCTCGGACGGCGGACGGACATTTCGTTCTTGGAATCTACGTGTATTGAAACGTTATTGAAATTTTGAGGCCGATCAGAATTTTCGACCCCCTTCGCGATTACAAAGGTGTATTATTCCAAGAATAATAAACCAAAACATAGATAGCATTCCTGTAAGGAGCGAATTGGACTCTCAATTGTGGGAAACCGTTGAGGGAAATGATTCCAGTATGGAGAGAAAAAAGAGGGAAATTGATTGAAGCCATGACATGACGTTTAAACTTTACAGTACCTACCTATGCTTTTGATAGGATCCAACCAACTGACAGCCAGAAGTCATCTGGCGACTGATTGATACAAGACAGATGGAGAGAAAGGTTCATCATTTCAAAAGAGCAAATGTCAGCGGACAATTAGAAGCTGATGAATAAGATGAAAAGCACTTAACAAGAGACTTTCATTTGTCGAGTGGAAAGAGTTGAGACGCCACTTTCAATTGGAAATGCGCGTCAGCGGAAATGAGAAATTTTCCTAATTATTTCACTTGTTAGGAATGCCATTAGTCATTTTAAATAGCCATAACCCGAGCCCATTGTAAAAATAGAAAATTAGAACTAAACCCTCTTGACAAAGAAGTCGTTTAAAAATGCACGGATTAGCCGAGCGTAAACCGCCGGCTTGAATGTGAACTCCGATGCACTGATGTAACAGGTGATAATAGGTTTAACCTAGATTCACCTCTGAAAGGAGGGAAAACAGAGTGGGGGCTAACCCGGCCCAATGAGACGATTTTCCGATCCTGAGCGGAATGAGGAACGGAACCTTTGTAGGTTTAGCGGTCTCGCAACGGTGATTCTTCGCACCATCCGGCCGGGTTTTTTGTTTACACCCGACGAGGGGTCTTGAAAAGTTGCGCAATCGAGTCATTAAGTACTTCGGTGCGTGTGGGATCCTTATTGGTTTCTTCACGATTATTACTGCAAAGCACATACGGTTCGTTCCAGTTGCGCTCTGCCCGGTCATCATGTGCGTACTGCGATGAATATCCTTATCCCTCGCTATGTCATCCTGAATGAGGATTAGATAAGTCAGTGGGATTCAGGACCACTACAAAGGATATCATCAACTCAAATTAATTCACTTGTTGATCGAAGATTATACGAAGAGGTTGAAAAAACAACAACAAACATACTTAGTTAACTAAGTTCTTACTTAGTTTATTATTCTTTGATATAGGTTATCAAATAATAATAAATGTTGATGTAGGATATATCCTACATCAACATTTATTATTATTTGATTCGCACAAGTATACTTGTGCGAAAATTAATTCTGTCAATAAAAAAAAATTATTATTAATAATAATAGTACCTAATAAAAAGATGTGTGACCTCGAAAAATTTATTATGCGTCCAAAATTACTTGAAAAATATTTGACCTCCTGGGATCCTTCAAAAATCCCATTTGTAGCCCCATAGGAGCCCACGATGAAATCGAATCATTCTGGGACCCCCAAAAATGGGTTCTCCGTCCAAAAATACTTCGAAAACGACGCCTAACTCGACCCCACAGCCGAAACCCTTCAAAAAAGCCCTCCTTTAGCCCACTTTTATCCTAACAGAGCCCCACGGGCTTGGGCGGGGGGACTTCCAACTCGCCCGGTAGACCGAAAAACGAGGAGAACTCGCCCGCTCTCGAGGAGATCTCGCCCATTCCTTCGTTCAAAAATGACAAGGAGAACTCGCCTGCTCTTTCATACAAAAACGACATGAAGAACTCGTTTGGTCGATCTGGCTGAAACCTTGCGGGCACACGGTGGCTGTCATGCGTAAGCGCCAATCCGTTCTAATCCGAGGGGGGAACGATCTAAGGAATGCGCCAGTTCGTGTCATAGGAAAGCGCCAATGTTTATAACCGGCGGAAACCGAAGTATCTCGAGATCAACAACCCCTGGTTTGACTCTTATCTATGTTCGGGAAACTTGTTCCTAAAGTACCATCTAGCCTAGAAGAAGCACGCAGTGATGACTGCTAGTGACACTCTCCTAGCAGATGGTACATTCTCTGAGTCTCCCAAACACTTCTATCAACTTTACACAACTCATTCCTATGGTCACGGAACCTACGTGTCTGTTGTGTACCTACTGCTTCCAGCCAGCCATAAGAGTCGCATGCTATAAGAAAATGTAGGGCCACCTTCGAGAGATGGTCTGTGAAATGGTTGGAATAGATTATTGTCCTGCAACTGTACTGAAGGATTTTGAAGTGGCTGCGCACACAGCTGTCAGATCAATCTACTGAACTCATAGCAGCAGCCCCTACTCATTACCCACGTGACGCCCGACCTCCGCCAATTTTTCAGTTTGCTGATTACATATTCGATACGTAGGTACGTTGCTGAAGAAGCAGCTTTTCCTCCTCTTATGTGGAGTGAGCCTACTTCTGAGCCACAGAATCTGAGGATCCTCGAACTACAAAGTGGTACAGAGTTAGTTGCCGTTGTAGTTGTATCTATGAAGTAGTCCGAAATGTTTCAATTATCGGAAAAGTGCACCATTAAACAATCCGTTCGAAATTGATGGAGGTATGGCTGTGGCAAGGAAATTACGTTCGCGCATGCGCTGAGCGTACCGCTGATTTAATCGTAATGAAACTGATATGGGACCATCTAGAGCTATACCCACACAATTCCTGAAAATTTGATTGAAATACGATCAAAATTGTGGAAGTTATGGCTGTGGCAAGGTAATGCGGACAGACTGACAGACAGACCTGGAACCAAATTTGTTCAGGAGGCTCTGAAACGCAAAACGTGAGTGAAAATTTTGATTTTGGTGAACAAAATTTTTTCCATTTCGAAAGTGAAAACAATGCTTCCGTCTGCAAGGCAGACTCGGAAGCAATAAACAAATCAATGTAAGATGTACTTTTAATTTAACGATAATACCTACTAATTATTCCAGTTGATAATAACATGGTTAGTTGTACTTGAATGGTATCACTTTGTAGAAGTTATAATCTTTGATCTGCTCGATTGAGTGAAAAGTGGACGAAGCATGAAAGTGGTTTGTACACGATGACATAGGCGAAGGGCCCGAGGAAAGTAATGGGCTCGTTGCCCGGGAGTAAGATGGTCGTAGAAAACCCGGCCTGGAACGAAACGAACACACTCGCTCTGCCTCCTTATGCCTATCCCATCTCATCGGGATCTCCGTTATCCCTGAAGAGATCATGAGAGACATTCTGAGGTTTCCCCTTTAAAAGGGGACAAAATGCTTACAAGATGACGTTGATATCACGTATACTGCCGGTCACTCATGTCGCATTTCTTCTTTTAGTACTTTTTCCCCCATGAACAAAGAATATTTCATTGAATTGTCTGTTGCGTTCAATTGCAAACAAAACAGTGTCGTGATACCGAACAGTGCGAGTTTCTGACGCTAACCTCCAGCCAAGTCTCAGGAGGGTTTGGATCGGAAACAACCTTCTCTTGGGCAAGTTGCCAGAAGTCTCGATCCCCCGCTCTCGGATGAGCTTTTTTGGCATAGGTGTTCAACCTTCCTTGTATGGTCTTCTAACCAAGTCCTCCTCAAACCACACGTTTCGATCCCCAAAGAACATATGGCAGTAATTACCATTCTTTTTTAATTCATCAATTATTAATGAACTGTTTTTGTACTTCGTAAATTGCCCATTTTTTAGAGCTGATTTCCAGCAATACTAGCGCTGATTTCTACAATCATGAAGTGGATTTATGAAATTACCTCCCAGTGAATGTAAATCACTCCTGGATTTCACGTTTCTGTATTTCAACTTGAACGAGAAAATTTAATATGCCATTAACATGGTGAGAAAGTCAAAAGTGTCAAGTGTTCAGTAATCAAGTACAGGCAACAGTAGTTACCCCCCAACTGGTCTCAGTCGAGTGCCAACAAAACCAGAAAACCGTTAAGCCGACGAGGAGTACAACTCAGCTCTGTCCCCAAACCCGTTTTGCAATCGATCATTTTTATTCCTTGTCATCGTTATGGAAATTAGCACAGCCATGGCGATAAATCCCGAACTGCGTTCATTCAAAGATTTTTCTACTTTCGGATGTTCTCACGCGTGTGAGAATGAAGCAGGAAGTAACAGGACTCACAAATGTGAGACCAGAAATTAAATGTTATTTACATTGCGTCGATTGCCACTCAGCTCGTACTTTTCAAATCTTTACCACTAATTCAGAATGTATAATATTCCTACATATTATGGAGGTCACAATCGTGCTATTTCTGAACCGCAAGTGATAAAATTACGGCGTCCCAGTCCCTTACTGCTGGAGAAGTTGAGATCGTCCGAGTTGGGCGCAAAAATTTCCCATCTTCCATGTTTTAAACGGAAACCCGCAAAATTTTGGTCGGATTCGGATTTCCGGGCTAATTTTACGTGCAATAAGCCCATCGGGCGCAATCCACCGTGCGCAAATTGGCGCAACTATTTATCTCCGTTGCTTGCTGTCGGATTGAAAGCATTAAACGCTAAACTTTAGCATGTCGTCTTCCTCTCGATCCGAATGTTGATAGTAAATTTTGAATGGACGAATTCCGACGGTCGGGAGGTTTTAACAAAGAGAGGGAAATTTCAACGAATTTTAGATATACGTGAACTCCTTTGTTCACGCCGTAAGCGTTGGTGGCTATGCGCGTATGAGACCTGGGATCAACACCGACTCGGGGCGAGAATTTCTTTACTGCCTGCGATTCTGCAAGTAATTTTTAGGACTTGGGAGACGATTTCATCCCTCACTAATTTCGGATATATTCTGGCATTGTAGGTATTTTCACCAGTAGCAGGATTGGACGTAACCTCAAACGAACGAATTCCGATGATCACTCAGTGGTCTATTTTGCATAATTGGTGCGAAAAAAAAAATGTAATTTTCCTCTCAGGCTGTACTGCAGTGGCATTGCCCGAGTGATTGTTAACATCTATAGGCCAGTCTACTGGTTTTCTCAAATACTTGTTTGTCTTAGTAAGCCATGCCGTTGAACGTTGGAGTACCTAAATAAAATCGGAGAAATGGGAGGTGACCTAATCGGTTGGTTACAAGGTTCCTAATTAGAATGAGGTGTTTCTTCGTGCCCCAAGTGCAATAGCCAACTCACAGCAAGATAAGAGGGTGGGCTTTCTTCGTTTTAAACGGAATTTGTTTCAGACTATCAGGTATCTGCTAATTAAATTTTGTATTGAGAAATCTGAAACTTATATATTTTACTGAGCTCTCCAGAAAATCGCACCACCTTGCATGTTTTCTTTGTGGTGGCTGTGTCAATGAGTAATTAACATCAACATGCAATTAAATAACATTACTTGCGCCCGTTGAGGGTATTTCGGTTTTTGTTTCTGGAACATCTTCAGGAGTGCTTAAAAGTTCTTGTTCATTTCAACAGTGGCATCTTGTGAAAGTCAAGTAAAAATTGAGCTACATTTGAAGAACTTTAGTTTGAATAAAAATTGAATAAAATAATAAATTCAGTGAGAGATTGAAAACTCAAAAATGAAAAATAAAATAAAGAAAGAAAATGAAAAAAGAAGAACAATTTAAAAGAATTAATAATTAATTCTTTTAAATTGTTCTTCTTTTATTCAATTATTGAATAAAAAATGAATAAAAGATAAAGAATCTATATTAAATACGTTCATATCCTAACCCTTTTTAGTATGCAAAATTTGCAAAATAGCTATTTGCACCAGAACTTCAGATGTTCCGCAATTCCAACCTATTTTGATCCATATCGATTTTTTCATGCTAATAATGCAAAAGGGCCCACTGTGGATCAGGGTGGTTTTATGACGAGTTTAAAACTGAATAAATCATCAGCTTACCTATTTCGTGACTTGTATTTTGTTACGAAATAGTTAGGGTAAAAAGGTACCGTAATATATTATTTTCTAATAAGTACATTAAAAAGTAATATTTTAGAATTAAAAAGTCTTTTTAATTCTAAAATATTATTTCTATTTCTAGTTCTATTATTTAATTACAAATTAAATTATTTAACACCAAATTTCTCCACCGCCGAGTGATGACTTTTTCCTCCAGACGGATGATTTATTTCTAATTTTTAGGGAAAAATAATTAAATTTTTATTCCTCACTAATTTTGGATCCTTCGCCTTCGGCCTAAGTCCTTCGAAATCC
This sequence comes from Pilophorus perplexus, assembly GCA_955831195.1. Taxonomy (NCBI): domain Eukaryota; kingdom Metazoa; phylum Arthropoda; class Insecta; order Hemiptera; family Miridae; genus Pilophorus; species Pilophorus perplexus. The sequence goes on from OY037010.1 coordinate 23,984,741, forward strand.
TCATTGGCGGCCTCTTTTTCATCTCCACAAAACCCCAGGGGTTAATGAGATCGGGATGAAAGTAACTTTCTAACTACAACTACAACTGTTGTAGGCACAACCAGAAGAAGAACCTCAAAAGGGCGACTGAAGTGCCCGAGCGAAGCGAGCCCCCCCCCCCCCCCCCCCCCCCCTACTAGTGTAAGTTTAAAATTGTCCAGCCATCACTGAAGGGGCCAAAGAAGAGTAGGTGCCGCCTAAGGAATGCGTGTAATCACCGTCGTTAGGTGGATTTATCGTTTAACCTTCCGCCGCACCCACACCAGAAGAGCCAATAAACTTCAACCGCAGTTAGCCAGATGTTCAAAATTAATTTCGTGCACTTGAAGGAAAGAGCGAAGGGTGTGATTCTGGCCTTTTGATTTATGTGTGAATCGCACCGCTCCAAAAGTGAGGGTGAGGGTCAGAAGTAGACGATAGGAGTTTATCTACCGCGGGCGTACAGCATATCATTTGAGTTCCGCAAGGGAGTTTTCAGATCTTTCCGAGTTTGTAGACTAAAAAAAAAAACAAAAAAACGCCATGACCTGTAAATTTTGGTTTGTGACTCAGAGCGTTATGTCTTCTCGGGATCGGCAAGCCTGTTCGAAGGACGGATGAAGAACGCGTCTGATTCAGCAGTGGCCGGCACGTTCCGACGAGGAATTGCGCAGCCTTGGCCGACAAATCACTTCGTGATTCATCGAGTGACAATAACATTTTTGCCCTCCCTCGTTTATGGCGCCAAGGTGCGACATGGTTGACGCCAAACTATAAATGCTTTGGTTTCAACCATGTCGAGCCTCGGCAAAAATACTACACTGTCTTATGAGAAAACATCTGTAGTTTATGTACACAAGCTCCTATTACATTTACGATCACATTAAATTTTAACTAACTCGACGACATTTGCGTACGACGGTATTTTTATTGCAAGTATGTTACAGAGCATTAAAAATCAATCCAAACATCGTTCTAGTCGATAAAATTGTAAGTAGAAATGCAATTTATTAGAAATGTCATGATGATCTTTTGTACTTTTCTTTTAATGGTATAGCTCGGACACTCTGTTATTCAGCGCCCGATTTCGACGAATTTTGTCACATTCAAGCCAATGCTGGATGCACTGGAGTTGACCTAGAAGTCATGAATTCTCTCTTCAAACTTAAAAAATCTACTATCTCTACTATGAGATTTGATGTAAAAGCCTCAGCTGCCGATGTCAATATCATACTTTTAGTTTTTTATCATACTCATTGTTTTTTTGTATAGCAACAAATGAAGTTTAAAAAAATCCCTACAGGAATTTTAATCTGATTTGCATGATTTTTTGAGGAATTTTAATTCCATTTGTCATATTATGAAGGCTGTACAATGTAGAACGTTATCTTTTATGACATAAAAGTATATGGAGTTACACGAACATGTCATGTTCGTGTATCTCCATACATAAAAGATAACTCCGAAGAGGATGGTACTTCGTGTCCACTGTCAATTGTAAACGTCATTTAAATCAAATTTCTTATAATGAACGGTTAAGAAACTTTCTGGCGATTAAAAAGTAAAATCTAAGACTCGTTGTACATACTTTTATTTGCTGAAGAACTCAATTCGCGGGGATGACCGGGGCACAACACCAAAACACGGCACTAAGCGAGACAGTAAATTACGGCGTGGCGGCCCTAGCTAGAGAGGGGACACTCGAGTTGCCTGGCGTGGCTTTGAAAGTCTACTGAACGCGGCGAGTGGACCCCAACTGACGATCCCTCCTGCCGGTCCCCCACCAGGAATGACACGGCTCCAGGCAGGAACCATCCCAAAGCACTCACACAATCGCATATGGTGACATATTTGAAGTAGGAATTCTTACTATCAAAAGTGTGTTTTACAGGCATGAAAACTCATTATATACCTACATTAAATAAAACGCTGGTGTCAAATCCTTGCCTCTTATATTTTCTAATGGATTCCCAATTTTAACAATCCTTTTAAAAAACTGCCAAAAGGCGGAAAGCGGTCAGGAGATAGTACCTACTAGATAGATAGTACCTCATGTTTAAGAATAAAATGATGAATTGCGTGGACTGGTAAAAATATAATAAAATTGTTATAAAATTCGTCGCTAGTTATAACACATCTAACATTTTGTCGAAAACGAGGTTAGGGCTAGCTAAAACTACTAGCACTAAAAGTGCCCCAAATTTCTCCAAATTTTCCCAGGATGTGTTTCAGCATGATGTCCAGAATCCAAATCTAGATTTCACGTTTATTTAAAGTACTAGCAGCCCCACTATTTTTATTTCCTGTACTAGCACTATCCTAGGATGTGTTTTAATAATTAAAACACAATAATTATTATTGTATTTTAGTAATTTTGGGGAGTGTTTTAATAATGTACTAGCACTATTCTAGATATAGGATAATATCCTATATTATAGGATGTGTTTTAATAATTAAGATACAATTATTGTATTTTAGTAATTTTGGGGACAGTTTTAATAATGGATGTATTTTAATATTAATTGGATTATATTTACTAATAATTGGCTGTATATTAATGATTTTAGGATGTGTTTTAATTTAATGGATGTATTTTAATTTCCTGTACTAGCACTAGGATGTGTTTCAGCATGATTTCCAGAATCCAAATCTAGAATTTCACGTTTCTTTTAAGTACTAGCAGTCCCACTATTTTAATTTCCTGTGCAAAATTTACCAAGTTTATACAGGATTTGTTTCAGTATGATGTTCATAATCCAAATTTAGAATTTCGCGTTTCTTCAATACATGTATGAACTTCGTGAAAAAACCCTTGTGTTTGTCAAATCCGCAATGTGCCAAAATTGCGGATTTGACAAACACAACGGTTTTGGTTTATTATTCTTGGAATAATACACCTATGTTTTCGCGACGGGGGTCGACGACTCCGATCGGGCTCAAAATTTGACATTATCCGTTTCAAGAGGTCTACATTCTAAATCCGAAATGTCCGTCCGCCGTCCGCCGTACGCCGTCCGCCGTCCAGGCCGTTTTGGGCAGTAGGAATTTTTTTTAAAATCTGAAATTTCGGCAAAATACTTGGTTTACCATCTAGTTGTGCCCGCAAGGTTTTCAGTCCGATCGGCCAAACCCGTGGGGCGCTATGGGGCTATAATGGGGCTACGGGAGGGGTTTTTTGAAGGCTTTTAGCTATGGGATCGAGTTAGGTGTCGTTTTCGAAGTATTTTTGGACGTAGAATCCATTTTTTGGGGTCCCGGAACGATCCGATTTCACTAGGGCGATCTTTAGGGCATTCGTGGGGCTAAAAATGGGATTTTTGAAGGATCCCAGGATGTTAAATATTTTTCGAGTAAAAAATACAGCATTTTTGAAAAAGACACATTTTTGAACAAAAAATCCAAAAAAAAAATTTTTTTTGAGATAAAAATCCAAAAAAAAAAATTTTTTTTTTTTTCATTGACAGAATTAAATTTCTGCACAAGTAACGTATATCAAAGAATAATAAACCCTTGTGTAAAATTTGCAGCGTTTTTTAATAAAGTGTCCGATTCTACTCTAGGAACCATTCTGCATTCTGTTACTCTGTGCAAGGAACCCTACTATTCCTACGAGGGGCCCCTCGTGTTTGTGATCTTCAAGTACCAAACCATTAGTACGAACACATTCCAGTCAAGGAAGTTGACTGGAATGTGTTCGTACAGCAGGAATTCCTGCTCGAACTGCAGATCCATTCAGGCCTGAATCCAGTCTAGGGACTTCACCAAAAAAAATTTGGAGCTGCCCTTCGCTTCGACGACCTGGTAACGACCTTAGCTTTTCCCTTTCGTTGGACATACGAGTAGGTAATTTTGATTCATATTCAAAAATTTTGAACAGTTGACATTTTGGAAATTTGTTTCACCCTTTGATTTGCCGCCTTGGGTGATAGCTGTTAAATTTAGTTATTTTTGCACTCCATGCAACCCCTATTTTTTTTTATTTTTTTTTTTTTTTAATTTTTTTTTTTTTCGTTTTTCGTAACGCCACTGTGAAGGCCCCTTTTGTTGTAATAACCCAGATGTTAATTTATTTTATTTCATCATTGCTTGTGTATCGAATTTTCGACTTGTTCACGCTATAGCCATGAAAAATAACATGGGATTTTCTTTCTCACAAACACCTGTTGGAATCCTATCTTTGTGTGCCCACCATAGTGTACAGGGAAATTCATATTAGGTGAGATGTGTCAGGACCAGCGTACTTTCATTCTCTCTATCTCTCTCTCCCTAGACCTTCGAAATTCATGAAAGGTAAATAATGTTCTGTGTAATTCTGAAAAACAGTGACTGAAAAAAGAAAAAAAGAAATTTGTTTTTTGTTTTTTACATGAAAAATATTAAATATTTGACCTCCTGGGATCCATCAAAAATCCCATTTGTAGCCCCATGAAAGCCCTATAAATCGCACCAGTGAAATCGGATCGTTCCGGGACCCCAAAAATGGATTCCACGTCGAAAAATACTTCGAAAACGACACCTGACTCGATCCAATAGCCAAAAGCCTTAAAAAAAACCTCCTGTAGCCCCATTTTAGCCCCATAGCGCCCCACGGGTTTGGGCGATCGGGCTGAAAACCTTGCGGGCACAACTAGATGGTAAACCGAGTATTTTGTCAAAATTTCAGATTTTAAAAAAATTCCAACTGCCCAAAACGGCCCGGACGGCGGACGGCGTACAGCGGACGGACATTTCGGATTTGGAATGTAGACCTCTTGAAACGGATAATGTCAAATTTTGAGCCCGATCGGAGTCGTCGACCTCCGTCGCGAAAACAGGTGTATTATTCCAAGAATAATAAACCAAAATGTATGAAAACCATATTGTACGCAGAAGACGCTCCAATTCCCAGCTCAAGATTTCTCTTTAAGGGAACTGTTATACCTATTTGGAATTTTTTGACTTATATTTTGCAACTCAAAATTTTGTATGAATAAATGCCTTAAAAACCCGCATTCCACGAGTTTAAAAAAACACGAACAAAACTCTGCAAATTAGGGTTGCATCTGTGGGACCATTATGTTGTATCTAATATTATACCTAACTAGGGACGAAACTATCGTCACGATAGAATTAGTTTAGGCGAGAATGTGGTCCGCGTCAGCGATGACAATTCATGAATCATTACTGGGGTTGTACCAATAGGACAGAACAGCACCAGACTCTGGTGACCAGAGAGAAAGTCGAGGAAGCACAGCAAACCTTGTATTGAGGGCCTTGCAAGGTAAACCTTATATTGAAGGCAGAGAGGAGACGCATGTGAGTATGGAATTTGGTGGACAGCAAGGATAATCCAGATTATTAACGAGTGGATCTGCAGGCTGAATGGAGAGCCAGGTTACAATCTGAGGCAATTCCTCATGGAATACGGCTACTTTAGATCATTCCAGGTCAAGATGGGCTCCCATGCATCGATACCGCTTTCAAAATTACTTTGACAACGACACCTCACATTAACTCCTACAACTCCACCAAAAGGCCCGCGCCTTTCCAGCGTTTGATGCGATGAGCCTGTAAAACTGATGGGATCAATAGCTACCTACCTACTATATATACAACGACTTGAATAAAACATTTTGCGAAAATTTCAGATAAAACAAAAAAATCCTAGGTCCCAGTCGGCAGTCAGAAGACACAGACGGCAGTAAGGAATATGAGAACCAAAGACCCGAACATAAAATGCCCTAGGAAGAGGTTTACTAGGAAATGTATCTCGTATGGAGTATAAGAGAATTGTGTCCGGTTCCTAGAAGTTAACCAATAAAGAGGAACCTTTTGTCCTGTCGCCGCAGGAAAAGGAAGACCCTCTTTTGTGGTCGCAGACGTCCCTCCCGGCGGTGAACGGGACCCGGCAAATGGGATACGTGTTCCCGTCGATCCTTGGACAATTTCATTTGCCACCTCAGCCGGTCATTCGCACCATTAATTGAATTGGCTCTAGTAAATGAGCGAGGAAGTGCAATGTACCTAGGAATATGATGTAAGGTTCAATGTACCTGTCATTGCTATAAGTACATCCTAATTATATTGTACACGTTATTTGTGGCGACACGCCAATGTGCCCCTACAAACCCAACACCCAGGAGACTCGACCCACATAATACCTACTCTACCAGTACGATGGAAGCTGCCACAGGGAGGTTTGCTTTTTTTTTTTTTTTTTTTTTTTTTATAGCAAGGAACATGCTTTAGCCGTGGCCTGACTGCCCAAAAACGATAGGCGGGAAGGGAGACGCGGGAGTGTCACGTTTATGTCCCGCGTCAGTGGGGATTATAATATAATATATTATATTGTGATGGTAGCCATCACATGTCGGTTCAGTGATTAAAATAGTTATGGTCAAGGAATACACATTGTTAACCCTTAACGTCCCATGGTATCCATATGGATACAGATTTTCAGCTGAGTTTTCCCGGTAGTCATAACAAAGGATTCGGGCAAACAAATAGTCCTTGATCCTTTTGATGATCTAACCTGCTCAATGAAACCCGCCGATAGGTCATAAGTGCTGATAACAGTGATAAGACTGTTGTGAGAGTGGTCCCACGTCAACAATGCCGGTACCCCGTGAATTGGTGAGTTTGACACTGATTATATGTAAAAGTATTTTGTTTTCAAGGAAACCTAGTTCACATTCTATGGAAAAACATCTGCTGAATCGATTAGAAAAATCGCTTTTGCTGGATTTCTCAGATTTGGGGGTAAATGAGTGAAAATAGTGAGGTATCTTTTTGGATACCTTGGGATCACCTTGTCGGCATGTGGATTCCATTTGGATCCCTTGGGAAGCAAGAGTCGGAAAATTCCTTCCACGGGTGTCCATATGGAGCCTTTGGGATATGAGTGTCTTGTTCGTATTGATTTGTATCTTTGTAGAAACGATCTTAGACGGAAATGATATTTTTATTTTTTCTGATTCCGATGATTCTGATATTTGGCTTTGCTGAACCAGGGCTCGCTTCGCTCTGTCTACCATTTTCTCGCCGGGGGGAGGGGGGTTGCTTCGCTTGGCTGAGAATTTTATCGGTGGGGAGCTCGCTTCGCTCGACCTATATGTGTATATAGATTTCATCAATAATTCTCATCTCAGAAAATTCGTAATAAATCATCTTATCAAAAATTTGATAGATCAGAGTAGGAGCCTAACCTACCAGAAGCCTCAACAAACATCATTTCCTTTGTTTCGGATTTTCTAAGATTGCAAGAGAACCATTGGGTCTACCGACTTCGTTTTGCGCTTGAATTAAAGTCAATTACATTTACTACAACATTCCTTCCTATAACATCTCTCTAGGTGGAGGGGGTCCTGCCGAACTTTGGCTCGCTAGATAGTCAAAACCAAAAAATTGCACTTTTTGCGAAAATCGGCCAAATTTTGAAGTGCTGTATCTCGGCATCTATTGGACCTACAGACCTGTGGTCGCGCTCAAACGGTAGCAAATTTAATCCTCTTCAACAAACATATAAACTTTTCTTACACAAAGTTGATAGTTTTTGAGCTATACTCAAAAAAGCAAGGAAAAATCGAAACTTTCTCAGGTTTTGCCTTTTTCTCCATGACCCGTCTCGAAATTTTGTTTGCAAACCTCAGATTCGGAGTCAGCACCTCAAAATACATAGCGAACCATAGAAACCAAAACTTGTTTCTATTTCACAGTATGGAACACCTAATGACTAGACTAAAAGGAGAAAAGACAGTAAGGCGTATAATTTTATGTAGGTAGGTTACGTAATTTGTGTAGCCAAAACCCTACGGACTAAGCCTAGGTACCGTTTGTGTTTCATGCCTTTTATTTATTTGTTCAAAAATATATTGAAGTTCATTGATACGTTCGTTGTTTATGTTGATAACTCCAACACTCCTGTCCCAAGGTATCCGTTTGGACACCGTCCAGCGACACCCCCGTCCCAAGGTATCCAAAAAGATACCGTACATAAATGTATCTGTATTTTCAAAATATGGGACTACTTTGACTTCTGGAGGGTACCATGCATCCTTTTTACCCAAAATTGAGTAAAAAAACAAAAAAAATCAGAAATTTTCCAAAAACTAAAAAAGCTGGGACGTTAAACATTGTTCAAGAGGTGTTTTGCTTGTTTTTACATTTGGCGCCCAACGTGAACTTGAACTGCCTCACGTCAAGGTCCCGGCCACCGAGGAGAGCCATGGTAGATCCCTTTGAGACTGGCCCAGCCACAAGCGGCTGGCAGACTCTTGAGGGGATCAAAAATCTGAGGATTTTCCTATTATGTAATCTGTATTTTTTTGTCTAATATGAATCGTTGCACTTGAAGGAACCCAATTTCGCTGACAGCAGGCTCCGCGAGCCAACAGGGTTCCGCTTTGGCACCCCCTCGTGCTCCTACGTGGATTCGAATAGTTGTTGAAACTTTCGTTTGCATCAGGATGATTTGATGGCAGGAGACGTTCACAATAATTGTAAACGTAAAAAGGTAGTCCAACAAGAATTATTCTTGTTGGACTACCTTTTTATTTGGTGGTGCTTAACCAGCGGCAAAATCCTGGGTGTATCACTAAATTTGCTCTTCTCCACCAATAATGCGCATATATGAGGGAATAATTCGCATGTTTTTTCATATTTTACTGTCACAGGGTTCTTAGGTAATTCACAATCGAAGGGCACTCAAGAATCTCATTTCTATGAAGAAGTTGTTCGGGGAATAGCGCGAATTTTCATCGATCCAACATTTCGTAAAATCGCCAGAGTTGCCAGGTGCAGTTCACTCCTGGTTGAAGCCGCTTCTATTTGAGCATACCGAATGACCGTGGACAGAATGACCTTGAGCTCCATCATGGCAAATTTCTGACCTGAAAATGCCCAACAGGTATTATCAGATAATACTTCTATCGTACCTCATGTTGTTAGTCTATCTAAATATTGCTGTGAAAGCCAACATAAACAATCACTGATGAAGGTACGCAGCTCAGCTCACATGAAGCCGCAGTTTCTCGATTTGAAACTTACCAATGCAGTTCCTGGGGCCCGCGCTGAACGGGATGTATGCAAATGGGTGGCGTTTGGCGCAGTTTTCGGGCAAAAACCTGTCAGGATCGAACCTCTCAGGGTCGGGGAAATACTTGGGATTTCTATGCATGAAGAACGGCATGAGGATGACATTTGAACCGGCAGGTATTGTGGGGAAGTCCTCTGAAAACTCATACGGTATTACTAGGGGTTGATGAATAGTTATAATACAAATCGTAAATAAGTTGTAATGAGGTCGAGAAAACCATCTATTCTGAGGGAATTCAGCTAACTTACTTAAAGGTATGTCTTCGGTTATGTACCGGGAAATGTAGGGAACAGAAGGGTACAGTCTGAGACATTCTTTGATGAATCTATCGAGGTAATTCATGTTCTGGACATCGATCAACGTCGCTTCTCTTTTATCGTCCCCGAAAATCTCATGCTGCTCCTGGTAGGCAAGCTCCTGGATTCGTACCAAAATACGAATTAATGGGCAAGACAACAATAGGAAGTGTGGATATCAACTATAGGGGAAGCCACGGGAGGAAGCGAAGGCATTCCTCTTCAATACACAATGATCCAATGCGCTTATTAAATTGCAGGGAGTCGAAGAACCTGAGTTTGTAAAAGGCATTCTGAAACTGACAGCAGTAGGGTCCTGTCATGCCAAGACTGAAAAATCCCAGCCTTTTCCGCCCTTCCGGTGTGGTGACGATCATTTCGTACTCACCTGCATCTCCGGATTTTGACCCAGCTCGAATAAGGCGAACTCTAACACTGCTGCTGTAGTATCGTGGCCCTGAAAATGAAAGGTTATAATTTTGCACTCCACATCAAATCCATAGGTACCAGGATTTGAAGAGTTCACTCCAAAATCCGTCACTTCCTTTTTTGAATGAATTTAGCTCGTTAATACTCTCTCCTGACCTTAGTAATAATCCGTGTACCTCAGTTCGGTAAAAATATAGGTAGTTAACCATAGTCACAAGCGGCAATACACCCCACAGGCGGCAAAGCTTTTTTCAAGTTTCAGCAGCTCATAGTATTTTCTCTTGCTCACGGTTATACCTAATGAAATCTGACAATAGCGACTTATTCCTCATTGAATGTAGTTTTTTGAAGGCTAGTGAAACATCATATTAGTCCAACTGCTTGTAATGTAAATATAAATTGAATCAACAAGGCGTTGATTGTATTGAGGACCCCCATACACGCTTCAATTATCGACTCTATTCCACGCTAACGACACTAAATTACATACGAGTCTTGTAAAATTTAAAAAAAAAATTACCTACCCCCATCGATTACGAGACTTGTAACGGCTTCATTAAATGATCACCAGTTGGTATGCTGAAATTGGAGTTCCTAGTGCAATAGCTCGGTAAAGGCCAATAGTTTTGGATTCATCAGCCAAAATCATCTCTGTTTCAGATGCCTCGAGCTCAAAGAGGAGAACGTCCATCACGACCTACGTGTAAGAGGAGAGTGTCTATCTACATAAGAGAAGAATGTCCATCAAGACATCTGCAAGGAGGTACCTACTTACTTGATAAAATTCCTAACTTTCTTATCTCTGCGGCAAAATGAGAAGCTTTCCAGAGTTTTACGAAAGATTTTATACAGGGGTTCACCACCTTACCACACCTAAGGGTTCATATTGCCCTCACCAAAAGACCATGTGGTAGTTATCAACTTTTTTGGAAGCCGGGTTCTATTGAGATACGAATTTGGTTCAGCGGTAATTTCCCAGGAGTGATGTTGAGGTATAATGAGAAACTTGTTTCTGAAGAGGTTTCGACTAAAAAGTTAACAATTTTATACAATTCGTAGCCATGTTACGTGCACAAAATGGGTAATTACCAATCTGTTAACAGATTGAGCGAAAGTTATTGTGTGCTGCATCAGCACAGACGAGACGACAAAAGTGGAGCATTGGCAGTGAAGAGGGGGTGAGAGGGAAGACCCGATGACGGTGCTCGAGTAGTGGTCGTGAATTGTCCGTCAGAGGAAAACAGAGAACAGTTTTGTGAAGAATATTAATATACCGTTTATAAGGGAAAGTAGTGGCAACTTCACCCCGGCATCCAGGGGTAGGAGGTTGGGGGGGGGGGGGGGGGGATCTTTACAGCCAGAATAGGTACAGAAAAAAAACAACTAGGGGTCCATATTTCCACTCGCTCCTTTATCTATTTATCGCAGTTTATTTTTTATCTTTAGTTTTTTTGCTCTCCCAAAAAAAGTTGTGAAATGTTGCTCTGAGGCCCTCGATAACAGACAAACCAAATTTCTTTCTGGGTTGTCTCCCTTGGTTCTTACCTCAAATAGAAATGTGTCAACTTCTTCTCTGATGTCGGAGTCAGAAAGTGATTGACCGAGGTCCAGTTCCAAGAGTTTGTCCAGGAAAGCTTGCCTTTTCTTCACTAGGAATTTAAATCATCAGAATAGATTTCCTCTTTCAATAATACGCGCAGTCCGTACTTCCATGTTAACCCTACGTTAAAACCCGCATCTTACTTCCAACTTCTCTATCGGTCACGTTTTTGACTTGGCGCTCTCGTTCTTCTTTATATACAGCTTTCCTGTCAGCAATTATCTGAAACAAAGCCGCATCAAACAACTCCACGATTCACGTTTTATTCCTATATTCAGTCGAAACCCTCTCACCTTGTCTGTGTATGCGTGAAGGAATTTCACGTCCCTTTCGTTTTCGTTACCGATGGATGTCAAATTCCAAAGCCAATCCCGCCGCAAGTACAAATTCTGAGTTCTGTACACAGCTGCATAGGTCACCCTAACATGTAAAATACGCAGCTATTAGGTACCTACTTGAGATTTCCTCAAGAAGAAGCCAACCAAGAAAACCCTTAAGGAGGGAATATTCCATGTAGTAGTTAATCTATGTTGCGGGTTAGATTACATTAGTAGTTACAGCAGTAATCCTCCAGTACACTATTCATTTCGACTTACCTCCCTATGGCAGACACGTAGTCTGAACTGTGATCATCTTGGCTGTTCAATGATACTCCCATTGCTGCTTCTATTGAAAAAATGTGGAATTAAATTTATGTCTTCGGACATATTTATTGAAAAATTCATTATTAAGTATATTCAAAAGGCTTTGAAAAAGATTTGCTCTAAACAAGCATTATTGAATAATCTTAAATGCGTACCGCCTATGACGTCCAATGTGCACCTTGAGATTTTCTCCATGGGATCAAATGGACGGCCTTCCTCCAGGAGTTTTTTCACAAATCTTTTTGCGTTTTCATACATTGTTACGGACTTATCTTCCAGGATTTTGAAATGAAAAGTTGGCGTCAGCAACTTCCTCCGCTGGTGCCACTTCTTCCCTAAAATTTTGACATAGCACCCATTAATTCGATATGAGCTCATAGTACCTATCTTCGTTGTGCTGTATAACGGTTAGGTATATTCTATTGTTACGTGACAACATTAAATGTTCTACCAAATTTTAGTAGAAATGGGACTTACCCTTGCTGACTAGTAATCCTTCCTGTAACCAAGATCGTATCGATGCGTACTCGACCCCTTTTTCAATGTACTTCATACTCGACAGCACAATCTGTAGGAAGGTATTCGCGGTAAGAAAATTTAATGGTTCATTTCAGATTTGAAGATTGCTTGAAGAAACAATTCTTCATGTTTATATCGTATGTAACGTAACGGATTACCTCGACGTCTTTGGGGTCATGGACGAACACCATCGGTACGCCAATGAGCCAAATGACACAAATTCGGTCCCAACCTTCGACGACGTTCTTTTTGAGCCACTCCATCAGTTCTGGAAAATCGAAAGGAAAAATTTTATAACTCACAACATTTTATAGTACAGGAACTTATTTTGCATTTTGCTTGATACTGCAGCTTACATTATACTGCGTAAATATACGCTCAAATAACATTGAAAATGTTATCTATATCTGTAAAAGAAAGTCGTGTTAGTTAGATTATAATATAATCTAACTCGTTCAGTCGTTCTTGAGTTATATATTATATAACTCAAGAACGACTGAACCGATTTGGCTGAGAATTGGTGGGGGGGAGGTAGCTTAGCACCAGGAGACGGACATAGGACACTTATTATCCCGTTCCCAGATCGGGCACGAAGCATTCTTTTGCGACGAGAGCCGGGTCAAAAAGCCTCGTTACTATATAGGGAATGGAAGAAGGAAAATGAAGTTCCACTTGCGTTACAAGACGTGCCCAAAAGCTTCTCTCCTTTTCAATAAATCCCCCCCGTTTGGTCCCGCATTCGACCGCTAGCGACACCTCTGAGAGTATCCTCGATACTAATAAGGGCCTAAGAGTGTGCCTTTACGTTCACAGATCGCACCAGGTTACACCCACTGCATAAATAAATATCCACAACATGGATATTTTAATTTATTATCAAGCGAGACGCTAGTCTTGCGATGCCAAGCTAAGAGAGACGCGGCGCCTATAATATACCTACAGTTAAGAAGAACCGGCCAACTTCCGCCCCCTCCCGACACCACCCCGTCCATCCGAAAAAACATTTTTCCCCATATTCGGTGATCGGCGAGTGTCCTGAGCAGAAATATACCAAATTTGGAGGGTTAGACATCTTCCATCATCAAAATCCTGGGTGCTCAAAATGCATGTTTTGGGGCTTTCTTCCTTTTTTTTTTTTTCTTTTTTTTTTCTCGGCATTAGCCACTCGTACAGGTCAAACCGCTCAACCGAATTCATTGAAATTTGGTATGTGAGTCAGGTTTGGTGTGTGGGAGTGCCTGTTGGGGGTTTCAAATGTTTTCGACGATTAGGGAGGGTGGGGTAGATGGAAAATCGCAATTAACATCATTTCCCGTCAACAGATTTAGATGATACTTAGTGTGTGGGTGAGGTTTGAAGTCCTGATTGACCAATAATTATTAGGGTGGGGGTGTTGCAGTTGAGTGGGGGCAGGAGGATCTGTTACGGATGGTCCGATTTCAATGAAATTCGGTATGCGAGTCATGTTTGGTGTATGGAAGTGCCTATGAGGGTTTAAAATTTATCCCCCCCAAAAAAAAACCCACAGGGGTTAAAAAGATGAGGGATTTTGATAGAGCTTTTGAAGGGTGGCAGGAAGTCGTTTTTCGACTAGTTTTGGACGTATAATCCAATTTTCTGGGTCCCACATCCTTCCACTTACTTAACAAGACATTTTTAAAAGAAATAATGATTAATTTTAATTTTTTTTATTGAAATATAATTAATTTTGCACAATTTATAACAAAGAATGATAAACCCTTGTGTAAATTAAATTTACGCTACAACCTTGCAGGCTGCAAATTGCAGCGTTTTGTCTATGTTAGCAGTGCCCAACGTGTCGAACCCTCATGACGCTCAAGCATTGTTGGATAGTATCAAATGCGTGTAAGGCACTTGGTTGGGTGAATCAAAATGATGATGAGATTATAATATCATATCAAATCATCATATCATCATACAATAATATAAAATCGTGTTGGTCGCCGTATGGTTTGTTGGTACGGGATAACGCGTTCCCGAGTGAGTTTTTTCACTTTCCGCTCGCTGGCCGTTTAGGGGGTCGAAAAAATTACGAAAAAATACGAGCCGTATAGATCAGAACTGGAGGTAGACGTCGGTCAAATCGAAAATCCGAAATTCGCCAGGGAAATTCGTCGAAAAATCGTCTTTCTCCCGTTTGTCCTCCGTTTTCCACTTTCAACTCGCGCCAAAGGCCGTTTAAGGGGTCGAAAAAATTACGAAAAAATACCAGCCGTAGGTATAGATCAGACCTGGAGGAAGACGTCGGTCAAATCGTAATTCGGAAATTCGCCCGGGAAATTCGCCGGAAATTCGTCGAAAAATCGTCTTTCTCGCGTTTGTCCCACGTTTTTTCGGGTTCAAAAATACCCAGTAAGGAGCCATTTTTTGGGTATGGTATCCGCGAGCCAAATGCGCGCCAAAATATGGCCAATCCGATTCCGAAGTCGGATTTTAAAAAAACCGAGGGGGAGGGGGCGATTTCACGGTGAGAAGACAATTGGATCCTTTTAATTCGCGCGGGGCCAGGGATCTTAGAAAACGGAGGGTCCAGGGACCTTTGATAGATGGAGAGGCGGGGAAACTGGTCGGCCGAGTATACAAGTGATTTCACTAGAACTCTGACAGGGGGGCCTTACTTCGCTCAGCTAATCATTTTATCGGCCAGGGGGCTCCTTGGCTCGGCCATCCATGGGAAAAAATTATTGAGGGAAAACTTTTCAAATTTGATTAGACAGAGAGGGGGGGGGGGGCGTTGCTTCGCTCGGCTGTTCATTTTCTCGCCAGAGGGGGGCTCGCTTTGCTCGGCCACCACATAAGTAGAATATATATAGTTTTTTATTTATTTTAAAAAAATGATCTACATTCTGAGATAGATTGAGCGCCCTCAAGGATTTTTTACGTTTTCTCCTCCTTCAACCCCCTCTCCTTCCCTAAAGAAGGGTAGGAGTGGGGATTTCAGCCAATATCATTTTATCAGCCAGGGTTTGATGTTGAAGGAGCAGTTGACCCCACGTGAATTTGGCTCGGCTTCACTCCAACTGCCTATACCCCCCCCCCCCCCCCCCGCCATCATTCTTCACTCTGAGCGGGTGGGACATCAGCCTTTAAGGGGCGCTCGCTAGGTCTACGACATCTCTCCCCGAAGGAAATGGATGTAAATTAAATGAATCGATTTAAATTGAATCGATTATTTAAAAAAAGTTGAATTGAATTTAAAAAAGTTGAATTAAATTAAAAATAATAATTTCCTAAACGGTAAGCCCTAAAAATACGCCGATTTTTTCTATCGTCTCTGCTACGAATAGGGGGGGGGGGGCGCGGACCCCCCCCCCCCCCCCCGGCCGAGCGAGGCGAGACCCCCCCTGTCCGAATAAGCGCTCGGCCGAGCGGAGCGAGGCCTTATGTCTGAGTAGGGGTTTGAACGTGTCCATCGATGCTACGCACCCCACAGGCGGCAATACACCCCACAGGCGGCAATACACCCCGCTAGGGGAGCGAGCGAAGCGAGCCAGAGAGACTAGTAATCTTATATTATAATCTTTGGCCTTCGTCTGTTCAGAATAATATTATGTGGTTTGCTGTTATCACAGCACGGACACTCGTCCCAATTACGTATTTTGATTGATGGTTGATCAATCTAAGATATTTCCACCAAATAATAATTGGTTTTCGAGTGGAAAATATCTTAGATACACATTATGTCTGACGTCTCAGATTAAGAGATTTAATATGCCGACTCATTTTATTCTTTCAGACTTCTTTTGACGAGTCATTTGCTCTACGCCAGGAAGCTGCTTAAAACAAAACCAACAAATTCTTGAAGTTTGCGACGAGAGAATGTTAAGCTCTTGAAAGTAAGCTCAATACATCGCACACACCGTCGTTTTTGGAGTTTTCAGGCGAGCTCAAAAACCACTAAACAGAAGCAATAACTGACAAGTGTCTGACTGAGAAGGTACCATACAAAAGTCTTGAGGTTACAATGTGGGGTATTAGTAATACCGTAGTACTACCGTGGTACTGACAGCAAGGCGATATGGGGTATTCACTTAGCAAATATTACCAAGCTCCCTATCGATTTTCTTTTCAACTAGGTAGATATCAAGTTTGATCGTTTCGCCAAAAATGACGACGGGTGTTGCTCTGAAGCCCTCAACATTCCTGAAGTTGCATCGTGTGGATCGCGCCAAGGATAATTATTCGCAATTACCAGTTGCGTGACTTCCATCGGGGTCAGTTCTGCCAAGGTTGCGACGAATGTCCATCAGCGGGAATCCAGGGAGACTATTAAACACAAATTGTAACCCTCGCAACAACTAACTAAACGCTACTAACGAAAATCCAAAAACCTATTCTTGATGTTTGTTCATTGTTCTTCGCTTTGTGTAGAAAGGTCTTGGTTCAAGGGTGTTCACTCATCATCAATAGGATTAACAATACCGTTATTTCGCCGGTAATATCACCGGAACCAGCCGTTTCGATTCCAAATGGCCAGCTGACGGTACTAGGATAGTACCGGTACAGCTGGATTGGATCCAATGCGGATATGAATAATATCCATAATATGGATAATATTATTATAACGCAGGCACATAGGTAAAAACGCTTCAAATTGTACACAAAGGTAAATTATTCTCTGATATAGCTTACTTGTGCAAAAATTAATTCAGTGTCAATAAAAAATTTTGGGAAATGATTTTTTTTTCTATTTTTTTTTTTTTTTTTTTTTTTTTTTTTTTTTTTTTTTTTTTGCACACTTTTTTTTGCTCGGAAAGTCGGTACCTAAAACAAAAAAACGACGTCGTAAACAAAATGCGTATTTGACCACCCGGATCCTTTGTAGCCCCATGAAAGATCCCCACGGTAAAATGGATCGTTCCGCGACCCCCAAAAAATGAAGTCTACGTCCAAAAATACTTCGAAAACGACACTAACCATAGCCAAAAGCTTTAAAAAAAAACCTCCTGTAGCCCCATAGCCCCCCACGGGTTTGGGCGATCGGGCTGAAAACCTTACGGGCACAACAAGATGGAAACCAAGTATTTTGTCAAAATTTCAGATTTAAAAAAAAAAAAGCCTCCCAAAACGGCTCGGACGGCGGATGTACATTTCGGTTTTGGAATCTAGACCTCTTGAAATGGATAATGTCAAATTTTGAGGCCGATCGGAGTCGTCCACCTCCGTCGCGATTAAATAGGTGTATTAATACCAATTGGAATAATTATTCCAAGAATAATCAACCAAAATCAGGCATTTAGGAAAATTTTTTGACAAACTCGATGTTTTTCAATCTGCACTTAGGTACCTAAATGTCTAGGCACATACATAAATGCCTAGGCATAGGCTGTTAGGTAAATAATATTATGAATCATTGATCTTTTTTTTTTTTCGTGCTCGGCGTCTCAAAAACCTAAATTTCCATTATTCAATCATTTATTCCGAAGATGATGGACATCACCTTTTCGTTTCAAGGCAGAAAACAAGTCACTCGACTGGCTAGGAAACGACACCCGTTTACGTTGACGAGCTGAGATATTCTCGGTTAATAAGGGGGTTCCCAAAATATTGGGAAAAACTACACTATGGTATCTATATTACGCGTTAAATTCCAAAATCTTATTAACCCATTGAAAGAGAAAGAGAGCGACAGTGGGAGAGTGTGAGTACGAAGGGGGCCCCACAGGTATAAACCCCTCGATGGAATGCAATGATTTTGTCCACTGCCCTTGATCAAATTTTTCATGACCTATTCTTTAATAATGCTCTTAGTGATCATACAATTGAAGTCAGGAGTTCAAGATTCTGGTGATAAAATCTTGAATAAATTCACTACATTTCTGTTTGAACGTTTTTGGAAAAATATAAGGTTTTGATGTTTTTTTTGAAATTTGATATTGCCATCCCCTCTTAATGTTAGCGATCCAAAACATAAAAAATTATAGCTAAAGGTATGACTGTTTGGAAGAGATTCGCATTTTTGGATTCAAAATCGAGTGACTCTTGGCAGCAATCATCTACGTAAAATTGCTTCATTTTGGTGCAGCGACGTGGTGGCCAACTCTAGAACTATGAGAGGGACATGAAATTTTAGCCTTAAAATTTAAGGCTAAAATTTCATGTCCATTTAATGTTCATCAAAGTGTCACGCATCAAGCACATGCTCCAACAAGTAGGATAGCAGTTGACTTTGACTGTGGTTTTCATTGATTTACCGATAACCCTATCAGACATTTACGTAAATGCCTGATTTACCTAAGTGTCTGCGACAGATATATCGTCATAATAACGATCTCTGTTTCTGAAGTTTTAAACAACGTTGGTAAACGAAAGTAGAGAACAACACCCGTTATGAAATTGTGGTGCATCTGGTGGAACGATGGAAGCTGCCATGTCCTCGTCGGTCATTGGTTGGCAACAAGGAATCTGAATCGTTGTCCATGCAAGCCCAAGAAGCCAATTCGTCCTTGGGGTGTTCGGAAACCATTGGTTCGTCAGAGACTTGAAGGAAGTTGGTACACCCCCCCCCCCCCCCCCCCCCGAAAACAGCGAATTCGTCCCCCAAAATCTGGGCACTCCCTAGTCCAATTATGGTGATTTTTTTTATTTATTTATTTTAAATATGAAAGGCCTTGTAAAGATCTAAACATTTTCTCATCATCAAAAATTTGAAAGGTTTACAACAGAGGAGCCAACTTGACAGTTTTCACTGGCATTCCATTGTCACTTGCGTACCTGTAACTGAAGACTGGAAAAAGGGAGAAAGTCAATTTTTTCCTTTTCTGGTAAATTAAAATTAAAATTTTGGCATTTCACCGTCTTATTTATAGTAGCTAAACTAGCTGGGACACCCATGCTTCACACGAAATACCACATTCCCATCCTTCACCTAACAATAATGCAACCCATGCTTCACTTGGAACATCAGTGGCAATCCGTCAACTCGACGATTGTTGACCCGTTTCTCGTTGAGAAGAATCAAATTCCCGTCCTTTGCCTGTCAATAATGCATCCATCCTTCACTCAAAACTCCCGTAGCAACCCGTCAACTCGTAATTTTTCTTAGTAGTAACAACGCTTACAAGTAGACCCGTTTCTCGTTGTGAAGAATCAAAATACCTCGAAACGAAGGCGCATCTGTACACGTACCTACCAAATTTCAGCGCACTGGGATGAGCAGAAGAGAAATTCGTTTTTCAGCAAAACCCCCCGCTCTTTCCCAAAATCCTTTAAATTTGGAAAATTAATTCAACTTGTTCTCAACCAAATAAAAAAGTCAAGAAATGAAATAAACTAATTTGCATATCGAATTCATTATAGTTAAGTAGGGGTCGAATTGATAAGCCCGATAAAATCACCAAAATTTGGTGATTTTCGAGCATATTTAATATGCTCGAAAAACATCTTTTATGATCAATAGATATGCTCGAAAACCTCATTATATATAATGAGGTTTTAAGAGCATATAATATATAGCATATTATGCTCTTAAATATGCTCAAAAACAGAGGTAAAACCTACAGAATCGAAAGTGAAACCAAAAATTCTACAACTTATGGGGGCTATAAATTTGGTTTTTTATGGTCTTTGGCCATGGGGTCGAGTGGGGAGCCGTTTTCGACGTATTTTTGGGCGTAGAGTCCATGTATGGCGATCTCAGACCCGTCGGACCTCACCGTGGATGTGGGTGGCTTCTACATTAGAGGGCTACATACGTCGCTTTTGAAGGATGTCAGGAGGTCGAATGAATGTCGTTTTCTGAGTTATTTCAGCATATAATCCACTTGTGGGGACTCTCATTTGTTCAAATGTATAGCTGTATATATACATGTATACTTTTTTTTTTTTAAATGATTTTTCATTACCGACTTCCAAAACCAGAGAGTGACGGCGATTTTTCCGAAGTCGCGGATTTTTGAAACTCCGGATTATTTCCCTTTTTGACTTACCTACCACTAGGAGAATCATTCTACTTAGATTTTTTGATCCTAAAAATGTGCCTGAAAATTACATGAGTCCCCAGTCGGCATTTCCTTGTATCCAAGTCCAGGAGATGGAGCAGCTTTTTGGTCTTTATGCGGTGTCAAATGTATCTAAATGCAAAATTATTGGTACCGGAGTGTTAGGTACATGAGTGACCAAAAAAAAAGTTTTATACTTTAGCAGGATTTTCAAGCACTAAATTTTTAAACTGGAATTTCTCACTAATTCAACAACAACAACTGAAACTTAGTCGAGGCTCAAATTCTGGGGAAATTTGATGACAAACAAACTATTTAGACGAAAACCACGAGAATATGCATTTACATGCGTTTATTCTGAAGATTTTTGTTTTATGCATTTATATGCTCGATAAATTTAAATTCTGTTTGTCCCAGAGAGGTGAAAATACTACCAAAAAGGTTCTTTCGATGTTTACTAGACAGGACAAAATATGCTAATATACTCGAATCCGTGCCCTATATAAGCATTCATAACATTATGAAGATATATCCTCCAATATTTTTGCTGGACAGCGACCGAATTGACGAAGGAGAATCTCCTTCGTCAATATCTGATATTCTATTGGTCCAATTCCCGACCCAGAGAACGATCGTTCATAACATTATGGAGATACAATATTTCTCGAAAATGTTATGAATGCTCATATTATAAAAGTAAACATAAGGTTCCTCATGTTGCTCGATCATCATTTCCATGCTTTAACTAAGTAATTTTAAGTAATTATTACATGTTTTATGAAGTTTATAATCAATTTTTTGACGATACACCAAGGAGGTAGTTAACAACGGTTTAGCCAGGGCATCAGATAGGTCGGCCCACTCGAGAGGGAAAAAAACGTCCTAAAAATCCTCAAATCATAGCACTCGATCATTTACGACCAAAACTGGTTGAACCTGCAGGAATTTCCGTATAGGACGTGACTTGCAAAGGAGTTTTTTCAGGACTTGAAAAAGCTACTTTGCAAGTCGCACCCTATACTTACAAGGAAAACTTAATTACCACAACCAGCCAATCCTTCAATATCCTCATTATTCCCCACCTTCTGCTCATATCAACTCTCCTCGTTCTTCCACAGTAACTCGCAACCAGATGCCTACGCCATTTTGCCGATTTTCCTCGTTTTTCTCCGGTTTCGTGGTATACAATATATTGGAATAGAATTTTCCAATATTTTTCTATAGAAACTAGACCTCGTGTGGAAGTAGTTGACTTTACTAAATTTTCACAAAAATGGACTCTCCCCTTTTTTCGTCTGAGGTCATCAACTACAGTATCTTAGCGCGATTAAATCACAAATTTTGTTTTTAACTGATCAAAGGGTTGAAGAATGAGAGACAGAGAACCTATAAAGCAGAGTCTGCTTAGCAAGACGCCTTCTGGGTTATTTTTTAATAATTATTATTAAAATTGAAATTATTTTAATTGAAGTTCATGCATAGTACAATAGGTATACCAATTTTTAATTGAAGTTCATGCATAGTACAATAGGTATACCAATTTTTGACCGTTTCAGTGACGATATACCCGATAATATTATGACGGTACCTATATCAGGCGACGAAATAAACGGCGACCAGTGTAACATAATATTATTATGTTACTAGTCTCTCCGGCTCGCTTCGCTCGCTTCCCTAGTAGATGAGTAGCATCGATGGACACGTTGGAACCCCAACATCAAGGAAAACTCCCTCCCCTTATAAAAATTTCCAAAATTCACACTCGTGGACACTTTCGGGAATTAATAATAATAATAGAATTAATAATAATAATAATAATAATAGAACTACCTTACATTTGTCCGTAAGTTTATTTTTTCAATTTTATTCAATTTTTCACTTACGGACTTTTACAAAATTTGTAAGTCCATAAGTTTAATTTTTTTTTTTTAATTTTACGGATTTACAGAAAACAAACAAAATTAAACTTATGGACTTTCATACTTTTTTATTTTTATAATTTTACTACTAATATTACCCCTTACACTAAATTAACTTGTAATAATGTTTTAATACTAAAGTGATCAGGATAGCTCAATCAATCAACCTGAAGAGGATACCATTATGAGCCTCCTTAGAGTAATGTTATTTAGTCACAAACCGTCTTTTTTCACGCGAGCAAGCTCATAGCTCACGCCCAAAACTGGCCACTGAGAGGGTCCGGGAAGTTTGTCGATCATTTTGATGGTTCGGAGGGTCGGAATGAAAAACGTTGTCAAAAAAATCGCCACCAGCAGGCCGGCAATGGCCGCTAAAATCAACGTAACGATCGAAATCATGACCGCACCGACCGGCTGGGTTTACCGCGCGCAACTGACGGACGGTTGAGAGGTTTGGTTTGGTGGAAGGCGGGGTCCCTTCTATGTTAAAATTCTCGGAGAAGGGGTTTGACTCGGATGAGAAAATTAAAATTGGGTTTACAAGTCAATTGTTTTCGGCTAATAATACCGTCATCGAGTGGTTCTTACAGTGAGGACGCAGGAGCTCTTTGTATCTATAAGCACCCGTCTATTTTATGGGGCAGAACGCAAAGAAACCGTATTAAATACTGAAATTCGGCATGTAAGAATATATAACAAATTTTGTTATATATTCTTACATGCCGAATTTCAGTATAGCACGGAATTAAAGAGGAGGATTTTTCGAAATACAAAACTTGTTACCTAACTTAAGTTATATAGTTTTAAATTATTTTTTTCGAATTTTAGGAAAACTGTTTTCCTAAAATTCGAAAAAGTATATAATTTTGTACATGTAGAAGTATAATACCTCACTAATCAATATCACTGATAATTAGGTAGGTACCTGTTATTAGAGATCTTTTTAAAAGGTTTTAAGCTTCTACATAACACTGATTGTAAAGTACAAATCTGATAAATGATGAAAATTCTCCGACAATCAATTCTTGTTTGCTGAAGAAGTGAACGGTATATATACGGTTAATACCAATCAAGTTTATAAAATTGAAATCACTTACTTTAAGGTTCAAAAGAGAAAAAAGTTTAACCAAAAGTAAAATGCTAAAATATAAAATGCTATGATATCACAAAAAGTTTCACTTTAAAAAAGGCTACCAAATTTCCCGTTACCACAAAACTTTTCTCAATGACCATCGTAAGGGTGCACAGAGCGGAAGAGCTTCATTTGGAAGAGGAAGGACCACGTTTTCGCGCAGTTTTTTTAAAAAAATATAGAGATCAACATAATACGTGGGAAAGGTCAACTGCTGGAGGTGTAGCTCTTTGAAGACATCTTGCCGACCATTTTTAGCGCAAATGTTTTCAAAACCGGTTGAACATGGAGGGGTCGGGAATTATACGTTTTTGACCTTATAATATAAGGTCAATTAAATCCCATATTATGGGATTTAAAAGAAAACGCAAGTGGTTCGTTCGGTGAATTATTTCATTCAAAGGACGGCAGATTGCTCTGACTTCTGAAAATACTACCGCGTTTTTCTCGTTTTCCTCAATTATTTTCCTCGTTTTCTTCAATTATATTCAACCAATTTCATTGAAATTGGGCTCAAAATGGTCGGCAAGATTCCTCCAAGAGGGTACACCTCCAATATTAGACCTTTTCCACGAATTACGTACACAAAAAACCTCGTGGAAACGTCGTCAAAATGCGGAGCCTTCCCGCACCTTAACATGAGATATTCTCTTTACAGCACATATATTCAAATATTTATCATGTTTACCTATATATAATGAAACAATTGCGCTTCATGCACTTCTCGGAGTGACGCAGATGTTCAGAGGGCTGACTGCCCGTAAAATAGTGAGAGGGGCTAGTTGTATTTCATTGCGTTTGGTGACTGATACAATTTTCGCACGTCTCAGCACAGTCGAAAGAACGACTTTCAGTTCTAGCATGGCAAATTTTTGACCTGAAGAAAACAAAAGACAAACATAGTTAGCTCTCCACGCAGTTGAAATTATGTACTTAGGTATTGGAAGTGTCATTGTAGATCAACTAAGTAGGTATAAAGGTATTTAATAGTTGCTAGGTAATAAATTACCTATACAATTTCTAGGTCCGGCGCTGAAGGGGAGGTACGCGAAAGGGTGGCGTTTGACGCACTCTTCGGGCAGAAATCTGTCAGGATCGAATTTTTCTGGATCAGGGAAGCTTATTGGATTCCTGTGAAGGTAGAATGGAGTGATAACAACGTTTGCCCCCTTCGGTATCATGGGTAGGCCATCTGAAACGATGTAAATGTAAATTAATGAAGGGTTAATGGTAAACTCCAGAATGAAGACTGGAGAAGTTACGAAAGTAGGTACTTACAAGATTAGTAAGGAAATTTGAAGGAACTTCAATTCTACCAAGATACAAATGGAAATCCTTCCTTACCAAGATGAACATCTTCGCTCAGGGTCCGGGAGAAATAAGGAACGGAGGGATAAAGACGTAGGCTCTCTTTTATAACCCGTTCGAGGTAATGCATCCTCTGAATATCGGCCCATGACGCCTCCCTCGCGTCATCCCCAAAAATATCCAACTGCTCCTTATAAGCTCTTTCCTAGGGTCATATTTTGAACATGAGTCCTCATTTCTTAAGACATTTACTTATGTGTATAAATATTGTGATCATACCTGAACCTCTGGATGGTGCCCCAATTCGAAAATTGTGAATTCCACTGCAGCCGCTGTTGTATCATGACCCTGAAGAAATAAGGTGAACGTAGTACTACTATAGTAGTATGTAATACTACGAAGTAGGTATGGCGTATCAATAGCTTTGTTCCAGGTCTGACTGCGTCTGTCGACAGAATTTGGACAGCTGTCGACAGACCCCGACCGCACCCTACTCGAGCTCTCAACCTACGATCGACCTGGAACAGCAGTTTCTAAACTGCGCATGTCTCCGGCGATTTCTATTAACATTCCGTCAAACCTGGAACAAACCTAATATCTCGCATTCAATCTATCTCGATAATCGGGAGTAATATCATCGATCATCGAATTGAAAAACCAACACGGAAGGAAGCAAAAAATGGCTTTATTAAAAATTGAAAAAGGTCATACACCCTGGGATGTACAGGGCACAAAAAAAAAAAAATAATAATAATGCACAATGGTGCAGTGATGGTGGTGGTGGTGGTGGTGGTGTATTGTTAATTGCACAATGGTGTAGTGATGAGCCTATTTTAGAAATAAAACTGCGATTTTAAGATCTATGCTACAAATGGGTAGGGTAGGTATTAAAAATTGGGTATTTACCCAAGCTTCGAATTAAGGTTAACCTTCCCGTAAATGCCAAAAAAAAAAAAAAAACCTACATGATACAATGCTAAAATTACTCTTTTTTTACAAATGAAAATTCCATTTGTTCTGCATATATCATTTTTTCTGCATTTAAACCATTCAATGGTTTGTATGCAGAAAAAATGATTCCCCTCCACATTGTCTTTCTATCCTGGTTAGCGATTCCGTAAGTAATTTGGGGCTAGCGGAAGAACAAGAACTTGAAAAAGCTTAGAACAGGCTTTTTTTAAATCCTTAATTGATTAAAGTTAATGTCCTTGAAAAATTCGAAATCCAGTCCACCTAGTCCGAGTTCGGCCAGACAAGGAAATCTAAGACAAAATCTTTCGATAGCCATGCGACAAAAAATTGGATTTCCTTGATGAGCAAGGCAGAGCGCCTTGAGCAAGAGAGCCAATGGTCAAAGTTTTCTATAAGTCCCCTTATACCCACATGATCGTAGGGGCTACACGATTTTTAATCAATTACCGATGGAAATGGAAGAAAAGAATGGGGATGGAAAGAAAATAATAAATTTAAATCTGAAATTAAAAAGCATTACTTACATGCCTACGCCAAAAAAAAAAAAAAAAAAAAAAAAAAAAAAGGATGGTTAACTGAGTGTTTCGGTAGAAGTGTTTTCATAAGACGTATGAACCGGTTTACATGTTTAATAACCGAATTAACTTAGTTAATTCGGTTATTAATCATGTAAACAGGTAATGTGTTACCTATTAACATGTTATTAAACCTCTTGTAAACCTGTCTTTCCTTCGACTTTTGATTTGTATTCGTGATTTAATTCGTCCACATTCTGAGAATACTGTCGCAGCTATCTACTTCAAACTAACAACATTCTATACATATTACAGCCTAACCTACTAAAAACACACAATACAGCAATAGTAGGCAAGTCGCAAAGCAATGAGTATAATCATAATATGATTATATTATTATGATTAGATATAACGGCTGAGATACCTAAGTATCCCCTATTCCAGGTATCTCCTATCCCAGTATACTACTATCGACATGGATGATTTTGACCGAAATTTTGAATGTCTCGTGATCCAGCGGTATTTTTCCAATTTTGCAAATGCGGGATACCGCGGGATTCCTCTTGTTTAAAAAAGCTGCGTTTTCTGTTAGTTGAATCACTGCCTGCACACTGTGAGTCACCTCCTTATGCTGCATAAGGCATAAGTTATGCCTGTTGTGCTGTAATTCACAATATTTTTTCTATTCTTGGGGTATCTAAGATCCAGATACTCTCTTACCTATCTGTGGGGAAAGAGGGGGCGCTATCTCCAGTTTGCATAATATGCAGTGGAGTATAATATTATTTAATTATTTATCGTGGAAATAGACTATTTCGTCTTAAATCGTCTTTTTTAAGATGAATTCCCACTATCTCGCCGCATCCACCTTACATTATTAGGTATATATTTTATTTAACGATTCCACCCACGAGTGTGGAGTCCGAGAAAGCATTCTCCACAGCTGGGTAGGTACCTATTTCTTCAACCAGCTCCGATCAAAGTGATGAAACTGTTAACTCACTGACCTTCATGATGTCTTCCTTTCAGCAAGTTCTCCTTCCTACACATCCTCCCAGCTGTAGAGAATGGCTCCATATCACTCCCTTCAATGCATTAAATGCATAAATTTTATTTCTTAATAAGTATTTGTTCAAATATTTTAAAATACTTTTTGTAAATAAATTGTCTTTTTTTAAGCAAAATTATTTTATAAATTACAAAATCCAGCGGGGTCCCGCGGGATTGAAAATCGTGCGGGATTGCGGCCACTAACAGTGGCAGAACAGTGTAGGGTACCATTATAGTATGCGACCTACGCTAACTTTCCAGATGCAGTATGCGATCTACTCTGCGCCGTGCGACCTACGGTTGTTTTCTTGCTTTCAACGAGAGCTGTTGTTTTATCTGATGCCCTGAATTTTGGAACGGAGGTTTTTTTTATCGTTGACAAACAGGACAGGGCGACGCTGCTTCCTATCATTAAAAACGAAATTGAAGCGGGATCAGTGATTCTGTCGGACCAATGGCGTGCTTACACAACCCTGAACGCCGAGGTGACACCCACAAAACGGTGAACCACTTTCTGAATTTTATCGATCCGTCCACTGGAGCTCAAACTCAAAGCATAGAATGTAATGTCAGTGGCGGCATGTAAAAGTGCGGTACCTATAACATTAAAGTCAACGGAGCAAGTAACATGTAGTAGGTTGAAGAGTGGTGGCGTTCCCTTCATCCAGCAAACAATATTTTCGACGCCTTTTGGAGGGACCTGAAGAGGTAAGGTTTTTCTCGTTTTTCCACTTTGTGGATCGCATACTGCGTCTTCGAGTGAGACGCGTAGATCAAGGGTCGAGGGTAGGTCGCATACTATACAAATGGTACCCAGTGTAGTTAGTCCAACTTTATATGCTTCAAATACGTTTGATGGAAGACATGAAAATCCATGAAACAAACAAGAAACTGTAGGTAAATTTCTTAAAAGCTTACTTCAAACATGAACGTATCAACTTCTTCTCTGATATCCGAATTCGATAGCTTCGCCTTCTTTGAAATATCTAGCTCAAGTAGCTTATCCAGAAACGCCTGCTTCTTTTTCTCTACAACGTAGAAGATTAATTTATTGCCTCTAACCCTTTGACGTTCGGCAAACTGCTATGGATTTCAAAAATATTTGAAGCGTTTTGGTTACAAAGAGCCCAAGTGTCAAATTGTTTAAAAGAAGTTATTGTAATTTTAACATTCAAATGCATACCATTTTCCCGGGTTTCATCCAAAACAAAGATTTTTTTATTTTTTTTGTTGTTGTTATGATTCCACATCTGTCAAGCGTTTTTATTAGTGCAAAAGATTGAATGATTAGAATAAAAAGAAAAAGGTTCACAATCAGGTGGAAAGGGCCTAAGTGCCAGGCTGTATTCAAGTATAGAGGGCCTAATTGCCATTCTCTCCAAGCTACAATTAAACATGATTTTTCCCCTTATGCACGTTATCAGCAGTTGAAAGGCTTCCCGAACGTTGTGGCTATAACACATTTTGTTCAGTTGGCATGCTGAGGATTAGAGATTCCTTAAAATGACTGAGGGAATAAAGAAAGTTATCTTTATTAACACTTATGTGTTAATAACTCCGCTTCATTTCCCAACGATTTTTATTCAGTTCAGATTTTTGGTTTATTATTCTTGGAATAATACACCTATGTTTTCGCGACGCGGGTCGACGACTCCGATCAGCCTCAAAATTTGACATTATCCGTTTCAAGAGGTCTACATTCAAAATCCGAAATGTCCGTCCGCCGTCCGCCGTCCGGGCCGTTTTGGGCAGTAGGAATTTTTTTTTAAATCTGAAATTTTGAAAAAATACTTGGTTTACCATCTAGTTGTGCCTGCAAGGTTTTCAGTCCGATCGCCCAAACCCGTGGGGCGCTATGGGGCTATAACGGGGCTACGGGAGGGGTTTTTTGAAGGCTTTTAGCTATGGGATCGAGTTAGGTGTCGTTTTCGAAGTATTTTTGGACGTAGAATCCATTTTTTGGGGTCCCGGAACGATCCGATTTCACTGGGGCGATCTTTAGAGCATTCGTGGGGCTAAAAATGGGATTTTTGAAGGATCCCAGGATGTTAAATATTTTTCGAGTAAGAAATACAGAATTGAAAAAAAAACACATTTTTGAACAAAAAAATCCAAAAAAATTTTTTTTTTGAGATAAAAAAAAAATTAACATTTTGTTATTGACAGAATTAAATTTCTGCACAAGTAACGTATATCAAAGAATAATAAACCCTTGTGTAAAATTTGCAGCGTTTTTGCCTAAGCATCAAAACATTCAAAACAGGAACAACTGAGAGCGCAGTGTTGTAGGCCCTTTCTACCGGTTTGGCGGTCGATTTAAAACTGTTAGAAGGAAGTTAGCACTTGGACCTTTTCTACGCAAAACACTTCTGGCACCATAGGTTCAAAATTGAAGAAAAATTAGTAGGTAAACAATGAAAATGGCACTTAGGCCCTCGGTAACCAAAACGCTTATTTCGCTGTACGCTTACGTCCAATATCACTCTCAGCGCTATCATCTTCATTGCCTCTCTCCGCCAAATAAGCTTGTCTTCTTTCTGATATAATCTGTAAAATGATTTAGAAAGAAATAGCTTACCTTTCTGTCTAAGATAATGTGCTACACAACTTCACTATCTTAATTTACTTTAAATGCGCTCTTCAATAACCTTGTCAGTGAAATTATGAAGGGTGTTGATGTCTTTCACGTTCTCTGATCCCATTGGAAGGAACTCCCATAGCCATTGCCTGTGTAGATAGAGGTTCACCACCCTGTACATCACCGCTTCCGTCACCCTACCAACAGATGTAAGCTAGACGGTAGAACTAATATTCAACTAGATGAGTGAGTGATGAAAGTTCGACACTTGACGTCAGTCACCTTGCTATTGCCGAGACGTAACTTGAACTCGGATTGTCTTGACTGTTTAGAACTACTCCCATAGCACATTCTGTAACAATACAGTTTCAGCTCGATCAACAGTAAAGTGGGGCTACAATGGATAGAAATGATGTTTTATCGCAGGGCTTTTCAAACTTTTTGGGCGATTTTCAGAGAATTCATGTTCACCAACTCTAGCCGCCTTACTAGGTTTGTTCCAGGTCTGACTGCGTCTGTCGACAGAAGTTGGACAGCTGTCGACAGAACCCGACTGCACATACTCGAGCTGTCGGTTTCCGTCCAGCTGCTGTCAACCTACTATCGACCTGGAACAGCAGTAACTGCTGGACAGCAGAAACTGTTTCTAAACTGCGCATGTCTCCGGCGATTTCTGTTAACATTCCGTCCACAGAGTAACAGAGAGCGAATTCCGTCCAACCTGGAACAAACCTACTATTGTTCCGATCTTCAACAGTAGTGTAAGCATATTGTAGGAAATTAATTTATACATAAATTAGACATGTCTCCTAAGTTAACATAATAATAATTATTATGTTAATTTAAAGGAGACATAATTATTATGTCTCCTTAAATTTTGCTTATGTATAGTGTGCTTCCACGAGAAACGCTTAATTTTCCAAAAAAAATAAGCACACACACACAAAAAAAAAAACGAAAAAAGGTAGGTATAAAATTTTGAGGTTCGACCTTGCTATTGTGTCTTAAACTGCGTTTACACTCGCAGAGCTTGGAGGAGATTGCTCTCCCCGGTCTTGACCTCCGGCTCCTTCCAGATGGCTATAATGGGGATGGGATGACGGACCGCCATCTGGGAGATGGTGTGGACTATGGAGCTAGTGAAGGGTAGAGGGGAAGAAGGCGCAATTTCAAGCTCTAGGCGAATATGAGATAGTAGTGCCACCTAGTGGAGGATGATCCGATCTACAACTCTGTATAATCGTTTTGAGAAAGAGAGCGACAGGCCCGGAGAAAAAAAAATGACAGGTTTTGGCATACTGGGAAAGAAGGCGCCATGTCAGCGCGGTAAAACTGAAGATAGCAGGTTCCGGATCATTGGAATGGTGGCTATATATATTAGGTAATTACCTAAGGATATAATATTATAAGGATATATGATATAGATATCGACCTTGCTTGAAACATTTTCAAATGAGACCAAGAGCTGAGTCACCAAATGGAAATGACGTTGCTAGACCCGTTGCCCCTAAAAATGAACTGCTCATTTCTCCAACTTACCAGAAATGATGTCCAAAGTGCACATAGATATCTTTTGCATGGGGTCGAAGGGTTGGCCATTTTCTTCGAGCAGTTTATCTACGAACCTTTGCGCGTTTTCGATCATGGTTGAAGATTTGTTTTCGAGAATTTTGAAATGAAACGTTGGAGTCAATAATTTGCGACGGATTTGCCATTTGTTACCTGTTGAAAGTAGAGTTGACGTCAGAAATCAAATTAGTAGGTAAGTACTCTCCTTGTATGTTACTTACCTACCGGGAGCTCCATATCTATCTCGGATGATCATGATAAAGAATTCTCGTGCAGAAAAACGACTTGTAGAGAACCTGAGATATTACTTTTTTTACATTTCGATTTTCCCTATACCGATATACCTACCTATCTAGGCTCAAATAGCTTGAATGAATGAAAAATTGATTCCAAGAAAGAAATTCAAGTTAATAGATTGTCTCGTACAATGGTATAACCCCAGATCCATAGG
This sequence comes from Pilophorus perplexus, assembly GCA_955831195.1. Lineage (NCBI taxonomy): Eukaryota > Metazoa > Arthropoda > Insecta > Hemiptera > Miridae > Pilophorus > Pilophorus perplexus. The sequence continues at coordinate 24,016,775 of OY037010.1, forward strand.
GCATGTCCTGTGCGGTTTGGGGAGCTTAAATTTTGTATTCCGATGTATCATCATTTCAAAACATCAATAATTATTGATTATTGTAATTGATTATTGATTGATTGTAAAATTGAAAATTATTTTCAATTTTACAATTACAGTACCTAAAAACATCTCCAATGGAATCATTTTTGGATCAGATCGACTCATCTTTTGGTTGCAAATTCAAAAATTTGGGTCATATAGTACGGAATTTTTACACGGAGTAGGAACCCAACTGTTGTGTCCCTACTCTGTGGATAAATTGAACGCTGTTTCACTTCTCAATGCAACACACAAGCACACAAAATTCTTACAATTTGTTTCTCTTCCCGATGAAAACATTTAACTCACTTGAGCTCATGTGTAGGTATACCTACACATGAGCTCAAGTGAGTTAAATTGAAATGATGATACATCGGAAGGTATACATACCTATCTACTTTATGTAAAATGTCTGGAAAATCCATGAATCAAGTGAAAAAGTTACTTTGAATGTATCACTACTGTATGCTAAATTCTCCAAATGAATGTTTAGCCTTGCTTTGTGAAAATGAGGTTTTTTGAGCTATTGATCACAGCAGCTAGTGATCATAGCACTTTTTGAGCTATGGTCACTACCTAATGCTAAATATCACAGAAGCATTCTAATTTTAGCCTGTACCAACTCCTTGGAATCGCTCACAGCTAATGTCAGGTAACATTAATTTTAACGACTTATAGAATCTATTTGTAGAGATCTGATTTGTAATTAGCATCGATTTAAAAGGTAACACACTTGGGTGATCGCGATCACCGCGGACGGGCGCACAGTGGGGAAAACGCAAAAACGCGCTTATACCTAATTGAAAATCAACAGTTAGGCTAGGTTTACACCTTCCTGTTTTTTGCTCCGTTCTGTTGCGTTTCCGTTTTCTTCCAGAAACGGATGGGAGGGATAAGGTTGTTTGAACTGTCCGTTTTGTCATCCTTCGGGCTGCCCGTTTAGTACTGCCCAGTCTGCTCTAGTGACCAGTTCGTCTGAATCATGGAGAGGATTCAGCATGCGAATTTGAGCGAAGCATTGAAAAGGAGGAGGCTAGCTATATGTGCTGCTTTGGAAAGTGAGGGTCTGCTTTCTCCCCCACCGAAAAAAAGAAGATATTGGGTGCACCCTTATCACGAACAGAGAGATGAAGTACACAATTTCGACGCGTGGTTCAATGACATTCGAAAGTACGAGGATAAATTCTTCAAGTATTATCGTATGTCGATCAGTTCATCAAAAAATATTCAATGGAGGAGAGGAACCGGAGGGAAACGGAAGGAATGCAACCGGCAGGAGAAAACTACCCCACTTGCGACTACCTGTTGTCCCTTCCCCTTCCCTTTTTCTGACGGACCACCGTGCGCATGGTGTGGTGGCCTCCTTCCTGCAAAACGGAGGGAGAACGGAACGGAACAAAACAGGACAATCCCAACAGGCCCATTCTGTCTAACTCAATATCCGAAAAACACTTGTTGTGCTGTTAAGAGTATTTTTCTATGCTGAATCCAATGGAATCACTTTTGGATCAGTTCGACTCTTCTTTTGGTTGAAAATTCCAAAATTTGGGTCATATCGTGAAATATTTGCAAACAAAATTATTTATTTATTTGCCATGTTGCCAGAAATTGTAAGTTTTCTTCTTTTACAAGAGATTGAAATTTTAATCATTGTTTACGAATCATAAAACGTTGAAAGTCAAATTCAGTATTAAATTCAGTTCAAATTAAACGGTTATTATTAATTTTAGTATCAAATTCAATTCAAATTAAATTCTTTCGACAATTGAAGTCAAATAATTTGAATTATTCAAATTAAATTAAATTTAAATTGAACTGAAAAATTTAGTTTATTCTTGATGATCCATAAGTAGGTATGTTCCTTCCACGACGAGTTCATTAAAAAATTCGGCGCAGTCGCTCTGCGCAGGATGTAATTACACCCTTATACACACCGGCCGCGTTCCTTCCGCGCAGGTGAAAAAGTTCTTCTTCGACTTTCTACCTGGACTGTACAAATGACGCGTTCCTTCCATGCTGGTTCTTTAATATTTTACACAGGTTCAATAATATTCTACACCCTCTCGAGGCAGGGTGTTTTCGCTGAACCCGAATTTTAACAGCTATTAACATTCCCAAAATTCCTTTTTGTGTTTTCCTTCGTGCTGAGCACGTCGGCCATTGTAATTACCTACGACTATTAGTGCCTCCATCCTTAGGTTTTTTCAATTCATTTTTCAGTTCAGTTTTCGCGTTTCATCTGAGTGAGTTCATCTACTCATAACTCTTTAGGTATGTTCCTTCTGAGACGAGTTCAGGGTGTAAGGTGTGAGAATATGTATTGGGTGGATGGACTCTAGTGGGGGGGGGGGGGGGGGGAGGTGTAGCGCGGGTGCAGAGAGAGAGGAGTACATGAACTCACTCGGATGTAACGCGAAAACTGAACTGAAAAATGAATTGAAAAAACGTAAGGATGGAGGCACTAATTGTCCTAGGTAATTACAATGGCCTACGTGCTCAACACGAAGGAAAACCCAAAAACGAATTTTGGGAATGTTATTAGCTGTTACAATTTGGGTGCAGCGAAAACACCCTGCCTCAGGGTGTAGAATATTATTGAACCCGGCGTAAAATATTTAAGAACCCGCGAGGAAGGAACGCGTCATTTGTACAGTCCAGGTAGAAAGTCGAAGAAGAACTTTTTCACCTGTGGAAGGAACGCGGCAGGTGTATCCTATCCTATCCTACTACAGCTTTCCTACTACTTGCAGAGCGACTGCGCCGAATTTTTTAATTAACTCGTCGCGGAAGGAACATACCTTCTGCACCCACGCTACGCCTTCCCAGTACCGTTTAATCTGTGACCTTCCCCCACCACTTGAGTTCATCCACCCAATATTCTCACACCTTGCACCCCGAACTCGTCTCAGAAGGAACATACCTCATGTAACCTGCTATAGATTTGCCACCATTCAAAAATTCATTACACGATAGAAATTGAATTCAAATGAAATGTTATTAAGCCATTTATTAACCATTAAAAACAAATTTGGTTTATCGGCAAGAAATGTCATGGCTAACTTTTTCACGATAAATAGCAAGTTGTTGGTGGTGTTTCTAGATAGGTAGAGATTTCTCTTAATCGTACACTAAGTACCTACATTAAATGAGAAAGAAATTTTCTTTTTGTTAAGTTCCAAACTTGACAAAACTAATTATTTGACACGGCAAAATGGTTATTTGTATAACGTAAGGTAGATGCGGCGAGATAGTGGGAATCCATCCTATAAAAAGACGATTTAAGACGACGTAGTCTATTTCCACGATAAAAATATAAATATAACTTGTAGACGCGTTTCGGTTGATTAGACCATCATCAGTACCAACATCGTCTTTTTATAGGTTATTTGTACCTATAATAGTATGAAGTTGATACTATAATAGTATGTAAGCAGAAAAAAAATATCCTCGCACCACCGCAAAAAGATACATATTAAAATCAAATTGATTTTCATTTTACATTTCATCAACTTTTACATGTTTTCACATGATTGAACAAAAATCTCATTAAAATGGCAGCTAACAAACCACTTTATGCCATCTCTGGAACCAAATCAGATTCTCGACTTTAAAACATTCGACTTATCAGCGGTTTTTTGCGTTTTCGCCCACTGTGTGGCGGTAGGTAACATACGAGGGAAGTACCGATAAATTTAATTCACTTTGGTGAATTATGAGAATATTTAATACGTAGATTGTAGGTATAATAATATTATTTGACCCTACCTTTACTAGTGAGAAGGCCCTCTTGCAACCATGGACTCAATGGTTTGTACTCTCGTCCTTTCTCTATGTATTTAGGACTTGATAAAATCACCTGTAATAGTGTCTTGATGTGAATAGGTAGTACCCAAAGACATATATATCTAGTACATAGTACCCAAAACGGTGTAGACAGGTAACAAACTACCTACGTCAGTTGGGTCAGATGACACCACCGTGAATATCTTTTAATGATGCTGTGGTTTTGTTTATACTCACTTCAATATCCTGAGGGCTGTTGACAAACACCATAGGCAATCCAATCAACCAGATCCCTGCTATTCTCTCGTAACCATCAATAGCTTTCTGTCGCAAATAGTTCAGTAGTTCTATACAAAACATACCGAGCTGAGGTTGACAATTTTATGAAAATTGTTACATGATTGCTGAACCGAATAGCCCCTATTTACTCAATTTATTGTTGGACATTTGTTAATTTTACCTGGCGTTTTAATAAAAGGAAGTTCGTAGCCCACGCCTATGACAACAGGGTATATTGGACCGGGCAATTTCCGCATCAATAGCACCTGTCTCAACGTAGGCACGAAGAACATACACCACACAACACACAACAACACGGCGATTATCCCCAAAACGCAAACTACGAATGGTAACATTGGAACTGCGAGTCTTCTCTACACTGAAACGCTATTAATGCGATAAAAGCAACGTTATTCGGGCTATGTAGGCCTCCCCCCAGATGCCCAACAGAGGTTGTCCCATCGAAACTAGGATGGCCAGGATGGTCTACTTGCGGGAAAAAATTATACCGCGTTGAGATAACTAAATAGCCGAGGTGGCGATAAGGCGCCCTACAACTGGAAGATCTTCAAATCCTCCAAATTGAGGAAGCAATAAAAGCGAATTAGCTCAAATCTTTACATAATATTGGACATACTAGTGGAGACTGGACGTTATTGTAGGTAATAAAATCGTTTGGATTTCTCTATTATGACTCCCAAGCTAAACTGACATTCGGATAGACTATTGAATAGTAGACACACTTTTTCTTCCTTCAATATCAATATTAATCATAATAACACGGGGTCAAAGGAATGAGGATTACAAAAATAATAGGTAGGTAATAATAATGATAAATAGTTATCTCTTTGTACAGACATTGTCAGTAAATACTACAACTAATTTTCAAAACATCGTTATAAATGATGAATCATGTCAATATTCAACTTGTCATCAGTACAAAAGCAACCTTAATAGTGACTACATTTAAAAATTTTAAATCCATCTTACTAGCCTTTTTCATTATTGGGTGGACATTTTAATAAGAACAATAATTTATTCAAAATGAGAGAAAACATAACTTCCTAATAACTATACTCAGGAGTGTGAAAGCAAAAATTATGCGAGATCAGTTTAAAACATTTATTTTTTATTTTTTATTTTTTAACACGAGGGTAAACCCTTATGTAAATCGGGTCGGTTGGTCGAAGAATAGCGAAAATGGTAACGTTCATTTCAGATTTCTTCGTGATGGATTCCACTTTAGCAAACCTCACAACAGTGGAAAGCATAACTTTCATCTCTAGCATGGCAAATTTTTGACCTGAAATCATATTTAAGCAATTACTTAATTATACAATTACTCAGGGTGAATTAAGCAACAAATCAAGTGCCTAGCTCGAAAAATACATAGATTAAAAGATTCAGTTGAACAGAATTATAGAGAAAATTCGTGAAACCCACCTATGCAATTCCTTGGGCCTGCGCTGAAAGGGATGTAAGCAAACGGGTGTCTTTTCGCGCATTCGTCTGGTAAGAACCGATCTGGATCAAATTTCTCTGGGTCTGGATACAACTTGGCGTTGCGGTGGAGGTAATATGGAATGATGATTAGGTTGGTACCCGCCGGAATCACAGGTAACCCCTCTGAGAAAAAACAACTTCCTGGTGATGAGAAAAGAAACAGTATAAAATAAATAGTATTCGCTATGATACTCACTCAAATGAAGATCCTCCCAAATCTTCCTCGATATGTACGGCACGGAAGGATACAACCTGAGACATTCCTTGATGAATCTTTCCAAATATTTCATTTCATGACAATCAGCATGTGTTGTTTCCCTTTCATCATCACCGAAGATTTCATACTGTTCATTGTACACCATTTCCTAGGGTCGTAGAAAATCCCATCAACATTACATACCTACTTAGCGTTCACCAAAAGCAGCTAGTTGACAAGCAGCGTTTTGAAAAAAAAAACTGCAATTTTTACGCAAAGGTTTATTATTCGTTTGTATAGAAACGTTTATGCGTTCAAAATTACTCGGAAAACGTCACCTCATTCGACCTCCTGATATGCTTCAAAAGCCTGATTTGTAGCTCCATGAATGCCCCATAGATCCTCACGTTTAAATCCGATGGTTATGGGTCCCCAAACAGTGGATTCTTCGTCCAAAACTAGGTACTTCGAAAACCACAACCAACTTGATATCAAGCGAGAACATGCAAATACCCCTCCCATAGCCCCTTATGAGCCCCACGAGGTTTGGCGATCGGGCAGAATACCAGGTGCGAATATTTTGTCAAAATGTCAGATTTTGAAAAATTCCTTCAGCGGCTCAGACATCCCATTTTTGGAATATACACATTCTAAACAGTATTATGACAAATTTTGAGGCCGATCAAAATTCTCGAACTCCGACACGAATACATATAATGTATGTGTTAAGTGGATTATTCCAAGAATATTAAACCAAAAACTGGGTAAACGAAAAAAGAAAGATGAGAACGCGTAAAAAGATCTTATGGAAGGGCCAACGATGATTGACTCGAGAGGATCACAATGCTGGTGAAAGGGAGCTAAACTGCAATTATTAATTTCTATTGGTGCACCAACCTGTATTTCTTTGTTATGTCCCAGTTCAAAAAGGGCAAATTGAATCAATGCCGATGTGGTGTCAAAGCCCTGTAATGCAAGTAAAGTGAAAGATTGTTTTCAAATGAAGCAAAATATGATCAAAACGTCGTAAGCATCATGAAAAAGCCACTCACCTCAAATAAAAATGTGTCCACTTCTTCTCTGATGTCTGAGTCCGTCCACTGTCCTGGGTTTGCCATGTCCTGTTCAAGGAGTCTGTCCAAAAATGCTTGTCTCTTCTTGGCTAAAATGATAAAGACCCTGTTATGCCCCGTCATTTTTGTTATATTATACCTCCTGCATGTTATGTCTCCTTTTGGCCAAAATGTTAAAGCTCCATGTTATGCCTCCATACTCAGTAAGAAAAACTTTCTCATTACCTCCAATATCTGAATCATTTTCCTGACTTTCCTTTCGCTTTCGATAAAAAAGTTTTCTCCTTTCATCTATGATCTGAAAGTGTAAAAGGCGTTAGGAAATTGATGGTCAATGCGAAAAGTATAATAAATTAAAATCAATTACTTGCCTACGATAAATAAATTGATAAATCAACATTAATTTGTATAAAATTTGTACAAATTAACTCTTATTTATTTAATAAAATAAGGTTTGAGAATTATATTAACAGTCAGGATGTCAATAATAATATGATATACCTACTAGCTACATGAAATTACCTTGCTTGTAAATTCTTGCAGGTACTTTACGTCTTTCGTGTTCCTTTTCCCCATCGATGTTAGTTCCCAAATCGCATCTTTTATCAGGTGTACGTGGAGTATTCGATAAACTACACCTTCAGTAACTCTGTAAACAACGATGAACATAAAGTCTCTCTTAGAAATTTCATGGGCCTATGCCGCGTTTGTACATACCTTATTATGGCGGAGAGGTAATCTAGAGCTATACCTTTTTCGTCTTGACTATTGAGAGACACTCCCATCGCCGCTTCTAGAATATAAACAGAATATGTTAGCAACTGGCAGGCTTCAAGAATTATAATATAATATATTATATTACATATTATACACAATATATACTATATAGTATTACATAATATGTAATATATGTTATATTATATGTAATACTTATTATGTAAAATTATAATTATCATATATGATGAGTACCGCCGATGATGTCGAGTGTACACCGAGTAATTTTCGTGAAAGGATCTAGCGGCTTCCCATTTTCTTCCAAGAGCTTGTCAACGAACTTTCTAGCTTTACTGAACATTTTCTGCGATTTATCTTCGAGGATTTTAAAATGAAACGTTGGGGTCAACAGCTTCCGTCGCAAGTGCCATTTATCGCCTGCATTACAAGAGGTGCAGTTAGCGGAAGAAGGGGAGTTGTATTTTTGCTTTTTAAATATTATGTTGTCATATTGTACCTGTACTCACGAGCAATCCTTCTTGTAGCCAGGGCAAAACAGTTAAATACTCAACTCCTTTTGTTATGTGCTTCGTGCTTGACAAGACTTGCTAAAAAAAAATAAAATAAAAAAAGTTTTGTTTACCAACTACCAATAATTAAAAACCTAACAAGTTCGAAAGGAACCTGCTAAAATAAAGATGTTCACTTACTTCAATTTCGTCGGGACCGTTGATGAAGGCAGCGAGATAGCCGGCGCACCAGACAGTAGAGATTTGGTCGTAGCCCTCAATGAATGTTCGTCTAAGCCAGTCCAGTAGGCCTGCGAGAGAATAATAATGCAGGTAATGGATTGTGATGACATTTATTTATCAACTCTTTACATGTTCTTGACGAAAGAATGAAAATAATCTTGGTTCAGACCATGTTGCACCACGTAGAACCTCTGATGAGGACTTCCCTCAATAAAGACCGTCCCACCATGAGGACCAATTCGTTACAGTCCCTACTAATTCCTATCTTCGGGAAGATATCACGTCGTCCAGCTCCCGGGCTGGCCCTGCTTTCAGGCTTTGAGTGTTGAGGAGTTTGTTATCTCTAATAGCAAATAATATAAAACGGGCTGGCTATCGCCTCGAGGGGTTTTTTCAAATATTCACGTGATGTACATAGTATGTATAAATATTTATAATATACATAATACGTATATTATGTTCGATAAATATGGGCAATGGTAACCTATTCTCAAATGAGTCGGTGCCACCTAGCTTGCGGTTTTCGGTCGAGCCTTGGGAGTGTTCCTTTTGGCATAGTAACAAATTGGTGACTCAACAGAAACGGGCGGGTGGTGGAATCTAGTGAAGCTGTAGATAATAATGTAAAAGTAAGCATGAAAGTGATTCAACGGTGATTCGGTCAATTCAGTATTAAATAATGTATATGTACAGAAAATAAATATATTTATTTTCTGTACATATAATACTGAATTGACATAGTATACTGAATTGACAGCTATAGGCGCAATAAATTTAAAATGTTTATACTAAATTTAATACTACCTACGTTACAAAAATACTTGTAAAGCGTGGATCATCAGTCAAAATGAGACTGAAGGCTGACGGCTTTAATAGGATTAATAGCCATGCCTGCCTTTTTCTAGTGCATTCATTGCAATAATGTCTGCATGCTAACTCTTAAAATAGATTATATGCTTTTCAGGGGCTGCCATTCGCGCTATTGTTGATTACGTAGGCAAACAGAAACTGACGCCGTCGAATATGAGGCAATACTCGATCCTACGCCAGAAGAAGAAAACTTCCCGAAAAATCCTAATGGTGCTTTGGAATTCGTGAACGACTGCGTGGATTTTCACTAAAAACTGAAAACACGGGTCTCCTTGAAATTATCACTGAAGTGGAACGAGAAACTGTAATGAGAACACAAGGGGTGCAAAAGAGATAAGAAGATGATTTTCACCCACAGTAAATGCATGCATGCCTATAAGGTACTTGTGTATGAGCATTATGTGGATAACAGTGGATAGGTACATAGTATCCACCTAGAATATACTATGTATAATGTTAATATTATTGATATTTATAAGTAATACAGAGCATATTCTAGCGTATATTTAGCGTAACTAGGCGTATACTTTGACGCTACATAATTTTTTTATTTCCCCCTCGAGCATATGCCCACACAGCACATAACATTTTTAAAACATCTCAACATGGTATCAATAACGTTACAACGTTTCATCTCATCTGGAAAACGTCTCAAAAATATTTTAGCCAAAACATTATCAATTATAATGTTTGAAAATGCTTCATATGAAGCAAATTCGAGACGTTTTATAGGAAATGTTATATAACATTTTCATGATATAACAAAAATGACATTGCAGATTCCTTATCTTGAAAATGTTTGCCGGAAGATCTGTTTGAGATGTCTCAAATGAAACATTTCAGTGACATCTTGAAAATATGCCACAAGAACAGCGTGACAACATTAATTTAGGGATATCTTTGAAATATTTTTGCCAAAACATTAGCGATAATAATGTTTTGAAAATGCTTCATATGAAGCAAATTCAAGATATTTTATAGGGAATGTTATTTAACATTTTCATTATATACCTAACAAAAATGACATTGCAGATTCCTGATCTCGAAAATGTTTGCCGGAAGATCTATTTGAGATGTCTATATAGGCATATGCTCTATATAGAGGGGGAAATAATAAGAACCATTTTCCCCTGGTCCCATCGTAACTCCAAGACAAACTTTCTTACCTACCTCTTTTACGAATGAAGGGTAAGACATGTGCTGGCCCGAGTACTGGAATAAATGTGGGTCCCGGTAATTTTCGCATTAACCACATTTGTCTGACAGTTGGTACAGTGAAAAATAATTGAAACAAAACAAACACCATAATTATAAGAAGCCCCCATGGGCTAATATCCAACAAGACTCCCATCGCAGCGTAAGAATTAAAATGGTGTACCTTCACTAGTAATCTCTATATTTGAGCCTACTTGATCGATGTAGGCTACTCTTGTCAGCTCGCCAATGAAGATAACAAGGCTTTTTTTTTGCCATTCTAAATTTGTTCATTTTGAGAGCGCTCTTGTGCAAAATGACGTCATGTTCTTACCTAATCATTAGGTGCTGCCAACCTGCCATTACGTACAGCCCCTCCAAAATTTCCTTTTTTTCTGTCTGTCATCCGTACGATTTCCGTACAGCAAAATCTCGAGCTTTTTTCAGTTCTCCTAGCTAAAAACGTGAGTGCCGATGAAAATATCACTTACCCAATGGATATTTTCCCTAAATAAATCATCAAAATCGTAATTTAGGTCGTTTTGACGTAGTAACCTCCAGCGTTTGGCCGCACTTAGGAAGATATATAATATCCTAGTACCTCCAGGGGCATGAAACGTCCAATCTGCCAATTTTAGCCTAGGAGCACGCGGCTAGGAATTTCTAACTTGGAAGAGTAGCCCAAATCACCAAAATGGAGATAGGTTAATGTCAATTTTCGACCCTTTCCGGCGGTGTTAGGAAGTTCTAACCTGGCTCAAAAGACGGCCCACGTTTTTTTTTTAATCTGTGCCCCACGTCGAGATCTACGTAATCACGTGCTTAACTCTAACAACAACTCTAATAACACCAAAATGGCAGATAGGAAGATTTATCTCAGCACGGCAGTATTTTAGAAGTTATAAATTGTGGGCATCCAAAGATTTATGTTTCCGCCTTCACTTCGTTCGCCGAACAGACTGCTTATAGCAGTATAGTTATATCCATGGTATTACATGCCATCAACCACCCATAAAATATTGATACATGGAGGGGAAACTATCAATTCTGCAGCTCTACCAATCGGAGCTTTATCAGAGGAAGCTGAAGACAAGACTTAGTAGGTAGTAAGGACTATAGTCTTTACTATACAGGCGCTATAGAATGCTCAACTGCACACGATTTTCCACCAAATTCTAGTGGCTTCTGACCCAGGTACACCTAATCAATCATTTAAACTTTAAAATTTAAAATCTCAAAATTTTAAATTTTAAAGCCAGAACAAAAAACCAAACATATTCTGGCAGGCGCAGAAGCCCAGGCATTATTTTCCAATGATTCTCTAGCCATTTTTCTGGCAAATTTTGAGTAAAAGAAGTCACTTTAATTACCCTGACTGTACTATTTTCTCGAGAGATTGTATACAATTACGTGGACCTTGTCTTCCCTTCTTCTCAACACCCCAGAAACTGAATTTTTATATTCCTCTACTTTTAGGTCAGTTGACCTTGGGCGTATAGGGTTGCTATCATATCATATGAAATTTAGTCTGCAGAATCGCGTGGTGACATTACCAGCTTCGTATCTTACAGTGGAGTTTAATTATAGGGAGAAATAATGAGTCTGTGGGTCAACGTGGCCCACCGACCATGTCCAACGTGTATATTGACTCAAAGACCACCTGTGATTTTTTCTGATTTTTAAAGGTGTAATTGAAGTTTTTACAGGTTTTTCCCCCCGAAATCAGCCGTTTTGCCCCACTGTGCGCCCCACTGACCATGTCGATTGCCGCTTGACAGGTCGTACGCTTTGCCGACGGTCTGCCGACCTGACCAGACTTCGTCAAACGGACCCGTGTTTGGAATGGTTTAATATGTTTTTCGGGATTCTGAATCGAATGAAACCACTTTCAGAGCTCTAACTCTCACCCTAATCGACATACTGATTATTAACCTTCGGAAAATTCGACAACCCACCTTTTATTGATGTAAATCGAAGTTGATAACAATAATCGCCAGCTGCATCAGAATCTGCAGATAAGTACCTACACATAACACCACACAATACACACACACATTGTCCACTGGACAAGGGACTCAAATGTAAATTATAAATGTTCATAAATATCCACTTCAATCCTTTATTGATTAATATGTACAATAATTAGCACATGGAATAAAAGGTGGAAAGGGTACATTTGACAGTACTTCAGTAGAAACTGTTCATGAAGAAAGTAAACAAATCATACCATTTCTTAGGAACTGTAGTTCAAGTTTCTCAACATAGTACAGAATAGGTATTATCACAGTTTTGAACTTCATGGCGAACCAAAAAAATGGTTGATGTACAAATGATGTTGTACTTATATATCATACGTAGGTACCACAAGTACGTAAATATATGTCTTTGTAAAAAGCCTTATTCCAGAAGGCTTGAATACAAATAAGCGGCTTACACGGAAAGGCGTAAAGGATAGGCTTTTTACAAAGAGGCTGATTTCACAAAAAGGCTGCGACATAATATTGTATAGGTAATATTATTATACAAAGGAGTTGGCAAGCAAACCGTTCATAATTATACGGGATCAGTTTAAAACATTACCTACCTACTTTTTTCATATTTTACGATCGAGGGTAAACCCTTATGTAAATGGGGTCGATTGGCCGAAGAATAGCAAAAATGCTGACTTTCATATCAGATTTCTGCGTGATGGATTCCACTTTAGCAAACCTCACAACAGTGGAAAGCATAACTTTCATCTCAAGCATGGCAAATTTTTGACCTGAAATCGGATTTAATTATGCAATTACTCGGGTAGAATTAAGCAACGAATCAAGTATCTCGAAAAAGACATAGATTAAAAGACTCAGTTGAAAAGAATTATACAGAAAATTTGTGAAACCCACCTATGCAATTCCTTGGGCCTGCGCTGAAAGGGATGTAAGCAAACGGGTGTCTTTTCGCGCATTCGTCAGGTACGAACCGATCTGGATCAAATTTCTCTGGGTCTGGGTACAACTTGGCGTTGCGGTGGAGGTAATATGGAATGATGGTTAGGTTGGTACCCGCCGGAATCACAGGCAACCCCTCTGAGAAAAAACAAATTCCTGGTGATGAGCGCAGATGAAAAAAGAAACGGTATAAAATAAATAGTATTCGCTATGATACTCACTCAAATGAAGATCCTCCCAAATCTTCCTCGATATGTACGGCACGGAAGGATACAACCTGAGACATTCCTTGATGAACCTTTCCAAATATTTCATTTTAAGACAATCAGCATGTGTTGCTTCCCTTTCATCATCACCGAAGATTTCATACTGTTCATTGTACACCATTTCCTGGGGACGTAAAAAATCAACAAAACATTTAGTGTACACCAAAAGCAGCCAGTTGACAAGCAGCGTCTTGAGAAAAAGCGCTGCTAATTTTACCCAAAGGTTTATTATTCTTTTATATAACAACAACAAAAATGTGCAAAATTTATTTCTGTCAATAAAATGTTTGAGAAATGACGAGACAAAAATTAATTCGATACCTACCTATAAAAAACCAATTTACCAATTAAAATTTTTTAATGTAAAGTTTATGCGTCCAAAATTATTCGGAAAACGACACCTCATTCGATCTCCTGACATTTTTCAAAAGCCTTAGTTGTAGCCCCATGAAAGCCTCATAAATCCTCACGGTGAAATCCGATGGTTTTGGGACCCCGAACAGTGGAACACATGCAAAAACCCTTCCCTTGGCCATTTTTGAGCACCACGGGGTTTGGCGATCGGGCTCAAAACCTCCCGGGCCCAAGTATGGAAGAAGAAGAAGAAAGAGATTTATTTTGAATAAAAGCATAAAATAACACCAAATTCAAAATGAACAATACGGCAATGGTTCTAAACCATCTGCCGGAGGTTCGGGCCTGAAGGCACAATACAAAAATAAAACAAGTTTACTAGTTCTATGGTTGAAGAAACATAAATAACTCTCCGTAATGCTAAGGAGAAAAAATTCTCATGTTTCGGGTTTGAGTGAGAAGGTTTTGGGAAGGGGGGTTTTGGTGAGAACAGAAGGACAAAAGAGGGGGAAGTCAGCGACGAAACCAGAAAAAAACCCACTAAGCAGAGAACCAGGTCCAGCCTAATATCTCCACGCTGTCTTGCAGAACTCAACCAGCTCCAACCAACTAGGGCCAGATCCTGATAGCTTCATCCCTATCCAGGAGAGGACGGCCAAATGCGGCATGACGAAATTCCGTGAGCGCAGGGCACACGCACAAGAAGTGGAACTGACCCTTCCGCCCCCGCATATCACAGATGAAGCATTCTTCTGGCCAACCGGATATGGCCTGGAGTTGAGGAAGACAAATTCAGTCCTCATCCTGAATGTCCATCTCATCGACTGTATTGGGGCCGCCGCATCACGAACCAGGCTCGCACTTTTAACGGATGGGTCCAGCTCGCGATAAAGCGTGAATGTTTCAGAGGCCTCAGCTTTATTTTTGAAGTGGGTGGTCTCTCCTCCACAAAAGACCTGACAAATTCCACGACGTCCGACTTCAAAAGAGTTGCGTCCAAAAATGCCAGGCCACCACCGGACCCAAATTTGGCTGCAAGCATGTTCCAGTTCTCCGCCCAGTCAATGCCCATCTGTATGACTTTCCTGGCACAATGCGAGGTAATCGAGAGTCCGGCATCCTCGCCACCTTCACGAGATAATTCAAATGGAGACGCAGAGTAAACGCAGACAATGTCTCCATCTCTGTCCCTAGCAACAGCAGATAGTCTGGCGCGTACCGTGGGAGGTGAAATACTCTCATGATGAAAGGCAGGAGGACCCGTTCGACGTCCACATACCTACTCTCTGAGGCCCCAAACCTGCGCCGCGTCGGATAGAATTGCCCTCACAACTGCACGGAAGACATGCAACTTCGCCTGTAGAGGAATCACACTGCTCCATATAGTTCATGGCCATGTTTGCCCAAGTAGATGGTAAAGCGAGTATTTTGTCAAAATGTCAGAAAAAAAATCCTCCATCCCACAACGGCTCAGACGGCGGGCGAACATCTCGTAATCTACACATCTTTAAACGTATACTTAATGACAAATTTTGAGGCTGATCAAAATTCTCAACCTCTGACATGAATACATAAGTGGATTATTCCAAGAATAATAAACCACAACACATCACCGAAGATTTGAGCAAAACGCAAAAAGAAAGAGGAGAACGCATAACTCGGCGCTGGGCGCCATTGTCAGGGGCAAGCCCCCTGGACAATCTGGGTGCCTATAGGCCATAGATGGCTAACATTCAATAAACATGGAACACTTTTTAGCCACGCTTTTTGGTTACGGTGCGTTTCTACAACTATAATCAAGATTGCCCCCTCAACCAAGTGACAGCATAACAAGCGGCATTGTTTTCCTGTCCTATATAGTATATATCCATTAAATGGATCAATTTTAAATTATGAATTTGTATTATAAATTATAAATTTTATAACAAATAAATATAAAATTACGACATAATACCAAGAACAAGTACGAAAGAAATGCGTGACAAATCGAGAGCTTTCCAACGAATGGAGAATGATTTTTGTCCGAGAAAACTAAAGAAGTTTCATTTCCCTTGAAACGGCTTGGTTGTACGGGGAAATCGTAAGAAAATTTGGTCACCCTTTCCGTGTGAACGGTCCTCGTCACCACAAAAACGGGACACTTTTAGCTCAAGGCTATAGCATGTTCCATGCTAAAAAGATCTTACGGAAGGGAAAATTAAGACGGCCAACAATGATGCCCTCCAGAAGATCTATTATAAATTTCTATTGGTGCACCCTACCTGTATTTCTTTGTTATGCCCCAATTCAAAAAGGGCAAATTGAATCAATGCCGATGTGGTGTCAAAGCCCTGCAAAGCGAATCAAACGAAGAGTTGTTTTCAAATGAAGCAAAGTATTATCTAAACATCGCAAGCCTCATGAAAAAGCCACTCACCTCAAATAAAAATGTGTCCACTTCTTCTCTGATGTCTGAGTCCGTCCACTGTCCTGGGTTTGTCATGTCCTGTTCAAGGAGTCTGTCCAAAAATGCTTGTCTCTTCTTGGCTAAAATGTTAAAGACCCTGTTATGCCTCCTCATGTTATGTTATGTTACACCTTCCAAGTTATCCCTTCTGCATGTTGTGTTTCCTCTTGGCTAAAATGTTATGACTCCATACTCAGTAAGAATCACTTTCCCGTTAAGTACCTCCAATATCTGAATCATTTTCCTGACTTTCCTTTCGCTTTCGAGAAAATAGTTTTCTCCTTTCATCTATGATCTGAAAGTGAAAAAGACGTTTGAAAACTGTTGATCAATGAGAAAAGTATAATACCTAAGCTAAAATCAAAAATATGAATTAAAATTATCTGCGATAAATAAATTGATTTAAAGTGGTTGTTTGCCGATGGTGCAGAGGTCTAATCCAATGAGTTTGGTTAGGGAGAGAGAACGACTCCTCTGCTGAATACATGTCCTCTGTATTCAGCAGAGGAGTCGTTCTCTCTCCCTAACCAAACTCAAATTGATATAATATTATCAAGACTAATTTGTATAAATTGGTATATTATTATCAAGATTACCTAAGATAAATAAATTCTTATGATATTATCAAGATTAATTTATATAAGAAAAATAAGGGTTGAGAATTATATAACATTTAATTCACAACCCTTATTAATATTGACATCTACATATCACATTAATATATTATACTACACCTTGCTTGTAAATTCTTGCAGGTACTTTATGTCTTTCGTGTTCCTTTTCCCCATCGATGTCAGTTCCCAAATCGCATCTTTTACAACGTAACTGTTGAGTATTCGATAAACGACATCTTCAGTAACTCTGTAAACAACGATGAACAGAAAATCTCTCTTAGGAATTGTAGTTGAGTTATGGACCTTTGCCGTGTTTGTACAAACCTACCTACCTTATTATGGAGGAGAGGTAATCTGTAGCTTTGCCGTCTTGACTGTTGAGAGTCACTCCCATCGCCGCTTCTAGTACATAAACCTCATAGTATGTTAACACCTGGCAGGCTTCGAGAATTATAATCTGGTACATGGTATGTATAACTACGATGAGCACCTACCGCTGATGATGTCGAGTGTACACCGAGTAATTTTCGTGAAAGGATCGAGCGGCTTCCCATTTTCTTCCAAGAGCTTGTCCACGAACTTTCTAGCTTTACTGAACATTTTCTGCGATTTATCTTCGAGGATTTTAAAATGAAACGTTGGGGTCAACAGCTTCCGTCGCAAGTGCCATTTATCGCCTGCATTACAAGAGGTGCAGTTAGCGGAAGAAGTGGAATTGTATTTTGGTTTTTTAAATACTATGTTGTCACATTGTACCTGTACTCACGAGCAATCCTTCTTGTAGCCAGGGCAAAATAGGCATATACTCCATTCCTTTTGTTATGTGCTTCTTGCTCGACAAGACTTGCTGAAAAAAAATAATAAAAACGCTGCAAATTTTACACAAGGGTTTATTATTCATTGTTATAGGTTACTTGCGCAAAAATTATTTCTGTGTCAAAAGAAAATACCTAATTTGGAAAAAAAAAATTTTTTGGGATTTTTTTTCAAAAAAAATTTTTTGGATTTTTTTTCAAAAAAATTGTTTTTTTCGAACATTCTTTATTCTTTACTCGAATAATATTTAACCTCCTGGGATCCTTCAAAAATCCCATTTTTAGCCTCATGAAAGCGATCGCAACAGTGAAATTGGATCGTTCCGGGACCCCAAAAAATGGATTCTACGTCCAAAAATACCTCGAAACGACACCTAACTCGATCCCATAGCCAAAAGCCTTAAAAAAACCTCCCGTAGCCCCATTTTAGCTCCATAGCGCCCCACGGGTTTGGGCGATCGGACTGAAAACCTTGCGGGCACAACTAGATGGTAAACCAAGTATTTTGTCAAAATTTCGATTTTAAAAAATAATGTCAAATTTTGAGGCCGATCGGAGTCGTCGAACCCCGTCACGAAAACAGAGGTGTATTATTCCAAGAATAATAAACCAAAAATAAAAATTCGGTTTACCAACTACCAATAATTAGAAACCTACCAAGTTCGAAAGGAACTTGCTAAAATCAAGATGTTCACGTACTTCTATTTCGTCGGGACCGTTGATGAAGGCAGCAGGAAGGCCGACGAT
The DNA here is from genome assembly GCA_955831195.1 of Pilophorus perplexus. NCBI lineage: Eukaryota > Metazoa > Arthropoda > Insecta > Hemiptera > Miridae > Pilophorus > Pilophorus perplexus. The sequence goes on from OY037010.1 coordinate 24,035,374, forward strand.
CCATGTAGCAGAGATTTTGTCGTAGCCGTGTATGAATGTTCGTCTAAGCCAGTCCAGTAGGTCTGCGAGAGAATAATAATACAGGTAGGTAATGGATTGTGATGACATTTATTTATCAACTCTTTACATGTTCTTGACCAAAGAATTAAAATAATCTATTCTTTTTTACATATTCTAATTTACATATTCTTTCCTCCATGACCAGATCCTACGCCAGAAGAAGAGAACTTCCCGAAAAATCATAATGGTGCTTTGGAATTGGTGAAACTACTCCGTGGATTTTCACTAAAAACTGAAAACACGCTTCTCCTTCAAATGATCACTGAAGTGGAACGAGAAATTGAGTATCAAGTAATAAATACAATCATTTCAATGAGAAGACAAGGGGTGCAAAAGAGATTGGAGGATTATTTTATCCCACAGTCGATAATAAATGCGTGCCTATTAGGTACGTACTTGATCATTAAATGGATATCAGTAGATCTGCTGACATCCATTAAATTTTAATGATCATACCATTATAGGTACATAATATGTACCTATATATACCATAATATTATTATGTATCTATACATAATATGTACCTATAATATACCTACTATGAATAATATTAATATTTTAATACGTAATACAGAGCGTACTCAACTTCCAGCTAGGCACTTAATTTTTTTTTTTCAACCCGTCTTATTCCACATTTTCCCCTGGTCCCATCGTAATTCCAAGACAAACTTTCTTACCTACCTCTTTTCGGAATGAAGGGTAAGGCAAGTGCTGGCCCGAGTACTGGAATAAATGTGGGTCCCGGTAACTTTCGCATTAACCACATTTGTCTGATAGTTGGTACAGTGAAAAATAATTGAAACAAAACAAACACCATAATTATAAGAAGCCCCCATGGGCTAATATCCAACAAGACTCCCATCACAGTGTACGAATTAAAATGGTTTACTTCACTATTCTCAATATATTTGAGCCTACTTGACCAATACACTCTTTCTTGTCAGCTTGTTAATGAAGATAAGGTTTGTTTTTCCATTGTAAATTTGTTCATTTTGAGAGCGCTCTTGTGCAAAATGACGTCATGTTCGTCGTACCTAATACATACCGATAAGTAACCCCAGATAGTAGAAATTCATGGAAATCGTATATTCAATTCAATTCAACATTTTATTTGCCCAAACACATTGTATGGGCAAGAAAAAAAACATACGTATAATATACGTTTTCTTTAAATATTATTTAATGAACATTAAATAGTTAAATTTTGAAAAAATATTTCATATATTTGTTTATGAAACAATTTATACTATATTAATATATCTTAATAAGGAATAAGGCAATGACGACGATAACAAGACCATATCGTCGGGGCACTCGGTCCCAATTGTACTTCCACACAGCCCGGCAGAACCTGGTGAGAGGCGGCCAGTTTTCCCCATTCAACACCCTGAGCAGAGTGTCCCTCGAGAGTTGGGGTCTCCTCCAAGTACGGCGAATGTAGGAATAAACTTTCCCGGAAAATACAGTACAAATACAATATGTAAGACTCTCAAGGACTTAGACTCTCAAGGAAAATACTCTCTCTCCCTGCCAAAACGACACCACGGAATAAACTTTCCCAAGTATAAGTGTACGAAATTATCAACTCCTCAACGCAAAAAATTTGCTCCAATTTCCCTAAGGAGTTTATTATTTCAAAATACATTCTGGATTTTAAATTTTAAAAGCCATAATTTACACCAATAAACCCCACACCCTTCAAGAGTTAAAGGCTTCTATTGAGACGGAAATGCAATCAATTCCGACTGATATGCTTGAGCGAGCTATGCAAAACGAGAAGGACCAACTGCATCGCCCAAGGAAGACATTTAATGGACATTATCTTTCATAGGTAATTAACAACATTTGTTTTCTTCGACAAATTTCCATTGTTACTTGACATTTTAAAATTTATTTCAACTCGATATCTTCAAAATTGACGATTTGGTGATTAGTCGAATATTTTGACGAACAAAATTTGTTCATTTAATGTACCTACCTGCCATTTACGTTATATCTAGTCGCATTGCCCCATTTTTTCAGATAAACTGTAAGCAGGAATTTCCATAAACAGTTTGATTAGTTCGTTCCCGTAATAGTTCCCCGGTCAAAGATTTTTGTGTTCTTTATTTCAGTAAACGGTGACTTTTTCGGTAGGATCTCGAGATAGGAGCAAAAAACCGAAAAATGGGACCTTCATTCCCCCACCCTTGCGGCACTCCAAGACGAGAGGACTATAATAGTCCTAATAATTAGTATGTTCTCTTTCTAATCACCCTAATACACATATAATATGACCGTTGCCAAGAACATTAGGAGCTACATTTCTTGAGAAATCCGATGTTCTTCATATTTCGATTTTCATGACAACACGATAACTATTGGTCCTACATAGTTCCGGTTATGCTTAAATTAAAGCTGAATAACTGCTGTACAACTTCATTCCTCATAACGTTCCTATTCGATTTTTTCCGACCTAATATAAGCCGTTTTTTGTGACGCATATGGCTGGCCTAATTGAATTTATTCATCTTTTTTGTGTGGAGAGGTTTTGATACACGGGGGGAGTTTGATAGATTTTTAACGGGGAGGTTTTGTTGGTTTTCGGCCGCCTGGGGAGGTTTTGATGATTCCCCGAATCTTCCTTCAGGTTTTTGTTGACACAGGATTCCTCAAGTTCAGGTCCTCAAACCATTTCTTATTCATTTTTAACCAGTCGGAGACCACTTGAAGTGCCACCAGTTCGGAAACGTAAAGAGCGGCCAGTTTATTTAAATTAAAGAAGTTTCGTCCGAGACCAGCAATGTTTGTGTATGCCCGGGGGCGTCATTTTTTAAATAAGGAACAATATAGACCACAGGACGGAATTCTGTGGTATCCCAGACTCCACAAGCAAGAAGTAAGATCATTGAGAAGGACGTCTGTGTTCTTCCCGAATGGTAACTGGAAACCATAGAGTGGAACTATCCGGAAAATTGGCTTTAAGGGGTTTTCACGCTTAAAACAAAATCGAAATTTTTTAATTTCTGTAAAATTTACTGAAATTAAAAAATGTAATTTACTTTCCTACAGAACTTAACGAAAATTTAAAAAAGAAGAAATTTGTTACCCTTCCCCCCCCCCCCCCTTGGAGTTCAATGTCCCTTCAATGAGCTCCCGCAGCTCAAAATCCAAAAATTCCGCTATGTGGATCACAATCTACCCTGGGTCATCATTCTGAGCCTCACTTGAAAATTCATCGTACTCATTCACAGTGGACATCAGTTTGGATGATGTGGACGACGAGCACGGAGCTGACGAGAAACCAACAGACACCCTGTCATCAACCATGGCAGTACTCGCCAATAATTTACTTTAAGACAACGCCTGATATTTACATTGAGAAATACATCAATCAGTAACGCTGCTGGCTGATCAATCAATAGTTCGTGACATTGGTGAATGACTGACTTTTCGACATGCAATTAAGTTTTTAGTAACTGGAGTAATCATTATTTCAGCACTCTGCAGCAATAATGGGGGTGTATAAGCATGGGAGCATGTGTGCTGGCAAATACACAAAATTAACTATAGAAAAAAATTCGTTTAGTAGGTACCCAAAACCATTTGCATCTCTTACTCATAACCATAATTTCACGTTTTCGTGAGAATGAACATCATAATATGATAACACACACAAGACTTAGTCATATAATATATGATCATAATATATATTATATATATAATATACTAGTGGGCCAGGTGCGCTTCGCTGCACTCCGTCCATCACCTTTATCGGGCGTCACCACCAAGTGACAGTCGCTCAATGCGCTAAATTTAGGCTCTACCGTTGAGGCTGGGTAGCGTGGATTAGACAGAGCCAGCCACACACCCGTCGGGACACGAAATATCAAATTTAAAATTCCCGTTCAATAATACGTCTATCCTTCACTCGGAAAGCAAGCACGTCCAACCTGTGAAATATGTGCAAAACACACTAGACGTTATTCGCACAACAGGCTCATACTCCGCGCATGCGCAATCTCACTCCTTTATTGGTAGTCGATGCGTTATGAGAAAGATCGATTGTTCGCTACGCGTTTCAATCGATGTTGCCTTAACCCCCAAAACCCGCCTCTTGAAACAATGGAGGGCGGTTTTTGATTTTTTTTTTTTTTTTTTTTTTTCAAATTCTTTGTTTTTTTACTCGAAACAACTACTACCCCCCAGGGATCCTTCAAAATTCCCATTTTTAGCCCCATGAACGCCCTATAGATCGCCACAGTGAAATCGGATCGTTCCAGGACCCCCAAAAATTGATTCCACGTCCAAAAATAATTCGAAACCACACCTAACTCGATCCCATAGCTAACAGCCTACAAAAAAAAACCCCTTCCATAGCCTCATAGCGCCCCACAGGTTCGGACGGTCGGGCTGAAAACCTTGCGGGCACAACTAGATGGTAAACCGAATAGGTATTTTGTCAAAATTTCAGAATTTAAAAAAAATTACTACTGCCCTGACGGCGGAAGGACATTTCGGTTTAGGAATCTAGACCTCTTGACACGGATAATGTCAAATTTTGAGGCCGATCCGAGTTGTCGACCTCCGTCGCGATTACATAGGTGTGTTATTCGAAGAATAATAAACCAAAAGTAGGTAGGTACGTATTAAATTATTACCAATAACCAATTCAAAGGTTCCTACTAATTTGAACAAGAGTAGGAACACAATAGGTATATCCACATGGGAGCAGTTCAAAATAGGAAACCGCCTCACTGTCTGGCATAACATGGCCGTGACGATAATCGAAGGTGATGGAACATCGAAACGAAGATCGAACATCGAAACATAACCGATCAAACAGTGCGATTGCGCATGCGCGGAGTATGAGCCTGTTGTGCGAATAACGTCTAGTGCAAAACACACGTAGGTACATAGGTTAGGTTAGGTTAGCAAAATTAGCCAAATCGGCCCAGCCGTTCTCAATTGTTATTGGCACGCGGGTGCCACGGAAACCAATGGCAACCCTTAGCAACCCGTCGACTCGTAATTTTTCTTAGTAACAACGATTTTGGAGTCAGACAAGTCTGATCCACCTTGAGAACACAACCATCCCCCCCGCACGGTCCTCCCTACCCGAGACCGTTCCAACTCCAGTTGATTATACCGTATCAACGATTGTTGGCCTCTCCTTGCGAAGTATCAAATTCCCGTCTATCACCAACTATATGCAGCCCATAGCAACCCATCAACTCAAAAAGGAAATTACCTAGTACCTATCAAACTAATCAAAGGCTCGCAAAAAATACTCGTACCCACCTACCGACGATCATCGAATAACATCCAAACGCGTTATCGCACAGAAATCGTTTTGTACTCGTTGAAATCAGCGTGAAAAGCTCGTTTTAACAGACGTAGTTTCGTTCAAAACCGACGCCAAAAGTTGTATCGGGTTTTGGCGTTTCGAAAATTTTCCTAGCAATCCCTAGTAACGACGCTATTTGACCTGGCTCTCGTCGCGAAGGAAAGCTCCGTTCGCGACGAAGGAAGAGAGTTGGCGAAATCTAATACGGATAGTAGCCGATTCTCAGACCTACTGAATATGCATTTAAAATTTCATGAGAATCGATCAAGCCGTCTCGGAGGAGTATGGGAACGAACATTGTGACACGATAATTTTATATATAAGAATAAGTCTTTTGCCGTTTCTCTTAGTGGCACGGATTATATATCGGTGGACGGTCAATTGGGATTCGTTTGAGGCTACAATCGATTTTACATTGACGTAGGTATTACATGAACATATCCTTGACATGAGAGGTTCTTTAGAAAAACCCTGTATATATTTACTCAAGAACTTGAACCCGACCCTCTCGAATATACAGAGAAAAAATTATGTATTGGATAATCTCAAACTAAATTCTGTATTACCTTACATTTTATCATTTAATAATGATTAACAGGAGGTTTTCATTTTTTTCCCGTCACGACACAAAAAAGCGTTACGCAACATAATCGCGAAAACTATAATCACATGATTGGTCTGTAAGGAAGTTTGGCGGTTGGTTACCAGTAGAGGGTAAAATTAATCATTATTAAATGATCTGACTGTAGAACCATGGGTCTACCGACCGTTTTTTTTTTTTTTTTTTTTTTTTTGATTAAAATCATAATTTATAATCATGGTGATTTACTAAAAAAGGCGTCATGTTTGTGATCAGCACTCTTAAAAGTTTTCGTGACTGATTTGTTGTGATGGGATTCCATTTCAAGCTGCAAAAACTATAGTTTAACATTATTAACACGGTACAATATATTGTACCGTGTTCAGTTGGCTCCAACAAAAGAAATGGGTCTCATTCGACAGTCGAGACATGGGACCCCTGTTGTTATTATGTAGTTCGCCAACAATGGAATTCCCTAGAAGATAAACTGTACCGTTAGGAGCATGAAATGACATTGATTTTAATAAGCTATAATATAATATATTATTTAGTTTATTGAATGTAGGCACTTTTCTGGTTGAGTGGAGTTGAAATAAAAAAATCAGCAAGGCAAGATATTAGTAGATATTATTTTCGTTACTAAGACATTTTGAACATTTTAAAATAAATATTTAAAATTTATTCTACACAACTTCACACATAAATGTTAGTGAAATTTCGGCGTTATTTTTCGGCGTATGTACATGTTGAGTTACTTCAAAGATGAATGCACAGCTCCGAACAATTGGATGCATAAAGAAGCTTTAAAATTAAGAATCTTCTTTTTTGGTTACTGATTGAATCCTACAAGAACGAAGCTCCGTTGATAGTAAAACCTATATTATATAAATATAAGCTATATTATAGCTCCTTCTCAAGCATAAGATATCATTTGTGGGCTGATTCCTGAGAATTTTCACTTATTAGCTGTCATTTCTTGGGAAGATTCTTATCAAAATAGGTTCCTCGGTGGTAAGAATGACTAGCGGGAGTAGTACCTGATCTTCTTTTTTGGTTACTGATTGAATCCTACAGGAACGAAGCACCGTTGACAATAAAACCTTCATTTGCATCATTGCAAACTTTTGACCTGAAAAAATTTTGAAATTAAATATTTTTGAAAATTAGCAACTAGCGAAGAAGTGGGTCATTAGTATATTTTTCTTACCTAAACAACTTCGAGGGCCAGCGCTGAATGGAATGTAAGCGAATGGATGTCTCTTGGCACATTCCTCGAGTGTGAACCTTTCAGGATCAAACTTCTTCGGGTCAGGATACAACCCAGGATTTCTGTGCACGACGTAAGCCGAAATCACTATATTCAAACCGGAAGCCAATTTTATTGAATCACCTGAGAAACAGGAATGAACGTTAATGATTTTATTTCGAGCCAAACAAAACCATGTACAGTTGAAAAGTCTTACCCAGGTCCAAATCTTGAGTAAGCTTTCGTGAAGTGTATGGAGCTGCAGGATAAAGCCTCATTCCCTCCTTGATAACCATTTCCAGGTAAGTCATTTTGGACAAATCCTCACTCGTGGCTTCCCTATCTGAGTCACCGAAAATATCGTATAATTCGGCGTACGCCCTTTCCTAGCGATAAAAAAACAACGCAATTATTCGTTATCTTATCACATTATTATTAGGCGAGGGCAAAAAATATAGTTCAAAAGGGGACGATTACTTGTATTATGTCATTTATTCCGATTTCCCACAAAATGAATCCCATGGTTCCAGAAGTCGAATCATGTCCCTAAAAAACGAACGCAGGCATGTAAAATTACGTTTGAAGATGAAACTGCATTGAAGGCATTGTATGTAAAATTGTACCATTGTATGTAAAATGGTTGGACGGTTACTCACCGCAAACATGAACGTGTCCACTTCCTCCTGCAAGTCTTGATCCGAAAGAGATCCAAGATTTTCCTTGTCCATCTCAATCAGTCGGTCAAGAAATGGCTTTACCATTTTAGCTAAAATCAAACATCAGCTTTTGGAGAAAAAAAAAGCATTTCATTCATTTGCACATGTCAGTTCTATGAATTGAACATTTTTATATGATCGAGATAATCGATACACACAAATTCTATCGTTTTAATGTGTTTCAATTTTTTCAAGCTGAATCCAAATTTGAAATTAGAATTTCAAAAAACCCTCATCCTATATTTCTTTAAGGAAAAAAACTATTCGTTTCCTAAAAGCGAGAAGACCACATGGCCACAGGCCTGGTGGGAGAGCTCGGGGGTTGGCTGGCGTAGCCAGCAGGGATCGCCCCCTAGTTGTGAATGTACGACTATAAATTTATTACCATTACCATTTTTTCATCCTTTTATCATTTTATTGCAGCTTACCTTGGGTTTTGGGACTAGCACCAGTAGAAGAATTTGAAGCCTCCCGCTTCAATTCCTCTCTCCTTTGAGCAATCACCTGAAAATAATTATGGTTTTGGTTCAAGTTATATAAATGTGAATATGATAAATATGTTGTTGCCTGTCACTGCTGTTCGGAATGTGACCTTGATTCAAAGTGCCCACTAGGTTGGTTTAAAAAAAACTTCTCATCGCGTCGCTCTTCTGCACCTCACATTGTATAGTATAAATTTTATGTCGCAGCTTTTTTGTTAAATCAGCATTTTTGTTAAGGCTATTCATATAGCCGAAATTACAAAAAGCTTCATCACATGAAGGCGGCGTATTATAAAAGGGCTATTGTAAAAGAACGATGCTATTAAATTCTCAGCCAGTCGAGTTTTAGAGGTCGCCCAATTGTATATTTCACTTTTTGTTACATTCGTATTTTTTCCTCCCCTTCATTTCGGTTTATTATTCATGGAATACGACACCTATGTTTTCGCGACGGAAGTTGACAACTCCGATCGACCTCAAAATTTGACATTATCCATTTCAAGAGGTCAAAATGCCAAAACCGAAATGTCCGTCCGCCGTCCGGGCCGTTTTGGGCAGTAGGAAGTTTGTTTTTTTTAATCTGAAATTTTGACAAAATACTCGGTTTACCATCTAGTTGTACCCGCAAGGTATTTAGCCCGATCACCCAAACCGGTGGGGCGCTATGGGGCTAAAATGGGGCTACGGGAGGGGTTTTTTGAAGGCTTTTGGCTATGGGATCGAGTTAGGTGTCGTTTTCGAAGTATTTTTGGACGTAGACGCCAATTTTTGGGGGTCCCGGAACGATCCGATTTCACTGAGGCGAACTATAGGGCTTTCATGGGGCTACAAATGGGATTTTTGAAGAATCCCAGGTCAAATATTTTTCGAGTAAAAAACAAAAAATGTTTGAAAAAAAAAACTTTTGTCCAAAATTTTTTTTCATTGATACAGAATTAAATTTATGCACAAGTACCCTTCAGCAAAGAATAATAAACCCTTGTGTAAAATTTGCAGCGTTTTTTTAACCACGCTAGTGGGCACCAATTCAAAGCGCCATGCTGAAAGCAATCAACGATCGAGTAGCTACACGGGTTTTACAAATAATGGCGTTGAGTTTCCAAGGTCTATGGAAATTTCAGGTTTTGTTCAAGTTTACTCTTACTTACTTACTCTTCTTGTAAACGAATGAACTATGTCCAGATTTTTGTTATGCTCGCGTCCTCTTGGTGTCAATTTCCACAACCACTCCCTATTGAGATAGTAATTCATCATACGATATACTAGGCCCTCTGAAACCCTGAAAAGGTTATGAGAAATTGATGAGTCGGGAAAAAATGAAGGCGGACAGGATGACTCTCGCATTCCTTCAAATGGACGTAGGTACCTGCGGACGGCATCTACGTACTCCATGCTGGCTTTATCTTTGGGGTCCAACTTCACGTTCATTGCAGTTTCTAAAAAGAAAAAAAAAAGACAACTGCTGAATAAGTTTCAATCGCCAGTCAGGACTATAAGTCAAGTATAAGTCAAGTAAACCTACGGCAAATAATGTCCAGCGCAGTTTTGAACAAAAAAGGATTGAGTTGAACGACTTCGCCTCTCGTGTTCAGGAGGTTGCTCACCAAAGTTTGAGCGTGCGTCCAAAAATTGGCCAAATTGTCTTCGAGGATTTTAAAGTGGAAAGTGGTCGTTAGCATTTTCCGACGTTCCTGCCACTTTTTCCCTGAGAAAATGAGGAAACGGTTCTGAATGTCAAGGGTACCTATATAACTGCTGTTCCAGGTCGATGTAGGTTGACAGCAGTTGGACGGGAACCGACAGCTCGAATGAGTGTGGTTGGAAGCTGTCAACTTCTGTCGACAGTCGCCGTCAGACCTGGAACAAACCTATTATATTTCGGTATTCCATTTATTTTAATACTCCATAGTGCAACATTACCTGAGCTTGTCAATAAGCCATTCCCAAGCCATGGCCTGAGTAAATCGTATTCGTCTCCTTTGTCAGTAACTTTTGGATTTCCCAACACCTCCTACACACATAACTTTTATGGGCAAGTGGTTTTGACAATTTACACATTTCCGAGACAATTCATATTTTGAAGACAGAACGAGGTTCTACACATTTGGACGTAACTGGCCATCATCTGAGGCTTTTTCTCGGCCAAGGATATTTTTCAAATGGCGGAGTTGCAACTCCTGTCAATAAAGTTCGAGATTTTACCTTCAAGTCCTCTGGGTGGTGAACAATAACCAACGGGATCCCCAGCAGCCACGTTGAACAAATTCTTTGTTTATACCCGCACACAAAATTATTTGTACAATAATTTTCAATGTCTGAAATCCACCGATAACAATTTAAATTTAATTTGACTACTGACACCCATTGTCTAAAATAGAAACTAAGCCATAAATCATATTATTTTCTTGGAATGTAAATATTGTTTACTTACCACGCGGTTTCAGAAACATCAGTTCTCTTATTGGCCCTAAAATAGGTAAGGGCTTGGGTCCTGGAAGTTTCCAACACATCCACAAAACTTTGAGACTGGGATACCGGATTACCTGGGTTGAAGCAAGGATTATGAGAATGAATATGCAGAAGAATAGAAAAAGCATTGTGGCCGTTAACTTGGTCTGTTGGTTATTGACTGAGTGGTGTGCAGAAAGCGCCTACGGTTTTGTCATATTCGTGGTGGGGTGGAGGGAGGGTAATAAGGGAGTCTAAGTATCCCAGGAAATGACAAATTTGCGAAGACTCACTGGCGTTATTGAATCGAAATGGATCCACCTATGTGGCAAAACTGTTTCTGTCGTTGCTCCAGTCTGAAATCATGAGAAAAAAAACTTGGATTTTCAATTACTGCCCGATATTTGAAGAGACATTAAATGTCTCTAAATTAAATTATTTGCTCGTGTCTTAGACGTACGTTCGTGCGGAACGATTTAATCTGGGAATTGCGTTGAAACAGCGACACAGAAATGCAATAAATGCCTACTTGACGGATGAACTGGGGCGATCACTAAATTTAAGCCATTTTCATAGTCAATTAGTCAACTTAAAAAAATTATTGCATTTAATACAAAACAGCAAGGAAGGTTTGGTAGCGTCAACTCTTTTCCGCTGTTGTTGAGCAACTATTATTACGGTCTCTACTTGAGGCGTTTAGTTGCACACCCAATTCGTTCCATTTTTGAACATTTCACAGGAGAGACGAAAAACGTCTCACGTCTACGCATCTTGATTTAGATGAGAACTTCCCAAACTTTGTCTTGCAGACCCCTTTCACGGAAAAATTTCTACTGCGGACCCCTCAAGTGTTTAGATTAAATCTAAATTTTAGATGCGAGACACTAAATTGGTAGATTGTGGTACCTAAATAAAAGTTTAGTAAATTAGCCAGGCCACGCCTTATTATTATACCTCTTCAAGCTAGTTTACTCCACATGCTAAAAATTCCTGCCGTAAATGGAGTGGACTGAGGATGAATTTAACGAGTATCAACTTGTACATTTTTAAACAAAGAAGGAAACGCAAAAAGGCAAATGATTTCATAACTATTATGAGGCCAATCAAAGTTTTCGTTCCCATTCAGGGGAAATGTGGGTTAGGGAGCCTAGAGATAGCGGGTTTTCCCAAACTGCTTCGATACAGCCTCCCAGGCCAGCAGATCACGACATCTCGTGTTATGCCCTAAGTAGGGATATTCAAGCAGTCCCTTCCTCTTCCTCCAAAGACACTGGGGGCGAAATCCCAGTTACACTGGAGGCCTTCCCCCAAACACACCACACAAATATATATATCTAATGATCCTTAACCTTCTAAACCTGATCGTAAACCTTCTACATCCATTCAGCAGGGTGCTCTACAAGAGCAAACATCTTACTTGACTCCATGTAAAAGCCTGTAAACCTGACCCCAAGTACGAACTTACCTACTTGAGAGATATGACCAAAATAACAGATGTAAGACGGAGTAAACGCCAACCTTTCCCAGTTTTTAGGTGGAGTTAATGCTAACCGTGCCCGGTTTTGAAGTGGAGTAAACGATAACTGCCCACTATTCAAAGAACTCTCCTAGTTTACTCTCTCGGAACTGAGGCCTTGGGAGTAAACGCTAATACGCCCAACTTGCCTCACACCAAAAGTTGGTGTGATTTTCCGATAAATGTTTTTTCGGATCAGCGGATTGGCCTCAGGAGGGCGCAGAAGTTGAGCCGTTCTTCTTGATTGTATAATATACAATATTAATATATAATGTAGGGTACAGTAACTCATTGGAGTGAAAACGGAATGTTTGCCAACAAATGTTGCTTGGCCTAATTGGATATTATAATGTTGTGTTTGGTGGCGGAGTGCGTCCGACTCAGGTCCCGTGGTTGCGCCGCCAGTGATAACTCAGACGTTCGTCAAACCCTCAAGGTTGTGATAGGAATTCAACAAATTAAATAAAACAATTTTATTTACAACTGATAAACAGAGAGTCACAGGTCCCATTTGTCACAACACTAGCCAGGGGCCTGTCAGGTCGGAAAGCGATTTTCGTTGCAGGATTGATTTCAATTTCCGTGAAGACGTCCAAAATAAGTTTGGTCCGGTTTGTAGGCCTCAGCTCGTATTCATCAAACTGCTTCCCTAGGCGCTTACAGAAGTCTTCGACGTACGCTGGCGTGGGTTCGTTTTCAATGCACAACGTGTACCAATGCCCCAGGTTCATCTGCATCAGGGTTCCTTTAATCCTAGAATGCAAAGTTTGTGGTTGTTAACGAAGGTGAAAGGGGATGGCAATGTGTATCACGGGTTGGCCATTAACGTTCAATTCACTTACTCCTCTGGGACGGTATATCTTAATCCTTGACAAATTCGTTCGTCTTCACCGTATCTACAATCGTCGACTCCGTCACAAACAAATTCCTTCGGTATGCACTGGTCGGGTCTGAAAATGCAATAATTAGACAAGGAAATGCATAGGTACATGAACGCATCCTTACGAAGAACATCACAGGAGATATACCTTGAACACGAGAAAAACCGTTTGGAAGAACAGTCGTTTTTGTGTTCGCATAGCTCCAAACTCTCGTCACTCCTGTCCTTGCAATTCACATAACCGTTGCACAAAAGCTCAGGTGCCGTCACGTTGAGATAGCTGGCGCACGAAGAGCAGGATATCCCTTCGTCAGACGCGTCCCCGCAATTGTCTGTGCCATCGCAGTACTCTGACAGGGGAATACACTCTCCACTGGAGCATCGAAACTCATCGGCTTCGCAACCTTTAAATATATTTTCGAGTAATGAGTGAAAAAACTCAGTACGTAGTACGTACTACGTACGCTACCAGATAGTAGGGGGAAACGAGAGTTTGGTTTCCCATAATGAAGTTATCGCACTGTCGGGAAAGACATGATGATCGACAACTAGCCGGGACGACAAGTGAGGGAAATATGGCATCTAGTAGGGAAAGTACTGTCGCAGCAGCTGCCATTGACGTCACACGCACGACCCCCCCCCCCCCCCCTCCCCCTCATCTGCGAAGGCCGACTACCGACAAACCGTCATGTAGGCAGAACTGTTCTCACCACATGACGGATTGTCAGACGTTGGGCGTTCAAAGATAGGGATTCTGACGTAATGACTGCTCCGACAGTGTTGTACTTTCCCTACTCGACACCAAATTTAGCTTTTTCCCCTCACTTGTCATCCCAGCAAGTTGTCGGTCTTCATGTCTTTACCGAAAGTGTAATGGCAGCTCCCCGACAGCTCGTTGGCTCGCTGGGTGTTTTTGACAATGTGATTTAAACTTTCCCCAGACAATTCAAGCAAATATCTTACGACATTTTCCACTTTGAAAGCATGACGACTTCTTCTCTTCTTTCAGTTGAAATGAATTTTCATCACTGTTGTCCGGACAGTCGGAGTGGCCATCACTGACAAGACTCCAAGGCAAACAGTTTCCCCGGGGACATCTATGTGAAGGGCATGAAGGTTGATTTTTTTTAGTTCCACCGCCGCTCCCCTCTGTAGAGATTGAACATGAATAGTGAAATCGTTAATTGAATATCAATAAATTAGGTACTACGCATACCACAAGAAAATTTATTTACCTAAAACATCGTCAATCCGATCTGATAGGCCGTCTATGTTGACGAAGCATTCTTTGTGGCAGAATCCGTGGAAGGAGGGAAACACTGTAACCAAGAAAGTCCCTTCCCCCTTTCCATAGCCATAACAAGTGATGTACCCTGAAATACTATTTGAGGAGTCCTGAAAGGCAAACATGTCAAGTTTATAGATTTCTAGGAGATGCCTCAACGGGTTCAATTACTGCAGTCGCGGCTTCGGCCGAATGGTAAAGCTGATCTAGCTCGATGAAAGCCAAACTGAACCGTGTCGAATCCAATCCACAACAGGACCAAACAAAATCGAACCGAGTTGAAGCAGACTCTCTACAAAATTTAATGTAATTTGGGTTCACAATTCAGCCACTCGGCTTCTTTCGGGGCGTCTACTCTACATAACAGTGTAGACGGTCAATCCAAGTACCCCAGATTCAACAGTTGCACGTTGAAGCCCTTTAGGCAACGCATTCCAACGCTGAATTTCACAAAAATGTCTTATATTAATAGCTTGATGTTACATAATATTAAGTGTATTACATATCATGTAATAATATCATATTATGATATTATCGTCGCTGTAGATGCTGCAACACCGCCTACCCCACTTCGGTCGGAAAATGAAACAGCTTTTCCAAGAAACGCTTTTTAAATGAAACAGTTAAATAAAACAAATAAATGGAACAGTTTCATGAATCATTTTTTTTATACGAAACAGTTATTAAATAATTAATTTTATTATTATTTATTAACAGTAATTGAATAATAAATTTTATTATTATTTATTTTCTTTTTTAATGAAACAGTTTTTTGCGTCACGTGTGAAGTTGGGAAGATGTGGGTTAGGCGGTGTTGCTTCTACAGCGACGATATTGTGAACAGTACACCTACTCCACATTCTTGTTGATTTGGATTAGCAGCTTCAAAGCAGAGTGTATCGCCTTCGCATTCTGTCGAGTTAACATCAATAGCCACCTCTTTTCCGTTTTTGTCGATACCAACAGTTTGACACCTCATGCCGTCAAAATCTGAGGAGAGCCTGGAATAAATAGAATAGTCCACTTTAAAAAAAAATTGATTGGCAACATTTTTTTTCAACATAAGGTGTTATGTTGAATCGCCAAATTATATTTTTGGCATATTTTAAGGGATTTTTCTTTTATTTATGGTCTAAAATTACTCGAAAATATATATTAACAAAACAACGCATCTTACGAGCAAGGGAACATTTTGCGCCTCCTACTCATGACATTTTAATTTTCTAAATAGTGATTGCGAGTGTTGGTATTTTCAAAATCTATTCACTCATTTCCGAGATAAACTGACTCTCAACATTCTCGGAGTGGACTTAACATTTTTTTAACTATTTGCAGAAACTTCCTTCATAATACTTCAGAGTGGAAATTTCAGGGAAGTTGTCTATTGAGTTGATTATTTGTCCTTTTTTCCAAAATAGTAGGCAGTTGCTCTAACATTATGGGTTGAATTTTTTTACGCACCATCCCACCATTAATTTCGTCTTGATTAAATTACGGCGCGTCAACACTATGCAGCAAGAATCGGCTTAGGCCGAGCGAGCAAGCCAAACCACTGTGTTCGTTCGATCTTGACAACAGCCAAATCGAATCATCCCGTAAACAAGTGTGGACGTCATTTCTGAGCCATTTTTTGGGCCTTTACATAAAAATTAGTAGATAGTAGAGAAATCAAGTGTTCTGTTCTCAACTGTTTATAAGAATCCATCGGGACAACCCCGTGCGTCAGAGTGACCTCGTTTTTCAACTCCAAGATTGTAACTCCTTCCGAATTGTCCAGCAGCGTAACTCTCACAACTTGTTGGTTCTGCTCATAAATTGACTCTACCAGTTGAGGAGTGAAATTGGTGTGACCCAGGGACACTGACAAATAATGTGACGAATCCCTGAAATGAAACGTATATAAAATTAGATTAATTTGTAATTGCGAGTAAATATAGTTTTCACACCAGTTCATTTGTATGTAGAGACAACAGATCAATTTCATTAAATACCTACACAAATTCAACCATTTCTTTTCAAATCTCATCATGCCCTACAGGTCCCTTTTCCACCCACCAGCACCACTATGTTGCTGGATATTTACCATCAAGATAGCCCTGGGTGATGATGATGCTCCTTCCCACACCCCTTTCACGTCACTACCTTGTAGTCACCATGTACATTTTGTAAACATTTTTCTGTAAATATTTTAGTCTCTGCCTAAATAACCTAAGAACGTAGTTTACACAATATCAAGAGGAAGGTTCCTTCCACATTTGTAAACAATGTGATGTTTGTAGGTGATTTTTATACGCCTGATGAGGGTGGCCATCATGGCACCGAAAGCTTGCGAAGAGTAAAATAAGTCAAGCAGTTCACGAATGATTTGGTCAATCAACCCTTTCCATTTTACACCGAACGAGTCATAACACAACGAAGTAAACATAGTGAAGAAAAAAAACTACGTACGATACTGATTTTGGGATGCCAGCGATGACGTGTTTCGGTGATATTAGCACACCCAGGCCAACTGGTTCGCCGTCGAGCATTATGACAGCTTCCCAGGGCCTCGTCGGTGCTGCAGGAGATTGGCAGGTGAGTTGCATTAATCCACATAAGTGGCCGGGCCGCGAGATCTGTCCTGTACCCTCGTTGTAACTGAAATACTTCCCTTCGATTCTTACTGCGCTCTCATATTCCCTGCTCGTCATCAATTTGAATTACTAAGAGTTCCGACAAGGCAGGAGAAGGCTGAATTTCTCGTCTGAGCTCATCTCCAACCAACAAAAATAATGTTCCTTTACGTACCCAAAACCCAAGTTGACGCACGCATCAGCAGCTACGTCGAATACGTTTTCCTGGGTGATACAGACTGATTTCCAAGTGCCAGTTAAGGGATCGAACTTCACCAAATCGCCTCTTTCGGCCAATTTAGGTCTTCCCGCAGCATCCCTCTTTATTCTGAGATCATTGGTTATCGCGTCTGAAATGTATAATGATAATCATTCACCCGATCATTCACTAGTTCAGTTCATATCACATTTCCAACTGCAAACTTACAACAATCTTGTTCGTCTTCACCTGATGGACAATCTCGCTTTCCATCACATTGGGAAGAAATGTTTACGCATTTGTTGCTCGTAGGACAAGAGAACTCGCCCACTGTGCACTTCTGCAAGCCTGGAATGGTTGAAATGACAACGAAAAACATAATAAAAGACCTACTTCAAAGCCGTTATTGTTTATTTTTTCGTGAATATTGTAACTGAAGCCAAAGGGCACTATCGCGTGCAATTGAGCGATACGGCTGGCTCCAAAAACGCATGCCTTCAGACGAACGATGCTTTAAGTATCAAGTCAGCAGACCCTCTATTTTCGGTCTATTTTTCCCCGAGTGCTATAGTGCCCGTGGGGCTTTCAGCAGGTCGCCTGGCAGGAACAATTGACCGCTACCAGGCAGGCCAATTTGGCTACCGTTTGGCTCCATTTCCTGCCACCCTCGATGGGGGGAAGGGAGGCGTTCCATCCTGAGTGGAAGCATCTGCTCAACCGCCCCTTATTAAAGGGAGGAGCTACAAGGCCTGTAGGGATAACTATTGGGAGATGTCGCTCGACCAGCTAAGGTCATTGCACCTTCTGGCATCCTTCAAAAGGACTATTTGTTGCCCATGAAAGCCCAAAGATCCTCAACCCCATGTCAAAAAAACCCTCTCGTAGCCCTTTCGGATTTTGATCAGGACTTTTGGAAATTCAGGACAGAAAAGGTCCAGGGCCTCATTAACCGTGAAAACGTGATCCTTCCTCTTCAAAATGCGATCCTGTTTTTTTTAACGCTTGGGGTGAATCGGTCCTGACCCCGAAAATACGTCCCACAACCAAGATTAAATGTGATATAATCTCATTTGACTCGATGTGGGTCAATTAATGACCTACATGAGTATCGATAACAACATTGATGGCATGTCGATTTAGGCCGGAGATATCCGGGCAGCGGGTCAGACAGGAAAATGTTCCTCCTCGGGTCACGTTGACTAGGCAGGACCACTAACAAACTTCCTCACTAATAGTCAATATATAGAAAAGCAAAACAGGCGCGTTTTTCTCGCAAAAAGGTTGTTTGTGGGGGCCATGACAATCCAAACAGGAGGCCAAGTACCAAAATAGTCTAAAGAGCTAGCTAGCTTATATTCTTACGTGACGATCCCATGTGACCAGACAATGTGACTCAAATTTTAACTCGCGTGATTTAGATCTCGAGAAAAAACATGTGCAACGTTACATATGAACGAGTCAACAATGTTATTGAACTTACTTGGACAATTGGCTTCGTCGGTCCCACCAGGGCAATCCCACTGATTGTTGCAAATGAGGTGAGGCGTTTCCGCTTTCAACTTGGCCGTACAGTTGCAATTTTGTTCATCAGACTTGTCCACGCAATCGACTGTCCCGTCGCAAACGTATTGGGCAGGAACAACCTGCTTGACTCTGAGAACCAGGAAAATGAAGATATTGTTAGAAAGAGGCTCTGCCTCTAATAGTCAATAATTATTATAGACTATTATCAATCGTTTCGGCAAGTTTTCATTCATCAGAATAAGGGAAATGGATTAATATAATATATGAATTAGTTACTATAATATCTAATACATTATGTCACTAGTAAGCTTACTAGTGCTGCAAAAAAAATCGAGATCATAATCAATTATTCGATTTTTCCCAACAGATCGAAAAATCGATTTTTTTGTGCCGCGCCAGTCTATCTCCGCCACAGATTAAACCAGTGATCTCCGCCAACTCAGGCAAGGCTCCTGTGCCAAGGGCTCTTCTGGGACGTTCTAAGCTTATGCACAATAGGTATGAATATTATTCGCTTTCAAGATAATATCTTCAAAGTAATATATTATGGCCTTTTGAGGAGAAATCAGAAAAACTGTTGTTTCAGTCGGAAGGAAGGGTTTCGGATTTTGGGTCAACAATGAGTGGTTAAAAACTTTACGAATATCGGTTCAGTCGTCAATATTGAATTTTAGGATGGTTGGAAAATGCTTAGATTTTTGTTTAAAAAACAAGCTTATCCACGTCGTCTGGCAGGAGGTGGATCCGTCGATTTTGGATGGTATACCCAGTCGAGCTGAAAATCCTAATTTTTCAAAACCTTAATTATTGAACCTCACATTATAAATTCAACGTTTTTCACCAATTTTCAATCGATTAATCGATTTTTGCTCAAAATAAACGAAAAGTTGAAAAAATTGATTTTTTTGCAGCACTAGTCGCTACTCAGAAAAACGCTGCAAATTTTACACAAGGGTTTATTATTCTGTGATATAGGTTACTTGTACAGACATTTAATTCTGTCAATAAAAAAAATAAATAAAAAAATTTTTTTTTGGATTTTTATATTTCAAAAAAAATTTTTTGGGGGGATTTTTTTTTTCAAAAATGTGTTTTTTCAAAAATTCATTAATTTTTACTCGAAAAATATTCAACTTCTTGGGATCCTTCAAAATTCCCATTTTTAGCCCCATGAAAGTCCTATAGATCGTCACAGTGAAATCGGATCGTTCTGGGACCCCCAAAAATGGATTCTACGTCCAAAAATACTTCGAAAACGACACCTAACTCGATCCCATAGCTAAAAGCCTTCAAAAACCCCCTCCCGTAGCCCAATTATAGCCCCATAGCGCCCCACGGGTTTGGGCGATCGGACTGAAAACCTTGCGGGCACAACTAGATGGTAAACCAAGTATTTTGCCGAAATTTCAGATTTTTTAAAAAATTCCTACTGCCCAAAACGGCCTGGACGGCGGACGGCGGACGGCGTACGGCGGACGGACATTTCGGATTTTGAATGTAGACCTCTTGAAACGGATAATGTCAAGTTTTGAGGCCGATCCGAGTCGTCGACCTCCGTCGCGAAAACATAGGTGTATTATTCCAAGAATAATAAACCAAAAGTGCAGCATTCAGAAGGGAATGGCCCCGTTTTGTGAAAATTCCAATTACCAAAGCCGGCGGGGACAGCAGGTGCTGGCAATTTCGGCACATGCGCCTAAACGTGAAACAAAACATTTGAGGTCGTTCAAACTTCTCGACTCTTGTCCCGAATACATAGGGATAGCAATAATGATAATAAACTAGGGGGACACCCCCTGCTGGCTACGCTACACGATCGGTAACTACCTCGTCACCAGTAAACGCGTTTCAATGATTTTTGGTGGTATTTTAAAACCATAATAATAATATTAGGACCTCATTGTTTACGTTTTCAATGGCACATTGTCTCAACAGAAATGTAGTGAACCGTCCCACATATAAAATCTGATCAGCTTTTACCAGAAAAAAGAGAATAATTCTCTTTAAAATCTCTTTATCCTAATTCTCTCTCTTCTAATTATTAGGATCGGACTAACCATTCCCGAGTTATGGGCAAAAATGTGCAAAAAGACGTTTTTTGTCATTTGTTTGCCATGCCTGCCCCTCCCTTAACAAAGCTCAAACCAAAATCTTACGTGGAATAGATGCGATGGGAAATTTAATCAGCTTTCACGAGAAAAAAATAATTTGGAATCGGGCCAAGTTTCTGAGCTACAGCCGAAAACGTCTTGAAAAATGTGGTTTTCCGCTTACGATTGGTTTTGGTTAAAATTCGTTTTCTCGGTTCCTAGTTGACCTGCAGAGCCGTATCTGTGCTAAAATTGTAGAAAATTTAATGTAGTTTTTGTTATAAGGGCCCATACTGCTAGGATGCATCGTTCAGGCGCTGTGAGCAAAAAACAAAAACAAGTGCGAAAATGCGGGTTTTTGACATTTTACCCATGCTTGAATATCTCCTAACCCATTATAATTATACCCATGATAATTATACCCATTATAATTATACCCATGATAATTATACCCATGATAATTATAGGTACGCGAAAAATGAATGGGGACACCTTTGTAGCAAATATGGCGAGCTTCATTTTTCATATACACAGATGGTTTTTCTGTAGGACCTACCGTTTTCGAGTCAGGAGCAAAATACGAAAAAACTGACCTTTTCGTCAAAATGACAATTACGCGATGTTAGAACTTAAGTGACGATATTGCCTAGTTCACAAGTATCCAAAGATTGGGGTACCCAAGGACTTCATTTCCTAAAGTTAATGCCAGTGTTGAGCTCATGTTATTCAGTAAGCTTGCGAATGTAGTACCTACTTACGTTTTGCAATCGAATTTGGATGATATATTGATGAAGCCGATGTGATGTCCAACAAGTGGTAGATCGATCTCAATCGGCGCTGCAGTCGAAGTTGTGAAAATATTTGATAGATCTTCTGCATTCGAAACGAGTTCAGGAGTAGTTTGGTTTTGCTTAGCCGGTAAGGTTGTGAAATTAAGGGAACTTGTCACACTAGTTACGTTGACAACAGCTGTTACATCAACTGGGTCTGTGGTGTTCTTTGAATATGTTGAATTTGAAATGTTATCACTTGAATTGTTTTGTAATCTTGTTACAACACTCATGGCATTAGTCACATTAGCTGGAATAATTTGGCTTGTATTGTTGGTATTACTTATTAGAGTTTTTTCATTGATAGTGGCATTAGTCCCATTTCCATCAGTCTCATTACCTTTCATCAAGTGGCATGTAGTGCTGGTATTGTTAATTTGATTTTGGACACTTGTTTCATTAATAGTGCCATTAGTTATATTTCCTGCAGACTCATTAGCATTCATCATTTGGCTTGTAGTGTTACTACTACTTGTTTGATTTTGTACGCTGGTTCCATTACTTGGGGCATAAGTAACATTTCCGGCAGTCACATTTTCTAGCATCATTTGGCTTGTAGTGTTGCTATTACTTATTGGATTTCGTTCCGTTGTTTCATTACTTGAAGTACTAGTGACGTTCAATGTCACATTGGCAGGCATAATTTGGCTTGCAATGTTGGTATCACTCGTAACATTGGTGGAGTCACTAATGTTACTGGTCTGCTTTGTAAAAACTGGCATATCTGTTGAATATGCTGGATCACTTGAAGTAGCAGTATTGGTCATTGTAACGTTATCTAAATTTTCTGCAACCGACTCGCTTGCCCAATTCTCATTTCGGTATGTGCTCGACTCTTCAGAAGATGGGTTGACAGGGTCTTCGTAGGCGGGTTCGTGGGTGTTTTCATTACTGATATCCAAGTCTCTGGTGGCCTCTGCAGTAGTTGGTACATCCGATGTAGTAGGCATCAATTCGGTAACACTATCATCCGAGGTGTTGTCTATGGAATAAGATGAGCTGGCATCTACTACAGTTGTGGTAGTTGTGTTGTCTGTATTGCTTATCGTCACGAAATCGATGTCTACATCTTTGACATTGACTTGATCGTATTGGCTACGGGATGTAGTGGACACGAAATCGCCTGATTCGTCCGTTGAAGCAGATGTTTGAGAAGTAGAAGAAATAGTTGCACTATCAATCACCTCATCGCGCCTTAGACTGTCACTTTCGGGTTTTATCTGCGATGGAAATGCTATAACATTCTCAAACAGATCTCTATTCAACTCGCTAGATGAGCTGTTTCCTTCACTTGCCACTGATATCACAGTGTGAGTAGAATTTGAACAATTTGAATTTAAAGACGTTGAATGGTGATTTCTATTCAACAGCGGCTGTAATGAGTGATTTGCTATTGCTATGTCCTCTGCCTCTTGGGACGTGATAGTTTTCTGGTCATCTTGATGACTGTTGGAGCACACAGTCCTACAAATTTGACCGTCAGTGGCCGTGTTTGGATTCGGTGTGGAGTTAGTTTGTGATGTCGTGGTTGTCGATGTTCTAGTATCAGTTCCAGAAGGTGCTTCTTGAGATGGTACACTGACGAGACTGTCAGGGAATGGAGTCGATTCGCTTTCAGGCGGTTGTCCTGTTGAGCCTTGCTGGTAGTCCTGACTCGATGGTTCTGGTGTGTCTTCCGTCTCCGAAAACACTGCAGTATTACCCGATTTCAACTCGTCACTTTCTTCAGGTACAGGTTCACTTTCGCTGGCAGCTCTGACTGTTTGATTAGTAGAAGACCTAAACGAATATATAATCTCACATCCAAGTTCATCGTCACCGTGAAGACAGTTTACTCTCCCGTCACACCTCAACTCAGGACGGAGGCACAGAGAGTTTAGACACTGGTACCCTGGGCATTTCGTTTTAGGTTTTTTCATCTTTGTCAATTTATTTCCTGCAAAATAATAAAATGGCAATTTAATAGTAATTATTATTAAAATTTAAACTAGGTTCATAACTCAACTTTTATGTTTGAACAATAAACTTACTGTCTACTTCTCTGATCCATTGCGCGAACATGGACACTCTTGTGTAAACACCAGGCTCCTGGGCACAACCTTCACCATGGCTTACCACCCCAGCGACGTACCATCTTTTTGGGTCCTGCAATCTGCAAAGCAACACTTCTTAAGCGTTCAACAGTAGAAAATATTTGAAACATTATTTCTAGGATACTTTGAGAATTGAACAGATGAATATTGATTAAGTTATAAGACAAAATGGATGAAAAAAAAAAAAAAAAAACAGGGTGGTGCAATAGGATTGGACACATTTGAAAGGGAGGGTGTGGCCAAATGGTGGGGGTCTGGGGGTCGTCGACCCGCCTGCTGTGTGCAGAAAGAAGGGGAGTTTCAGTTCAGCGAAACACCTTGATAACGGCAGACATGCTTGAGCGAGCCATGCGGAACATTGGCGACCGACTCCAAGAACGCATCATTCACAATTAAGATCACTAGACTGTAAAATAAACTCCCTTTTTACCTCGACAGCATTATTTCAACCCAGTTTCCTCAGAATTGACTGTTTGAGAACAATTCAAAAAGTTTCCAATCCTATTGCACCAAGTATCACAACCATTCTGATCACTAATAGACAGTTAAAAAATTGCGGCCCGTTCATCCGTGGGGCTTCGTCCGGATGCCCGAACCCTGCTTCTGTCCCTTCCTCCATGTAATCAATAAGAATTATTATTATTGCAAGGTGTTTGAAACACTCCATATTTACCGACAAAGAAGAGGGCCTCCGCTGTCGCCTTGGCAGGTGTCTTTGCCCCCGAACAGGTATCCCGCACAAATATCGTTAGCTGCACGGTCGACTGGGCGTTGACAAACGGGCATTATTGGAAGTTCAACCTCATGCATGTCGTCGGCTGCAAAAATGACACACAATGAGTACTCAGCATCAGCTAACGACTTATCATGTTTCTATCCAGACGGTATTTCGTCTCTTACGGTCGGGCCCGCCTTCTTTTAGAGCCCCCCATCCAACTGCAATGCACATGTCGCGAGGCGTCGGTACAAATGGAGTAGCAGTTGGGGGCAGGCAAATAGGGATAACCCATCTGTTGAATTTCAAGGGTCGGTCCAATTCCACTATGGCTATGTCATTTGAGAAGTCCGCTCTGGAAAACGTAATGAGATAAACTAGTTTCAAGTCATCGACCAATTTTAAAACTATCACGTTTATTCTTACCTGTTGTAGCGTTCGTGAATAACAACCGAGGATACTTGTCGGAGCTGTTCTTGAGGGGAGTGTGACAGCCTTCGTTGTGCTCCAGCTCGGATCTCAAAGAAGTGTTTGTCGAAGCTGAAACATTGACACAATGAAACACGCGATTTTCGGCTTTTTGGAACTGCTGGAGCTGAGTGCTTTTCCGTTACCGTACCCGTCAACGCAGTGAGCTGCGGTCAAAATTAGTTTCTCGTTGAGAACGGCGCCTCCACAGTTGAAAGTCCCATCTTTGTGCATGATGACCAACCATGGCCAAGAAGCAGGGCTGCTAATGGTGCCCCCTACGACCCTGGCTTCATCTCGAGTTGTACGTAACATGCGGTCGTCAGGTGGTGACTGATAATTTGGGGAATCTCTGACAACACGGAGGCTATGAGGCGCAGCGGTGTTCAGCTGTGGGTCCGAATAACCCATGTAGGGAAAGCTCAACGACCCCCAGATCCTGAGAAGGAACATTGGAAGTGATGATGCACACTAACGTCAAATTTTAATAGTTTAGCTAAAGCGTTTATAGACTTCCTCCCACTCAAATAGCGTCTAACCTGTCGTAAAAATCCTTATTCTCCACTTCTGGGTCCATCTTTGGGAAATAGCCACCCAATAGGCCGGGGGGAGCAGCTCGAGATTGTGAGGCAGGTGGTAGAGGGCAAGCTTTCACGTGGGTGTAATTCGTCACCTCTGCCTCGAAGTAGCCATTGGACCTGAGATATCTTTTGAACCGGGTCATCAGCGCCTCTTTAGCAACAGCCTAAATCAAAGAGAAAAACACAAAAGTACAGGGTCTGCTTGATATTCTCTCTCAGCGCAATGTTTTTTTGGTTTTTTTTTTTTTTTAATCGTTGGTATACCTGAGGTGATTTCAGCCCACAGCCCGGACGAGGACAGTCAACCCATGTGACCAAGCCGCCGTAACAGGAGGGAACAATGGACATGGGGTTGTCAATAATGAAATTCCCGCTGTATGAACTCAGGTGGGCTACTTGTTTAACTTCAACGAAGCTGGAAAAGGTGAAAGTGGCTGTAGTGTTTACAACTTGTATTACACAAATTAGGAAATATCTTACGGTATGCGGAAAAACTTTCCCATTTCAAACTTGCTAGGAAAATACTTTCCCAGCCAAAACGTCACCACGGGAAAAACTTTCCCAAATAAAAAGTGTGCGAAATAATCAACTCTTTAGGGAAATTCGTGCATACAGTTTACCTGTAAAAATGGTGCAATGCGACTAGATAATATCTAGTTATATTATATCTACATTATACCATAATTTAAATGGCAGGTACACTTGTTCGTTAAAATATTCTACTAAATCAATTGGCGGCTTCATCGTCTTCTTCGTCGCCATTTACATTATGGTGGATTACAGGGTGGCGCAGATAAGCCGGGTGGATTTTAAATAGTCGCCAAATCGTAATTTTGAAGACAGCAGGTTGAAAAAAATTTTAAAATGTTTAGTAACGATGAATATTTGTCGAAGAAAACAAGTTTTGTTAATTATGAAGCATTATGCCTATCACATGTGTTCCTTCTTGGGCGATGCATTCACCGAGTCCGTCCTTCACGTTTCGCGTAGCTCGCTCAAGCATTAGGTCGGAAATTCGTCGAATTTCCTCCTCAATTGAAGCCTTCAACTCTTGAAGGGTGCGGGGTTTACACTCTGACTTTTAAATGTCCCCAACTTTTTGCACGAATTTCCCCAAAGAGTTGATTATTTCATACACGTTTACTAAGTAAAAGTAAGACTTTGTCAAGTCTTGGGAAAGTTTTTTCGCTGTGACGTTTTGGCTGGGAAAGTATTTTCCTAAAATTCGTATCTTACTATGGCGGCTGTCCGAATTCAGCAACACATGCCTCCTGTGCTAAATTACTCTGTTTGCCTCGAGTGCACACGGGGTACCACACTCCTTTGAAATTGCGATGGAGGTAGCCATTGCCATACGAAACCAACATCTAGAATGGAAGAACAATCAATGCGCAAATTATATCGTTGAGCCTGAGGTTGAAGTTTGTTGCTCTCAACATTCTAGTTCCATGGGACATCACGGCAGTGGAAATTTCTAAGGTTGTTTCACAAACCTCGATAGGGCCAATATCTTGAGACAACAGGGTGCAGTCCACTTCGTCCTTCATGTTGGGGCAGTGTGCAACGTCGTCACATCTCTTCTCCAAGCTGATGCAGGTCGGTGCTGCGTTGTCATCTCCCGACCAATCCTCACAGTTGAAAAAGCCGCGAGGACAGTCTGCAACATCATCGACATGATTCCACGAATAAGAACGCTGCAAATTTTACACAACAGTTTATTATTCTTCGATATAGGTTAATTGTGCAAAAATTAATTCTG
This sequence comes from Pilophorus perplexus, assembly GCA_955831195.1. Lineage (NCBI taxonomy): Eukaryota > Metazoa > Arthropoda > Insecta > Hemiptera > Miridae > Pilophorus > Pilophorus perplexus. The sequence continues at coordinate 24,062,784 of OY037010.1, forward strand.
AGTCAATAAGAAAATATTTTTGAAAAATTAAAAATAAAATTTCTGTTTAATGTTTGAACAGATATGGGACCTCGAAAAATGGATTATGCGTCCAAAATTACTCGGAAAACGACACCATATTTGACCTCCTGGGATCCTTCAATAACCCCATTTGTAACCCCATGAAAGCCAAGTGAAACTTGATCGGTGAACCCCATTGGGGAAATTTCATAAACTTCCGATTTTGAATTTAACCCTACCGTTATATTGTACGACCGAAGCATAATAAGCTTCTATAATATGCTTTCTATAACATATTATGTTATAGAAACACTGAAATCAGTTTTTTTTATTGTTGGAGGAGAGAAGAGCAAAAAACGAGTAGTGCAGTTCGAATTTTCGCGGGTCTGTCCGGGAGGCTGACTTGACCAATCTACGTCACAAACAAGGCAAAGCTCTCACTTGGGGCGCTAGTGTCTACAGCTTGTAGAAGGAATTTACGAAGGTTTATCATTTGATATAGTGAATAAATAATTCAGAATATATTATACTTATAGTTTAACGTCTTATTACATCAGATTGACAGTGATTCGATAGCGTTTGTTGTGATGGGCTGTCAGATGGCAACACTGGTTACTAACAACTTCGGCAGCCTGCCGAGGTTGGTAACACCTTCTTGACCAAACGACGTCACTGACCCAGCTGATCGATTCTACTCGCGTATTTTCAAACGTCTCCACTTTCTCTTTAAATAATTTTTGGAAGTGATTCCAGACGGCTGACTGTCGTTTTTGTTATTCTCGTAGAATGTACTTTCGAAAAAAAAAAAAAAAATTGGAAAAATTCCATGATAATTCCCCATTAGATGGTTCTGGGACCCCCAAAAATGGATTCTACGTCCAAAAATTCTCCGAAAACGACAACAAACTCGGCCCCACAGACTAACCCCTTTAAGAACCCCCACGGATTTGGGCGATTGGGCTGAAAACCTTGCAAGCACAACTAGATGGTAAACCGATTATTTTGACAAAATTTCAAATTTAAAAAAAAAAATCCTTCTACCCAAAAACGGCTCGGACGGCGGACAGGCCCCTGCGGTACGGAGGAGGAGTTGGCCGAACGTCGTGCCTGCTCCCTGTATGACGTGCTAAGGAGGCAGTTGTATGGAGCCCCCACAATTGAGGCCCCACTGCACACCCTAATGCAGACCAAGGACATGTACAGAAAGTTTGAAGAGTTCTGCAGGATATGGACGGCCAAGCGTGAGTTTGCCGGGCAAAGGGCGAGGAAACGTGGATCCTGGTTTTTTTTTTTTTTTTTTTTTTTTTTTTTAAAAAAAGCTCTGAAATTCAAACTTGGGAATCACAATCCCGAAGCAGGGGGGACAAGCCCACCGTCATGGCTAGACGATGGTGCCCCTTCATCCTGACAGGATTTTGATCCCCAACGGCACTGCAGTCCTCAAGTGGACTGATTGTACGCGATTGAACTTCAGATTCGACGCATCCATGTGTTGATGTCCTAAGTCCCTAGGCCAGGTTTTATCTCATACACATGTCAACATGAGATAGAGCCGCCGGAATTGCATGTTTTGCCACTTTTTAATTGTCTGGAAGTTCAACGAGAGCTGTGAAAAGGAAAAGGACAAAAAACCTTATTAGAGACAGCCTCGAACTCCAGACACCTGAGTGTGGGCCCTGCATCATAACCACTACACCATCGACGGCCCCAAAACTGGATCCTGGTTAGGTCAAGTTTTGTGTCAAAGGGAGCTTGAAGGAAGTTATATATAAGCACTTCAACTCCCCAGTGTGAATGACTGAAATTAAAATTAATTTATTGTGTTAAAGGATGAGTGTATGAATAGGGTTAAGGCTAAGATGTGATATATTTTGGGTCATATTAGGATTGCCTAGGTATTTATTTGAATAGGTTAGTGCCTGAATGTGATAGTTAGCTGTGATATAGGTGTTAGTTTAGAGTGACTGTGATACTGGGCTAATGAAAGAATGGAGTGCTGGGAGGCAAGTGTGGATGGAGGGGGACGTAATGGGCCTAAACAATATAAAGAAAATTGAAAAAATGATGTTGCAAAACGACGCAGAATCACATAGTAAGCATATTTTCTGCTTTTCTTAAATTGAAAACTTCTTCTTGTACGAGAAATGGATTCCCAAGCAAATTAAATTCTCTGCAACTTTCATTCAATAAACATTTCGCTGAGATACAGTCTTCTCTCTGTTTTTGATGTGGGACTGGAAAGAAAGTGAAACATTTTCCGAATCGCCAATTTTCCTTCTTTTTCGCCCTTTCGGAGCTCGAATACGCTTGGTGCCACACAAAAAAAACTGTCTGCATCAAATGTGTTGGAAATTTTGTTGTCTACTTTTGTTTATATGGACTTAAATCACCAAAAACTCACTGGAATGGAGCTAAATGCCAAAAACTGAAAAAGTGCCGATTTTTGGCGGTTTTTTCAAAATGGCAGATTAAGCAAAGGGGAGAGAATGATGAAAACTTGGATTCATAACAACCTCATGAGCCTAAACAACATGAAAATATGAAAAATGATGCTACACCTTTTGTAGGGTGGACCCCTCTTTTTAGCCTCTATTGAATGGACTACTGGCTGGAACTGCTTAAGGGATAATCCTGTGTCCGCTTATCACATGTACGCAGATCAAATGCGACCGCACTTCATTTTCTTTTTGCATCGCAGTTCACGATTTCCCAAAAAACGGGTAGGTACCAGAAAGGCCGTTTAGGAAGGGTTGGGTACGGGACTAGTGGGTTTTACCCCGTCTCACTGGTTTAGGATGTATGAGATGAATGAAAGGTGAGAGAGAGCGGATATATTAAGGAACGAATCTGTGACGTAAGCATCCTCATATGTGTGTTCAAGTTTTGTGTTTGTGTTAGGCTAGTGACTAGCCGCTAGTCGAATTAGAAGTAGGGAGGGGAGGAAATTTTATTGAAGACGTTGTAATACAACATCATTTCACATACAATATACTATATTGTATGTGAAATGATGAGGCCGATCAGAATTTTCTACCTCCGTCACGATTACATAGGTATATTATTCCAAGAATAATAAACCAAAACGCAGCAAATTTTACACGAGGGTTTATTGTTTTTCAATACAGACAAATTGTGCGAAAGTTAATTCTACGTCCTAAAAAAGATTTAGGTATAAAAACTATTTTACTTTTTTTGGACAGATGTGGGTGGGACACCCAAAAATGGATTCTAGGTCCAAAAATACTTCGAAAAAGATACCCACCTCGACCTCATAGCCGAAACCCTTCAAAAAACCCTCTCGTAGCCCCGCAGAGTCCCTCGAGTTCGGGCGGTCGGGCTGAAAACCTTGTGGGCACAACTAGAATCTAGTTGAACATCTGATGTTCAACCGAGAAGTCCTACTGCCAAAAACGGCCTGGACGGAGTACGGACATTTGATTTTTGGAATCTACATAATCTAGTAGATATTATAATATAATTATAAGATATATTATATCTAGTCGATATTATCTTGAAATCGATAATATATCTAGAAGATATTATCTTGAAACGTAGGTATAAGGACAAATTTTGAGGCCGATCAAAATTTTCGACCCCTACCTCAAATACTAAGGTGTGTTTCAAGAATAATAAACCAAAAACCACGTCCCAAAATCGAAGTTGAAGTTGTTGATGAAACGAAAGTAGAATGATTTTAAAAAACTCACAGTTGCAGCCTATTTCGTCTTCCCCGTTGGGGCAGTCGTTGTAACCGTCGCACTTTTTGTGGTCTGCAATCCTGCTTCTGCAAGAGCATCGGCTTTCGTCGCTATGGTCAGCACAGTGAGTCATGCCGTCGCACCATTTTTCCAACTCGATGCATTCACCTGAATCGCATTCCATTTTTCCGGGAGCGCACAACCCTTAAAAAAAAAACTGCCAAAAACGGCCTGGACGGAGTACGGACATTTGATTTTTGGAATCTACATAATCTAGTAGATATTATAATATAATTATAAGATATATTATATCTAGTCGATATTATCTTGAAATCGATAATATATCTAGAAGATATTATCTTGAAACGTAGGTATAAGGACAAATTTTGAGGCCGATCAAAATTTTCGACCCCTACCTCAAATACTAAGGTGTGTTTCAAGAATAATAAACCAAAAACCACGTCCCAAAATCGAAGTTGAAGTTGTTGATGAAACGAAAGTAGAATGATTTTAAAAAACTCACAGTTGCAGCCTATTTCGTCTTCCCCGTTGGGGCAGTCGTTGTAACCGTCGCACTTTTTGTGGTCTGCAATCCTGCTTCTGCAAGAGCATCGGCTTTCGTCGCTATGGTCAGCACAGTGAGTCATGCCGTCGCACCATTTTTCCAACTCGATGCATTCACCTGAATCGCATTCCATTTTTCCGGGAGCGCACAACCCTTAAAAAAAAAATAGACCACCCATTAAACACTTGGAAGTATACTTGACTGAGATGGAACGTTTTATTGGAAATCTCAGTAATTTTTGGAACGGTGAGAACTCTGAAATCATTTATCCCACTAGACAGTTGATCCCGCGTGAAAAGCCTGAGACACACATACCAAGCAGCCCACAGAGATGGTCTGAATAAGGAATATAAATTTGCGTAATACGCACCAGCAACCCTGCCGTAACTGTGCTCTTTGGCACTTTTCCTTGGGTCAAATTCTTTCATTCCGGTAAACGTCGTCACCCCTCGGACTGGTGGCAATTGGTACACCTGACCTGGTATTGGTAAGTACGTGCAGAGAACTTGTTGCATTGGCTGCATGTACTGGATGGGTTGCGCACTGTAGATTTGGGGCAAGTATTGTTCAGGTGGTATGTATTTCGTAGATTGACCCTGTGGCACAAATCCAGAACTGTAGAGCGATGGCTGAAAATTCGTATCTATTAGCGTACGTATTCAAACATTCATTACATTCAGCACAATAATTACCTGCTGCGGGAGATTGTTGAACGTTATTGATCCCGTATTAGGGTTGTACAAAGGATATCGTCCCGAGTTTGGAACGACATTCGAGGAGGGGAAAAAGTGACCCCCTGCAGCAGCAGAATAGTAGGGGTTTGGAGAAGCGATGGCTGACGGTACATGCATTTGTTGTTCTTCTCTCTGCTGGTTTCTGTAGTAAGGGAGTCTCTGTTGAACAAAAAATACTGAGGGAGACAGTATAGAAAAGCCTGGAAATATGGAGCTTCCGGCAGTCACCAATCAGGCAAGCCCATTGGGGGGGGGGGGGGGGGGGAGGACTCCAGCGTGCCAAAACGAGAGTTGCATTCAGCACCCAATTGCGTACGGTACCCAGGTTTCTCAAAACCGAACAGTTGCGCTTGATCAATTAATATGAATATTATTAAGAATAGTTCATCAAAATCTAAAAGTAATTTATAGAAATCAATTGAGAGGGGATAGAGGTTGAAACTGATGTAGTGGGAAAATTTATTCCGACTTTCAGAGGGTGTCTATGACAAAAAAGAAATTTTTTTAATTATATTTTAGACTTGTTTTCGTATTTTGTAGTTTTTATGCTTCTAATTGCCATAATAAAATTTCTTATTTTCAGCACCTGATCTTATGTATTTTTCCTCAAGGAGCCCGATGGTGTCAATAATTATTATTGTCACCATCGGGCTCCTTGAGGAAAAATACAATGTATCTTATGTCATAAGATCAGGTGCTGAAAATAAGAAATTTCTCACTCTTACAGTTTTAACCTGATAGGAAATTTAATGTTCCTAAAAAACAAAAAATAAATGAATTTAAAAAGAAATGAAAAAATAAACAATTAAAATGCACTTGCACTTGTGCAACCTCTGAAAATTGTTGAAATTGTCTGCAAATTCAAGAAATAAGAAATTTTTCACTCTGAATTTCTCTCTCTTTTTCTCTCTTCTTTCTCTCTCTTGCAGTTTTAACCAAATAGGAAATTTAATGTTCACTAAAAATTAAAAATAAATTAATAAAATAAAATGAGAAACAAATAAAAATAAAATGCGCTTGCGCGACCTCTAAATATCTGGTCTGTAAATTTACCAGAGACGACTGCCACAAAAACTACAGACAATTTAGACACACATAACTTGCTAGGTTGGTACACTACCAAATTAAGAATATGTACCTGGTAACTTGTCCTTGATGGGGCTCGTGGGTCTGTCACGCAGATTCGTCCCATACGGCCACTTGACGAAGGAACGCTGTAGCATTGGGTCTGATAACCGCCTGGAGCTGCATAACTGAGCTGCTGATACGTCTTTATGGTCTCGCCAGGACCTGTGACGTCACCGTAAGACGACTCGGATCTCTGCATACTGTACGACGATCCTCGGGAAGTCTGAGGATTCTGTGAGTCACGTCGATAAGACGGTATACCGTAGGACTCGGGGGCAACCACAAAAGTCTGTCTGACGTTAGATTCAGCCATTTTATTATCCATTTCTTCACTGCCGGACTCTTCGAAGCTACTACTCTCCAATTCACCTTCTTTCCTGCAATTTAAGCCTTCGATCATTACACACTGTTTTGGATTGGGGAGTGTTCTAAGTGATAATTCAATGATCAATTACAAAAAACGCACGTGTTCAAGGCATTGCTGCAGTTCAAGTTCAATCGCAGCGCAAGTTTTTTAATGCTTTGGAGCTTTATCTGGAGTGACCGCAGTGTTTGAAGAGTTTCATTCATGTAAAGATCTCCCAAAGCTGCCACAAGGCCTTCCAGTTCTTCAGCACACTGTGGATTAGAAGTGCAGCAGGGTTGTGGACTTGTTTTCATCATGTTTTCCACCGCTGACCGCCGCAGTCGAGTCAAGTCTGTAGGGCGGGGATGCGTCTCGGATGAAAATGAAAAATTATTTCCCCGTAACATATCCGGGAAGGGTTTGTTAGAAATATATTGAAGTTCACTGATGACTCCATCGAAGGCCTGTCGTTCTTCCGTTTCCTGACGATTCAAATCAAAAACATTTCCTCCGTTTTGGTCTGGATCGGCAATGGCAAGAGACTGCGACTGTCTCTCTGAACTCCTTTGAGGTTTGAAAACGGAGGCAATATCATTCAGGAACTTGCCTCCATCACCTGAAGAAAAATTGGGACATGAATGAAATGTAGGTCAAGTGATAATATCAAGTATTGCGAATTTATTCACCTACCTCTTAAAACAAATAAAATGAACAGTGAATAGGCTGTGATGGCAGCAAGTGTGGCAGCTGCAAGAGTGACAAATATCGGTGCCCACGAGTGTTTCTTTCCATCCAGACAGCAAATCACTGACCACCACTTCCGGTCCACTCTCTCTGAAAAATGTAGTTGTTTGTCGGCAAGGAACTCTTCAAGCGTCTATTTTTAATACTGCCCCATAAAAATCAATTTTTTTCGCGTTTTGTTTTACCTCTTGCGAAGATTGAATTGACCTTTTCGAAATTGCTCCTCGTGAACCCGCGGTCAGCTCGAGGCGGGTGCATGACGACGAGGTGCGATAAAGAGCATGAGCGACTGAAATACAAGAACTGAGAACCTGAGAGGCCGAGGGGAAAAAAAGGCAGGTCGGAAAATGTGATGACACCAGACGTACTAAGAGGGTCCCCAACCTCTTTCGGCGAATCGGCGATCCGAATTTTTGCTCACGCAGTGCAACCGACCACGCGTTATAATAACCACTTCATGAAACGACAACGACTGAGGGGTTTTACACTCGAAGAAAAAAATTTCGCCAAATATGTTCTCTTACGGTTTTTTAATGATCCCATCATTCCTGATTTCAAAGAAGAGGAAGTTCTTATTGTCCTTTAACAATGAGTCTCGTACAATTTACGGCTGTCAATAGTGTTCTAGTAGTTTACTAACCGGAGAAAAGGGGCCTTTAAATCCATGAAGATCTTAATTGAACACATTTTGGGTAATGAGATAAATGTAGAAAACCTTTAGTGCACCTTATGATTCCCGAAAAACGGCAGTTTTTGGCATATTGCTTCGTTCATCGCTTGAAACAAAGAAAATCGTATCAATACCGTTTCAAAGAAAATTAAACAACACTTCATTTAGTTTAACGATCGATCGTCAGTTGAAATAGTTGAAGTAGATTTTTCTACAAGAAAAACGTTTAGAAATGATTTGCTATCGCAACTTATTTAATTTTGCTAGCCTCAGCAGTCTGTCAGCAGTTTACGCTGCGAAGGCGTGACCGACATGACCGTCATTCACTTTCCACCTTCCATAATCTGCAGGTGTTGCTAATATTAGTTCACCTAACTCAACGCTTACCCACCTGGGATTTCCGGTCAAAATGCAACACGTGTCTTCTCGTGATCGACGCCGATATTTCGAAATATTTCTCGGATTTCCCAACATCCACTGGTAACTCCCTGAATAAGAATTCTATACATTTTAGGACAGGCAAAAATGTCAAGATAAAACAGGAGAGGGAACTCAGACAGTACGAGAACGGAATGAAAAGAAAATTATAATTGTTACAGATATATTCACTGTAATAATTACACATTTTCCCCAATGAAACATATCTACGCATTCTCCGTAGAGTCACAATCACCATCACACTCGTCGTCATCCATTTTTTCATCGTCGTTCTCCTCGATGTCGCACTTTTCTCCGTTTTGCAGTCTTTCTTGTTTTTCCATCAGGTCTTTTGAAGCTGCAGGGGGTTTGTATTTTTCGATGGAGCTTTTACTGAAACGGGCAACCTTTAAAAGGCCCAACCGTCCGAAATTTCCGTCCCATTTTCGAAAAAGTTCCAAATTCTTCGGCAGAAGGATGTCAACCATTTCTGAAAAAATGCCAGGAAAAACCAAGCGAGGTTCATAAACGGAAAACTTGGGAGATAAATTGATGAAGGAAAACGAAGGACGATGGCTGCCATAATGCAAACTGACAGTTTCTTGGAAATGAAATGAAAAGGTTTATTTGTAAAAGCCTTCCGGCGATACAAGGTCTGGCGGTACAATTTCTTACTGTCATTCCTGCCTTGCCATTATCACTGTTGAAACCTTGATTTCTGTTGTGAGGCCAAATCAACATCCCCCGACTGACGTTCTCAGAGGAAACAATTTTCAATACCACTGTAAGCGGTTAGTGCCAAAACTTGCCCGACCGTTCAGTGTGAAGAAAAACTCGACCCCAGGCCCCCCCCCCCCCTTTACTATCGCCTTTAGCCTGCCGGCTAAACACGCTTCTTTTGCTAAACCCGAACCTAACTCCAGTGTTTGTCAGGAGTGAGACGGGGAATTAGCAGCTCGATATGCGTAGATGTTTGGCACAAGGAGGCAATACACCCCACAGGCGCAATTTTTTTTGCGTGTTTTTTGTATTATGACTGCTGGGGGCCACCCCCAGACCCCCAGATGTTGTCACTTTTAGCATTAGACGACTAAACATTGGAGGAACATGGAACATGGTGTTGCAACGGTCGGCCGATGGAATCATGGGCAAATTAAAAGAAGCACTTCCAGAGTAGAGGCGACGCTGACATGCAAGGAGATTGCAATTGGCACTTTCTGGACATTGACGGGGCCACCCACATTATTTTTGAATAGGCATCTTGGACTAGAACCAGGGCGCTCAGGCAAGTCACAATAAGCCCAAAGGCTTCCGTGCTGGGGGCACCTCGAACTCCCTACACGAGCAATCCCAAGAACAATCTACAATCTACCTACCAAAAACATTTGAAATGTGGGGAAGTGAGGTGGTTCTGTCCGGGCAGAAGACAGTTCCAGTGTAAGCTCTATTTACGGACCTTATATTAGCGTAGTTTTTGTTGTTACTAATTTAAATGTATAGTGACTAACCCACGAACATACCCGTAAAGTTGCGTGCCCAACGCAATTGGGTGCCGAGCGCAAAAGTTTGTTTTTGGAAGACCCGGGTGCCGAACGCAACTGTTCCATTATGACCCGGCTGGGTACCAAGCGCAACACTTTTTCAGGTTTGCGTGCCAAACCCCGGGACCCGATTTCGCCTCGTCATGGTAATTTTGTCTCATTTTTGGGCGGGTTATGATGGCAAAAACATGTTCCATGTTAAAAATTTCGTAACGATTTCAGGGGTCGGTATTTTCCAGTTAAGTCCACCGTGTTCCACCCTAAAACTGCATCATAAGGATAGGTGAAAGCATACATACATGTCCCCAGGAGCCCGTTACCTTGTTAAATTCCTGTCTACCGGAGACTTAATTTCTAGCACTCACTCAGAAATAAATCGAAAAAAAACACGTCCAACTTACCAATTCCTGCCCCATTAAACTCTTCAAGTTCACGTTCTTTTGTTATCCTAATGACATCTTCTCTACTAGCGTGCTGTCTGTTTTTGCGTTGGCCAATAGAATGTTTGAGTTTGATTTGCTCGAGTTCTTCATCATTTCGATTTATGTACCTGGAACCGCCAAACCAATGAAAAAACATTATTAACACCAAACTAAAAATCTACGGGTTCATTTGAGGTTTGAAGGTTTAAGTCAACAAGTAGGCTTCGCACAAACCCCTTCGCCAGCATTCTAAACCTCCATTATTCTACAGAAATTATTACTGCTAGTATTAGGTAGGAAGTATTAGTAGTCGTCATGCAGCACTAGTTTACGGAGAGATGGCTGACCATCAACACATACGAAGGGGTCAACAAGAAAGAATTAGGTACTTCACGGGCTCGGTGTTGGGAGCAGATTTGGAATATCAACCCAACGAATCGAAATTCTGGAAGGGGCTATGCTGATGACCTAGTCGCCGTCATTAGGGGACGTCGTTCCCCAGTCCCTCCAGTTAAAGGTAAACCATAGGGACGGATCTTGAGATTGATAAAGGAAAAGTCCTGTCGCCAGGACGCCATTATGTTCAATCCATCAGGGCGTCAGATTCTGAACGGTATCTGGGTTATGAGGTCACAACTAACATTCTGGACTCACATATCTTAGGCAGCAGACAAAGCTGCAGCTGAAGCTGAGCAGGCTAATGACCAACACACGAGGAGCATCCCCTCTATGACTATCAATGAGAACAACTGATGCCATCATGCTTTATAGGGCAGAAGATTAAGCAGAAGCAACGAGCTTTGAGAAGTATAGGCACAGAATTGAGTCATTTCAGAGAAGGGGAGCATGAGGATTACCATTGCCTTCAAAAGGTTCTCAGCCCCTACCTAAGTCATTGCTGCGATTGTACCAATAGACAGGGCACAAAAGCGCCTGAGAACCTTCCAGCGGAAAGACGAGGGAGACAACCTTGAAGACAACAGATCTTGAGGAAAAAGAGGATACCAGAAAGAGGAATAGGGCCTCTGAATTGAGAGGACGGTGGACAGCAAGGATAAGCCAGAATATCTATAGATATTCTATAGGATTGCCCCAACGGGCCATAAGGAGAGCCAGGTTACTATCTGACGCTATTCCAGAGGCGCAATTCGTGTGCACACCTTCTTGGAATGAGCATATTGAAATCAACCACACCACGACGTTCCTGGCAGGACCTGATGAGAAAAGAAGTTGATTTCGGGCCAGAGGGCGCCCTGCAAAAGAGTCTAACGAGAACTGGAACGACATTACCAACCGGCGCGCCGGTTCCCCCTCTGTCCACCTCCTTAGTCCTCAGGATAGTGACGCCGTAGTTGGTAATGTCGTTCCAGTTCTCGTTAGACTCTTTTGTAGATCTCCCTCTGGCCCGAAATCAACTTCTTTTCTCATCAGGTCCTGCCATTGGGCGATTGCTCCCCCTGCACGAAAAACACAGCGATTTATCCCCCTGTAAATTTTGGCGATTGAACCCGATCGTCAACTGCTCCCCCTACAACTTTCGGCGATTCCTCCCGATAAAGTTATCGGTTATGTGTAGGCTAGAAAATAGTATGGCAGATCAGTGGAGGAAGAAGATATTTGTGGTAAGATGACGCGAGAAGGGGAAAAAGTCCCTTTCACGGACCTCAGTGTTTCATGAAGTTCCTCGATTCCACTACTCCGGTGATCAAGAGAACTGATCGTGGCAGTTCCCTGGTGTTGGCAGAGAGGGAGACATCCCACTGCTATGCCAACAATGATTGCTAAGGCATGCTACTCGTCTGAGGAGGATTGGTGGGCCAGTTTAGCTTTTGCAGGCCCTGTCATTGATCTGTTGAGGATTCCTTCTGGGTCTGCAGTGCATCGCTAATTGCCCGGACAGAGAACGTGAAGGAGAATGAAGGTTATACGCGTCTCCCCTCCAATACAATCCCCGAATTACGCTGGCCGCCCTGATCCTTGAAGAGCGTTTTGTTGCTATATTAATGACGGCCTCACTCCTTTCAACTTTGAATTTTGGAGGCAACTCCTCTCCATTCCACAATCAGTATCACTTCCTAGGATAAATTTACAGCCAACGTTGAAAAACCTAAGCTCGTTTAACAACCAGTGCCGAGTGTTAAGCAATCTTGAGTGTCAGTGGTGCTGTAGTAAACGTTTGGGAATGTAGAGTTTGGGTGTTCGGGGATAGAATTGTAATGCTGTGGTACTTCAATGTTCCTTTAGTTGAGGGTGACAGCAGTGATGGCTAAAGATAGCAACCATACACACGACCCGTACGAAAAATCAGAAATACGAAAACAAATCGTCACTGCGTCTGCGAAGAGGCGATTTTGGAGAGACCATAAAAGATCATTAGGAATTGCGTCGGAACAGCATCTCACGATTTGACCATGATGGGATATTTCTAGTGTATATTTCTAAGTTCCGCTGCTATTATGCCTTGAGTTAGTTATGTGGTTTGGTCTTCTTTTTGTCGATCCTTCCAAAGTCGAAGATTGCTATTGCCTACTGAATTGTGGCCTTTTTTGGGCCAGTGTTATCAAAGCCCGCTTGAGCAGCAAGTGCGAATTTGCAGATTATTTGACTAATACCGTTGTCACATCAGAATCTCCATTTCCCCCAGCAGTTTGACCCGTTCAATCTATTTAGTCAAGTTGAATTGGTGTTATTTTTCCAACCCGTTCCGATTCAAAGAAGGAACTGTTACAAAGTAACTGAGTGGAGTCATGCCTAGGTAAATTTTAGGTCCTCGAACGGAGAGGAGTCGGGCTATGCCCTAGCCCACTAATGATGCATGGGCTTAGTTGGAGAAGAGACGGGAATCCCCTATGACGAGGTAGAGAATCGGTAAGAACAGAGACCGGCCCGCAGTTACTATTATAGTAGCACCATTGTGCTATAATAGCTACTATGCACAATGGTTCCGGGGCAGTAAGCGGTATGGATCGAGCCATATCCACACAGATAGCCCGCGGAACTCGACAAAACAATTTTTAACAAAATCAATAGGTATAAATATTTTATAACTCTACAACTACTACTACTACTCTTACTACTCACGTTTGTATTAATTCAGCGAATAACTCCGGTGTGTATACAAGAACGTCAGGCCTCAGATTTTCTTGAAACCACAGGAGCTTCTCTCCAAAAATATTCCTTTTGATGGCATGAGACAATTTGGATTTATTCCGTGCTTTCTCTCTGGACGCAACGAAAAAACGTAAGATACATCGATGATTATTTACATTGTAACATGTCATGTTGAAGCCCAAAACGTTGTCCATTATTGAGATGCCAATGTAATAATTCAAAATTTACGAGAAAAAAACACACTGGTAAAACAGCAAGTAAAGGAATTATTTACTAACTTGATTGCCTGCTTAGCCAATTTCAGGGCTTTTCTACTGTTCGGGTGGTTTATAGAGAGAGCTTTGGATTCGCTCCTCTTTTCCTTTCGAGATTTCACCTGGTAACACAAATTCAGTTGTGAATTAATTCACACAAAAATTTCGTACCTAGCTGATGGAAGACTGTACCACTGGTTAACGTTGTAGGGCGAATTGGCCCGCTGTTCATGGAATTATATTACGGTCACGGTACATGATTCATAGAGTGAGAGAGACTCTAGAGAGAATCCGAAGCTGAGAAATGAAGCTCGGAAACACCTGTGCTGCTGACGCTAGTTATGACTGAAGCAACGTTGTCGTATATCATGCTTCCTACGCTAATCGAACAGGAAAGCTATATTGAAGCGAAGGCTATGCGATAAACAGCTTTCGATTAACGCCAACAGTCGGCCTGTGCATGTTGTTGGCCATTATAGAAGATACGGAATGCCCAAACGTTGATGGAGTACGTTGTTGGTAGGCCTATTCGTAAAGCTACATTCTTTATATTTTTCTAATGAATCTGAACATGGAAATGGGCTAACTGTAGATATAGACATCTCGTACAAAACTGACCATTGAAGAGTGAGGAAACAGAGAATCACAAGATGAAACTTGAGTTGTCTGCGGTTGAAAACTTCCATACAATCACAGAGTAACAGAGAACAGCATAGTATACTTAATTGGAATTCTGGTTAATTGGTATGCTGGTTAATTGTATTACAATACCACATAAATAAACACACGTGTTTACAGTACTTATCAATGTTGATAAGCGCAAGGGTCGCAACGATGTATCGATGTTTTTCCATCGATTGTTTTGGGCCATCAATGCATACAAGAAGTTTCTTTTCCCCAAAAAAAATTTTTTGAAATTAAAATTGAATTTGAAATTAAATTTTTTTTAAGTTAATGAAAATGGAATGTAGGTAAGAATTGAATGCTGGTCCTTTCGATGTAGGTACTGTCTTGAGTTAGTAGCGGTAAACCCGTAGATGGCAGCAGGAATTTTTTTGTATAGGTAGGTACCTGATGTGATCTTTTGGAAAAATAGGTACACAGTTCACCATCTAGTTCAGTACAACTAGGGCACACTCGCAAGGTTTTCAGCCCGATCACCCAAACCCGTGGGACTACAAAGCGGCTACGGGAGAGGTTTTGAAGGGTTTTGGCAATGGGGTTGAGTGAGGTGTCGTTTTCGAAGTATGTATTTTTGAACGTAGAATCCATTATTTTGGGTCCAAAATCTGTCCCAACATTGGACAAGAAAATGTTGTTTTTAGCGCAACCTTTCCGAAAAATGGAAAGGTGCGCTCATCTCTTCGTTGTTTTTAGCGCAACCTTTCCCTCAAAAAATGGAACGGTGCGGTCACCTCTTCGACATGTTTGTTTGTTTTTCACAGCATCACGCCCGAGCGGCTCAACAGATTTTCATGAGGGTGGTCTCATTGTGATCAGCGAGTTCGGGGGGTGGTTATAGGCTACCTTGATTTTTCCTCCCTCATCCCCTTCATCGGTTTTCGGAGGTCCTTCACGACGAAAGTTGTTTATCTCTGATGTGTAACTAACTAAGGAGGCCTCAAAAGGGGGACGAAAGTTTTTGTCCGATTTCGTTGGTACAAGGGTCTATGGAATGAGCTTTTCAGGCTGATTCCAACGACTCCAAAACGATTTTTGCAGCCTGAGCCATTCGTTACCCCTGATCGGCATAAGGTTTTCTTACACATCGGTCGTTAGGGTGCAGTTGTTTACGTAATGAGCATCACGTGGATGTTTTTGACTGCCTACTGCTTCTTAGTTTCTCTCGCTCATTAAATATATCGTAATAACAGAAAGGTTGCGCTCATCTATTCAAGTCAATTGATGGCTTATTTTTGTATGTTTTTGTGTATCACAGCATCACGCCCGAGCGGCCTAATCATTAATGATTAGGGTGGTGGCACCTATGACAAGCCTCTTATTACGAAAGTGGAACTGTCAATAATAAGAGACATGTCGATAATGCGTGCCACCACCCTAATACCTACAAATTTCTATTTTAAATTTTTTAATAATCCTTAATGATTCATTATATTTTTTGAGCTTACCAACCTTAAAATATCCCTCAATAAAATGATTACATTACCCATTAAAAAAAAATTATGGTATGACAGTTGGTTGTATAAATTAATATTTTCATGGATATTATCATGATAATTAGAGGGTGATCGAAATCGTATCTGTAAATGAAAGTCATTGGTCGGGGTTGAAACGGGAGAGACCAAGGAATAAAACGGTGGTCTTGCAAGTATATCCGGCCTGGGGTTTAAATTTAAAACCTCCTTAAGCTCCAGCATACATCCGATGTTAGAAGTTCTAACATCGGAGGTAACAGTTACAGTTTCTAAATTAATTCTGTAACTGGTTCTTAATTGAAGGAAAAAGTACCGGAATCAGGATCTACTGCAAGATTTTCTGCATCAAACCAGGGGCACAGTTTGAGGAACCCACGATCGAACAGTGGGAAGCGTTCGGACCCGCATCAGGGCAAGAACTTATAATATGTTCTTGTAACATGCAAATAATTATAATATAGGTAAGTAATCGGACAAGCGTCCAACCATTATCCAGGATCATCACATAACTGCAAGCGTAGACCGAACCAGGCGGCTCACATGACAAAATGAATGTGTTCCTGGGGCCATCTCACTCCCCTCGGCTCACCAGACTACAATCTGAAACCCCTCAAGTTCCGACAGTTATGACGTGACCTCTCCTCAAACCCCATCAAACTATAGTGGTGGAGGGGGGAAAGAACGAGACGGTTTAGTAACGAAGTAATGTTTATTTCAAAATAGAAAAATTAAAACGCCTGAGCAAATTTTTGCACCAATCACATAACTGCAAGTGTAGCCCAAAACAGGCGGTTCACATGACAAAATGAATTGGTCCCCTAATTTAAGGCCGCTTAAGTGTGAATTCTTGGAATTCAATCGGACTTTTCCAACAAAAACTCACACCACAAATTTAAGCACCAACATTTCACGGTACCCAAATTTATGATCAAGGCACTTTTAAAAGAAATTGCGAAATTCATCGGTAACAGCTCTTAGGTCGCAACTACGAAATCAGTAGCTCTCTTCTCACAACTACAGATAGCCTACGCCGTAACTCACTGTTGAGTTTAAAACAGAACTCGGACGATAAGTCAGAATTGACTAGCCTCAAAACGAGATAGAACAAATAAAAAGGATTGAACTCTTCCTGTATTTTGACCGACACAGAACAATCGGTCGCACACACTAAGTTAGGTAGGTATGCGAAAAGAAACGCGTCGTAAGGTAAATAACATTCTACCACTCTTCCTCCTCTTCTTGGGCAGCAGTGGGATCTGGCTTGCCCTGAAACAATCAAGTCAATACATGTGTTACTAAGCTAACAAGTAAATGAGCACATCCTAACGGGATTTGCATCAAACGGGATACTTACGCCACCCCCACCACGTCGAACGTCACGAGCTCCAAAATCGGAATTGAATCCACCTCCACTAGCAGCGCCCAAAAACGGAGGGACTTCTTGACCACACTGGAAAACAAACACCGTCAGATACAGCTTCGAGGAAACTCTGTACCTGGATATCGGAACAATTCGCCTACCTGTTTCAGAATGGTCACAAGCTGGCCGGCGATGCCACCGTCCGAATCGCAGTCAAAGAAGGACGTCGCCTTCCCACGGTTGCCAACACGGCCAGTACGTCCGATCCTGTGAACGTACTCGTCAATTGTCTGGGGCAAATCGAAATTGATGACGTGGGCAACGTTTTTGATATCTGCAAAATATAAGAATCGATTATAAAAATCTTTCTTCGAGGGCGAATTAGGGGAAACGATATTTCCAACTTACCAAGACCACGAGAGCAAACGCCTGTGGCTATTAGAGTGGGCTTCGTCCCGTTCCTGAACTCTCGCAGAGCCGACTCCCTTTGGCTCTGGAGTCGGTCACCGTGGACGCTCGTGGTCGGGATTTTGTTTTCCGACAGATGGGCCGCCACGAAGTCGGCGGTCCTCTTTTGCTCGACGAACACGAGAGTCAATTCATTGGCTGAAAAAAACTCAACAAATGAGTACCTGCAAGGAAAACCTGGCGACGAGGACAAAAGATATTCAGCAACACAATCGCACCTGGAGTCTGCTTGAGAATTTCAGTCAGTTTTTCCCTCTTTTTGAACTTGGACACCTCGTAGAACACCTGCTCCACGTCCGAACAGGCTCCACCGACAATCCCAACTGCCAAAAACAAATAGTCACCCAAATATTGGCTGGCCAATCGTTGGATTTCATTTGGGAAGGTCGCACTGAACATCAACGTTCGACGTTTCCCCTAAAACAAAAAGGATGTCATTACGACAAGCAAGAACAGTACAGTGATTCTAATCGCATCATTTTGTAAATATTTACCGTCGGCACCATAGTTTCATGATTGAGCATCTTCTCCACTTCTGGCAAAAATCCCATGTCCAACATACGATCTGCTTCGTCAAGTACGAAGAACCTGACTGATGAGAATGATATGCGGCCCTTGCTGACGAAGTCGTTCAATCGACCAGGTGTGGCGACCAAAATATGGCATCCTCTCTGAAACATGACACCCAAAATTGAATTTATCTACATCGAGGGTAAAGGTGGATATAATATATCCACCTATATATATATTATATGGCCGGGGCGGAAAGTGGAAGAACGGAACACAATCTGATTGGCTGTTTGTACCACAGTGGAGAATAGGGGTCGCCTTGTTGTCGGAGCGGGAGAACAGCGGCCGGCGGAAGAAATTTATGTACCGTTTCCGACGTTCCGTCGAGCTCCCTACATGCGCAAAGGACATTTCGTTTGTAACCACTTGTAGAGGTCGATTTGTAGTTCCAACATCCATCCCAACGATAAATTTCAATGAGGTCTAGGGATGATGCAGTGGCCCTCAGATACGGACCTGCCCTGGTAGCACTACCATGTAGAGGGTGAGGGCAGTATTACTGTCACGCATGTATGCCCTAAACTGCATGACGGGGCTCATCAAACGAGGCCATGAAGCAGCCAGGGACGAGACGTCAATGTTAGCTGAGGCAGCCTGGGGTGAGGTAGCACTTGAGCCGGTGCTGCAAGAAGGGAATGAAAGGAGCCCGGCGTTGGTGGCCGATTTCCAAGTGTAAGCAGTCTGGGAGAGTGAGAGACTGGCATTATTCGAAATTGTTTACAAAATTTGTAACGGCCTTTTCCATTTTCCGGCGGGGGTCGTAGCTGTCCGTTTCAGGAAGGTCTGCAATTCTGGATGGAAGATGATATGACGTCCACAGAGCATTAAGGGAGGATAAATGATGCCCTCGCGTCTTCTGCCGATTGTGACCAGTCCAGGGAGAGATGAGTCCGCGTCAGCATTTTATGGATCATTCAACCCCTTTAATGCTCAGCGGACGGCGTCTTAACATCCAGAATTTCGCGTAAATAGGGTAGGAAAATTAACTCACCATAAGAATGTTGGCTTGATGGGAAGAGACGGTCCCTCCATATGCGATCCCTATCTTTAGGATGCTCTCGAGCGCAAATTTCCGCGCTTCGTTGTATATTTGGATGGCAAGCTCTCTGGTTGGGCTCAAAATTATCACTTGGGGCTCAACGCCCAATTCGTTTTTGATCAACTCCGTCGGACGATCCAACAGAGAATTGATGATAGGGACCAAGAAAGCAGCCTAAAAAAAGAGATGTGAAACGATTCAAGGAAATCTCAATTAGGTTCTCAATGCATCATTAAATTAGGTTTTCAAAGTATTACATACCGTCTTTCCTGATCCAGTTTGCGCACAGGCCATGAGATCCCGGCCCGACATGACAATCGGTATAGCGTGTTTCTGCACGGGTGTTGGCTTCCTGTAGCCCGATTTTTTTATGTTGCTGAGAACAAAGTCCCTGAGCCCAAATTCTTCAAACGTTTCCACATGAGGAACTGGATTTTCACCAGAAACCTGAAGACGGAGAGAATTTTTTTTTTAACTCCCATCAAATACGATGCAGCCTATTTATTTAGATCTGAACCCTTACCTTAATCTGAATATTATCGTATTTATCAAAGTTAATTCCGGAAGAAATGCCGCTCCCGAAAATCTCCTTCTCATCTTCGGTCGGATCAGGTGGAATGTACCTTTCGCGAGGCTTTTCGTCATCGCCCGCACCACCTGCTCAAAACAGGGTCTTATTATTCCAAGTGAAGTTATCATAATATCTAATATCAAACGAGGGAGAAGTTGGAACGTACCGCCAGAGCCTGCAGGTTTGTCCGTATTGCACTTATGGCACTGACTTCTGAACGCGAAATTGCTTGCGCCACATCCGTCGTCAGGACACTTCCAGTCCCCTTCACGAGCTCCGGAGCCTGCAAATCAAATAATCGCATTTTAATTACTTTTTTGTTCAACCAGATGAGCAACTGAGACGTACTGGAAAATGTCTTACCACCGCCTCCACGGCTTCCCCCTCCACCACCACCAGCCGGCTTTGGTTCGTCACATTTCTGACAATTACTCCTGAAGGCAAAATTGTTATTTCCACAATCAGCATTGGGGCACTTCCAATCGCCTTCACGGCCTAAAAAAAAAATTTGAAAATTAGCACATTGTGTCACACATTAATATATTGTATTATATATATTAAATTGAAGAAAAAAATTACCGCCGCCTCCACGACCACCGCCGCCGCTTCCACCTCCACCTCCAGCGGGCTTCGGTTCGTCACATTTCTGGCAATTATTTCTAAACCCAAAATTGTTATTGCCACAGTCGTCGTTTGGGCACTTCCAATCACCTTCGCGGCCACCTCCAGAAGCTGTTGAAAGTTTCAAATGTCTAACATACAAACAACTCGTGGCAAATAAAAGGACTGGTCACATGATCGTAACATATGAGGACAATCCAGCAGTCGCGTGGATACACAAAATAATCCCAGTGGAAAAATTTAGTCACGGAGGAAAAAGTTACAAACTAAATCGTAAACTCACCACCTCCGCCTCCTCCTCGGCTGCTGCCACCACGGCCTCGGAAGCCTCCTCCACGGCCCCCAAATCCTCCGCGGTCTTCGTCGTCACTCCCGCCGCCAAAGCCTCCTCGGCCTCCACGGCCGCCTCCTCGGCCACGACCCCTACCACGACCTCCGAACCCACCGCCGTTATCATCGTCGTTGCGGTTCGAAAAACCTCCATTCTCTCGCTGGCCCCAACCGCCTCCGTTCTCCTGGCGATTGCTCTCCCCGCCATCTTTACCGAATCCGCCTCTTCCACGGCCTCGTCCGCGGCCACCTCCACGACCGCCGCCGTACGAGGTAGCTGGCGCTGGGGTATCCCCGTCCGACCAACCGTCATCTGTAAAAAAGAATGGATTACAAAAATGATATGGAAATGTAAAAGGCCACAAAATCGTTTGCCATAAATACATGAACTTACGCGATTGATTTCTACGATTTACCGTTCCGTAACCCCTCCGGTCTTTACCATACGCGTTCGACATGTTAGCAACAAGTTATTGAACTGCTAAGCTTTAAAACTTGTCAACTTCTGTCGAAAAATGTCTCTTGAGAAATTTAGGGTTAAGACACGTTAACGGAGAAGATACACAAAGTGAATCAGGTGACTAAAAACAAAACACCCCACTGAAAATTACGCTAGGCGAAACTGACGCCATTTAGATTTTGTACCTACAAAAATAATTCCACTTCGGTCCTTCACAATATTTCGAAAATGGAACGCCCAGTTTTACCCCTCGCAACATGAAATGAATATTGTTGAGTAAACTCAACTTATACTCAACGAAAAAACCTGATCGGACCAAGGTACCATCTGGCAAGCACCATTAGATAAAGGAAGTTTAGGAAGTAGGTAGGTAGGTACCTAGTAAGTGGCTGCATTCGTTTGAGAATAGCACGGCCAAAATGTTTTTCTGCAAATAAAAAATCATTGACTTTTATATTAATTCATTTATCACTAAGCATTAGTCCATAGATTCCCTGGTACAAGGGGAGTTTTATGCTTCTTCTTTTTTTTTACCTTCGTGCGGGTTTTCGCAGATAGCTATGAAGTCAAAATGTTCAACAATCATCATTCCCGACATTACGTGTATGACCAACTGTCTCGTGGGAATTTTCGGATTATCTACCTACCCATTAAAAAGGGAATAATAATAATAATAATATTAGGACGTTGTTCATATTATGTTGTTCATATTATGAACAACGTCCTACGCGGGACTTTTCCGTTATCGTTCCCCCGCGCGATAAAAGCGTGATAAAAGAAGAAGATAAAAGAAGCGTGATAAAAGAAGTAAACATTCGTAGTTCGCTATAAATTTTATTGAAATATTGTATTTCATTTAGTCAAACATCAGTCAATCTAGTCAACAACAGCTAGTAAAATATCTATTAGGAAATGAGTAAGGGTCTTCCGGTGGTTTTGGACTCCGAGAAATTTTTTTTAAATGTTAGAAGGTTAAAACATAATAGGTATGTATATTAATATTATTAAATGTTATTAAATGAGGTTTTCAATAGGTACGTACTTAATAGTTATTCCTCAGCTCTCAATAAAAGTAGTTCCATATTATTACGAATCAGTGCGAACGTTCCGCTACTACTACTACTAAGCCGACCTCTTTATTATTGTATATTGAAAATAAATAGTAATTTTGTTGATTTGAGCAGTTTCGTGTAAGGTCACACAAATTCCGAGTCGTCAAGAAGCCCAATTTGAGTTCGGGGCCCAAGAAGCGGAAATCTGAGTTCCTCATGCATCACGAAGGTATCTGCGTGAAGATTGAGAAAGAGAGAGACCCCGAGATTTATTGCCCCTCAAAAGCCCTCACGGTGGTGCGATGGTGTAGACTCCCCGTTATAGGAGAGTAGGTAGGTAATTTCCGAGAAAGAGTGGTACCTAAACGGGGGTTCTAAAGATGCGGGATGGTTCTTCGGGGCTAATAACGCTGCGGGATAATCGGGATAAAGCTGACGAAATCTCAAGTTATTCTTCAAATGACAAATTTTGTTACACTCATCGAAAGTCGTTGTCGGTACCTATTATTGGCCTGGGGTAGAGGCAAACGGATAGTTTCCCACCAACTAGAAAAATGTGATTCACAGCAGTCGCGATCGGGCCAACCAAGGTCGGGTCGATCGACACACCCAACACGGTTAAGCCACCAATCACTCCACCTTGTGGTTTTTGCTCCTCCTTTAATAGAAAGGTGAACATTAAAAACAACATCTAAACCACTAAACCACTTCTCACCATGTCTGTGGCTGTTACAGACCTAACCTCTCTTCCGATGTCTCAACTTTCGAGTCTGCCCGACCGTCAGCGGTACACAATAATATTGTAAGCAATACTCCCAGAGGGCCTCTTCATTTCCACCATCCAACAGAGAAAGAAATACTGACGTGTTTAAACTTTGAGGTTGTTAGTACATCCATACGAAACCTCCATGTTTTCGGAGAAATACAAGAAAGTAAATAGAGCCAGTTTGTTGTGAATCTGTCGACCGGAGTTTGGAGTTTGATCCCTCGTTGGAAGAACAAAAAGGTTCTAGAAGATTCTTCAGAATTACAGGATCACAGGAGCACAGAAGTGCAGGATCACTACATGCACAATCATGTTCGTTTAACAAATCGGTACCAAAGTACACTTGCCGCGGATCAAGAAAATAACGAACATGACTATACTCAGCCGAAATCAAGGACACAAAGCCAACAATCAAAAATCAAGCCATGATGAGGACCAGCAGGAAAGTTTGCAAAGAAAATGAAAGGTCAGCATTTCTCCCTTGTGAGGATTATAACGACACAAATTTCCCGAGTTACCGTGCCAACATTCATTTAAGGCCTACACATAATTAAAGATTAAGCTCACACTTTAAATCATCACTAATTCAGTAGTTCAAATAATGTTGTTTTAAGGGTGAAATGGTTTCATCAGTGCTACGGTCGGAAAAGCAACAGGTTACCGCCCGACGCCGGGCCGAAGCAACGTGAAGAAAACGATGCAAATGATTGACAAAATGGTAAAAACACGTCAGGAATACATTCACCTACAGCGTCTTACCTGACATTTTCGTATTCTTCGTAAATTACTTGCGGAGATGACTTGAAGTTCAATTTGGTCAGCTCCTCTGCGGCGTCTCCTCCAACGAAACGAATGCAACGAGATGATGCTTCCAAATGGTCGATAGCCAAAGGGAAAAACGCGTCAACCTTCTGCGCATGCGTGTGTTACTTCTGTTGAGAGTTTTTAGAACTAGCCGAACCCAAGTAGGTCGGTAGGTAAGTAATAGGTAGGTAAATAAGTAAAACAGGTAAGCTATCTTTCGTGAACACAAAAAATGCGTGCGATATTTAATATCAATTACATTTTGAATTGCATCATGCAAAAAGAGTCCAGAAAACTCATTTCGAGAAACAAAACCTGCATGACTTCTTCAAATTTTGAGCTACCTATCTCTTGTTTAAAACAAGTTGTTTTCCGTTTATGGCTCATAACCGCTGTCAAAAAGTGAGGTGCTCTTGACTCCAAAATACTACACTTCCCGAGTAAAAATACAAAAACGCTGCAAAGTTTACAAAAGGTTTATTTTTCTTTAGTAGGTATGAGTTATCAAAAAAAAAATAATAATAATAATAATAATAATCACTTCAGGCCCTCCAGAGAAGAATAGCCCTGAACCTCGCCGGAAAATGGAAAATCCCTAATTCGGATCCAACCAAACCTGGAGACCTATTTCGGAATAGAAAAAGAGAATGGTTTTAGTTTGTTGTAAAAAAAAAAAAAAACGCTGCAAATTTTACACAGGGTTTATTATTCTTTGATACCTAACAACTTTGTGCGAAAATTAATTGTGTCAATAAGAATTGTCAACTTTTGAAAAAAAAAAAAAAAAAAAAATTGTACATTGGTTGAACAGATGTGGGTAGGTACCTATCTCGAAAAATGCATTACGCGTCCAAAATTACTCGGAAAATATTTGACCTCCTGGGATCCTTCAAATAGATCCCAGGAGGTCCCCCAATAGATCCACAAGGTAAAATCGAATCGTTCTGGGACCCCCAAAAATGGATTCTACATCCAAAAATACAACGACACCCCCTCGACCCCGTAGCCGAAACCCTTCAAAAAAAAAAAAAAAAAAAAAAGCCGTCCCGTAGCCCCTTTTCAGCCCCACAGAGCCACGGGTTTGCGCGATCGGGCTGAAAACCTTGCGGGCACAACTAGATGGTAAACCGAGAATTTTGTCAAATTTTCAGATTTAAAAAAAAATTCCCACTGCCCAAAACAGCGGACGGCGTTTTGGAATCTAGGCATCTTGAAACGTAGGTACCCATGGAGGAAGGAATAATAATAATGTCAAATTTTGAGGCCGATCAGAATTTTCCACCTCCATTGCGATTCCAAGAATAATAAACCCAAAAAAAAGGATAATTTAATTAATTACCTAGTAGGTTTAATTTCGTCAATAATCAATTAGGTAGGTAGGTACCTATAGGTATAAATATATATTTTGAGAAATTTAAAAAAAACTGAAGGTATTCCTGAACAGTCTTTGGACGGATGAGGGACCCCAAAAAATTGAATCTACATCAAAAATTAGTCGGAAAACGACACCTCATTTAACTTCCTGGAGTCCTTCGAAAGTCCCATTTGTTGCTCCATGAAAGCCCCACAGATCATCACGGTGAGTTAGGATGGTTCTAGGATCCCCAAAAGTGGATTTTACGCCCAACAATACTTGTAAAAGGACACCCCTCTCGGTATCATATATGATAGGTATACCTACTCAAAAACCTCTGCAAGTTGGACAAGGAGTAGATATAGTGAAAAATATCCAATATCCAAGAATCAAGACTTGATAACACTTAGAATTATAATAGTGTATCAAACCATGGATTGCAATCACGTTGCCTCTCAGACATTTGATTTTTGAAAGTCGATAGAGGGTACCTAGCTAACAGTTACTGGAGGAATCGATAGAACGACCCCCAAAACCTTTTAAAATAGGTACTATAAAAGTGAAAAAAGAAGTTACTTTCATCCCGTTTTGCATGAAGCCATTCATTTGATATCACAAATTTTGAATAGACTATAATATTTGAATAGACAAATGTTATTTCTGGGATAAGCACCTCTTGGCCCTCAAGCGAAAAACCAAAAATGAAATCAATCAATCGCTCAAACTGATTTTATTTCAACACAACATTTTATTTTGAAGAAGAAACCAAAAATATGCCACATCAAGACTAGCAAGCAGTCTCACCGTCAAGCTGTCCATCGTAACTACCTATAGGTGCTATTTTCGTGCTACCCAACACACAAAATAACAGAATCCTCGCCCATCAAGTCTGGTCTTCATTAACTAAATAAATTCAACTATCAGTCATAGGTACTAGCAAGTGCTGGCTTTGAAATTCGTGCCAGACTGAAAATGGCCTTGCCACTGGCTGACATCCACCAAAAAGTGGGTGGAACCCGATTTGTTTCCTTTACCAGCCCTCTGTCCGCTGACAAGACCAACAGAGGAGGGATGAAATAACAAGAATTAAATCCCCACTTCTCAATAATTATCATGTCGATTGTTGAAGGGAGTCGAATAAGCTGTCACCAACGATTTTCTCTGCAGGAACGGTTCGGAAACTTAGCATGTGAGATTATGGTTTCATCTAGACTCACTCTCCCTTCAATCCGCTGTGAAACTGCTCTGTATCCACAATTTAAAAAGATTTATGGGATGAGTAGATTTAGCTAGTAAAAACAATGAGTGGGTTTCCCTCATTGGAGCGGGAGGCAGTTGTAGCCGAACATCACGATAGGTTTAACCTAGGTAGTAGCAACTACAAAATTTGCTGTAGGGTGGTGGCACCTATTATCATCTTGTCTCTTATTATTGACTTTCATAATATGATATTATATGGAAGTTGAACTGTCAATAATAAGAGACATGTCGATAATAGGTGCCACCACCCAAACTCATTGGGGAAGGAAGGGAGAGAAATAACTGTACGGAATCTCAATAAAATAGGAAAATTTATCACTTTTTCAGTTATGACATGCTACATGAGTGTCAAATTAATCTATTAATCGTACAAAATATCTGCAGGTTCATATGGTCTCAAGGGCTGTCCATGAACTGGATGTCGCACAGTATAAGGACGGTGTCGGGTAGGGGTCGAGGCTGTGGTGAGAGCACTGTCAATGTTTGCGTGTCAACGTCAACGTCAATCCTGAAACATTGAGAGCTGAAAATAGAACTCAGACCGAAGAATGGGGTGCGAACTTGGGAATGTTAAAATAACGTACACGCATATATAACCGGCAATGTTGGAATTTATCACTTCGTCTTCAGCGGAGGAGGCATAGCTCAACGCCAGAATGTGGTGCAGCAAGTTGGGCCCTGCAAATTTTAAAACAAATAGTTACAAAATTATTGATAAAATTCCTATTCAATAGGAGCAGTGAAAATGAGTTTTAAAAGTTTCCAAAGTACATAACTTGACAAATGGGTTCGCCTGGTGCCCCACTGCAAGCAAGTTCAAGAGGTGATTGAAACTAGCGATCTCGCTTGAAACGAAACCGGCCTCAAGAGGTTCTCATTAATGATTTAATTGACGCCAGGCCAATCGGTCGAGTAAAGAGCGATCACACACTAGAGAAAGCAGACCAAAGCCTAGACCGAAAATGAAAAGAAGAAAGGCCTAGAGAACAAACGAAAGAACTAACTACCAACAAATCACCACCCCAAGATGACGAGGAAGAACTCAGCTTTTTGTGGGGTTTGTACGAAAAGCAAAATGTACCTGGTTGTACGGCAACCAATTTGGTCATGTTGTCTTCGGCCTTCATCCCCAGAGGCATACACGAGTCGGGCAATGCTGGCGCGCCGATTTTGAAGATCTTCAGATCGGCCCACTTGACGTCAAAGCGGTGCGGATGGAGAGGCGTCTTATTACCGTAAAAATAGTGTCTGACTCTGTCATCCCGGGCTTCAGCTCGGTATGATTTGCTCCTTTCGACGACCTTGAAAAAACCACAATGTTTTGAATGCCAAACCGACCGGGTGTAAATTCTTTTTATTGGTATTAGGGGGTTGACATAAACGGACATGGAACAGCTATAAAGGTAAGATAACATGACTTACTCCCCCACTCTTTGGAAGCAGTACGACTTTAACGAAGCCCGGCATGTCCCGCGTCAATTCGTTGAAAAGTTTCTCTTGGTCAAGGACTAAAATTACGTCCACTTCAAAAGCCTGCGCAGCATTCTTGAGGAGACTGTATCCTTCATTTTTCACCCAACCACAGGTATTGATAATGATCCCGGACACGTTAGCTAAAAATGGGGAAAACATTTAGTGCAGGTAGAAACAACAAAATTTGTTACATTAAATGTTAAATTTTAATGTAACGTAGGTACAACCCGTGTTGTTCTATCTCCGTTCATAAGCGCCAAGTCGGTTTAATATTTTTTTAATGGCCGTTCATAAGCGCCAGCTCCAGGTCCGAAACACGTTTTTGCCGATTGTGATAAGCGCCAGTAGGAGGGGATGCGGGCAGAACGTAGGGAGAAATGAAGGTACTTGCCTGCTTACCTAGCTCCCAACAGGCAAAAAGCGGGATAAAACAGGACTTTCTCACAAAAAGCAGGACAACGCTTGGCAGGGCGGAGGTCTACAAAACAGGACGGTTGGGCGCCTTATACTATACGAACCGCTTACCCTGAGAAAACTGCCTTCTTCACGTTAGTTAACGTTAACATTCATACCATAATTCTCTGTTTTTCCCCTCATTCTGTAGTGCGGCGCATATGAACCGTACAAACACTGGGCGCTTTTGTAAGGCGGTGGATTTAGGGCCGATGAAATACGTGGCGCTTATGAACTTGGTGATTTATGAGGGTGCCGCTTTCGTATGATTGTTGACCCTCTCTGGCGCTTTTGAATGGCACTGCAAATTACCTTTTTTGTTAGCCTGGAGTCTCTCGTGCACCACTTCTGCCAGTCTAGCAACTAGGATGTTCATCAGCTGCGTATTCTTTTGAATGCTAGTGTGTCCAAAATTGTATACCAAAGGGGCTTGCTCGGAAAACCCTTCGTCGACAGCCGCTGGCCTTTCTACAAGAAGGGCTCCTAGAAATTCAGAAAAATTATCAGCAGTTTAATTAAATTATGAGCAGTTTAATACGCCGAGAAGCAGGTGGGTATTCATTAGAGATCCACCGAAGGCTTTAAAAGTGTCGTCAAGAGGATTCCAACTTCCCAGTGGTTGGATATTTTGATTTTTTTGTTTGTCGACCGACTTGTTGACTCCCAACCAATGGGAAGCAGCTGTGACATCTACCCGAAGGGATGAGCCCATATTCCCACCATAATGTGAATATATTATATTCAAGTTTTTCATGACATTCTATACATTCATGGTTGGCTACCTTCTCGTACTGGTCACTTTTATTTGTAAGTGGATGTTCACGTACGACTATGTAAAATGCTTCTTTTACGACTATGTAAAACACTTACCGACAGAACCGGGAATTGCAATTTGTCCCTGACCAACGTCTAAATCAACGTAAACTGGAGTTCTACCCATACGCACGGCGTAATTAAGGAGAATTCTCGTAACAGTGGATTTCCCAACGTCAGTGGGGCCGACGACCATAGTAATGGGTCCTCTTTTGTTCTCGTTTTCGGCTTTCAGTCTGACTTGCTCCAGGCAAGCGTGACAGTTTAAGTAGAACATCTGGAACAGACGTAACGCGCCGTAAGGATCACCAAGGTATTGAAATTCATGAAAATAATACTTTCATGTACAGGTTATCTACACTATTTAGGGAAAAGCAATATAAGATGCAGGGGTTCTTGAGGTTTGGTCGAATAGAGAAGAGTATTTTCTCGGACGACGTTTCGTAATATTAAATACAAATTTTGTATTCCTTCTCCAGGGCTGACAGACAGGGGAAGGAACCGTAATATTGAATTAAGAACTATTGGATATAAGAACTATTGGATAGTCAGTTTGAGACTGGGACATCACAGAATGTGCGTTCGCTGAGCAATTCTGATAGTTCCGAACCGTTTGGTGCAAGTAGGGCCATTTGCACGGGCCGAGTAGCTCAGCCTCAAGGAATCAAATCATAAAGCTGCTCTGCGAAGGCAGAACTCGTTCAGAATCTGCTGTTTTTTAGAACTTCTAGAACTGATTCCGACAGCCTCCTGGATCGCGCACATTTCCATCTCCGATCTCGAGGTGGTCACTTCGTCAGGGCTACCTTTGGAGGGGAGAGTTTGATTCCAGGAAGCGTTCGAGTTCTGATTCGATTACGAAAGGCCAGAACTTACTCGGCGAACGAATCTAGACTTGAAATACCTCATGATACTGTTGGAGAAGTATTGAGAAAAAGTATAAATTTACCTAGTAGGTAAATTATTGGTGGTATGCTGATGTAGGATGGCGTCATTTTCGTCTTTCATACCTTGTAAATTATGGACAAACTGACTAGTAGTTAGACGGTGAGAAAAAGTTATTGAAACGTTGAGAAAGATCTGTCTACCACTCCTTCATGTTCGATCAATTCATAAGGGTTGCACTTTGGACATGATTGACTTGAACCGCCAATGCTTAAAATCACCATCTATCACACTTACCATTGGCGTTTCTTTAGCAACGTAGCGATCACAGACCCCTTTCAGCTCCAGTGTGCATCCTTGCCACGTAAATACAGCGATTTTAGCGCCAGTTTTAAAAGTGTACGCCTTTGTTTTCACCAGCTCGGTGCCAAATATTTCTGCGTAGCCTGATTTCAACTGAAAATTGAATTCAAATCATTCAGAAGGTGGGTTTTTCCGAAGGCAAAACCAATACGAGAATTAATAAGGCAGACTCTCCACTGGTAACCCAAACGGTTTATATCGTAATAAACAAATTTAGAATAGGGACCGGTTTGGAGCTGCTAAGCCCAACTACAGCCCATAGCGCCTTGGTTTGGACCACCAGCAGAGGAGTCGTCCGTCCCCCTGATTCCCGTAATCAAGGATTCATTATTTTGGTTGAAACGTAGGTATTATCTGATTCTGCCCTGGTAAGGCACAATAACATAATATGGCCTGATTTTCCTGGACTTTCCCGAAGATTTTGGTGAAGTAATTCGAATCAGAACTTTTACTTACGGCGTTGTACAATTTATTTTTATTCATTTTATTTTATTTTATTTTTATTTTTTTGTCATACCTAAGTCTTGTGACCTTATGTCATGTGACAAAAAAAAAAAAGTCAAATTCACGTCAGACCACTGGTCCACGGAATCACTAGCAGTTTTAATAAAATAATTTTGATAATATCATGCTCCCAAATATACTAGGTATATAATATTTGGGAGCAGTAACAATATTACCATATTGGTAGCCCGCAAAAGAGAGAGAGTACCTACAGCGTCAGACGTTCAGACATTTCAGCAGGACACGAGTACGTCCAGGACTACAGGGATCAGAGACGGCCGCCCTACCTGCTGTATTAAATGTACCAAATTTTGGTACATAGGAAGTGAAGACAAATCATGTCTTTTCAAGCATATTTTCAAATGAAACAAATAATGTTACCGTCAAAGTCACTATTTCGTTGGGATTTTCCACTTCAAATCGCAACTCCGCATCTGCCTCGAGGACGATGTCTTTGTCGTCAGATTCGTCACCCATTCCGAGAGAAATCTAAGAACTTGCTACTCGTAAAATTTCAATAAAATGTAGAAAACGAAATACTGCTGAGAACAACCAATATGGGCCAGACGTAGGGATGTTGAAAAAGTATCGATACTTAAAAGTATCGATACTTTTCAAAAGAAGTATCGATACATATCGATACTTTTTG
The DNA here is from genome assembly GCA_955831195.1 of Pilophorus perplexus. Taxonomy (NCBI): domain Eukaryota; kingdom Metazoa; phylum Arthropoda; class Insecta; order Hemiptera; family Miridae; genus Pilophorus; species Pilophorus perplexus. The sequence goes on from OY037010.1 coordinate 24,094,365, forward strand.
TCCCCGATACATATCGTAGTATCGATACTTTTTTCCGGTATCGGCGCCGATACTTTTTTTATCCCTCACATTTCATCAGATTCAAAACTTATGGCATATAGGTAGTTGACAGTACCTCTAACTTGACCAGCAATTGAAGAAAGTTGATGTAGGTACCTACCACCACCTCCTGGAGCTGCACCAGCTCTCATATCAGAAGAATCAGCAAGAAAGTTTTTTTTTTAAAGGCGTTTGGCTATGGGTTCGAGTTGGGTGTCGTTTTCGAAGTATTTTTGGGGGTCCCAGAAGGATCCAATTTCACTGTGGGGATGTAAAGGGCTTTCATCGGGCTACAAAAGGGATTTTTGAAGGATCTCAGGAGGTCAAATATTTTCTGAGTAAAAAAAAAAAAAATTAAAAGAAAAACCTTTTTTTCAAAAATTTTTCATTGAGACAGAATTAATTTTTGCACAAGTAACCCATATAAAAGAATAATAAACCCTTGACTAAAAATTTGCAGGCGTTTTTGAAAAGTATCGATACTTCGATACCGATACTTTATTGAAAGTATCGTATCGATACTTTTAGATACTGTCTGGATGTATCGATACGATACTGTATCGATACTTTAGAAGTATCAAACATCCCTAGCCAGACGGTGTTTAGTAAACACTGTCAGTGTTGCCAAGGTGCGGCCGTAAAAAACCCCTGAGGCAACGGCAAAAAAACCCCAAATCCCCCCAAATGAAGAAAAAAAAAACCCAAAAGTTAAGGATGAAATCCTGATAAAAATAAATAACTGAAATTCTTTTAATAACCTAATATTATATTTGACACACTCCGATCTGCCTCAAAATTTGACATTAGGTTTCAAGAGGTCTACATTCTAAATCCGAAATGTCCTTCCGCGGTACGCCGTCCGCTGTCCGGGCCGTTTTGGGCAGTAGGAATTTTTTTTTTTAATTAAAAAAAAAAAAAAAAAATTCCTTCTTAATTTCCAGATTTAATCTGAAATTTTGACCAAATACTTGGTTTACCATCTAGTTGTGCCCGCAAGGTTTTCAGTCCGATCGCCCAAACCCGTGGGGCGCTATGGGCTACGGGAGGTTTTTTTTTTTAAGGCTTTTAGCTATAGGATCGAGTTAGGTGTCGTTTACGAAGTATTTTTGGACATAGAATTCATTTTTGGGGGTCCCTGAACGATCCGATTTCACGGTCTATAGGGCTTTCATGGGGCTAAAAACGGTATTTTTGAAGGATCCCAGGAAGGATCGAGTAAAAAATCGATCAAAACATTTTTGAAAAAAAATCCCAGAAAACAAAAACAATTTTTCAAATATGAAAATATAAAAAAAAAAAAATTTAATTTAAAATTTAAAAGGGTTGTTCAGGAAGGATAATGCCGTTTAGCGGCTTTATCCTTCCTGAACAACCCTGCAAACATGCAAGCCGGTTACTCTGACACAAAAATTTAAAAGGAATATTTAATATTTCTTTCATTGACAGAATTAAATTTCTGTACAAGTAACCTATATCAAAGAATAATAAACCCTAGTTTAAACGCTAAACGGCTTTATCCATCCTGAACAACCCTGCAAACATGCAAGCCGGTTACTCTGACACAAAAATTTAGAAGGAATATTTAATATTTCTTTCATTGACAGAATTAAATTTCTGTACAAGTAACCTATATCAAAGAATAATAAACCCTAGTGTAAAATTTGCATAGTTTTTACCTACTATTATTTCTTTAATGACTGATCCATTTTTTCATTTTCCCCCAAATTCCCCTGACTCATCCGTAAAACCCCCCCCCAAAAAAAACCCAAAAAACTTCACCCCCAAATTCTCCCTCTGATGGAAAAAAACCCCCAAATTTGGGGAGAAACCCCCCAACTTGGCAGCACTGAACACTGTTTACGTGTTAGATGTCCGCAACAGTTTGGCCTGGTATAGAACAACTTGAAATTTTGCAGTATAGAAGCCGCAGTACAGCAGCGCTCAGCAGCGGCGAAATCACGAACAACAAGCTCTATTCACAGCCTTCACGTGTCATCAAATTTTGATGATACATAATAACATTGTGTACCATATGATATTATCAAAATTGAAAGATTAAATTTTGATATTTGAAGTCATCCAGAAGGTTTTAGGTATTTGTTCGAATCATATACCCGATTAGCCAGCTTCATGAGAAAGGACATCCCAGAAAAGAATAACTAAACCTTCCCAGAAACCACAGAATAACTAAAACTAGACATTTTGAACGTGGAAAACCATGTTATGATCATTTCCAGGTTTTGGTTTATTATTCTTGGAATAATACATCAGATGTATTAGGTAGATTCTATGTATTCGCAAAGGGGGTCGAAAATTTGGATTTGCCTCAAAATTTGACATTATTCATTTCATGGCGCATACATTTCATAAATCAAATGTCTGTCCGCCACCTGGGCCGATTCAAGCAGTAGGCTTTTTTTTTTTAAATCTGAAATTATGACAAAATACTCGGTCTACCATCAAATCCACCACCAAAAAGCCGTTTTTGTAGACAGCCGATCGCTCAAACCCGTGGGGCTAAAAAGGCGCTACAGGGGGATTTCCAAGGGTTTCGGTTATGGGGTCCAGTTAGGTGTTGTTTTCGAAGTAGGTACTGTTGGACGTTGAATTCATAATATGACACGATAATATTATTATCGTGTCGGACACCAGGTGTCCCAGAACGATCCGATTTCTACCATGGGGATATGTGGGGCTTTCGTGGGGCTACAAATATGGGTTTTGAAGCATGCTAGCAGGTTGGATATGGGGTCGTTTTCCGAGTAGGTACCTAATTTTGGACGTACGTCCAAAAATGGATTAGACGTCTAATCCATTTTTGGGGGTGACATAAAGATTCGATTTCATCGTCTGGATTTTTGGGGTTTCCGTGGGACTAAAAGTTGGACTTGTGAAGGATGTGAGGAGGTCAAAATTCAACTAAAAGTTTTATTTTTATTTTGTTGCGGATGTGGGACGCAGAAAAATGGATTGTGACAATTTTAAATACCTACCTAATTAAATTAATTTTTTGGATAATAGGATTGTTCCAGGTTTAAGGAACTGTTAACAGAACCGACTGAGACATGCGCAGATAGATAACTGCTGTTCCAGGTCGTCTGTAGCATGACAGCAGTCATGGAGGAAAAGAGTTCCCTTCCTCCATGGACAGCGGTTGGACGGAAACCGACAACTCGAATGAATTTCATAGGCAAAATAATAAAATATGCAAATTTTACCCAAGGCTATTTATTCGTCGATATTATCATATCATTAAATGATAATATCATATTATGATAAATTTTATCAACGATAAATAGGCAAACCCTTGCGTACCAAGGTAGGTAGCTATTTATTTTTCCTACAAAATTATCCAAAAACTAATTGAGACATTAGCCCTGTATTCATGGAAGAAGGAGGGATCTCCTTCTTCCACGCCCTGTATTAGAATTATTCTATTACAAAAAAAAAGGTAGGCATATTCTTTGATACTATCAAAGATAAATAAACCCTTGTTTAATATCTGCAGCGGTTTTAAAAATAATTTTTATTGGCAGAAATAATTTTTGGATAATTTATACTGAAGAATAGTAGAATACTAAACGGTTTTGTAATATTTGGAGCGATTTCATCATAACCAGGTCATTCAGGTCATAAGTGTGGGTAAGAACACAGATTAAACTACTGAACGGGGTAAGAACGTGGAGTGGGTGGGAGAGGAAAGAAATAGAAGGGCTTGCACCAGAACTCTGGGAGAAGATACAGCTACCTACTGTTTTAGTGAAGATAGTAAGTTGTCAAAGAATCAACCTATTAAATAGGTATGAATAAATATTATTCAAGCGGAATCGATATTATCCTACCACATACTTTGAATAAAATTTATGTACCTAGGTATAATATTAACCTAATGCAAGTGAAAGTAGGTATAATTGTTATCCAATGCAAGTGAAATTTTTAAAAAAAACCAACCATAATATCTAGTGCAAGCCGTTCTGGGAGAGAGGCATAGCCCTACGGGTGGATCTAAAGCACTGGTGGGCACAGAATCTGTGCCCACCAGTTAAATCTGATTCAACTACCGACGGCCCGTCACTCACTCACTTATTACAGTTGATTTATCAACCCTCTGTGACACCGAAAAATTATAAATAACGAACACGCCCGAAAATGGCTGGGTTTGTCGAACCTGAGACTGAAATTTAATGAAGAAACTGGAAATCAAACGTCTGGTTCTTTTTTATTTCGATTGCATCCGATGACGCTGCAATAGATAGAAGCATGATAGAATCTATCGGCATCTGATGCCGAAATGCATAACCAGCTATAATCATGCGAGCCTGAAACTTACATTGCCGCCACTTTAGCGCTAGTGTCGCATTCACCGGCCTCTATATTTGTGACAAAAACGAACGCAAGGGTTGGTACCCCTATTCTCATCCCGACCCACAGAGTAACAGAGAGGAAAAAATGTCCCGACCTGATAACGTGATTACGTCACTTTTCAAAACACTGCACTATCAAGCGAAGATTGTCATTACAGTTCCTATAATCTATTTCGTCTTGGAATTCAGTTAAGACTAATGTATATTTTTTCATAATTTACTTAACGTTTGGGATTGATAATCAAGTGCGGAACCTAGGGTTTTTTTTAGGCCCTGGGACGTAGTTGATGGAAACTAATTAGGTGCTCCATTCGTTGTTTGGTCGGGTGAGGCAATTTTGTGTTGTTTTTCAGTCATGGAATCAAGTACTTTAACTACTGGTGAAACCGAGGTAAGCGTTTGATAAAGTTTGAACAAACAGTACTCATTACCTAATCAGTTTATTAATTAACCGTATAAATCATAAGTATACCTCAATCATATTATTAATAGTAATGGTACCACCAGGAAGTGCGGAAGTATACAGATCGTTCGACGTGTTGTCAGATCTTCGTCATTGTAGCACTTTCATTGTGCGCTGAGTAAAACGTTTAATTTGATAGCCGTTTATGCGTTCGCTGGAGTAAACTCCACTCGAGTATTCTACGTGTGGTGAATCAACCTAGTATGTTTGTCCATCTTGATATTAGGTTGGAGATGAAAATGAGAGCGCTGACGAGGAAGAAAAGGAGCCTAAATTGAAGTACAGCCGAATGGTGAACGATTTACAGGATATCTTGAAGAAAGACGCCGCTTCGTGTATCGCTGTCCACCCCAAGGCCAGTGAATGTTGCTTGTTTATAATGCGCTTTCACCCACGTTGTCGCACCCTGACAATTACTTTGTAATTTTTCTGCATTACAGTTTGTATGCGTGGGGACCGAATGGGGCTTCATTCATTTATTAGATCATCAAGGCAATAATGTCAACCGGGAACTTCGCGCCCACACCGTTGCGATAAATCAAATCAGTATAGATGGTAATGGAGACCACATTGCCAGTTGTTCGGATGATGGTCGGGTACGAGTGTTTTAATTTTTTATTAACAGCCGAATGGTTCCATTTTTTAATGACGATTTTTAGTGTTATTGATTTGGTAGGTATTCAGTGTACGTTACTTAAGACTTTCTGTGATTTTAGGTGTTGGTGTTTGGTTTGTATAATTCAGATAACAATCAAGATTTGAAAATGGAGAGACTTGTGCGATCTGTTGCCATAGACCCGTTCTTCTACAAGCCTGGCAGCGGGAGGAGATTTATCACAGGTTGGTGTCGCCAACGACGTTATTTTGGTTTATCAATCTTGGAATTATTCACCTATGTAATCGCGACGGAGGCCGATTCTGATCGGCCTCAAAATTTGACATTCAAGATGTCTAGATTCCAAAAACGAAATGTCCGTCCGCCGTCCGAGCCGTTTTGGGCAGTAGGAATTTGAAGTCTTGACAATTTTGACAAAATACTCCGTTTATCATCTAGTTGTGCCCGCAAGGTTCTCAGGCCGATCGCTCCAACCCGTGGTTTTGAAGGTTTTCGGCTATAGGGTCGAGTTAGATCTCGTTTTCGGAGTATTTTTGGACGTAAAATCCATTTTTGGGGGTATCTATGGGGCTTTCATGGGGCTGCAAATGGGATTTTTTAAGGATAGTTTTGGACGCAAAATCCAGTTTTTGAGGTCCCACTCCTGTCCATTGTACAGAATTTTTTTCTAATTTATTCTAAAATAATTTCTCTTATTGACAGAGAATTAATTTTTGTACAATTAACCTATACCAAAATTTGTTTATTTAATAATAATCTTCATTTGTTATTTAGGAGACGAAAGGCTAATATTGCATGAGAAGAAATTATTTTACCGATGGAAACAAACTGTGTTGGGAGATGCTTCGGTCGAAGGCGGCGTCAAGACAATGAAATGGAGTCCTGGCGGGGATCTGCTGGCGTGGGCTTCGCATGTTGGTTTCAGGGTTTACGATCTTGTTTCCCAAACGTCTCTTGGTCTCATAAAGTGGCCCACAAAAACCGAGTATGTGTTTATAATGATACATTTTGTTCCTGAACAGTTTGTTGTGATTAAAAACTGAACTTGTGTTGTTGACCGTTACGTTATTTTTCAGAGTGGACCTAAAGTGCCATATCTGCTGGAAAGGTAGTTACAGCTTAATTGTTGGCTGGGGGGATACGGTTAAGGTTTGCGCTGTTAGAGAAAAGCCGGTGGTGCAGCCCCTGGACGCATCCAAGTTCTACGTGCAATTAGGTGAGTAGAACATAAATGCTAGAATATAGATACTATGAAAATGCAATGGAATGAAACAAGGGAATTTCACCCCTGAATTTTCCTCCGACTTTCAGCCGTCCTTTCAAGGAGGGTCGGAATTTGTATGACGATTGTGCTTATAGCTCCCCATTGCCTGGTCCCCCGGCTGAATGCCTTGCCCCTCTCTATTGAAGCTCAAATCAAAATTTCACGCTGAATAAGCTGCGTAGGAAATTTAATCAGCTTTCACGAGAAAAAAATAAATTTGGAATCGGGCAAATAGTTTCCGAGCTTCAGCCGAAAACGTTCTGAAAAACGTGGTTTCCGCATACCGAGCGTCGTCAGATTGGGGAACTTTTTTGAAAGAATCACCCACTTTCAGTTGACTGCATTTTCGCAACCAATGGACCTACAGAGCTCCAATTGGTTTCAAATTGTAGCAAATTTAACCTATTGTAAGGGTGTATAGGGTGATGTCTGGCGAAATACGCTTCCTTAATGAGGTTTCTTGGAAAAACTGGAAAATGTCCAAAAATATCGCGTTTTTTTGATCAGGGAGGCACTAGGTTTTCAGGTTTGCAAACGTAGGTACCTATGAACTCCTCTTAAGGACCCTAACAACATATTAAAAATCCGCACTTACATGCAACTTTGCGAGGTTTGCCCTTTTTTCGGGATAGATTGACTGGCCTAGAAGAGGGGGGCGCACCTTTCATTTTTTGAAAAGGTTCCGCTAAGAACTGAATGATTACTGACCGTTTCAGTGTATTCCATACCAATGGATTCTATCGTCTGTGGAGTCGGGCCTCTCGACAACAACATCGTCGTATTCGGGTGCGCCAAGGGACCTAACGGAGTGAGCGTAGGAGAACGTCCACTTCTCCAAGTAATCCAACCGGATGCCGACGGTTTCGTAGATTTGGGCACGGACCTTCTCTCTCTTAGAGGCTTTTCAAAGTATACGGCATCTGACTACAGTCTGGGTGAGTGTTTTATTACTATACCTACTAGCTCAGTTAGTGGTAATTGTGTGCTATTGGTCATTCACCTGCGATTTTTATGCGAAATATGGTAGTTGGAATGATAAAATAGATTAAATATAAAGTCGGAAAGGCAAACAGATGGAAATATATCTCATAGTTTGTTGAAATCATAGTATTTTTAACTTTCGAGCACCTGCGATCGTTGTGTAGTTAGTTACGATAACAATGAAACAAGAGTTAACAAGGGTTGCGAGTTAACGCTTACGAAATTTATTTTTATTTATTTCATTTATTTGTCCAGTTATACGACCCAAACAACACAACAAACCCCAGTGTTCTTAACTTCAGTCCTCAACAACCCGATACTTCGGACGATTCTAAGGATAGGTTTTTTAAATTCTCGATTTGCATGTCTTTCCGACTTTTTATTTCACCTATTTTATCATTCCAACTACAGTAAGAGTAATATATTTCAATTACATAAAAATCGCAGGTGAATGAGCAATATCACACCCAGTTAGGCAGAATTTTCTACTCATCTAAAAAAAGAAGGCAGGGGTTGAAAAATGAAATGTCGTTTGAACAAGGGGTTTTTAAGCAGGAAATTGCAGGTCTTCCTAAGACATACTTCTTCAGACATTTCATTAGAATGTCTGGCTTTGGACATTCTCAAAGTGGATAAATAAGGATCAGACGGGTGAGGAGTGGAGTAGCACCTATTAGCACTTGATAGCAATGAATTCCTACTTTCAGATTCTATACCGAATTCTATACATTGAAAAAGATCAATGTCGGACAAGCCGCGACATTCTCTTTGTAACGTAATTTAAAACTCTATTAAAATTAACTCAATATGACGAGAAAAAAATTTATTTATATAATAATATAGCTCAATTTCAAGTGAAATTAAATATTCTCGGTGCGTACGTTGTGGGGGGGAAGGCAACCGAAAAATATTAAATCCTCCCGTCAGTCATGAACGTTTAGAATAGACTGACAAATTCATTCAACTTAATCTCTTTTTCTGGCCACGAAAGACAGTTTTGAGCCAGACACATCGCGTATGAGCCTGGGATGGTGGAAGTCCTCAAGTTGAAAGAATTTTCGCTCAATTTTTATTTTTCGAGTTTTGGCCCGGTTTTTAGCGCCCACTGTGCGCCGATTGGTGGGGAGGAAGGGAACAGGACTGCAGGTGAGACTCTCCTGGTACATTACAGTGGTCTGCGAGACGTCTGCGTACCGTGCTCCTCCTGGACCTCTGGAAGTGAGATCTGAGGTAACCACCAACTCGCACGAAGTGTGGTGGTAAATGATGGGCCCTTCAGATCTCGCTTTATGATGTGCGCCCGTCTTTCTAATATTCTTGCTTGAGACGTCGAGTACGGGATTGACGGGCCTGAGCCCATTTCCCCAGCGTCCTCTTTGCTTGATGGACCCCAGCTGTGATTGAGCGGATTCTTTAAAATACTGCGATCAGTCATGTGAATTGCTTACGAGCAGATAAATGGATACATAGCGGATACTAATTAGTTGGTGGGGACACGAGGGACCCGTCTCGTTATCTGGAAGGAAGGAACCCACATTTCCCCGCCAACTCGCTTCAATGGCGGATTTTATTGTAACTAAATTGAGCGACTTGCTGAGCTTACGTTCTCAGCAATGAAAAGAGTCCGCACATAGATCAATAATTATCTTTAATTTATTTAAATCCCACTTTTTTGGTAAAACAATTGAAAAATTCACTTTTTTTGCTTTCCAATTAGAATGTCTACTCGACGAAGGGAGATTCGTCATTGTCAGTCCTAAGGATGTCGTCGTGGCTTGTCCTTATGACTCAGACGATCGTGTGGACTGGCTTTTGAAGCACAGGTAGGTTGTAGTCTTCAATTGATGCAGATACCTTATCTTCAAGCTCGTCTCAAGGGTTGTCAAGTTCATCAATAATATTAAATGTTAAACTTCGATTTCTCATTTCTAGAAAATACCGGTTGGCGTTAGACGCAATAGAGGAAAGCGATAAACCGTTGGCCAGGCACACGAAAACAAGTGTCGGTCAAGCTTTCATCAACCATCTTCTGGAAACTAAACGATATAGTGAAGCTGCAGCTTTATGCCCCAAGATAGTCGGTGAGACTTTTCAACATGAAATATTTCAAGGCTTGGAGTTGTGTGTGTCCTTTCAGATCCACGCTTCGCTTGTCTCAGCTCAACCAGCTGCAAGTTCGCACGTACTGATACTTTTTTTCAGGGGCTGATAAATTGAAGTGGGAACAGGAAATACGGAAGTTCGCCAGTGCGAATCAGTTGAGGCTACTAGCCGAATATCTTCCTACTTCGTACGATTCTGCTTTAGCCCCTCACAATTACGAAATGGTCCTTTACGAGTATTTACGTGCAGATTACGAGGTAGTATTGTGCATTGTGCTTCATCACTAGTCGAGCTAGAGGTTGCCTTTTAGTTAACGTAGTTTTTGTGTTTTAGGGTTTTTTGAAGAAAATTAAAGAATGGCCATCCCGGTTATACAATCTGCAGGCCGTAGCAAACTCAACTATGGACCACATTATTCAGTCTGAGTCAAAGTCGAATCCTGTCCTATTAGAAGCGTTAGCTGTCTTGTACTCACACATGGGCAAACACGATAAGGCTCTTACCATGTACATCAAGTAAGTAACACAAGTAACTGTCTCAATGATGCCGATCCTAGCTGAAACCTCACAGTAACACGTGTACATTTTATAATGTCTAGGTTGCAGAATAAAGGGGTATTTGAACTCATTAAACAGCACAAGTTATATTCAACCATCCACTCGTCAGCTAAGGAGTTGATGAAATTAGACAGTGCCCAAGCGATCGAGACCATGCTGGCAGACAGTAACGTTGAACCGCAGACAGTAGTTGACTCTTTAGCGGATGATCATTACTACCTTTACTTAGTAAGTACCTTGCTCTGTATCAACCATCACAAGGGGTTTTCATGGTCCACTTCACTCGTCGAATCGTCGTAAATCAAAAGACTGGTCAAGCAAGAGTTCCATGAGGTCCCTCAGAAAGGACTTTTTGCAACAAGTCTGAAATGAGGGGAAAAAGCCTGAAGGCAATCAGCATTGAGGGGATCGCAGACTGCCATCCTCAGCAACATTTTGGAGGAGGAAGACGTAGTTGAGTACTTGCGCCCAAATCCCTCTGGGTCGAAGTGGTTACCCCACTTGATTATGACTTGTAACCCAAACAGAATAGTCTTTGGCGCCCCTGCGTTGTGACCATCAAGCAGACTTGCGCCCATGCTTCGCAACGATGGACCATTGCCCCCACTGTACGTTTCTTCGCGCGTATCATTCAGTAAAGCAAACACTAACGGAACGTGGGAAGTAGCCATCATGCACGTAATAGCAAAATGCATCTACCTTGCAGTTGTATAGCTTTACAGAGATCAGATTTAATCTTCCAACAAACAGTCTGAAACCTCTAAAATGTGGCGCATCTGAGCTCCGGTAGCTCCGAATTTCTTTAGAAAAAAAAAAAAAAAAACTGACCCTGAGTAGAAGGGGTCATGGTTGGGAGTGGCCGGGGGGGGGGGGGGGCTTTAGCCAGCAGGGTGTGGCTTCCTAGTTGAGTGACTGGAATCCGGGGTCCATTTCAGTCGCACCCAAACGCCTTGACAAATTCGTTGGGCCCATTTCGGTCCTCACTTACAGTAACACAAAAACTAGTCGTGTCCCATTTTGGAAACTCCTGACTCGTACATCGTTCTGGAACACGTGCACCAGCTTCTATCATTTCAGTACCTTGACGCCCTCGACCGTCGGAAACCAAAGGAGTGCCGCAAGTTTCATTCTGGCTTAGTCAAGCTGTATGCGGTTTTTGCCAAAGAAAAACTATTGGAGCTGTTGAAAAAGAGCAGCTACTATGCTATACAAGAGGCTTTGGAAATTTGTCAACAAAGGAAATTTCATGAGGAGATGGTACATCTTTTAGGTGAGGGGCGTTCTGAAATCTGCAAGCTTCTCACATCAATAGGTTGAAGACCACTCATCTTGACTCTGATTCATCCAGGTCTGATCGGTAACACGAAGGAGGCTCTGATTCTCATTCTCAACGAAATAAAGGATTTTGAAAGAGCTGTCGATTTCTGCAAAGAACACGACGACTCGGACCTCTGGGATGACCTCATCAATTACTCTCTGGACAAACCAAGTTAGCCTGGTCCCTTCTTATTGAAATGGTTCAGAAACCGTTTGATTTTTATCAACCAAAACCTTCAAAATAATGTATTTTCTCTTCTTCTTTGTTTGCAGTATGCGTCACCACTCTTCTCAAACGGATAGGCACTTACGTAGATCCCAGGATTCTCGTACAGAGGTTAGATTCCAAACAGGAAATACCGATGTTGAAAGAAGCTTTAGTGAAAATGATGCAGGACTACACTCTTCAGGTAATTACAGATTCAAGTTTCCTATTAACAAGCCTGCCGTATTTGTTGTACAAATCCCAAACCCAATTGTTCTACTTCAGGTCCGCATTCAAGAAGACTGTAATAAAGTCATTTCTTCCGATTACTTCGATCTTCACAATCGATTGATTACTACCCGACAACGAGGGTTTGCAGTAGGAAGTGAGTTTTGTCCTACAGTTTTTACAGATAAGTCTACGAATTGTGCGTCTGGTATGCCAATTGAGCTCAATTTTCGTCAGGCGCAAACGGGTGCAACTATTTGTATCTACATTGTTTACGGTCCAATTCAGTGGCACTTGAATTTGAACATTGTCCGTCCGTGCCGAATTGGTAGGGATTTTGTAACCTGAAATTTTAACCTAATACTCGAATTTGTTTTACCTGTCAGAGTGAATGTAGTTAATTGAAAAGTTCATCTTCTTCAGATGATCACTACTGCGGTCGCTGCCATCGAAAGTTGTTGGAGAAGAATGTAAAAGGTTCGTATGGGGTTTCAACTCCTGAAGGGTCGATAGAAAAACGAGCGGCTTGCGCTTTCGAAGCATCTTCTGACTATCTCAGAAATTTCTATTTGTTTTAATGAAGCCGTTGCTGCATTTTCCCTACAGAAGGTGGGAAGCAGAGTGATGTCGCCATATTCAACTGTAGTCACATGTTTCACACCTACTGTGTGGGAGTGGATATCGTAAGTGTTTACCCTCATGTGTCACTCAATATTGCTAGAACATAATATGTATACATGGAACATAACATAATATTACATAATATGTATACATGGAACATAACATAATATTACATAATATGTATACATGGAACATAACATAATATTACATAATATGTATACATGGAACATAATATTACATAATATGTATACATGGAACATAACATAACATTATTATGAGGGATGTAATGGATGTCTATTTTAGTTGTTGATCGTTTGTTGTCATGTTACGATAGTTGGAAATTGAAAAACTTCAGTCTCATTTTGGATTCGACTTGGCTGTTGTGCATTTGTCACCACTTCCGGAAGGGAGTATTGTGATCGTAATAAAATGTTTATTCCGTTTTGTGGAATGAATAACTATAGTTATTTTATAAACACTGAATGTTCGGGAAGTGAATTTCCGAACAACCAAAATTTCTCATTTTCGTTTTTTCTCGATAGTTTCCACATCATATCCGAGAGGACAGTGATGTTCACTGCTCCGGCTAGGCGGAAGGGAGTGTAGTCGAGGATTCCGTGTTTATGCACGAAAAGTACCTGGGCCCACGATTGTGTGATCGCACACATTGTGCGATCGGTCTTATCGTTGCTTGCGATTAATCAGAGATGTTGTCAGAGATTGGCTAAGAGCCGCCAAGCTCACATTTCGGGGTTTCCTAGAGCTGGTTAGCCCGACAACAGGTGTCAGAGACTGGCTAATGACCATCAAGCCATTGTTTTGGGATTTTGAGGAACTGATTCTGCTTGACTACCTCCTGCCACATGGCAAGGATATAGGCAGGCACTGGCTAAGAGCCACTAAGCTCTCATTCCCCAATGGGAGGGGGGTGTCCAGGAGCTGGTTCAGCTTTGCTAACTCTTGTCAAATGGCCCAAGGGCCTCAGGGGTCCCATTGCCTCCCTCCAGAGACTGGCTAATGGCCGCTAAGCATTTCTGGATTTCCAGCACCTAGTTCAGCTCGACTACCTCGTCGCCCACAGCATTGCAAGGATGGTGGCAGGAACTGGTTAAGAGCCACCAAGCTCTGATTAGGGGTTTCCAGGAGCTGGTCAGCTTTTCCAACTCTTGACAAATGGCAGGGATGCTTGCAGAGACTGGCCAATGGCCGCTAAACTCTGATTTCTGGATTTCCAGCATGGCGGCTGGTAGGGACTCGGTAAATGCCAGTGTCCACAGCCACCCCCTGGCTTTCGTGTGGGACTCCTCAAGCACAATCCTGAGGAAGGTGTGGGACTCGGTGCATAGACCTGAAATGATAGAGGGACTTGTCGTGCACACCCAGAGAAGGGTGCGGGACTCTTCGCGCCCCATTACAACCCTCCTAATATTTTCTTCTATTTTCAGAATCATTGCACACTGTGTTCTATGACACAGAAGCCGTTCACTTCGTAAGTGGCTGTCTGCACTTCTCATCGTCGTTGTTCGTGTGAAAATCGCCTCGTCATACGTTACCTTTTTTTAAAAGCTTGATATTCTCGTATTATTTTGACAATAAAGTTATGTATTTAATCTTGTTCTGTTGTCCCTTTGTGTCGATTATGTTGGGTAAACGTTTTGCGCTTTACGCAAATGTAACTTAATCGCTCAAAAATTAAGGACTGGAAAATGCGAAATGAAGCGGGCGTGTCAAAGGATTGGAATTTAAAAAATAAAACGTCAACATTAGAAAAATATGCATAGATACTATATTTCATGTATGATGTATATACTTATATAACAAAGATTTAGTTAGGTATTTTTCTCCAATAGAAAATATTGCCAAATGAAGTTAGTTGTCTACGGATTATTTACCACCAACTAAAGCCTCGTCCATCAAATCGTCTTCGGTAATGCCCGGAGATCGTCGCGGGGATAACCTTAGAGAAGGTACTATGTGAACCGACACCGAGGGTGAGGGGCTGGGAGGGGGGTTTTCGTCGTTTCGAATGGTGATAGACTTTTTGTCCGGTACGCCCGTCCTGGCTGACAGTTTGGGGATTTGGAATTTGGTGTCCAGGGCTTTGACTAAGCCGGAGTCGACGACGGTGAAGACGGCGTTTTCCTTTTTGATGCTCCCAGACGGAGGAGTGTTTTTGTCTTTCAGGCTGCTTGAGGTTTTGAGGAGTTTGTCTTTTGTAGGTTTCGACCCAGATGAGCTGGTTGAGTCTGATTTCTTTTTGTAGCTGCTGCTGGACGCACTTGGAGTTGACTTTGCTACGCTTGAGCCTGACGAGGATGCTGATGGTTTTTTGGAAATGGGACCAGAACTAACACCGGGTTTGAGTCCTGTGTGCACTTTTTCTTTCAGCTTGTCTCTTGCTTTGGTCTTGTTAATTGTTATTTTAATCCCGTCGGAAGAAGGCTTTACCATGTATTCTCCAGTCTTCCCGTCGATTTTGGGTGCTCCAGGCGCTGGAGGAGGTCCTGCTTTCAATTCAATAGTTGTATTTGTTCCCAAAACCGCTTTCTTATCTCTGTCCTTTTTTGAGTCCTTGTCCCGATTCTGGGGGGACACAGATAACTCATCACCAGCTTGAGCAGACTTCAGTTTGTCAACGATGGCGGACAGGGATCCTTTGCGGTTTCGGGAGCTTGAGGAAGTGCTGTTGGAACTGGAGGCCTTACCCAGATCGCCGCCACCAGAGGGCGCAGGCGTTCCGGCGCCTCCACTTTGCGCCGAATCCGCCCCTCCTCCGTCTCCCCCTCCACCTGTCGGAGGTCCCCCACTGGGTGACGATGTTGTCGACCGTGATGAAGTTTTCACCGAGCTTGTCTTCATTTTCGGGCTTTTCCGATCAGATTTGTCAGAAGAACTGGAGCTTTTCGATGAGGATGAAGAGGATTTTGATTTTTCTTTGTTGGGACTGGACACGGCAGTTTTTAGTGTGGTGAGACTTGGTTTTCCTACAGAACTCGAGCTACTTTTTGGGGAGCCAGCAGAACTAGAACCGGTTTTAGGGCTGGAAATCAAATTGTTTTTTGGTGAGTACGCAGGAGAGTGTTTTGGACTCTGATGAGAACTTTTGGAACTTTTTGAAGGCCCGGGGCTACCTTTGGGAATGATCGCTAAAGGGCTACTGGTGCTCGACCCGCCTGTGGGAGAAGAAGTGTATTTCCGCATTGTCGAAACGGGCGACGAAGGTGACGACTCGGCGGGCTCAATCGAAACTGTCACCCGTTTCGACAGCGGGTCGTTTTTTGGAGGGATCTTCTCTGGTGGACCCATCGGGGAATCTTCGCGTTTCCTTTTGCGTTTCTCTTTGGTCCCGCTGTTTTTACTCCCGGATTTATCTCCGTCTCTACTTTTCTTACGGTCTTTGGACCGCTCATCGGAAGATTTCGGGATGGGAGTTATAGTGATTGAAGTTGGAACGGGCGCTGGGGGAGATGTCGTAATTGGGATTATTTCGATTCCGGGTCTCCTGTCAAGACCCATGCCAGACAAGACGGCTCCAAAATTTGGAGGATTCGCACCGCAGCTTATTGGTGTAATTGAAACTGAAGGGGGCACCAAATTTTTGTTTTCCAAATCCATTAAAATGTCATTTGCCGTCCTTTCTTTGTCAATTCTCGATTTCTTGTTTTTCTTTTTGAATATCTCCTCTGAATCGTCAATCGCACCGGTGGCAGCCATTATTACCTCTTCAAGCTCATTGTCGGACGTCTTGTCTCCTCCAGGAAGCCCCGAAACCGAATTTTCCAAGTCCAAAGCGGAAAACTCAATCCCAGAAGTCGCTGATGTCGGCGTCCCCGCTCGGAGCTCGCTCGCCTCCCGGGAAGTCGGTGTTCCCAAGGAGGTGGAATCGTCGTCCCCCGAACTCTCCCCTTCGCTGGCTTTCCGCTTCGGGCTGTTCCACCCCACGTCGCCCGGTTTCCTCTTTTTCTTCTTGGTCTTGTGCGGAGAATCCACCATGTTTCCCAGTGAGAGGCCGCCTTTCCCTTGAAGGTCCCCGAAAGATATTCCACCTGAAATGGGGAACAAACAACTCGTAGAGCAGACCTATAAAGGTTAATGAATACGTAAATTCGGTGAGCCACTTGGAGCATCAAATACAGAACCCAATATAGCATCAATACAGCCGGATACCACAAGTAAAAAAAAGAAAAAGAAAAAAAAAATTCGGTCTCACGGTACTTGAAGACTCATCGTTAGCTAATTAAGATTCCTCTTTTCAATGCCCTAAATATCAAATCCGTGTCGACTTGGTGCGTCAAATCAGACCAACCATTAAATTGACTTAACAACCAACCGTCAGGAATACTTTGGATGGTCTTAATAGATGTAACAAATCAAAGCTAAATTGTTGGTCTGTTTTTCTCATTGAATCGTAAACTGAAAATGTGTTCCACAAGGCTCCTACATTTTTTTTTTATCGTCGAAACGTCAAAAATGTAAGTCCACTCCTTGTGGCACCCAGCGAGACTTATCAACTTATGCTGCTTTGAAAACTGCTTCAGCGATCGCAGCGCTACTTTCCAAGACCTGTACGAAGAGGGACGATACGAAGAGTCAATGGCCTGGGAAAATAAGGAATGGACATGCTTTTAGATTTTTTTAATTGATTGCTTTTTATTATATTTTATTTACTCATTTTTTATTTTTATCATATTTTATTTCAAGTATATTTTTTATTTTTTTATTTAATTTTTTTAAATTGATTGCTTCCAAATAGCACTGAAAATCTCGGATACCAAATTAATAATTAATATATTTATATAAAATAATAAATAATTAAATTATTATTATTTTTATAAATAATTTTATTTATACTATTTAAAGAAAAGTCGAAGTTTGAATTAGCGGTAGGATGAGGAATCAGCTGTTTGGCTGGGAGTGACACCACCATACGGCACGACGTGGCCTCCCTATTGGTCCTCTCCCTGCCCAGCCCCTTCCCAGTCTACTCGACCCCTCATGGAGTGGTGATGACGTCAAGGCCAACAAATTAAACTATTCAGAACTTTTGATGAATATTCGCTATTTATTTATTTTTTATTTTTTCAACGGTCAATGGACGCCACTGCAGTTCCAAATGAGTCTCATTGTGGCGGTAGGCAGCGACACGCGCCTCTGCTTACTAGGCTGACTCTCTGCTTGCGCAGAAACCAGCAGCTGCTGGTTAACGAAAAGTGGATTTTGCATTCAGCAGGTTTGGCACATCTGCCCTTCCTGAATAGGTACCGTCGGAGAGAGCAGATCCCCTCCATCCAGCCCTGTTATCGATTTGAGGGTTGGACACTTCAACTATCACATCAGGCACTCTGAGTTGGACACGCGCCCTACCCAGAAACCTGGGACATCTACAACATAAAAGATTTTTTGTCTCGTAAATGATTTTTCCCCACTATTTGACTTTCTACAAACACAGCCCAGGATGTTCTAACCCAAAATTCAAACACACATCCATTGACCCCTAATGTAAATAAGTATTAAGCAAAAAAAATGTCGTTTTGGACAATAGAAAACTTAAAAGCGAGTCCTGATTCAAGTTCAGTGACACCGAATTTTTTTTCGATGCATTATTGTTAACAATTTTCTTATCGTTGTACTACTTTGGAGGAAATCTTCAAAAGTACTAATCGGTAAAGCTGTATTCAATTGTCATGAAGTTCCTTAGGTCACATAAAATCACAACTGCCAATATGTACAAATAACCTCAAAAACCCCGACACGCCGAAAATGCACCTTAAATCGGATGAACTTCAGAAGCAAATACAACTAGCACTTTACGGTAATACCCTAAGCGTAAGCGGGATTTAAAGGTATAGCAGATGAAAGGAATGGAAGGCAATAAGCGTTAATGTTCTGGTAACTGTAATGGAGTTAGTTCAAAAACGTGTGAAGTGGCGACGGTTTCATGCATATCCTGAATTGAAAGCGTAAGAGTAATGTGAGAGGACATGCGTCGATGTGCCACCACCAGCTAAAATTTACCTACTAAAAACACGATTAGTTACTTACAGCAGATTAGTTTTCTTCTGAATGATTCTTCTTTGTAAATTACTTCTCATCAGTCGGTGAGAGACAAATCACAAAATACGTGGTGTGGCACATCTCGGCGATTTTCGGAAGGGTGGAATGATTGACGAGCTATTGAAACCGCACGCATTTGGACAAGGTCACCATTATTGAGTTAGTAGCACTTGAAGCGGGATGAACATTAAGGCGCCTTAAGATGGAAATTACGATTAGGGTGACAAAATGTTTTAGTGATGAGGAAATGTGACAATTTTCGTTTCATGTACAACCCAAAACCCGTTAGTGCCTGCAGTATGATGTGATATAGCGAATTTCACTAGATGCACAACGCAAACAAACCAAGACCATTGAAGTGAATTTTTTCGAGTACATTGAAATGCCACCAGTAACCACAATTTGCTTTTAAGGGGTCTTCAAATCGAAATAATGAGGGATTAATAGGAAATGGAATAACCCCTTCAAAGGATCAGAGGTTTACCTAGCGGAAAGCTAAAAATAATGAGTCATGATGCGTTTAGGAATGGAGCCTAAGAGTGATTAAAATAGGTGTATTATTCCAAGAATAGTGCTTGAAAATCAATGACTCATTAAGAACAGACTGCGATTCATTCAAGTCTACCTTCTAAGTAAATTTTGCAGTTTATCACTGAAAATCATAACTGCTAGTAACAAGAAAAATTCAAGACCCGATTCGGCAACGAAGAATGTATTTCAAAGCGTCTTAAATAAGAATTAAATAAGTGACTCCTTCTAACATAACAGAAGGTTTCATCCCTTTTAACATCAGGTACAAAAGACTGAGGTAGCATAAAATGTCTTCAAGTCACCAATGGTTAATCCAAGGTGTAAAACTGACCTAGAGACAGGTCAGGCTCAAGCGGGCTGCTGTAGGAGGAATCGAAAACGGGGTCGGGTATTGAAGGTTGCTGTTGGTCGCTCATCATTTGTCCGTAGCCGTCCATCATCCCCGGTTGTCCCAGACCACCTAAGCCAGGCTCGAGTTTGACGGTCACCTGCAAGCAGGGGAGAGAATTGAATTTCATGGCCAAAGCGTCGGACAAAGCTTTAAATAACGTTGAGGTGCACCCACATTAATTATAAATAACTAAAGAATGAATAAACATCATAAGCAAGTGGAAAGGAGCAGACAGTAAAGTACGACGCTCAGACAATAGAAACGGGTGGAAGCCACGGGGGGCTTCCCCAATGATCCCCTACTAACGAGAATCAACACTGTCTATGGGAGAGAACCCAGAGAGGGGTGAGCCCTGTAGTGGGGCTGACTGACTATGTCCAGGCCAACTCACTCAGTAGTGATGGCCCATCACTGATGGGAGAAGTTGCTCCCTAAAAAGACTGGGACTGGATTCGCACACTCCCGAGAAAGAGCGACTCCTTTATACTCACCCCCCCCCCCCCCCCCCGCACCCTCTCGCAACTTGGCCAATATTGAGAGAAAGCTACCAGCGAACACTTCCACACCACCCCTTACATACCTACCAGTCCCATTCCCCCCCTCTATCAAAAATCGTCTCTTCTCGCTCATTCGCTCCTTTTGGACCAATGGGGATCGTTTCCGACAGAGTTGGGCACATTTTTATTTATAAATAAGGTTGCGAATTAATTCACATCATGCTTTGTTTGTGAATGTGAATGTGAATTAATTCATACTTTACCTATTTGTAAATGTGAATGTGAATTAATTCACATTCACAACTGTAAATGTGAATGTGAATTAATTCACATTCACAACTGTAAATGTGAATTAATTCAACTTCACAACTTTTTCTGTAAATTAAATTAAATTCACACAAAAAATTGTAAATTATAATTTACAACGAATAATTATTCACAAAAATGTAAATAATTACAGAAAAAAGCCTGTGAATTTTTTTTAATTCACAAATAATTTGTGAATTGTTTTTAATTCACAAATTAATTGTGAATGTTTTTTAAATTCACAATTAAATATGTGAATTTTTTTAATTCACAACTAAATATGTGAATTTTTTTACATTTACAGTGAATTAAGACCAAATTCGCGGTAATTACAGTTCTCATGGGTCTGCTGATACTGTAATACACTGAGAAAAGCCGATGAATAAAATTTTTCTGGCACTTTCCTACCACTTAATTGAAGTATATTATTAAGTGGTATTATTGTGGTAGTAGGATTAAGTGGTAGTAATTGCCAGAAAAATTGTATTCATCGGCTTTTCTCAGTGTATTACAATATCAACAGACCCATGAGAACTGTAATTACGGCGAATTTGGTCTTAATTCACTGTAAATGTAAAAAAATTCACATATTTAGTTGTGAATTAAAAAAAATTCACATATTTAATTGTGAATTTAAAAAAAATTCACAAATTATTTGCAAATTTAAAAAAATTCACAAATTATTTGTGAATTAAAAAAAAATTTACAGGCTTTTTTCTGTAATTATTTACATTTTTGTGAATAATTTAAAATTTTTGTGTGAATTTAATTTACAGAAAAAGTGAATTTGAATTAATTCACATTCACAAATAGGTAAAGTATGAATTAATTCACATTCACAAACAAAGCACGATGTGAATTAATTCACAACCTTATTTATAATTAAAAATGTGCCCAACTCTGGTTTCCGACCACTCCAACTCCCTTAACTTCTAACATACCAGTCCCATTCCCCCTCTATCAAAAATGGTCTCTTCATTTCCGACCACATGACGCGACTTTCGGACAATGTAGACTTTCAATCTTCAATAATTGAAGGTTACAATAATTATTATTGTCGATGTGTAATAAACTGATGGGGCTATGGGAGGATTTTTTAAAGGGGTTTGGCTACGGGATCGAGTTAGGTGTCGTTTTCGCAGTATTTTTGGACGAAGAATCCATTTTTGGGGGACCTGGACTGATCCGATTTCACTGTGGGGATTTATAGGGCTTTCAAGGGGCTACAAATGGGATTTTTGAATGATCCCTGGAAGTCAAATATTTTCCGAGTAAAAAAAATTTGAAAAACTATTCACAAAGTGGTTGTTTGCCGATGGTGCAGAGGTCTAATCCAATGAGTTTGGTTAGGGAGAGAGAACGACTCCTCTGCTGAATACTAAATTGTTTATTCAGGTAAACAATTATAGCGTGGGGACCGGTTTCGAGCAACTAAGCTCATCTACAGCCCAGAGTGACTTGAGGTGGTTGAACGTACGTGACTTGAGGTGGTTCAGAACTAATTGTACGTTCAACCACCTCAAGTCACTCTGGGCTGTAGATGAGCTTAGTGGCTCGAAACCGGTCCCCACGCTATAATTGTTTACCTGAATAAACAATTTAGTATTCAGCAGAGGAGTCGTTCTCTCTCCCTAACCAAACTCAAAAACTATTCATGTTTTTCAAAATTTCTTTCATTGGCACAGAATTAATTTTCGGACAAGTAACCTATGTATAGGTTACTTGTCCGAAAACTAATTCTTTGATATATCAAAGAATAATAAACCCTTGTGTAAAATTTGCAGCATTTTTTATTGCTAGCATCCTCACCGGATAGGTACCACAAATCAAGATGAGAAAAGCCCGATCTCTCTATCTCTAATAGTTGAGGATACACGGGACACTTGGGACGATCTGGGACATGGTTGAGACAGATCAAAAAGGATTTTCAGCCTATTAAACCCATTCCCCCCCCCCCCCCCCCCCCGAGGAATTCACTCAGCTGGCTGATCAGGAGAAATCCCGTGATTTGAATCGTCTCTTGTCCTCTCAGAAGGGCTCACTTTAAAATTTCAACGTCCAAGGGTGAACGGGAGAGATTTTAGCACACTCAGCTGATCAGGAGAATTCCAGTCATTTGAATCATCTCTAGTTGTCCTAGATAGGCTCCTCCCCAAATTTTAACGACCAAGGGCCAATAGCCTGGAACCTTGCCCCGACAATTACGAATACAACAGAAAAAGAATGAACCAAATCGCCCCAGTAGTTTTTGATTCTAGTTTCGCCGAACAGACACTGACTTTTTTTAGAGATTAGATTATCTAAACTAACATGTTCTGCTGAGCTGTATGACGTAGCTGCGTCAACAGGCTCGTTTAGTTTGGAAAATTGAGTAAAGGTACCCACGAAGTTATTTTCCCACTACTGTCCAAGTCCCCGTTACCCACGCAGGTATTTGGCAATGTCATTGGCCCCAATCATTATCTTAACAGAGCAGCACGCAAGAAAGGGTCAAGCTATATACCCTCCATTGTGAGAGCTGGGGATACAGCTCGGCGCTCTAAGTTTTTTATGACGAACCCACAGAGTAAAAGGGACCAGGACGAAACCCCTTCCTGGTTCATTGAAGGTGTCATTCCCTGAACTACAGCTCCCCTAAGGGAGCGATTTGGTGAACGAGCTCCCTGAAAAGAATCACTCCTTAAGAGTCGCTACCCATGTCTATCGTTCAGTACAACGTTAACTCTTGAATTTGCTAGTCACTCCTACTCCTCTCTACTCTCTCACGTTATCCTAAACCTTTGTTGTTATTTTCTTCCAGTCACCCCCACGGGAATCTTTTTTCTCAACTAATAACGTAAGGATCACCAACTGGGTTCACGCATCCTTACCAGTTCATCAGTATCAAATTCAGTAACTTCATATTTTAAATTCTACCTCAAACACCAACGGATCCTACTAAGTTCAGCATCCGTTCCAAATCAATTCCATTAACTTCTTTCGTCAACAAGAACGGATACCACTGTTCCAGCATCCATTCATAACACCAAAATATTTCCTTTGCATTAATCACAATTACGGCGGTGATCCTCTACATGAGTTCACATCCAGCCAAAAACATTCTCCATATTCTTGTCAATTTTCCTCCACGTATATATTGAGTAGGTATAACAAACGTGTATTCACCTCTGGGTCCAGGAGATCGGGAGGGCCGTCACTGTGAGGGTCCGACCTGTCATGGCCGCCACCTGGGCCGCTGCCCGACGGGTCTGTGCCGCCACCGCCGATATTGCCATTGTACAGCATGCGATGTTGCTGCTGACTAGCCGCGTTCCACTGTTTGATGAGCGTCCTCATGGTAACAGGAATTGAAAGACACCTGCAAAGCAAAATACGAGAAACGTTCATCCACGAATCTTCAGCGCCCCATGAAGACAATTCATAAATTACTATAGGTCTGCCACAGAAACTTTGCCTCCCTTTGGCGCATTCTTCTGGAGAAAATAGAACTAGTTATCTCTTATCATCAAGCAGATTCCCCTGCGTACGATAATTTTTCGGGAATTTCTTCCCTCAAAGTGACATGATTTCCCTCCTCGGGAGGAAGAACTTGAGAACACACGTTCACAGCGCAGCCACTACACGAACATCAAATTTCTCACCGCTCCAATTTCCGTGTCAAGGTTTCACAATGGAAGGTTGACTCGATCGATAGTTCGCAGATCCGCCACCTAGGGGGCGCCACACGGAGGCAAAGTTTCTGTGGCAGACCTAGAGCACTCTGACAGTACTGACCTCTGAAATACTTTAGTAGCAAGATCTGAATACTGGCCGGTACTGCTTGAACTAGTGAAAACTTTGACTTGAATGTTATCCGGATTAGTCAAGTCCAGTTCAACAGATGCCATACTCTCTTCCAACGGGTGCTCCAGTGAAACGGACAACTGACGCCAGCTAAGCGGAGTCACTTCCACCATGACCATGTTGTCAAAATCAACTGCAATTGAAGGTAATTATTAGGTAATATTATATTACTCATCATTACGAAATCCCCTAACGGGAAAAAGTCAAAGTAATACAAAAGATACAAAAAAAAGGGGGGAAAAAATACCTACATTAAATGTACCTACGTTCTATTAAAAAGTAATAATAACAATTGAAAATAAAAATAAAACGTCTACAAATTAATTTTCAATAAAAAATATTTATTTTTAAATTTTTTATTGTGTTTGGAAGGATGTGGGACCCAGGAAAATGTATAAGGCATGCGTCCAAGATCATTCGGAAAATGACACCTTATTTGACTTCCAGGCATCCTTCAAGACCCCATTTGTAGCCCCATGAAAGCTTCCTGGGTCCCCTCAGTTAATTCGGATGGTTCTGGAACCTCCAAAAATAGATTCAACGATCAAAAAATTTTTTTGATTTAATACTTCGAAAACGACACCTAACTCGGCCCCATAGCCGAAAGCCTTCAAAAACCCCTCCCGTAGCCCCTGTTTAGGGGATAGCCACGGGTTTGGGCGATCGCGCTGAAAACTTTGCGAGCACAACTCGGATGTGAACCGAGGATTCTGTCAACATTCCAGATTTTAAAAACGCTGCAAATTTTACACAAGGGTTAATTATTCTTTGTTAATTGTATAAAAAATAATTCTGGGTCATCTTCTTTGGGCGCCATACCTGTAAACGGGCGATGGCGGCCTCTTGCTACTAACTTCCGTTGAGCGTGTTGAACAGTAACTGTTCAGTAACAGTAGGTCCCTACTTCTTCTGTAATAACTGGTATTACAGAAGAAGTAGGGACCTACTGTTAAACGCCGGTTCCGAACGGCAAATTTGAAAGATTATACCTAATACTATTATAGGCAGAATACTTTCGGTGGGTTGCCATTTCCTTCCGAAAGGTAGAATTATTAGGTAGAATTATCAGTATAAGGAAGATTACCAGCGGCTGCTGGGATCGAACCAGCAACCATTGACTCAGCAGTCCAACGCTCTAACAACTGAGCCACTGATAACCACGGGTCATAGGAAAATATTTTTGAATAAATTAAAAAACAATCTGTACCTACATTGTTTGTTGTTGTCTGTACATTGACCTTGAAAAATGGATTATGCGTAAAAATTACTCGGAAAACGACACCTTATTTGACCTCCTGGGATCCTTCAAAAATCCCATTTGTACCCCATAGATCCCCACAGTGAAATCGGATCGGTCCCAGGACCTTGCGGGCACAACTAGATGGTAAACCAAGTATTTTGTCAAAATTTCATATATAAAAAAAGTCCTACTGCCCAAAACAGCTCGGACGGCGGACGGTCATTTCGTTTTTGGAATCTTATAACGTATAATGTAAAATTCTGAGTCCGATCAAAATTATCGACCCCGTCGTGAATACATAGGCGTATTATTCCAAGAATAATAAACCAAAACTTGAAACGGACATGGCATTTTTGGAGCTAAACACCGTGGAACACAAGATAATAGATCCGAGAATATTTAATAAACCAACAATTGAATCCACCACATCAAGGAGAAGACGCTGGCTTACCGAATTTAGTGTTGGGGCGAACACAGCTAGCAATAACACAGTTGAACATGGCTTGTCTTCGAAGAAAACTAATTATCTCAGGTACATGGGACGGGTGGGTAAAAGGGATTGACGACACAACAACACCATCCAGAAGCCCCTTGGTTTCAGTCATGAGGTAACAATGATGTTGATCGTCCACATTCTGTAATGAAGAGACCCTTTAAAAACTAGAAAAAAAATCAATATGATGAAAGGCCAGTGTTCCACAACTTACCACAAACAGCCCTTTGCTAGAGCAGGTTTCTTGGCCGTTCGCAGAATGTTGACAGATCAAGCTCAGAAGCGGGTAAGTGGTTGTCAGGTCCACGCACGGAACCTACAAAACCATGAACAGTAACAAAACCTGTGGAGGAGTTAGGGTGAGAAATGACTCCTCTGCTGAGTACTCAGCAGAGAAGTCATTTCTCACCCTAACCACCTCATTGGATTAGACCTCTGCACCGTCGGCAAACACCACTCTGTGGAGGAGTCATTAGCTACGTCTAACCTTATACTGTAACTAACCTTAGTCACCGCAGTAATGCTGTTGATGAGGGATACGCAAATCGGCATTGGCTTGTTCAACGTCAACACAAAACTACCTGCGACCGATATGCTGTTGTTAGGTCCTAAAGGAGCATATGAGGGCCAACTGAAACAATTTTCATTATTCATTTTTTCTCCACAAAGCACCACTGTATAGCTTCAGACATACGCATTTACTAGTTAACATACTTGGCACCGTCAGCACCACGTGTTGCGGTGACAAGCGGCTGCGTCTGAAGTTTGTTAGCGGACGAACTTTCCATGCACACAGACACGTATGTTCCGACTTGCAACCGCCCGTCAGTAGGGAGGGGTTTAACAGGACGGGATCGACACGAAGGATCCAACAAATCGTACGGAGAAACGAAATACGTCAACTTCATCGGGTGCCCTGTGAAAATGTCAATCCGTAAATTTTAAAAAGCCCCGGAAAAAAGTTGCTCTTGGGTTGCAGGTCACTCACCGCCTCGTCTCTTTTCAAGGTAGCCCACAGGGGAGTGTTGGACTTGGTTCAAGGGATCTTTGGAAAACGCATTAAGAGAAGCCAACACAGTTAAATCCATTTCCAGAGACGTGAGAGCCGTATAGGCTTTACACTTGACCTACAACAAAACAATTTGAACAAATGAAAACATAAAAAGTTATTTTCTTGAAGGGGAGACGGGATGTTTGACCCACTGTCGATCACTTCATCTACAGACATTTTTTTTAGGAAAGCAGGGCCACACTGGAAGGGGCCTCCTACAAATTTTGACGAGAGTAAGATTCCCGCTATCACTCTTATCAATGGAGTTCAATATCAATCTCGTCAAACCTCACTGCAGAAACTAAATTTTCGGGCTCCCGATCATTACTGACTTCAGGTACTACGTAACAATATTTTCTTTGATACCATTCGACTCATTAGGTTTCAAGCTTCTGATTCGTATAAGACACTTTGGAGTTTCTTGCATTTATACGGCAGCAACCTTAAGAATAAGTTGCACTGTCAGGTAGGGATGTTTGACCTTTTTTGACCACGAAGTTATTGTTTTGCAAAACGAGCCCGTGAAAGCCCCATAGATTCCCACGGTGAAATCGAATCATTCTAAAAATGGATTCTACGTCCAAAAATACTTTGAAAACGACACGTAACTCAACCCCATAGCCGAAAACCCCTCCTATAGCCCCAAAGCGCCCTTTGGGTAGGCTCAGGCTGAAAACCTTGCGGGCACAACTAGATGGTAAACCAAATATTTTGTCAAAATTTCAGATTTAAATAAAAGTCCCTACGGCACAAAACGGCCTGGACGGCAGACGAACATTTTGCTTTGGGATCTACGTGCCTTGAAATGTCAAATTTTGAGGCCAAATTTTGGGACTCCCAGAAATGGATTCTACGTCCAAAAATACTTCAAAAAATGACACTAACTCGACTCTGCAGCCGAAAACCATAGAAAACCCCTCCCGTAACCCCTTTTCAGCCCCACAGAGCCCCAAATCTTTGGGCAATCGGGCTGAAAACCTTGCGAGCTCAACTTGATGGTGAACCGAGTATTTCTCTCTTCTAAATTACAGATTTAAAAAAAAAAAATGCTTACTGCCAAACAGCCTGCACATTTTGTTGTTGGAATCTACACATCTTGAAACGTATGGCAAATTTTGAGGCCGATCAAAATTTTTACCCCCGTCGTGAATACGTAGGTGCATAATTCAAGAATAATAAACCAAAATGAAGAAAAATTACTTTTTTATCGGCATTTAGCTGATAGATTGACGCGAGCCCTTCAAGTTGTGCTGTAAAGTCTGAAAAATCCCTCCGGCTCAAGCAGGACACGAGTTCTTCACAGCTCTGTAAAATGTTGATATAAAAATGAAAATAGCGAATGCCTCATTTTTCAGTAAGTTGCCAAAGGACAGGAAGAACTTGCTTACCTGTTGTACACCTTGACCTTCATGGTGGATTTTGACGTCCTTGACGCCACCCCGTTCTTCCAAGTTGACCTCTAAATAGAACATGTCTGAAGAGATGAACAGGTCTATGCCAGTTGGCCCGGTGACGAACTTCAACCTGGAAGTACAAGTGAGTAAAAGAGTAAGTCCAACTATCAATCCAGAGGAACGACTACATAGCTGAGGCCTACCAAAGATTCGGGCTTGTAACATACCCGAGTTGCCTGGAAACACTTTCAAGACGTTCTATCATAGCTTGTAGCGTTGTTACTTTTATGTTTTGTTGCAGCGTGTCCAGACACTTTTGCAAATGAGAACGTTCCGTCGCATCGATGGGATAGCGTTTTTCCTAAAAATTAAAAAATATAGGAATAAAAACTAATAATACAACAAAACAAGGTCTAGGAAACGTTAGCAATGGGGGTAAGACACGAGGCGTCTCCACGTTAATTATATGTTATGGAATTGAATACGTACCAGCATGGTCATTCTGAGAGCTTTCGAGCTCTCGTAAAAAGTTTTGAATTGGCTGGACTTTGAACGTAGTTTTTCCATAAGCATCTCCATTTGCCACTCCTTGTTCTTCTCTTTCATACCAAAAGGAGCTCCACCTTGAACAAGTGTATAGAATGATTGATTCAAACGGAACCCACCTGGTAGTTCATCGAACGCAGCAATGCTTAATGGGTTCAACTTTAATTCAAGGGGCTTAACAACTAGGAAGAGACGGTTATACCTAAGGATAGGAACTGACTTAAATGGGAAAGTCAACGTTTGGGGGATTTCAGACTAGGCTTGCAGGAACCGACAGTTACTCCGCTAGGCAGATGGGGATCGTCCAACTGGGTACAAGACGGTCGGCACCCGCTGTCCAGCGACAGGCCAAGTGGGTACACAGAGCGGAATAGCCGGGTACAAGGTTCTCTCCAAGTGATACCTTGTCGATGATGATAGTATCAGGATATTATCCCGGCTCTTTTAAGTTGTTTGTCGAATGAGCTCCTGTTATGGACGTAGTTATTTGAGCAAAATACTTGAACCAACGCAGAAAGATGCTAATAGTAATTTCAGGATTCAAATTCAGACAGTTGACCCCCCCCCCCCCAAACGTCAACGCTTATAGTTCACTAGGGGAGCCACCCCCTGCTGGCTAAAGCCAGCCAACCCACAGCCTTCCACACCTGGCCTCAGACCCCTTCTATTCGCGTTTCGATAATGAACAGTTTTCTTTTTCAGTGAAAGTGAAAGGATTCATGTGGAAGGTTAAATCGGAACGGGTTATCACACAGAAATCTTTTGTACTCGTTGAAATCAGCGTGCAAACCTCTTTTGAACCGAAGAAGTTTTGGTCAAAACTGACACCAAAAGTTGTACCGGGTTTTGGCTTTACGAAAATGTTCCTAGTAATCCCTAGTAGCTTTAGACCCGACACGACGATTTTAGACCCGGCTCTCGTCGCGAAGGAAAGCTCCGTTCGCGATGAAGGAAGAGAGTTGGCTAAATCTACTATAGCGTATTATCTAAGTCGGAACACGCTCGTCAATTTGCGCCCACCCGCACGGAAATTGGTTCAGCCGTATGGGCGTGATTTGGAACATACATACATACATACATTCATTATTAATAATATTCGCGGCTGATGGCCATGACCTCTCACCAAGTGAGTTCCGTGACGCAGTGACTTTACGCTACGGTCGTACGCCCAGGAACCTACGGAAACGAGGTGACGGGTGTGGGGAAGAGCCTTTTGGCGTAACCCACGCCCTGAACTGCATGAAGGGTGGGCTTATTAAAAGAGGCATGGCCGCCATGAAAACCTGCGTGGAGCTTGTGCAAAACTGGCTGAACAGGCTTGGGGGAGGGGTTTCCATAGAGCCTGTCTTACAAGAGGCAGATGGAACCTCCCCAGCCCTAGTTACCGACATCAAAGTCCAGGGGGTCAGGGAGAGTGAGAGACCGGCGTTTTTTTGACGTCCGCATAGTAAATGCCGACGCCGTATCTTACTCCTCTCGAGACTGCGGCAGCTGAGGACCTGAGGGGTTCATTCACGCCGTTGGTCATCTCATGCGACGGGGCTGCGCAGAACGAATTCGGATGTTTCTTAAAGCGCTTGGCCCACGCCCTGGCAGAGAAATGGGACCGACCATATTCCGTAATGTCTGGTTGTGTGAAAGTAAAGACCCAGATTGCGCTCATCCGGGCAGTGAACCTCCAACTCCGGAATACGCGACGGCGGCTAAGGTCACTTGGAACAGAAGTTGGGCCCGGTGTTGTAGAGGAACACTGGGGAAACGACGACCAGTGACTGCTGAGAACGCGCAGAGTCACCACAGAGTACGAAGGCGCCCAGAAGGGCATAAGACACCGGGCTGAAGGGCAAATGAATGCAGGCGGCGTTGTTCCTTGTTTACGTTTTTGTTTTTACTTGTTACTCGTTCAAATACAGTGTTTGTTGTTGATAGGTAATATAGAATATCTGATATTATAAGTACTTACTGGCTTACGATAACTCACCAAACAGGTACCCGACGACAACCCATTTCTCTTATCTGTTTAGTTACTTATTTTTGTAGCCATATCGAAATGAGTCACTAAAATCGCCTACCTATTTCAAAACTCGTCCTGTGTAACGCAACTGAGATTGCGAGGTCTTACATCTCCAAGCCAAATTATCATTTTTCAAATTAACAACTCCTGACATGTGACCTACTATCGGATTTATCCACAACAACTTAATAATCTTGGGATAAATTTCATTCAGGGGCAGTATCACGGTAGTTCAACCAAATACAGATCGGTAGAGCCTGTACAGAAAACGTACCACGCAGGTTTGGGGTATCGACGGTTACTTACACATAAGTAACATGAGTTTTCTTTTAGGTGGGTCTCTTTTACTTTTTGGGGTTTACGAACATCGCAATTTCAACCTACCGATAGGCATTGATGTCAAAATGGAGCCCTCCATGGTGGATGTCGGATCGGTCTTCCGGAAACTTGGGGGCTGATCTACGACGAACCTCAGGTCAATGTGGGATTCATCGTGGAGCAAGAACTCACGTGCCTTCCATGAGTTCTAAATGAGGCAGTAAAACACTGTCAGCTACGAACTGGAGCCATAAGCGTAGAATTTACTAAAGTAGGACATGAAAATAAAAAAATTAGTTCGTAAACGATTGAAACCGACGCACTCAAGCTAGGGATGGTATAATCGAGCATACTAAATCGACTATCACTTATGGCCTAATCGAAATGAACCGATTGGCTAGGTATCGATTAGGTTAAACATTTTATAAAATTATAATAATTATGACTTTATTGATTTATTTCCTTCGTTTTATGGATTTTTTTCAATAAATAAATTTACCTACTCATGAATGTTCGGTTAGCTTGGGGATGTCTGTTTATAATGACATTATAAACAGACATTGTAAACTTGAGCTGCTGGAAGTTCAACGTTAGGTAGGAATTGCAACGGCTCTATCTACTCGATGAAATGACACGCAAGTGATTCTAAAAATTTGTATTTCATCTGCTTTGCAGATTCTACACGTCCACATCAAAAATTTATTTTTAATAGGTACCTAGAATTAAATCAATTTATTATAACTACGAGGTAAGGATGTGATCGAACTGTGATGAGTTCGATTGTCCCTTTCAAATAATCGATTAGCTGATAATCTACTAACTTTGAACCATCCCTCTAAAAGGATAGCAGGGCTACCAACGTCATAGCCATTTATCCAGGGAAATTCCCCAGGATCTTTGAAGTAACACCCTGGCAAAATAATTTCCCTGGGCATTCAACGTATGAAGCAATGGAAAATTCGTCTCGTTAAAAATCATGAGAAAAATGATTAAATTATGAGGGTGTGCAGGTAATTTTATGTATAGAGAATATACATACATACAAATTTTGGCTTGTTAATTTTTGCAGTGAACTGATGAGCAAAATAATCACAGGAATTTTAGTGGTTTTTAATCCCTAGATACTTAATTGATTTTGTAAGACTTGTAAAGGCAAAAGGTGGCCGATTTTAAAATTAAAAATTTTGCTCAATTTAATAAGAAGGAATAATAATTATTAATGCTCGCGTTAAATTTTCACCGTTTTTGTTAAAGTAATTTTTCAAGATTCATTTTTCCTTTTGACGAAAAGGATGGTAGGTAGGTAGTCCAATTGATGGAGAAACATTTGCGGAAATCCTTGGTGTGGGTGGATCAATAGCTAGGTGTCGTAGGCCTACCAGATGCCGAAGTGGTTGTTTGCCGAAGACTGGTCTAACAAGCACTCGCTCAGTGAAGTCTCGCTTCGCACGGCCGACCATTTTGTCCAGTGATGTGGTAGGATACAGAGGAAACGCCGACTCAATCGGACTGTAAAAAACCAAGATAGGAAAAGTTGCGCGGATTTGAGCTCATCGAAAATTGCACTCCCGAATGCAAAATGTTGGATTTAATCCAACATAAAACGCTGCAAATTTTACACAAGGGTATTCTTTGATATAGGTTACCTACTTGTGCAAAAATTAATTCTTTCTGTAAAAAAATTTAAAATTTTTTTTCAAAATTAAAAGAAATTTTTTTTTTTCGAAATTGTTTTTCACTTGAAAAATATTTGACCACCTGGGATCCTTCAAAACTCCCATTTGTAGCCCCATGAAAGCTCTATAGATCCCAACAGTGAACTCTGTTCGATCAGGGAGCCCCAAAAATGGATTCTACGTCCAAAAATACTTCGAAAACAACACCTAACTCGATCCCATACCTAGCTAAAAGCCTTCAAAAAACCCTCCCGTAGCCCCATTTTAGCCCCATAGCGCCCCTACGGGTTTGGGCGATCGGGCTGAAAACCTTGCGGGCACAAAGTAAGCCGAGTATTTTGTCCAAATTTCAGATTTAAAAAAAATGTCAACTGCCCAAAACGGCCTGGACGGCGGACGGACATTTCGGTTTTGGAATCTAGACCTCTTGAAAAGGATAATGCCAAATTTTGAGGCCGATCGGAGTCGTCGAGGCGCTAATCGTATCGATATCCCTACAACTGACTTTACCACAGCAATCCAAGTTTTTCTCAGATGCAGAATAGCTTTTCTCTCAGGTATCGATGTTTGAAATCGATTGAGGATCAAACTGACTTCTCCGGGAGAAGTTCTCCCAGAGGAGGAACCACAGATTAAACTACTGTGGGGAGGAACCCCCCTGCGGGATAAGCACTAGCGAGAAATTCACTATAAAAATCCCACCCCATCTTTCGATTGTTGTGGAGGGGGAAGCTCGTTGGATGGCCGCGGGTTTTGTAGCCGGAATCCCCGCGGAGAGTCGCCTCGTAAGGTTCACGTGGAATCGAATGCCGGCCGAGGCTCGGATGGTGCGAACTTTGACCGGAACTTCACTAGGTACCGACAAAATGCTGCAAGGAAGATGACAGTTAGCTACCAGTATGAAGTCGCGTCGTCGACGTCCGGGGGCTTCACGAAGCTGCTGTTCATGTGGAGGGGCTCCCTTTACAAGTTGATTTACCGCGAATTGTTTATGTTCCTTTTTGCATTCGGAGTCCTCAGTGCCGCTTACAGAAATTTTTTATCAAGCGAGCAGAGAAGGTAAGCTGGATGGACATTGCCAAGTTTGCTATAGGTTCATATTCACCAAGCTTGACAATATCGTAATATCGCGGGCCTGCAAGAAAAGTGACACAGCTCAAAAACACCAAAATTTGGTGTTCAATTTAATTGTTCAGGAGAGCCAAAAGAAATATTTCCTTTTTATCAGCTTCCTGTACCTAATACTACGATGCCAGTCATATAGTACACTAAAAAAGGCTAAAATCGCAAACTACCCGTTAGTTTCAAATCATTATCCATGTTGGGAAAATTTTCGACTTTTAGTGTTTTCATGATCTCATGGAAGGGCTCTGCATATGCATCGATTTCCCTCCTAAAGCGTTTCTATCACATAGGTACCTATTAAAAGCGAACTGAAAATTGAGTTTGCCACCAAAATGGCATGTATCTAAATATATCCTTATAATTATTATTGGAGTGTACGTATATTGTTGTTTGGGTTCTTATCAGGAGCTCGTACCCAATTTTGCAGCTTAAAAAAAATCGTTGGGAACTTTGTGAGCAGCTCAAAAAACCGCAGTTGTTTTGGGTTATATCTCATAAACCAAGCGTTTTAACAATTATTTATAAATACGTATAAAACGTATAAATACGTCCCTACTTTAAAGTAGATGAAATTTTCAAGAATTTGAGCACAACGCCAGCTCAGTACGACTTACGGTTGTCAAGATACAGCCTTTTTGAAAATAGGCGATTTTTTCAAAAAAAAATTCAAATTTAAATGTTGGTCAATTTCGGACCCAAATGACTGCCAAATACTTATTCTGAGAGAATATTTCGAGTGAAGTTGTAGGAAATCTATATAACTTTCATTCATTTGAGCTCTAGAAGAACTCTGTAGGTTAAATAGGAACCGAGAAAGCAAATTTCAACCAAAACAAGAAACGCCCAATCTGACACTACACAGTAAGCGGAAAACCACGGTTTTCAGAACGTTTTCGGCTGTAGCTCGGAAACTATTAGCCTGATTCTAAAGTTGAGCCTATATTTTCCATTGCAGCTATTCCATGTAACTATTCCGTGATTTGAGCTTTGATAAGGGAGGAGCAGGCTTGGCAAGCAAATGGCTCCGACTTCTTAATTTACTCCTCGTTACATAAAATTTAATCGGCTTCCACCTGAAACAAAGAAAATTAAGATCCAGATAACTGTTTCCGAGTTATAGGCAAAAGATGAGGCGCGTGAATCTCATAAACTCTCCTATGAGGTACACTCAAGAACATCGTCAAAACTGAGTCGTTGGAACAAAAAGACCACAGAGTAACAGAGAACAAAGACCCACCACATTCCGTTTTCGATGGCGGCAAAGTGTTACATTGCTCACTCTAGCGGTTTTACGTGCAACTACGTTGATGACACTTCCTGTGGCAAGATATGAACAACCAATCCTGTTAAATTTTGTGAAATAAAACGAAAATTGAAATTTTTCGAGTTGTGTCACTTTTCTTGCGGGCCTGCAAGAACTGCAGTTAATGCTTGCTTAATATTAACATTTGAGGTAGTAGGCAGGTACTCAGATAATTGTTAGCCATAATAATAATTGTTTAAAGATACCTATCTGAATTATTCTACAGCTTTTTATAATGACGAAATTGTTTACGATTCATTTCAATTCGAAATTTCCACTGCTTGACATAAGTACCGAGGTATGCCAACGTAAGCAACAAAATACCCCTAACCAAGGTTCTAGCTACCTACCGTATTAAATACATATATATTTTAAAACGTATAAATTTTATACTAAAATTATAGGTCTACCACAGAAAGTTTGCGTCCCTTTGGCGCATTCTTCTGGAGAAAATAGAACTAGTTATCATCAAGCAGATTCCCCTGCGTACGATAATTTTTCGGGAATTTCTTCCCTCAAAAGTACCATGATGACCAAAAGGTAACATGATTTCCCTCCTCGGGAGGAAGAACTTGAGAGAACACGTTCATAGCGTAGCCACTACACGAACATCAAATTTCTCACCACTCCAATTTCCGTGTCAAGGTTTCACAATGGAAGGTTGACTCGATCGTTAGTACGCGGATCCGCCACCTAGGGGGCGCCACACGGACGCAAACTTTCTGTGGTAGACCTATAATGGTGCATTCATTCGCGACGCGATCATCGTTCCGATTTTTATTTGTTTGAAGCTGCTTGCTTTCATTATTAGAATAATTGTAATTATTGAATTACATGAATTATTCATGATTTATTTTAACCATCATAGCAAAGATCAATTAACGAACAATGAAGATTAATAATAATTATTTAAACCCAACTTTTCTATGAATTGTATTGACGTAGGGTGATAAAGCAACAAGGTCTGCTATTTTTTTATCTTGTGTGGTGTCACGTTGATGTGACATCACTACCACAGCTCAGAAGCGTCGAATTCCTATCAGCCTCTAATAAAGGAAAAGTCAATGTCAGTTCTATTGTTGGTCATTGATAAGACTGGTGTTCTGATGTCGATTGAGTTTGGAACGAAATGGGTCAAAACTTTTTTTTTTTTACGGAATTGCAAATTTTGTTGACCTCAACGTTCAGAATAATAATGATATGAATATCCAGGAAATGTCCGTTCCGGGGTCTCTGGAAACTGTCCAAGGTTGGCGCCAAATCGGGAAAGTTCCTGTCAAGTCCTTCACAGACATAATACCTATAAAAGATAACATGCACTTCTGGGGTTGCACGTTATCCGGATTCATTACAATGGTAATGAATGTAGGAAAAAACTTTCCCATTTTAGACTCGATAGGAAAAATTTTCCGTTTAAGTATTTAATACTTTCCAGCCAAAACGTCACGATGGAAAACAATTTCCCAAGTAAAAGTGTCTGAAATAATCAACTCTTTAGGGAAATTCGTGCAAACAATTGGGGTCGTTTAAAAGCCAGAGTGGACACTAATAAATCCCACACCCTTCAAGAGTTAAAAGACTTCAATTGAGAGGGAAATTCGATCTGCCTGATCGACCGATATGCCTAAGCGAGCTAAGTACCTATGCGAAAAGGACCAACTCCAAGAATGCATCGCCCAAGATGGAAGGTATTTAATAGACATGATCATTCATAATTAACAAAATTTGTTTTCTTCGACAAAGTTCCGTTTTTACTCAACATTTTAAATTTTATTTCAACCCATTATCTTCAAAATTGACGATTTGGTGACTGTTTAAAATCCACCCAGCTTATCTACGTCACCCTTATACATGTGTATAATGTAAATGGCGAAGATGACACCGGAGACCAATAGATTTAGAAGACTATTTGGATTACATTAAATTTTAATGCACCTGCAATTCACATTATATCTAGTCACACTGGCAATGCGGCATTACACCATTTTTACAGGTAATCTGCTTGCAAGAATTTTCCTAAAGAGTTGATTATTTCTTACACTTTTACTTGGGAAAGTTTTTTTCCGTGGAAAAAAAGTAATCTCCTAGGGAATTTGATATGCAAAAGTTTCTTCCGGCAAAGTTTTTACCGCATACCTACTCAGTGGTAAGTAGTATCTGCCTACGTGTAGCTTTTGCAACATAGATTGAAAACTTGACATTTTATGATAACTAGCAATTATTTTACATGCAGGAATAATGAACCTGGGGTACCAAATTAATTACTGTAAATCAATACAAACAAACTATTTTGACCATAATAATTAATTAAGACAATTAATTAAAGACAATTATTGTCTTTCAGTACTGTTCCTATTCCAATATTTAATACTCTTATTAAATTAAACTTACGTAATGAGTTATCAAAAAACCACGAGACGTTTCGACCATGACGATCCGCCTCATTTCATTTTATTGTGCGCTTGATAAATTTAAAATGTGACAATTTATGAGTTCCAAAGAAAATATCGATAAATTTAGCTCGTTGAAAGTACCTACTCGTAGGTAATAAAAAAAAACCCAAGTTGTTTGAAAAGAAAGAATCGCGTTTTGGAAGCGGATCAGACGTGAATCAATTTAGGGCTGTCGTGATATAAAAACACGCGATACGAGGAGAAGTTTTTCACAGTTGTCTATTTATAACGGTAACTATCCACTTTCGCTCCTTTTAGCTTCTGTTACGCGAAAATTGAGTCAGTGCTTGGTACACACAGGTCCACATTGGAAGGTGTTATCGGGTAGGGCCAGGGAACGAACTTAAGAGACAATATCATTGGGTAGGTACTCTGTGGTATGAAATACCTACATAATATGTATATTATGCTTCATATGTCCGAAAATAGCCAAAGTGTTTAAATTTTAAACATTGTTGATTCTCACAACAAAACATTTTGGTTAGGTATTTTCGGACATATGAAGCATCTCCGAGGGAAATTACTTCGGTGGAAAAACGGCGGAGTCTCTGGCAGTGTGACAAACTTATCGGGGGAGATGAATGGCCTGTAGGGTGCTAACAGTTGCGGAACCAGAAATTCTCAAGATTGATATAAGAATGATTAGGTAGCCCTATTAAGGGATTAGTCACGCCTTTTAGGATCTTAACCGGGATATGAAAAATCGTGCGTTTACCCCTCGAAAGACCCACTGGTCACTTTCCATATTAAAAAAATTCAGGTTTTTCTCAAGGTACCTGCTACAGTTCAAACGTCAATGACATTTCTGTATGAGACATTGTGGGAAATGGCTGGGTAGTTCTACGGTTATCGTTGTCGTGTCAGGTGCATTAAATTTTTGATTGTGCGCCTTTAAGTAGCTGTGCATTTAATAATTAAATTATTCCTGAGGAAGAAAGAGTTACCTACAATAGGTCATTGAATTGTGTCAGATGAACCCCACTGGCGCTGCAGCCACCTTGGAGTTCAAAACAATCTAGAGAATCTGACGCCTCAGGCTATAAAACCCTATATTAAATAATTTTCTTTCTTTCCCCCTTTTGGTACCTACAAATTTTGCGGATATTTCTATGTGGCAGCGTAGAGTTAGAGTCAGTGGCCCATTCGTTAAGAAGTGCGGCGAACTGACACCCGGATGCTGAGTGAGGGCGGGAACTATCCAAGACGCGTCTAGCATTATTTTCTGCGTTCCAATGAGAAGCCAAACTTCAAGTAGAAGCCAGTTGGAATGATATAGGGAGGGACCTGGGCTGCTTATTTTAGCAACTTCTACCGCCTCTTCGACACCAAGGCGAGACACAACATGATGTCACAAATCTTCCCAAGGCGCCTAAACCTCTCACGAATTATGAAATTTCTCTCTCTTCCCCGTTGAAATGAAGGGCAACGAAAACAAAATCCCTCCCAAAAGTCATTTCCGGCGAAACATTGTCTGAAGATGAGGAAACCTTGTTCAACAGTTAAAAACGCTGACAATTTTACACAGTGGGTTATTATTGTTTTGTATAAATTGTGCAAAGATTATATTTATACAATTTTATTATTTAATGTAAAATAATATTAATATTTAACACAATTTTTTTAAATTTAAAAAAAAAAAAAAAAAAAATTACTTGTGAAGTGCTTGAACAGATGAGCGAACCACGGAACTGTATTTCTGGTCCAAAAATACTTCCAAACCCCCACTCCACTCTCTATCCTAAATCATTCAAAAGCCCCTTCTGTAGCCCCTGACAGGAGGCCTTTTCAGAATCTTCATGTCGTACAACATAAATGGTCAAATTTTGAGACAGAAGAATAATATAAAAAAAGGTCCTATGATGCCTCTGTACATTATTCTGTTATCTTATCGTTGTTCAACAAACTCAACCCGGGAAATAATAGGGAAACTCCGCCAGTTACGCCAGCAGCCACTGCAGAACAAGGTAAACGCTATAAACTGATGAAAGTGGAAGCAAAATGTTTGAACCATTTCGTTCCGTTTTTTCCGCACATGTAAAAGTATCTGTAGGTACATCTGGAAAACGTTCATGCATAGAAGCAAATTCAGCGAAATGAAATGCGTAGTTTCTGCGAAAACATTGGTCTTTATTCTAAAATTGGGCTTTTCCACGAATATCCTGGTGTAGCTGGGAAGGTAGATTCTATTTACGTTGTCACACCTCTTCCAATCCATCCATCTCATTGTCATCTTAGCGCCAGTATACATACCAACCATCTGCCCCTCACCTCTGAAGTCTGTTTAGCCACAAACGGTCTCGAGTCTAAACAAACTGGCTCTGTATCGTGTGTACCACAAATTGCGCGGCTTCCCGATGGGTGACGGGAGGTCTTTCAAAGAAATCTTGTCATCAGTGTTTGGCCTGAACATTACGGTGCTCATAATAACCCTAACAGGGCACCATCGATGATCTCACCATCGCTTCTGTCTACGATGTTGGGCATTCCACTTTCGACCTGTTCATCATCGCTGCTTTCCTCCTGATCGTGAGGTGAAATCAAATATTGCAGTTGAAATGTATCAGTCAATAACTCTCAACGAACCAAGGGAGAGTAATAATTAATAGGTTCCAGGTGCCTGATCCGATCTCATTCCTTCGTTCCAGGTGGCTGTACCTATCTCATTTAATTATTGAATGAGATAGGTAGGTACTAGCACAGATAGATAGGTACTAGACACTGAGTCTAGTATCTGTGGGTACTAGTACAGCCACCTGGAACGTTCTGGTGGAACCTGTTGTGTGAGCCACAGCCTACCAGTAGGTACCTACTACTAAGGGTCTCTACGTCTGGCAACCCTACTATAACAAGGTACAATAATTCGTACCAAAATTAGGACGGCTGATAATGTTTATGATTCCTTCGGGGATATAAAATCTACCTAATTGGTATCCAATAGGATCCTAACGGCTAGATCCAATTTTCCCTTCAGTTTGATACGTTAAGTAATTACCATCCATCCTTCGTTTGTAATACCTACATTACTGTTACAAACGAAGGATGGATGGTCTTCATCTGAGAAATCCAATAAGGCTGACTACAGTATTTATTGGATTGCACATCTGCC
The DNA here is from genome assembly GCA_955831195.1 of Pilophorus perplexus. Lineage (NCBI taxonomy): Eukaryota > Metazoa > Arthropoda > Insecta > Hemiptera > Miridae > Pilophorus > Pilophorus perplexus. Next base: position 24,135,464 of record OY037010.1, read on the forward strand.
AGCTTGACATTAGAGCGGCGTTTTCAACTGGGGATTATTGCAACCCGTAAATCTGTTCTGAGAAACACTATTTCTTCGCTTAAGTTAGTTGGCATTGAAGAGTTCGTGCTTTCTTTCGTATTTCTCGATTATGTTCACCATCGCTCTGCTGTGTGTAACAAGTTTTATTGAGTCATTTGAGAGTTCTGGAGATAACAGTTTCTGGAACAGGAAGGTTTGCGGACAATTAAGTTTCCACTGATGTTTACTTATAAATTAGTCAGAACAAAATCTTCTTCCTTGTTTGAAACGATTCGTTTAATTTCGTGCAGCTTTTCGTGATGTTGGTGCAATGTGTATGATACCAAAATCTATTCAACGCTTCCTCTCTCTGTTGCAGGATTTTTGAAAGGATTGCCTTATACTGTGATGCCATCATAAACCAGATACCATTGTCTTTCGTATTAGGGTTTTACGTCGCTTATATCGCCACAAGATGGTGGAACCAATTCCTGGCCATCCCTTGGCCAGACAGGTGAGTAACTTTATTATTGTTCTAATAGTTTCTGGTGTTGAATTTTACGTTCATGTATGAGATATGGCAACAGCTGGCATCATCCAAGTAGCCCCCCCCCCCCCTCCCAACACGTTTTCACTGCTGCGTGATGGTAAGTTACATCCTACCAAGTTGAATGCATACAATTTTGTACATGATTTGATGGTAACATAGATTGTACATGATGATGGTAACAATAGCTACCTAATGGTTATCCTATTTCCATTTTCACTAAATTTAGTGAAAATGGAAAGTGAGTCGCTAAGAATAAGTTAAGTTCAACTTGGTTCCAATCATTCTTTTGCCCTCGGGAAAACTATTCGTAGCAATGAATCATCGTTCATGTGACGGAAACAAAGAAAATAAAACAGGTTGAGCAAAGCTTATTGCTTGTAAACCTGCTATTTATTACCACTCTGCTTGTTGTTTAAAGGTATCAGTATTACTTTGCAAAAATGCCGTTTAACAGTTGAATGTTGTTTTTTCTAATTAGACGCAACACCGTCAAAATCACTGTAAACGCCGCGTTTACCGACTTTTTTTTTTTTTTTTTTTCAGTTGGTAAGGGGATTTCTTGGAGTAAACCCCACAAATAGATGGACGATCCAAGCTAAAAATATCATGACTGGTTCAATTTTATAAAAAGCTCTGCATAGTACTAGGTACTAACCCCGACTTGGTTTGGTGTGGTGCCATGTCGACAATGCGGAGGTGGAGATTAAAGTTATTAATTACTGGGGTAAAAAGTCGCTGCGTTTTTCAATTGAGGGGTTTGCATCGCAAAAGGTAGGTACTAAACGCCAAACTTTTCAATTTCGGACTAGGTAATGGTTTGTTAGGGGTTTTGGGAACTCTCTTCGCGAAAATGAAGTCGTTTCAGCTCTAAACGTAGGTATTCTATCCATTGAAAATAGGCGTTTTAAAATTGAGTTTCAACCAAAAAGTATTAGATCCATGAAGTGGTACGTTCCAAGCAAAACGTACTCTATCCATTTATCGACAAAAAAGTACTACGTCCCGATACGACAGACGAGTCCAAGTCGTCCTTTACTATTTTCACACTAGGTAGGTACTTTCAATCAAAAGGTAGGTACATCATCCGTATCTCCAGTGATGTTTCCTGGTTCACACTTATATCGTTTTGACCTCTTCAGGGTCATTTTTACCCCAAGTTTGTGCTGGCCACGTTGTGAAGAGATGTTCTGTAAAAATTATAATATAATACGACCCCACACATATTATGCGACCACAACCCAATCCAACCGCGTGCTAACTCGCGTAACTAATCACATTTTTAACCAATTATTAAACAGTTTTGCGACACGATAGAGAAAAATACTAAATTTGCTATAATAAATTTGCAACAGTTTATTGGGGTTGCTGTAAAATTCACTCAAGTGGTTATAGTACTTTTTGAAATGCAACCTCCTCAATCGTAGAGCGAATCCAACAGAACCAACACACCAGTGTTCATCAGAAAATGAGCGTTCGTGGAGAAAACCCAACAATACTCACCCTGGCAAAAACTGGCGAAGTGACTTTTTGTGCGAAATACTTTTAGGCAAAAAACAAGTAACCTGTTCGGTTGTATCCTTGAATGAATAAGCAATAATTTAATTTTAATGAATTATTGGTTCTCATGTTGATCCTAGTGTTTCTTTCGCGCCCGTTGTCCACCTGAGATAGAATGAGATTTAATGGAATGGGAAAGAATGCCGCCGGGTTAATATATAGAATGCAAAGGTGCCAGGGCTTTCAGCCAAATTCGTAACTTTGCATGCTATAGGATCAAAGTCAACCTTGTTATTTGAAGTGTTTTTTTATGCGAACGTTTATTAAGGAAATTTCTAAAAGTTTTATTGCAAGCATTTGGGCGGTTCTGTAATTCACTGGTCGGGGAAAGCGTTAATGGATATTGTAGTGCAGTAAAATTAAGCTAGCCTCAATGGGTTTAGCAATGTCCCGAATGGGAAGAAATTAAACCTGCCTGACTGGCATCGAAGACCTCCTCAAGTGACTAGATATTGTTGGCCGCCTGCATCCCAGATTGCAACTGTGATATTGCATCGGTCAGGAAAGGAGCTCGGAAAAGCCCATAGTGCAAAGAGGAGGCTTCGTGCAGATACTGGGAGTACTGAGATCGGCAGGAGCGTAGGTTGGAAGATGTAGGTACTGTAGGTAAGGATTACACAGCTGGATGAGTCCCATGGGACCTGGGCCGGGGCCTTCAGGGCAGCTGCTGTACGCCCTGTATCTTGACGGGCTGAAGACATACCTGCTCCAGTCCTACCTTACACTGTCCAGGAAAACCTCAACCGCGAGGTCGGTCTCTCCCTCGTAAATGCTGAAAACTCCGAAGCACGTTCTTTGCCAAGTCTTCAGGGCGGAGCCGCACCATGAGATCGGCAGCCAATGCAGTAGCATCCCCACTCCACTGGCCAACAAGCATAGCCAGCACATCCTGCAGCACGCCATGACGCACTCTGGCCTGAGAAGGCCCAGGCTCAAAGCTTCGTCCCAGCACATTAAAGGGGCACCCTTCGAGAACTGGACAGGCTGCAAAACGGCGGGGATAACCTTTCAAAATTCACGATGGTCTCCTGGTACGCTATTCGGAAGGAACTACTAGTAAAACTGTTAGGCATGTAGTAGCGCCTCCAGGACGCCGAGGGGAAGTGGTGAACCAAGCTCATTCACAACTTGGACGAAGGAAGACACTTGCCATTGCCAAACACTGGTACTATTGGCCAGGTGTATCACAGGGGATGTAAACCTGACATGTATAACCTGCGTCTTATCCAGAAAAGGGAATCTCAACCTCCGAAGGAAAGCCCCAATGGAGAAGTGGGTATCAGTCCTGAGAGCCATTGAGCAAAGAGGAGCCGCAACTCCTGAGTGCCATTGGAGCAACCCTGCACAGATGGGTCCTCTGCAAAAAAAAAATACCTATGCCGTGAACGGTAATGCCATTACTAAGTGGTCAGAAGTGTTCTCTGCCCCAGTTACGAGAACCGACACACTTGCTTAAGGGTTTTGGGGAAACAGTAAACAGTCACCTCAAGATTTGGCGTTACAAGGGAGATCCAGGAAGGTGGTGCAACTGCTGGGTACAGAGTAGTGAGCAAGCCGAACAAGGACGCTATTGAAGAAATCAGGAGAACACCAGCCTTTATGGTACAATGGGTTGCCACTCGGCCGAGCACAGCTGACTGGATTTAGTCATGCCCGTGTGATGCAGGGCTCACTTTGCCTGTCGCTACGTTAATTGGCCCAGCTCCAGAGTCACGTGGTTTACCGGGATACGATCAGTCGCTTAGAGAGAAATTGGAGGACACGAGAGACGAGATTGCACTAATTATAATTACAGTATACCTACTGTCATATTGGGAGGAACCCTACCTTGCGGTCAAGCGACTAATGGACGTCCTTCACCTCATCTGACCCCTTCGTCAAGACCCCGTGTCGATCAAGCTGACAAGCTGGCCCCATGTTGTCCTGGTTGCTCTTGTGACTGACTGGGTGGGGGGTTAGCGTTGGAGATGCCACCTGCGCTTGATGAAAAAAAAGTAGCTTGTCGATGTGCTCTCTTTTGTTCTCGCCCATCTGAGCGCATAACTGTGTCCCAGTTTTTAAGAATATGAATCCCAATTGCTCTGCAATTTCTCATGGCTCACTTCCATTTTCAGAATCATGCATTCCTTGGCCTTGTACGTCGGTGGGGACGACGAACAAAGCCGAATCCTGAGGAGAACTCTGATGAGATACCTCAACCTGTCCTTAGTTTTAATTCTCCGGTCGATCAGCTCCGCCGTCAAACGAAGATTCCCTACGCTTGACCACCTCGTCGAGGCAGGTATAACCTTTTCCAGGCACTTTCGATGAACAACCATTTAGGGAAAGCTCAACGTGAATATGGCTCATACGGGAGGACCGTTAACGTCTGAAAAATGTTTTGACAAATTAAATTTGGTGGAACGTGGTTTCAAAATAGTAACAAACTACCTAGTTATAATATAAGGTAAAACTAGAACTCTGACAGGGAGGCTCGCACATTTGAATAATAGTGTTGGGGTATATACCTACATTTTAAATGCCTCAAACCCTGCCGATTTTTGGAAAAGAGAGAAATCGTCTTCCCACACACCAAAATATATCCGTAAGTCGACACATGGTCAGCAGCCCACGCTTTTTGGTTTGGAGCGCCGAGCAATACTGGTGGATAGGTGGGAGGGGGGACTTTGAAGTAGCTAGAAGTAGCTAGCACTTTTGAAGTAGCTAGCGCCCCTCGCCGAGACTCGGAGCTACTTAGCGTCTTCTCGACGTTGGAAACTTCGACTCAATCGAACTGTGAACAATGAAGATGGGAACATTTGCGCAGATTTCTGCGCGTCGGAAAATGCGCTCAATAGGCTTATTGGACGAAAAATTGGCTCGGGAATCCGAATTCGCCAAAAAATATAGGGGTAGCCAAAAATAAGAAAGTTGGGCTCAAATGCGGCAGTTTGTGCGCATTTTGGGAGCATCTCATCCCCCTATTTGTACCTAATTGGCTCACCGAGACAGTAGAAAAACGGTGCAAATTTTACACAAGGGTTTAATATTCTTTGATATAGGGTTACTTGTCCGAAAATTTAATTTTGTCAATGAAAAAAATTTAAATTAAATTTTTTCAAAAATGTTTTGTTCTCACTCGAAAAATATTTAACCTCCTGGGATCCTTCAAAAATCCCATTTCTAGCCCCATGAAAGCCCTATAGATCCCCACAGTGAAATCAGATCGTTCTGGGACCCCAAGAAATGGTTTCTACGTCCAAAAGTACTTCGAAAACGACACCTAACTCGATCCCATAGCCAAAACCCTTTTTAAAAAACCTCCCGTAGCCCCATAGCGCCCCACGGGATTGGGCGATCGGGCTGAAAACCTTGCGAGCACAACTAGATGGTTAACAAAGTATTTTGTAAAATTTCAGATTTAAAAAAAAATGCCTACTGCCCAAAACGGCCCGGACGGCGGACGGACATTTCGGTTTTGGAATCTAGACCTTTTGAAACGGATAATGTCAAATTTTGAGGTCGATCGGAGTCGTCGACCTCCGGTGTTAAAAATTATTAATACTGGTCGTTTTTTCAACAGATTAATTTTTGTTGAAAAATTAAATATTGTTCATTCAAATTTTTCGGAAATAGCTATCGTCCATTGAAGGGAAAAATCATCAATTTGGCGTATTTTCAGGGTTCATGACGCCAATTGAGATAGAGATGTTCACAGCAGTCCCCAGCTTAGAATTCAATACTTACTGGATTCCTTGTGCCTGGTTCGTCAGTCAAATCAAGGAGGCAAAGAAAAACAAAATCATCACCGACGCTCAAGGGCTGAAGTTTGTGATGGAGGTAAGTCGTAGAGTGGTCAAGATGCGACCATAATTAAAATTTAATGTCAACGTCTATGAGTTACACCATCTTGGGCCTGTTTCCAAATACTTAATATTTTTCGACCTGAAGCAAACCAGCTTGTAGGGTGCTAATTAACAAGGGACATAACACATTTCAACAAAGAAGTCATAAGTCATTTTGTGGATATAATGAAAATAGAAAACAACCGGTGGCGGGCCAAGAGACTGGGGGCAGAAACCTTTTTGCTATATATAATGTTAACACCCAACGCCAATCCCTCCTGAACCAATTTTCGGAATCTCTTCCCCAAAGATAATTTTACCTCGGCATTCTGTTTTTTTTATAAATAGAGAACATCTATTATCGGCCTTCCTTGAGTTTCAGATGCATAATATTGTCACGCCCTAGGCCTTTCTAATCGTTTCGCAGGATGCATACGACAGTTGAGTGGAAGTAGCCGAGTCGGGACGAAAAATAATTTATCTTGAAAATTTATGAGTGAAAACTGAACTTTACAAGCCTCGTCGACGTTTTCCTTTTCGCGCACGTTGCTATTAATTAATGTAATTTCAGGAATTCGCTGATTTTCGGCTAAAATGCGGTCTATTATGGAGCTACGACTGGATATCGATCCCTCTCGTATACACTCAGGTTGGTAGGTATTTCTATCATCATTTCTTGTCTTCTTTATGAGTGGCATACGTTAACGTTTTACGTACAATTGTACCCCCGGCAAACGGTACGAGCCAAGTAATTGTTCAGCGCTGCCGATTTAAAAAAAAGAAAAAATTGCTCTCTTTTTTGAATATACGATCGACTAAGAGGCGGCTGAGACGAAAGAGCCGAATCTGCTGACACGTTCTATTTTATTGTTCTCGGTAAAAATATCCGGCGTGATGTATCAACTTTAACTATCGGGATAGGGGAAGGATTGAAGGTTTTTAATAAAGCAAATAACTTGTTTGAAGCGGATTTGAAACGGGGAATGCCCATGTCAAACCAAATTCCGTTTTTCTCATCAGCAGGTGCTTAGTAAGTTACTCGTCGGTATAAATGTTCCAGGTGGTGACCATAGCGACCTACACGTACTTCATTATAGCCGTCATCGGTAGGCAGTACATCGACTCAATGCCGCAGAAAAACGATCAAATCGAGATAGACGTGTACATTCCCGTTTTTACAGTTTTGCAGTTCTTATTCTACATGGGGCTGTTGAAAGTAAGTTGAGAAGAGGTTATTAGTGATGGCCTCAAAGTTGGCCTCACCACTGCAAAATAAGAACCAATTTTCCAGAAACAAAAAATGTTTCCGAGTCTCTACTACGCACGATAAAAGTGATGTTCATTACAAAATAAGCTTGAAAATCGTTCAGGGTCTTGCTTAACCTACCAATGGTAGGCTAACGTTGACTAATAATGACTAAATACGTAATACAATTTATTACGATGCCAAAATGACTAAAAACGTGAATAATTTACAAAATGACCATGAATAAAAACGCTGCAAATTTTACACAAGGGTTTATTATTCTTTGATAGACGTTACTTGTGCAGAAATTTAATTCTGTCTATGAAAGAAATGGAAAAAAAAATTTTTTTGATTTTTATTTTTCAAAATTTTTTTCTTCAAAAATTCTATATTTTTTACTCGAAAAATATTTAACCTCCTGGGATTCTTCAAAAATCCCATTTTTAGCCCCATGAGAGCCCTGCAGATCTCCACAGTGAAATCGGATCGTTCCGGGACCCCCAAAAATGGATTCTACGTCCAAAAATACTTCGAAAACGACACCTAACTCGATCCCATACCCCAAAGCCTTCAAAAAACCCCACCCGTAGCCCTATTTTAGCTCCATAGCGCCCCACGGGTTTGGGCGATCGGACTGAAAAGCTTGCTGGCACAACTAGATGGTAAACCGAGTATTTTGTCAAAATTTCAGATTTTAAAAAAAATTCCTACTGCCCAAAACGGCCTGGACGGCGGACGGACATTTCGGATTTTGAATGTAGACCTCTTGAAACGGATAATGTCAAATTTTGAGGCCGATCGGAGTCGTCGACCCCCGTCGCGAAAACATAGGTGTATTATTCCGAGAATAATAAACCAAAACGAAATGATAATGAATAAACGAAAAAAAAAAAAAAAAAAAACTAAATTACTGAATAAGCAGGGAGGTATCTCATCACACACATCAAGTTCATCCAATAGCCAAACTATAATTAGAAAACTTGATTTGTTGGCAACTTTAAATTGAACTCAATGAAGAGGACATTGGACCATTTGCTCGCCAGAGGGAGAAGTTCAGAGTAGTCGGCACTTCCTCCATGCCAGCAAAAATTGTCAAACATTTCAAGGGCCTATAAGGGTGAAGAATCTTGTCAAAGGCTACGGAAGTGTTTTTCTTGAAGTGGGAGGGTCAGCACAGGGAAAAAGCGGATGAGTGTCTCCAGTACTTTCGAGAACAAGGGATTTCTCATCGTCCCAGCTTGTATGAAGGCGCAGCCCCTGGATTCCTCGTATAATAATGTTGAAATTAGTGGAAGTGCCATGGGATGCGAAAACCGTACCCTTAGGGCAGAAGCGGAAGCGAGGTAGGAAGCTTCCATCAATGGCGAAGAAGGCCCTACTCTTCCAATGAGTGTAGTTGGAACGCATTTTGTATTATGAATAATTCATGAGTGACGTGCATTGAACATTAAATTAGGTATATTATTATTTAATGTTAACTGAATTTTATGTGGTGAATCACTTTGCTGAAAGTGATAAAACGTTTTAAACAACGATTTTTACTTTTCTGCTCATCTACTTCTATAGTTGTCGGGGACCGTAAATTTAGTCGTTGGAAAGATTTTTCAGTCGTTAATTTCATACAGATGAAGGTGATGACGCCCTTATCTGGCGTGCGATTTTATCCCATCCGAAATCATTTACGGCGACTGAGCGACTAAATGAGGGTCAACTGAGCATGAATGAACATAGAAATGACGCTCTGGTACTCCTTCAAGTTTGGCTATTTGGGGGTGGGGGGGACAGGTTAGCAATAGAATTAAAAATAATAATTAATGGGCGAAATGTTTTTTTTTTTTTTGTTTTTTTTTCAGGTTTCTACAAGCCTACCGGATTACGAGAAAAATTATTTCTCTCATAATCCGGTAGGCTTGTAGAAACTAAGTTATTGTCATGTGCCATTAAAATTTAATTGTACTTATTATTGCATATCATGCATCGACGGGGGTTTTCATCTTTCACTTATCTTTATAAACTCCACAATTGAGGTAAGTTGCTTAAAATGTTGAAAAAAAAAGAGTGTAAGGCAAGGTGGGAGAAGTGAAAAAAGAAAAAAAAAAAAAAAAAAAAAAAAAAAAAGGCAAGTGTGTAAGTGGGGTAAAATTGCTCCTTAGTTATTTCCACTAGATGCCATCAAGTGGCTCTGTTTGAAACTATTTGCCAGACATCACACAGTGATAAGTCTTATCCAAGGAGTTTTCTTCTTCTAACCTCCTTGGTCTTATCAATGTGTCAATGCGGCGGGAAGGTTATGAAGCCACACACGGAATAAAATGCATTCTATTCCGTGCCATTTCACCCAGCTGCCAAGTTCAGTGCTCCATTAAATTTGTTATTGTGTTCCATCTTTCAAATCGATGAGTATTTTCAGGTGTTTGAAAGGTTGTTTAGTAGTTCAGTAGTTCTTCACTCCTATATTTGAAATTCATTGTTATCTATAAGTCAGTTTGGCCATAACATACAGATCCCCCGTTGCGGTTTCAAGAAGGGGCATGCGCGTGTTCAAATCGCTAAAGGATCATTGAGAGATTACCTTTTTTGCACTTGCCCGGGTAAAACCAGGATAAGCGTTCCACTTGGGGCAAGTGCGTAGGTCTGATTTGGACAGCTATTTCAATCATAATCCTCACATAGGCCAGTCAAATCGTACACAAAAAAGGCATAAAATCGCAAGTGAACGGCTAGTTCTGATTTTTTGGTATGTTGTTTGGTACTGTTAGGGAAGTCTAAATCCAATTTTGCAGGAATGAAAACCTTGTGCTTCTTTCGTAGCACTCGATAAACCTCGAAATTTTTGCCCTCACTCTGGTTTTCTCGCTATAACTTTGAAACTATGCGTTTTTCGTGAATTGCTACTATATACGTATTTAAAGTAGATAAGATTTGCTACAAAATGAGACCAAATGCAGCTCTGTAGGTCTGATAGTTACCGAGTTACAGTCTTTCAAAAATTGCTCATTTTATCCAAAAAAGTGAAATTTTAACTTTTGGTCAACTTTGAACCTAAAAATCAGGGAAAATATGTATTCTACAAAGAAAGTTATATTGATAGAAGTTGTAGCAAATTTAATAAGCTTTCATTTAAGCTCAACCGTACGTCTTTAGCCATTATGGTTCTCTCACAATCCTCAAATAACCAAAAATGGAACAATCGCTTTTTTTCGTAAATTTGACCTCATGAGTTCTAATGATGGTAATGGGTAATTGTCACTAAAGAAATACTACGTACTCTTCGGAAAGAACTGAAATTCAGTTCTGAATATATTGGAGGTATATTGCATGAACAAAAAATTTGCAATATTCAGCAAAATTTTTCATAAGTGGAGAGCCTGCAATCGCCCCTGGTTTCGTACTTTTTCTTCACGCCTTCACAGGGTGCGACACCATCTGCCCTTTTCTGGTATGGGAAGAACTAACTGTGGAGCGCTCTTCAAAAACACCCTCAACTCATCACATTGGCAGAAGTCTTCCTACAGCCCGACGCCTCCCACCAGGAAATAGCTGATGCTGGCACTAAGTGCCTGGTGGCACTTTATGGAGGAGACATCAACAAGGACACACTCCACACCTTAAGATATAGGTACGATTTTCGTCAGGACAGCAGCCTCGGCGAAGTTAGATCTGGCACGTTTGCCCCCTACTGAGGATGCAGCTGCTCTGCATTCTTATAGAGCCTACCATCAAGTTCAGAAGTGGATGGGGGTCGAAAAGCCGGCCAGGAATGGAACAGTGGATTGTTGATTTGTAGATTTGTACTCGGGATAGCTCAGGAGGGGGATTTGGGGAGGCCCCCAGCACGGGCCTATTGGCTTATTGCACTTTACCTGACCAGGGCGGTTCTAGTCCAGGATATCTATTCCCCTTATTAGGGGTTTTAGGTTCTTGACTAGGTGGTCGCAGGGGAATGTCCTCTTGGGGGTATGCTCCCCAAAGATGGCAAACCTGCGTTGTGAGAGTGCAGGGCACTCAAAGATTACGTGTGTGGCGGTTTCCATATCCTCCTCACAAAGCCTGCATAGGGTTGACAGTTGTGTTTATCCCTATGCGATTCAGGTGGAATCGCAGGGGGGCAAAGCCGGTTATCAAACCAACCAGTCTTCTGAGTTGGTCCTACCCGTGTTTCAACCTGAGTAGTTCAGCTGCAGTCCTGGTGTTGAGTTTTGCCACCATGCGCTTGCTATGAGTGTGACCTTCGAGGAGTTGCCATATTTTGGCGGTTTGTGATGACCTCAACCTGTTGATGGCGCCTCTGAAGGAGGTTTGTGGTAGGCCAACCGCAGGCTCCGGGCCGATGAAGGGGGTCTGGGAGCCCTCCCTGGCCAGGGTGTCAGCATGTTCGTTGCCTGGAATACCTCTGTGCCCTGGCGTCCACTCCAAAGTGACCCTGTTGCGTTTCGCCAAGGTATTGAGTGTTTGCACACAGTCTTGTGCCACTCTTGACTAGATGGTTGAGGCTGTTAGTGCCTTGATCGACGCTTGGCTATCCGAGTGTATACGTATATGGGCTCCAGTGGGCCCCCTTCTCAAACTCTCTCTAGCCCCCATGTCGATCGCAATTACTTCGGCTTGGAAGACTGAGGCATTTTTCCCTAGTGAAGCTGAGTAGTTCCACCTGGGTGCAGCCCCGTATACCCCGACGCCGGTGCCTGTCTCCATTTTTGACCCATCTGTATACCAGGTGATGTCATTGGGACAGCACTTGGTTACCTCCTGCCCTCTCCACGACAAATTTGACGTGTATCGGTGGGGTTCTGGAAGGAATTTGGGTGTAATGTCTGCCACCATTTCGAGTAGTGGGTCCTTCACTACACCCATGATTCTGGAGTGCCCGGGGTGAGAAGTGAATGGGGATGGAAAGTCTCCGAAGGTGGGCTCATCCCCATTACGATGACATCCGAAGTGGCACCCCCTTCACTTCTGCAATTTATATCATGTGGGTGCAAGAAAGGGTGTACCGGAGGCGGCTGTTCCTGCCAAAAAGCAGGGCTAAAGTGCTCCGCACTTTGTAAATTCTGCTCGGGAGTTTCCTGCCAGAACGTCAGCATCTTCCTCTATCGAGAAGAAGACGGTGACGACGACGACTACGTCGACGACCCTCAACCCTTGGGGCTCCTAGAATATGAGCCTCCTCAGAGCCTCCTATATTATATTATAATATACCTATCAGAATTAAATTAGTCCTTTTTTAAGAGTACGTAGTAATTTTTTTAGTGTAAATTACCCATTACCATCATTAGAACTCACTAGATGCTCCGGCGCGCTTTGCTCGCCTACTCACCCAGACCCCCCCCTGGTGGGGTGAGTAGCATCGATGGACACGTTCAAACCCCTACTCAGACATAAGGCCTCGCTTCTCTCGGCCAAGCACTTATTCGGGCAGGGGGGCCTCGCTTCGCTCGGCCGGAGGTTCAAATCTCAAGGAGTACGCCATTGACATACAGACAGACACACAGTGATATAGATAGATAGATAGATAGATAGATGAGGTCAAATTTACTTTTAAAAAAAAGCGATTTTTCCATTTTTGGTTATTTGAGGATTGTGAGAGAACCATAATGGCTAAAGACGTACGGTTGAGCTTAAATGAAAGCTTATTAAATTTGCTACAACTTCTATCGATATAACTTTCTTTGTAGAATACATATTTTCCCTGATTTTTAGGTTCAAAGTTGACCAAAAGTTAAAATTTCACTTTTTTGGAAAAAATGAGCAATTTTTGCAAGGCTGTATCTCAGTAACTATTAGACCTACAGAGCTGCATTTGGTCTCATTTTGTAGCAAATCTTATCTACTTTAAATACGTATATAGTAGCAATTCACGAAAAACGCATAGTTTCAAAGTTATAGCGAGAAAACCAGAGTGAGGGCAAAAATTTCGAGGTTTTTCGAGTGCTACGAAAGAAGCACAAGGTTTTCATTCCTGCAAAATTGGATTTAGACTTCCCTAACAGTCCCAAACAACATACCAAAAAATCAGAACTAGCCGTTCACTTGCGATTTTAATGTACAATTTGACTGGCCTACACAGTTGACAAGGCTTCGAAAAATCGATTGTACATCGAAAAACAAGGGGTCAGAGGAAAAATAAAATTGGCGTAACGCCAATGGCTGAATTTGTTGTTTTGTTGGAGTTGTACTTAACAAACCATACCAAGGACTTCCCTCACCTTACCTTACTTGTAATGTGAACACCTACCTGAAGCTTAATCATCCATTTTTGACCACCAATCACACTTCTATCGAGTGCTGCTCGACGAGCAGTACAGAGCGGTACACGTTGTAGTTCTGTGTAGCTTTTTACCCAACCGAGGTCACTTCAATTTTGAAGCCCGGTTTTTTGCCTCTTTTGCCTGCTGTATAACACTTCATATCGGCTTGCAACCTGTTTTATCCTGTCAGTAACCCTATTTACGAATCCAAACTTGAATAAGTATCTTCTGTCCAGGTGGCTGAGCAGCTCATAAATCCTTTTGGCGACGACGACGAAGACTTTGAGTTGAACTGGTTGATAGATCGGCACACGAAGGTTTCATATTTGGGCGTCGATTCTTTGACGATGAAATGTCCGCCGCTTGGCAGGGATAAATATTTCAACGACGCTGATCTTACGTTGCCGTACACTGGAGCAGCTTTCGCCTACAAGAAGAAAACCTACAGAGGATCAGTGCACAATATGCAGTTAGTATTCAACCCAACGAGGAATATCTCCAGACCGTTTTTGCACGAATTTTGCACAGGTCCGTTCCTTTTTCAGGGTCCCAGAAGCTCAACAATCTATGTTCTTACCAGAAATTACAGAGGAAGAAGAGGACCATCAAAGGACACCGAAACGCTCCCTTTCCAATGTGATTACAAGCAGTCCCAGTTCATCAGCAGGTATTTGGCGGTAAGATGTGTGATCCTAGCCCCATAGCATTTGGTTGTGGAATTATAAGAATATTCTACTAAGTAGACAAACTGTGCTTTTCGTATCACACCATCAATAACAAAGGCTAAACCTTGTTGAAATATTCCTGCTGTGAATAATATGAACCTTTCAACAGGCAGAGTTTCTGCAGTACTGATGGAGACCGGCTGTCAACAGCTGAGGAGGGTGTTTCAGTCTCTGTGGCGTCTACGCCGGAAGTTAAGCCCCACAAAATGATGAAGTTCTTGTTCCCGAAGAAAGAATCAATGGCAGTAGCAGAACTTGACACCAAAGACGGAGGTTTCAGCTCTTCGGAAATAAGACCGTGGGCTTCAAATTCCACAATTGACAGTTACTGTTCAACAACGGGGCCAATGGGCTCTGCCATGGACTTGCAGTCACGGGGCAACAGTGCTAAGGGGTTAAGACGATTTAGCGGGAGTGTGAGCAGTATAAATAAAAATCTAAGGCGGTTGAGTGGGAGCGTCAGCAGCATTAGGAGCCAAAGGAAGTCGAGTGAATCGCGAGGCGGATGGAAGGTGGTCAGGTGGAAACCCGTGTTGGATTCCGGCGGGGACGTTTGGAGTGACAACCAGCACATGCGGCAAGTAGCGTCGACGCTAGCTTTGAACTCGTTAAGTCCGTCAAGGATAGACGAGCTGCCAGAATTGCCCAGAAGGAACACCTCGCCGGCAGGATCCCATTTGATCCCCCCGTTGACACTGTTAGCCACTCCAGAACTGTACGGCACACCGGGCAAAATAGCCTTGAGCATGCCGAACCTTTGGCAAGAAACGACTGATGAGAAACCAGGTGAGTCAAGCCTCGATAACAGCAAGCAGCCCAAGAGCTTATGAGATCATCTGTATCACATTCATCAAGTCCATTCGTGCTGAATAACTCCGTAAGTGGGCTAACTTTGAACAACCTTGTTCACGCTAGGGGTGCCCTTCATGGATCCGCCAACGACTTCCAGGATCCAAGATTTGATTCACGAGTGCCCGAGTACGAGATTACTCAAAGCTTCTCATGCTGTATCAAAAGAACTAAGTAAAATTAGGTTCAACGAGTGAACGAAATTACTCATTAATTTTGGGAAAGTTTCCACTCTTGAGCACAAAATGGGGTTTTAACTCAAGGATGATCTCCAATAACAGGTTTGTTTGTGTAAGAGAATAAATAATCGAATGTATAACTCATGCTTGATGTTGATGAATCGGTTGCGCCGCCTCAACAGCCATTTTGGGCGCGAGCTAAATTTAACTTGGATGAAACAATTAGTTAAATTTAGCTGGGGATACAATTATTGTGAGGTTATAATTGAGAGGATGCAATTATTGCATCCTCACACTTGATTCAAGTTGTATGCAGGGTGTGTCTATTTTTGCACAAGATACAAGCCTGTAAACTTCAAAAGACGTTACTTTACGAGAATGACTCGTCAGAGAAGACTAGGAGCACTAATCACCTATAAAGCACCAATTGCGAATCTGCTCGTTTAGCTGTTTGTTACCATTGGCCCAGCGAACTGTCATCATACCTGGTGGGCAACAGTGGACTCCCACAAAACCTAATCGACCTCAACATTCGCAAGCTCTCGACCTCTACCAGGTCCTAACATTCGCTAACGTAGGTCTCTATATCCGCGATGAGATTCAGCAGTCAAGCTTTTAGAAACGTTTCAAAAGCCATCGCATTGATGAATGAGCTCCTTAAGAAGCTCGGAATTCAGCATTTCTAGCAACATATTTAGATTCAGCACCTTTTAAAGCCCCCTTACACAAATGTATAGTTCGAAAATCCGTATAGTTATGTGCAGAACTGTTTAGAAATGTTGGAGATTTTGAACTGAAAGCGGACGTCACACCTCGCCCCGCTGGGCATCGAGTAGTTGGGCAAGTAGTTGCCAGAGCGTTGAATAATAAATCTGAACGAAATCGGAATACAAACACTCGGCCTGGGCCGATTTTTAAATAACCTTCTTTGATGATAACCTCGATGCTGGATCTTTGAATGACCTTCTCAGATGATTACCTACCTCGATTTGGTCTCGAAAAAATCCCTCAAGCGTTGTGAATTACTTTTCCCAGAAGGGGCACTTGGGACACTGGCCCAATAAGTGATGTAAGAGCGGCGTAACTCTAAATTGAAATCTTTCCTGAGTCATTCATGGCATCGAGCATAACCAATTTTGAGAAAGACTTGAATTTTATGCAAAAAAAAAAAAAAAAATTTCACAAAACTTTAAACTCCATTTTCTCAAAACTTTGGGATTTGGGCTTATTACGTCCCTTCTGTTCTCAGCCACCGATACATTCCCGATTTTCTCCGACAGTAGGTACCCCCTTTACACACAGGTTAATAGACTTGACTTTCGCGAAATAATTTCGGCCCCTATCGGGTGATTCGCGGGTGCGAATGTTGAGAGTCGAGTGTATTCCTGCTCTGGGGCAACAGGATAACGATGTTGCCTTCATTTCAGAAACAAAACTGTTCACATAGTGGCAAGTTAGCGGCTATCGATCCATAACACGGGACGGGACTACCTAGTTGGTCATTAGGATTTGTAAGCATTTGTTTATAGGATTTTTCAATATAATTGTTGGTTCATGCAAAGATTTACATAGTCACGAAGCATAATTGTTGTTAACGTTGTTCTGTGCACGCCGGTATGATGTTATGAAGATTGTTCGAAGACACCAAAGATAAAGTTACCTCGAACTGAAATGATGTGAACATTTATTAAGCTAAGATTTTGTCTTCTATTCTGTTATTTTCATCCTACGAAAATCCACTATGAGCCACTTTAACAACCAACCATTTAAAAAAGTTGAGCCCACATGGGAGAACAATCACCATTAATTATTCTTAATATTTTCTGTTCAAATATTAATTAAACCGTACGCAGCAATATTCGTACCCGGGATATTTGAAAACTCCGGGATAATGCTTTATGAACCACAATCTATTTCAAGGTTAAAATAACTAGGCAACATTGTTAAACATTAAATATCAAAATACATTTTCACAGAAAATAAATGCTTAGCAAACAGGCACAACTGGAAACGTATAAATTACGGAGAACTTAACAGTTGGCATAACAAAAATAAACTTCAAGACTGGTAACTACGCTCAAAGATTACCGTTATTTAGATACCACAGATAATATTTCTTCCTCTGAACATATTAAAATAGGCATAGAGCATTTTTTGATTTGAAATATAAGAGTACACAATGCTTAAGAAATAGGTTACATATTGTTCAAGTAAAGCAGAACATATTTAAATGTGGCATAGCGAGAATATCACCAGCAAAGTTTCCTGCTTCACGTATAAAAATGTTACACAAGGTTGTATAGAAGCAGATCTAACATTGAGCATTTAAGGTTGTTTATCAAGCGTCCTTGATGTAATACCAGTTGGTACTGAGTATGTTGTAATTGAAATAATTACAATATGAATGAATAAAAAATAAAACTTTGTATCTTTTCAACCACCTGACAGATATAACCCTTGCAGACTGATATCTGTAGGGTGTTTCCCCGAGCAGGTAAACACGAAAACACCGGCTTTTGAATACAAGCAGTAAGGGGTCACCTTTGTCTGAACTAAAAAGGGGGTAGACGGACATGGAGGTTGGGACTTGTCAAGTTGAGAGTGAAATCAACACTAGGCACGAGCTGCCCACAGGGATGGACAAGGAGAACCAGCCACGCAGCATCAAGCACAGAATGAGGAAAGATAAAAACCCCGACCCCTTAATCTCGTTGTTGAACTACGACACGTCGAAGCAGCCTTCAGGAAGAAACACGGTAAGGTTGAAACTTCCAACTCATACGATTCCCCGAAGGAAGTGCCAGATAGAGGAGAACCCCCTTAAGCTTTAGTACACTGCTGTCAGAATGGATAATTTTAGCTACTAATTTGAATTGCAATAACGGTTGAAACGTTGTGAAACAATAAGAAGCAGAACTATCCCATGGTTGGGCCAACGTCGGGTGATGGTCGGTCGAAGGAGACAACTATCCGACGGCGGCCCGACGGTACTTTTTTTGGGCTCTCCGTCGACGTCGGGCCGCCCAACTTTCGACGCACAGTGTTTCGACTATATGATTTAGGTGGAAAAAGTCAAAATCAAACAAAAGAAACTTAAATCAACAAAAAACGGTTCTGATTTCCTTCGATTAGCCTGAGAGTAAAAATGGTTTATCCATTTTCATTTCATGTTTTATTATAATAAAGGTAATCATATTATTATTTATTTATTGACGCTTTCAAAATAGGCATTAATAAAAGTAATTATTTTAATAATATATAAGTAATAAATAAATGAATAGATAAATAAACAATATGAATTAGTAAATAAATGATATAATATAAGTTAGGTACCAATAAAAAAAGATGGGTTCTGGTTTGTCAAGACTTGAAAGTAGAAGTCTCCTTTAACTTAGAGAAATTAATGCTGTTTACGAGGATTCAAACTGATTTTTTTCGCACCACTTTGCAAGTTTTTTATTTTTTAAGGGCCAAAATCGGAATTTCGTGGGAACAAGGGGTCTAGCAATGGAGAAAATATTTTAAAATATGAATGGAAGAAGGACCTATGTCACGATTTCTAACTAGTTCGGCCACGATTTCGGCATCCTCTTTTGTCTTAACGTTAGGCCACTAGTTCGGCGTCCTCACTTGTCTTACCGTTAGGCCACTAGTTTGGCGTCCTCACCTGTTGTACTTTAGGCCACTAGTTCGGCGTCGGACAGTTACTTTTCTAACACGCAAGATGGGTTTCAATCCCATGGTTAATAACGCTCCTAAATACATAGGTTCAAAACACTGTGCGACGTTGGGAAATGGTCAGTCGGCAGATCTTTGGCAAAGCAGACATGCCGACCGTCTCGTTCTCCCGACGTTAATCCTGAGCTACATGGGATGGCAGATAACGGACAATTCAAATAATCAAGATTATTGGAGGAGTATTCCACATGGGTGAAAACGCATAGACAGCGGATTTTCTCGAAATAGTAACTCAAACTTTAAAATATCAACAGAATCCGATAAACAAGTACCTTCGTTCCATACCGATGGGGGGCACAGGCAGTGGCACGGCGTAGGCAAGCACCCCCAGAAGGTTTTACGTTTGATGTTCATAAAAAAAAGCTCACTAATCACTGAGAAGAGATTCTACTCGGTCACGACTGTCGTTTTGGCGAGCATCAGGATGTGGCATTGGTCGCAAAGGCGGACGGCTTTCGTGGACGGAGGAATCGGCAGGAAATTGTCGGAACAGGCCTTGCAAAATATTTCCCCGCAATGACGGCAGTGGTGCTAAAACAAAAAACACACGAGGATTATAATCCATTACAATGTAATTAAGATGTCATCTACAGGACTGTCCTATTCAAATTTTCGGGGTCCAATCGATTTCACAAGTTAGTATATTGAGTTTTGTTGACATGTTGGATTAGGGATGCCCAAAATAAATGGAAATATCGATATTATTTGTAAAGTATCATGACCGATATTTTTTCTCCTGGAAAATTCAGAACCTAATCCCAAACACCAGCAAATGAATATGGGAACTAAGGTGTAGATAACTGAATTTCAAATCACATACAACCAGACGGTAGCTCGGGTGGAACATACTCATGCCACAGCTTTCAAGGGGGACGACAAAGAACCACAACAACAACACTTTTCCTTCCTTATGTATGAACCGTGGGGTGTCATTCTGCCTTATTGATTTTTTATCCTGGAAAATGTGCCCGAAAATTACTCGAGTCCCCAATCACCATTTCCTTGTAGGTACCCAAGTCCTGGAGATCGGGCATCATTTTGGTCTTTATGCGGTGTAAAATGTTTAAAAAATAACACTGAATTTTCAAACTCGAATTTCCCAGTAATTTAAAAAAAAAACCTTAGTCGAGGCCCAAATTCTGGAGAAATTTGATGAAAAACAATCTATTTAGATGAAAACCACAAGCATATGGATTCATATGCGTTTATTGTGAAGATCGCTGTTTTATGTAGTTATATGCTCGATAAATTTAAATTCTGTTGGTACCAGCCAAAAGGCTTCTTTCAATGTTTACTTTACAGGAAAAAATATGCTAATATGCTCAAATCCGAGCCCTAGTTATCACTGACGAACTGGCCACAACTGTTAGACGTGTGAAGCTTACAACCTAGGAGACCTAGTAGATAGCTTGGTTACCAACAAAACAATCGCTTTGGTAGCTTTTGCCCCGTTGTAGTTTTCACCCCCACCAACCCTATAGGTAGAGCCGCTCTAAGCTGCTAAGAATACAGCCTAAATAGATATCGAATACTAAACAGATATATTTTCCAAATACCTTTGTGAGGACATCCCTAATTTAAATAAAGTTGAACTAATTTTTTAACAAATGTTACAGTTCAAGGCTGCTATGGAATGGAATATCAACACGATGCACTGAATTCGAATCGTATAAGCGTAAAAATGTTCGAAAAGGCAGCATTTAATTTCGAAATGCACGTATCATCCAAGCCGGACGACGAAATCCGCTGGCATCACAAGACGAGCCTCTATTGGGCTGCAAGTGCTTATGGGTGAATTCATACAAAATTTTAATATGATTAAAATACCTAAACGATGATGGCACCGATTTCTCGAAACTCGAGCGCAATAAATCCAGAGGGATTTCCGTTTACATTACCTAATTGTTGGACCTTGGGTTCCTACTACGCTACTGTCAACCGCGGTGGTGTAGTAAATTAATTTACCACATCCCTCGAGATTTTCATTCTACAAGTCATCACGCTAGCGTTTCGTCCTCAGGCAACTACTCCAATTACCCCAATTTAACGCGAACACGGCCATAGGGGGTACAACAGGGCAGTAGGGATTTGAAATCACGACAAAGCTCAGCCAACAACATCGGATGAACATTTTGTGGTTACTGGTGACTCAGTTAGAACCGACAGAATAATCTATTGTTGCTGCTTAGAAGATTGTTTCCCATTTTCGGAACATTCCAATGAAACTATCTGAGTGGTGGTCAGACTTCGAAATAAGGTTGTGCTCAGCTATTTCCGTAGTGCTGTTAGTGCTTCTCGGAGTATCAGTCAACCTTTTTCTATATCCAATGATCGCTTATTACATGACATCAACCATATCTGACGATTGTCAAGTGAATACGGTTAATATCAGTTACAAACTTCCTTGTGAGATTACATCCTGCGCGGAGAGCTGCACATCAGACGAAGAACCCTGCCTGGAATATACTGCTAACGTTGACAACCAGACAATACCATTAGTAGCTGGAATATTCAATTGCGGTGTGTCCATCAACTGTACGTATTTCAAGGATTTCATGCAACCCGGAAAGTTTTTCAGGTGCGAAATATTTCGATACAGAGGGCGCCTAGTGGCATCACCCAAAACCTCATTCAACTATGCAACGAACATAGTTTTAACTTCTCTGTCTCTACTGGCCCTCTTAATTTGTATACTGTACATTGGCTGTCGTAAAATCCTGAAACGAGCGGATCCGGACAGACGGGAAAAGAAGAAACGTCCAAAGCCACCGGAACCAAAATCCTTCTATCAACGGAAACTCATGGAACTGGACAGGCTCAAACAGGAACGACAGGAGCGAGAAAGGATTGCACGATACAGTGATTCTGTTCGAGTAGAAAACCTTAACACGGTCACAGCCCTGGTCTTCAAACCTGCCCCTTCTTGGATGTCCATGTCAATCAATTTGGACTCAGAGACATCACAACCAAGCCAAGGGTAATCCACGGAAACGAGATTACCAAGGTAATAATATTATATTATATTACTAGGGGTATGATTGGACATCGTTTATGAGGTTATCGTATGAGGGTAAAGCCCCAACAAAGTGAGCATGAATGGTGTGGCAAAATAGTAGGTACGCAATTAGTGAATCACGGGGACTTCCCGAAGCACGAAAATTTCGTGCATAATATGCACGGTGATATATTATATCACATTCCCGTCCATCACCTATCAATAATGCAACCCATGGTTCACTCGGAACCTACGTAGCAACCCGTCAACTTTTCAATTGTTCTTAATAACAACCTCGAATCGAAGGCTCGCAAAAGAAACTCCCACCTAACCGACGATCTTCAACTTCGGAACGGGTTATCGCAAAGAAATCGTTTTGGACTCGTTGAAATCAACGTAAAAAGCTCGTTTTAACCGACGTAGTTCTGTTAAAAACAGACGCCAAAAGTTGTACCGCGTTTCGGCATTCCGCAAATTTCCCTAGTTGGTATGGGTAATTGTTTACTATTACTTTGTCACATTCAACTTGTTTGCTACTTGAATATGTTATCAGCAATGGCCTACAAACGACAGATAAACATGTTTGTTGGCCCGGAAAAGTAAAAAAAGTAAGATACCTACTTACTTCAGAAGTCGTCTTGAGGTACTGGCGTTGGAGAACGGAGATGTTTCACAAGGTGGCGATTGGGTATTGCCTTCGCCGTTGTACAAGTGGCCAATGGCTTTAAAAAGAGCGTGAATACGGCTATTGTAGTCTGGATATGTTCTTCTAAAGATAAATTCTGCAAGGTGCCCAACTAAGGATCTTAGATGATGTTTCCTGTTCCCGTACCGTGGCACAGTACCTCATCTGAAGACGACTTCTAAAGTAAGTATCTTACTTTTTTTACTTTTCCGGGCCTTAATAAATGTAAATTCTTTATTAACAAACATAAATATGTCAAATGTCTTCATACTAAAAAAGTTAGAGGTGACAAAGTAATAGTAAACAATTACCGTCCGTTGGACTTCGCCAAAAAATTAGGGGTTCCCATTTAAAATAAGAAAGTTGCGCACAAATGCGCCAGTTTGTGCGCATTTTGGGAGGATCTCAATCCTACCAGTAGAAGGGGTCAGAGAGGCCGTATGGAGAGGGAAACGTCGCCGTATTTTTATAATTTACCGTTTAGGAGGAGCAGACGCATGCGGGATAGATGATCAAGACAGACAATCCCTAAATTTCGTTTTCTCTCTGCTCGCTGTCAAAACCTCCCAATCGTCAGAATTCGTTCTTTCGGGATTTAGTATTACAATTTGGATCTCCAGGTTGGATCTACAGTGGAAACGCCGACTCAAACAGACAGTAAACAACGAAGATAGGAAGAGTTGCGTGGATTGGCGCGCATCAGAAATTGCGCTCAATAGGCTTATCGGACGAAAAATGGGCTCAGGAATCCAAATTCGACGAAAATTTGGGGGTTTCCATTTAAAAGAAGAAAGTTGGCGCGCATTTTAGAGGGATCTCAACCCCCCCCAGTAGGTTATGTCTGGGAGGCCGAGTCGGTAGAAAAACAAATCAGTGTTTTTATCACTTCTGATTTCAGAGGAGAAGGCATGAGACATACATACATACAGAGACGGTCTGAATTAGCGGTGCCAATAGATAATATTATAGAAGTTGTACGGTATACGAATCTCCTTGAAAAAATGTCTCCATGAACTACTCTCAACAGAGAATACAAAACGACGTATGTCCGGCATGTGAACCCAATCCTATATTTTCGCGAAGAAGTGGGTATGTACGAAGGATACAAACTGATGACGAAAGTCACAGGCTCGAAATAGAAATAAAATTATTTCAGGACATAAGTTGGTAAGCCTGCGCAGCTGAATACATCGGATTTCAAACGCCACTTAGAATGTATCCTAAACATTACAGCACATCTCGTTGTTGACTCAAACATACAGCAGTGGCGTAACGAACCTTTCTTCTGGTCAGGTTGAAATCTCTCGTGCAGGATTTGCAGTTCGAAGCATCTCTGTCGGACGCCCAATTCGATCCACTCGGTGATTCGGTCATACATTGGTTGACTTCTTCTGTCAGTTCCGTGACGCGCAATTTCGAGTCGCTCAAATGCCTGCCAAGTTCTTCGAGCGTTTCCTCTTGCTCGCGACACTTTTCATCCAACTTATATTTCTCTTCTTGCAGCGAAACGTAATTCTAAAATAAATTAACGGCTCAACTAAGTGCTCTCATGAACAAGTTTCCTCAAACTTAAAATTATCACGAAGAACTTACCTTTGCTAAAGTCCGCAACTGATTCACCTCAACTTGAAGTTCATTAATCCTATTCTTGTCAACTTGAATGGCATGCTCCAAAGTCTGCCGCAAATCCCGTTCCTGCCTGAGCGCTTCAGAGGTCTCAGACACTTTTTGCAACGCTTGCTCGGCTTCAGTTTTATCCCGTTCGACTTCTTTTTGTCTAGAAAGTGTCGACCGCAAAATAATAAAAAGGAAGCAAACATAAAAAAACGTCAACAAAAATAGAAAATTATAAACAAAAATTAGACTGTCAGGGTCAAGCAAAGACAATAATTGGTTTGAGTTTATATTATACATGGAAATAAGTTTTATACATCACGAAATACTCCTAATGAGAAGCTAATTTGTTTCCAGCAGAAAAAGCTCCACTAGATTCAATTTTTTTGCCTCCAAATAAGTTGAGAGCGGCACCTATTACGCCTAGAACATACAGGTTTTCTTCAATTTATGAATAACCGTAGAAACGGCAGAACTATGGAGTATATACATATAAATCATATACATAGACCCTTTGGCTGAAAAATCAAAGGGGGTTTCATATTTATACTTGAAAAATTGCTCATATACCACTTGAATCGAATTTGGCTGCCTGTGGTGATGGTGAGCAGTCTCTCGTGTAAGTTTTATTTATTTTTTTCCACAATCAAGCATACAGCAAACATCTTAAAACGCAATGCAAAGTTACAACCCTTACATTTAAATAATGGGATAAAAATAAATTAGATATCATTTTTTTTAGAGGACCATTTTTGAAATTATGTGAATTCCAAAAATACGAGTCATGGAAATCACAAGCAAGAAGTAACTCAGTTTTGGAAATATGCCTGCGATTTATTCCCCTACTTTTTTTAAATTTTCTTATGAGATCTTTCAGAAAGCTGATTGCAAAGCTACAATAAAGAACTTTTTTCTATCTCATATTTCAACTAGTTACTGCTTACTAAATGCCTGAAAATAAAAAGCCGTGAAATTTGTTTCAAGGATTTTCATAAATTTTACGAATTAAAGGCGGAAGGAAGATTTGTGACCAAGCCCAAGTAGTCGGCAAACGTATAAAAGCTGGATAGCTGAAGATGAATAAAAATATATTAAAGTTGTGGAGTCTGTAATTCCGCCAGGAGGTGATACAATTTATTAACTTTACTAATTATTAAAACCACCGTTTCAAATAATGAGGGCTTTAAATTTGGAATCACTCCCAGGCTTTGGTTCATAAGTCACAAATCCTCGCGAAACATTAGGAGTAACCATAGGTATACAAGTGAATTTGTGTAATATAAAAATAACTAGTACATACTTGTCGCCCATGATTTGTAACGTGTCAGTCATTGCACAGGTCTTTGCCTCCAGCTTGGAAATGAGCTCCGTTTTGTGTTTCAGGGACGATTCATTTTCCTGGGAACCGGTGCAACACTTGTGAGCTACAAATCACAGCACAACTTCCACTTGGGAGAGCGAGCATCAAAGGCATCTCCACAACCAATTTCACATTTCCAAAGAAAATATTCTCTAGCCATGATACAACCACAACCTTTGAGAGTCAACCAACAAATTTATGGCACATTCTGTAATGCATTTCATTGAATACAGCATATTAATTTTATTGTTTTTATTATTATTAAAATTTTGAACAGATGGTCATAGGACAAAAACCCTATCGGGATTAGTGAAAACTGATTGAGGTAAATAAAGAGGAGGTGGCTAGTCTGGGAAGCAGTGACTCTTCGATTCATCACAAATTTCAGTTCATCATTACCTTGCAGAAGGCAAGAATATAATCATCAAGTCTCTGTGGAAGATCCCCCTCAACAACTTAAGCCACAAATACTGGTTTTGCTTATAGGCTTTTATCCCTAGCAGGGAAGGTCGTTTGAGGAGTGATAAACCCTGCATTATCGACAGCGCAGATTCTACATGAACAAACCTTTATTTGGCACGTGTTCTACATAGTTTGACGGGACGCTGCCCAGTGGGATGCTCATGATCAAGCCGTACAACTTGATGTTTCAATATTCTTCTTTCCACTCATATTTTAACTGACTTTCTAATTATCATCCAACTTTATGCTTCAAGCCCTTATGAAGGCAATAAATAACCCAAAACGTTGGCTTAGAGACCGAAGACTCAGACAGTCTGATAACTTGCGACTGCATGCTTTTCAGGGCAAAAAGTTTGATGGCGAGTGCCAAGAACCGATCAGAGAGTGTGATGAACCGATACCTGCCCGTGTAGGAAATGTGGAAAATTGTCAAGATAAAACAGAGGATTATCCAAAATGGGTTGGGTGTTAACGACAGTCTCAAAACGCACTCCAAACACTCGCCCATGTAGAGAATACATAGTTCAGCAAGTACTTTACAACCAGAAAACTACCATTCATTTTCACTCACTCGCACTCGAACAAGAAAGGCAATAGAAAAATACATGAGTAATAGAAAATTGCTTCTTATAAAAACTCCACTAAATTCTCACACCTTACAAATTAGATATATTGGCCAGGACCCTAGTTTTAACGTAAACTCATAGAAGTTACACAGACCAAAAGCCGAAAAAACGCAGGATTTGCAAGAGGAAACAGCAACAATAAGCAGAGCCAACAGAAATAGAAAAACCGTCACAGATGAACCCATGAAATTTAACGGTCGAATAACCAGAGCTCAAATGAAAAGATAAAAACCATTGGTTGGCACCTATTCTATTACAAAAGGGGCAATAAAGAATTAACAAGCAATACAAACAAGAAAACAACAGGAAAATTAACAAGTGACATCAACAGTACCTAAGTCAAGTGCTCTTTTCTGCTCATGACAAATGAATATTTGCAGAAATTTCAAGGTTACGACATGTGGTAAAAACTACCTCAACAGATATAACGTATAGACCAAGCTATAATATATCACAACGTGTTGTTAAACTAGGAGAAAAAAAAAGGAAAACCAATAGCGCTTCGGAATTAATTCGGAGCTCTAGCTTTTTCTTGACATTTGACGAGTCCATCGAGGAGTTTGCCAATTTCCATGGTCTTGTTCTGAAGACGCGTTACCATCTCACCCTTCTCGGTCAATTCCGATTCACATTCCTTGAAAAGATCGGCCCAAGGCAAAAGAAAGAGAGATAGAATCCCGAAAAATGTGAGAAAAAGATCCGACAAAAAAATGTGCGAATGAGGTGTCCAAAAGAAAGAACAAAACCAAAAAGCGAACAATAAGCAAACCAAAGGAACCGAGCAAACCGAAAAGACGGACTAAGGAGTGACGAAGGTGGTAGAAATGAGAAAAATACCGACAGAGAGAAAAAGTGAGAGAGAGATATACAGGCGAAAAATATGGAATGAAGAACAAGATGGCAGAAGAAAATCAACCATAAACGACTTAACAGGAAAAGTTGTACCTAAAAACCACATTGAAAAATAATAAACAAAAATTGCGAACATTCATTCTCATTCATAAGTATCTGGAGACGTTTACAACTATCATTAATCCTACATCATAACTTTTTGTAAGCACAAGAAGGATCATGCAGCACTAAGAGGGTTTATCAAAATTTAATGTCATCGGGAAAAATGGAAAGAGTAAGCGAAAAAATGCGCACGACAACGAGATATTATCTCGTTTTATGTTTTTGTTTTTTCGACTTGGTTTTAGTGAAAGGGGATTACGGGGGATAGGGGGCATGTTTATTCGGGTTCTCCGCTCACAAGGAATCGACACAATTTGTCGATGTTAAGTCATAGGTACCTAACCTTCGACTTGAAATGTATCAACAGATGAATTCAGTCTGAAACGGCACCATTCAACTAGCCGAAAGTAGAAAGGCTCACAAACCACCGCTCTTGACGACCTTGAGTCGTAAAGACCTTCGGAAGTTAGGAAAACCTTTTTAGGGATGGGTATCTTTACATCGATATATTGGAAATATCGATATTTCTACAAATAAATCGGCCTTTTTTTAAGTCAAAAACACAGTTCCTTGGTGCTAGAGCGCTCTCTATTTCCTTCCAACTTTTTGATGGAGAAGGAAAAGCCACGAAAAGGGCAATGAAATTAGTCCTTTTTCTCTGGGGGTTTTCTAGTTGGCGAACGTGTCCGTTAGATCAGACCCCCCTCATCACCAGTATCCTAGTTACCTACCTACTTCGCTTTCATGGGCCTTCCCCCACGAGGCGAGTTTTGATAGGAGGACAACTTTCGCCTCCCTACTTTCGTATCATGGAACTTCTACCTAGTTTCACTTCCATCTCACGTATTCAGCCATCTCACGGCCACCTCAACTGCCATCTGTATCTGTATAATTTTAGTGAGTTTCCCAGCTTGGACTTTTCAAGTTCTGTCTTTTAGTTTGTTTTGCCACTTTTTTACGCTTGCAGTGGTGAGCTAAGTAAATTTGTGCCTCTTTTAACACAGAATGTGTTTTTTCCGAGGGTCTTGCGATTTGAAAATGCGTCCATCCCCGTCCGCCCCAGGCCCAAGCATACCTGCTTCTCCGCCCTCCATCACGTACCCTCAACCACTCCCCTGCACTCCTGTTTCCTTTTTGGTTTGACGTTGTTGGGCGTAAGGTAAGTAAAAAGTCAACAAAAATATACCGCCCACAACCAACCCAACCTGCCACCCCAATGGTCCCCCGCCCACCCACCGAGGAGTGCTACTCCTTCTAACGCCAACCCACGCCCCGAGTCAATCCCCTTGGCAGAATTACCAAAAAACACATTTTGTTTGATTGGTTTGATCCTTGATCATAACATTAGGTTACCCTTAAACACTTTAAATAACTCATTCCCGCCCTTATGATACTACCTCTATATACCTCTCTCGAAAAAGTTTGATTATTCTGAATACCATAAACCAAAAAGTATCAGAGTTTATCACTTGGATTTCCCCATATGAAATTTACTATAACGAGAATCACCATGAAGTAATTAAATTGTTGTAGCATTACTTCACATTGATTCACGTGACTTGGGTCAACAAATGTTGACAGTTCGCGTTCCAGGCCAGCAGGTGGGCTGTTCGACAGAACTCAACAGCAATTCAGAGGGCATTGGGACTGCTGTCGACAGCTGTCAACTTTTGTCAACAGACGCCGTCAGACCTGGAACAAACCTAACAATCCGGGGATCTGGGAGTGTCCCCCCAGTACTAAGGTAAAAATATAGTTACAGTAATAATATACAGGAGTGTTGTTGAGGGGGAGAGGGAACGTGAATGAGGGTGGAGAAGCAGGTATGCTTGGGGCTGATGGGACATAAGGGATTTTCAAACCGGGAGACCCTCAGAAAAAAACACATTCTGTATTTAACAAGATATTGGCCAAATTGGCCTGACATGGCGGGGTGGAACGTTGTTACCACAGGTATCCTTTAAACGCCATGGTATTCAACAGGATCGAACCCCTGGCCTCATCATGATGCAGCTCCGAGTGCCTAACGCCCACAACCACTCGGCTTATCTGCCCGCCCAGAAATTTAATGCGTGAATTTTGTGTGACAGTGGAAAACTATGAGATGAATATCTCGTTAAGGAGACCTTGTATTAGGTGACAAGGAGGCCAATGGCAGTACGTAAAATAGGGCACTATAAGGTGAGGGGTGGGAAGTTCGTATGCATAGCAAATAGAAAACTTGGAAAACGTAAAATCTGCTTACCTGCAATTTCCTGTACATGTCCAGATTGATCTGTTTAATATCATCAAGCTGCCTTCGTAATGACACAATTGTATCCTGTTTGTCGTGAATGTCTTTTTCAAGCAGTTTCATGGCAACTTCCATTTCAGCTTTCAAGCTTATCTGGAAAGCCAAACCACAAACGTAGACGCATTCCAACATTTGAACACCAGGATGACCCATTTAATGGAAATACTGACCTGCAAATTCAACTCTCTCTGAACGTCTTCAGTCCGCTTCCTCTCCAGCTCAAGCTCATGCCTTAGATTCTCGACACTCATTGTAGATGTGTCCTTTAGCTCTTTTGTTTCTTTTGCGCCTCCACCCTGTAAAAAATCCAGTAGAATTTTCATATCGCTGAGATAAAGTGCACCTTTAAATGTAGTCCTTTACAAATGGAGACCGTTTACCTACCTCGTCAGTCCGGTCAGAGTTAGAATCCCTCTTCTTCTCGCCCGCTTTAAGCGACTTATTTTCTTCAGTGAGAGACGCTATGTTCTTTTTAGCAATTGCCAGATCTTCTTTCATGAGGGCGTTGGTGGTCGTTAACGACTCTACTTTGGCTTGGAGGTTCCCCACGGTCGCACTGAAATGAAAATTTTATGAATTGGGAGAAAAGGTGTAAGGCTCGTTTGGCGGACACCTAATGCTTACTTCAGGTGCCTGTTGAGCTCTTCAATGTAGTTTTTTTGATCAAGAACTGTTGTCATATTGTCAAGATCAAGATCATCGTCAGGCGTGTCCCCGACGACAGAGTTGTGGTGACTTGATCTTAGGTAGAGAGAAAAATCGATCACTCCTTGTTGACAATCCAAATCTTCTTCCTAAAATAAATCCCGACCTTAGCACAGAAGAGAAGGTCAAATATAAATTAAATCAGAAATCCCTATCGGTGCTTACTTTTACACATAAATTGCAGTCTATAACGTTGAGGCCTACGAGGAGACCAACTATCACAATGGCTTCATCACTCATCAGCAGGGCATCTGGTTCAAAATATTCTGACAATATGTCATCCCGGTGGTCTATAAGGAGCTTCAAGTAATCTCCGAGTTTCTTTTGCATCAAAGCAAGCCGCAACCACGCTCGAGCTCTCCCCATTTGCGTCCTAGAGGCAAAATTGATAACGAGGTATTGGTTTACATTAGCTTCGAGCATTTTTCAACTAGTAATGGGCTAGGGAACCTCATGTCGACTAATTTTTTTTCTGAAAGAACTTCATAATTTGAAGCAATAGCAGTGAGTTTTGAGCTCCTACGGTATTAAACAAATTTCCAGGGCACTTTCGACAATTTCAACTTTGAATCTGGAGGGAAGATTGGTTTCCCCAGGATGGGCTCTCTCATTGGCTGTTAATCTGGCTTTCAGTTCAATGGCTGACAACAGCCAATGAGAGAGCCCATCCTGGGGGATCCAATCTTCTCTCCAGATTCAAAGTTGAAATTTTCGAAAGTGCCCTGGAAATTTGAATTATATCGCATTGTATATAGGAGCCCAAAACTCACTGCTATTGCTTCAAATTATGAAGTTTTTTTTTCTAGAAAAAAATATTAGACAATATCGACTAAGGTGAGATTCCCAAGCCCATTAATCGCCCATGCTGTTTATCAACAGAACAAGTAACGCACCAATCAACAAAACATGGAAATCATATTAAAAGTTCTCAGAGGTTAATTAAGAGTTTACGGTCTCAAATCCACGCACTTTACTGTGGGCAAATCCCGTACACTGCTTGTAATATCCTGGGCTTCTGTAGTAAGTTTTTCCACGACCTGAAGGATGTCCCACAGCTCTTTTTTGGGTCCAAGGAGTCCCTGTCAAGACAAGACAAGACAGGACTACTTAGTACATTAAATTTTGTGGATAATGGGGGCTGAGAAAAATAAACCACTCTGAAGGCCTTTTATAAATTTATATGATAAACTTATACGAGTATAATTGATAACTGCGTATAATTGATATAAATTTATTTACCTTTTTGGGTCTCAGGCCATGACGTAACGCATGTTCTAAAACTATGAAAAAATGTTGCAAAGGCATGTGATCGGAGTCCAACATCCTTCCGAACTTGAGTGAAGTTTCAATCAGTTCCTTAACAATCAGTTTGGAAATGTTGACTAGGTTTCTTCTTTCAATAACCACTGGATCCCTCGCTGCAAAAAAGTGGTTGGAAATAATATAATAAGAGAAAAAATGACGTCAAAGCATACTGTTTCGTTGTGAAAATGCAATGAAAACGGCCAGCGTAACGAACAAATTTATCATACTATGTCTCGTAACTCCCTATATTTTCTGATGCCATAACAGGCCATAGCGAAGCCAAACTCGACAATTATAATGGAACTGCAAGATAATCCAAATTGAGGAATATTACTTTTGCCAATATGGTTAGTATAAAAGACAAATGACGCCTGAGTCTACCAATGAATGGTGGTTCCACCGGCGAAGGGGTGGATGGATCGTGAAATCCATCGTGGAGGAGTTCGACATCGTGGAGCTCCTTGAGGCAAAGCCACTCCCCGTCGACAGACACCCGGAAATTGCACAGGTAGATGGTGTCCTGCGCCCCGGGCACCTCCTCTTCCAGCATTCTCATTTTATCATCAGGCTGTGCATCCGACAATAAAGGAAGTTATTAACGCAAGTGGGCTAGTAAACAAAGACTAAAAAATGATGATATGTTAGGAGGGTCTCGAGAAAAACAACATGCGATGGTGAACTACTGAAGCCCATTCTGATATTAATAATAATAATAATAATAACGATTCCGATTGCCTCATTGCCACGTTTTTAAAAATCGTTCAAGGCATACAAACACAATGGTTTACATGGTGAGCAGCATTTTTTAAGAATAAATGCTTCCTCAAGTTTCAAAATCTATTTGAAAGGGATCCCAGCGACAATAGAAAGAACAAATGAAGAGAGGAGAGGAGGTTATTACGCAGGGCTTTGATTTGAAGGTCATGAAGATTGCGTCAAACTCATCGAAATGTTCGAGTTCAACTATAATCTGAAATTTCGCAGAAAAAGAGAGGCAGAAAACGCCGCGTAGTGCTAGCGCCAAAAAGGAACGAAGAGGATGGTTTGCAACAGAAGTAATCTGACAGTAGGATAAATATATTTGCGGGGAGGAGCCAAATTACATTTTGGCTACACAGGCTCGTTCATGTAATTTGATAATACGATACAATATGTATGGAAAGGAGGTTCTGTGTAATATAACATCATAAAATGTGTTGACAAAACTATGCACCACTAGAGAGCAGTCATAGGGCAACATGATGGACTAAAGTTGTGTAATATGCGAAAAAGGTTGAGATGCAAAACAGCAGGATGGAACTGGGAAGAGATCATTTGGCGGAACGTGTTGATGGAATGCATAATACTTTTGACCTGACCTGATAGAGATGTGACGGCGATTTTCTTTA
Organism: Pilophorus perplexus; assembly: GCA_955831195.1. NCBI lineage: Eukaryota > Metazoa > Arthropoda > Insecta > Hemiptera > Miridae > Pilophorus > Pilophorus perplexus. The sequence goes on from OY037010.1 coordinate 24,168,767, forward strand.
AAAAAGGGAACCGAAAGTGGGGTTTGAAGTTCTCATTGGTGGCGTAGAAACGAAGGGAGGCGGAATATTGATCCGCCTTGTCTTGGGGGTGGGAAATCAATATGGGAGGGCTCCGGCGGCTCTGACTGCACAGCTGTGGTCGGCACGAACTTCCCACATGCGTAACAGGCACTTCCTGGTATTTTTTTCCGAGCAGGTTCCGAGTAGGATGCCAATTATACACGATCATGTTAGAGGGAGTGTTTTCCCTAGCACGTAAAATCGCCCACAATACAGTAAATTTAATCTTTGCGGTTTGTTTGACTTCGCCCGTTTATAATGACAGACCGAATCACTCGTAAATAAGAACAAGAGAGAGTATGTGTACTGTTACATACAGTATGTCTCCCTACCTACAGATATTGTAGTTGGTCAGCTATCATAGTCTGGTATGATCTGAAATGTCCCTGACAAAAATTCTGGAAAATGTCGTCAATCTGTCGTTGGCTAAGCAAACTAAGTCAATCCGCCAGGACGCTCCCGGTTCTTTCCTTTTGAAAAATCTAGAACACCGTGGACACCGTGGTAGATCATACACTGTTACAAGACATCCTTTGAGGTCACCCCTATTGGAGAACGACTAATGAAGGAGTAGTTCACAAAATTTGAAATTGTAAACGTGCGACGGCCATAGTCAAGCTTGTTGGAAGTCTTCCAGCTTCAGAAGTATAATTTTGAGGCTGACAGAAGCAAAAAGACGATTTCAGACGAAGTAGTCTATTTCCACGATAAATAAAATAACAATTTGTAGACGCGTTTCGGTTTACTAAACCATCATCAGTACAATACAGCCACCACCTTACGTTATGTTCTGACAGAAGCAGTTGCAATGATGGTTGCATAACCAGGCCAATGCCTTAACGAGATCATGCTACCCGGGGGGCTAGAAAATTTTTCATTTAATGCTTTCTGAGCCGTGTTGGTAGCGTAGGACTGCATGAGAAACGAAATTGTACAGGAGAACACTAGTCATTCTTTTACGCGTTTAATAGGCCATTTCCACTTTAGTGGTGCAACCACCTGCGAGATTCAATTATGAGGCAATATACGTACACAAGTAAGTACACAATCCAGAACGCTGCCAACTTCACCAGCCGATAAGATATCCAGCCAGGATTCGACATCTAACATGTTAACTTTCAGTAAACGATGACTGACAAAGAGACGCCCTATGGGCTTCGTGTCATGAAAATATTCGCTCATAGATGAAGTGGGCTCATAGATTCTACTACCCATTTGGTATCAGATACCAAATACCAACACCGATTGAGATTGAAACATAGTGAGTTAGGTTACGTTTACCGATGGTGAAGGAGTGTCAGTGTTACCTACTGTTAAAAACGTGAGGTAAAAGTCTCCAGCTAAAATATTAATCCCTCGATTTTTAATTAGTGTTGAACGACGTATGTTCGCTTCCTCCGTTTGCCAATGAACAGGACGTTTTCATTGCACAATACACAAAACAATTACGTGCTAATTGAAACACATATAACTCAGGAAAATTCTTATTTAATAAGAAATTAGAGCTGAAATACGTAGGTGATGATACTACAGATAAAATTTATATCATCAGAAACGTCGTGTCAACAGATCACAAACCACCTTTATCGGTCGACCGGGTCTTGGGGCTCGGATAGATTTTCGCCACGATGAACTCAAACGATCCCACCGACGGCGACCGTGACGTCGACGTTCGCGAATCATTTCCCGACGAAAAGAACCCCCGCTTTTCCAAAGGAGAAGGCGTCTCGTCGTCACCACAGGCAGCCATACCCGACGACAAATCGGAAAAACGGATTCGAGAGTAAAAAGAAAACAAAAGTATAACCTTCCCCATGAATCGATTCTAGAATGGATCGATTGTCCTCGGTGTTGTGTATAATAATAAAAATGTAAACGTGTAAAACATTTTTTAGTACCTAGAATAATAAAAATTTTATTTAATTTTTAGTAGAATAATAAAAAAATTTTAGTAGAATAATAAAAAATTTATTTAATATTAAATATTAATTATTCTGTGGTATATTTCGTCTCAGTAGCTACAATCAAATGGCTTGATAGCAACAAGTGATCAAGAAACGACATTGTGCTTCAAAGTTCATTAAAATTTCTATTCTGATGGCGAAGAAATGTCAATGGCGCCCACACCTAGTATTGGAGGAATGAACACTCATCTTCGAGAACACCTGCCTTATGGTTTCTCTCCCTGAATTTCAAGACACTGAGAAAGTGTAATTGGTAGGTAAGTAATATTAAATTATTTTAATAATAAATTTAAGTAAATAATTATTATAGCGTGGGGACCGGTTTCGAGCAACTAAGCTCATCTACAGCCCTGACAAGAAAACCATTTGTCATTAGCATCAGAGAACCAAAAAATTATATTAGAACCATAAAATTATATTATACTGAAGGTGCACAGTGCAAGTGCAAATAGTGGCAGAGGAGTCGTTCTCGCTCCGTAAACACCTCATTGGATTAGACCTCTGCACCATCGGCAAACAACTACTTCGTTAAATTTATTGGTTGAAAGTATAACTAATATTATTATTCTTTAAATCAATAAATATAAGTATTAAATGTTTAAACATATAAGTTTAACTTTATAACTTAATATTATTATATTTTAATTCAATAAATTTAAATATTAAATATCTCTAATTTTGAGAAAATATTTACAAATGCATACCAACATTATATTTTTAAATATTTTGGTAGGTATTTTTCCGTTATAATCCCCCCCCCCCCCCTCGATTTCGAGTTTTTTACACACCCATACCGATGGCCTTAAGGCACCCAAAGCGGCCGAAACGCAACAAAAATCGAGTGGGGGCGGTATAAGTACCTAAATGTTCCTATGTTCCTAAGTATTTTTTTTTAATAAACTAATAAAAATGTTTGGAACAATTTTTCCATTCTTGAAAAGGTCAGAATTCAGCATTTCTCACAACATATTCGGATTCAGCACCCTTTAAAACCCATAAACCCCAATTTTTAGATCGAAAATCCGTATAGGTACCCGCTGAGCTGTTTTCGAAATGTTAGAGATTTTGAAATGAACGCAGGGCAAATTTGACTTCACACCTCGCCAGGCTGGGCGTCGAGTAGTTGGGCACTGAGCCGCCAGAGCGCTAAATAATAAATCTGAACAGAATCGGAATAAAAACACTCGGCCCGGGTCGATTTTTGAATAACATTCTTTGATAACAACCTCGATGCTCAATTTTCGAATGACCTTCTATAATGATTAACCCGATTTTCGATTTTTGGGGTCAACTTTTCGCGTAGCAAAGTTGGCTGACTTGCGTAGATGAGAGAGAGAGGGATCTCCCGGCCAATCAAAAGACGAAGAAGCAGCCCACGTCATGTACCCTCTCCAGACCTCGGAATTCAAATATCATATTTTTCCTAAGGCCCTATAAATAATTGAAACGGGTTTTCTGCAATATGGACCCGTTTTCTTAACTTTTGAAACCCGCCCTTTGCAGGATAAACATTTTAAAAAATCATTAAAGGAGCTCATTCATATTTTAATGTGTGGCCTTCCTCAACTTAGATGACACATTCAGTGTCTTCCCTCATCTCCTCGGTGGTTTTGGAATTCACGAGAAAAAAACTTCAAATAATTCAGATTTACTTTAATAATAATTACCTACTATTAATAAAATAAAATAATAATGATGATTATTATTATTGTTATTATTTGTTTAAAGAGAGGGTTTTTTCCCTCTTGTTGATTGTTCAACAATCGATAGTCATGATAATCGATACTTTTGAAAAGCTGGCATTTATAACCAGTTGACATCGCTTCATAGCCTTCCAGTTTCATTCGAAAATTTGTTGCACTTCGTAAAAACATGAATTTTCCAAAAGTTATGAATGTTTAGCGATTAAATGATGTTCTGTGGTTTTTTCCTCTGTTCCGTATTGTGAGCGTTGCGGTACTTTCGACGTTTAGATAGTTTGTATAAAGATTTTTCTTCACGATGAATCACGGACAGCCAACCATGTCCTTCTCCATTTCGGCTCCTGGCAAAGTGATTTTGATCGGCGAGCACAGCGTTTTGTACAAAAAACAAGGCCTGGCCGCGTCTATAAACAAACGCACGTATCTTCATTTCAAAGAGCACAAACAGGCGCACGACCAAATCACATTCAAGTTGTTGGATAAGGTCAGCGAATGGGATTTCAAGAGTGTCTACAACCTCATCATCCTCGACAAGCCTCTGAGTGTTGGGATGAAGGAGTTTTCCATTTTCACGCCGGAGCTTCTCAGGCATGAGGAGTTTGTGGATTTGATACAGGTAAAATTGAAGGTGTTCTAGAAATAATTCAAAATAATAATGCAATTATTGCATTACGCAAAGCAGTATTATCACCGTATCGCTTTATTTCAGGAATTCGTTAATCAGAAAGTCGAAGACGGGACTGCTGTTCAAAAAGCTCTTGTCTCCGTGTTCTACGTCGTCCTCGGGATGCTCTGGTGCACCGACATCAACATGACACCATTCGACATCGAAGTGACTACCGACTTGACGATTGGTGCTGGGACCGGAAGCTCGGCTTCGTTCGCCACCTGCATTGCCGGCGCCGTTTACCACTACATTCGGATGAAGGCACACGAGAAACATGGCAGTGGAGAATACAATATATCGTACGAAATGTTCAAACCGTACAAAATGGCTCTGTCTACCCATTTCTGTGGTTTCTCTGATGAAGTAAGGTTACTAGCATTCAACCGCCTTAAAACCCGCTTCGAAACACTCTTCAATCTATTTCTTGCTTGTAGGACAGAGAAGTCATCAACAAATGGGCTTTTTGCGTCGAGAAAATTATGCATGGGACCCCATCTGGCCTCGACAATACGGTTTGCACTTTTGGCAATGCTGTTCTCATCAACCCACCTGACCGGAAGGAAGACGAATCTAACCTCAAAGTGCTTAACATATTTCCATCTTTGAGGATTCTTTTAGTGAACACAGGTGCGTTTTAAATGCATATAATTACGTTCTGTTGTTATTGAACCCTTTCATCGCGTCTGTGGAAAATCTGAGCTTGAATAGAGATGGTAATCAATCCCATTCACTGTACCTTCAACTTCTTTTCTTCTCTAAATGGATGTCGGATGACCCTTGGACCGGTTTTGGTTACGGTTATACATCTTTTCAGCCCGAAAAGGGTAACTTGAATTGGTAATTTGTTCTACTAGCTTTTAAATCTTTCAGATATTCCTTACCGTCTAACCAGTCACCTAATTACGAATTCCAGTTTAAATTAAGAACCAACACGGCTTTCACTCGTTCAGCGTTATCTCTGACCTCGTTAACAGTTACCTATAGTGTCCGACACGTGGGCAACCTATTTTGCAATGAACCGTGTGAAAGCTGTGTGCCATGTTTATCTGGCGTATTGAGCGTTACCCAACTGACTCCCAGAGGATCGGGCTGAAAACCTTGCGGGCTCAACTAGTTGGTGAACCGAGTATTTTGTCAAAATTTCAGATTTCAAAAAATGCTTACTGCCCCATTTGTAGCGTCTTAGATCCCACCGTGAGGATCTGGAACTTACAATAATGGATTCTACGTCCAAAAATACTTAGAAAGATAAATGAAAAACGACACCCCACTTGAACTTCCACCTGAAATCCTTCAAATACTGTGAAGTCAAGGAAAACCGGATGGGGGCTGCCGGATGATGACAATAGAAAAAAAGAAGGAAATTACTGTCATGTTGCCTCAGGAGTTTTTTTTTTTTGCCCAATGGAGCTATACCTCACGAAACGGAGTCCACGTAAACGGCCCTCTTCGAAAAGCCATTTGTCGAAAGGGCTTGCTCCGATCTATAGATGCGTTTTTATCGTGCTTCTATAGAGTGCACGATCAGTACAGATATGTTTTAACATGGTACATGTTTTTATTGATTAAATTTTATACACCACGGGCTCGCCCAATATACAAAGATGATATTATCTTTGTTTAATTTCTTATTCATAATATTATAATATAATAAATATTATGTATAAGAAATTAAATTATCGACTACTATGTAACAGAAAATAGATTGATGTCATTTTGCCTCCGCCTAGTCTCCTTGTGACTGGAGATGCAATTCTTGCGTTGTAATGAACTTCAGATCCGACTGCTGATGATTATGAGGGATTTTACGATCTATCAGCCCGAACCCAACTAAAATTATTCCAGAAAAGCAGCGTTTTAGCGAAAAATTACGCTAGGAATGGCAAAAACCTGATAACCGCCAAAATGTCAGTTAGCCGTTGTTGCAGTTTTAACCACACCTGCACGTCCTAAAAGGGAAGGAAAATTTGTGGAAATCACCCACTGAGCTTCTGTAACCACTGGGAGTCAGTTGGGACAGTTCTTTCAGTTTTCTCCCGTGGCGAGTCAGCTGGGACTGTCGTCCTCCGAGGAGTCAGTTGGGCGGCACCCAGCGTATTTTCTTATTCTCGCCACTCTCCTCATCTAACTGAAATAATCTATCTCAATAATAAATAACTAAATATTTTCCATTTATCCGTAGATGTTCCCCGAAAGACGATTGACCTTGCTAGAAAAGTGGCCGATCTCAAGAGAACATGTCCAGGTCCTGCAGGTGCTGTCATAGACGCTATGGGTGTCACAGCAGACGAATTTATACGTATTTTCCTGACGTTGAATGACAATGTCGAACCCCCAGAAAACAATGAAAGCGCATTCAAACAGCTTGAGGTACGAACCTATTACATTATTAAATTACATACATTTTATTTACCTATTCCACGATCACTTGGAACAGTTGTAAACCGGCTTCGGTTTGTTATTTGTAGTTAAATTATTGAGTATGACATGAATCTTGCTTTTTCAGACTCTTGTAGATCTTCAACACGGCCTCTTGAGCACTCTCGGCGTCTCCCATCCGCGACTTGACGAGATCTGCTACATAACCAGAAGGCGAGGCCTCCATTCGAAACTGACCGGAGCCGGAGGCGGCGGCTACGCTTACACTTTCATACCTCCCGACACCCCTGAAGACGTCATTGGCGCTACGGTGGCAGATCTTTCATCGGCTGGCTTCAGGGTGGATGACATTATTGTCAGTGGGGAAGGGCTCGCCATTGACTTCAAATGAACCATCTTTCTACCTGTTGTAAGCCTTACTGTTTTTTTGCTCTTGTTTTTTAATCAAATAAAGCAACTTCATGGAAGTTGTAAATCACTCTTGAAATGTAAGTTCGCATAAGTTTTTTTTTTTTTACATTTCTTATGAAGAAATTATGAGGTTCCCTAGGAAGCTAATTACCGATGATTGGGAACCCATTCAACAATGACATTTCAAGCATCTCGCTGAATGTTCCAACAGTGCGGTTTCGTGGGTTTTGCTGTCATTCGACATTACTGAGACACTCTCACTCAAAAGCACGCCTTTCAATACAACATGGTCAACAAAAATTTTTTAATATGCTACAGGTTTGAGCGTTTCAGCATGGCTGCTTCACTGTTTAACGTAGTGCTGCACTGTTTAAATGATTAAGCTGTAACCATCCAGCCAGTATGCTTCAATGTCGGAAAAACTTTCCCGGTAAACACTTTTCCAGCCAAAACGGATCCAGGGAGAAAACTTTCCCAAGTAAAAGTGTATGAAATAATCAATGAAATAACCTACTTAGGGAAATTCGAGCAAACAGTTGGGGTCATTTAAAAGCCAGCCTTACACCAATAAACCCCGCACCCTTCAAGAGTTAAAGGCTTCAATTGAGACGGAAATTCGATCAATTCCGACTGATATGCTTGAACGAGCTATGTGAAACGTGAAGGGCCAACTCCATGAATGCATCCCCCAAGAAGGAAGACATTTAATGGACATAACCTTTCATAATTAACAAAATTTGTTTTGTTCGACAAATTTCCATTGTTACTTGACGTTTTAAAATTTATTTCAATCCTATATTTTCAAAATTGACGATTTGGCGACTATTTAAAATCCACCCAGCTTATCTGCACCACCCTGTATAATGTAAATGGCGATGAAGACGAAGAAGACACCAACGACACTTGAGAGCATGAGAAAGAGTCGAATATTTTGCTCGTCTGCACGAATTCCCCTAAAGAGTTGATTAGTCCCTATTTCGTACACTGTTACTTGGGAAAGTTTTTTCCGTGGTGATGTTTTGGCTGGGAAAGTATTTTCTGGAATGTGAAAGTTTTCCGTACACCAGAATGATTACGAATACATGGATAGGAAGCACACCACTTGATTTAACCATTTGGCAACTTCTGATTCAAGCATGTATGACTGCATGCAGGGAAGGTGCGAGGTCTACGAGCTTGGTTGTCCTTTGCATGCAACAAAAGGCCTCTAAGTTTGGTTGCTAGGTACTCGTCACAATAGGTAGAAATAGTAGACTGGTGTGTGCTGAAGTGACTTCTTTATTAATTTATTCCAATATTTACCTATTAGTCTATAAAATTTCTAAAACTGAGCTAAGCAAAAGCTACTGCTTGTGTAAAATAAACACGCCTTCGATGATATAGTGGGTTATTCATAATACAATTACTCATGCTTTTCCTGTTGTGATGTTGAATAATATATTATAGTGCTAGCTTTGAGAATACACAAATTGTCACGGGCTTTGAGTCTTCCATTCCTTACGCATTTTCAAAATGCTGTGATAATTTCTGCTATGCTAAATGTTTCAGTTTTACGAAGAGGGACAAGTGCTCTTGACTGATTACTTGCTAAGAATGAAATTGTTTGTTTTGATATTTTATCTAAAAATTACATAAGGAGAGAAGATTATTTGTACATTTGACATCATGCGTACTGTGCGGTGCCTGAATTATGAATTAATTTTTTACTGTAATTTTTGTACTGAAATAAATTTTATTTTCGTCGACTGCAAATTCTTTGTTATTATTCCCTTATACGTTCTTCATGCTCTCCGTTGGTAACACACACTGGCAGTTTGTGTAGAATTTCTGTACATTTATGATGTTCTGTGTACCTACACCGTACAAGCATCACTGTAAGCAAGGCACGGTGTGTCTACTTCCATAAAACGGTATCTTGGAATTGACTGTTTTCTCCTCCAGTTTGTTTCTTGGCCAGAAAAAGGCGATTGCCGCTTTTGAAACCCAATAAACGATTTCTGTGATGCTTAGAATGCTGCCGCCTAGGAACAGCCCTCCGATTCCACCCAAGTTGGCTGTCAAAATACACGTTGAACGAAATTATTGTAAACATAGTCTTACCCGTATTAGATCATCGTGTGACTGGGAAGAATACTTGCCCAATATTTGAATGAAATCGTAAGTGACGTCCCTGGTATACATAACTGCCCCTGGGGTGGTATAGTATACGTCAATAAATCCGTCAAAACCGTTTTGTTTAGCTTCTTCATAAGTGAGCTCTTTCGTAGCGTCGATGTTTACTTCGTACCTTGAAATAAAACGCAAATTCATGTTGCGTCAACTCGCTCGTCTGTTCGCATGACTCACCGAACTTCGTTGCAAGTCGGCCGGCAGTTCTGACAAACCAGTTGATTCTCACTGCCCAGTAAGTCCGTTTTAAAGCCCACTGGTGGTAGAAAGAATCGCAGTTCACCTTGAAGGGATATGAGAGAAACTTTGACAGGCAACTTTGATGGACCTCTCCAAATTGCGTCATCATCGACAACATCGTGAAAACGAAACTTACTCGATGCATTCACGATGCACTGAAGTTGAAGCGAATTGCAAACGGGCGCTGAATTATCTGAGAACATTATCATCTTTATAACAAACACACACATCCTCACCCGCAGTGTACGGTACATACCTACACTCGTCGAAAAATACTCTGTATGTGTACTAACGCGATATTTTTCGACGATTTTAATTATTGTTTCTTACTGTAAAATCGATTTAAATAGTACGGCAGACAAAAGCATTTGTGAAGCATAAACGCCATTCTGCATTCCATCAGGCAGGTTTGTTGCGAAAATGATCGAGCGATCTTTGTGTTTTCTACTTCCTCTTTGAAGATGCAGCCTCTCTGCTGTAAAGCAAAAAATGCCATCTGTATCATTTTGTAATATCGATTTGGTGTCAAAGTTTGTTTTTATCGCCCTCACTTCGATAGTAAATCGTTTTATTCTCTCTGTACTCATCGTGATCGTAGGTTTGACCTCAACGTTCAGCTTGTTCATTCCGTTTAGGGGAATCAGGTTGAATATGCCGGGTTGAGGAAAGTCATTTGGGTGAAAAACTTGAACCTAGTAGACACAAATGCGGTAGTTTGCACCTCAGAGGTTTACAGCTGATTTAGTGTTGTAAGTCGCTGAAGTGATGTCTATTAGTGCACGAACCTTGATTTTTGGGCCATCTGTGAAATCTAGCGACGGATATTTTTTAGGGTCCATCACTTTGAAGTACACCTGAAGGCCCGTGGATGGCCCGTAACCATTTGCCATTTCCAACTGGCATCCCTTGTAGTTGACGTTGTGAGCATCGAAATATCTGCTACTCGGAAAAGATGAATAGCATTTTTCATGTAAATTAATCAACTGTGATTCACTAAAACAGGAATGCGCCTGAGCATTACCACGAGCTGTTGAGTCCTTCTGAGGTAAGAGAGTTGAAGGAATAACAGAAACCTTCCTCGGATCTTTGCAGAGAAAACAATTTTCTGCAGCAGTTGGTTTCGTTCCCCTGCCAGTAACAATATCTAAACAAGTCCTCGCATTTCGGAAGTGACTGGAAACAGAAATTTTGTGATTTACTTCTACCAAACACTTCAGGGTGGATCACCGAAAAGTGACACGATTGGTGAAGTTAGTTTCTTCATGCAGGCAACAGAGATCGCAAAAATCGTGCGTTAGACAGGCGATGTTGTCTGGGGTCTCTTCCCAGAGGCTGCTGAAGAAATCTGTTTGGTGGAGGATTGGAGCCTGGGCTTCAGAGTTGCCAATCGTTGCTCAAGAATTACTCTCCAGGCTATTGCTTCCCAACAACGAGGAAGAACACCAGGAGCCAGATGAATGAAGGCAAATCCCGGAACAGAACGATTAATACCCAAGAACAGTAACAAATCTTCAATTCAATATCCCATAAAGCCTATTCGGGCTTTAATCGAGGTAATATGTGCATTTGATTAACCCGCCCTAAATATATTCGCTGATTTTCTCCTCCTCATAGGTGGATTTGTGCAAAATTTACCATGCAAACGAGATTTTACCCATGCAATATAGAATCGAATGCCACCAAACGATATGGACGACGGTGGACGAGCACGCACCTCTGAAAATGTAGACAAAAAATTGTGCATTCATCATACGTACAAGCTGTGATATTTTGCCTAGATAAAAAATTGAGCTTTTCGTAGATTAGATTCGATTTCGTTAGATTCACTCTTCAATTACGAAAATCAAAATTTGATTTAATGCTCACTCTATACAATGTCATGTCATGCTCAATGCTCACTCAATACGCTCAAATTGAAACGCTCACGTAATACATCAGAGCGGTGATGTTAACGTTTGCTAACTGAGGAAGTAGATCTTCGCAGTATTTAAAATAATTTTCCATCTGTATGTAAAGGGGGTGTTGTAGCAACATCAGAAACTTGTAGAATTCATTCAGTGACGTTTGATTGAGCACTGTAGGATCCTTCAGGTGCCTGATTATTATCAAAAATTCAAATTGCTTATACGCTTTTTAACAACGTTGAAAGACAATATTAATACTAAAACTGGCCTGGAAAGGTATTCTGACGCCTTCATCAGCATTATCTTGTTTGAAGGGCACAAAACCACTGCAGGAAACCAAACCTTCTCCAACGGATACTGAGTGTCGTTGATTGTGATGGCTATTGGATTTTTAACGATGTTCAAATAACTACTGATCGCCAAATAACCTGCGCATGTCGCACTGAGAAGTAATATCAGTACCCATATTAACCTGCGGGAAGAGTTTAATTTGAGGCAGAGGCTATATGTGAGCAGTAATAGCATACTATGCTACTCTGCGCTATGCCTGGACTGAGCACGAGAGCATGTTTTTTGAGTTTGAAAGGTGCAATATTCTTTGGGTGGTATATGTCTATTCGTGCACTAACCTGTGACAAGAAGATTCATTTTCTTTGAATATTTGAGAAAAGCCGTGAATAGTGGACGCTTCAGCAAACTCCTTCATATAGTTCTCAACTTTCCTTTTTCTCTTATTATTTGAGCGACCTTTGTAAGGCTCTTCAGGGGATTTCCCTCTGCTTTTAGATTTTTTCCGGCTCAAATGTCCAATTTCCATTTCAAGTTTTTATTAAACTTGAAGGGGCCAATAACAACAAGCACGGTTATTGAATCATCGAACGTACACGTAACTCATTTAAAAATAATTTTTAAATGAGTTACGTGTACGTTGGACAATTATCGTTGGACAATTATTGTCCAATGATCTTTAGTTGTAAAAAATCAGATGGTTGTCTCCGGTTCCGTAGAACCTAAAAAAAAAAATAAAAGAAAAAGAATTCCCCAAAATGCTCAATTGTAAAGTAAACTGACACAACAGCTCACGTTTTTTATCACATTTCTGCGAGAAAAAAAAAAAAAAAAAAAAAAAAATGAAACATTCAAGTTTGCGCAAGTGGTTCCCGACTCAACACTCACACGTTGAAATAAGTGAAGTTAAGTGAAAATATGCCAGCGTATCATTAATTGTCAATTATCCTGCGCTCGTTTCTAATATAAAAAAATAAATAAATAACGTTGGTTTAAACTAAATTAATAGTGCAGGATAAACTGGCTGGCAAGTTCGAGCTCCTACCGAGAGGTGTTTCAGTACATCTTGAAACACTCCAAAGAATATAAAACGAATAATAGAACACACGGTAGCACATACCTTCTGTGTGTTTAAAATATACGCAGTGTACGAACAAAGAGAAGCGCTGTCGAATTTTGGGATCCCTTCTCTGTGGTTTAAATTCCCTTTGGACCTAATCGCAGTGTCTTTTTCTTCTCAACACAATTTACTTAACTTTAATACATAATATTATTATAATGCCTTCTTTCTGAATGTCTACTCCAGATTTAACGCTCGTACGCATACCTTCTCTGTACTGTCTTATGAATTCCATGTATTCGGTAGGTCCTGATGGTTTTCCTCTCTTTTGCTCAAGAAATTTCGCAACCACCAGTTGGGGACCACCAAAGATATATACCTCAAAGATATAGGTATACCTATAGAGGTATATATCTTGAGCTATGGTATAGCTTGATATATGGTGAGCTTTATACGTTGCTCCGACGGCACCACACTCACAAATAATGACAATTTTTACCGAAAGTTCAATATATCCTCCCACTGAGCCACGCATGAATCTCAAAACCAACATATTTTCGATGGTTTACCGATTTCCTAACATACCAATCAGGTCACAAATCACCAATCGTCCTCAAATACAACGTCAATTTTCGGGATAATCTAAACAGAGTATTACAACATGCGTAATGCTAATCAAACAACCTGGCTAACCGTAAATTATAGAAATGTAGACAGAACACCACAATTTGTCAAGGTTTCTCAAATTTATGTGGATCTTCATGAGGAGTTTTAAAGGTCAGCATTATTTACTTCTCTTGCACAAACAACGTCGTAGAGGCTTCTTTCCGACAAAATTGATACATCATCATAGCTAGGCATCAGATTTGCATTTACCACACATTCAACATTTAATTAAATATGAAAGCTGAGGGAAACCCTCCGTCATTCAAATCTAAACAGTTGCTTAAAATGACTCAAGGGTAGGACATTCACCAAAAATCACCGAAAATGATCAGTGAAAACTAACGGAAATGATGCGAGACTTCCATGACCGTCTCAATCGCTTCACAAAGAACAAAAATTGCGATATGGTTTTTAGCATGGAACAAACTCGGAACACCAAGTTCACCCCGAGCAAGAGGATTCATAAGATGAGCTGTTCAAAATGAGACCACCCTCATGAAATGTTTCTGGAAGGGTTGCGCTAAAATTATGGGAGAAACACGTTTGCGGGAAATAGCGTGGTTCTAGGGCACGTTTGCGGGTAGATTACCGACACGTTTGCCGGAACTGTAGTTTTTTTTAGGAAATGGAGACTCTTCTTAATATTCAGCTTCATGCCATTCTTAGTGAAGAATCACAGCGTCAGGTTGTTGAGTCTACTCTTCCTCTAATCCTCCTCTTCGGGTTCGGGCGTGGCGTATTTTGTTACAATTGTGAGGTAGGCCATTTTTTCATCATTTTGTAGATATCCTTCCCAACAATCTAACAGAAATCCAGTATTTTGTCAAAATTTCTGGTTTAAAAAAAAAGTTCTTACTGTCAAAAACGGAGGACGGACATTTCGTCTTAGGAATCTCCGTGTCATGAATTTTCGATCTCCGTCGCGATCTCAAAGGTAGGTGTATTCATACTAAATTAATAATAAACCAAAATGATACAGAACATCGTTGGTTGGGTCTTTTGATTACATGGATTATCTATTCTCAGACTTGTCTGAATACGGCACTTTTATCACATCACGTAATCACAGATGACTCCGCTTGAAATCCTGCCCCTGATTGGCCGATTCTAATGATGGCATGTAAAGTCACTCTCAACAGTGACTCTTAAGGGTTTCCTAAGAGATGCGCCGACCTTAGAGGCGTCCTAACCTTAGGGAATCCTTTGTTAAGGAAGCCTTAAGTTTAGGAAGGTCTTTGAAACGCGATTTGTCAAGGTCACTCCCTTAGCACTCGTCACCTCCTTAGGAGCTGTTAAAGGAGCGTTTTTGAATACGGCCCTTTGTCTTTGATTTGTTTTCGGGGTGGGTTTCTACAACCCTTCGGGATTGATCTAATCTTGAGGCTCGACTCGGCCTGGACTTCTTCCAATGTTTTAATAACGTGGTGTACCTATGTTGGGATGTGGGTTGTAAAACTGGCGGTTAAAGTCTCTGAAAATTACAGCTGTGAATGTTGCAAGTGGGAAACTCTGCCTTAATGGCGTTATGTGCTCCTAGTTAAAAGAGAATTCAGAGAGAAGAGCACAAGAACCAAGTTTCAAATCGGAGTTCCCACAATCGTGTCCCGCAAACGGGTCGCATTCACCGAGGCCCGCCTGTCTCCGATTCCCGCAAACGTGTTACAGCCAAAAATATGTCACTATTGGTCACGATTAATTTTCTCTGTTTTACGAGAGCGGGTAGTGAATGAAGCGTGAAATACAAACGGGCGTTAATAATAAGACTGACCCTAACTATAGTATGAAAAGTATACTTTTCATTACATCCATAGGTAGAGTTAACTCATGTTTACAGTTAATAAACCAGCTAATCAAATATTAACTACGTAAGGTCTACTTCCTCAACATCCTTCACATTTGAAACTCTCTGCTACTAAAAGGCGCTCTGGCCTTGACACTGTTGACCATTTTGACAAGTGAGCGAAAGAGTCCTCTGGCGAAGTAGTAGGAAAGTTCTATGGCGTTGATGATGCTGGCTCCCATCAGCAGGCTTATCGTTCCTCCTATAGCAACTTAATGATACAACTTTGCTGGCTGAATCAATTGATAGGGACAGTAGTGTACCAGTTAAGGCTATCTTATGTGAGGTTCCTCGATAGAAAAAAAAGAACGGGGGAAAATTGAAAATTACTGCAAATTATAGTATCTTTTATCCACTTACTAAGTAGCTCTTCGACAGAGAAAGTCAATTTTTTCTGGTATTTGATGGCGCCGAAAATTGAGTAATGAACGTCAAGAATGCCATATCGCTCTTTGCCGGCGAAAACAGTCAGTATGTTCCTCCTCACTCGCAAATCGTACTGAAGCCGATGGCAGGAAGGCCAGCAGCTGCAGCTGGGGAAATCTGGACCTGCCTGATTGATCACCATATTTGCACGTTTCCTGATCTTTCCTTGAGCTTATGGAATAAACAAAATTCAATTAAGTACATAACATACCTACTCATAAAATAAGGTAAATGTTGGCGCCATGGTATGTGCTTTGGAGCTAACCTGAGAGTTGAGCAATACACATGAGACTTGAAACGTTGCAAATAGGGTGAGGCAGATTAGGATCTGAAAGAAGACCATATATGATATTATAATGTTAGAAGGCTCCGAACGGCAAATGCGAGAGGTTTTCCACGACGATATTCTTCTCGGTCGTTTGCCATTGCCTTCTGAGAGGTGATAATCAGTAAAAGGAAGATGAATAGCGGCTACTGGCATCGAACCAGCAACCATTGACTTAGCAGTCCAACGCTCAAACCACTGAGCCACTGATAACCACATGGTCAGATACAATCAAAATCATATTTTGGAAATCCCGAATTTGCCTTCGACGGGCTTGCGTTTCGCGTCGGGTTCTCGGGAATGGCAAATTCCCAATTTGGTGGCGATACTAGGTTAGAGGTTTCAAGTACCTACGAGTAAGTTCAATAAATTCATTCTCAAGATTCAAAGCCATCGGGTTTCTCTCTGGCCTAATTCCATCAAGGGGTTTGAAGGAACGACCTGAGGACAGGGTAAAAGGGGAAGACCGTTAGAACACTCCAACTGCCAAATTTAACGGTGGGCGCCGGGTTGACGGAAACAAAACATGACGAAACAAGATCGTCAATTCCAGCAACCTCGCAATAGATTATGATAGAGAAGTGGGCGCACACCGCTCTAAAACTATCAACGGTGGGCATGGAACAGCCACAAATGATTATAATATAGGTCATATTATCTATAATCATATTATAGATATTATCTACCGCTTTCATAAAATCATTCCACTTCCAATAGCAGTACCAGAAAGTGGTCAGAACCGAAGGTGAAGAATTTAAAAGAATGAGAAAAGTAATTCGGGAAGAATTTATGCCAGCAGTAATGGGCGGTAGTTTCCAGTGTACCATCTCCAGCGCGGAATATGATTTATTCTCATTGCCTTTGAACAATGGCCTAGAACAATGTTGGCCAGGTCCGATCCAGTTCGTTCACCTCAATGCATGTTTAAAGCTTCAGAATCATGCTCATCAGTTTGACCGACCATTGCGTATGACAGCGCCATTTGATATAAGGGAACACCGAAAGCGAATTGGTGCAGCAAAGAAGGACATCATTTCCACTACCCCCATGGTTCTATGGTCGTTTCGTGCGTTTCGGTCGTCGTGCCGTATCACTGCAGAGAACACGTTTCTTACAGGGACTCCGCACGTTGGATGTACACAAACCTGGGAAATAGTGCTACGAAATGCCAACAGGTGGCAGGAGTTGATGGAGAGGACTACAAGGAATGTTTTTACACTGAAAACCCCATTTGAAAAAAAAACAAAAAAAAAAAACAGGTTGGACGTTCTTGGAGGAACCCCTTCAACTATTGGCTTATTGACAATTGTTGAAACCTAAAATTATAAGGTACCTTTTTGCTTCAAATTGTTAAGTTTTTCTCTCATAATTCTTCAATCATAGAGATAAGGTATATTAGGTGGTACTACTTACCGAAAAAAGGAGACGGTTGACAACCACAGTTATCTGCTATATACTTGTGACGGCACTCCAACAGGCAATTATGTTCCGAGTAGTAATTGTAAAATGTCAGATCCTTTTCGCTGGCCAACAAGCACTTCCGATCGATCACAGAAACTCTTTTAATCGCGGGATGTGGTTCAAAAAGGACAGGCGTCACCTTATATAGACAGAAGTAACATTTTTGCAATTAAATATTTTATCTTTATATAAAATTTAAAGAACAACTTACTTCTATCTCCATTGTGTGGCCTGAAAAGGTTTCTAGAAGTAGTCCGCTTCCTGCCTCAGGATGTTCACAAGGGCTGCCGATCAATACCTATCACCGATAAGGCTAGAGGTGAACTAAAAATTGACGAAAAAAAAATTTACAAATGAATTCTGGAGATGACCTTCACTCCTGTGACGTAGTCTTGGGCGGAATCATCGGAGAGGCGAGTTTCTTTCTTTAAGATGACAGTCAACCCTGAAAAACTCCCAGTGGTGGATGTTCGAAAAGGCTGGCAAGAACAGACTCCCGTTGACTCGTCATAGGCGTCATTGTAAGGACTGTGGGACAGTATAGGAGTAGTAATAATGTTACTGTATAGAGAATAGTGCTTGTAGCTTAGACACATGTAGGGGAGCGGTGATTGCAATGATGAACACAACGGCAAAAACAACCAGTGGCCACTTTCTCCCATGTCCACTTTCACCCCTTACTCCCCTATGGCAGGCTGCGGCTGTACGAACAGCAGGATCCAAGAGCTGCGATGTAGAGATGAAATACACAAGATGGTGGACTGAGAATTTCACCAACTTCACAGACTGCATTAGGCCTTCTACAATACGATTGACACACGCACTATGGGACAGAAGCTAAAATAAATCTGAAGAAGATAGCGAATTTGAATAGGAAAATCATAGCCCTGACGAAGAGCACATACGGCTCGAAAGCGCGGCAAATGAAGTAGAATTTTTTCGTTCTTGGCCCTAATCCCAATAAAACTACAGCATATACCTACACTCCATTGAGTCAATCTCCACTATTCTCATTTCACCACCTTGGTCACCCCTTTTATTCATAATTCCCCACACCCCTCTCGTTGGGGCCATAAGAATATAATCACCAAAATCTCACCATTCGCATTCCTTCGAAGTCAATGAGTTGAAAGCATAGCAAAATCCTTCTTCTGTGCGTTGAAGGGAGAAGTACTCGCAGCAGTTTATAACCTCACCTCTCCATTGACATTCTTCAAATATTTCCGAACAGGAAGATATAGTCTGAACGTCAAACAATCAGAATAACATGACAATTCAAGGCATAAAAAACTGGCCGTTTTAAACAGCAGGTTGTTCACCTGAAATAAAAAATCTGTGATGTTCAGTTGCGAAAAAACGTCCCAATATTTTCTACTAGCCTCAAGATGTCGCAGCATGTTGAAGTAAGTTGGATACTTCATCACAACCAATGCAGTCAAAACTGACTCAACAGCAGCGGCATCACTCGAATTGTCAGACGAGTTGTCGACATATCTGTGAAAATCGCTCAACATCAGTTGATTCGTGAATGTAAATTTTGGTTGATTACTGGCTGCTTCCATTACGGCACAAGATAACTATGGTATTGATATGATCGCTCGCTTTTTAACCTGTTCAATATTTCCAATCCAACCGATCGATTGATCCTGTTGACCGGGCAGAGAGTTACTGAGGGAAACACAAGGTTGCCGAGCGGGTAATGTGTGTTCTCCACTACATTGTGAATAGGAGCGTTTGCAAACTTGTACCACAAACTCGTTCCAATCAGGCAGGCTAGACAGGCGTGTAGTAGTATCATCACGAACCAAAAGAATCTGAAAGCATTTATTGAGGCACTACTTTCCGAAAAAGCCGTTCGTTACATTCCAGTATTAAATACCTACCGTTGATTGAAACTAATACGAGGATGTATAATGTACTTCAACCCATGAGCTGAGCTTGTCCTGGAAAAATCTTCCAAAGATTTCAACAATCTGTTTCCAGTAAAAAATCTGGGCTTTTCACGAATCATGCTCGAACTCACACGTCTTGCCGGGCCAATGAAATCACTTTCACTACCTGTTTACCAACCCCAGAGGGCCCTTAAGAGTTGCCAAACTTCCTCAGCTCGTTTTGATTATTGACCCAACAGGAGTGATCATTAAGAGGGAATATACTTCAGAATGAAGCAATTTAGAAGGAACGCGATTGAAATAAAATAACGAGCAAACTCGACCGCGAAATGATCCACTCAAACAAAAATTGTGAGCATTGGATTGCTAGAATTCGCCATACCGGAACGATTGAACAAGTTTTAGCTTTAACTAGAATTCTCAAAGGGCTTTAGTAGGTACCTTGAAACGTTGTTGGCGTAGGGTCAGGTGGGGTAAATGGAAACAAGAGCCATTACCGCCCCTATAGTAGATTGTGGTACTAAATTTCAAGGAAATCGTATCAATGCAACGTCGAAGAGAGATCCAAGGCGGTTCCTGCGTTTTCTGAACAGCTGATCATCACATTTCAGGCGCGTGTTCATACATAGCCTTGTGATAAAAACCCTGTGACTGCTTTTGAAAAGCAATCTTGTTCAACAATTATTGTCTAAACAACAATAATTATTATTGTCGAACAAGATTAATTGAACAATAATCATAAATGAACAAAATATGAAAGTTTTCCCCCAAAGGGAATAAAAACTATTATTTTGGATCATCAAGTCTGATCCACCGTGAGAACGCCACCACTCCCCCTCGCACGGTCCTCCCTACCCAAACCGTTCCAACTCCAGTTGATTATTGTTATTGTTCATTAATGATGTTAGCTAACTGATGCGAGTTGTTGGATTTAAATCGAAGCTGTCATTACTAATGAGCAAATGGATGTTTACAAAATTTTTTAGTATTTTTACAATGTATGGAGTATTTAATACTCCATACATTGTGCCCTATGGGGTAATAATTACCTGTTTACAATTATTGTAAACAGGCTCTCAATCACCTCCAAATGCATTCAGAGCGAAAATATTGAGTTGAGTTAATCTAGAGATTATCACTGGTTGACATTAACACGCAACTTTCTCCCTCTGAGTTAACCCAAGAAGTAGAGGTGAGGTTGAAGTTGAAACATGTCATTTTGTTTACAATTACCCCTTCTGACCCTATGTCTACTGACGATTTCAGGGAAAATTTCATTAAAGAAACTATACGGTGTAATATATTCGTATATTTCTATTGCAGTAGATAAAATACACTCATACACCAAAATATAATATAGTGCACATCTCACAATGTTACTTCCTCCAATAATTTTGTAATCAACATCTCTTTAAATTGATACTAAAAAAAAAGAAGAACAAATCAATACTTTACATTGTAAAGTTTACAAGGATAAAATAATAATTCATAAACAATGAAAAAAATAGAACCGAATTTGAATAAATACTCCCACATTCACAAATAATACCTTAAAGGTTATAAATTTTCCGTAAACCTAAAAATGACCACGAGCATGAGGGTATCGAAATATTTCTCAACTATGAGCCGGAATTCCGTAAGAATGATGGAACTTTATGGATGACCATCACAATATTATTATTGTGAAAATTATTTTCAGGAGGATCCACATTTATGAGGGTGGAAAAGGCGATGGATGACCTCGCATTTACGGTAACAATGACCGAAGTTCACTTACGGAATTAGAGCTTAGAAATGAATTGACAGAAATACGTACAGGCACGCAGATTACGCCTTATTTTTATTTGCCATGCCTATGATTAGATTTTAGAGTATGGAATAAGCAACAGTTCGTTCATGAACGAGGATAAATTCCACCGACTCACCAAAAAGGAATACAGGGAAAGCGACTTCTAATAGACAATAAAATAACTTTGGGGGTCGAGGATTTTTCTACGATAAACTTTAACACACTAAACAATCATTTCAACATCAAAGAGAAAACAAAGCTCAGTGAAGAAAAATAGAAGTACTTCAACATTTGGATGAGCCCTAAAAATCTCAGTAATAGTAATAGGACTGGATGGATTGGAGCGTTAGAATATTGTATTTGAGGTTGGCAAATACAAAAAGCTAGAATAGACTGAGAAAAGAGTGAAAAAGGATATTCTGAAAAAACAACATGTTCAGCTTAATGTAAGAAAAATTTGGAAAAAAGGTAATTTTCATTCGGTCATAATTAAACTTCAATAAGAAGTATGAGAGTACGATGAAGTTCAGTATAAGGTCATCCTTAGACATACACTGAAGTCTTACAAATAAGTAGGTATTATTTTCAAGCTTGCAACTTTTGCATGTTGTCATTTAGGTTATCAACATCAGGCTGAAAAAAGCTGAACTTTGTATCAGTCAATATTTAAGTTATTGCAATGGATGAAGATGAATTCAGACAAAATTCATTGTACTTAGAAGGGAGAGCAATATTGATTCATCAAGAACTGCGGTTTATGTTTAACGAGCTTATGCATAGGTGGGGGTGGCAGATGAGACTTGAAAAAGGGGGAAAGAAGAAGCGGATCTACAGTGGGGCGTCCTCTTTGATGGTGGGGGTGGTCGGTGACGTTACCCCAGACGCCCTCCGGCCCTCGGTCTCCCTCAAAGCTTCATCAAAACTCTGCATGGAACTGGAACGGGATGTGGACACTTTGGTCTGAAACAAGGGGCAGTACGTGATAGACTCGTGTTCTTCGAGATTCGGATGATATTTAGCCCTGAAAAGAGCTCATAGGGGTCGTTCTAAAGCTGGCTCAAAATTTATCTCCTCGTTCCACAATGTATATCAAGTATGAAATGTGGCAATCGATACATCAAGAAAGAAAGTTATCACCAATGGACAAAGTACATACAAACTTCATGGTCCTCTACAATCATGCCATCATGTTTTCTAAACTGTAACACTGGGAAAAAAAAAAAGAAGTTTGGTGCCGAGGAGATAAGTGCTGAAGGGCTGGTGAAGGCGTTTTTCAGTGTGATGAATCCAAATCTAAAACCCGTTTTTCCTCTATCAGGTCTGGTTTATGAGAATCTCATACACCTGGCTACATAGAGAGCTAGATATATCTGATATATCTAGCTCTATATATAGCTCATACACATATTTTCTAGCTACGTTTGACTGTTGAAAGCGTATTTTTTTAAAGGATTTTTCATGCTGTATCCGATTTCGGAATCAGATTTTTTTCTATCTGCCGTTTTTTTTTTTTTTTTTTTTTTTTCAAAAACAGCATTTACAAGTATAAAACAGTGTTTTTTGTGTCAACTTTGTCAACTTTACCGCTGTTTCCCGTGGAATGGAAGAAGATAGCTATCGGGTTTCAAATTCGGATTCTGCACCTCATAAAACATAGAAAGAGTGGATGAAAGTGAAAAATTATTCGAGATTTTTGAAGTGCTAGTTTCAACACTCAAACGTAGCTAGAAAAAAGTTAGGTAAATGAGCTATATCTCATAAACCAGACCTTAAAGGGAAAAACGGGTTTCAGATTTGGATTCAGCACACTGAAAACCCCCACATCCAACCTTTATCTCCTCGGTACCAAAAAAACGACACTTTTTTTTCAGTGTAGGTAATCGATCAACAAAACAAAAAAAGTTAAAACCCAAAGCAGGGCAGACACGAAATTTAATGGCAATATAATTCCAACAAAACCAAAAACGGACATAATAAAAAAGAATGTGACAATTCCACCCAACGACAGTAGTGATTGTACTTACGGAAGAAACTAAATTTTTTCAAGGGATCGTTATGGCGTGACTTCATCGTTAGATTACAAAAGCAGAATCATCAACCTAAACAGAGGTTCAAGTGATTCATAGCCTCAGGCACCAAAATGACACAGCTGCATGAACCTAATAGTAGCTGCGCATTATAATTAAGAATCATTGAACAACATAAGCTAACCGCATGCCCTGTGGAGCCACCACCTGCCACCCAACATTAAAACTGTTTGCAAAGCACCAATTCTCATAGAAAAAGCTGACCGTAAAGTGAAGCATCTTCATCCATTCCTAACCTACGATTGTGCCGAGTCTACTACTGAAGTGGGAATTTCCATGTAATAATAAAATAAGTACCTACCTTAACCAAACACATCACATTAAGCCAAATGAGGACCCATTTAAACTCGCTTATTTTACTCAGACCATACATTGTAAATGCACTTGGAAGGAATGGCTAAATTGGAATGGGTAAGGTGAATAATAGCTAGTAAGGGAACATTGCCCCCCATCACAGGATATTTAAGCGGAAGCAGTAACCCGAATGCACAATAGATTCGTCCATATTTGACGTTTGCATAATTTTAAGACTAGATTATACTGGCAAAGTAGCCCAGGATAGTTGCCTCATGAAATAATTTAAACCAGTAAAATGTTCTTCCCCTTACCCTTTTTTAAATGTGTGAAATAATACCAGATCCCATAAGGTGGTTTAGTATCAGTAATGACACTACAAAAGGGTGCAATCTATCAGAAATGGGCGCAACAATGTGGGATGGGTGTGATTTAAAAGCGGTCAACGCATATTGTTGAAGTAACGTTGCAAAGCGAGGAAGCATTTTATTGAGGAGATCTTTATCCAGATTAGTTGGTCAATCTAAGGCGGCTACGAAGGCTGTAGAAAACTATGTTTGGCAGAGATAAGGAAGAACACAATAGCCCTTTTACCTTGACGTTTTCATAAGCGGAGCCGACTTTCTCTTCGAAGGATTTGAATGACTCGGAATTTTTGAGTTGCCCGATTTTCGAGGAGATGCCGCTTCCGAGGCCGCCGAGGATCGAAGACGTTTTTTCGGTGGTCGCCTTAATCACGGACTCAGTCTTCTGATACCTTTTGAGGCACGAAAAATACACGATTAGAACAATCACGAAAAAGTAAATAAATTACCAAAAATAAATTTCATAATAATAATATTTTCTATCATTTCCACTTGTGAATTGCAAGTTTTGGGCAATGTCATGGGCTTATTATTCATAATGATGGTTTGGGCACCCATAAATACCTGAGTACCAGCAAAAGCCCGTCAATACTCCCACTTGTAGCCCCACAGAGCCCCGTGTGATGGGGCGATCGGGCTGAAAACCTTGCGGGGCTAACTACAAGTGGAAACGTAACCTTTGAAACGTAAAGAACACATTTCGATCCCGGTATGTACTCCCCTCGTATGTCACCTATACCAACCAGGGGCTTACATGTTTAAAATCCCGTCATATCATGTAGGACGATCTTGATAAAGAATGAACTACGACACGTAAAGAACCAGAAATATTAATTTTTAAATAACGATATATATGAGCTCGATTTATAGGAATACGATATATCGTCATTTCAAAACATCGATTCATTTGTATTCGATAGCCATCTTTATCTAGTACTAAAATGATTTTACTGTCCCTACTCCGTGTAAAAATTTAACGCTACTTCACTTCTCAATGCAACACCTGAGCACACAAAAGTCTTAAATTTGTGTCCCTTCTCAATGAAAACATTTACATTAAGTACTTGTGCTAATATCTACTTTATGTAACATTTCTCGAATATCCACGAATTTCCTACTCAATGAAAAATTTACCTAGTTTGAACGTATCACTACTGTATGCGTAATTTTCCAAAAGACGTTCAATTTGTAATCTTACTAGGTGAAATTTTTTTTTTTTAAATAGTGTCACTTATTGTATGATTATAACTACCTACTTAATGCTAAATTTCACAAAAGTATTCGAATTTGAGCCGACATGTCTTTAAATTGGTGTCCCTTCTCGATGAAAACATTTACATTAGGTTTGTTCCAACAAAAGGAAGGAGATGGAAGAAACCAACGCGCGCCTGCGCAGTAACTCTACGGCGGTTAAGTGCAGTTGGAAGGAAACCAACCTCGATGAGAGGCAAGGTTCAAAATCGTTCAACCGCAGTTAACAGATTTCGGAAGGTGGTCGATAAGTCGCTGGAATGCAGCGAACGTTAACGAACCGTTGGTTCTGTTGGAACAAACCTAACACTCGAGCTGATATCCAGGTACTTTATGTGTAATTTCTCAAAAATCCACGAATTTCCTTCTCAATGAAAAACAAATTTTACAAAACAAAAACAGAAGCAAATTCTGCACAAGGGTTTATTATCCTTTCATTTATAGGTTACTTGTGCAAAAATTAATTTTGTCAATAAAAAAATTTGAAAAAAAAAAAAAAAATCTACATTGTTCGGACAAATGTGCAGATTTTATTTTTATTTTTTATTTTATACTCGGAAAATATTTGACCGCCTGGGATCCTTCAAAAATCCCATGTAGCACCATGAAAGCCCATAATATTATATATTATATTCCCACAGTGAAATCGAATCGTTCTGGGACCCCCCAATAATGGATTCAACGTAAAAAATACTTCGAAAACGACACCTAACTCGACTCCATAGCCGAAAACCTTAAAAAAAACCTCCCGTAGCTCCATTTTAGCCCCATAGCGCCCCACGGTTTGGGCGATTGGCCTGAAAACCTTGTAGAAGGTAAACCAAGTATTTTGTCAACATTTCAGATTTTTTTTAAATCCCTACTGCCCGTCCCTGGCTCGGACGGCGGACGGACATTTCGTTTTTGGAATCTAGACCTCTAGAAACGAATAATGTCCGATTTTGAGGGCGTTCAGAATTTTCTACCCCCGTCGCGATTACATAGGTGTATTATTCCAAGAATAATAAACCAAAATTTACTTTGTATGAACGTATCACTATTGTATGCTTAATTTTCCAAAAGATGTTCAATTTGTAATCTTACCGTGTGAAAACGCTCACATTGTTAGGTAACATTAATTTTAACGACATTGTAGGTAAAATACGAGAGGAGTACCCGTTAATGAAACATGGATATTTATTCAGGGATAAGTAAATCAAAAATATCTCTTATAATTATAATGTAACTTAACCAGCACCATTCCACAAAATCTACCATTTTCAGATTTGTAAACATTTCTCCTAACACCAATTGCTACCCCCATGCAATGTCTGTCAGGTATGCTCATCTCCTTAGGTGCAAAATTATGTTCTCAATGCCCCCTTCCCACACAGAAAGAGATGATCAAGGTTGCAACCACCGGATGATATATACCTAGGGCGGGGCGGTAAGCTTGAAAGGTATATAACAACAAGCCTAAAAAGCGATACTTTAACGTCTAAGTTCGACGGTCAAACTAAATTAAAAGTTGAATCTTCATCCCAGCGTAAAATGTCTCAGTTATAAACTCCATGTAGTTATGCGCACAACTGAGGAGGTTGCTAGCAAAAGTCAACTTGTCCAATTCTCAAAAATTTTCAGGAGAGGCAAAAAACTTCCTGTGCAGCCCCCTTTGATGATACAATTAATCCGGTCGGGGAATATTAATCCTGAAGTCACAGTAAGTTTTTCCCCTGAATACCAAGTTTTTAACATATTATACTTCGAACATACCGACCTAAATATTTTGGACATGTTAAGTTTTGTTAAAAAACTATGGACAAAACTAGTTTTGAAAGAAAAAAATCGTTTTTGACAGGGAAAAATTAAGAATCAGTACGCTCAAGCCAAAACTTCCTTTATAAAATGTATAGAGAGCAAAACATAAAGTAATAGAAATAGAAGATTAGTACAAAAGTGCACTGCGAAGGGACGTGACAACAAGAAAAGATCAAACGATTCCAGAGTTCAAACGTGATAACGCTCGAACTTCCGTGATTTTCTTGATACCCAGTTGCCGCACATGATCGTGCGAGGCATCTGTCGGAGCGCCCATGAAGCAGGAATTCAAACAGGTTAGCAAGTGGGTGCTGCCATCTTGTGAGGAGAAGAGGGAAATTCGGGAAACGTTACCATTCCAAATGGGTTTGGACAAATCGAGTTATGAAAAAAAATGTTTCGCTTAACTGTCGGCAAATACGTGGACAAGTCGAGTTTTGGTGTGAAAAACAAGAGACATTTCCGAGGAAAATGGGATGATGGACAAATCAAGTTTTGGACGAAATGCCAGAATTCAGAGGCCTCTTTACTCGGGAAAAGTCAAGTTTAGCTCGGTGAAACTTCGCGGACATGTGGACATGTGCCAGAGGAACTAGAATATGGAAAAAAAATAGATTTAGATCAAAGGTGGACAAGTTGACTTTTGCTAGCAACCTCCTCAACTATTTTATGAATTTCGATATTTTGAACAGATGAGGAAAAGACATAAGCTCTCTTGGTGTCACACAATACGCCTGAAACCAAGTGGTTAATACGAAGAAGAATCATCTGAATAAGGTGATTTTGAACAGAAGCAAAATGGGGGAATAATTGATTTTTCAAAAACTTTTTTAAATCTCTAACGACCTCCATGGGTTGGGTATGTAAGCCCTGCGCTAGGTAAGTGTTAATTTAATTCTATAATCATATTTGTGGATAGATGTTTTTCAACCATTGGTTAACTTACACAGCTCGATCAAGAATAGAGGGCACCTCCGTGATACAACGCCCAGAGGTCCCATATTCAAATGATCTATGTTCACAAAGCCTCTATAAATAATGAAGATGGGGTTTCTCTTTCAAGTGATTCCGTTTTTGTAACTGCTAAACGACGAGGAAAAACTTTCCAGAAAAAAAATTAAAGAAAAAGTCATTCAAGGAGCCCGTTGCTGATTTTTTAATGAGCTAACAGCCCATTGGCTCTTCATGATGCGAATTATTTATTCCCACCAGAGCACAACTTTCCTCCTCCAGTGGAATCCCATAATGAAGAAAAAAAGGAAAACCGAAATAGAGCAGAAAACTAAATCAAGAAAAACAAGCCATGCAATGTGCAACTTACAGGGGTGCGTCTATCACAGCTTTACTAAATTGTCCAACTTTTTCTTCAACACTCTGGTAACTGGATAAAATAAAGAAAATGATAAATCATAAGGCGAGCGACAACTTGATGAGTGATGCTACTAAATAAAAATATAATATGATTACAACAAAAGTCAACAAAAAAAAAGTGATAATGATTGCAATGAGGAGACTATGTGAAAAATAGACTCTGTGATTTTGACCACCTTTACCATCCAAGTAGTTTGTCAGGTGAGTTGAAGCATAAGCGTAGACATTTAAAAAAAATAAACCTTCCACCTAGTGTGATACAAGCCCTCTAGAAGGGTTACATACAGGAAAACGGACAACTATACAAATATGACGAAATATTAACGTTCTCAAGAATGAAGGGAAAAAATACGTACCTAAAGAATGAGGGTAAGCTGAGAAAACAATTCATGGAAATGGTAAGTACGATTGAGTAACACGATGAAAAACAACATTCAATTTTGTTCGTATCATTCAATTTCTTCAGGGCGTCTCCAGCGTCAGTTAGTTATGTAAGATCAAAGTATCTCCTCCAGTATGTCGGTACAACACATTTTGAACTTTCCAAGCCAATAGAAGTTCCTCTACACGCATCATTGAAATGTAAAATCTGCATTTATGAGTGGGTTGATGACGAATGAAAAGTATAATGATGAACAAGGTCTCCAGAACTCACATACACCTTCGTGTCGAAAACTTTCCATGCAGCAACTCATTCAAAAGTCTCGAATCATGCTGTGTCGAGGGAAATTCATGCTCAAGGGTTTTAAGAAAACTTGTTATTTCGTAGGAGGCTAAAAGGCTTTGATTTTAAACTTCCTTCCGATCGCACTACGGGACGTCCTAATAATAAACTTGATATCTCACCACCGACCAGCGTCACATCGTACACAGATCTTGAATTCCGTTAATTAACAAAAATCTGAGTCAATACCGTCATGTTGGAAACGACTGTCTTACTAACACTGTCAGGTCCCGGTCTAAACAGGTGTGAACGTTGACTAACACATCATGCCATTCCCATAACTCATTAGTCTGCTTGTACGATGGCAAAACACTCAAACATGAAGAAGCCAGCGTCAGAAAGCAAATTTTGGAGACGTTAAGAGATTTTTGATAAACCCGAAATCTTCTGAATTCGCTAGACGATTTGCACAAAGGTTTGGAAACGGACAATCTTATTTGGGTCTACCATGCAGCTTATAGCACTCATTTTCACTTACAGCGGAGCTTCCGTTACAGCTTTCCCTAGCTGCTCAACTGTCTCTTCTACGCTCTGAATACTACATAATACAAATAAATTAAAACAACTATCTACAGGGCTAACGTGGGCATGCAAAATATCAAAATATAAACTGAATTATAATAAAAAAATAATAATGAAACTACAAACAGTGTAAAGGGCGGGGTTGGTTTTTGGAACATGCTCAAACTGCACTCTGCACTGAAGTGAGCCTAAACGACACTTCTATCGGCAAATCCTTCTCATACATCCGGGAAATTGGAAGGGGAAAAGCTGTCCATCCCAGTCAATAAAGCTTTGAAATACGACCCTCATTAAATGAGAGTAGTACTTCAGGGGGAGAAATTATCAGAAGGGTGACCAAGCTACTTTATCTAATTATTTTTTGAACCATGAGATGCGCTAGTGGCGCCGTCCCGGCTTGGAATCGGTCTCCGACAGTGCCCGTCTCGGTAGTTACTCTTTCAGGTAACCCGCAAGCAGAGCACTAGCAATAGCTCAGTAAGAATCATACCATTGGATAATTTTTAACGATGGAGTCAAACTATCGTGCTGGGGCATGCACATCACAACACTGAGAACTCAGCTCAAACAAACCATCTATCCTCCTCATAACAGGAGTAAATTTTATATAGCAAACTATGAAAAACTAAAAAAACGCGGTGATTTGCATGCCTAGCTGGAGCTCCTGCGAGACGAACATCATTGCAAGTATATACGTGAGTTTTAACCTAATTTACTAAATTATTTATATATTGCAACTCTTACATGTTGGATTCCTTGACGTTGCGGATTCCTTGAGACATGTCATCTTGGAATTCCTTCCAAACGCTGAAGCCGAGTTTCCTCTTGAGTTCTTGGGCCTGCTTCATTTTAGAGCTGAGAACTAGCTTCAATGTATTGATTTCTTCCTCAACCTGTGAATAAAAGGATCGACAGTTGGTAATGAATGTAATAGCTTCAGAGTTGGGCTCATTTTTATTTATAAATAAGGTTGTGAATTAATTCACATCACGCCTTGTTTGTGAATTTGAATTAATTCATACTTTACCTATTTGTAAATGTGAATGTGAATTAATTCACATTTTTCTGTTGCCCAAATTAAATTCACACAAAAAACGCTGCAAATTTTACACAAGGGTTTATTATTCTGTGATATAGGTTACTTGTACAGACATTTAATTCTGTCAATAAAAAAAATTAAAAAAATTTTTTTTTGGATTTTTATATTTCAAAAAAAAATTTTTGGGGGGGATTTTTTTTTTTTCAAAAATGTGTTTTTTCAAAAATTCTTTAATTTTTACTCGAAAAATATTTAACTTCTTGGGATCCTTCAAAAATCCCATTTTTAGCCCCATGAAAGCCCTATAGAAAGCCACAGTGAAATCGGATCGTTCCGGGACACCCAAAAATGGATTCTACGTCCAAAAATACTTCGAAAACGACACCTAACTCGATCCCATAGCTAAAAGCCTTCAAAACACCCCTCCTGTAGCCCCATTTTAGCCCCATAGCGCCCCACGGGTTTGGGCGATCGGACTGAAAACCTTGCGGGCACAACTAGATGGTAAACCAAGTATTTTGCCAAAATTTCAGATTTTAAAAAAAATTCCTACTGCCAAAAACGGCCCGGACGGCGGACGGCGGACGGCGGACGGACATTTCGGATTTTGAATGTAGACCTCTTGAAACGGATAATGTCAAATTTTGAGGCCGATCGGAGTCGT
The DNA here is from genome assembly GCA_955831195.1 of Pilophorus perplexus. Lineage (NCBI taxonomy): Eukaryota > Metazoa > Arthropoda > Insecta > Hemiptera > Miridae > Pilophorus > Pilophorus perplexus. Next base: position 24,200,125 of record OY037010.1, read on the forward strand.
CGACCCGCGTCGCGAAAACATAGGTGTATTATTCCAAGAATAATAAACCAAAAAGTGAATAATTCGCAAAAAAACAAAAAAAAAAAGTGAATTCACAAAAAGTGTAACTACTTACAGCAAAAAGCATGTGCATTTTTTCATTCATACATAAATCTGTGAATTTCTTAAAATAATTTTATTTAATGATTTGTGAATTTTTGAAAACAACGAAATTTGCGTTTTTAATTTCACAAGTAAATGTAATTTATTATAATTTATGGTAAATTAAAATCAAATTCGTGGTAATATCAGATCTCTAAATCCCATTTTCACATTTTTTCCTTTACGGATTTTGAACAGACTAACCAAAACGAAATTGTCGGGTCACTGGAAACCCACAAAAATTATATTCATCGAATTTTCTCAGAGTATCACAATATTACTGATTAGCAGACCCACGAGAACTGGAATTACCGCAAATTTGATTTTAATTAGCCGTAAATGAAAAAAATTACATCTTTACTTGTGAATAAAAAAAATAAAAAAACAGACGTTTTTGTAATTAATAACTTTTTTGTGAATTTAATTTAATTTACAGAAAAAGTTATGAATGTGAATCAATTCACATTTACAGGTGTGAAGGTGAATTTGAATTAATTCACATTCACAAACAAAACATGATGTGAATTGACGTAATGCGCTATTAGTTTATTATTCTATGTTCGCTAAAAAGCTGAACTTCCCGCGCAGGAAGATCAGTCTTAGCAGGAGGTCTAACCTGAGCTAGTTCAGCGGCCCATTCCTGCTTCTGTTTTTCCTGCTCCTCCGGAGTGAGACCAGCCAGTTCGTTGATGCCGGAATCAGGCGACATGTCCGACAAAGGTTTTTCTGCGAAGGAAAAACGAAAATGTTAACACAAACGAATTTCAAAGGTTCTTTTGGAGGGCAACTGAATTAAGAAAAAAAAAAAACAAAAAAAAAACAACAACAACTCAATACTCAAGTGAATATTATTGGGATGTCGAGTATGTTGGGTGGCTCTTTCGACCAGTTGAGGCCAAGATCCTATAATGAATTATGGAGACCAAGGAATGATATAAGAAGGGCGATAGGCAAGCGTCAATAACTGGGCGCCAGTTGGCAAGCGCGAATGAGTATACTCATACTATAGTTGCGAAAGTATAGAATTTCAACTAATGCAAAAACATTCAGGATAATAAGCTCAAAATTTGATGTAAATGTAAGAAGCATAAGTAATTCTTTTAATACAATTATAGAGAACAATACATTCTGTCAATGAGGTCATAATCATCTCATTATTGAGAAGTCAACCGAGTTGGAAATCGAAGCAAACAGCAGAACGACCTAAAGTGGGACTCTTTGACCTTACAACGATAAGGATTTTCAAAATTGATTTTTTGAAATGAGAGATCAGAAGAAATAAATTGAATTCGGAGCATATACTTCGCTTATGGTCCTCATTCAATTACGACATGTAGGACAGAACAAATCTTCCCTCAAACCAGGAGAACCAATAATTATTATGCGTTGGAGCCGGAAACCACCAAGAACATGCGATGTCCATTACCCCAGAACTTACGCATGAAAGGCAATCCCACGCCGACAATAGACAGGTAACCAGCTACGGAATTCATTGTTTCCCTAACGAGAGTTTTAATCCTCAAAGGGCACCACCTGATGTACGCGAGCTGTAAACTGACCGCAGTGGGGTGGACGATGTCCCTGTTCACGACTGCGAGATGTCTCTTCGCGTTGTCGAACATTGGGAAAAAGCAGCCGTCATCACCCGCGCAGTGACGGCGGATTGAACCTGTATGGGACCTTCGATCACCTTTGGTGCAGGTTTATTTTAGCGAGACGGATTTGGCCTTTGCGTCTGAATTGCTGAGATGTCAACTAATGACGTATGGCATAATCTAGATAACAGAATTGGTGCCAATACAGCGTTAAAATGCGCAGCAAAGCAAACGTCAACGAAGACTGCGGAAATTCGGTGCCTAAATCAAATTTAATGTGACTGACGCACTGGGATAATTTGGTGACGAGGTCAAACCGTGTTGATCACTGTAGAATCTCAGTATAGTGAAGCGGTAGATGAATGATAATAAAAACTGAACGGTGATGAACAAAGAGACTCCAGCTACAAGGAAATGGAAGCTTTTTTGACTAAAGGGGTGAGAATTTTTAATGAACTTAAAAGAGCAGAAAGACTAGAAAAATTAACTTTTGAGAATCCTACTGCACTGAATTTTCAGCAAATGACGGAGGCGGGATCTGCACGCAGGGCATAAACGAAAAAGAGATCATCTGAAAAGCTTATTAACTCAAAGGGAAAGTTACAGAACCCCTCACCCCATCCTTTGAAGTAGCTTCAGCTCGCGTGTCGCACAGAGGTCCCCAAGGAAAAAGGACCAAGTGCTCTATTCAAAGATCGAGCCTCACAAGCCTCATTATGGTAAAAGGAAAGAATGAGATATGATACTAACCCCCAAGACGGGTCAAAATATCTCTAGATTCCTAAGGGATACGTCAACATTAACAGAATTGGAAGACTCGTGTCACCTGCACGAGGATCCACCACAGATGGTCGGATACTTAATAATACCAATTATGAAGACGCGGAATTTGTACAAAAACCTTTCAAACTAGGTGATATTAAATAAGCGATTATGGCGATGGATCGACAATCCTATAAGGAAGCTGCTGAGTCGTTGTTTTCCCGACTAAACAATGGTCTCGGGTAAAAACAAACGCCAAGGTGGGAAGTCGAGATGAACGCCCCAAATCATCAGAGGAAGAAAGAAAAAAAGGGAAATTCGTGAGCACGTGAAGTAAGGCTCGCTTCATTGTGAGATTGAGTAACTCCGGTAGGGGGCAGCTGCCCCTCTAGTTGTCAGGATTGAGTTGGGCGGAGACACATCGGTTTTACGGGAAAAATTCTTGACAAACTATGCCCAGAAGGTTTTCAGCCCGGTCGCTCAAACCCGTGGGGCTTTTTGGGGCAACAAAGAGGCCACGGGAGGGGGTTTTCCAGGTTTTCGGATATGCTACCGAGCGGAGTGCTCAAGGTACTTTTCGATGGAGAATCCATTTTCGGCCGTTTTGGGCTTTTGGATTTTTTTTTTTTTTTTTTTTTTTAAATCTGAAATTTAAAAAATGCTCGGTTTACCATCTAGCTGTGCCCGCAAGTTTTCAGTCCGATCGCCTTACCCCGTGGGGCGCTATGGGGCTAAAATGGGGTTACGGGAGGGTTTTTTTAACGGTTTCGGCTATGGGGTCGAGTGGGGTGTTGTTATCGAAGTATTTTTGGACGTAGAATCCATTATTGGGGGTCCCAGAACGATCCGATCTCACTGTGGGAATATATGGGCTTTCATGGTGCCACAAAGGGGATTTGTAGCACCATGCGCGACGACACTCGCTGGCATCGCAAGGCGGGTCTCTATTGGGCTGCAAGAACGCGAATGGCTGAACTGCCAAACAATGCAGTGACATAGTAAAAAAATATACAAAGGGGATTTTTGTAGGATCCCCCGAGGTAAAACAAGGTGTCGTTTTCCGAGTAATGTTTAAGCATAATCTGTTTTTCGAGGTCCCTTCTGTCCAAACAATGTACTGAAAAAAAAAAGTTTTCTCAAAAATATTTTAATAATGACCTTGAGTTAATTTTTGCACAATGGGCTCCTTAAGAAGGTCGGAATTCATCATTTCTAACCACATAATCGGATTCAGCACCCTTTAAACCCCCCCCCCCCCCCCCTACACAAATGTTTAGTAAGAAAATCCGTATAGTTACGCAAAGAACTGTTATAGAAATGTTGGAGATTTTGAACTAAAAGCTGAGGGCTCGTGACGTCACAGCTTGCCTCGCTGGGCATCGAGTAGTTGGGCACGGAGCCACTAGAGCGCTGAATAATAAATATGAACGGAATCGAAATAAAAACACTCGGCCTGGGTCAATTTTCGAATAGCCTTCTTTGATGAAAACCTCAACGCACGATTTTTGTTTGACCTTCTCTGATGATCAACCTGATTGCGTAGGTAGCAAAGTTGGCTAACTTGCATCTATCGGCCAATCAAAAGATGACTAAGCTGCCCACGTCATGTACCCCCTCCAGACCTCGGAATTCAAATATTATATTTTTCCCAAGGCCCTATAAATAATAGAGATGGGTTCTCTGCAATGTTGACTCATTTTCGTAACTTTTGAAACACAACCTTTCCAGGGGGAAAAAAAAATTAAAAAACTCATTCAAGGAGCTCATTAACCCTTGACAAAGAATAATAAACCCGTGTGTAAAATTTGCAGCGTTTTTTTATTTGCTAAAATACTGGTTTTTTGACCGACTTAATTTTTTGGATTATTAAAATTGATTTAATAAATTTTGTACCAAAGAATAATAACCAATGTGTAAAATTTGCAGCGCTTTGACTTCTAAGAACACGGACAGTAATTAACCGAAATTCAGAGTCTGAATTTCAGACCCACGTCCATTCCGTATTGTTCTAATTCAGAGTTGACAGTCCTTTCACCCACCCAAGATGGGTTTGCACCAGGGTTGGGAAAACTTTAGTACTTAGCACTAGATAGAAAACCAAATCGCTGCTCCGCTACCTTCAGAAGGTTTCTGAATACGCAGATCCGCCTCTGCACTCTTGGGGATTAGATCATCATCATATGATATCCCCCATTAAACTGTGCCCTAGATGACGTCATTTCTAAAGTACCAACCTCCGTTCACCAACTGCAGAAAATTCATGTAGTTCTTCTGACTCGTCACTTTAGGGAAATAGGGTTTAGACAAGTCATGGAATTTGACGCGGACAGCACGAATGAACTTGTTTTTGCCCAATTTCTTGTCGTAGAATTCCGTTTCTATGGAAAAATTCTCCGGTATGTCGGGAAGGGAGGCGGGTTCAAATTCGTCTTCAGCGAGCGTAAAAAGGGGGTCCAGTTCATCGTCGTCATTCGGTTCTTCGACGTCGAAACTGGGAGTTTCGGTTTTGTTGACGTAAGCGTAATAGCAGTCCTCCTCGTACTCCAAAGATGTGAAATCAGGCTCGTCGTCGGCGACGGGATTCTTCACCGGGTCCATTTTTCGCACATATTGCACTTCCCACGAACAGAACCACAGTCAACAAATCACAGGTGGGTTACAAGTTTGGGAGGAACTACAAAAACGCGAAAAAGCGCAGTCGCGTACAATATTGCCACATTGTGACTGGTAGCATCCGCTGTTGAAGGTACAAACGTGGTGGGGAAGGTAGGAGAGCGGGGGAGCTTGGGAAAGTATCAAACAGGTTACCCCCTCTACCGGTGAGTGGCAACGTTAACCTTTAATCTGGTTTCGCGCGGCCCGGCACACCAAAACCTCAACGGGATAGAGTCAACAACCGGCGATGGAAGTGAACAAGGTCAGGGATGGAAACTATAAAAATGGGGGAGAATCAGGTTGGCGTATAGGTCAGTCACCAGAGGGTTTGACTCGTGCGAGAAATGGTGTAGAAGCTTTTATTTTTATTTTATTTTTTTAAATGGTTGTAAGGGATCTGAACAACAAAATATCGAAAATGCTAGCAAAATGTTTGCGGGGAGAACTTTTGGCGGCCAAAAAACCCAATTTTTTGTGGCATTTTCCAATTTTCCACCTATATTTCGAAAACCAAGCATCGCAGATATAACATTACAAATTCAAAGTACGTAAATTGCTGCGTCGAATGACGTCCTTACACATTAGAATCGGTTCAGCCGTTTAGCCACAACCAAGCGTCAAAAATAGACAATTTTGTGCAACTTGGCTGAAAAATAGGGTTCGCTCATGTTTCAACCCCTGTAACCTATGAACGTCTAATGCAAATGAATTCTTTTAAAATTCATGTTGTAGAGCATGAAAGTACGAGTATTTTTTCAAATTTTGCCGTGCCCGACTCTTCCTTATTAAAACGTTCATAGGTTAGCCAAGTTGGACAAAATTGTCTATTAAATAGACAAATTTTGTGACGCTTGGTTGTGGCTACACGGCTGAACCGATTCTAATGTGTAAGGACGTCATTCGACGCAGCAATTCATGTTCTTTGACTTTGTATTTGTAATGTTTTCTCTGCGATGCTTAGATTTCGAGTTACAGGTAGAAAACTGGAAAATACCCGAAAAAATCGAGGTTTTTTGGCACCTAAAAGTTCTGCAAGCACAAATTTTGCTACAATTTTTGATGTTTTGTGGTTCAGACCCATTAAGTACAACCATAAAAAAAAAAAAAATTAAAGCTTCTGCACCATTTCTGGCGCGAGTCAAACCCTCTGGCGACTTGCCTATCGGACAACTCGTGTCCCACGTTTACGAGAGTGGGATGCCTCCCGTCAAAAAAAAGAAAGAAAAGAGTCGGGGGATAACTGTGCTCCGGTCCACTTCATGGTTGAAGGACCCACAGGCCCACACCGCGGCATTCCAAGTGCCGGAGAAAACTTTCGTCGACAAAATCATTGAGTGAAACAATCATCCCTGAATCTCTACTGAATGAAATATCAGGCAGAAATTGCAAAGCTCGTTAACAGATCATTTTTAAACAGAAAACTCCTACTTTGATACAACAAGAATGGCAAGAGAAAAAAAATCGCCAAGAAAAAGGCGGAAATGGCATCCGCTTAGCATTATGGCTGCTACAGCGTCCAAGCAATCTTTGGTAAGGCCGGCTGATTCCAATGATGTCTCACTTGGCTTCGGTAAATACAGAGCATAAAAACACTACAATTCTACGCGAGGCTTGTCAGCTACAAGTACATTTGAATTGTCTAAATCTTGTCTACGACATACCGATCATCTCAACAGGCTCGAACGTGTTCCACTCTGAAAGCATTGTCGGTAAAAACTGATTAGTTTTCAACAACCCAGTATCTGTTGATCGACTAACAAACGAGAACAGATCTCAATACGGGAGAGGCTCCTCTTGATAAAAAACAACGAAAGGGGTGGGAAGGATAAATCGAAACAATATTAGAAAAAAAGGGAACAAAGATAAAATTATGGGAATAAAACGAGCCTTATCTCGCGTGAAACAATGCGGCACGTCGACGAGGCACATTGACGGGTATGTCACAATCAGTCTGTAAATACGAACAGAAAGGCGAAACAGGACCTGGTGCGCAACCTTTTTAACCGGGGCTCAAGTCATGGTACAAATGTGCAGCCCTGTAAATTGCGTATATATCAACACAGGAGTGAGAGTCCGGAAGTTATCTACGACTAGTAAGCCAACTATCAGGGTGGACTCACTGGACAGCACTGAAAATGATTGGGAAAGTAAAAAAAGATAAGAAGTTCTGAGATTGTTTATACAAGTTTTGATTAATTGTATATTAACCACTATCAGTTGAACGTTTTGAGGTAACTGATGCAGTTTTTAAAGGTAAGTACATAAACTTTGCTATGTGATAGGTTTGTTCCAGATCGGCGTCTGTCAACAGAAATTGACAGCTGTCCCAATGCCTTCTGAATCACTGTTGAGTTCCGTCGAACAGCGAACCGGCAAACCTGGAACGCCGACCCAAACTGTTGTTGCATTACTTCACGGTGATTCACGTGACTGCAAATTTCATACGGTGTCGTCTTAGAAATATTTTTGGCCGTAAAATCAACTTTTAGGGGATTCCAGAACCATCTGATTTGGGGATCTATCGGTTTTCGTGAGGTTACACAATTTGTAGCCCCTCGAAAGCCCCATAAATCATCATTTAATGGTGCTTTTGAAGGATATCAGGGAGTCGAATGATGAGGCGCCGCTTTCAGAGTAATTTTGGACGAACGATCCATTTTTTGGGGTCACCCCCATTTTTCCAAACATTCTAAATATTTTTTTTTTTTTTTACATTTTAATTGACATAGAATTAATTTTTGCACACAGTGATATATTATTATTTTATTATATTTTATTGTTTGGAGAGATAGGGCGGCCCAAAAAGGATTGTTCAACGAAAATAATTTAATTATTACTCAGAAAGCGGCACCTCATCATTCGACCTCCTGATATCCTTCAAAAGCACAGTTGATCTTCATTTTTTCAAAGAATAATGAGCCCTCGAGTAAAATTCGCAGCAGTTTTTGAATAGGTACCTATCTAATTTTCAACTGATGATGGAAAAATCCAAAATTGATAAACTCGGGTAGGTACTTTTTGGTTTAGTGTGTTCAGAATAATCAACCTCTTTTCGAGGGAGGAGTTAGAGAAGGGCGGGAATGAATCATTTAGGGTATAGGGTATAGATCTACGAGGACTCCAGGAGGACAACTGGAGGGGATGATGAGCGGGCTAAGCCCCAAATAAAGTGAGTAGGTTATGAGAGAGGTTTCAACTGGGTAGGATTATCAAGTTCGACAGCTCCCGAACTAGTTCAAGCACCCAATCAAGTTCGACAGCCTCCAAACATTCGAGCTGTCGGTTCCCTTCCGACTGCAGTTGAACTGCTGTCAACCTACAGATCGACCTGTAACAGCCGTTAACTCAACTGCGCATGTCTCTGTCAATTTCATGTCTCAGTCCATCAAAGCTGGAACAAACCTGATGTAAATCGTATTTTACTCCCAAATCCATTTGCATACTTCTGAGATAAGGGATTAGAACAAGTTTTCAATAAGAAAAATCGTCATGGTTTTTGAAAATACATGTCTGTAGATTAAACAGTTTGAGCACTCCGAAAGGCATAAAGCAAAAAACGCTGCAAAATTAAGAAGTTAGTGCACTAGGGTTTATTATTCTTCGGTAATAATCGAGCACAAATTAATTTTGTCAGTAAGCCCATCTACTACCTATAAACCTATCTCGTAGCTATACCACCACCTCAATCACCACGTGCCTGTGCCTATCTGGCTGAGTATGTCACAAGCCATGGAGGAATAGAGTTCTCTATTCCTCCATGGTCACAAGCCTTCTCCTCTTAACCTCATCTTGGGGCTCGCGAAATGCACGCAAATGGGTGTCCCGTCGAGTTTTAACGATTTATCGGCCCCTCAACGATGTGTGAGACCTGGGTTCGATACTCGCTCGGGATGATACCACCAAATGCTTGCCCCCTTGAGCCTAATGGCTAAAGTTTGGAGGAACGTGGAACTCTGGTGATAAACGTAGTTCACTATGTGGTATCTGTTTTTATTAGAATAAATTTAGATCGAATAAAACAACGATAGTTGTATTCTAGTTTCATACCTACTTTCAGTGACCAAGGAGCACAGCAGTAATATCATAATTATTATGATATTACCTACTACTGTTTTCATGCTACTTTTGGGTTAGATTCTGAGGTAGTTTGTCGTTTTATTTAGTTAGGGCACGATAAAAGCATGTTCCACGCTAACACTGTAGGGTAATCCTGAACAGTGTTTTGACGGTCGCAGGACTCTGAAATTCAGAGGCCTATTCAGAGTCTGAATAGGCCTAAAATCACTCGGAAAACACTTTCGACCTCGTGGCATCCTTCGAATGCTCCGTTTGTAGGCATATAAAAGGAACATAAATCCCTAGGGTGAAATTTGACTGTTTCGGGACCCATGAGAATGGATTCTAAGTCCGAAAATACTTCGGAAACGACACTAGATAATATCTATATTATTATTATTATTATGTAATTTATTCTTCTTAGCGAATAACATAAATCTACCAAAATTAGGATATTTAATATCCAAGAATAACATAAACTACCAAAATTGCCCTACTTCACACTGAGAATAATATAACCCTATGAAGAATAAATAATATAGGGCCGGTTTCACCACCTCGAGTTAGGCTAACCCACTGGAGTCACACTATGACGATGATGTGATGTATGGCATTGTCACCCTTTGACATGCGGTGTGATGTATGACTTCTTGTTGACAACAACAATAGGTGGAATTATTCCAATAACATAATAATATTTTGAGGTCGCGAACAAGTCAATTCATGAATAACCAATTTTACAACCGGGGCTCACAATCAATTCTACCTCTCCCTACCCTACTATCTACTATCCCTACCAGCTCATCACAAATTTAAAAGATTGCCTTGTCTCACAAATATTGATTCATTCTTACAGAGGGCACTTACCAAAGACTTTTATTAAATGTGTATCGTATCATCGGTGGGTAAAATAATTCTGTTGTTGTACAACAAATTGTTATTGTTTGTTGGAAAACGCCAGATTCGAAGGGATATTTTAAGAACCAACCATTTTCGTCAGGTATTGAACTTCCTGAACGAATGTGCTCTCTGTCCTCTGTCCTGTTTTTATTTCCTCGTTATATTTAAGCTATGACTTGTACAGTTCCACACCCATCCCCGATCAACGAAAAGCCCACAAGGGAAAACAATCGTGCATCTTGAACTTGAGCATGAAAAGAAGCTGTGCACCGCGATTTCTTGCCTTGTGCTCAAGTACGTATTCAAGGAGATAAGACAAAGGACCTAAAATTGAGAATGATTCACAATTTTAGGCATCTTGTCTTCACTCCTTCATTATTATTGACAAATTCTCAAATATTATCTATTATTATTGACAAATTAAAACGAAGTGTAGGTATTTCTCATTCGTCATAGGAGCTGGTTTTGGCTGAAGTTTAGTGAGTGAATGTGTTTCATGAGTTGTGCCTGTTTCTATCGTGTGCGAATGAATTCCGTGCATTGTTCTATTGAAGTCTGACTTGAAAAGGATCAAAAGAATGTGGCGATCAAACGAGCAAACGTACCGAGACCGAATACATCATCAAATGTCATGGGCTCGGGATCTACCGAATAGCGGTGCATGGCAAGGGGCTGAGGAAGTGATGGGCATCTATTAGGTACTAAACGAACACTCCAAACAAACGCCACGACACGAACGGGGTGCCTGACAGATCGATGGGACAAGGTCGGATGAAGCGGCTGAAATAATCGCTATCACTAAATAAATGATCACGAGTACCCACCAATTCGAGATGGCATAAGATTACATCTTTATAATAGAATGGTTCATTGAATAATACAAAACAAACTGGGTAAAAATGAATGCATCACACAGAAATGGCTGCTTGATGCTCTCGGCTTTATTTATAGCTTCAGTTTATAAATATATCTTCTGAAAAATGCATTTTCGAACGGGCGTTCGGGACAATGACTTATCGCGATCCAAGGGCAAAAGAGGGCAATGCTTTTGGTATGGGTAGAACTTATGTTACAAATTTGTAATATTTAATGACGTTTGCGACCAGAGGGCCTAAATTCCAAAATAAATTAATGTCAATTAATACTTTAAAATAATGTTTTCGTTTATGTTTTGGCATTTTACCTTGATAAGGAAACAGGATTGGGAATAAGAATAAATTATGCACTCATTTGTTAAAAAAAAAAAAAAAAAACACTTTAAAATAATTTATTACCTACTTAATTTAAATAACTTAACAGTTCACTTCAACTATTGTTGTGAATTATTAGGTTAATTAAATTAAATCAATTTTTTAAATTGAACTCATTATTATATAAATTTGTTGATTAAAATATATTTTGGCATTTAGGTCCATAATGGACCAATGATTGGTCCCTAAAGTCACCAACGGTGTCACTTCTCATTGCTCAATTTCCCAAAACTATAAATTGTTTCGCCTCCTTGATAAAATCATTAAATTATTAAATTAAATCATTAAATGGTTTAACTTATCGTTAAATTATTAAATTAAATCATTAAATGGTTTTACTTATCAGCAATGTTATCAGCTGGAATTACTGGAATGGTATTACTTGACCTGATATATCAGCTATCAGAGTAGATAAATCCCTAAATTTGTGTTCCTACTCATAATGATGTGTTGTAAAATCATGAGTTTTTTGAACATTTGTACAGCGGAACCTCTGCGTCTAGGAGCAAAACAGACCTCTGATTCGGATTCAGCACTCTCAAAAACCCCAGGACCACTATCAGACCTCTTGAAGCATGAGATCGATGTTTTTTTTTTAGCAGTGTAATTTACACCGGCAAAATTTTAATACATGTATAATAATTATTGTTCGGGGTATATTATGAACCCTATGTAAATTTTGCAGCATTTTATTTTGGTTGGTTAGTGATCCAATACTTGGTACACGATGGAGATTCAACTACAACAATGGAAATGGTTTTGCTACCCTGGAACGGCCGGGGTCGTTGATTTTGGGCAAATCAACGAAAAATGAACTTTGTTTGGACGTATCCCTACCATATGCTAAATTTTGTAGCATTACTGCATGAAAAAAAAAGGAATACTTTTTGAGCTACCTAATGTTGCACCACATAAGCATTCTAATTTCACACTGTGTGAGCTACTCATTCAACCTGTATCACATTTCCCTGCAAATAATATTCACAGCTGCAAAAGTTTTAGCATTTAACGCTACGGAGAGGTTGTTTGCTGAAGGTTGCGACGAGGTTTGCCAACGTGGAGGTTACGGAGAGAAATGACTCCTACATCAGCAGAGGAGGCATTTCCCTCCATAACCTGGAAATTTAACGCTATTTGAGCTTTTATTACTAATATGAGCCAAATTTCACAAAAGCCATAAAATTGGTGTCCCTACTTGAATGACGTAAGTACCTGACTTATACTGTTCACGAAGTTGGAGAACGAATTTGCCTAAACAAAATACTCAAGAAGTGTTTGCCCAAACCCACTGCGTTTTTTCTTCAGAACCCTTAAAATTTTTGAAGATTTGCCCAAAATCAACGACCCCGGGCGTTCCAGGGAAGCAAAACCATTTCCACTTGTAGTAACTGTTGAATCTCCGTTACCGAAACAAGACTTGGTTCACGACTACTAATAATACTTAGTATTATTGAGTCACTAACCAACCAAAATAAAACACTGCAAAATTTACACAAGGGTTTATAATATACCCGAACAATAATTATTATTCTCCGGTGTAAATTACACTGCTCTACAAAAAACAAAAAACAAAAAAAAAAACGATCTCATGCTTCAAGAGGTCTGATAGTGGTCCTGGGGGTTTTTGAGGGTGCTGAATCCGAATCCGAGGTCCGTTTTGCCCCTAGACGCAGAGGTTCCGCTGTACAGTACCCAAATGTTTAAAAAACTCTCTTAATTTCCAACTTAATTATTTTACAACGAGCAGGTGCTTTTCTTACAGGAAATTTAACGCTTAACACGCCCAAAGATATGTTGTCTAAAACATACCGCTTCATTGATCTTTTTTTCTCTTTCCCCATGTGTATCCTGCGCACCACCAGCATTAAATGCATCAGGGGTACGACGTCCCTGTAAACTACCCGATGTGGTAGTTTACAAGTGGTCCGATCTCAAAAACGACGTCGTCCGAGTCAAACACATCCCAAACAGAACATTCACACCAAATTTCGACTTTCTAGCACAACGTGAAGTCTCCGAAAAAACGTTGCATGTTTTCCGTGATCACACAAATCTTTCCTGACCCCCCTCGCCTTAGACATGTCTAAAAGCCCCCACATGACTACGGCGTTTGCGAGAGGAGAATCGCCTTGAATATGCAAGGCCTCAAGTAAGTCACAGAAGTAGCTTCTTGGTAATGGTTATGTCATCTATGTTGGAGTTCGTACCTATATAGATGGCAGGAATTATTGCGTTTTTCAAACTTCGTGATTCCTGATTCCGGGCTTCCTGAGTCAGGAATCCTGACGAAAAAATATTTGGATACACACCTACCTAACTTACTTTTTATTAAATTTTAATATTTTATGGAAAACGGATTTTTATCTTTCCCCCATTTTTCTGTTTTTTCAATTTTATTTCTAGGGATTTTTTTCCGGGCTTTTATTTGTCCAGGGATGTTTCTCCGATTACCGGCGGCGGACGGACAATTCATTTTTAGAATCTATCTATCTTGAAACGTATAATGACAGTATAATGAGGCCAATCAAAATTTGTGACCCCCGTCGCGAATACGCAATAGCATTATTCCAAGAATAATAAACCAAAATGAGTTAGATAAGTAGTTAGGCCATAAAACGCTGTATTAAATGAGGTTCGAGGCTGAAAACCTTGCAGGACCTAACTAGGTAAACATTTCAGACTTGAAATTCTTACAGCCGACAAAGAAAGAACGGTTCTTCTCTAATGAGATTATAAGCGGCCCAAGAGGTGTACGGATTCCTAGTAGGTATTCAGGCACCTATAACACCATTAGATAGTATGCACCTATAACACCATTAGTAAATTGGTAGGCTTTTGGTACCTCATTAATAAAACGGATTCGATGCAGTTAGACTAACTGTTTGGGGGTTACACAAACCCATAAATGTAGAGCCCATTTAATGGTTATTTAAAGAGCCCTCATGTCAGCTGAAGCCCGTTAGAATCAGCACTACTTTCTAGGCCAGTCAATCTAATGTTGAACCTCACAAAGTTGCGTGTAACTGCGGATTTTTTAAAATAGGTATAAAAAACATATTATGTTGTTAAGGTCCCTTAGAGGTGGACAAGAAACCGCGAAATATTTTAACTTTTTCAGCTTTTGTTAACACTTTTGTTTTGTTGTAAGTAGAACTCAGTACATAAGTCAAATAGGAACAGAGAAAAAGAATTTAAACCAAAACCAGAAACGCCCAATCTGACACCGCTCGGTAAGCGGAAAACCACGGTTTAGACTACCTGTAGCTCAGAAACTATTTACCCGTTTCCAGATTTCTTGATCTTGATTCTCTTATTTCTTGTGAAACCTGAGCATTTATTGTTTTGGTTTAAATTCGGTTTCTCGGTTCCTATTTGGCTTACTTACTTCTACTAGTGTTCCTGGAAAAGCTAATTACATTTCCTACAACTTCACTCGAAACATTTGTGCCATATGGGCCATAATATGGCCCATAAATCCCACATATTATGTGGGATTTTCAACCTATGTAATTATACTTGAATCTCTTTTATGTACCTCTGTTCACTGTTGAAAATAAAATAATATTTTTATAATAATAAAATTTTATTTTAATAATTTTTTTTAACATTATGTTTAAAAAAAAAGAAAAAAAAATGAGGTAAAAAAAAAAAAAAAAAAATGCAAAAGGGCCCAAGTGCCATTTTTTTCGAATGCGGGTTTTCTGCGTTTCTGGGTCCCGGACGACAAGGTTCACTTGCAGAAATAAGAATTAGAATAAGTGGCGCTTGGGCCCTTTTGCATAATATGCCATATTATGGCACCCTTCAAATATCCTCGAAGAATAAGTAGGTATTCGGTAATTTGAGCCCGAAGTCGACCAAAACTTAAAATTGATATTTTTTCTAGAAAAATTGCCTATTTCCCAAGATCTTGTCAAGTCGTACAGAGCTCAAGTTGTACTCAAAGGGTCGCAAATGTTATCTAGGTAAGTACTTTAAGGGTGTATAGGGTGAATTTTGTCGAAATACGCTTCCTTATTGGGGTTTTTTGGAAAAAACTGAAATAAGTCCAAAAATTTCATGTTTTTTTTTTTTCTACCAAAAGTTAGCAGAAGGTTTTCAGGGTTACAAACTTAGGTATGAACTAATAATACCTATGTTGTTAGGGTCCCTTAGAGGAGTTCATACAATGTATTTCATACATGTCATGTATTTTTGCGAGGTTGGCTCTTTTTTCGGGTTAGATTGACTGACCGGACGAAACTAACTACCTACAAGATAAGACCATAGAAACATCGGACAAGCCCAATCGCCCACTCATAGCTAGTTGGATCACATTGCGCAAACAATTTCAGAATGTCGAAATGGGGATCGGTGGTGCTTTCGAAAAATAACCCAACGATATATTAGCCAAACTTTTTCAAACGAAGGAATCATCATTTCAAGCGGGGACCTCATTGCGGCCGTGATAACAAATCCTTACAAAGGTACCTAGGTAGGCATATCACACGTAGACAGGCTTCACGGTGCTAAGTCATCGTGTCAACAGTTTATTCAAACGTCTACTAATAAGTTTCAAGAACCCTCAAAGTGTTCTGTATGTTCAACGAGTGGCAGATGTGCCCAAAATATTTATGCAAATCGCGAAAAACTTGCTAGAAAATAGGTGCTTTACCTGCGGTGGGGGAGAGGTTGTCCATTGTTGGGATGAGGTGCGGAATGTTGGCAGTCGAAGGTTGGATTGATAAAGACAAACCGGAGTTTTGTCGTTTGGAGAAGCCCGAAAAAAACTGTTCGACGGTACGACAAAAAACTTGGGAACGCGACAATGAATAACCAGGTGGGAATGAGTAAATTTGACAGGCGAAAAAGTTGACGAGAGCGACTTATCTCACTTGGTGCTGATAATCGACGCCAGAGCGAAGAGGAGAGTCTGCCCCTAGGCAATCCTTGTCGGGTCTCAGCGCTACCTCGCGCCGCTTCACCGAACTACCTACCTTCACTGATTTCGTATCAGCTGTTCGCGCCCCGCCTGGAGCGGCATCATCCTGTCAAATCGGCGTCGACTGTTTTCAAGAGCTCGCCCTCACCTGTTTTGCGACGTATTTTCTTGTGGAGCCTGTCCAAAAGCGTTTAGTCACAGGGTTGACCTCCAAAACCAATTACATTTTTTTATATTTATTTTTTATTTTTATATTATGTTTAGCATTATTAGGTTTTCAGGGATTATTAGATACCTACATTCCTTGCTGTAATTTTTACTGTTTTGATCGGCCTCAAAATTGGACATAATGAGGATCGTTTCATGATGCATAGATTTCAAAAATGATGGGTTTCGGCTGTGGGGTCGAGCTAGGCGTCGTTTTCGAAGTATTTTTCGACGGAGAACCCATTTTTGGGGGTCCCGGAATGATTCGATTTCATCGTGGGCTCCTATGGGCCTACAAATGGGATTTTTGAAGGTTCCAAGGAGGTCTAATGAGGTGTCGTTTTCGAAGTAATTTTCGACGCATAGGTAAGTAATTCTATCTTGGGGGTCCCTCATCTGTCCAAACACTTTCTTAGTTTTTTTAAATTAATTTTTTAACGGCAGAATTAATTTTTGCCCAATTTTTCTATTGTAGACACAGAAAAATAGGTACCTTGTCAAGAGGGACATAGCTTCCTCGCGTTGTAAGACAACCCGAAATACAGCCAAATTGGACTCTTAGGTTAACACAAAATTGACGAACTTATAGCTGTAACAAGAAAATTAAGTTCGCGCATGCGCAGAGCGTACTACTGATTCAATCATCATGAAATATACATGGGACCTCAAGGAGCTGTACCCGCATAATCACTGGAAATTTTACTGAAATCGGATCAACATTGTGGAAGTTATGGCTGTAACAAGGAAATTCGGACAGACGGACCCGGAACCAAATTTGCTCAGAAGGTCCTCAAACGCGAAATGAGAGCGAACATTTTAATTAAATCTTTTTGCCCCCGAAAGTGAAAATAATGCTTCGGTAGACCAGGAAGCAATAGTGAAAAATATCAATAATAATTATTGATATTTTTCACTAGGTATTGCTATAAATATCAATTTTTGATTTTGATTATAATTATTATAATAATTATAATAATTATATACAATTATTGTAGCCAACTAACGGCTCCGCAAAATTTGACCTAGTTCCGCACGCGAAATAGGCCCATCAATCGAAAGTTGGCAGTGTTTTGTTTAGTCTAAAATTTGCAGCGTTTTTTTCCCCAAAACAAGCGGGAAGATACGATCATCTGGTAAAGCACTTAGTTCGTTGAAGCGGCGCGAGGTAGCGCTGAGACCCGACAAGGATTGCCTGGGGCTAGACTCTCCTAGAGCGAAGCACGTTCCTATCAAACAAGCTTCGCAAGTTCCTACGGGAAGCAATTAAAAGCTAACTATTTTAATTTACATGTCGCGACTCTGACATTTTGGCGAAAATGAGTTCTTGGTAGGACCTACCACTGGATGCGTTTTTTGACAGCCGAAAACATGGTACTACTTACTACCATGGAGATCGGTAAAGACAATAAAAAGAAAATAGAAAAAAGACAACACCGCACGATTGCTTTCCTACCAAAACATTGACAACACCGCCTAATTGCATTTCTGCCAAGGAGATTGATCGGCTTGGATTGTCCAAGGTAAGAGGGTTTAAAATGATCAAAATCATAATTTATCTAGATAAATAATGTTTGGTGTTGGTAAGGATCCTTACTGAAGGCTGTGGGACGTAGCACAAATCCATAGAAACAGAAAAGGGTGTTGTTGCGGCTCATTTCAACAGATGTTCGCGCTTGAGGATTTCTCAAATTGGATCAGCCGAATTTCTCTTTGTGGGGACTGAGGTGTTTTTTAAGGTCGAGTAAATCCAATTTCAAATTTTATCTTGGCTCATCAGTAACCGTTTTTTTTTTGTCGGTATCAAGTGCTTGACCGAAGATACCGACGTCATAAAGAAAAATACCTTTTACGGAGGACAATCTCTTCCCGTGTCGGCTGGCGCTCTTGATGGCAAAAGTCTCCTTAGGCAATAAAATTGCAATTGCAATAAATAAAATAAATAAATAAAATTGCAAAGTAAATAAATAAAATTGCAAAATAAATAAATAAAATAAAATTTGAAAAGTCTCCTTAGGCAATAAAAATAATATTTGGTTTCAATGAAATATTATTAATTAATTAAATATAAATATTAATTATATAAATAATATTAAATTAATAAAATAATATTAAATAAATTTATAAAATAATAATAATTTAATCAGCGGCTAGATTCTACGAGTGAAGGCGATCAGAGCAATTTTCGATGGCGAGGTTGGCCTCTCTCCAAAACGAAGGCCCTGATATAAATAAAATAAAATAAATTAAATTAATAAAATAATAATAATATTAAATTAATAAAATATTAAATTAAAATAATAATAATATTAAATAAATTAAATTAATAAAATAATAATATTAAATAAATAATATTAAATTAATTAAATAAATAAATAATATTAATTAAATATTATTAATAAATTAAATATTTGGTTTCAAATAAATAAATAAAATAAAATTGCAAAAGTCTCCTTAGGCAATAAAAACAATATTTGGTTTCAATCTCTTGATTTTAGATTATTATTTTTCATCCTTAGAACAATACAGCCTAATTGACTTTGAACAACACGGCCTGCTTTGGAGAACCAACACTGCCTAATTGACCCATTTTCCGTAAAAAGGCATATCACTTCGGTTCCTGGTTACAAAACGGTTTCCTAGGCGCTACAATAATGTAAAAAAAATAAATAAATAATAAATTAAATAATATTAAATAAATAAATAATAAATAATATTAAATAAATAATAAATAATATTAAATAAATAATATTAATTAAATATTATTAATAAATTAAATATTTGGTTTCAAATAAATAAATAAAATAAAATTGCAAAAGTCTCCTTAGGCAATAAAAATAATATTTGGTTTCAATCTCTTGATTTTAGATTATTATTTTTCATCCTTAGAACAATACAGCCTAATTGACTTTGAACAACACGGCCTGCTTTGGAGAACCAACCCTGCCTAATTGACCCATTTTCCGTAAAAAGGCATATCACTTCGGTTCCTGGTTACAAAACGGTTTCCTAGGCGCTACAATAATGTATTATGGAGAAAAACGTGGAGAAATGAGCTGTAGGAATGAAAAGATCGGTTTTTTGCGTCTCCTGAAAAGTAGGGGAAAGGTGGTGTTAGAACAAGAGTCGCGATGTTTTTCGCACAAACATTTAATGTTTGTTGTGAATCAGTTAAATGCCTGAATAGCGATCAGTTTTTTTGAAAATAATTTTCAGTTCTGAAGCTGTAACCAGCTGAGAATCGGAACTTATTTCTTCACCTAAGCTGGTCGACGACCACTAAGGGACCTCTTTCGGGCTGTACGCAGACGTAGAGTTGCTTTCTCTCTTTTGATTGGCCCAGCAAGGTGGGAAATAGTTTTATTTTCGTCAGTTCAAAATCAAAATGGATGCCGAGCGGTTCGGTGTTGTTGGTTCCATGCCGATGTGAATTGCGCTGCGTTTTCCCCGTTTGTGTTTTAGTCCGGGGCAGGGGTTTCGGGTTAAGCTCTAGTTTTTGTTATCGTTCATTTGTAGTATCAGATTTATGGTTGAATTTTAAGGGTGACGTTGATTTTCCAGTAGCTGGCGGGACATGACATAACGTTCGACCGTTACTCTTTTTTCGAACGTTGCTAGGGTCTTGTCAAGGGTAGTGTTTTTTACGATTGCTTTTAATTTCTCCGTCGAAGGTTGGCTGTTTGGTTTATTCCTACCCGTTACTTACTACAATCTTGACTCTTGAGCTCAAGATTTTTATGTTGCCGTCTTTGCCAACGAGCTGCGTCCGCCTCAGCTAACGTCAAAGGTGAGATTTCCTACTATGGTAATAATAGTATGGCAAAGGTAGGCTGGTGTAGTATCGTTAATGTAGATTTACCTATTTGTTCGATCAACTTGAATAAATCTACCTAGAATGACATACCTACCTACCTGGATCTCATAATGATCTTGAGTTTCTCCCGCCTCTTTGGTTGAAAGAAAAACCTCTAACTGACCGGCCACAGTGGCAAAGGGGGCTTGTTCTGTCGACTGTCGGTGGTTTTGTTACTTGACGAATGGAAGGGAATCTCCTCAGGAGATTCAATTTCATTTACTTAGTTGGTGATTTTTCGGTCTACGTTCGGAAAATCGAATTATAACGAACCTCGAACCTTATGGTTGACAACGTTTGATATCGGTTCCCTGCTGTCATCTTACAAGGGTGGAAAGTTGTTTGTGTTTCAAGAGATGAAATAATAGGAGAATAAAGCAGCTTTAAGTATATTATACTTAGAACTGCTTTAGTCTCCTATCATCAGGCCCTAAAGAAAAGAATAAAAGTGACAGTATAGTCTTGACAGTCTTCTGTACAATGTTTGGAGAGATGTAGGTTCTCAAAAAACGGATTTTACGTCCAAAATTATTCAGAAAACTACACTTTATTTGACCTCATAACCGAAAACTGTTGCCCCACGGGTTGGGGCGATCGGGATGAAAACCTTGTGAGCACTATATGTTATACCGAGTATTTTGTCAACATTTCAGATTAAAAAAAAAAAAAAAAAAAAATCCTAGGTACTGCCTAAAACAGCTCGGACGGTGGATGGACATTTCGTTTTTGGAAATAGATCTCTTGTAAGGTAAGTATAATGTCAAGTTTTGTGGCTGATCAGAATTTTCGACCTCCGTTGTGGTTACGTACCTAGGTGTACCTAATATTCCAAGAAAAATAAATATTGGATTGATGGTGATAGGAGGGTAGTCTGAGCAAAATCCTGTTATGGGGTTAGGAACTTAGCAAATTAATACAGAGGTGCTTACATAAAAGCGCAGGCTACAGCAGCACACTAAGTGAAGAGTCGTTGTCTTACAGATAATACGGAGTAATGTACGAAGGGAACAGTTATAGTAACTATAACTGTTATAGTTATAGTTATAGCTAGGAAGATTGCTTGTTCCATTATTGCCACTTCCTCACTTGGTTTCTTGAGTAATGGAAGTTTTCAATGCAGATGTCGGAATACGAGAAGAAAGAAGCGTTCAACTCCCCGATGGAGGTTGTTTTCTCTTGGCCTACGCCAAGTTCTGGAGATTCTTCAAACCCAACCAAACGCAAAAGTCAGGACGATAGCGGGTACGGCAGTCCCGTTTCCTCCAAGCGTCCAAACATCCATGGTGTCGAAGGAGGTGACAGCGGATTCTTCACACCTAGCAGTTCTGGACGAGGATCTAAACGCCTGGACGTTTTATACGAGAGCCCGCTCATTGGATCGACTAATAAAGTCGCTGCTGGTTAGTTTCCATTAAATGCAGAACTATTTCCTGTATCTTGAACGACTCATCCAAAAATTATTTCCAACGCTGTTACAATTTAACATTGTTCTGTTTAGTTAATTACCTCGACCTCGACGAGTCTCTGTACAACGAGCCAGTAGAAGCTAACCCGCTCACTCCTCCAGCCGAACTTTTGCTCAATCTACCCGAGAATCTGTACACTCCACCTGCAACGCTTTCCGATAGCGAAATCACTAAAGATCTCGAAGGTGCCATAGCTTCATGTTCCTTGTCACCCATTGTCCCGCCGGCTCGTAAGAGAGCGTTTTCGACTGTTTGTCCAGCTACACCAAGGAAAAACAAGTCACCCCAAAAACGCGTCGTCTCCAGTGCCCCCACCGAGTTGTGGCATCAACCCAAATCCCGACGATCTCTGGATGGGTTTGAAAAGGTTAGTGTGACTTTCCAATCCAACTTAGTTCCTCTGGGGCCCAGCACATTCGTCATTTAACCTCGTTTTCTGTTGCAGTTGGATATCATCTACCACCTCGGTGTTAAAATGGATGTCCCTGACATCCTGGAAAAGATCTTCAACCTTCTGTCGGACTCTGACCTGTCTAATATGACGATGGTTTCTAAAACCTGGAAGAAGGTTTGCTTAGCAAACTCGAAAGCCAGTAAACGGTGGCAAAGCTACACCGACGAAAGAAAACAAAACCGAGAAAATCTTCATGTGTTATTGGTAAGATGAACTGCAGGCCACTCTCATTCATTTTGGTTTATTATTCTTATTTGAGGAGGTCTAGATTCCAAAACCAAAATGGCCGTCCGGCCCGTTTTGGGAAGTAACAATTGTTTAAAAAATGTGAAATTTTGGCAAAATACTCGGTTTACCATCTAGTTGTGCCCGATCGCCCAAACCCGTGGGGCGCTATGGGGCTACGGGAGGGGTTTTTTAAGGCTTTTGGCTATGGGATCGAGTTGGGTGTCGGTTTCGAAGTATTTTTGGACGTAAAATCCATTTTTGGGGGTCCCGCAACGATCCAATTTCACTGTGGCGATCTATAAGGCTTTCATGAAGCTTCAAATGGGATTTTTGAAGGATCCCATGAAGTTAACTATTTTTCGAGTAAAAAATTTAAAAAAAAAAATCCAAAAAACAATTTTTTCCCAAACTTGTTTTTCATTGACAGAATTAAATTTATGCGCAAGTAACCTATATAAAAGAATAATGAACCCTTGTGTAAAATTCGCTGCGTTTTTTGGTAGTTGTAGTGCATAAAGAGCCCCAATAATTGGATGTTAAAGGGACAACAATCCAACAATGTCGGAGCGGTATGTGATGTAAAAGGGAAGATTAATCTTCCTTTTTATTCATATTCATTTCGTTATCCTGTATTTTTTTTCTTCCAGGCTTCAACCCTAGGAAAGTCAAAGAAGACGTCCCTGGGTAACCACGACTTGAACCACAGCACGCCTTTGGTCGTCAGACAGCCGAAGACTCCTCCAATCAGCCCGACTAAAGCCAGATTCAATAGCATCCTAAAGGTGAGATTTTTATTCCCCCGAATTGAATGTGTTGCGGGGACTAACTGGATCGACTTTCATTCCATGTTCCAATAGGGAAAAGTTGTTGCTTTTGGACCCAAATGAAGTTTTTGTTTGTCGACAAAAAAGCAACTGATACTGAATGGGGAAAAGTCACCTTTTGTGGGAGAATTCTATTTCGAGTGAATATTTTTTCAAATACCACAGATGCAACATTGCCGTCGATTTTCGGCCATTTGAGTTAGGATCATATTCTTATAGAAAATGACGCTCTCGATCCACTGGTGTAGACCAAAATGGACTAAATGAAGGGTGCCACATGCATAAGGGCTAAAGCGCCATCAGGAAAGACAGCAGAAACTCAGCAGCAAAACAGCAGAAAACCAAAATTCGAATTATTCGAGAAGCAACAGCGCTCTAATTGGAACAGAAAGTCAACACTGCCAAGTTCAGCTGTTAGACTTGACAATTCTAAAAAAAATATTGCCGCCTGTGGGTGTATTGCCGCTTGTGATTTGTGTAGATCATGGTACATGATTGTCTTATGACTTACCTGTGGGACACCCCCAGACCCCCGGATTATCTAAGTTTTGATCAAGGATCATAGCAAGGAAACATGGTACATGTTTTTCGGATTGGTATATTTAAATTCGCGATAAAAAAAGTTTATTTAATAAAAGGGGGTTATACATTTAAAAAAAGGCCATACATTTAATAAAAGGGGGTTATACATTTAAAAGGCCAGTGTCGAATCATGATGAATGAATCATGAATTTAATTTAATTCGCGGGGTTGCGCGCGTCGCGCGGGATTTTAATATAGGTAGCCTATGTTGGGGGCAATCGCACCCGAAACCATTAGAAAAAACCCCATTCAAATCCGTTCAGCCGTTTAGGCGCCTATAAGTCACGACAGACACACAGACAGAAAGCTCAACATCTCAAGGGGGGTTCGACCCCCCTAAGCAGACATAAACGGTCCACCAAACCAATAGAAAAAAATTTCATCAAAATCGGATCAATATTGGCTGAAATCCCCACTCCTTCCCTTCTTTAGGGAAGGAGAGGGGGTTGAAGGAGTGGAAAACGGAAAAAATCCTTGAGGGCGCTCAACCTATCTCAGAACGTTCATCATTTTTGAATTTCTCGAGATTTTCAAGAATATATATAATATACTGATATATAATATTGGTATATTATATATACATAAGGTTATCGGGTGGCAAGGGTAGATCGGCGAAGGGTTTACGGGGGGGACTTGACTCTCGCATTCCAACACGTTTCGCGCAAATTCGCGGGGTTGCGCGCGTCGCGCGGGATTTTAATATAGCCTATGCTGGGGGCAATCGCACCCGAGACCGTTAGAAAAAAACCCATTCAAATCCGTTCAGCCGTTTAGGCGCCTATAAGGCACGACAGACACACAGACAGAAAGCTCAACATCTCAAGGGGGGCTCGACCCCCCTAAGCATACTTAAACGGTCCACCAAACCAATAGAAAAAATCGCCGTATTGTTATCGCTTACCGTTTAGGTTTAGGAGGAGGAGAGGAAAAACCATGTACCGTGAGTACAGAATTTCGAAATTTCGCAGGGTTGCGCGAGTCGGGCTGGGTTTTAATATAGCCTATGTTGTGGGCAATATCACCCGAGATCGTTAGAAAAAAAACCCATTCAAATCCGTTCAGCCGTTTAGGCGCCTATAAGGCACGACGGTTTACGGGAGGGTTTCTTCTTCTTACATTCCAATCCAGAGAACGCCCGTAAAAACATGTTCCATGTTAAAAGATTCCGAAGAAACTAACTGAAAAAAAAAATCTATAGGTAACGCTCATCTCCAACTACCGAGTGTCACTCGGCGAGTGAGGAGTATGAGGCATAACTTTGTGGTGCTCCTGAACATCAAGTAGTTTTTTGGAACTCCTGAAAAGTTGGGAAAATCAGACAGGGCATTGTTGCACCTACACAGTCGAATATTATGGTCATAATCCTATCTCGAACATGGACTAAATGAAGGGTGCCATATGCATAAGGGCCAAAGCGCCATCAGTAAAGACAGCAGAAACTCAGCAGCAAAACAGCAGAAAACCAAAATTCGAAAAAAGGGCTTACCTTATGTATAGGTATGGCACCCTTAGATTTTTTGAAGTTTTCGGAGCAAAGCGGGTGTGTCGAGGTAAAGCGCTTCTAAGTTAAAACTGAAATTCAAACCCGTTTTTTAACTCTTCAAACTCTTCATTGAGCTCCTTGAATGATTTTTTTTTTAATTTTTCCTGGAAAGGCCGTGCTTCAAAAGTTACGAAAATGGGTCACCATTGCAGCAACCCCATCTCTATTACTTATAAGGCCTTAGGGATAATATAATGTTTGAACTCCGAGGTCTGGTGGGGGCACATGCCGTGGGCTGCTTCGTCATCTTTTGATTGGCTGAGAGATCTCTCTGTCTCGCATCTATGCAAGTTAGCTAACTTTGCTACGCGAAAAGCCGACCCCAATACTCGAGAATCGGGGTAGTCATTGGAGAAGGTCATCAAAAAATCGGGCATCGAAGTTATCATCAAAGAATGTTATTCGAACATCGATCCAGGCCGAGTGTTTTTTATTCCAATTCCGTTCGGATTTATTATTCAACGCCCTGGCGGCTCCATGCCCAACTACTCGATGCCCAGCGAGGCGAGGTGTGATGTCACGTGCCCTCTGCTTAGTTCAAAATCTTGAACATTTCTAAAACAGTTCAGACCTTCTCAAGGAGCCCATTCTTCTATAATTGAATGCGGAAAAATCAATTCTTGGTCGGTAGGAGAGGTGACCTACTTTTGCATTCCGTATTGATCCCTGATCCCTTTATATAAAACTCAGTTTGTTTGAGAACTCCCAATAGATGACCGGACCGATTTTGACGGGAAAGGTTGTAAAATGATCAGCGAGTTCCGATTACATATTTTCCTTTGTACACACTCCGCTGATATGCTTCCCTCTGAACTCCCATTATAGAAGGCCAAAATGTCCACCTGATTAAAACCGGAATGAAATGCCTATCAATTTCTGAGGTCATCATTTTCAGTGCTGTCTGCTTTTTATACCAGCTGGACGTACTGCCTCTCAAATTGGAAGGGTTTCACGTGGTACAGTACAGGGTTACCTGAGCGTATTCTATTCCTATGCCAGACTCTTCCTGACCTCGTCTGCTAGGTTGGGTTCCTCTCCTTCTTCAAAGACTACTCCCCGATTAGGCCGACTAGAAATCATCCACTGTGAACCACTCGATAGAACTTATGCCCCTGGGGTAGTATAATAATAATTGTATAATTATTATACAATTATTGGAGAAATGGGGGCGTGAGTCCCTATAAAACGCGACCCTGCTGGGCACATAGAATAGTCACAATTGGGGAAGCTATAAAAGACAATTAGAAATGAACGTGTTTCTGGATTTTCTTAAATCGATAGAAGGCTTCCAAATACCACCGAAAATGGGGTTAAAACACAAATTGCAAGTTCGTACGAATTATTTATTTTTGAATCGACCAGAACAACTTTAGATGAATACTAGGGGGCCAGCCAACCCCTGACTGTATCCCACCTGGCCTCAAATCCAACAACTCGTTTTCCCATATTGTTTAGTTTGATTATCCTCCTCGGGCTGGAGCTTTAATATAATAGATAAACTACCTACGTGAAAGACATTTTGTCCCAAAAAAGATGTATTTTTCTCTTTGTGAGTTTTTACAACATGGCACAGGACGATTTAACCCAAAATTCGGGTCCATGTCCATTCCTAATTGAAGGCAGAAGCCTCGTTGTTCGTTTCACTATCGAAAGGGGCAGAGCTGTTTGCAGAGGAAAGCCTCCGAAGATGTGTCCCGAAACCGAACAAACTTATTCCAACTAAGCTTGAAAAAAAAAAAACCCCCTGTCTCCAACTTAGAACATAACGACACGAGGCTCATCGGGAAAAGTTTGTCCGATGCCCGGCGGTTGGTTCTTGCTCCTGGTTCTTCTCAAGTAGCCAGGAAAGGCTCTTTCTCAGCTATTTGAACTACTGCAGTCGGAAACAGACTAATTAGGAATGGAAATGCACCCGAATTTCGGGTTAAATCATCCTGTACCATGTTGTTAGAAGTCAAAAAGGGAAAATCCTAGTTTATAATAAATGATTATTAAGCATTATTAATCACCTTAAGTTGTTCTGGCCTATTCAAAACCCGGTATAGGTGACGTCACGTTTCCAATTGATGACACCAGAGTGCAGGTCGATTTTCAAATTTTTTCTTCATTTTCTTGGTAGTTGGCACTAGTGACACTGGAGTAACGCGAAAATGGCCGTGTTCGCTTTGTTGTGAATGTGATCGTGCGTATTAACTCAACTTATTCGTGATATAAATTAACTTTGCCGACGTGACTGATCCTTCAGTTTTTTAATGGTGGCCAACTCGTCGACCAATAGGAGCTGACCTCGGGTTTCCGCCAAAATTTCGGTTTCCGTCCTACTGCAGTTGAACTGCTGTCAACTTACAAATCGACCTGGACCAGCCGGTGACGGCGACTTTTCGCCGACCCAGCGACCTGGAACAGCAGTTTTCTCAACTGCGCATGTCTGTCGATTTCTGTTAACAGTCCGTCAAACCTGGAACGAACCTAATAATCCAGAAACACGTCCATTCCTCATTTCACCCGTCCCCAATCGTGCTTTTCCAGTTCCCCAATAGTGGTGGCTGGCCCAATAGTTGCTAAATTGCCCAATCGGGATTCCCCGAGGGTTGGACCCTGAGTGAAAATGTCATCCTACCGATTCTTCAGGTCGTCAAGCAAACCGAAAAATCATCGCCATACCAGCATTGCTTCACTGGAGAGTCTCTTGGCTTGGATTAGTCTTTAGTCTAATTAGTCTCTAGTGTACAGTTAGATTACAGTACTATAGTTTATGTTCTTTAAAAAGGGCTCATCACTTGTTATAACAATAATTTTTATAATTTCAAAATGATTATGGAACCTAAAGGAAGTTTTTTTGGGAGCTCCCTTTTTTGCAACATGTTTTCTTGAAGGTGATTTTGCTTTTCGGTCCTGAAATGGGAAACGGATCCCCCCCACAATTGATCCACCCTACTAAGTATGGTTAGAATATGGATTGTACAATATCCTCCAAACAGAAGGTGTCATGTACCTAGATAAGTATTTGGAACGTCACGCTGCTGCCTTTGTTTATTAAGATTTCATAACGATGGTCCAATGTGTGGTTGTGCATGCTCACCAAAACGGCTTGGACGCCCGCTCGTTCCAAGACGTCTTTGGGACTCCTGTTCGAACGTGAGTACGTGTTATTTTCAGCTTGTTACCCGTTTTCCTAGTTTCCTAGAGAATATCTCATTCAATGGGTTTTTTCCTGTTACAGATCTCCAACAGCATGACTGAAAACGAAATCCTGGTGATGTGCCCATCTTGCCAACGACCGTACGCTGTCCCAAAGTCCTCCGGCGTCGCCATGTGCGCCTCCCAGTTCTGCGGGTACAAGTTCTGCATGCTCTGCAAAGCCTCTTATCATCCCAACCGTCCTTGCCCTCTGCTCACCCCTTCGACTCCCACCACCCCTACCAAACTCTATAATAACAAGCGCAACGCCAGACGTAACCTGAGGCGCCTATAACAATCGGTTCGCCATTCTTATCGTAAACCAGACTTCAGGAGCAGGATTTTGCGCGCCCTGTTTGCTTGATTTCTTCTCAAGTTTGTCCATTGAACTTTTTAACATCTCAGTACGCCCAGGTAGTTTGAATCATCTCGTTCCGGTTTGTTTTGTCTCCTTGTTTCAAATATTTCCTGAAAATTAACCGTTCTACCAGCGCTCCATTCCAATTATTAAGGTCTTTCCCGTCAAAATGAAAAGACTATCGCTGTGGTGTAATACGCTTTTTTTTGTTTAGTTCTATCTAGAGCATTTTGATTACTCTTGCCGAGAGCGTTTGACGGATTGTACGTAATTTTCTTTAGTATTATTAGGACCAAGTGGGCAGCGAAATAGGTGTTCTTTTGCTCAACTGACTTCATTCCGGTGTTACTGTCGCTACTTCTTTCGTTAATAAGCTGGTTGATTTTCCTCAGTTTTAGTTGAACAATAAAGTGGTTTCCTAGTTAAATTGCTTTTTTTCCCCCATACTTGAGCGCATTTAAATGTTTTTATTTTTGATATTACGAGATATTACTTTTTTCATTGTTCGACTGATTTATGTT
Organism: Pilophorus perplexus; assembly: GCA_955831195.1. Taxonomy (NCBI): domain Eukaryota; kingdom Metazoa; phylum Arthropoda; class Insecta; order Hemiptera; family Miridae; genus Pilophorus; species Pilophorus perplexus. The sequence continues at coordinate 24,229,618 of OY037010.1, forward strand.
GTATTATTTTTGATACCAAATGGTCTAAAATCTTTCGTCTGTAGATAATTGTAAATTTTGTAAAATAAGTGGATAATGACTTGTAAATAATTGTACAGTAGAGCGTGCGTAGTTTTGTTAAATTTTGAAAAAGCATTTTATTAAACCTACTGTGAAATGAGATCTGAATTCGTTGGTTTTACTTCTCTCAAATCCGCCGTATTATTGACGTAATGGAACATTTTCCTGAGAGTGGGCTTTATAACGAGGGAACAGACCAATAATGTATTTAGAGTAGCAACCAATATCAACTTTTTCCGATGGTTTTAAGACCATACTGACGTGTACAATGTGGACTTTTTGAGGCTTCGAAAATAGGCACTTATAAACTGTGGAATATTCGTGTGTTTTCATTTTCAAAGATCGAAATCTGAAATTTTTTGGGTGTGTTCCTGATATGATAAAGAAAATTTAGAACCGGAAGGGGTGAAGAATGCACAGCATCGGTCCTGGTAACCGGAGGTGTAGTTTCAGAATTACTCTGCGACCTCACATATTACATTGAACCGATTTTAATGAAATGGGCTCATTGACAGTGGCCCTCTAGAACTTGCACTTCCAATACTTATTGGACCTTTCCACGTCTTAGCCTACTCTCAAGAAACCTTGTAAAAACGTGGGTTCTCCTCCTAATTTGGCATCTCAGCTTCTCTGGGAAGTAATTTGTTGGTGACAAGATTATCTGTATCCATAACCTTCGAGTGGCCGAAGGATGCGGGAATCGGATTCTTCGCGAGTTCGTTATTTGGGAATTCTTGGAAGACCCCGTTAAGATAATTTCATGGGAGAGTAATGAAGCATGCGATGACATCACATTACATTGTAATTGGATGAAAATGATGTTTGTGACCAGACCTGGTATCTTTTACTCTGAACCGGACAGCGCTAACGTCCGTCCGTTACAAATCCTTTCTCCCACTCACCCTTGTCCTTTCAAACGCTAGCCGAACAGGATCATCGGGGAAATTTCTCTCGTGTAGGTTGGTAGCTGTCTTTCACTACGTTTTCTTTCAGGACTTGGGCTCATAGACCTGGAGGGTGTGGACAAGAACTGCCATTTTTGGTTTATTTTTCTTGGAATAATACACCTGTTTTCGCGACGGAGGTCGACGACTCCAATCGGCCTCAAACTTTGACATTATCCTTTTCAAGAGGTGTAGATTCCAAAACCAAAATGGCCGTCCGGGCCGTTTTGGACAGTAAGAATTGTTTTAAAAATCTGAAATTTTGGCAAAATACTCGCTTTACCATCTAGTTGTGCCCGCAAGGTTTTCAGCCCGATCGCCCAAACCCGTGGGGCGCTATGGGGCTAAAATGGGGCTACGGCAGGTTTTTTTAAAAGGCTTTTGGCTATGGGATCGAGTCAGGTGTCGTGTCGAAGTATTTTTGGACGTAGAATCCATTTTTTGGGGTCCCGGAACGATCCGATTTCACTGTTCCGATCTATATCTTTCATGGGGCTACAAATGGGATTTTTGAAAGATCCCATTTGAGAAATTGTTCCAAGTAAAAAACAAAAATTTGAGGAAAAACTTTTTTTTGAAAAATAAAAATCCCCAAAAAAAATTTTAAATTTGTTTCTATTGTCACAGAATTAAATTTCTGCACAAGTAACCTATATCAAAGAATAATAAACCCTTGTGTAAAATTTGCAGCGTTTATGGTATGGAACGGTGATGGGGCCTTAGAGCCGAAAATAGAGCAGTTGTTGAAAAACTGTCCCTAAGTTTTATTGAAGCGCCAATAACGAATTTTCCGCCTTTGTGGGAGGCTAAGTGATCTCTAAACCTCAACGATCAACGAACGATTAGAACAAATTTTGTTGAGAACATTTAATGTTGAGTGGTGGCAGGCAGATCCAAATTGTATCTTTGAGAACGTGACGTGTTTAATGGACAAGTAATTTATGTAGAAATTTCGGCTGTACAAGGAATAATTCCCTGTTGTTTGAGGCTCGGCCAGGAAACCATAATTTTTCACTGAACAGCTTTTTCGTGACGTTGTTTTAGTTTGTGTGCCATAGCAAAATTACTCGGAAAACGACACCTCATTTGACCTACTAGGATCCTTCAAAAATCCCACGAAAGCCCCCTTAAATCCCCACAGAGAAATCGGATCGTTTTGGGACCCCCGAAAATGAATTCTACGTCCAAAAATACTTCGAAAACGACGCCTAACTCTACTCCATAGTTGAAAACCTTTGAAATCCCCTCCCGTAGCCCAATTTTAGCCCCATAGCGCCCCACGGGTTTGGGCGATCGTGGTGAAAACCTTGCGGGCACAACTCGATGGTAAACCGAGTATTTTGTCAAATTTCAGATTTAAAAAAAAAAAAATTCCTACTGCCCAAAACGGCTCGGACGGCGGACGGACATTTCGTTTTTGGAATCTAAACATCTCGAAACTTTCAATGTATAATGTCAAATTTTGAGGCCTAACATAATTTTCGAACTCCTTCGCGATTACTGAGGTGTATTATTCCAAGAATAATAAGCCAAAATTGAGAAAACTCGGAATTTTCACGTGCCCCTATCGCCCGTTTCACAGAAACTTTCTTCTGCTCTCATCCATCGCTTTCAAGTCCATATCTTCAGCCCTCCTCTTCTGTCTTGTTCAAACTGTTTCCTCGACGGCTATCCTCGGCCGCCAGTCGCTCGGAAGATATGAACGTAGGGGGTTGCCCGGTGTCATGTATTTCCACCGTTTGACATCAAACACGACCGAGTTCTAAGTGTTGGCAAATTTTGGATACGGCACTCCGGGTACGTTCGTCTCTTCGTTGCCAAGGTAAGGATACCAATTTCCCGTTGAAATGAACTGCCTAATTCGACCACTTGTGAAATAACCGAAGTCCAGTGGTATTTAGGTCGCCCGCTCCTTTCAAAACTTGTATCGCCAAGCGTAAAATTCTCCTCGAGAAACGACTTGGCTCTGTTGCGAATTACTTATACTTTTACCAAACACGTCGACTTCACCCTTAAAAAGCAGGTCACCCGTTCGAGAAGTATGTTTCATAGTTTGGCTTGGTGTTGAGTTATCAATATTAATAGGAATTCCTTTATGTTTGACTTCTCAACATTGTTTGAACACCGTTGGTGGTACACTCATTACAGAAATTTGAATTGGAGTACATAGTTATTCCTCGATTTAGCCGAATTGTAGAGGAGAAGGGGGTCTGCTACCATGTTTCTCCTTTTTCTACGAGTACTTGGAAGCTAAAAAAGTAGGTATACAAATTAAAAGTGAAACTCAAGGCCTTGTAAGAGACAAGCTGACGGTAACACTATAATGAATATTCAACATAGTTTGCAACGAGGGCTGTGGATTCTAGTAAGGTCAAAGTTGAGAACACTGTTTGGTATTTAAATGAGAACCTCTTAAGTTATTGATAACATGTTGCCTGCACCTATTGAACTGGCTTCGAACTTGAACATCTCTCTTCAGTCTAAGTACAGGAACAGCGAAGGAAAACCTTTAAAATGTGAGAGAACTGCCTGTTCACTACAGGCTGGCCGATCTGGCCGCGTCCGGTTCTGTAAGGGCCTCTGAGTGACATGCACGACCGGGGAAAGTAGAGAGTTCTGTTTAGCTTTGATAAGACCTGTTGGGGCTGAGGAGGTGAAAAAAAAAAAAAAAAAATTATCGAGGAATCGATGAGCCACGAGGAAGTACCGCAGACATCCTTACTAGAGTAGGAGTGATTGGCCAAAAAGTCAGATGGTACCATGACGGCATCTTCGGCTTTTATGATTTTTTTCTTCGTAACCGACTTAATTATTTAAATGATTTAATTTTCGTACCCCCCACTTGATAAGGGTTTCGATGGCTCAAACTTTCTTCAAAAATTGATTTGTTTTGGGGTATCACAAAATATTGAATATTTTATTATAAAAATGAATAAAGTAAAAATAATATATAACCACTAAAATAAAAAATGAAAATAAATCATCATATATCAGCTGCATTTCTCTAAACACTCTTCAACCTGTCTGTGGCCAACTTGCTCTTCTCTATTTCCTTCTTCAAAACTTCTTCTCTATACTGTTCGCTGACTTTGCTTTGGTCTCAGTGTTGGCTGTGGGAGAGACAAAGAAAACGTGAGGTTTCATACAACGTCATGTGCATAATGTCCTTCATGTATATTCATAGATGTGTACTGTATCGATTATAAGAATATCGATATGCCTACCACTACTGCAGTAGAAACTCCATATCAATATCTAATACGGGTGCATGATACCAAATGAGGTGTCGATATTATAATATGAGTATAAATACTCAGTAAGCACTTCAGTCATTAAATGACTAAATTTTAGTTTTGACACCTGAAAAATATTTCCATTAAATAAACTAAATTTTAGTTTTGACACCTGAAAAATATTTCTGATGAGTAACTCATTTCCAGGCTCCGTTTGACAAAAATTCACTGAGTTCGAGAACATGAAGACCACACAGCTTAAATTGTTTAAAAAATAGAAGTAGAATCAAAATTACTTCCTTATAAAACACAAACAATTAAACAGAAATGGCTACAATGTCATAGTGTTGATCCACGCTTGTCCTCTTTCTATGAACACTCCCTACCATAGAATAGATCCATACTGCTTACTACCTCAAGTTACAGGGTGGTCCCGTGGACTAAGGCGACACAGCTTCGTCTGTTTACTGATCAGCCTGGTTCAAATCCGGGGCCAAACACCAATGTTTGACCAAAAGTCAATCACGTGCTGTAATACCTGTCTTGTCGGCAGACAATTCACCTCTGAACGCAAGTTTATAAACTTGCGTTCAGAGGTGAATACCTAGTCTGATTCACATGTATGTGAATCTCCTTTCTCTGGAGCAAGAATTTTTAAAGCTTTTCTAAGTACAGTGCGGGGTCTGCTCCTGCCCCAATTTTGAAAACCGAAAATGGTTAGGTACCTAACACAAAAAACCAACTCTACTTTTATTTATTTATTTTTTATTTATTTTTTACTACCTCAAGGTACAACCCCCCTTCGGCACTTTTGGCGGGAGGCACTTTGAATTAATCACTTCACTAAACAAAATAAGCGGGCAAGAGTAAACTGAAGTATTTTGCCGTTGTTCAGGTTTCAGTGCTGGAAGATTTCTTCCGATCCCAGTACTCGAAACGATTTAAAAAATTCTTGTTATCGTAAGAAAATCATCTATATCATTCTACAACGATAAGTAGGTATATCGCGTACCCCCGGTTGAAAATAAACGGTGGAAGCATAGTATGGTTAAACCCCACGCCATTCAATTGTTACAGTACAAGACGTATTCATGATGAATGACTATGGAAATCCACTCTAGAAGTGAATGGTTTAGCTGTTAAATGTCGATACCAAGTAAGTACACATACCTAGTTGCTTTTGAGGATCGCGGCGAGCCTCTTCATGATCGAGTCCTTATAAGATCATATATGATCTTTTCATTGTTTAACGAGATCCTCATCGGGAACGGCGAACGTTGCGGCTAGGCAGGCAGCCAAACACAAAATCAAGGGGAAGGTTTTCATGGCAACCGTATGATTATAAGCTGTCTGAATCATTCCTTCTCATTATAAAATATTATGGGTTCTCATTTGAAATGTACATTTGGCCCTCCCAGCTTTGTCCGTTTTTCAATTTCCATAGTCATATTTCACGCCTGTCACAAATTTCCGGCTCCAGTCAACTCTCAAGAGCACAATTTGAAATTTGCGAGTTCATTAATTGGTTTTCTAGCAGGTGAATCCGTAAGATTTTGAAAAATAACATGACCTAAACCTGAAAAATTAGTTGAAGCCTCCCAAACTGTTTAAATGGTAAAAATTATTTTCAACGGTCTATAATATAGAACTACGTAATTTAACTCGAGCTCACTGATAAAAAGCCCAACAAATCTCATGTTTGTTACCTATTCAGTTCATGATTATATTGAACGACACCATCTGAACTCTAAAAAGGCCTTTCATTTCTGTTCAATAGCCCTCACGTTTAATATTTTCAAGGTCAGGTAGTACCAAATTTAATATCCGATCCTTCATAATATTATCAAGTTTTATGGAATGGACTCGGTAACACACGTGGTAGGTAACACGCATGTGTTACAGTCATGGATACATGCTCAATTCAAATGGACTTCAGTGGGAAACGTTTACGTAAACGACCATACAACGACCTTGCATCTTCCTCCGTAACTCATAAAGCTTTTGAAAATTACTTTAAGCTCAAGAAAATGAATCACAGAACTGTCCGTTTTGTCAAAATACAGAAGAAAAAAATTAAACCGCAAGTTCGTAGAATTAAATACTGCATGTCAAAATTCACTCAAACAAATTTCTTCTTGACTAGATTGGATTTACACCAGGTATTATTTAGACCTTGGATTGGACACATAACACAAAGGTTATGATGGAAGGTTTATTGTAACGCAGCCACCTAGGAGATCTGTAGTGCTGCCTCTCGGAGATTACTGCAGCAGGAGATCTGTGCCCTTGAAAAAGATTCAATATCGCTTCTACAAGGTCCTGTTGCGCGAGTATCTCACCCCAGTCCATTGATACCTTTTGCGCTGCAGTGCTTTGTATTCAAAGATGAGGTAAGCAGCTGTCTCCTCCTCGTCTCCACATTCAAGCGTTCCCTGAAGCTCCCACCTATAGGCCCACGATGAACCTCAATAATTGAACAATTATTGTGTCTGCCTAAATGGAGAAATTTGTCCGCTCTTTTACGGTCTGACCCAGCCATAATGAGTCCATGCTGCTGGTGCGAGGTTCATTCCCATCTTCGGTTGATGTGTTCTTTGCCGCTGACATACAACCAAGTGCAAAAGCGCCCCTGTGATACACGTAGGTATCACCGTATACCATGATGGCTGGGCTGGACCTTGAGACGGTTCAGGTCGTATCTATACCCCTATGGATCTCTGCTGGCCAGGGCGTCAGCTTTTTCGTTCCCCGGTACCTACCTTCCCATCTCAGAATAATATCATAGGAGGCCCCGATTCGCCTGATAGCGTCCCAGCATTCGAGTGCCAGTTTTGAATTGGTAAACCTTCCCGCTAGTGAAGTTTGTGAGATGCTTGGCTACAGATCAGAAAAAAAAAAAAAAATTTAGGATGCCGGGATAAGCTCGAATGTGAGATTTGTAGAAAAGTGAGGACACGAAATGTGGTCTTTGACTATGGGGTCTAATGGGTCATTTAAAGGGTTCATCTGCCGATCTATTAGGTTTCCTAATCATTTAAAAATAAATAAGTTGAGGCATTGGTAGGTATACTGTTATGACCTAGCTAAGAAGGAATATAATTCCTTCTCATTATTAGGAAATTATTCCATATCTGTTAGAGGATTCCCCATAATAGATAATGAGGGTAGGGCTTTTGTTTGCTTGTTACTAAAAATCTAAAAGGCTAACATCAGTATGATATCATCATCAACTCGTTACTAAAGGCATTACTCCTGTAAATATTGACATAGTTATTCCGTGCACATAACTACCAGTTATCGTAAGATTGTCAGAACCCTACTCGATCACAAATTTGCAGTTTGTTTCAACAAGTTGCTTCTGAAGCTTGAAACGTGAACGGTCGAGTGCCTTTGTTTCAACGAAACTGAAATTTCGTTTCCCTCGATTCGAATACATTTAGGACCTATACAAAAAGAGTTCTCAGAAATGTTTAATAATGAGTCTTACGGGCTTTCGAATATTTTATGCTGAAAGAGATAGTTACTGTTTGTTTTCTCTAACAACTTGGGAAATACGAATTTATACTTTCGCTGTTCTCGTTTCAAAAAAGGTATGTTTCGTTGCAGCGAGCACCTAGTGCATTTTATTGCTTATTGCTGTGGAGAAAGTTGGCGCCCCAGCTTTCTACTTATCTGCGATTATTGAAGCATCAGTTATTACGAAGACACACTATAAACTCGAAACTTAATTTGCTATGATTTCATCACCCAATTAATTTTCTTGGTTTTGAATCCAGGACTCCCCAGAAATTCTATTCCAATTTCTCGAGAATTACGTCGGTTCAAACCAACTACAACCGTTCTGTATCAATTAATTTTTATTGAAAATCGTTTTAAAGAATGAGTTCACTGATGGAGTCGTGGTTTCAGATCAACATGAGATGTTCTCAGCCCTTTCGAGTCCCCTCTTGATCACCTTAATTTTGCTTTGCATACCAGCGATTCTTTCCTCCAAGGCGTCTTTTGCATCTCCAGTCAACGTTTCAACTTTTTCCTGTGCCTCTTCTGCAAAATAGAAGGATTTCTTCTCATAATCATGGATTTTCAGGCTAGACGGGGCAATGTTGAAAGTTCTTTAGATATTTGACGTAGGGACTCTGTTTTGAATAAAGCTTGATGTGAGAATAATTTGATCTCATAGTTTCTTTTGCTACCCATTTGAAAACTTGGACATTTTGAAACCTGAAGGGTTAAATTCACAACTTGAAACACGATTTTAGAGAATAAAAATGATTGATTCTACTCACCGAGTTCCCTTTCAGCATTTTGGTAGTACTGCTCTATGCGGTTCAAAATAGTTTTCTTGCGTTCCTCGCATTCTTTCTTGCCGTCGTCCTCGCTTGAACAGCACACGCTGGCGATGCAGACTCCTAAAATGAGAAGAGCTGTGAAATATTTCATGTTGACTTCGGCAATATGACCGATTCATCAACTCGTGAATTTTATAGGCAGCCTCCCCCCCCCCCCCCCTTCAAACTTAGTTCATATTTATTAGATTCAACGCTAATTCCTTCCTGAGACATTTTTATTTGCCAGTACAGGGACTGTTGACTGTTGGCTTCATCGATTATTGGTTCAGGTGCAGGAATTAAATTACGAGTAAGGTCGTGGGTTTCACAGAATATTTGGTTAACCAAAGCGTAAAATCAAACAAGCCATCAATTGAATTGAATAGATGAGCGCAACCTTTCTGTTACTACGAAACCAAAACCGTAACTAAGAACTCGTAACTTGACACACGAATCTAACGACCAAACTATGTCGGCGGGATCGGACGAATCGTCGACGACGATTTTGATAGCCTATAACCACCCCCAGAACTCGCTGATCATAATGAGACCACCCTCATGAAAATCTGTTCAGCCGCTCGGGCGTGATCCTGTGATACACACACACACACACACACAAACACAAAAACAAGCCATCAATTGAATTGAATAGAAGAGCGCAACCTTTCTGTCAGGTACTACGAAACCAAAACCGTAACTCAGAATTCGTAACTTGACACACTAGGTATCTAAAGACCAAACTATGTCGTCGGGATCGGACGAATCGTCGACGACGGAGGTGATTTTGATAGCCTATAACCACCCCCAGAACTCGCTGATCACATTGAGACCACCCTCATGAAAATCTGTTCATCCGCTCGGGCGTGATGCCGTGACCACACACAAACAAATATGTCGAAGAGGTGAGCGCACCTTTCCATTTTTTGGAAAAAGGTTGCGCTAAAAAAAAAAAAAAAAAAAAAAAAAAAACGAAGAGATGAGCGCACCTTTCCATTTTTTGAGGGAAAGATTGCGCTAAAAATACTCCCGTTACCTACGTATATTATTTCGCATAGGCAATCTCATATCCCGTAGGAAGTCATCAAAAATTGGAAACTCATCGTTAAATTCTAAGTATTAAATACCTATGAAAACTAGTATAATATACTAGTTTGATATTATCAAATGCGGGGGTTAGGGAGAGAAAATTTCTACAACAGTAATTTAATTATCCCTCTGCTTGTTGCAGGTAGGTAACTTCTTCAATAATTGAAGTACATTAGTACGCTCGAAACCGGCCTCCACACTACATTGTTTATTACACCACAATTTGGTATCTTCAACAGTATTACACCACAATTTAGTACCTACCTACAACAGCGAGGAGTAACAACCACCTTGGATCAGACATCTGCACCTTCGGCAAACAACCTCTTCGTACTACGGATAACAGTAACTGTTAGTTAATAGTTAGTAACTGTTACTATCAAATGCACTATCAAGTCTTGGTAGTAAGACTGTGGAAAAGGACTTGAGGTTATTATTATTGCGGACAGAGTACAAATGATCGGGTCTGTGGAATCAATTTTGTTCCTTACATAAATTAAGCTTTCGGGGATTAGACAGTAGGGAAGAGCCCGTAGAGCCTCTTTCTACAGAATCAAATACCTACGGTGGATGCTGCTGTTGGAGCAGGGCGTGTTCCCATTAGAGTGAATTGCGCAGACAGCACTATGTACATAGGTACCTACTCTGAAAACAAGCATAGTAGGCAAGGACGGTCTTTCCATTCAAGAACGTTTCAGTTACCAGGCAACTAGGGAAGAATTGGAATGATTCTGATCCCTGGGTATAATAATATCTTCGGACTATAGGACTAATTGGCCCGGCACAGTTCCTTCCATCATGAATCCGTTTCCAGCTAAGGAAATATTCTGTGCTGTGCGATCCTTGGGAGTTTTACTCACAGCTAATAACGGGTGTTGTCTGAACACTGTTCTTTAGTCGAAGATCGCTACCGCGTTTCACAGCCTATTTCCAAACCTTGCAGATGACCACTAACAGTTACTTTAGTTGTTGCAATGACTTCTCATTGTTTTATTTCAAGAGCTAGCAGCCAAGAGAGGTCCGTCATCCACCATGAATCATTTTAACAAAATTCAGTATCCAAACCTATTTAGGGCGTAAAGAGATACCTACTGTCGTATGCAGTGAGGCTTTTCCTGATCGGGATATTCTAACACCAGGTACATCAATAGCGTTCCCTTCACCCTTGATCTTGAACTGGCATTCCCTTGTACAGTTCTGTGCAACAGGGAATAACAGTTACTGTTATTCCTGAGTCCTGCTTGTTATGTAGGCTGTCATGCCGAAGCCGTATCAACTACGCCGTTCCTGACCCGCCTAATCAATTTATTAACCGACCCGACCTCCTTATTTTCGAGCGTTCGTCGGTGAAGATTCACTTTCAGAGTTCTTTTGGTTCTGTGTCCGGTGCTCCGTCTGCTCTACCTACTTTAATGATTAGTACTCGGAAAGAACACTCAACTGAAGTCAACGGTATGCTTGCTCTTGCCGCCCCATCACAAAATTTTCCCTCTTCAATGCACAAAGCAAAAGTCGCAACATTTACCCACGCTTCTGTTTTCTCAGACCTATCATTTAAACTAAAACTAAATCATTCCACATACCTACTACTACCGTACAATACTATCAATCCTATAAGAAACCCAGTCCTGATGTGATGATATGTTAAGATCTACTGATCACTTGCTTGCAAGGGCGTACCTACGCAGAATTTTCGACCCCCGTCGCGATTACTTATTACCTAGGTGTATTATTCCAAGAATAATAAACCAAAATGATCGTAGCTTTGCATGTATAAATTTGAAAAGAGGTAGGTAGGTAGGTATCCTATTTTGTAAATAATATTGCACAGCTTTAACTTGAGTAATAATCCAAAATAACATATAAAACATTTTTACAAAATCAAGTGTTGTGGTTCACTTTTTTCCACTCTTAATTTACAACATTCACACAAAATGTAGTCAACATAAGTACCCAACAATGTCAAGTTTAATTTTTTTCACTTTAAATTTACAACATTCCTTTTTTTCTTTCTTTTGATATGAAAGTGTATATATATTTTTCGTATGTACAGGGGTGGGGGTGGGGGGGGGGGGCTACGTCTATGCTTGCTTGTTATGATTTTCTTTCGGGTGTGTAAGGCCCTTGTTGCCAGTGAAATATTTTACCAAAATTCCAGGTTTGACAAATTTTAGCCACATCACACATAGGTATCATGCCTAATCATGCTTTGGTCATGACCTAACTGGTCGGCCGGGCGAAGCGAGCCCCCCCCCCCCCCCCCCCCCCCATCAGATAAAATGGCCCCCCAGTCAGGACGGCTAGTATATAAATATACGTTAGACCACTAGTTCGGTTTCCTCTTCTGTCGTACGTTAGGCCAAGTGGCCTAGTGCTAGTTCGGCTTCCTCACCTGTCGTGACTAGACTCACCGTCACTAGTTCGGCCACTACTTCGACGTCGCGACGGTTACTTTTCCAACACGCAAGATGGGTTTCAATCTCACGGTTAATAAAGCATGTTCAATGCTTCTTGAATTTCAGCCGTAGGCTCTTAGCAAAAAGCATCCGGGAGTCCAGGGGGCTTGCCCCCTGTGGTGAGAGATGAACACGCTTTCCACGCTCCGCTGAGTGATTTTTTTCAAGTTGTCCGAGGTATCTGCAGACTCACTTGCCGTAAACGCCTCAGATTTGGCCAGTGATGAGGCAGCAACTATCTTCCACCGGCTGACCCCATCAGCAGACCTCGTCCTTGATGTAGGCGTAGGCAGACAAAAGTAGGAGGAGCGAATTAAGGAGAAATTCGTGAAGGATTTGGCACCCAGTCGAATGGGGACACCAGTCGAACCCACGTAGGTACTTGGGATCGAAAATACGTGCATTGACTGGCTTATGCTAGTTCCCCCTGTGCCTTATCCTCCTCTCATTTTCTCTTCATCCAGCGTATCCCTTAGAAGTTACATTTAAATTTATATTTTCGTGAGGTTTTAAACCACCGCACAGACTGCCGAAGTTTTGGTCCTGCGATCCGATATTGAAAGCTTGCGACGAAATTCTAGCGAGTCATTCATGTGAGTTCTGTCCGCCCTCCTCGACCCGACGACCTACTTTATTACACGGGTTGGCTCGATAGCCTCGCTTTAAATGAAGAAACAAAATCTAAACCTGTTTTTGGGGTTTATCGCAAGATAAATTATAAATAGGTAACGCATCTAATTTTGTGAAGAATTTGAGGACAAAACCGTAGAAAACTTGGAGAAGACACGCAATGAGACTACAAAGGATCCGCGGTCGGAAATTATTCCCAAAGCTTTCCCCGATAACCTTGGAAACCACCGGGAATCCTTGTTATCGACAAAGCGACAAAGGAGAGGTGAAAGAAGGTGGGTTGAACGCTCTAATTCCTGGCGACACAATTACTTGCTCAGCGCAACTGTCACTTTACTCGACTGAGATGAGACATATTAATTCGTGTGCGGACCACGGACGAAGGAAAGTACGTGTTGTCACGTCTCACACACGAAGATCGTCCCGAAGAAAAATGCCAAAATTTTGAACTGGTCTCGGTGTGGATCGCATGGGACCTGAACCAAAATCGCGAATAGTTGTGCACCTATCCCACCACGGTGTGGTTGAGTTCCTAGAGCTTTTATAATTACAGATCTAGGAACTCAACCATAATGTCCTTAAACGTATTTCCATCAATTCTGGGGCGCTTTCCAACTGGGGAAAAGGACCCAAAAGACAATCTAACTGGATTGAGTCTTTGCTTCTAACTGGGGGAAGGTGTCAAGAGTGCGCCGTGACTGGGGGAATCAGTAGGAATATTTCGTACATAGTCGTAGTCGTTCGTTTACTTAATTGATTTCATTCATGAGTCTCTGCCTACACCGCTGCCATTTTTCAAGAGCTGGCAAAGCTGAACCAGCTCTTGGACACCCCCAATCAGAGCTTGGTGGCTATTAGCCAGCTTTGTCACCTGCTGTCCAGCTAACGCTGGGAACCAGCACATGGAGATCCAGAAATCCGAGCATGGTGGCTCTTACCAGTCTCTGACAACACCCTTGTCAAATTGCAAGCAAAGAAAGAACGATCGCACGACATTTTAACATTTACATTCTGCCCAGGAACTCTTCGTGCATAATGAGTTTGGTTAGGGAGAGAGAACGACTCCTCTGCTGAATACTAAATTGTTTATTCAGGTAAACAATTATAGCGTGGGGACCGGTTTCGAGCAACTAAGCTCATCTACAGCCCAGAGTGACTTGAGGTGGTTGAACCAAACCAAACCAAACCAAACTCATTGGATTAGACCTCTGCACCATCGGCAAACAACCACTTTGTCTTCGTGCATAAACAAGATGTAAAATTAGTAAGAGTGGGACTCATCGTGCACCGTGCAAATCACTTTCACTTCGGATGGGAATCCCCATGCAGTCACCCGAGAGACCATGAGCGATCGCTCATCGCGAGCATGAGTTGGTTGGTATTGAGTTCCCCCAGTTCGATTGCTTCTTGCGGCTCAACCGTTCCCCCAGTTACGCTGTCCTGCTGTCGTTCTCCCACTGCCCCATTCCCCCAGTTCGAATACGCCCCAGCTCTGGGGAGGACCCCTTCTCTACTCCGGCGTTGGCTCCTTCAAAACGCCATCGCCATGGCCTGCAGGGCCCTTAGTAGCCCCCTTAAGCATGGGCAAAACTGTGGTAATTGGCGACGTCCCTGCTGTGGATCTAGTAGGAGTGTAATATCTGGACATCCCCAATGAAAACACCAGATCCTCCGCCTCCAGCGGAGAAGCCCCAGGCGACACACGTTGTTTCGACCGTGGTTCTGGGAAACCTAGCCTGGAAATCCCTGTCACATCCACCCGAACAAGGCGGCGAGACCATAGTATGTCTTCTGACCTGAACCCAACCCTCAAAACAACAGTAAATAATACCGTGGGTGTTGCCTGGGGCTTCTCTGCTGGAAGCGAAGGGTCTGAGTATTTTCATTGGGAATGTCCAGATATGATACTTCCAGATCCCTCGCAGGGACGTCGGCCCCATCCCATCCCACAGTGAGGCCCGTGCTTTTGGGGGCTACATAACGACGATATGGGGACGTTATAATATAACGTCCCATAGAATCTTTATACGTCCCCATAGAATCTTTATATTATAAAGATTCTATTATATTATAAAAGACAGCGAGCGACCCCAGAACGGTCGACTCGATCGTGTACGGTGACCCGCCCAATCGAGTGGATGAAATTCATGTTGCATTTAGCGTATCCTATGTGAGGGGATTTTTCCCAATGATAGTTTCAAACCATACGCTACTGTAGATGGGAAGTTAACTTCATCAGCGAATGCTTATTTGCGGAGTTGCATTGACAAGCCCCGTTCGCCTCATACGTGCTTTTGTTTCAATGTGAAGTAGAACTTCGAATTTCGCAGGCCTCTCAATCTCCCCCCACCCCTATTTGAAAGAAAGGCAGGCAATGGGTTCAATAATTGACCTCGAACTTCGACAGTAGGCGGAGAATAAATTTGGCGAGACTGTAATTTCGTAGCGGTAATTCTAACGGGCTCCGCCGATTGTAAGTCGAGCCGGGTCGCGTCATTTGCCAACGTCCCAAATCCATCTGGTCATGTGTCACTCTAACTAA
This sequence comes from Pilophorus perplexus, assembly GCA_955831195.1. Classification (NCBI taxonomy): domain Eukaryota; kingdom Metazoa; phylum Arthropoda; class Insecta; order Hemiptera; family Miridae; genus Pilophorus; species Pilophorus perplexus. The sequence goes on from OY037010.1 coordinate 24,244,897, forward strand.
TCGAAAAAATACGAAAATCTCCCCGTTCAATGACCCATCGGAACATAACAGTTTGATCGCCAAAGCCATTTGAAGGCTTGTACGATAGAAAAGTGGTGGTGTTATATGTTTTGTAGATTTCCCTCGGGAAACCCCCGTACGTCGAGGATGACCACATTGTTTATTTATCTAATCGCTTATAAATACTTATTTTTCTTGGAGAATTGAAAGTTTCAACAGAAAAGCTTTTTCCGAGAACTTATCCCGAACAGGCACGATTCGGGTTTCTCAGAACAGATTCAATTTCATTGTGCCATCAAGCCTTTCACCAGGTACGAAATCAGTCTGGTGACGTAGCTTCATTCTGATAATTAGGCTGGAATATAGGCGAAGGGAGTTTTAGGTCCACCCGACTCATCCTTCCAGCTTTCTCCAAATATGTGAACCAAATGATCTCATTCAAAAGAATGACTAACTTGACGCTCGGGTAAGTGAGCTGTCCCCATTTGCTTCGAAATGTCTGCATTTTAAAAAAGAATGTAAGAGAACTAAAAATAAATCAAATGCAGAAAGTGAATGTCTTTATACGTGGTCTCATTCAAAACGACAGAACTATTGTTAGCATAATTTTAAGCTGTGATTTTTAGTATCTCACAGGGCCCCCGGTAGCGCAGTGATAGCGTGGGGGGAATATCATCGTGTTGCCGATGAAGGGATCTTGGGTTCGAATCCCATGGTGGGTGAGGGAGTCCCTTTGACTTGAAGTTTATAAACTTATACTATTATATATATATAAAACGCCTTTGCTCCATAAAAACCTCACCCGACTCAGGTTATATTGCGATACCATAATTGAGAAAATATGCAATTAAAGAGTTGTTTTTATTTTTTATTTTTAGTATCTCACAGTGAGATGATTCAAAATCACTACCTACCCGTAAAAAGAAGGCTCGAGAAAGATGGAGAGGAATGCGAGTTTCACGGTTACTTATCCTCAGTAAAGAAGGGAAGGGTCAATAATCTGGACCAGTCAGCTTGGGAGTAACCACATTAGATACGGTCATTCATCATCCCACCTATTCGACGCTTTTGTGATGAGCAGTTTCAAAAGGCCCATAATCCTAGAACCACACATAAAGAGTTCCACGATTTATAATGTGTTCGAATCTAGCTGCCCTATTTGTTACCGTTGTATCGAATTCGCCTCGTTCGTGTGTGAAGTAAACGCACACCGAATGGGCCTGGGAATAAAATTAGGAAAGGATTTTTGTGGTTAGAAATAACGGCCATGGCTTATTCCAAAAGAACTGATAATTGAGCCAAATTTGGCTCTGCTTGGTTGACCAAGATAATATCTTATTATGCTCTCACACTAATGAGTGAATTCTAGACAGTTAGGGGATGGTCTGGGAGGATTCCTTATCAACCAAGGAGAGCCAAATGGATGGCCAATTCTCTTGGTAAAAGGAAACTAGGTAAAAGGTAAAGTCTCGTACGTTTCGTTTGGGGCTGACCTAGCCGTGAAATGCATGACCACTCCAGACTCGTCCTCAGACACCTGCTCCAATCGGGAGTTCCTGGTCAATCTGTGTCAAGTCAGATCCCCCCCCCCCCCTCTTCGGGCTTGTGGTATTAGAGATGTCTCCCTTCTTTTTTTTTCTGAGGACACGACACTCTCTCCCATCCCCTGGAGGAAGGTTACGTAAAAGTCCGTCCTTCGTTTGTGGAGGGGTAGGGTTGGACCTAGTTCAACCATGGGGATAAGTCCTGAACTTTCCCGTCCTTGTCCCTGAAGGGGAAAGCCTGCCCTGAAAATGTCGGTGCACACGAAACTCGGCTACAACTTCCACTTTCATCGCGATTGCATATGAAAAACTTCCTCCCCGGATCGATTCCGAGAAATGTCATGACCTTACTTCCTTTTCGATATATCCGGATATTTCGAGGAAACAGCAAGTTTTAGGACCAGTCTTTGAGAAACTAAGAGGTCAAGGGGTATCGAAAAATGTCTTGCGTGTGTAAGGGAAGTGCAGGAGAACGTATTACGTGGATAAGTTGACCGCTTGTAGTAACTTTGGCAATCAATCAATAATGCCGGTATAGATCTTCAGTAGCTGGTTGCAGCTTCTCGCCAGCACCGATTACGAGGCGATTTTATCCACGCTGGGTGCCGTTTCCTATGAACTTGGAGCGTTGCATATTCTCTAGTCTCCACGCTCGTTCGGTTCACAATGGACCAGGGTTCCAGTCATCCATATCATTACCCGCTTAGAACCGACCTCGGTTTGTGTCCCGTTTCCATGCAACCTCTCACGTCTGGTGTCTTGTGGGCCTTGAAAACGAAAGTTAATCGAGTGGTAAGAAGCTGAGCGTGCGGATGTGAATGTGGTTCGGAGGGTCCTGAGCCGAAGGTCCGGATGGTGGCGCCAGGAACTCTCTCTTGGGGCAGAGGACCCCCTTGTGTGGCTCAGAGGAGGTTCCTGGAATAGGTATGCACAGGAACAATCTGAAAATTTAGGTTTTTTTGCCGAGCTGCTGCGGCAGAATAAAGCAAAAGCTGAGTTTTCACAAGAACGACCATTTCTTTTGCGCTTGTCCTGCCAGCAACACCTAAATATTCCCAAACTTGCACATTTACGCAACTTACTCCGTAAACATGTCATGTTAGGTAATTCAAAACACATATTCTGGTAATGGCCCTGTTTCAAATAGTGTACACTTTGAGCTAGTGAACGTCTTCAAAATCAATTTGTTCCTATGAAGAATTTTGACCTTCCTAAGTACGCCCATGACATTCCTTCCCAAGTGCACACCTTTGTCCCATCTAAGTATATTTGAGAGTAAGAATGAGGAACAGCAGCGATAAAAATTCATATTTGACGGATTTATCGCTGAAACCCTAAATTTTTGTTCATTTTGGTCACAGCCTTTTAAACGTTTCTAAATTTCCGAAAATTAATTCTCCTTCCTTGAGTTGTACTTACGGAAGGAAATGCTGTCCTGTGGTCCATGCAAGAATGATTATTGTGAATTTTGAATTATTGACAGTACCTAATTTTCGAAATGCCACAACCACAACCTTGTGAGATGTCATTCCAAACTCTCCCACAGGTCAAGGGAAAATTCGTTTCAATCTAGGTTCTTGCTAAGGGTGATACAGCCTCGGTTTGTGAATCACGTACTTAGTCATATTCAGTTTGTGTTTATGAGTAATACACGTGAGTAATATTCATTATTATTAAAATGTGTGCCGAATACAATGTGTGACCAAAATACAAAACCCTAGCTTTCCTCTAATTCCTGAAACAATGCGTAGGTACCTGCCAAAAACATGGATAGTCCGCCGCGATATCATGGACGTTTTCAAGGTTTTCATTCGTGATTACGAAAATCCCACGCCCGAAACTCGAGCCCAAAGAATTGAGTACCTTTCAGGCGCGACTCGTGAGGGAGGCAGCGTCGCAACTGCACCCCCTCGATGCAGAAGGGCGAGAGGGGGGGCTACGTATTACCTACCTAATTAGTTACCTAGCTAAAAATGAATCAAAACTCGGCTCGAAAATCTACGTAAGTTCTTGTAGACCTTACATAGTTCGCGGAACGTCTGAAAAGCCTGTGTTGATAGTGCAATGATAACGGGAGCACTGCCCTTCTTGAGACGATTTTTTTGCATGGACCTTACGGAACAACGAACTAAGTGTGAAGCCAGAAATTCGAAATGTGGGGCAGTTCTGGGCACTGCGCACACCCTTCCTTCTCACCGTTCACCAGATGTTAAATCACCTCCACAATCAGTGTTGGCAGTCTTCGTTCATGGGCAGGGAATTTTCGTTTGTAATGAGGGACTTTTTCAGGATCTAATCTGTCTCAAATCATGGAAAAAATAGGGGCTTACTTTAGAAATATTTTGAAAACTTTTTGGTGTTGCTATATTACTTTGTACTGTATGAAATCATAAAATTTCAATCGACCAAGGTTTCTGATTTTTTCAGTTTTCCCACAAAGGTATTTTTTACCAGAAGCAGCTTCTGAGGGGATGGCATCAGGGGTTTAGTGTGCTTCCATGTTTTCTGGGAAGTGTTTTCTGAACTCGGTGATCTGCGTTTGTCTCATTTATAAGTTTTTTATTCGTTCGTTTCATTCGATCGTTTCATTGTTCATTTCATAAAGCGTTTGTTGGATAACTCTTTGATTTCATCTTGAGGGAGTTTTCCCGTTTAGGCGTGAGTGATAAGTGTGACATTCGCGACATGGGACGGCCAACCTCACCTTTACCAGGTTTGCAGCGTGTACCCAGGAAATGAAAGGAAACTGGTAATAGTTGATTGGCATTTTTAAACAAACAAATAAATAATGAACTATAGCAAATCTTGATAGTAGGTACTTTTTATCTGTGTTGGGTGCAATAATATTTTCATAAAATATTATCACGAATCCGTGACTGCACCCCCTTGTTCTGCCATCACCAGTCGCGCCTGGTACCTTTCTAATCTTAATTCGCACAATCCGCATCTTGAATGCGATCGCACAACTTGATATTACATTAGGTTGGAATCTTTAATTCATTACAGAGCGTTAACATGGTTCTACAGCTCAGTATTAAATATGTTGCAAGTTTGCAAATGTTGCAGTTTCCCTCATTTTGGTCACCGGAAAAATGTCCGTGGTGTGACCAAAATGATTTTGTGTTTGCGGCGCCATTTTGGAAATTGGGAAGGGGAAACTGATCAATTGACTTGACCTCTCACCACTATGCAAGAGAAGCAATCACCTCACCAAGTTAAAACAGCTTGAATCACTCACACTAATGTAGAGAAGTGTGACATGAATGATGGACAGAAAAAAGCACTCACTAGTAACTAACTTTTTCAATAACTGTTATTTGTTTGGCCAACAGTTACTTTTATTGGCCAAACAAACGAAAATGACAAGAATCACGATGATGAAATCTTACTTTCAACCGTCCGTGGCTATTGCCACTATGTAACTGAAGATGAATGTGGGTGTAGAAGTGCCATCATTTGGCTAGTCTAATAACTAGCGCAGTCAGCACTTTTAGATTTCGGAGCACACGTTTTCTCTTCACTTTCCCGAAATTCAACTATGCACTCCATCCATTCAGGATGTATTTTAGCAATTCGCTGTAAGCCATCAGAACTCCACGATGTCAAACTCATTGCTTCAATTCTCAAAATTGAATGTCAGTGCAGTTAGGTTTTATGGTCGATCCAGTGAATCCTCGACCAGTGAAGCCTTCGTGCCCTTTAATTGCATCAATGATAAATGGTCCACACACCAGCGTTACATGCCGCACGGAGCACTGATGGCCGAGGATTCACTGAAACACTGAAATGTGTGGATCGAACTTTGGGTATGACCAAAATGACGAATTTCAGCAGTTGAAATTACTTCAATTGAACTTAACTACTTTGGAGTTGAATTGCTTATTATAAAAATTGATATTTTTTCTCAAAATGAAATAGTGTGGATAACATTGGACGCAACATAAAAATAAATTTTATGATGAATTCTGATCAAAATTTACTGTTTTATGTCCTGGGGACATCAGTGTCCCACTATGTGAAACAGGTCCATATACTGACCATCTTAGTTGATAGATAGCGCGTTATTTGTGTCGACCTCTGCATGGAAAGGCCACAAAGAGGCCAATCGTGACCCTACAGAAGGACGTCGTGCCCTCTCTGATTGTCAAGGTTGAATCGAGGTTTATCTGGCCCTTCACTGGGTCACCCGCTCAGTCGGGACCTTGACCAAGGGCAGGAGCAGTGTCGTGGAGGTAGAAGATGGATGCGGCTGCTCAATAAGAATTAAAAAAATTTTAATAAATAATTTAATAAAAAAATAAAAAAATCACTTGGCGTATTGATTGAAGTGAATATTATAAGTAGGATCCTACAATTTGATTTGAGAGAGATGCTAATCATCATTAAAATGTAATAATGGTCTTTTTGAACGTGTTGAATAACGATATTTTCATTTAGTACGTCCCGAGGCTCCTCTGACGTAACGGCTGGCGACGGGAAGCAAGCGTTATTTCCAGACAAGCCGGTAATCAAACGCTATTTTACGACCTGTTGAAATTGAAATAATCAACTTTCTGGTTGCACTTGGGGGCTCAAACGGGCTCGCTGGGCTCACGGAAAGAAGCCCGGGTGGGATCGACTTTCTTTCTTCGCAATTATCGACCTGATTGCGCTGTAGGGCTCTTATTTTTAGAAACAAGAAAGTTATAACTCCTCGGAGTTGTTCACCTCGAATTTGAGTGGGCTCGCGGTGAGCCTGGAAAACGAGCGTACGGCCCGAAAAACGCGAAGTTTTCACTACCCAGCGAGTTCGCCGACCCGTCAAATCAAAAGAGAGATCCCGTAGCCTACGTGTACAAACCACAACTACCGGATGCACATACGCGTGCTTTCATTACAGTAATGAAATACATACAGTAACAGTTACTGTTTCAGGTCATGAAAGGCACTTTGGGATCACGGGATACATTACTCAAAGCTATCGGTTATTGCTTTGGCATTAACCGATAGCTAGATTATGACTCGCTAGATTCCCCTTGACGCTTTTCATTGACAGTTTCTCGACTTTTTTTGTTCCGTGTTTCGCTCATTCTCCATTGTGAGTTATAGATCTCTTCTTGTGACGTTCTTAAAGATCTCTCACTGATTTAAAATTAACGTTAGAACTTACTATGTTTCAGCTCTGATGGTGTTCTTAAGGGGCTCATGAGGTTCAAAAAGAGATTACACCGAAGTGCCTCCACGCACCTCCCCTGTAAGTACATAAAACGTCCACTTGTACATGATCAAACCAAAATTGATTTCATCGTTCAGTTTTAAAACAATTGAGAACACGACGTATCATCACTCGGTTTTTTGCGATAAAAATCTGGGACAGAAGTAGAAAATGGGAATTGACTATTAACCTGAGTAGTTTCCAAAGCAAACAAACACTTCTTGACTCAAGTATTGACTCCATCTCAGATGTCAAACGTTGTCTTGAGTTTGAACTATTTTAGAAGTCATTTAAAATTATATAATGCGCTCTCGTGCACACATGAGTCCACTTGAAAATGTTTTTCTTCTTGTGATGGTGGGGGAGTTTCTTGCTTGTCGACTAATAGGTCTCAGTATTAGGGATTGGATTTATTACTCTTGGAATAATCAACTTAGTTTTCGCGACGGGGGTCAACAATTTTGATCGGCCTCAAAATTTCTTCCAAGTCTTACCTATATGTTTCAACAAGTGTAGACTCCCAAAATGATCCACTCCGTTTTGGGAATTTTTTTTAAGTCTGAAATTTGGACTAAATGCTCGATTCTCCATCTAGTTGAGCCTGCAAGATTTTCATTCCGATCGCTTAAGGTTTTTGATTATGTGGTCGAATTAAATGTCATTTTCGAAGTATTGGGCATATGAATGAACGTGAGTTCATGTCTTCACATTTTTGAAAAGCTTATATACAGATATACGAATATATACGAATCTTGCGAATGGTACATCAAAATAAATTTCAGCGTACAAGTTGTAATGGGCGACCCCTGCATGCTCATAACCATCACTTAAGATCGAACGTGATAACAAAAGGTGGAACGGTGGTAGGCTTTCACTAAACCTCCGACGACTATGTAATCACTCAGAACAGTTTCTCGACTCATCGTGATTATTGAAGAATACACTCTTAGCACCCCTTCCAAGACCGCAAGCTCTCACTGACTACGGCCAATGGACCCCCACGACACACGACAGAGCCCATAGAAAGTCCAAAGGATCACTTTCCCACAAATTCACTTTCAAATGAGAGTTTTCTTGTGCAGTTAAATCAGTTATGAAGATGAAATACCGGATCCTCGGGACCGAGAAATGAGTTGGAGCTTGGAGACTTCTTGAGGATGTGATTCTACATTGTAGAAGGAGAGCTCATTGGACGGTGAAGTGATGAGAAAAAGAAAGTGGGTGTCATCCGCATTCGTCTTGAGTTCACAGAGAGATAATCCGTAAACCCCATAACATTACATACGTATGTGCATGAATCGGATCTGCCACGCGTTTGCTCAGTAAATTGGCCCAAGGAAGTAACTATTCGTGTCACACACTTATTCAATCTCTTGTCTAGGTAACACCAGCGTAACTCAAGCGACTAGAACTTGAGGCACGTAACCGCACGTTGGGTGATCACGATACATAAGCTTGTCATCCACAAGATGGTACAGGCTTGACGGCAATATCAAGACAATGTCGAGGGGACCTTTTTTTTTAGCATGGAACATGCTTTAGCCTTGAGCTAACTGACAAAAAGCGTTAGGTACGTTTTTTGTCTCGGCATCACGCCTAAACGGTAGCGCCTAGGTAGACGCCGTTTTTTCTGCTCGATTCCTTAGTAGAGAACCCGGGGACGGACTAGGTTTCATTCTCCCGAGGCCCCGTCTTCCTATCGCTTCTGGCGTTCCTTCCCGACCGAGTTTGTTTACGTTTCCTCCGCAAATAAGGAAAAAGTGTCCCAACCCAGTGTCCCTTTCCACGAATCCGAGTTTCTCGTGTTTCGCCGAAAAAGAGATTTCGCCGCGATTCCAACGCTACCAAAACGATTTCGTGGGACGAGACGTTCCCCACAATCGGGAAACTGCGCTCCGTACTTTTTTTTAGTGTGGGTAAATTCTGCTTCATTGTGCAGCAGGATGTGTCACGAAATTTTGCATCGCAACGTTACTTGTCAAAGCATGTTCCATGTTTCTTGAATTTTAGCCAAAGGCTCTAAGCAGTAGGTACCTAACCTGTGGGGGTTTTTGTGGTGCTCACTCTTATACAGGGCGAGTAGAAAGTGAACAAACTCTTTCGTCAAATTTGGTTGTTTCCTATGTTTAAAAATTTTTCAATCGGAAAAATGCAGGTGTTGTAAATATCATAGGCGAGGCAGTAACCTACTGCCCCAGTCTTGTTGCTCTGTGGCATCATCTGTTCAAACTGTAATATGTGTTCTGTATATTTAATTATCAGTAATCGTAGATCGATATTAAATATTTTCAGAGGTTGATAAACAGTGCTTGCGTAAATCGTGTTTTTCTTGGTCCTCAATAACCTTATTGTAAAAATTAAATCATTTAAATTTTACGATGTTGTTGATGTTCAAGAAATAAGTTCGCAGTGTATTTTAGGGAAAGGATGCTAACAGTAACTGTGCTACTGTAACAGTAGAACACACAACTAATGCAGACGATGCCTTTTTCGTCCGCTGAGTTTTCGATTTTTTGATCGTCATATTTCAAATAATTCCTTATTTTCTACTGGGTGATATTATCAGCAGATGATTGGGCGGTCTATATTTGTAATCCGGAACGTTAGTTTTGCCTCGCTTCCGGCCTATGGCTTTTTTTATTTCATAATGAACCGATTTGGATACGATAAACGGCACCAGCCCGATGTGAGTCGACTGAGTTCTTTTCCGAAGGTCATTCAACAAAGTCCTTTGTGCTGACCAGCTCATTTTGTACCAAATGGGCTCAGTCGCAATCGGACGACGCTCAGTGACGGGTGTGCGAGTTGAATCTCTTTCCTGGAGTCGCACATAAAGTGAGGACTAGTTACCTACAGATTCGATCCTATAAGCGGTTTTATGTGATAGAATGTCAGGGAAAAGGGTAATATTTCTGAAGTAGGCATTAGTTTTCCTTAACATCTTCGGTTGTTCTAGATAAGTAAGTGTAGTGCAGCAGACGATACTGTCATGGCAAGACCTACTGTGATTACAGTACAACCTGTTGCTGATAAAAGTGATCCGCCATGGCCCCACGATTATTACAATCGAAGATTAGGTTCACCGAACGAGCGCGCAACTCACTTTATCTTGAGAGCTAGATCAGTAACTGGTTCTATATAAACGGCACTATCTAATTCCATCGTCAGTCCATTTCCTAGGTTTGACCGTCATATCAGGCAGTCATAGTTTCTGGTAAGGATCTTATTATCCGACAAAACATGTTACCGGGAACTCTCTAGTTTTCAAATAGGGGAAGTTCGGCTCCCTTCAACCACTTTTTGCTTAAATTGGTCTCCTGTTTGAAAAATTCAAGATTTTTCTTTTTCTACATTTAGTTTGACTATCCCCCAAAATGTAAAACTACTAAGACAAAAAAAAAAAAAAAAAAAAAAAAAAAAAAAATCAGCAAGTTGCCGTTTTTTGACTGACAAATTTTGTTGTTGTTGTTGTTGTTGTTGAATGTGCCCCCACGTTCAACCACACACAAATTCCATTGTTATTATAAAATGGGAGCTCGGTTTGATGATTTCACTCGTCATGATCGTGCAACAATGTAGGATGACCTATTCATAATTTCATACACCAGTACTTGGGGGAATAATTCAAGGGGTCCCTCGAGAAACATTCCATCCAACAAAAAGCGCGAAATTCAGCGTAAAAACGTAATTGAACAGTTCAATATCGTTTTTACGCTGAAAACGGCATTTCGAAAAATTTGTTGGATGGAACGTTTCTAGAGGGATTTTTCACTAAAATACATTTTTGAACTTTGTTTATTATAATATTGTTTTAATGGTTAGACGTATTGGTCTCCCTTCTATCACAGCAGTGTTCTTCCTGACTATAAAACTAACTTATATGTTTATTAACATAACACTAACATAAGGGTTTATTATTATTTGGTACAATTTATCCAAGAATTAATTCTATATCAATTTAATAAAATAGTAATATAATTATTTAAAAAAAAGTGTCATTTATTTTCTTCTAAAGTTCGTAAACGGATGAGGGAAACAAAAAATTTATTATGCGTCCAAAGTTACTCGGAAAACGACACCTCATTCGACTTCCAGGCATCCATTAAAACCCCCATTCCTAGCACCATTAAAGCCCTATAGATCCTGTCGGTAGAATCCGATGATTCCGGGACCTCCAAAAATGGATTCTACGTCCAAAAATACTTCGAAAACGACACCCCACTCGACTCCATAACCAAAAAACTTCAAAAACGCCTCTCTTAGCCCCTTTGTAGCCCTACCATAGCCCCACAGGTTTAAGCGATCGGGCTGAAAACCTTGCGGGCACAACTAAATGGTAAACCGAGTGCCCCAAACCAAAAGTGCTTGTGTTTAGGACTGAATGATCCCTCTTTCCAAACACTGAACAAACCGAATAGTGCCATGTAGGCGGCAGACGACTGCTTAGGTAGGTACCCACGGAATAGAATTTTATTCCGTGTAGGTACCAAAGCGGATGGGGCAGAAATTTTTAGCATGAACGGAATATCTGCATCCTGGGGATCATTATGAAGGCACCAGAGTTTAAAAAAAGTATTCATAATAAGGCCGGGTTGAATGGACGGACGGACGGACGGAAAACCCCAAGTGTCCAATAACTGAAGAGTTGAAATTCATAACAGTCTAAGTGCCAAAATCGTAGTTTCCAGGAAATTGAGAAAAACACACCATATGCTCCACGTTTATATTATAGAAATTCTTTTAATTTAATTTGAAACTTTCAAACAATAGTAAACTACTGAAGGTAAAAAAAATTAAAAAATTAAAACATTTTTGTGAAAAAAAAATTTTTGAAATTAAAATTGTTCGAAACAGTCTAAGTCCTACCTAAGGAAACAGTCTAAGTGACACCAGAGGGTGAAAATTTGTACGGAATAAACAATATAAATGTTTACAAGGGAACATCAAAATGAACGGGGTTCACCGTGGGGATCTTCGGGGCTTTCATGGGGCAACAAATCGGATTTTTTGTGGATCCTAGGTCAAATGGGGTGTCGTTTTCCGAGTTATTTTGGACGCATTATCCATTTTTCGGGGTCCCACATCCACCCACAAACTTTATAAACCCTTGGGTAAGATTTGCAGCTTTGGGGCTAAAAAGGGGTTATGAGGGGGTCGAGAGGGGTGTAGTTTTCGACGTAATTCTGAACCTCGAATCTATTTATGAAGGACTTGGACTCGTCCAAACATGTACACCGTAGGCATCTATGGGGCGACAAATGGAGGTTTGGAAGATTGGACTGGGGGTCGAGTTAGGTGTCGTTTTTGAAGTAATTTTAGACGCGATCGAATTATGCACCCCAAACAACCGTTGAAACCGGTCTAGTAGTATCCTAATTCTGTTCTCCACTATTCCTTTTCATTTTATTCAAAAGACGTTGATTAGGCTTTTTCCTTTTCCTCCCGTTTTGTTCCATTTTAAATTGGAAATCCTACGTAAACACGATATGATTGCAATAAACACTGCCGAAAAACAGGACCGCACGGGGGTAAACAGGCGGCAGGTTACCTACCCTTTGGCACTTAGACTGTTGCCAACACCTGTGGCACTTAGCCGTGCTGCGGTCTCTGGGCAGTTCTAGGAACCTTTATCGTGGTCGTGGCTCTTAGACCATTTTGCAGGTTGTTGGTAATGGTCCTTAGACTGTTTAGAGGTTGTTAACTCGATTCTGAGCTTTTTGGCACTTAGACTGTTATGAATTTCAACTGCATCAGTTGATGCACAAGTGTCCAATTGACTTTTCGCAAAGATCGTTTAAAAAACTGGCATTTAAAAAAAAAATATCGGCCAAAATTGACATTGGAACGCATTTGTTATCGCATTGTTAAGATGTCTTTCCTTTCAAAAACCAGGGAAAGAAGTGAATAGGTATAACAATTCATCGGTTTGGTACGATGGTCCATCGTCGATGGGGTTAAGTGTCCAATAACTGGTGCTCTGTCACCTTCTTCTTCCTTTCTTAATTTTCTCGGTCTCGAAAACTTCTATGAAGGCGGTCAAATCGCGAGTGGTTGAAGGTGCCCCATGGTTGAATGGGGCCGAACTTCCCCTACATACCTATTATGTATTTGAAAGGGTGGTCATATCACATTTTCCCCAACTTTTCAGGAGAGCCTAAAAACGTATTCAAAATCCGATGGGCGAGTTATTGATATGACATTTTCCCTCAAACATCAATTTCGATAGTATCGGGTTGAGATATCGACTGGTTTGAAACGATGCAAAAAGATAAATTTTATCAATTACGAAAAATTAGTTTTTTGCATTTTTCGTCATACGACATAATATGCCGTATTATGGCTTTGAGACCCCAAGTAAAATTTATTATAAATTGTATTACCTAGGGTTAAAATAATATTTCAATATTATTGAAAGTACCATGTTCAGAAGTAAATTAAAAAAAAAAAAAAAAAATCGGCCTACATCATCCGTCAATAGGAGTGGTTATCAGTCCCCCCCCCCCCCTCCCCGCAATCACTTCACTGTACACCTTTCGGCTAATGAGTCGTCGTTGAGGACTCGAACATGTATGGCACAGGCAGTTACCACAACTCAGTTTTTGCTAGCCCCAGCTCCAATCGCCAGAAATTTGGAAATACATCCCTTAATCTGTAATTAGGAAACCCGTTCTTGCATTTCAGGTTCCTTCTGGGTCGGTACCTATGGGTAGTTGACGTTGGGACGGGTTTCGAACTAATCTTCCCGGCATCTCCTAGTTGGCATTCCACGAACAGCTAAATTAGTGAATAGGATAATGACATTATGACACATTGTGTGCTTCAATAGTTTTAGGCTGATAGGTCGCGATAATCAAGAATATTGACTATTAAATAGTCAATATTATTGATCATATTGATATTATGAGGCATATTAATAAATAATGATAATAATAATATGCCTCATAATATCAATAATATCAAATAGGTAATCAAACAAATGGTCTCACCCCGTGAAGGAAGGGGCGTCTGGGAAGTGGGTCCCGTACCTTGAAAAAACCGGTGAGTGGGTCCCTTAGCAAAGCAGGGAGTTCGTGAAGTCTGGAGGTCTCATGAAGTGGGTCCCGGACGCCCGTAGGGAGGGGCAGTGATTTGGAGGGGGTAGGAAATAACCCGTTATTTTGTAGCTTACTGTTCAAGCATGTAGAGCCGGTGGCCTCCCGCCACTGAGATAATCTGAATTACTTATAAGTAGTACTATAGCAGTACCTATAGGTACCTAGTTTATTAAAGTTATTTTTGTGTAGTTATTCTTCTCTGCAGTAAGTAGGCTTTTATTTTTTAAATCCGTCTCCCGTTGTTAACTATTCGTTCGCCATACCTATTGTTGAGATAATTTGATTGAGTTTTGGAATGATTTCGGGAAGCTAGGTAGAAATGAACGATGCTCAACAGCGGATGTGATCAAAGAGAACAGAATGGGTGTAAAGATACAGATCTCAGATCCATGCAGTTAGATACCATTGAAAGAGGAAAACATAAATGTTTTGTTTTTGTTGAGAATGAAAACATAAATGTTTTGTGTTGTTGTTTTTGAAAATCCAAATTTTGGATTTTCAATGTTGAAAGCTAGTTCCATGAAATGACTAATAACGCCCTGATACCGCAAAAAAAGTCCCGATTTATCCTTCAGGACCTTAAAGAAGTTGGAAGGTTTGAAACCGAAAGGACGGTAAATGACGTCATTTACTGTCCCGAAGCCGAAAGCAGACCTGCCTACAGTTCTCCAAATATCCATAGAAACCAACTGTATCGGTGAAGGACATACCTAAAGGGTTAACCTAAGGGTTAACTTGTTAACAATCAGCCATCTTGAAGGGAGGTTCAGGTTAGCCAACCTTCGAACATGAAATCTGTACATTCGATGCCAGCGTCCATGGTGGCGTTGTGTTGTACTACTTTCTGAAGGTCAATCTTACCGCCAAAAGTTCAAACGCTGGTTATTTTCATATTCTCTTCTGATTTCCGTAGAGGATTAAAAATTGTGCAGACGGTATAAAAACAAGTATTTTACTCTGCAGAATGGGATTAGACTGAAAAAACTGCGATTTTCAACGTTCTTATATATATAGCTATATACAGCTCCTTATCTGTGTCCCGGAAAAGCCTCGTTTTCCTATTCCGACCCGGTTTGTCCTGGCTTTTGTTCTATTTTTCCTGCTAATGTTCTGGTTTTCCTACGAGAAGTCTCGTATAGGATGGCAACCTTATTTTGTCAAAGTCAATGACATGTACGAAGATTGTTTTGATTGTTTATGTACGTTTTGAGTGTTCAAAAGTCGATGTTTTTGTTGGTCTGTACGATTTTCCCTGTCCCCCCACCTTCAGTGGGTACCTACCTACTTGCTTTGACTTGATATTTTTCAGCATCTATCGTAGGGAACGGCCCCGCGACGTAGGTACCTATGAATTGGAAATTCAATTTTTCCAACTTCTCCGAACAGTTCTTTGAGTGGGACAAGTACCTAGGTACTACACTATTCGGATATTTACCAAGTAGATCCCAATTTTTTTTTTTTTTTTTTTTTTTTTTTGTATAGTACATAGGTACATACCGACCTAATTTACGACCAAAATACTCCAAAGATTCGCTCCACATGATACAGATAGTAAGATGCTATTCTCCTCTGCCTGCGACTCTTCATATTCATACTGGGAGTTGGTATTTCCTTTGTGAAGGAAATAACAGTCTTTTAACTCTTTGAGCCTCACAAAACAAGAATGTTCAGATCCAATGGTAGATTGCTCCCGATAAACTCATGTTTTCTTTTATCTGAATAAACTCTTCATAAGTCCGTGCGTAATTGGGAGTTTTTCAGCTCCGCTGAACTGAATGCCGATAAAACCCTGTCCTGAGGCTCTCGTCTAGAACCTCTTTAAAAATTCCATTCGCATTCCTCCCAACGGTGCCTTTCCTTTGGGGACCACCGTGAGTAACTAGCTTTCTCGAGGATGGACGACCTTTGAAACACATTCTCATCGACCCATTTGCTTACAGTCGTAACGCAATAAAGGGCAAAATTTCTTGAGCAGGAAAGTGCGAAAAGACAAGATTTGGACGTTTGGTCTGTAATAGGTTTTTCAAGTGGACGTTTTGTTTCAGATTGACGAAGTCGGTGTCCCCCCACCCCTGCCGTTCAGTGTATTATGCCAATAAGACATGAAACATGGTGCTCTTGGTTCGCACTGATTTCCCTGACAGCTTACTTCGTTTGCTCCAACGGTAAGTCCCCAGGTTACGATCGTAGGTAAAATATCATTAACTGACAATCCCTAGAAGATGTTGCCTCGCTGTCAAGATTATGGACGTTTAGGCGTAACAGTGTCTTATTTTCTGTACTCAGATTCTACGTATGTTGCAGGTAACCCTGTTCCCGAACCCCGATCGGAATGGGCCAGGAAGTACGGGACATGGGATGAGTTCGCTCTGCTCGAGGGGGACGACACTCCTCTTCTGGCCCCCGCCTACCACAACCACACCCTCCCACCCGTTCACAGTGTTGAAGAGTTGGAAAACCAAACTATCGCAACTTTTAAACAGCTCAAGGTTGATTCCTCAATTAACTAATAAAAAACGTTACCGCCTGAGGGTGTATTGCCGCTTGAGATTGTTTCAGCATGGTATGGCAAATCCACATGTCGTATCACCAAATAATATTAAATATTATTTTCCTGGCAAATTTTGCAAGGAAAAAGGGCCAAACTGCTTTTGAACAACTATTTCAAAACGCTACAGCACGAAGCAAATTAGTCGTTCAAGCTTGATTTGACCTTCAAGACTCTAATTAGAGTCCTTTAAAGGACAAATCTGCCTTGTCTTCCAGATTTTATTTTTAATAGCAATTCAGGTAGCTAAGTTTGGCACATAGGGGGGGGGGGGGGGGGGGCCTGGAAAATGGGTACCCATTTCCCTGGTCCGTACAAGTAGAGGTGTATGTAAATAATAAACTTGTGCATGTTTGTGGGTGGTGTCAAACATTTACCCACCAAGTACTATAGTATGTATTTTTGAACTGTACTGTAGTATAGTATGTATTTTTGTCTTGTACTTGTAATGGAAATAAATAAATAAATAAATAAAAATAAATATTATAGCATTTTGAAGTAAGTGTTGAAGTAGAAGTTAAAACGCTGCAAATTTTACACAAGGGTTTATTATTCTTTGATATACGTTACTTGTGCAGAAATTTAATTCTGTCAATGAAAAAATTTTTTTTTTTTGGATTTTTTTTCAAAAATGTTTTCCAAAAATTCTTTATTTTTTACTCGAAAAATATTTAACATCCTAGGATCCTTCAAAAATCTCATTTTTAGCCCCATGAAAGCCCTAAAGATCGCCCCAGTGAAATCGGATCGTTCCGGGACCCCAAAAAATGGATTCTACGTCCAAAAATACTTCAAAAACGACACCTAACTCGATCCCATAGCTAAAAGCCTTCAAAAAATCCTCCCGTAGCCCCATTATAGCCCCATAGCGCCCCACGGGTTTGGGCGATCGGACTGAAAACCTTGCGGGCACAACTAGATGGTAAACCAAGTATTTTTTCAAAATTTCAGATTTAAAAAAAAAATTCCTACTGCCCAAATCGGCCTGGACGGCGGACGGCGTACGTCGGACGGACATTTCGGATTTAGAATGTAGACCTCTTGAAACGGATAATGTCAAATTTTGAGCCCGATCGGAGTCGTCGACCCCCGTCGCGAAAACATAGGTGTATTATTCCAAGAATAATAAACCAAAAGCAGTTTCGCCCTTTTTCCGAGCAAGTGTCGTATATGCAAAATAAAACTTCTTTTCTCATTGAATTTTGCCTTGAGTTTGAACGAGTTCATATGATTTTCATTTTAAAATTGCCTAAATATTTTGAAATTTGCTCAAATATATTTCATCACCACCATAGTTTTGAATCACTGCATGGAAGAAAGAGCTTCTTTCTTCCATGGAATCAGTGTTTTTGGCCCTCCTGAAAAGTTGGTGAAAATGTGATACGACATAAGGCTTTGAGACCCTCGAGGGTTTATTATATATTATAATTAGGTTGTTGTACATTATAATATTATTATATAGGTTTATTATATATTATATTATCGATCGATAATATATTGTATTACGACTGCTGGGGGACTCCCCCAGACCCTCGGATTGAAGCAAGGAACGTGGCCCAATACAATCTGTTCTGGTCCTTTGCCGCCTGATTCGCATTCTGCTCTATCTTCGAAGGCTTGGCTCTTGGTCTTATCATGCTATTTCCGCTGGGTGTAGTGATGCCTTGCGTCTGGTGGTTATCGGTCTTCTCGAACACACCCTCAGGAGGCACAGCAGGCCCTCCTGTCCCCTCCGGTATTAGCCGGCATCATTCTGATGTGCCCAGTATGGACCGCGTGGAGGTGCCGGTATTTGCAGGGATATCTCATGTTTCGCGATTTCTTCGCTCTCTGTTACTCTGTGGACAGGAGTCATCGCAATTCCCGAGTCTACTATTCCACCTCTTTTTATAGTTTGTGGTGTTCGGGGTTCGGTGGTTGCGGAATGCAACAGACCGTACAGGTACGGTCTACTCTTCTACCTCTTCTTATTACATATATATCTTGTAGTTTTCGGATTCTTGGTGGTTGCTCTCTCCACGTTAGTTTGTCTGGTGGAGGGCGAATACTTGTCTAATATCCCCCCCCCCCCCCCCCCCCTCCTAACATTACCACGTCTAGTATACACACAAAAGAAAAATCTGAACAGACATCACACCAGCGTACCAGACCAGGCTCTTGGGAGGGGGAACTCTATGCAGACCAGAGATGTCATGACGGGGGAGCGGACGGTAGGCGGAGTGGTCAAGTTATCCCCAGAGAAAATGCATGCACCAAGCTAAAAAGTCACAACTATAGATATATCGTGGCAACAGACAGCGATTATTGCATTTTCACTACCTACTTGAGGTTTGCGGACCCGCACATCCATCAGCATCGTCCGCCCTGTAGAATAATTGAATCAGATGTAGCCCTACGTGCATACATGCATAACTGTATGCTTACTTTAAATGTAATTTTACAAAATAACAAATGAGCACGTCCGGGATTAATCTAATTATACCCCAAGTGCTAATTCGCTTTCGAGCTGCGCAGAAGAGGCAGTTGGGCCGCAACATCGAGACCAATGATTCAGGCCGTGTTCGTTCACATCCTGGTGGGCTGAGTATTTGAAAGCACACTTCCCACTGCCTGTTTCTTATAATATGCCCATCATCACGCATCGGTGATTGGGTTGAAAATAGAACAAGCTTATCCATTATTTGACCTAGGAATGCTAGATGTGTTACAAGGCGTGTAGCTTCAAAATCTGGCAAATTTCACCCTTGCACCGGTGCGGGTGAGGCCTCACCTTCTTATTTCTTTCTTCTGTATGATCCGAACAGTTGAGAGTTTCTCTCTTCACTTCTCTCCAAGATTCACAGGGAATCAGAACTGATGAAATTTCACGTACAACTCCACGAGTTGTCACAGTTCGGGATTGACTTCCTGTCCTGATACAAGCGTCCTGCGATTCCCAGGAATATTCCCGATTTCCTTCCCTCCGAAGGAACTGAGAATCTTTTGGTCTGGATCCCCCCTCGTATGCCTTCCCTATACGACCGGATTCACCGTGTGTGCTTGTGTGGTCAAGGCAGACAAGTCAGGTCGTAGAGGACCTCACTTAACACTGGGCTTTGACACACTTAACGTTGTTCATAATCCGTTCACACTTTCTTTTTGAGTAAATAGGAATAACCCAGTAAAACTACAAAGAACTGTTCCCTATCTCCTTGAATCACTCACTCGTTTCGAAAAATATCTGAACATAATATGTTCAGATATTTATATTATGCAAAAAAAAAAAAAAAAAAAAAACGTCGAAGAGATGAGCGCACCTTTCCATTTTGGTTTATTATTCTTGGAATAATACACCTATGTTTTCGCGACGCGGGTCGACGACTCCGATCGGGCTCAAAATTTGACATTATCCGTTTCAAGAGGTCTACATTCAAAATCCGAAATGTCCGTCCGCCGTCCGCCGTACGCCGTCCGCCGTCCGGGCCGTTTTGGGCAGTAGGAATTTTTTAAAAAATCTGAAATTTTGACAAAATACTTGGTTTACCATCTAGTTGTGCCCGCAAGGTTTTCAGTCCGATCGCCCAAACCCGTGGGGCGCTCTGGGGCTATAATGGGGCTACGGGAGGGGTTTTTTGAAGGCTTTTAGCTATGGGATCGAGTTAGGTGTCGTTTTCGAAGTATTTTTGGACGTAGAATCCATTTTTTGGGGTCCCGGAACGATCCGATTTCACTGGGGCGATCTTTAGTGCTTTCGTGGGGCTAAAAATGGGATTTTTGAAGGATCCCAGGATGTTAAATATTTTTTGAGTTAAAAATAAAGAATGTTTGAAAAACACATTTTTGAACAAAAAAAGCCAAAAAAAATTTTTTTAATTTTTTCATTGACAGAATTTAATTTCTGCACAAGTAACCTATATCAAAGAATAATAAACCCTTGTGTAAAATTTGCAGCGTTTTTTTGAGGAAAGGTTGCGCTAAAAAGAAGAAGAAGCCATTTTGGACAAATGCATTTTTTTTAATATCCCATTCAATTTCAGAGTTCTCAATTTCAGGGATGGCAGGGTCAAACGTTTCCTGTGATACTTGGCTACTGTGTCCCCTTGGGACCAAAATTTGACAAAATCAATCTCAATAATCTCCGACACCACGGAAGTTCATTTAATGGTGTCGGAGATTATTGAGATTGAAATCTGTTGGAGAAGGAGAAGCCGTTAATTAAATGCAATTAACACCAGCCAAAGACCACAAACCGATGTTGAATGAAGATAGACTGTAGAGATCTTCTCTGGCGAAAGCCACGAGATGATCTCATACGAAATCCCCCGCATACCTAATGTGCCACGGAAAGCAAAAGCCGAGATCAGTTTATGGGGATTTGATACAGTTGAGGAAGTTGCTTTCACTTGATTGAAAGTGAATACAAACGCCCAACGGGAGATCGACAAATCGCTCAGTTAACAACTTCAATAGCCGTTCACAAACATCCTGTTGGGAACAACAAGCGGATGGTAAATGGGGAGGAAAATTGTTGAATATCCTAAAATTGCCGGAAGAGTTCGAAAATAACCTCGGGGGGCTCTCCTGAAATCGACATTGAAATTACTCAAATTGTGAAAAAAAATGCCCTCACTGCTACTGAGTAGTTCTGATAACGGTTTTATGTTACAGATGAACTACTCCGAAGTTCTAACCAACATAGACCGGGAGTTTGAAGGCGGCAGGAGGGGTCGACATCTCATCCGATTGGCAGACAAGGCTCTCAAACTTATGAACCTGAAGCAAGTCGTCAGCGAAGTTGAGAGCAGCGTCATGTCCCAAGTCTCCTGCACAGCTTGTAAAGCTGGTCAGTTGTCACTCTGTACGTGGACACATCGTGTCTTTACTTTGACTGAGTCAATTTGAACTGGATTCATTTTATTTATAGGAGCCGGGCTGCTGCAACATTACATCCGCACTGGGAAAACGAAAGACGACATCATCCAAATAACGAGGAAATTCTGTGTGAGCCTGCAGCTCCAAACGCCTCGAGTCTGTGAGGGAATAACGGAAATTTTCGGAGTGAGTCCTTCAACAAAAATCCAGGATTAGGTTTTGTAAATTATCAATACGTAACTTCCAATGCTAACTTCTCGCCAGGGCGAAGTTGTCTACGTTCTAAGGAGGGTGACTCTGAGCGCCAACGAGATCTGCAGTTTTGTGATAGGCGATGCCTGTGGTGATGAGGACGTTCCCACTCACGAATGGAGTGTCGTTTTCCCACCAGTATCAAAACCTCTGGTGAAACCTCCAGTAATTCCCAAGGTGAGTTTCCTTCAAAATTAATATTGCTGCATCGCACAGACTGCAAGATTTTTTAACGTGTTTAACAGGAAGGTGTCAGCACATTCAAAGTCCTTCACATCTCAGACACCCACTACGACCCTTACTACCAAGAAGGGACCAACGCTGAATGTAACGAGCCTTTGTGCTGCCGTCTCACCAATGGGCCTGCTCCCAACCCTGGAGCAGCTGCTGGACGATGGGGCGACTACAGGAAGTGCGACACCCCAAAACGAACTGTCGATAATATGTTGGAACACATCACCAGAACCCACCCAGTACGTTTATGTTACAGTTTATTTCTGGGGTTTGAATCTTCACGTGCTAAGATACACGTCCTCTTTACAGGATATAGATTACATTCTGTGGACTGGAGATTTACCTCCTCACGATGTGTGGAACCAAACCAAAGAAGAGAACCTACAAATACTCAAAGAAACCGTCGACCACATGTTAAAAATGTTTCCTGGAATCCCTATTTTTCCTGCTCTTGGAAACCACGAGACATTTCCGGTCAACAGGTGAGTCTAAATACTCAATTCCAAAGTGCATACCTGCCTGGTGCTACTATCGAAACAGCTATTGAAAGTAAAATAATTATTGCATTCTATCCGCATTAATGCATTCATTATCCGCAGTTTCCCACCTCCGTTCGTTCAAAATGAATACAATATAAAATGGCTTTACGATGAATTGGATACGCAATGGAGGAAATGGCTTCCACAGACGGTCTCTCGCACAGTCAAAAGAGGAGCCTTCTACTCTGTTCTTGTCCGCCCCGGATTCAGAATAATTTCTCTAAATATGAACTACTGCAACAACAAGAACTGGTAAGGAAATTCTCAAATTTAATTCAAATAATAATCTGCGGCATCCAACTGAATGTTACACTGGGAATATTTTTAGGTGGCTCCTCCTGAACAGCACGGATCCCGCCAAGGAGCTGCAGTGGTTCATTTACGAGCTTCAAGGAGCGGAATTCAATAACGAAAAAGTCCACATTATCGGGCACATCCCCTCAGGCCACAGCGACTGCCTCAAAGTGTGGTCTAGGAATTACTACGCCATCATTAACAGGTTAACATTTATCTTAGATCTGAATGATGGAGGCAGAGGTCGATTGTTGCCGGTGAACTATCTACATTTAGCTGTGCATGCCAGGGTAAGGGCTGGTTTCACCAAGCCTTTTCCTACTTTGCCTTCGCTTTAATCTCAGTTGTAGCATTGATTTTTAATGCGGAGGTTAGGGATAGCGATAACTCCTCTGCTTTTGTAGGTACTAAATTGTTTATTGGGAACCGATTTCGAGCAACTAAGCCCAGCTTGATCACGCTAGCCCAGCGTGATCACGCTCGACTTGAACGCGCGATCAAGTCGACTTGAAACAGTATTGAATGAGAGAAATGAGAGGACTAAAGGAAAATAACTAAGCACTGTAGTTTAGGATAAGCGAGAGGCGCGACTAGTAATTTTAAGAATCGAGATTGTACTGAGCGAGTTGGTCTCGCTCTGGTCTTAATGTAGTTGGTTCCCCACTACGGGGTGCACCCTCTCTCTGTGCAGGAACCCAGAGTCCCGTTGGTGGGTGATCCATGGTGAAGCCCCCTTGCTTTCCATCCGCTATCTATGTTTGCCTGCTCCTTTCCACTTGCTTGTCGTTTTATTTACTTCTTTAGCTCTTTATAAATAATATGTGGGGGGGGGGGGGGGGGACCACACTCAGGTTTCAACCAATTCAGTACCAACTTAGTACCTACAATAGCAGAGGAGTCATCTCTCTCCTAATCCCCACTTTGGATTGGACCTCTGCCCCTTCAGCTAACAACTAGGTACTTGAGTTTTAATGTTTGTGAAATTGGTGTTTAATGTTGAAATTCAAATTGATTGTTCCCCTTCACCAGGTACGAGGGAACTATAACGGCCCAGTTCTTCGGTCACACTCACTTTGATGAGTTTGAAGTGTTCTACGATAAAGAAGACATGAGCAGAGCTGTCAGTGTTGCCTACGTTGGACCATCAGTTACTCCGTACTATGATCTAAATCCCGGGTACCGGATATATTACGTGGATGGCGACCACCCCCAAAGTACCAGGGTGAGTGTACTCTTACATAATCACAAGGTTTATTCCTGGTTTGTCAGACTCTTTACTGAAATCGACAGAGACATGCGCAGTTGCTCGAATGAGTGTGGTTGGGAGCTGTCGAACTTGATAACCCTACCCAGTTGAAACCTCTCTCATCACCTTCTCACTTTATTTTTGTGCGCGGCATGTCAAGTTCCTCCAGATAATGAAATGCGCCTAAAAAACCGGACGGTAGACCTATGGTTCTACAGTCAGATCATTTAATAATGATTAATTTTACACCAACCCTCTACTTGTAACCAACCGCTAAACTTCCTTAGGGCCGGTTTTTGAAACCATAGTCAAATCACCGCAAACGAGTGGTTTGGTGACCACCGTCAAACGCGATTTTACAGCCGCTATTTTGTCGGCGTTTTTAGAACCATAGTCAGCGTTCCGACAGCTGACCACGCCGCTAAAATTTTGGCGCCTTGAATATTTTCCCTAGGTGAACTTTTTTCGTCATTGCGGGTTTTGACAACTCATTTGTGAGGAAGGAGTTCACATTTCCCGTTTCTTCTGCCTTCAACATGTCATTATTTTGGGCGTTATTTGAGCGAAAAAAGTAAACAATTATCTCCATCTCCTTCTACCACTCCCCACCCTCCGCGGCGCGGAGTCCGCGGAGCGCCGTCTCGTCAGTCAGTTGTTCCTCGTCAACCAATGAAAGCGGTGGTCACGGCTCCGTAAAAATTTGACCCCAGGGTCCTGCTGTGGTTACCGTTTCGTAAAAATAGCGGCCCGTAAAACGGTAACTACGGTTCAAAAAACGCTTTTTCGGTTTTACGGCCGTCAGAGTTAACTATGGTTTCAAAAACCGGCCCAATCATGTGATTATAGTTTTCGCGATCATTTTGCTCTCAAAATCCTCCGTGACGTGACGAAAACAAATGGAAACGCCCTGTTAATCATTATTAAATTATAATAGATCATTATCTATTGGGCTTTGGTTCTGGTACCCCCTCAATGGATTGTACGACCAAAAATACTTCTAAAATGACATCGTATGACGTGTCACGTGAATCACTGTGAAGTTTGTTTTGCCGGTTCAGTATTCCAGGTCTACCGGTGCGCTGTTGGACGGAACTGCTTCAGAAGGCATTGGGACAGCTGTCCACAAACCTACAATTAGTTGTGGTGTCTGAAAGACACCCGACTTGAGAGATTTGTGCAAAATCCAAGTTTTCTTGTAAAAAAAATTGTTTCTCGTAAAAAATTTGACGGCTGATATTTCTAGATGGTGGTCGACCACGAGACCTGGGTCATGAATCTCCGGGAAGCCAACCTCTACGATTACCCAATTTGGTACAAAGAGTACAGCGCCCGACAACAGTATGAAATGCCTTCTCTTATTCCTCAAGAGTGGGACAACTTCCTTTACCGCCTATCTGAAAACGACACACTGTTTGATTTGTACTTCAAGTGAGTGTTTCGATTACAACCCATTTTGAAGTTGAATATGACATTACAAAATGTTAATACTAAATAACTTTTTAGGTACTACTGGAAAAATTCTCCGGTGAAACCTTCCTGCGACGGCGACTGCAAAAAGCGGATGCTGTGCGACCTCCGGTCAGGCCGCTCCCACGACCGCAAAGCCCTATGCCAGGAGATCGAGTCCCGGATCGACTCAAAGTCGGACCAGAAACAAGAATCCGGTTGGCGAGCCTGGCTCTACAATTCCCTCGCTCTATCGTATGTATCTGTTGAGCAGATATTCAGGTGACGGTTGGCAACATCGCTTGGTTTTGGGTTTGCAAGACTGCGATCGCGATCAGAAGCACTGTGGTGTTGGGATCAAGAGCCACGTTCTGATGTGGATTCGTTTCAGGCAACTTCAGTCCAGCTTTTAGATGTGGATTCATTCTACTTCCAATCGTAATCATAAGCGTAGTAAATTTCCTGACATTGAGTATATTTTGGCCTAAGTAATTTTGTCAGAATTACTCAAGTTCTGTATTCATGAATCAAATTGTGCATATACTAACAATACCTAATATAAAAATTAATTTCTTGAAATTATTATCTTGAAGATTATAGTACAGATAGTCTTTTTTAGTAATTGGTTGTTATCATAAAGATTATAAATAGAAAATAATAATTATTCACGATTTCTACTAGAGAGTATGATTGTAATCTTATTAACATGAAACGACAATTTCAAGAATAGCATAAAAAATCAAACAAATTAGTAACAATTTCATCAATAAGTACAGGAATTACAAGTTGCTACATCAAGTGGTTTCGTATATCAAGTCAATTCAGACAGCTTTCAGAGCGCTATCTATATATCTTTTACATATATAAGACGCATTTGTTGTCAGTCTGTTTCCTTATAACTCAAGATCCAGACAACCAAAGAACATGAAATTAAAATTCCAAATTTTGGAACACGTACTCAAAATGACATGGGGAAGGTTTTCAAAATCATACGAGGGCACAGCCGGGTGTTTGCTCACTAGTTATTATATACCCACGTAATATGTGCATTTATCTCGGACAAGAAAATGATAAGAGCTTTTAATTGTAATTTATTAACTGCCTCAGAACAAGTAAGTGGAACGGAAAGTCCCTTGTACCGACCTCATTACGTTTGATATGCTTACCGAAATCTACTGCTTTAATACTAAACGCCGCACAACTCAATGCTAACACCTGGTCGCAAAAACACTTGTTGTAGGAGTAATAAGAATTGCTGCTTATTCACAAGTGACCGTCAATTTGTAATTGAATTTTCAGGACGGGAAAGGTTCAGTCGTGGTTTAAACGGGTGTTCTAAACTGGCACTATCTTCCTCGTTTGGCAACACCAGACCTCACCTGTAATACTCAATGGTTACCTTTTATTAATCTGACCACACTCATGTATATACTGAACGAATTTTAAATTTCTAAGCACGTTTCCAGTTAAGGATGCATGAAATAACGGAATGCTGTACATATTTTGTTTCTACTAAGTGTAGCTGTGAAATAAATCAACACCATGCGATCACTCTACGATAAGCGTCTTATTTGATATGAACCTTTATAACAACATTTCAAGGGTCATTCTCACAAAAACGTACGTTTGGAGGTACCGGTGATTTTTCCGGAGACTCGGTCGTATTTCCCCAACTGGAAAGGACGACACTTCACTTCCAATATTTGACCTTTTCCACGTATTACGAAGCCCACTAAAAGAAGCAGCATGGAAACGTGGTCATTTGCCAGCGGAATACACAAAACATTCCAATAAGTTCCACAATACAAATAAATAATACATTTGGTGCTACGCACAAAGGTATGCAATCGTAGGGGCTCTCTTTGCTATGTTGCGTGCGTTCTACCCATGAAAAAGCGAACAAGCGTCTATTCCAATTGTGAAAACATTTGGAAGGGAATAGAAACTGAATTTTAGCACGGTACAAGCATTTCTAAGTGGTGAAACAGCGTGAAAAGCGGTACACCGCCCATGCTCCTGTCCTTCTGTGGCTGAAGGGTGATTTGCACTAGTCACCGAGCAACTTGTACTTTTCCCTCGATTTCGTTGTGGGTACAGTACCTACAGGGTGGCGCAGCAGGATCGGACAAGTTTCGCATGGCTGACTCAAGCGAGTCGGGATTGAGGCGATTTCAGACTAAATTGGTCAGCGTTTGTTTTTTCGTCGCACTCTATTCATTAGCTGGCCCTGGTGGTGAACCGTTTCATAGCGGATTTGACATATTGTGGCGATGTGTTGCAAATAATCGGACATGTGGGACCCTATCAGGTTAGAGCATTAGGTTCTGAAGCAGTTATGATCAGATCGTGAAAAACCGCTTAACCCAATCGCCATTTCTCTCGATTTTGAAATTGCTGCTCACCAAGCTGTTGTCGTGTGTTTCCCGCTTGCGAAATTTGAGGGTGCAGATTTCACTTGGGGGCAGTCAGGGTTCCGTAGAATGTCGCAACTCAGCGCTGAATACTTGTAAATCTTCCAGTGACGCAGGTGATGACAGTCACAACACCAAAGAGAGTTCAGGAAAGAGCAGGCAAAATTGACAATCTATGGAGGGAGGTCGAGAGAGGTGAAATAACTTTAGCAAAATTGGTTTCTCGAATCGGACAACAGAAAAAACCAGTGATTGATGAAGAAGAGGAAGAACCAGAAGATGAGACCGATTCTGAAGAAGAAGTAGGAGAGAAGAAGCCTGGCGAGGATGAACCAGAAGAAAAAGAGGAAGGATCAGAAGATGAGGCAGATCCAGAAGAAGAAGTAGAAGAGGAGGAGCCTGATGAGGATGAACCAGAAGATGAGGCAGATCCAGAAGAAGAAGTAGAGGATTATCTAGAAGACGAGGTAGATCCAGGAGAAGAAGTAGAAGAGGAAGAACCAAAAGATGAGGCAGATCCAGAAGAAGAAGTATACAAGGAGCCTGACTAGGATGAACCAGAAGAAAAAGTAGAAGATTAGGAGCCTGACGAGGATGAACCAGAAGAAGTAGAAGATGAGGGGTCTGAGGAGGATGAACCAGAAGATGGGGCCGATCCGGAAGAAAGGGATAAATACTTTGAATAGGGTGCGAACGAATAATTTTCATCGCCTTTCCTTTTGAGGTGTTGAAGACATCAATTATTGATGTCTTCAACACCTCAGGACGGTGGTGGAGGGGGGGGGGGCACCTCCATTCAACATAGCTGTTGAAGCGCATGGGGAACTGGTCGACTCATTAGTCGCAATGTTTCCTTAGATGCAGACATGTTCAACAGACCATGTTGGCGTCGTAATTCCCATAATTCAATTTTGCAACAATACGAGTAGGCGACCGCCTGGACCCCCACCATTCGATCATACCCTCCCTCCTGCTGCGCCACCCTATAGTTAATCGATAAGAAGAAATTCCCATAATTTATAAAATCCTAAGAAACACCTGATAACTGTTATCTTTCGGCTCTTCTTAAAAAAATCAAAATTTGAACTTAATGTCACATCACCCCGTCTTCTTTACTTTGAGCTTCGATCTGAACCAAAATAACCCGATGGTCTGGGTGTCCCCCATAGTCATCACAATACACACAGCGTTGTACATGTCATTTACATTGATGAAATAATCACAACGCCAAACGCATTTTTATTCTTCGTTACCAGCCTCATAGTTTGAAAGCTTTATTTCAGGCTATATCGTGTTATAGCAACACTACACTGGTTTAACGCGCAAACTGAGTGGCATAGGAACATTTTGTAATCTATCCGTACTTTTCCATTAACCTTTTTTTTTTTAAATGCTTCATTACTGCAATGTGGACGGTAAATTCCTTTTTATTCATTCTTCTATCTGTTTGTCTACTGTGTTTCACACGGATGTGGTTTCTTTTTCATCTAGACGTGGCTTGGTTCATGTCACAATGAAAGCTTGGGACACGGCGGTTTGTGGCGTGATTACTTGGTGGAGGAGCGGAGTTGTCTCCGGTAAGGACTATTTTCATCAGGTCACCCTCATTTAGAACAAAAACTATTGCTTATTTCAAGAGATTTAATTGAAGCCTTACAAAGATCGGACTAAATCCGCATTTTTTTCTGTCTTCAGGATGTCTGTCATAATGGCCATCCCATCCTTCACAGCGAAGATCCCGAGATATGTGATGGGGTTGGGTTGATCGAAAACCCACTACAGCTGCTGTAGTTGCTGCTGCAGCAACGCCATTTACGCCCCATCACGCTTATACTACCCGGTGATTTTGGGTTATTCTGGACAAGAGTGAACTGTGATTTAAAACGTAGGCTATGTGAGCTCAATGAAAACACTATCTTCTTCTGCTCTTCTGCTTGACAAGAATGTTTTTTTTTTGTTTTTTTGTTTTTTGATTTTTCGCGAGTTTGGCCATTATAAGTTAGTCAACCTAGGAATCCCACTATATCCTCCATGATTATTTATATCTTAGGTGCAAATCTAGATGATATGGCGGAATGCAATGCTCACCACGACAATGCTCTAAAGAAATTTTAATTTATTGAAAATCCTATAAATAATTGTACAGGAGATAGATGTAACTTTGACAATTAATTTTTAATAAAAGATATAGATTATGAAGCGTAGTCGTCTGTTTTACCCGAACAATTCTGCTAAAAATTCTTCTTCTTTTTTTGGTGTTCGAAATGTTTGTGCACTTCGACCGAAGGGGTTCGTTACTTGAATCAAATTCAATAAATTACTGTATTGGTTTGATAATAACCACGTTTATTTACAACATAATGAAGGCAGACATTAGAAAAATCAGTACAGGTACATACTTGACAGAAACTTGATGGCTTTTAGGTTCTTCTCAGGTAGATCAGGGAAAGAGGCTCTCAGCTGGATAGAATTCTTGAACGTCGAGCTCCAGCTTCCCTTCGGCGGTGACAGTCGTGGAAGAAACGGGAGCCGCGGTGGTTGAAGTTGAGTCGGTGGCGGCAGGCGTTGTTGTCGATGTCACATCACGCCTGTGCTTGTGACCAGCTTCCGGGTGGTGGTCATCATGTTTTTCTCTAGAATGAAATTGTAAAGACAATTCACCCAAGTGGAGTAGAGCGTGTTTTTCCTGAAGAGGAGAATTCTCAGTTGCTTACTGTTGCAATAAGACACAAATTGGGTGTTTTCTGCTTGAGGTAGTGTGTTAGATTTAATTTTTATTTATTAATTGAGGGTTATGGGATTGGCAAAGACCGAAGGCGCAGACACCGCTGTATGCGTTGGTGGGAGTGACCAGGAGTTCCAGGATAGACGCTCCAGGAGTCAAAGAGACACTCAGGAGCGTCAAAGTGTCCTTTGGGATCCCCCAAACCCACCACTGTGAGCTTCGTCCCGCATTCCCACACAAAGAACATTTCGTCGAACTTTCGGGGTCGATCCACGAAAGTCCGCCACTTTCTGTCACAAGCACTTTTCTCCACTTACCTACTTGCGGCATTTTAGAAGAAGAAAAAACGCAAATTGTAATGATACAATACAGCAACGAAATCTATAGCATTTCATTGCTTAATTATACACGCAGACACATGTATTTCGCCATCGAAAGGCTTTTTTCACTCTCCTGGTTGTCACAAGTGGGAGGTTGATAACTTCAAGGAGTAAAATATAAGTGAGCATGCAGGGTTAAGAACCTTTTCCAGTGATTTTCCTCGTCTTTCGAAAGTGTAGAATGATCCCCCATTTCATGAAAACAACTTCGAGCAAGGTTTTGCTTCACTCACCTGGAAATTCTGTTTCAACTTCGCTTTGAGTTCAGGAAATTTCTTCCTTTTTTGTTGGCACCAGTGGAGCGTCTAGTAAGCACGCCAGCTCAATCGCCTTCCATTGCCATTGCGCTTGGAGTCGCGTATGCAATGCGTGCGTATTTTTATTACCATTCACTATCCTGGCAGTTGGCAAATCAATCGTAAGCCTGATTGCCACTATTCTCAAACGTAAATAATATTTACGCATAAAATATATATTACGTAAATAATATATTATATTACATTTAAAACCCGCATCCAGCCTCTGAAAGGAGAAGTTTAGATTCCTGTTTGGTCAACAGATAATAATTTTTAAGCACACTGAGCACAAAAGATGATATGATGATTCTCATGCCACTATCGAAAAATTCAAATACTTAAAAATTATTATCCCTTGAACAAACAGGAATCTAAAATTCTCCTTTCAGAAGCTGGAAGGAGTCACTGAATGCAACATATATTTATGTTTGAGACAATTAGAAATAAGGTTTATGATTGATTTGCCAAGTGCCAGGAGAGTGAATGGTAATAAAAATACTTACGCGTTTTCCAAGACTCAAGGGCTTTATTAAAGCGTAAACAATAACTTAATAAAAAGTGTTGTGGAGTTTACATGGAGCAGTACTTTTTTACCCGCTCATGTTCACCCCTCGTTTCTGAACTTCTCAAAAATTAAGAAATGCTTCACTCTCCTGGAACATTAAAATTTTCAAAATTGTGTGCGACGGCCCTTTTGGATCTTACTGTGCTTCTACGCAATACGTCCATTTGGAACCTCAATAAGTATTAGAAAAATAAATAAATCAGCCTCCTCGGGATGGAGCTCCAGTGTAGTAGAGATAGACTAGTGGGCCACCCACTGAAGCCAGCCAGCCCCCCAACCACTCCCACCTGACATCACACCCCTTCGACTCGATTTCAGCCTTTAGAAGTGCCCTAAAATAAAAATGACCTCCCAATGGAGGCTGTGTAACCACCTAACTAAGTACCCACCTACCACTCGTAGCAAAAGCAGCGGGGACACTCATACCACCCGGGAGCACTCGTGCATATCATTATGTACAGGTGACACTCATTCCTAGGTGAGCGCAGGCTGGGGATACTCCTACTATACCCGGAGAAGTGGTGCACTTTCATGGAATGACCTCTTCAATGATGCGACGCCTAGTGGCACAGAAACCGATTATAGTACTAACAAGGGGATTTTACAGCGATGAGATCGAGTCTTGCGCTCAATCGTTCTAAGTGTGTTCTACTAATGAAGTTGCCCGAGATTTCTTCCTTAGCCTTAAGAACCTTTAAAATTAAATTAAAAATGAACCTAAATTTGGGGTTTTCTGACGAACGACTTCCTTCATTTTTTCCAATCAACCTTTTTTCCTTGGCGTCTTTATTTGTTAAAGATTAGGAATAAAATATTCTCACCCCTCAAAAACAACACCTTAGAACATCAATAAAAAATTCTTTTATATGTAAAAATCGCCATTATTCAGTTAGAACACGATAAAAAAGATTTGAGTAGAAAAACAATGGAAATTCGTAAAAAAGAGGTTGACTAGAAAAAAAAGGGTTGACCGGAAAAAACAAAGGAAATTTGTCAAAAAAGCTTGGAAAGGTTCATATTCAATATTTTGGTTAGTAGACTAAAAAACTTTGAGCGCATAACTCAACCCCATCACTGTAGGGTCCCCTTCTAAGCATCGATCGTTTGTGGAGGTGGAACTTCAACATTTACTTAAAGCGAAAAGGTTCTGGTTTATTATGAGTTTTAAATCGAAATAGGGGTAAGAACTCACATTGAAGCTGAAGCAGACTCATCCGAGTGAACGCTCTTGGACTCCTCCTGACTGTCACTGTAAGACCAAAATTGTCATGAAAACAATACTGCTTAACATTTGAGTCCTGCCATTGTTGGTGAAGAAGCCAAAATTATATCATATCGCTTGATTAAAATTTACAATTTACTTCCCCAACTTATGCAGATTTAAAAAGTAGTACCAACCTGATATCTCGGGATTTCGATTCAGAGCTATCAGATGGGAAAGGAGCGCTGGATACGTACGCAACCACTGCAAGGAGAACAAACGCGAGCACCTACAGGGGATAGAAATAATTATTGGTATTATTGAACAGCACGTCACGATAGTTTTCAAAGTCAACGAGAAATGTATACAAAAATGTCTTAAGACGTTCTCAAGAAACTCACCAAAGTTCTCAGACCCATTGTGGATTGTTTTGACGAGGCTGGTTGGCAGTAGAGTCGAATGAGTGACGGGTTCGCAGCTAATAAAGCACTTTTTGACAGTGCAGTTCACCCACCCAGCTTTTGTACCCCTCCTGGATGCTGATTTAGTTTCGGGCGTGAATTGGGCCGTCCTTCCCGTCCAATTATCACGTGTAGCAGGTAACAACAACACCCCTCTCCTAACTTTGCCAACATACTCTTCAAATTACATGGCGTCTGTTTGGCTCGCGCATTAGCACCGTAGGATGCGACGTAGGCGATCCGCGAACTGATTTGAATAGTCGCAATCGGCAAAACACGGAAAGGTCAGATCCATCAAGTGCAGCCAATAGCACAATTTGGGACCCCCAGTTAGCTTAGAATTAACTTCCCTGGTAAAAGCTCTTTTGGGACATGTCGCCCGGTTGATGAAAAATCAATGTCGAGGGTGTTTGTCCTACCGACACCAACAATTCATTATACCCGTAATACACATTCAATTTGATTAACAGTGGTTCCTAGTACCTACTCGTGCTCAGTGAGCAGACATTAAGGGGTAGCCAGCCATACACAATGGATAACGTTGAAAAGGAATTCGGCCTGACCATGTTCTTGATTCGGTTTGGTGGGATCAGCGCATCATCTCGTAATCGGCATTTTAACGTTTTCCTCAAGGTAATCAGATTGTAAGAAGTGTGGGTAGGATTGCTCATACCTAACTGTCAAT
This sequence comes from Pilophorus perplexus, assembly GCA_955831195.1. NCBI lineage: Eukaryota > Metazoa > Arthropoda > Insecta > Hemiptera > Miridae > Pilophorus > Pilophorus perplexus. The sequence goes on from OY037010.1 coordinate 24,278,863, forward strand.
TTCTTGTCCTTCGACGATATCACTCTATTCAGCCATTTAAATTTTTTGCCAATTTTGGTTAACTATTCTTGGAATAATACATCTGTTTTCGCGACGGAGGCCTCAAAATTTGACTTTATCCGTTTCAAGAGATCTAGATTCCAAAACCGAAATGTCCGTCCGCCGTACGCCGTCAGCCGTTTTGGGCAGAAATTTTTTTTTAACTTGAAATTTTGACAAAATACTTGGTTTACCATCTAGTTGTGCCCGCAAGGTTATCAGCCCGATCGCTCAAACCCGTGGGGCGCCATGGGGCTAAAATGGGGCTATGGGAGGTTTTTTTTTTCTTTTAGCTATGGGACCAATTTCAGATTTTTCCGACCGCTAGAAGTGCCCTAGAATAAAAATGACCAAAATCGTGTCACCCTCCTCCTCGGGCTGGGGCTTTAATATAGTAAGTGAAAAGGGTATAAGCCCTTATTGTGGGGAAAGAAAAATTCCCCCCAACAGTTCCCCCCAAGAAGGGCTTACGAACTTGGAAAATATTGGTTTTGAAGGAAAATATACTTTTTATGAACAGTATTTTTTTAGAATGATTGAATATAAAATATAAAAATAATACAAAAAGCAACCCCAATACAAAAAAAATTGATTACAGAATCAGAAGACAGCTCACAGACGTTCCTCACAAGAAGGGCGTATAACAGCTAACTTAAAAAAAACAAGCTGTACCTACAGAAAACATCATGGCGGATCGATTTTCGCGTTCCCCGCAAGAAGGGCTTATAGGCCCATACGCCCTTAGTGCACATACCTACCTCCTCAATTGACCGCGGAGGGCAACAGTTGACCAAAAACTGACCACGGAACGTTACCAGCTTTCCATGGAGGGCTACAAAGCTTTATGAGTAAAATGTTGAGGGTTGACTCTTTTTAAGTTTAGGATTTACGTTTGCTATTAATTTCTTGGTGGCATGATCATCAGTGATATCAAGACTTACCTACTCAAGATGTTAGGGCAACATCCATGCCAATGGTGTAACCCTTCATGGACACTAAATTTTCAAATTAAATTTTTTTTAAAACTCAAAAAATGCAGGTTCCGATCTTTTTTCAATTTTTTTTTTTTTTTTTTTTTCAAACTGAGGAAGGTCTTCGGAACATGAAGGAATTTTTTTCCAAATTTTTCGAAGAGCTGGAATTTTTACTTTCTTCAAGTTGAAAATTGACAGTTATTTGGGAATCAACCATAATAAGTATTAGCAACTCATTTTCAGAAATATAACGTTCCTTGGCTAATGAGGCTCTTTAATGAACACGATATTTCATTTGTGCTAAAAACAAATTAACCTTTCCAGATATATTGTGTGTGCTGGTTTTCGGCGGTGACCGCCTGCACGGTATGGTGCTTTTTGGGCGCTTCCCAAATAAGAGAGGGTAATCAGTATGAATTGTACCGTTACCGGATGGTAATATCAGTTACGTACCTCAACTACCTGCTTCTCGCCGCGACTGCACTAAAAAAATCCTCAAATTTCCGCTGGATCATTCAAAATTTACACAGAATCGATAAGAACCTCAAGAAACACGGGATGCACCCGGATTTCAAAGCTGGACTTCACGTTTACATGAGGATGCTGTCAATTGTCGGTTGGTAGTACTGTCTTTCCACTCGTTCAATTTGAGAAGCTCCTGCATCTCTCTGATGATTATGGCATCATTCGTGTAGTAGGTACCTACCTTCACTTCTTTAACGTGTGTTCCAGGTGTGATAATTGCATGGTCGTCACTATTTCAAGCTATAACTCCCATTAAGTTGGCAGATTGGTATCTGACGGTATCCACTTTTATTTCTAGCTGTGCCTCTCAGTGCCTTTTCTATTCCCTTATGAAAATGATTGCAGACCGAATCGACTTCATTTCGAAGAAACTTGAAGACACCTTTGCTCACCTGCCATACGAAGGAGGTGCTTTCAAAGTGACTGTTCTCATTGAGGCTCATAGCGCCATTTTGAAAGTTGCGGCTCATATTGAAGATATTTGTTCATTTCAGGTGGTTTTACTTATATTTATATTTTGTGATAGGGTAACCTAAAGCCCACAGGAACCAAAAGCTTTGGGAAACCATAACCCAAACGTTTTGTGAATGAGCCCATTTTGGACGCGAAATCTCTCGGGGACGAAAAACCTAGGTATTGGAACCAAAAACAAAAACTCTCTGGGAAGAAAATTTGGGGAACCAGAAACACACAGAATCGAAAAGCCTGGGGCAAGAGAAACAGTAGGATCAATAAGGGAAGGAAAATCTTGGGGAACCAACCGCTCCCAAGAACTTTGAAGCCCGTGCACCAAAAACTATCAGGATCCAGAAAATCCATGTCCCAAAAACTCAGAGAACCTAAAACAATCGGGAGCAAGAAGCTCTCGGAAACCAAAATATGTGGCTCTATGCTGTACCTACAGTATCACGTTTTTCGAGTTCTGATTCGTTTCTATTCCATTTGCAGGTTGGTGCCCGCATGTGCTCGATTTAGTTTATGCACTGTTACTTTACTTTAAAAATTATACGGGCACTGGCTACACATTCTCGTCGAATAAGCATGTTTTCTATTCTATTCTACATGCACTGCTATCATTTCAGCTGCTCGTGACTACCACCGCATCATTCATCTTGCTTGTCAGCAGACTCTATTACATGTGTTCCACCAAAAATATATCTTACATAGCGGAAAGCTACACTTGCTTCAACAGGTTCTTGGAGCTTTTCACTCTAGTCGAGGCCAGTATGAACGTCCTCAAAAAGGTTTGCGAAACGTCAACTTGAATTCATTTTACTGAATGCCCCGGTGCCTTCCTAATTATGATCCAGGAAACGTTTCAGGAAGAGGATTACCATCATAATTTGTACGAGCATTTAATAGATGACAAAAATAAGACTGTCATCACAGATGTAAGCTGATTCATAATTGGATTGCAATCAAACAAAACTTACGAAAATATCCTTATAGTACTTGACCCATTTTTCATGTTTGCCATGGTTTAGAACAGAGTAAAACTCTTCAGGCTTCACAATCGGGAACTACAGTTTACAGCCTGCGGGTTCTTCAAGGTTGACTACGCATTACTTGCATCGGTAAGAAAACAAAACTCACGATTAGGTAATTAGGTAGGCAGGTGCATCGCTACTTCAATGTTAAGGTTAGAGAAAGATATGACTCCTCTGCTGATGTAGGGACTAAATAATAAATTATTTAGTACCTACATACAATTATTGTATATTCAAATAACAATTTTATTGACTCCTATTGACTTTACCTACGCACATTATTCACTTCAACAAAGATAGAAATGTACAGCAGTCCTTAGCAAGCTGCTTGCTCGAGGGAATCGTACAGTTACCAATATTAACCTTCCGTTACGGCCACGACATATCGCGTTGGGTATCAGCATCCCCTCAGTTCCCTACCACAGATCCAGCACTGTCGCAGTATCCCGACCTATCAGGTAAGCCAGGCGAGTGCGGGTCTTCCTTATTTGTGCCTGCATTTTCTGGTAATGGGCTTAGTCTGCAGACCGTAGTCAACAGACAGGTCGTAGGTACGATGCCTTGGTAAGAAAATTTCTTCAAGAAGAGCATTTAATGCTCCCTTAACTTCCTCCAGAAAGCCGCGAAACTGAGGATTTACGCCACCGGACTTCCGCTAAACACAAAACACAAAATTTGAGTGATTTAAATTCAACTTTAGGAACTAATATTCATGTTGGTACACACCCATCACCCGCAGCATGGGGTGTCCCACAGTTGGTATCACCAACAATTTAGTAGGTGTACCTACTAAACTACTACCTATGTAGGTACACCTACATCAGCAGAGGGAGTCAGTTCTTTCCCTAACCACCTCATTGGATTAGACCTCTGCAACATCGGCAGACAACCACTTCGATTCGCTACTTCATTTCGCTAGCTGATCACGTATGAATGAATGTCCTACTAAGTGAACTAAGAACTGTAACAAATCTTGTTACAGATCATCGGTGCAGTTTTCACATTTGTCATAATTCTACTGCAACTTCAGTGATTTTCTCATGAGAAATTGCAAACATGCATTCTACTGCCACCTTTCTCAATGGAGAGGCAGGTAGGTAGGTACTTACCTTCGTTTAGATGACCGGACAACGTCTTCTCCAGGCCAGTTTTTGGGCGAAGGCACTTCACTGATGGATTCAACACGAATTTCTAAATTCAGAAAATGTGTTCGTCGTGTGTGCACCAACGAAATGGGTTAACAAAATTTCAATGTCAATATTTCAATAATAATTATTAATTGAATCGCCGGAATTATTAATCATTTTCCATGTTCGCATCCCAAGACTAGGAAGTCAAAAAGTATCGATGCTTCTAGATTCTTTTTGTCCGATGTATCGAAGAATCGATTCAAAATTTTCAGAATAGGCCCGACTCTTTTCATTTCGATAGAACACTTTTGACGATCAAGACAACCAATTACCGTAATAACTAGGTAACTAGATACTATCTACTTACCTACCTAGTTATTAAAAAAGAAACTATGCATTCCTGTAAAGTCATTTTTCATCAGAAGTTGGTAAGTGCACTGACTTGTTTCGAAATTCGAAGAAGTATAGATTCTTTAAAGAAATCGTTACGATTTTCTTGAAATACCGTTCAATCATACGCCTATAGATTGCACATTCAAAGATACATCTATAGATTGCACCAAGGAATAGGTATATCTTTCTGGGCACGACGACATGACGAGTGGAGCGTTCACTCCACTCCTTTTTTTTTTTTTTAGAAAATTCGAGAAAGTAACTTTAATTTACTGGTCAAAATTACTCTTAGTTAAATTTATAATATACAATCATATCCAATAAAATGTATGCATTTAATGCATTAAGCTCTTTAAAAATTGATTTTGGTTTATTATTCTTGGAATAATACACCTATGTTTTCGCGACGGGGGTCGACGACTCCTATCGGGCTCAAAATTTGACATTATCCGTTTCAAGACATTCGAAATCCGAAATGTCCGTCCGCCGTCCGCCGTCCAGGCCGTTTTGGGCACTAGGAATTTTTAAAAAAATCTGAAATTTTGACAAAATACTTGGTTTACCATCTAGTTGTGCCCGCAAGGTTTTCAGTCCGATCGCCCAAACCCGTGGGGCGCTATGGGGCTATAATAGGGCTACGGGAGGGGTTTTTGAAGGCTTTTAGCTATGGGATCGAGTTAGGTATCGTTTTCGAAGTATTTTTGGACGTAGAATCCATTTTTGGGGGTCCCGGAACGATGCGATTTCACTGGGGCGATCTTTAGGGCTTTCATGGGGCTAAAAATGGGATTTTTGAAGGATCCCTGGATGTTAAATATTTTTCGAGTAAAAAAATAAAGAATTTTTGAAAATAAACATTTTTGAAAAAAAAAATCCAAAAAAAATTTTCTTTTGAGATAAAAATCCAAAAAAAAATTTTTAATTTATTCATTGACAGAATTAAATTTCTGCACAAGTAACGTATATCAAAGAATTATAAACCCTTGTGTAAAATTTGCAGCGTTTTTTTTAATTTTTGAAAAATGTCTCATCAATGTATCGATATTTTGCTACGATCGAATTTCTAAAACGATATATTTTTTAAATATCGATCATTTTCACGGTTTGGACATCCCTACCCCTAAATTCGTAAAGTCTATTTTCCCGTATAGATATTTTTTATGTCGCATAGACAGTCGTGGCAGACATCATTCGTCTGAAACAAAGTCTAACCAAACCATGCAAATTTACCCTTGAGTGAAAAGTAAACCTGTGTCTGAAAACCGGGCTTATTTGAACATTTACATCTTAAATCACTCTCTTTCTTTCTCCACCATAGTAGAGAAAACGAACTAGAAGTATATCTCACAGTGCCGCAGCTGCGTGTTCTTTGCACTTTGGAGCTGCGCTCACAGTTGTGATACTGTTTTGTTATAACAATACATTGTATTGACTACAATATTTTTCAATGGGTGGAAAAAATTGGTTTGGATGGTGTACGTCACCTTACAGTCGGGAAATTCACGCGTTTCTGAAAACCAAAGAGTTGACGAGGCCGACAATTTTGTTCAAAAGCCCACAAGCAGGACAACGCTTGGATTTGGTCGATTGGATCCGCAAAACGTCCGAAATGTGCAAGTTCTCTATTCCCTGCGTCCATTTGAGCGTTTACATTTTGGACCAGTTTATGGACACTCACAACATCACTCCAGAATCCATCGGTAAGAGAACATGAGCGGTATCCACAGGTTGTCGGTTCAAGTGAGTCGAGCGACGACATTCGTGACGGCCACCTGCACACATGCAAAGAAAAATATTCTATTCTCTCTGATTAGAGATTTATTATTATAGTATATTAATATAATATTCTATATTATATTCAACTTTGTTGCATCTCAAGGTTTCGTATTTTCAGGACTAGTTGGGGTTGTGTGTCTATGGATAGCCTCCAAGTACGAACACTCAATAAAAGTTCCCAAACTAAAATTCCTGATTAAACAGAGCGAATCGGAATTCGGTTCCCAAATACAACAACTTCATGCGGTGAGGTTGGAACGATTCATTCTCCAACTCCTTCACTATAGACTGGAATTGCCAACAACTGCACACTTTGCTGAATACTACAGACTATTCGCCGTAAGTTTACAATCTTTATTGTGCATTGATTGTATAAATCCCTGGTGATATTTGAAATATTGATTTTAAGATACACCCTTACGTTTTCCTTCTATAGGTTCTCAATGGTGACCGAAGTGTGAATGAGGCTACCCATTCAAAGTTAATGGAAAGTGTATTGCTGTCATTTGACACTTTACTAGATAGAAGCCTTCAATTCATCGATTTAGTCAACAGGCAACCTTCGATTGTGGCTGCAGGATGTCTACTCGGTGCCAGGATAATCAACGTTGTCTCTCCGGCCTGGCCGGACTTGTTGTGGACTGTCACAGGATGGCCTTTTGACGACGTCGGTCCTGTCGCCAATTTCTTGATGTTATTGTGTGACATCAATTTGGACCCTGACTTGGGTTATTCTTCCAGCCCAGAATCCCGGCTTAAAGCGTCGCTGGGAAACAGCTGCCCTACGTCTCCTACAAGTTAAAGGTGGTACCTTCAGCTTTAAATTATATTTGCTGATTTCACCGTACAGTATAGTGTACTTTACTCTTTGTTCAGTTCCTATCTTATTTATTTTCATCTGAAGTTTACAGGATCATGCTGAGACGGCAGATCAGAGTTGGGATTATTCGAATAAAAATTTAGTTGAACTAAAGTTGAAACTAAAAACTAATTAGTTTTTAGTTTCGAAAGTGAAACTAAAAACTAATTTAGTGTTTAGTTTGACTTTCGAAATTAATTTTGGAACTAAATTAGTTTTAGTTTCAACTGTTGAAACTAAAACTAATTTAGTTCCACAAGTTAGTTTCGAAGTTGCGAATAAAAACTAAAGTAGGTAGTTTCATCTTTTATTCGTAGTTTCGGAACTAAAAATGAAACTAAATTTTTTTTCCTCCAGACATAATGAATGACTCATCATCCTCAATTCTTCGATACGTTTCTGAAAACGTTTGACGTTCCACTCAAAGTGGTGGGGAGGGGAGCAAATTTTAATCTATTCTTCTACGACCCTGAAAAAAAGAACTTGTTCGCACCCAGCACCCACATTTCGTTGAAACACACACACGAACATACATCCCCTTCAAATCAGTAAAAAACGCGAGGAAAAAAAAATTAGTTTCATTTTTAGTTCCGAAACTACGAATAAAAGATGAAACTACTTTAGTTTTTATTCGCAACTTCGAAACTAACGTTTGCAACTAAATTAGTTTCAATTTCAACAGTTGAAAATGAAACTAATGTAGTTCCAAAAGTTAGTTTCGAAAGTCGAACTGAAACTAATAGTTTCAGTTTTTAGTTCCACTTCGGAACTAATTTAGTTTTAGTTTCAGAACTACTTTTTGCCCAACTCTGCGGCAGATGTCCCCTCTTTATCCCTTCCTTTCTATCCCTTTGGTAGGCCGTTGGTGTCCAGTTTTTCTAATCAACCGCTCATTATTATTATTATTATTATTATTATCACAAATAATTATAACTACTTAATTATATAATAAATAATTATAATCAGAATTTGTTGGATCTCTTCAGATTTTGATTCAGCACCCCCCGAAAACAGAATGAGACTTAGAACTCCGACAATCTTCTTTCTTTTTTTTAATTCACCTCGACCTCGATTTCGCTACGTTTTTACTGGTCTGTAAGGACACATTTTTTGAAGCCGACCTTAAATTTGGACCGTCGAGAAAACCAAAAGGAAACCTTATAGGTAGTAGAACTGTCGAAGGTGTGTCATTCATAGCTCGTATTGTGGATGTAACCTTCTTTGCTGTTTTCACCGCTCGGGTCATTCTGTGACGTTAACGTTGTGGTTTGTTGCTCAATTTGCTTGGTGTTTTCTCGTGCTTCTCGGTTTGTCTATATTCAAACATTTTCCTGCGTAATAATATTGGTTAGGCATGGATGGGAACAAAGATGCGCCCGTCATGAAGGCTCCGATGATGTACATTTGCGGAGGTGAGTAACTCATAGCTGTTGCAAATGAGTGCGAAGAGAATTAGCGGTTATTAGCATTGGCATAAGATCCTCAAAGCAGGCAACCAAGCAGATATTGAAATACTCAATCTTGGATTTGGACAATTTCAGCTATCGGCGCGGGTAATGTGCTGCTTCTGCATGGGTTCTACAGTAGTAGTAACTCGATAAGTCGTTTCACACACATTCACCTCATTCCTGTCACCACACAGAAATGGTCCTGTGTGGTTACAGACAAGAAGAGGCTGGCGGCGTCTTTTCGATGTGTTGCATTGATCCTCGAGCTGGGACTGGAAGTGTTGTTGTGGAACTCCCCTTTTTTTTTCATTAGCTTGATCTCGTACAGGCTCCACTTTTTTTCGCTTTGGAGTGGTATAATGTACACCAGGTGGGGCAGCTTCACCCTGGTAGTCACTCTCGCCGCCTCCGCCTCGCCGAACTCCAAGTCAGCCACCCCGGGACTACCTCTCGATATTACTTCAGAGTAGCTCTCCTGCTTTTGCCTCAACGGCCCTCTCTGTTCCTTCCCTCCTCTGTTACTCCTGCTCCCAGGTTCGGTCCATTTCCTAGTTCCTGAGTATGGCAGTCACAAACGCCGCAACTGCCTCCCAGTTCTGGCTATTCTCTAGCATCCTGTCTATGATGGTTTCTGGCAACAATTCCCCAAGCTCGCACTGAGATCTCCGCGGAGGCCTTCCTATCTAGGGCACACGAAGAACGTGTATTGCGTCATCGTCGTCTCCTCCGCTGTACCTACACGTGGGATCATCAAGTTTCCGGATTTCTACGAGAAAAGCTCGAAAATACCCGTGCCCAGTGAGGAACTGTGACATGGTAGTTGACCGATCCATGCTTTCTCTCAGTCCATTTTCTGGGGTCGTGGGTAAGTCATGCTGTCCATCGACCACGAGTTTCCGCCGACCAGGATTCCTCCCATCTCCGGAATATCTCTGAATTCTCCTTCTTCTTCATGTTCTGGGTCTCTCCTTCATTTTTTCTCAGCAGGCAGCCAACAAGCAGATCGGTATTACTCCTGAAACTACCTGAGCAGCAGGGCCTGAGACAGTTCTGTAGGCACTGCAAATTAATTCTTAGGGCTCCCCTTCTCTGGACAGCCTCCATTTGAGCTCTGTGCTTAGCATGCTCAGAGCGTCAGCGCAATTAGCTCCAGTGGAGCTGCTCCACTGCATAGCTTACTTACGCCTCTTGGTGGTTGACGCTGTTGTGGATGAAACCTTGGCGATCTTGGAGACTTCGATGAGTTGTTCACCTTTCGGAATGGATTTCGGACCATTTTTCACATTCCCGTTTGTTGATGGGTTGCTGTGTTTCGTAGTGGAACGTACCAACAGTCGTTGCCGTTTTTCAAGCCCAGGGGCCCATCACCTCTTGCTCCGTGATTTCTGGGGTTCATTAGAAACAACGGTGGTAAACAAATCTCTACGTTGGGCACGTTAAGAAGAAGAAGAAGAAAAAAAAAAAAAAAAAAAAACCATAGACGCTCTCCAACAGGGTTTGTATTTTAATTTACCTGTAGGTCCATGGAACGCAGTATGTGTAGAACTATAGTTCTTCACCAAGGAAAAACTAGCACTGCTCTCACGAGCTGTTTCGATAAAAGTGAATTAAGAGCCAACTGCAGTTAAAAACAAGATTGTACTTACGTGTTCAGTGGAATTTGGATCGTACGACGTTCTTATGACACAGCCCCACAAAAAAAAAGTTTATGATCCGGGGGTCTGAATACTATGGTATTCCTATGTATTTTTCGACGCTGAATCCGAATCCGAGATGAAAAAAATCCGTTCACCCCTTAATTTTTTGTGTAGGGGCGAAATCATCCCTCCAGGAGGGGTAAATTGATGAATATGAGTATTTTGGAGTGTACAAACGCATCGGGGATATTTTGTGATGTGTGTGGACCTTAAATTATAAGAACGTTATAAATTTTATAACAACTCCAAAATAAGTTATTATTAGGGAGGCTGATACTATTAATAGTAGTTCAGCGTCCCTACTTTGAAAATACTGACTCCACTAAAATTCACGGAGGTGGAATGGATGTCTTGAATCCCTCCTCCGTGAAGCTGCTTTTTAAGGCCCGTTAAGTTGTCGTATAGTACACGAAGATTTATCGTCAAATGTTCATGCCACCGTCCCTCAGATCTTTCCTAGTAGGATCATCCAAGGGTCCTGGCGGCAGTGATGCCCTAGATTCTTGGTTTCGTGTTCCAAGTATTTTGGACGTAAAACCTTTTGTTTTGGTCCCAAAAACTGTACTAACACTGGTCACGAAATTAAACCGGAGGGGGAGCAATCGCCGAACCCTCTTCTGCGATGTTCCCTTCCACCGGGATCAACCTCCATTTTTTAACAGACGCTTAAGGAACTTTCACTTTTTCAGGGAACAATCGTCTATTGCCCGGTTCGATTCCCACTCGGGGCTTCAAAAAGGTTTCTCTCTTCCGTTTGGTAAATTACGGAGTTCACTCCTGCTACTTAGTGAACTACAACAAAAACATGCTTTATGTTGCCTTTGGCATGAGGGAAGCACGAAAAGGGTCCTCTCATTCCTCGCTCTCGAGTCAGTCACCACCAGCATGGAAGAGAAACTCTGAATCCGACCAATTGGAATTTTTGAAAAAGAGACTTGTTTCCAATATGACCAAAAAACTAGTTATATCTATGTACTCACGAACCTGATTGTTTTCATGTAGGTAATTAAAGCTCACCAAAGAAATTTTTTCAATGACTTCCCTTGACTTATCCTGTAAAATTATAAGCTTGATTTATTGACTGATTTAAATCGTGATATTACAATGCCTTGCTATTTTTTAAGGATTCTTATTATCATGGTGGTGTCAAAATCACGCATCTCTTTTTCTAGAATGCCATCACGAGAACGAGATCCGACCGAGGGACCCTATCCGTTGTCGAGAATGTGGGTATCGCATCATGTACAAGAAGCGAACCAAGAGATGTATCCTTGACTACTCACATACCCTTTTTTGACGACTATTGAAACCAGAAGCTTGACTTGTTGGAAGGTGAACAGGATTATTTTGTTTCAAATGTTACAATTTTCCTTAACATAACTCTCAGTGGTTGTATTTGATGCCCGTTGACGTCGCCCGCTGCCTTCAACTACAACAGCTCCCTCATCCATTTTTGTACATAATTACTTACCTCTTTTATTTAAATGTTTGACTCCAGGTTAATAAGAAAAGTAAACGTTCTCTTGTAACAAAAAAAAGTTCTGAATTTATTTTCACCTAAGATTGTACACAGTAGATATATAATTTCATCAATCTTTAGACAATGAATCACATTTTTTCATTTGTGGGGGAAATCTGATTTTAACCAGAGAATAAGAAAATTGGCGCAGTTGCTGAGCTGCGTCATTTGTTTAAAAAACACTCCAAAAATATTTCGATAAGGAGTAGAAAAGGGCAATTCCACAAAATAAGGATCGTAGCAAACTTTGTTTTCTTTACTTAGGCCTAAAGAAAGTGTTTCCAATACGTTTAAGGATATATAATACCAATCACATACAGTTTCGAGAAATTGGGTTTTGATATTTTTCCATGTAAAATGTTTGTACACAAATCACACATATTTGGGCCCTGGGATTAAAATCTACACAAGGAAGAGTAAGGGTTCTCAAAATAGACACCATTTTTTCCAAAAAAGCGATTAAAAAAAAGCTCGCCAACCAGTTTTCAAAATGAGATAACAATAGTTCCATAGACATCGCTTTCACGCTTAACTAATTCAACAAATTTTTGTACTAAAACGTTCGCGATTCAGTGTTTAATTTATTTACAAACGTGGCCACGGGCATCTCCGTGTATTGCACCAGAATTTTTAGAACTTTCTAACATTAAATAAAAACCAGATTAACCCGCTACATAATGTTTGGAGGGCCAAATCCTCCAATGAATTTACAAGAAAAAAACTTTCTTCAAACAAAACTTTTTTTAAACGTAAAACTAAGAAAAACGATAAGGAAATAACGATTCAATAAAATGAAGTTTTCTCTAAAAAAATAATTTCAAAATCCCTCTACAAATTTACAAGTTTGGTAGTATCACTTGGCATAACTAATCGTTCCCAAATTAAACCTCCGATACCCTCTCGGTTTCATCAGGTACAACATAGGAAAACATAAATTTTCCCAAAAGCTACACGTACATATAATACCTTGCTACGAAAGGCTGGTAGTCCTGCCATCGTTCAGGGTCAACAAACCGTACAAATTGGCATAAATGTTTGCGGTGAGATTTCATGCAAGTTTGTTTTTTGGCACTTTTTCAATTTTCAGACAAAACGGGCTGAAAATGATATATCTGCGTTTTTGTTGTTGTTGTTAATTCAAACAATCATCATTGTTTGAGTAAAACTACAGTACATTTTTTGAAAGAAAAGTTTGATTATAAATCTCATGATAGACTTGGAGGACGTACTGGTTAATCTACTCATCTGACGTACTTGTACGATTGAAAATTCTCCATTTTGACTGGCAGAGGCGCTGAGGCATTCGTTGACTGGAGCCGGAAGTTCTACAACCCCAAGAGGCCTGACCCGCCGTTTTCGTTTCACCTGACTCCGTCGTCCGTCAATTCGCCCTCGGGCCGGTCGGGGGTGTCGTCTTCGGACGCGGAGCCGCCGAGGATTTCACTGACCCGAAGTTCCCGGGGTTCCCCCCAGTGTTCGACTTTGGCGGGATCCTTGTCGATGCAGAGCTTTTGAGCCAGAACCTGGAAACCGATGGTGGTGATGAAGGGAAAAGCAAAATCAACACACTCAGCAAACTGGAATTGGTGAAGGGTAAAAACGAATGAATTAGAAGATTGTTTCGAATCCGGGAGAAAATGGATGAGCAGACTTAGTACTTCTTCATTTGGAAGAGTAACTGAAAATAACTGTTATTTTAATGTGTAATGCAAAACAACCAATAGTCAATCGGGGATTCGGATGGAAGCATGACTGTTCGTATGCCCTTGTAAGTTAAATGGGTGTCACTCACAGGCGCGACTCGCGAGGGAGGCAGCGTCGCAACTGCACCCCCCTCGATGCAGAAAGCGAGAGAGAGTGAGAGGGGGGGGGGGCTACGTATTACCTACCTAAAAATGAATCAAAACTCCTTGGCTCGAATATCTACGTAAGTTCTTGTAGACCTTACATAGTTCGCGGAACGTCTGAAAAGCCTGTGTTGATAGTACAATGATAACGGGAGCACTGCACCTCTTGAGACGATTTTTTTTGCATTGACCTTATGGAACAACAAACTAAGTGTGAAGCCAGAAATGTTGAAATGTGGTGCAGTTCTGGGCACTGCACACCCTTCCTGTGATTGGCCAACCTTTATCACCAGATGATAAATCACCTCCACAATCAGTGTTGGCAGTCTTAGTTCATGGGCAGGGAATTTTCGTTTGTAATGAGGGACTTATTCAGGATCTAATCTGTCCCAAATCATGGAAAAAATAGGGGCTTACTTTTGGAATATTTTGAAAACGTTTTGGTGTTGCTATATTACTTTGTACTGTATGAAATCATAAAATTTCAATCGACCAAGGTTTCTGATTTTTCAGTTTTCCCACAAAGGTATTTTTTATCCGAAGCTACAGCAGTTGAGGGGATAGCATCAGGGGTTTTGTGTGCTTCTATGTTTTCTGGGAAGTGTTTTCTGAACTCTGTGATCTGCGTTTGTCTCATTTATAAGTTTTTTATTCGTTCGTTTCATTGTTCATTTCATAAAGCGTTTGTTGGATAACTCTATTGATTTCATCTTGAGGGAGTTTTCCCGTTTAGGCGTGAGTGAGAAGTGTGCCATTCGCGACATGGGACGGCCAACCTCACCTTTACCAGGTTTGCAGCGTGTACCCAGGAAATGAAAGGAAACTGGTAATAGTTAATTGGAATTTTTAAACAAACAAATAATGAACTAGGTATAGCAAATCTTGATAGTAGGTACTTTTTATCTGTGTTGGGTGCAATAATATTTTCATAAAATATTATCACGAATCCGTGACTGCACCCCCTTGTTCTGCCATCACCAGTCGCGCCTGAAATGAGTAAAATTTGTGATTCCATTTCTTCACAAAAAAGTATCATTTGTTCCCAATGTCGGTTTATAGGGGTAGGTAATAGGGGAACGCCCGATTGCTGCTGAAATGAATAAAAACCGCCCGGTTATCGAGTTGTACATTGGTCCCTGTGTTGGATTTTTTACTGAAATTTTGACAAAATACTCGGTTTAACATCCAGTTGTGCCCGCAAGGTTTTCAGCCCGATCGCCCAAACTCGTGGGGCTAAAAGGGGGCTTCGGGAGGGGTTTTTGAAGGTTTTCGGCTATGGGGTCGACTTAGGTGTCGTTTTCGAAGTATTTGTGGACGTAGAATCCATTTGCAGGGTTTGCTTCGATGAGGCCAACTTTTTCCACAAAATTTAATGTGCTATATTTCAAAGACCGGAAGTGAGTGTTCAGCAACTGGGTTTCTGAGCTACGAAGGAATAACTACAGTTGAAGCGATGTTTGACTCCCTCTGAGGTCGTGGGCGCGAAAGTCCACTTCTTTTTTTAAGCAATACCACCCTCCCCACTTCCCATTCTGTTTGCTTAATGAGCTCTCGTAATCGCACCACTAGAGGTATTTGGGCGCAATGGGTAATCGCCCATACCGCCAGTTTTGGTTCTTACGAATGCAGAACAACCAGTGGGAGTGCAGATTCGGCATTCAGATGAAAATATCAACTGTGACGCTACTAAACGAATACGAAATTATTCTAATACTTCGAATCTCGCATTCTAATATCTGAATGATTTCAACAATCGAATGCCACATTGAGACGTCTGACTAAATTGAGTAATCCCAACCCTAAATTATTCAACTATTCAATCCAATAATAATGCTGATTCTTATAACCACTGCTCAATGTGCCAATCTACCAACCTGAAGACTTTCCAGAGAGTTCTCACAGTCTGTCGTATCGATGTCGTTCATGTTGATTCCTGACCTCTCCAGCTCGGCGTAGGTGCCAAACGGAAGTTTTCCCAAACACTCCAACTTCATGATGTGCATCTTGCTGCGGAAATGTTTCGCCAGATGCCCGTGGATTCTGAACGCGATTTTGCAGTCGTCGCATTTGAACGGGCGCGGGTTGCTTGTTGTTGCTGTTCCAAACGTGGAATTCATGTTCACCTACAGAATCCAAAACATTTTCAACTATTGATCGTAAGAGGCTCAGCCGTGCGCGGGATTTTCAAGATGTCTAACCTTATTCAAGTGAGAGAGCGACCTCAGATGCTTTTGGAGGTGTCCTTTAGTCCTAAACGAAACCGCACAGGACTCGCACCTGAACGGCCTCTCGAAGTAGTGGATGTTCACGTGCAACCTCAGCTGGCTTGGCTTGTTGAAAATCTTGTTGCAAAATGTGCACATACTTTTCCCGTCTTCGGTTGAACTGAAAGAAACACAATGTAAGATACTTTACGACGAACAAATCCGTCTAAGAGAAACATGAATGAAATACCAACCTGATGTAACTAAGGGCTGAAGCAGGCTCCCTAAATTCCGCTTGTTTCTTGTTGCTGGGACTGCTCGGGGACAAAAGGGATGGCGGCGAGTCGGCTTTCTTGAGCAGAGGTGCTGGTGGTGGTGGTGGATCACTTCTCGGGACTAGGACTCGTTCTTCTACGACTACACAGGGTCGGGGTGGGGACAGCGGTTCTTCTCCATTCTTCCTTTCCTCCTCCACCTGCTGCTGACAAGACCATTTATTCAAACATGTCAGACATTCCAACAGCAGCATCTGCATAGAGTTAGATAAAACCTTACCATTGGAGGCGGTATAGGGAGTATGATGGTTTTAGGAGGTTCTGCTGGCTCTGGCAACCTTTCCACAGGCAGTTCTTGCAGCCGTTTTCTATGCTGCTGCTGCAGCTTCATCTGCTGATCCCGGACGGCACGCTCAGTCAAGTAAGCATGCAGCAGAGTGCTGTCTTCTGGATAATCCGACGTCGGCGTTGTGGGCAGCTTTTCCGTCGTCGAGCATATGGAAGCTAGCAAATGGGCTTGGCCGCCCATTGATGTTATCACAGTTTTACAGGCCCCTTGGACAAGAGCTGTCGAGACATACAACGTGTTAATGCTGCCACATTAAATGCAGACAACAGGAAACATCTATTTTGTCAACACTCACCTGAGGACTTGTTACTGAGATCCATCGGCCGGGTCGACTCGGCAGGCTCGCTGCTCTGGGTGAGTCTCGCGGAGATTTTCAAGTCCTGGCAGTCTTTGTTAAGGGACATGACATCCGCCCTCCACATGTCCGCTTTTGCCGCATTTTCGATCGAGACCGGCTCAACCTGGAAATCATTGGAAACCACGTTGAGAGGCTGACGCAGACGTGAATATGAAGATTAGACGAAGGGTTTATGTTGTGGAATTTCTACCTGTGCGGACAATGTGTAGGGGTACGAACGAGGTTTGGAGAGTTGAGGAACCAGCCCGGCGCTGACGTACTGCCGGTGAGCTGTTTCCAAAGTAACTTCTGACAGAAAAAGAAGAGATTTAGCGGCCTCCCGTTCCATCCTACAGGACACTCCAGGTTCACCTGTTGAAATCAGGCAAAGCAAAGTCACAAAAATGTCGTCTTCGTCACATTAGCCTACATCACGTGTAATACGAACCTTCGTAGCCTTCGTCTTCCGACTCTTCGTCTTCGTCGGTGTCATCCTCTTCTGATTCGTCAGACGATTCTTCGTTGCCTCCTGACCCATCTTTCGAACTCCATCCCGCCTGGAATAAAATATGGTTTACGTTCATTGTTAATTACAATGTCAAATCGCAGAGTATACGAATTTTTGGTTGGCCCCGAGGACCTGGCATCCTTTAATGACATTTCGCTTGAGGAAGCCAGGTCAGCGGGACCCATTAGTTTGCATGGGTCCGTTGCCCAGGCCACTATTGGTGACAATCCGTTTGAGGAATCCAGCCAGCTGATCCATGCAATACTGCGGGCTTAGGATGAACTAATGTAAATGTTGACACATCAACTTGGATATTGGATTCCTCTCTGCCCCCTTCCGAGGATCAATGCACACCAGGCCAACCTGGCGCTCGCAAATCCTCCGATTATGCATCGATACCTCCTTCCAGGCCAGCAGATTGCGACACTTTGGTTATAGCAACTAGGGTTTCTTACAGTTTGCTCAGTGTAGTTTATTGTGAATACCGACAACATCAACTGGAATGCTGTACTGATACTCACTTCGTTTTTGTTGGTATCATCGTCCAAATAACAGCTGTCAATGGTCGTTGGGACGGGAGTTATGTCCAACTCGATACACCTCTTGTAGTGCGCTTTCGACTTCATATGTTTCGTTAAATTACCTTTTGTCTTGAAACTACAATACAAAAGAAAAGAAACCTTACATCAAACTGTGCACCATTGGACCTGAAGGGATGATACAATCTTGGTTAGGGATTACCTGAATGCGCAGTACTTGCAGGTGTACGGCCTGAGATCCGTATGCGTCCGAATGTGCTTTTTAAGCATTGATGGTTTCTTGCACCTGATTCCACATTCCTTACATACATATCGGCCCCGACCTGAAAACCACACAACCGTTGAAACGACTCATTCCAGCTAAAGACTCAGCAATAGTTGGTACACCTGATAGGAGAGCCAAGTTGCACAAATTTACAGCATTTTTCAACCAATCTACACATTTTTACTGCAATTTCAAACGGCATCGTCCACTGCATTCAAGTGATTCCTCGATCAGAGCGATCTGCTCACACCCAATCATAGATACTTAATTTGTTTTGGAACTGATACAGTAAAAATGGACACTGAGGTACTTGAACAGAAGAACAATGCAAAGAGAAAAAGAGGTAGAAATTGACTGAAAAATACAGATAAATCGGCTTACCGCGTCCTCTCACGTAGGTGTATTCTTCGTTGGACTCGAACCCACCTTCACAAATCTGCAGTTTATCAGACGAGGCTTCATTTTCTTCTGCCTTCTGAAAGTAAATAACAAAAACATACACAGATAATACGCTACAACAGTTTGAGCATCGTGAACCCCTTTTTAAAATTTAGGTAGTAGGAATGGGGCCAAACCAAGTGTTCAATATCTAAGCCGGCGTTTCAGACAATTTATTTCCTTCAGCAGGCCCTGTGAATAAAATAAATATAAAAAACGCTGCAAATTTTACACAAGGGTTTAATATTCTTTGATATAGGTTAATTGTGCAAAAATTAATAGAGATTTAATAAGAAATAAACTCCTCCTCCTTTCTATTAATAAGAAAATTGTGGGCGAGAGAAATTTCTGACAGGATTCGAAGGGCGTGGAGCTCATAGTACTCAGCAACTCTCCCCCTCATGTATTTAATTGAGAATAATAAGATAGAAAAAAGGGTACCTATTTCAGTGATCAAAATTTACAGTTTCTCATCTCTTTTACATTATTCAGGAATCAAATACAGGATGACGGTATCCCATACATTTTTTTTAAGCTGAATCCAAATTCAAATTAGAATTTCAAAAAACCCTCATCCTCTATTTCTTTAAGAAAAAAAAACTATTCATTTTCGAAAAGCGAGAATAAGTTGTCAAAGGCCAGGGAGGAGAGGTCGGGGGTTGGCTGGCCTAGTCAGCAGGGGATGGCCCCCTAGTATATTTTCACGACCGATCTCATTATGTTTGGTAGCCTTTCATTTGGCTTCTTGTTTCAAGAGAGTTTCATGGATGTTGAAATAGGGATGTTTGACACTTCAAAAGTATCGATATTTTGAAGTATCGATACCTTTTTCAAAAATGGGTGGAAATTACATTTTTGTTTCTCTCCGTCAGCTGGAAGTGGTCGACACTGACTTCTCTCCACAGGCTTTGATGAAGGGAGTTTAATACCCGGAATGTCAGCGTAGATACTGAAGAATTGGCTTGGCTCCATTCCCAACAACTTTTGACGGCTTCCTCTGTGGCATCTAGCACCATTACTTGACTCAGTAATACGAACTTAGTTACCATATCAGAATGGGGAGCAGTCGGAGATTTTTCAGAATCGCTGGGAGTTGACTTGTAAGACGAGTGAGTGACGAGGTCCTGTCTGTTTCGGTTGGCAGCCGTGTATGAAGCGTTCCGATTCCGCGAGTCGTAGGAGGACATGGCCCGCCGAGTGTCGACACCGGGAGGAGTAGGACTAGCGTCTGAACAAATCTGAAACCCCAACGGAAAATCGTTCCAGTGTAACATTTCACGCTATGGAGCAATCTAGGGATGACAGAACTGAAATGTTTAATGAATTCAGCGAAGAAAAACCTTGGAATTTACCGTCCAGTTGGAGTACATTGAGACTTTGTACTGATCAGGTGCAAGGGGGACGTAAATGGGTTGAGGCTTGTTGAGGGTGCAAAAGAACATCCTGGTGGAGCATTTGAGGCCAAGGTAGGTGTACGCGTGGCCGTTGAGGTAGAGCTGGCCATAACTTTTCCGGGGTCTTGGTGTCTCCGGCGATATTAGCGACGTCGTATGGAGCGGCGTCGTTAGCTGTTTCTTTGGCGTGTACGTCCCCGGCTTGAGCGGTAGGGAACTCGGCCTCAAAAACTTCCTTTCCTGATTATCCGCAGTCCTTTTCTGTAATGAAACAAGCTACGTCAAATTTCTTCCAATGGTCATTAAAATTAAATGATTTAGAGGAAGGAAAGTTTTCATTTGACAGCAGCAGAACGATAGTTACGGGAAAGAATATTGACGGAACATGAAATACACAATACGCATGTCCACAATATTGGCAACTCAAGTGTAGTAAACTGTAAGAAACTTACGATAACTTCTTTGGGCTCTTCAATTTTTGGCGAAGGCGGAGGGGGCGGCTCCGCTCTGGGAACAGGGGTCGGCGACGCCGACCGTTTCGCTGGCTCCTTTGGCGGCTGCAGCATCGGCGACCGGATGACGGTCTTCTCGACAGGAACCAGCGGCGGCGGGGACGCTAGCAGGGTGTTGGGTCCGGGCATTCCAGGCACGAAAGGGATGGCCTTCCCAGCGTGTAAGATCGTTCCCACCCCACCGTTGTACACCGGCGACTTCAACGGGCTCAGGTTGGCAGCTGGTAGCGTCAGTGGGTTGAATGCCGTGATGCTGGTCAACGGGTTCAACGCTGGGGGAAACCTTAACTGTGGTACCTGCGTCAGTAAAAAACACAACAATGCAACTGAGTTTTTTCTTTTTCGAGTAGGGCCTTCTCTTTTTCTGATTTCTTCAAACGACTTTCCTCGTCATTAAAATAATAATTATTATTCCATTATGTTTGGCGATGATCTGACACTAGTACAAAACGCAGACTTAACTCTCAGCTCGATATAAAATGAACATTTCGTTTTTTGGAATCAAGATCTCTTGAATCGTAATGTAAAATTTTGAGGCCGATCAGAATTTTCGACCTCCTTCACGATTACGTAGGTGTATTATTCCATGAATAATAATAGCCTTCCATCTTACAATAATAGCCTTGATATCTAAGTTTTGCCATCCAATTGGTTGAAACTCTTCACTCCAACTTTTGCGCGTTCTTTCTGACCCCATGTTGAGGATGACACCATATCGGTTTCCGTGAAGCGTTAATGATTCTGTTTAGGTTCCTGACTTATGAACCTTGCTGTCTGAACCGCGTCCGTATCGGATCTCTGTCTATTATTTTGCTCTTGTGCTCTCTCATGGTGGAGGAAAATCCAAGAACTCGGGCTATCGAAAGAATTCAAGGATGTCAACTCAGAAGTAGGAAGACTCTTGAAAACATTTTTTGGTTTATCTATGCTTCCTCCTGATCAGGTCGACGAGTGTTTGGCTTTCGACTTGTTCGCTTTGAAACGTGACGAGATCGCTATAACTAAATTTTTCGACTAAATTTGTGACAATTACGATTCCAGTTTCGGTGGGAAACTGGAATTCCAAACTTCTTCATCTACCCTTACCTGAACCTTTTGCCCCAGCAGAAAATTGAAGTGCCATTTTCATTAGTGGGGGGTTTCAGCCAAAGGGTCTTTATTTCGAGAGGTCACCAATTAATTTTCCCCTCCTTTGGTTAGGTAGGGCTGCTTGGTCCGAATAAATTTTAATATTTCGGAAAACGCTATCTCCCGTTCTTAATCCCCGCAGAACCCTAAGGTTTAGGATCTCCGGGAATTTTAATTGTGTCCAGGTTTATCCGCTAAGGGCGAATAATCTGACACACCGACAATGTGGGCTAGTTTTTCTAGTACCTACCGGGCCGCACACTACGAACTGCTGTGAATCTTTCCGTGCGAAATTTAACGCCGAGTTTACTGCCGCAAATCCGCAAATCTTCAATTATTCTATTATCTTTGGATTATTCTAAGTTTAAGACGGCACGCTTGAACAAGGCAGGCTTAGGACAAGCTGTAGGCTTGTTCAAGCGTCAACATTTTTAACCATGCCTAAACTTTCCAAAAAATGCTTGGAAACTGTAGACAGACCTAAGCCTGTAAATGGGAAGGAGAATGTTGTTCAATAGGAACAGAAACGGCCACTCCTCCCTCAGCGAGTGGGAACCGATACGGCCAAGGTTCCTCGGGATGTCGGAACCAATACGGACGTCTGGGAACCGATACGGATCCACCCCCAAGTTGAGCCATGACAATTATTGGGATAGTTGAAAGCACTCAGCTGCTTAGAACGTGGGTTTGCCTGCTTAATCCAAAACTGGACTGGAAGGGAGTTTTGTCAGGATCTCGCTGCGTCATTGAATAGCATTGTATTATTTTTACGAGGACTGCCATTGTAGCTGCACATCGTTCTGTTTTCCAGAAGGGCTGCTTATTCCATCCTTTGGGGTCGCCGCATAGTGCGTTGGTTTTCGGCAGTCGAAGAAGAGATGTCTGGCAGTTGAAGGTTTAGGGAGGGCTGTAAGGATTGTTGGGAATCCTAACCCCCTGTAAATCCTTGCGTGCCTTACCTTCATTCGGAAAAACGTAAGCTCGTTTCCCTCATCCCACCCCCACAACGCACGAAATGCCTGTCATGTTTCACTGCCTCTCTTGCTAAGTAAGAAGAAATTCTACTTCGTGGTGGGGATTGAAATTCTACGGTATTCAGAGTATCCTACATGAACCTACTCATCGGACGATTTTTTTTTTTTTTTTTGACAATTTGAATCGTTCTCAAAACCTGCGTTGCTCATCAGGCCGGGGCCCTGGGCTGTTGATACCATTTCCTCCCTCTTGAGAGGTTTCATAACCTCAAATGAACCATCGATCAGCTCGATATTGGACTTGAGGTTGGAATGCTGGAACCATGGATTGTACGATAATGATCGGTTCTCGATTTTTACCAATATCTAACTCAGCCCGGCTGTTCCCTCCTCTATGAAAGGAAATTTTTATCTTAGCTTGGCTTCTTCTTTCTTCGGGACAGAAGTCGTAAATACTGACATTATTCGGGATATTGGGACCTTCAGGTCTTGGAGCCTCGAGGGCCTCATCCTACAACAAACTTCGGCTGGCTAAGCCCCCACTGGGGGCCCCCAGTGCAAGCATACAAAATCGCAAAATTTGCATTTAATTTTGATGATATCCGCGGGACACCCCATACAGCAGATTATGGGTGAGTACGTACGTGAGTATGAGTTCCTACACTTGAATTTAAATTTATTAAATTTTGTGTAGTGTGTTTGGCGGAAGGCCTCTAGCATAAATCTACAATTTTACTGCCGGTGTTTTTGGAGGAACAGGAAGGGAGCATGGGACCATTTCCATCCCGGGCATAACACGAATATTTTCGTGATGTGCTGACCAGGGGGAAGGTGCAGCTACAGTATTGGAAGATTCGCACTCCACAGGCTTGCTCGATATGTCGAGGTACTGTGAAGGTGCTGAGTCTTCGGTGTGGAACCGAGGGAATGCTGATACCCAACACAATATGTCGTGGCCGGTAGCAGTTAGCCCTGGGCTCGCAGCTGAACCTGGGACCGCCGCTGCAGTTACCTCAAGCGAATTGTCGCTAAAGGTGGCCTGACCAGCGGACCCAGTCTTACACGAGGCTGATTAGTCCACAAACGAAATGTCGTTAATGGAGTCCTGGGCAATAGACTCGTACGTCGGGATCATTCCCGCCATCTCAGCATCCTCAACCAAATGATCCCTAAAAAGTCGCTGCGCGATACATTACGTTAATGTCGCAATTAATGAACAGTAAATGGCCAAAGTGAATGTTAAATTCTCCCCGTCTTCAAACGGGGGGGCTGGGCCACCAGCGGGAGAAGAGGAGTTCGCATGGTCGTGAACCGACCCGCTCCTCCTCCGCAGTAAGCGCAGTTTAATATAAACTCTCCACAGTCAAAATCAGCCTTTTAAAAATTT
Source organism: Pilophorus perplexus (assembly GCA_955831195.1). NCBI lineage: Eukaryota > Metazoa > Arthropoda > Insecta > Hemiptera > Miridae > Pilophorus > Pilophorus perplexus. The sequence goes on from OY037010.1 coordinate 24,302,867, forward strand.
TAAATTTCATTTTACGGTAAATGAAACCTTTTCTCAATCTGATTACACAGAGTTATACTTGTTCTAAGTCTATAAATTAGAAGAGGCTTCTTTAGATTTGCAACAAAACAGTAAGTTATTACCTGAACTGGAGTGCTGATTCCAGGAACTTTGAGGGTTGGCGTCGCCACGCTCGGTATCGCAATTGGAAGCACTAATTTCTCTGCGAACACAACGTTTTCCTGAGTTTCACTTTGCACTATCGTTCCACCGACGGAATTTAACCCGCTTTTGGCAAAAGTCAGAACTTGCGAGTCCTTTTTGGGACACTCTTTCATTTCCAGGCGAACAGTAGTCCTATTTTCACTTTCAGAGTCTAAAACACGCACTTCACCACCGAATAATTTTAGAGAGTTTTGTTTGGCACATTCAAGCTTGTTGAGGTCTAATTTGCGTTTTTTACAATTAAAAGAGTCTATGAGAGGAGTTTTGCCCAGAAGAGGGCCAGGGGAAGACTTGGGTTTACAAGAGAATAAATGTGTGTTAAGGTAATCGGAGGTTCGGAAGACTACTTTACAATGGGGACAGGGGTAGAGGATTTCTTCGGTTATTCTACTGAGATCAGGCTCCTTCCTTTGGGGAGATGGGGTTTGTGGTTGTGGTGGGGGAAAAGGGCGTTTTCTGGGTTCCTTAACAACAAGGTTGAGAGGTTCGGAGGTCGTCGACGACAAGTCTTCGGGCTGCATGGTACAGACAACGTATGGGACTTGTCCAAGCGGCGACGTGCCGTTCCGGGGAGGCGATGCTGTCTCACGCTTTACCGTCGACGCTGCCCAATCCGCGTCGAATATCATCGCTTCATTTTCCGTGATGAGCTTCGAAATATGGGCGTTGAGAAGGTCAGGGCTCGGAGAGGAGCTGCAATGAAAAACAATCCATTTATCGATCTAAAGTAAGGACACCAACAAGCACATCGGACGGAAGTCCTGTAGGGCACCCACACTGCATAACGGATGTTGTAGGTGTACATGCACAAAATGAGTTCCTAATAATTAGATCTAGCCATAAATTATTTATGGCTAGATCTATCATCCAGCGTTATTGGGATTATGCCCCCGTTGTCTTTGGAGGAAGTACTCACTATCCCTTCCCGGGGCATAACATTATCTGCTGACCTGGGAGGCAGTATTGAGGCAGAATGGGGAGATCCGTTATCTCCAGATTGACACGCGTCATGTTGATCTGGAATGCATTGATCTCTGGAAGGGAGCTGAGGGGAATCGCAACATTAAAGATGAAGGGTGTTGGTTCTCCCTGAGCCCGTAGTATAATATACATTATATATTATACGGGAATCAGAGGGCTGGCTTCCACAGACAAGTTGTCCCCAATGGAGGCCGGGCCCGCTGACACTGTCTTACGAAAGGCTGATCTCCCAGTGACCACAGTCACAAAGGTTTCCTGGGCGGTTTACATTCTTATAACTGATAAGAATACACCGTCAGTGTATGCGGTGAGATCGGGAGAGTCCGTGTAATGAGCGGTGAAGCCGCTCGCGAGGCAAGCTGGACTTCCCAATCTCACCGCCGACGGTGTCACTTCCCGTGGCCCGCGACGGCACTACGGGAGGCAGGCCGGCGAATTTAATAATTAAATAATAATTATTATAGAGTGTGGCCCTTGCGGCAACTGTTACAGTTCCATCCACTATTTGACTGGAGCGTACCTGAATGGGGATGAACAGGTAGATGAAGCTGACACGGAAGTTTCAAGATGGAATTTCGGTTTGTAAGGCTTGTTCGAAACTTCAGACGGACTACCATCTTCGTCTTCCCCCTCAGAACTTTGCCCATCAGTCTTAAGGCTGTGCGCTCTCGACCTCCTATAACAAAACAATACACTCAAGCTTTCCTGTGAAATCAAGAAACTAGCAGAATTATTTATCGGCTCACCTGTGCTTATACAGATTGCTCTTCGTCTTGAATGCAAATCCGCACGGCAAACACGGGTAGGGCCTCTCGTTGGTGTGAGCTCTGATATGCTTCTGAAGGACCGAAGGTTTGGACCAGGACAGCTTGCAATACGGGCACACGTACTTTCCGTCACTGGACGGCCGTACGTCGTCGATCTCTTCGGGGGGGATCGCGTACAAAATCCCTTTTTCCTTTTTCGGTGACGGATCCTCCAATGTGGCAACTTTTTTGAACTTCTTGTGGAGGTATCGGCCCGCAGTGTCGCCTTCCTTAACCATCTTATACCCATCCAACCCGTTGTCTTGGACTTGCTTATCTAAACAACAGACATCTCCCTATAAAAAACATAAAAACATTCTTAGCATGTCTTTAAATTACACTCTTAACTAGGTAATACATAAACTACTCAAAAAAATTATAAAAAAAAAATGTAAAAGTCTTGATAAAGTTGATGACAATGGCTTACACAATTGGTCAAAGAACCGTCCACGGGGGATAAAAGCATGGTCAAAACGTGAGGAATTACGTATGAACAAGATGGTTAATAAATCCGGTACGATATAACCGAATAGTGTACTGTTAGTCACTGCACTCTTAAGATAAAACCTCTTAATCAGATTAAATTAGAAAAAAAAATCAATACCTAGTTTTAAATCCCTCCTAAAAAAATTTCTTTACACAGTTGAAAGTGACAAATGAAAAGATAAGGGACAGGAGCTATGACGGTGCAGAGGAGTTATGACTAATGGAGTGTAATCGCTTACCATTGTTATCATCGAGGATCCTCAGAGGCTCTTGAGGTATGAGTTGTTCCCGTGTGCTGATATTACCTAGAACCAAAACAAATTGATCATTAGCAAATTTGAAACTGTGAACCTTGTACCTATGTAATTTTGATAACAGAATATATATTACCTATGTACCTAGTAGCGGTTATAGTTTTTTATCTGTACCTAAATTGATTAAAAAACACAAATTTTCCATAAAATATGAAATTTAAAATTCATACAATTTTTATAAAAAGTCGTATAAATTCTAAATTTAGAAAAATTATAGTTGGCGCTCGAGTGCTTCACGAGTTTTCGTCAGCCCCAGAAAATTAAAGCGACGGAAGGGGGGGGGGGGGGGGGGGGTCGAAAAGGTGCGAGATCTTTAGGAAAAACTATTCATTATCAAAAAGCGCATAGAAGGGGTCTGAGGCCAGGTGGGTCGGGGGGAGGTTGGCTTTAGCCAGGAGGGAATGGTACCCTAGTTCTAGACCTGGCGCAAATGTATGCCCCTTGCTTTCCTAAACTGGTGCAAAAGTACCTAGTTGTCTGTGTCGACGCAAACGGAGATTGTTCATGGAAACGATCTTCGGAAAAAGTGGTTTTCTGAGTTAGCAACCCGTCAAACTGGAAGGACCGGAGGTGACGTTATGGACGTACTTCTCGACCAGGACAACTTTAGACGGATTTAAACTGTGTGGAACACTTTGTCACAAAAAATGATGTATTTTCCGCTTTTTGTCTTCTAACAACATGGCACAGGATGAGTTAACCCGAAATTCGGGTGCACATCCTTTCCTTCCATTCCATTCATTCAGCCGACCAGGACTACTACCAGCAGGCACGTTCATTGCACCCAAGTTTTTCTGCTAATCACCTTAACCCACGGACGAATCAAAACAACGGTCGTGGTGCCACGTTTAACCTCAGAGACCGATCCTTCATTATTTAATTATTTTAATGGTGGCCAACTTGGCAACATGGCAAAATCGTCGACCAATGGCAGCTGATCGCAGGTTTCCGCCGACAATTCAAATAGTTTGAGCAATAATTGATATTTTTCCATAAATTCTATACATTCGTACGAACTTGCAATTTGTGTTTTCAGTTAAAACAAAGTTTTAAGTTAAAATGGGGTTAACACTTTTAACCCCATTTTGGGTCTTATTTGGAAGCCTTCAATAGATTTAAAAAAAAAAAAAAAATCCAGAAACACGTCTATTCCTTATTGCTCAAAATGTCAATGGCGTCATCTGTGGATTAATTTCCTATTCCAGAATACTTGGCTGTTATATTTCGGGCGTCTGGGGCGGGAGACGGGCGGCGATTGTTCGAGAGAGAAACCTGACGTCACGTCATTGCCGGCTAACAGCTCATCGGGTCCTTGAGCCAACGAGACGATTGTGATCGCCAGGATGGACGTGGAGGGGGGCAATTGGCGGCAGGACGCTCGGTCGAGGAACGGCGGCCAAGGGTCAAAGAGGTGCTGCACCAATAGGTATTGCAGCAATAGTGGGACATCTGCGGTGGTAGGGAGCGCAATTAGAAAATGATTGTCCGGTAATGAGAGGTAATCTCCATTCAACTCGGGGACTTCCTCCTCCGTGGGGTCCTCCTAGCTATGGTTGAATCCCTGGCACGTGTTACTCCCCCCAACTGCCTCATCTAATCGCTCGCCAGTGTCATATTCGCAACTCACACGAACACACAACCACTATTGTCATACATCAGGCATTTTGTTCACTGCGTCCTCATATCCAGCTAAACTACTCGCTTCCTTCAACGACTATACAGTTTAGTAACAGTCATTTTAAATTCTCATTTCAGGGCATATTCAAGGTTTTCTCACGTCCCTACGTTGGTGTTTTGACTGTGTGGGCCATGAAATTCTAGACCAATAGCGGAGAAGAAGGGCAAGGTGCTGTACCTCAGGCCGATTGCTATTACTACCCCCAGTCATGTCACAAAAGAGCTGTGTACGGCATGAATTCATAGTCCCAGGCAACAAATTGTAACGTAGCACACTCCCCATGTTGCTATTATCTCCCTCTCCCTGATAAGGCTACTCAAAGTTTTGGTGGTTATGATAACATCGATCAACTATGAGTTTCCTCGTTTACAATCCCAGAATGTACTCCCGGAAGTACAAACCGGTCTGGCCAGAGATAAATGACATGGTTGTACCTCTGGCCGAATTTCACTAGTTTGTACCACTGGCCACCTGAACAATTCATTTTATTGATCCACGAAGCAATGTCACATTTCTGGATTGTGATAACATCGACCAACAATGATTTTCTTTGTTTACACTCCCAGAAGTACAAACAGGTCTGGCCAGAGGTACAGGCTATGGTTGTACCTCTGGCCGAATTTAACTTTTCTACTAAATAGCCCCTGTGAGAAGAGTAAATGGTATTTTGACAATTTTTTTTTTCGCAGTTTGATATCCAAATAGTTACTTTTTGAGAAAATGACGAGAAATTAGGAACTTTTCCATTTTTTGATAATAGAATAGTCCTAATTTAATTAGGACTATTCTGTAATCAAAAAGACAATTTTTCAAAAAGGCCAGAGATACAGCACCTTCGCCTACATATCGATCCCCTTTTGACTATCTCAATTTACAATGTTTTAACAACCTGAAACGAGGAGGTGGGAAAGGGCGCAGGGCGGTTAAAGGGCATTTCCGTGTCGTCGATTGTGAGAAGGGGAAGTCCACGTTGGAAGTGAGTATAAACGAGTACGGGAGTTGTGAAAGGTGGCGAGGGAACAGGGGGGGCAAGGGAAAAGGCAGGTTCGTAGCAGATGAGGTCGTTGCGGGTCGAGATGCTGGGGATACGACAGGATGGTTTGTGAGGGGCGGGGTCGGGGTTGTTGGGAAAAGAGGGAAACTCAGGAGGCGGCGCTTGGGAGGGAAGCTTTTCATACAGGGAATTCAAAATTTGTAGAACTGAACAATCGAAAAAAAAAAAAAAAAAATACAAGCAGTCGAAATGGTTGTCATTCGGTGGGGCATGAAAGTTATGGACGAGGATTCTGGTATACCTATATAGCTATATATAGCTTGGACGAACAGGTTGGTATTCCAGAGAAACGTATCGCAAGAGAAACAAAGCCTCTGTGATTCCACATTTGTATAATTCCCTGAGGTTATAAGAATGGCGGGAGAGGTAATACCCTTTTTCCTCCTATAGCTGAACTCTGGAAGAGTAGGACGCCGTCTATAAGAGGGGGTGGGGCTGCAGGATCTGATGGTGATACGGGACTCCAGGGAGGTAACAACGGAGTACGGTGGACCTTCCGGGGAGGAGAGGGGATGATTTGAGGTGAGTGGATCTCAGGGGTGGTACAGGGAGGGCTTCGGGGGTGGGAATACCATCTGGGAACGAGAAGTCGAGGGGAAGGCGGGGAGGACATGCGATGGGGATCGATCGGAGGGCCAACGGGAGTGTTGTGGTTCGTAGGAGGAATGGGAAACACAGCATCAATGAGCACTTTCCCGCGTGATTCCACCTGCATCCATCGACAAAATGTCCATTCTTTTCAATAAAATTTCATGAATTTATTAAACTCTGAATAATTAATTACATATTTTATTCGCTTTTATAAATTTTCAATTATTATTATAAATTTCCTACACAGGGTACAAGCGCTTCCAACAAAATCAGGCAGCGAGAATAACAGACTTTGCTCCCCCCTTTGGGATTTGGAGCCTGTTTCGAATCGAATGAAATCTTCAATACAAAATCAATAAAGGGGGAAGTGCAAAAACGGGGCAAGTGCGTAAGCGGGATGTAGAAAAAAGTAGCATTAAATTTTAATGCTACTTAGAACAATTTCCTATATCACCTATAGAACTATAAGCCTGATATCACCATCCGCCAGATGGTGTCAACACAAATGGATTCTTTTTTTTTGCGCTTGCCCCGGTGAAACCAGAATAAGCGATCCAAAGATAGGGCAAGTGGGAAAGCAGGACTTGGACAGCTATTTCGATCATAATAGGCTACGAAAAAATCAATCAAATAAAAATTCACGTAAAATCAAGCGTGAATGAAAATTGACAACGTCAACTGCTGATTTTTGAGGTTTTGTTGAAGTCGAACTTAACAAACCATATCAAGCACTTCCCTCACCTTACCTTACCACTAATTCAGATCATCTCTGTACTCCTCCAAAACCGTGAGTGATGAAAATATGCCAATTTTTTCTACCGTCTCAGGATTTCTCAGATTTGTTTCTGGGCGGGTTGAGATCCCCTCAAAATGCGTGCAAACCGGCGCCGGCCTCTGTGCGATCAGGTCTGCCAGGGACATTGGGAGGGGCATGTGGGCAGGAACCGCTACTAATTAACGAATTAAGAAACTTCTTGTCAAGCACAAAAAATGCATCAGTTGTACAGTTCAGGTTTTCAATTATCATACAATGACTGCTGTGCGTCATTAGAATGGTAATCGTGTTGCAGCTTATTCGCTTCATTCGTCAGGCTGTTTTGTTTCGAGTTGAGTGATGATGCTCTCCAGAACAACAATGAAAAATCAGGCATTTAATGCCTAATTTAGCCGTTTGGTCGAATGATGCATTTCGGAAGTTGGATCGTTTCCTGGGTTGTGGAACAAAACGTGATTGTACGTGAAGATGTCGCGGGTTTTTATTGTGGAAGAGGAGACGGCAGGCGACAAGGCAACTTTAATTTAAACTCACAGAATTATTATTCCGCGATGAATATCTGAGATACTCGAGCCTCATGTTGAGATAATTTGGCAGCTCACTGACAATATTTCTGTGATCCCCTCAGAACCAGTTTAGCTTGGGTCTTTACGTGTCCAGAATAGATTGTAGAGTGAGTTCCTTCCTAATGCATTATGCAGGTCAGCCCAGGAAACAAACTTCCCTTCAGATGGCTACGCCCTCTTTAATTTGCAGTCTACTCGTTCATCGTCGTCTTTCATCAATAGAAACACTCAGCAGCAATTTTCGCGATCCAAAGGCTAAACTACAAATCTTGGTTCCGATGTTAGTAGACGTATTTCGCTTAAACACAAACCAAAACAGGTCCCAAAGAAATTTGGATGACTCAAAGTACAGTAAATTAACATAGGAGATTGAGTTAGTGGACCTCCAGAACACCCATCGATACTCTACTCTTGTGATATCTCACAAGATACAAATCCATAATGCATTAGCAAATAGACGATGCCACTGAAAAACAACCATATTGGCGCCCGACTAGTAATTAGAGGCTTTCAAGCGTATAAAAGTCAGATAATATTTGCAATTTGCATACGTCCATCCAGCGTCTGGCTGCCCCCACAAATTACAACCAGTTAACTGACACGACAAAAACAGTGGGGGAGTCTGTCCTCGACACAGATTCAACCCCACCACCATCCCCCTAAAACTCTTTCGATAAAAAATTAATTAACGTGGAGATGAAAGCTATTTTTAGCTGTCTTGTTATATACGGAAAGCACTTTTAAAAAGTACCTAGCACGAGTTTTAATTAAACATTTATGTTCAGTACATCGAAGGCAACAATATTCGATCAGATTCGGCTCAAATGTAATTTCGGCAGGAAATGTCGGTTTTCATAAACATTTTCAATGTTAGCCAAAGAAGAGCAGACACCAGTAACCTCGGACCTCGAAAAATTCCTCACGAGTAACAATGGACAGTCGAGTTCCCCTAATTAACTAGTGGTGTAACGTCCACGAAGGGGAAACCTCTTATGAGACCAATACGTGAGTCGAATCCAACTCGTTCGTTGGGAAATAACAAATGGATTTCAAATGCTGTCTCTACGGATCGCATAATATGCGATCCGTAGAGACAGCATTTGAAATCCATTTGTTATTTCCCAACGAACGAGTTATTGGTACCCAAATTGCGTACCGGTATCCCAATATAGAGAGCGACATTTTCCCCTAATATCGATACTTTTTAGTCGTTCCCAATTTAGTAGGCTGGGAAGCGTAGACAGCATCCCCCACTTGTCCCTTTTTATGAAAAAATGGAATAAAATAAAAACCCGTTGGAAGATTCGGCTTCGTTGCTTCTTAAATTTAACATAATGAAATGAAAGAAAGACAAGAGCAGTGGCGGTCCGTCCTTTAGGCCACTATGAGCAGTGATCCGGCTATTTTCGGGACAGAAAGAAGAAACCCCATTTTATTTTGCACGAGTAAACTTGCAATCCGCAAAGGTGCCTCGATCGAAAGGAAGTGATCATACTATCCCGCAACGCTTCCACGTCTTGATGCCCACGTCTTTTGCTGCGCAATTCGGTGACGTCGCGATCTGCCAGAAATTTACAGAACTGAGGGCAGCCGTAGACATGCGCGGAAGGCACTTTTTAGCTGGTCCACCAGCCACGGGCCCTCAGTTCTATACATTTCTGACAGATAGCGCTGTCAACAGTCAGGACGTCTGAGGAAAGTCAAAATCATGGAGTTTCCCTCAATTATTAAAACAGCCCGGGGTCAAAACTCTTCTAGGAGGGGCTTTTCGTTTCCAATCATGAATACTGTGATGTATTTAAACGCGCAACAAAATTTGAAGTGCAGTGAGAAGTTTCATTTGAAGGAATCGGGCAGACCGACGCCCCATTTGGCACTGACCCAAGGAGTGAATAAAGGTAAGGGGCAGTTGGCCATTCGTAAGTTTAACCTTTGTGTGTATAAAAAACAAAACAAAAAAACCCGTGGTGACTGGTTGCCAGGAGAAAAATGCTCTATTTTGTTGGATTGGGATTGACAAGCAGCCACCTCCCCGTTGGGTACTGGTCAGTTTTTCACTTCAGCAAAACAACCGCGTGGATTCTGACTTGCCCTGGCAGGCCCAAGACCCACGAGCCGGGACTGGACAAGAGGCAGAAGTTCGTTTTCTATTTCAAGACTAAATATCGATGTTTCCGATATATCGATATTCAATTGCGATCCATTATGGATGGATCATCCATAGCTATGGACTGCAGTCACTTGAAAATTTCAAGTTTGTTCACTAAAAAAAACTTGACACGCTGTGCGATATGACTGTAACGATAGTTCATCGCATATTTAATGAACTATCGTTAGTCATATCGCACTGCGTGTTCCAACTCATTTCTCAGACAGTCTATACGTATAGCAAACAGTTAGTTTCAGTGAACAATAACATCGTGTTTTCATGGTTCGGGTCGCTGAAAAGTGTGATGTGGACAGTGATTGATGAGTGAATACATTCTGCTCTACAGAAGTGCTTGTTCTGGTGGTAAATGGCGCGTCTTCGCCCCGGAAAGTAAACAATTCGGGGGGTCCCCTGCATCATTTATGTAAATCCAACAGCGTCTGGAGTAAACAAGCTAACGGCAGGCGAGGGGCCCATTACGACCACATTACCCCTCCCATTGCCGTATTATAACTAAAGTATGATTTTGAGTCACGTCAACCTGTTGCCGAAACGCCGTCGCGTGCTTCACACTTGTTGCGTCTGTACTTTTACTTTTAACGGGCCGATAACAATCGGACGTCCGAAGAGGACTTCCCGTCATTGCTGCATACCACATTGTTAATTAGGAGATTCAGGTGTTCATTGTTTATCATTTGGGATGTACAATTGCTACATAATTGTTTCAAGGTTCGAGATTCCGCAAAGTGGTCCTTAGTTGCTCTTGACGTCATTGACTTAGATGAGTAACAGCTTGTTGTTGTGATCGTAATTCTCACGAAGGTTTCTGTGGCATCAGATTCTATTCTGAAGACGAATACCGGAGATTGGCTAGAGAGAGAGAGAGAGAGAGAGAGAGAGAGAGAGAGAGAAAACTCAGCCGGTAAAACACCCTGTCGACCATTTTGGTGTTTTTGGAGTTAGGTGCATGGTTGAGTAGATTTCGGAGTGGCGCGTCTTTTACACCAAGTTAGAACTTCCTATCTCACACCGTCTTCACTGATCAAGTTGGGTAATCGTAAGTAGCGGCTCAAATCGGATTAGAATCGAAGGTTTAGCCGAAAGTCGAGACCGAGCATCTTGACGGCGTGACTCAACATCCTTGCGAAGGACGGATCCCGTCATTACTGTACCGGGCGTGGGGCGGAAAACCGCGGTATGTGCGGGCCGGGAGGAGAGCAACGGTGTAGTGACCCCCACGACTCAGCGGCTACGATCGAGGGATTTGAAGGACTCGCCTGGTGAAAATCGAAAACATCTTCAGCGGTGAAAGGTTTGGTCGAGTCCCGAAAATCGTCAAGTGGGGGTTGACCATCTTCGTAATAGTGAGCTTCCATCCTTCCTTTTTGAGATGACAAGTGTCCTCCTCAAAAAAAAAAGGCCGAGGTGGCACCTACATTTCAGAGGACAAACTTAACAATAAAATGGTATCGATACAGTATTCCTATTATCCGATACCTACTGTTTCATTTGAGAATATGGCTTTGTGGCAGAGCTATATTATAGTCCAGTCCGAACATCCGACTGAATCCGAACATTTGGTTATCTACCTACTAGATTCGGAAATGGCTTCACGATGAAAATGGCGAAAAACCATAAAATGTCGGCAAATTGGTTTTCCCCCTATAACTCGGAACCATGCCTCATAGCGACATAACTACTCCATGCGAAACTAAATCTGATTAAATTTCCTAAAAAACGAGAACAAGAACGCCTCGCTACCTTCTTCCGTTGGCCGCTAGAGCGCGCTGAAATTTGTCCATTTTTCTAAGTAAGCCAAAATCTTCGTATTCCTGACTTCCGAAGCCTATTATACACCACAATCAGTCCCCCAAAACCCCCCACATAAGGTACCCTGACAATCCCCTTACACCCCCTACTGGATGAAATCACCACTCGCGACTGCGCTGTCAGACATTATAAAACAAGAAACGCCCAATCTGACACCGCTCGGTAAGCGGAAAACCACGTTTTTCAGAACGTTTTCGGCTGTAGCTCGGAAACTATTGGCCCGATTCCAAATTTGGGTTTTTCTCGTGAAAGCTGATTAAATTCCCCGTCACAACAATTCTATGTGAAATTTTGATGTGAGCTTCAATAAGGGAGGGACAGGCATGGCAAAAAATGGCAAATTTTGAAAAAAACGTGTATTTTCGCACATTTGTTCCCATAACACAGGAACGTTTAGCCCTATCTTAATTCTCTTTTTTCTCGTGAAAGCTGATTAAATTCCTCATCCCAATTCTTTTGTGTTAAATTTTGATTCGAGCTTTGATAAGGAAGGGGCAGGCATGGCAAAAAATGGCAAACTTTTGCACATTTTGGCCCATAACTCGGGAACGGTTAGTCCGATCATAATTCTCTTTTTTCCGGATGAAAGCTGATTAAATTGTATATGAGGGACGGTACATATCATTTCTGTCGAGTCAACAAAAGTGACATTAGGTAATGTCGGAAAGGGGGGAATTCGCGATTTTCTCTCTGAATACCTATTTGGGGAGACATTTTACGGGCTTTTCGTGAGGTCTCCGGAAAAATCCTCATATCAGTTCTGAAAGGAAATATAATCAGCTTTCACCAGAAAAAAATAGTTGTTTAAACTTTAAAGAAAAGTAACGATACCACCAAAGTATTGAAAGAAAAATATCGACATCTAAAATACCAATTGATGCAATTAAAAAAAAAAGTAAACGACATTTTTTTAACAATAATAATAATAATAATAATACCTATTATATATTATTATTTATATAATATTATTAAATATTATGTAATAATAATAATTATTAATTTTAACAATGGCAATACTAGTATAATGAGTATTCTCCATTTGCAACTTGATTGCGTCAAAGGTGTGTTTGTTGTAGGTATTCATCCTTCAGGCAGTTCAAGAGTTCACCAGGACTGAAGCATCGACCAGAAGTAGGCGGGAGGGTAGAGGATTGTCAAATGATGGGGAATTCGTAGGGGCTCTCATCATCTGGCTATCTGCCAAAACTACAGACGGGTGAATAATGAGGCGGATCATAAAGTCAGGTCAAATGACAGGAAAGACTCAAACCAAAAATGCAGAGGGAATGTTTCAGCCACGGACCAATTCAACAACATGCATGTAAAAGGTACATATTATTTTTCACCAACTATTATAGAAGAAATGGGAAATCTTGTACGAGAAACAAACATGCTGAATTGCCTATTCAAACGACTTTTTAAAGGTCTTTTCAAATATGTCTCAAGCGATCGATAAGGAACTATAAAGGTCGCATCTCCCCGCCTTACAATGTTGAATGGATTTTTCATTGCACAACATTATTCCTACTACATCAGAATTTCTCTTCTCAAACTTTAGGGGGAAACCACTAGCCTGACGCCATCAGGAAAAGAGAAATCTCGTAACATGTTGCACTCGCCGTCGCATTAGAGGATATTCGTAATGCAATCTACGTGAATAGATGGCGTTCCTGGCAAGGTCGGAACATCAGAAGGTGTCCAAAGATAGCATAGGAGGTCGGGCCGGTATTCGTGATGAAGTGCCCGACTATTCTTACGATAGACTCTTCTGTTTTTGTGTTCGCTTTCAATTTTAAGCAGAACCATACGCTTACGATTTTCAGGAGCTGTTCCATTAAAAAACAAATCACTGACGTAACTTAGCTTTCAACAAATACCAAGTAGCAATGAACAAAGTTTTTCCTCGTATTTTCTCACCACCATCTAAATTCTTGTAGAACATAATCCAAACTAAGAACTACACAAGGCTTCATGATGAACAGGCCGTTTTCGAACAAGCACCAACGCGAAGAACCTCCTGATCGAGCTGTTTACTGTCCAATTCAATCGGACCATTTCTGTGACTCATGCAACGCGCTAGAAGTTTCCCATATTTGCCAGGATCCCCAAAGTTTAAATCAGGTTCTCATACCGTTGCTGATCCAATTGCTTCAAAAGCAGCAAGCTTGCCGAAATTGTATGGGAGTGAATCAGGCGCCAAATGAATCCCGCAAGGAAAGATCACACCAGGATTACCAGTCGTCTTATGTTCATGAATGCGGGCCTGTTGTCGAAAAGGATTGCTGCGTTCCTTCCAGACAACGCTCCGATGAACTCATTTTTGATAAACCACCAATTCGGCCCATGAATGAAAACAACAGATGTGATCCCTTGATTAGACGAAATTTGCAACCGTCACTTTCTTATCCTGACAGAACTCCACCGATAGGAAGTGATCCGTCTCCAGATAGAACAATCGTCGAACGTTGTTATTGGTGTCGTCATCAGCTTTACCGATACTACGACACAGAACTGTCTCAGAGAGTTTTCAGCCACTTCCCACGACGTCGGGACACCATTTTTCCAGCTGCTGGCAGACGCTCCGACGGTTCCGTCAGCCAGATATCATTGGTGGATACGTATCCTTTTAATCCAAACGAAGACTTGATGCTACCTTGTCCATATCTGTGTGCCAAGTCAGACACCACATACAACTCCAGCTACAGGCATCCAGAGGTGGTGGCTAAAGAAAGTCTGTTAATGCATAAACCGAGCCTGCCATGGGAGCCATCCTTGAGTTGTTGTAATGGTCCTTCTGGCCAGAGCTCATTGGAATCCGTTGGACGTCGAGACCAGCCAGGACAACGAAGATGCCGGGAAGAGTCCACAATGTTTGTCAAGCCTAACTTCTGTCCAGACCCTTGCTTGGGAGGAGTGTATGCGCTCCGTGATACCCCAGACGGGCCACTCAATACGTCAAAAATGTACAATCGACAAACGGGGCCAAGCGTAACATTTAGCCCATCCACTGAGCAATACCAAGCGTGTAAGTCACCTGGAAGAGATATTGCTCGTCAAAGACGTGGTCGTGGCCACCATTCGCGGACGCCCTCTATCAGCTGCTCGTCCATAAGCCACTCGCGTGATGGCTATCGACCTCGATTCGGCAGAAGCCGACCACGCAGAAGCTTTGTATGCTCTAACCGTATGCGTCATCACAGCGCACCTCACCAATCCAGAGGCTTCCGGAGAGGGCGTCCTCGAGCCAAATCTGACTGCGCTTTGAAAATGAAATGTTGCCGACCTGTCAGCAGACACCCCGGGAACCCCGGCTGTCTCGCACCGCTAATGTCATCGGTATACCATTCCAGTTTTGCGAACCCGGTGGAACATCCTTCTTATGAAGGGCCTCCTAACTCAAACTTTCGAAGACAAAAAAGCGCATTACATTGAGCCAGTTTGACGTTCATTTACAATCAGCCACTTTTGAATAAAGCCTCACCTAACAGTAACTGCTAATGTAGCCACCATTCATCAGGTATCCTTATCGACCATTCGTCCAAGTTGCACCTGATTAAATATAACCTCGCAGAGTGAACCCTCCAAACAACGCAATCGTATTACATACATTAGGAGATCGCATATAAACTAGTTTTGGCGCCCTAGGTGAGGAACTTATCTTTGGCCATATTGGTTTAATATTCGTCTGCCGTCCGAGCCGTTTTTAGCAGTAGGAATTCTTTTTTTTTTAATATGAAATTTTGACAAAATACTCGGTTTACCATCTATAACTAAGTACGATAGTACACAACTATAGTTGTGCCAGCAAGGTTATCAGCCCGATCGCCCAAACCCGCCGGGCTATGTGGAGTAAGAAGTGGCTAAAGGAGGGGTTTTTAAGGGTTTCGGCTTTGGGATCGAGTTAGGTGTCGTTTTCCGAGTAATTTTGGACGTAAAATCTCAGGTCCCACATCTGTCCAAACATAGAACAGGGGAAAACATTTTATTATTTATTTCGTCAAAAATATTTTCTTAATGACACGGGTTATTTTTTGCACAATTAATCTACATCAAAGAAAAATAACCCTTTGTGTATAATTTGCAGCGTTTTTGGAAGGCGATAGTTCATTTTTTGGTTTATTATTCTTGTAATAATACACCTATGTAATCGCGAAGGAGGTCGAAAATTCAGATCCCAAAAACGAATTGTCCGTACGCCGTCCGGTCCGTTTTGGGCAGTACCTAGGAATTTTTATTTAAATCTGAAAATTTGGTAAAATACTCGGTTTACCATTTAGTTGTGCCTGCAAGGTTTTCAGCCCGATCGCCCAAACCCGTGGAGCGCTATGGGGCTAAAATGGGGCTACGGGAGGGGTTTTGAAGGGTTTCGGCTATGGGGTCGAGTTAGGAGTCGTTTTCATAGTATTTTTGTAGGTACTACTTATATTCCATTTTTTGGGGGTCCCAGAACGATTCGAATTCACCGTGGGGATCTATTGGGCTCTCATGGGGCTACAAATGGGATTTTTTAAGGATCCCAGGAGGTCAAATACTTTCCGAGTAATTTTGGACGCATGATCCATTTTTTGAGGTCCCACCTCTGTTCGAACAATGTAAATAAAAAAAATTGTTTTTTGTTTCAAAAATAATTTCTTACTGAGACAAAATTTTGAAGAAGTAACCTTTACCAATGAATAATACGCTCTCGTGTACAATTTGCAGCATTATTGTCAATAATACACGCTCTCGTAATTTTCCTTCCTATAGGAAATCCTGGACTGCCAACTGGTGTGCCTGGTTCTGAATTTCCCTAATAGTAACATGGAGGTAATGATGGGTGAACTCATTTATCAAACTGTTAACCAGTTGTTTTGGTAGAGGCGCCCAACTTGAGATGAAGCAATTAATTAATGAACTTCTCAGGGCCTCGTGAATTAATTCGGTGTACGGTTTCCTTACAGGCGTACCCGTGTTGAACGTTACGGGGCGCAAAGGGTTTTGCTTGAACATGGTCGAATTTATACCAAGAGAATTCGTCGTGAATTACCAAAAAACCAAGCGAAGAACCGGAATGTGGCACCCATGAAGCAAATCGCTACGACTGCTTGGATTCTCAGAGTGGTCTCAAGTGCCAGCTTTCAAGTAAGAAGGCCCAGAGAAAAATAAACTCTTCGCCTAATAAGAGACGAAACCCATCAAGGCTTCCCGGCGCCAATAGACGAAACCTGGACGAGACGTAAGACAGTTGGTGAAGGGAGGAGACGCGGTGTTTACTCCATGGGGAGATCAGCAGAGTGAAAGAGTCCTTGAGAAGGAGAGCTGGAAGGTCCTGGAGGCTAAGCTGGTTGGCAAGGCCGACACAGTCCTAATAACCATCCACCGTGATCACTATCATGTCTAGAAGAGAATTTCGCACCGATCATGGACTTAATTTTTGGATCACTTGTTTTGCCACATTTTATCATTGATTCATCATCAATTTACTCCCAGGTTTTCTTTACATACCAAGGGAAGAATTATTCTCATTATTGATAGAACTGAGCACTTCAACCTCGTAGAGCAGAATGAAACAACGATACAATTATATCCACAAAATTTCAGATCAGTTAAAATGCCTTTGGTACAGATCTTCCCGTTAACGTAATCAGGTTTTCGGCCTTCAAAGTTCAACAATACACAAACAGAATGAGGCGAGTTCTCCCGGTAGGGTATCGAAAATGATGGCCCGTCTCAAGTTTTATGTTAATGGGGTGACATCATTTTACAGCCAGTTTCTCCAGACAATGTACCGTGAGATGGTATTTTTATTACCGACTTTTCTTTTGTTCAAACGTGATTGCTCATTGCAAATAAAGATTCTTACCGTTAAAGAAAGATTGTTAGTTGCCAGCTTTTTAAGCTTATGTGAGAAACAACTTCCCAGATATGGCCTAATTGGACGAGCCATTTGAGGGGGAAGGAGGAAACGAGTCGAAAAGTCAACAGCTTGACAGTCAAATCCCGGCGAGAAAGGAAACCGACGAATTAATTGGCTGTGATAGAAGGCCGATGGCGATAAAATGGGGGAGACATGAAGTTTAGATGGCAGTTTAGGTGACGACATCGGGGTGACAAACGTGGACGTCCATTTGGCGTCCCAAGCTCGTCTCGCCAATCGCAGAGAACGATCTTCTGGCCCCGCATTCCGATTTCAGTTATTTTCGCGACAGGTGGGGGCGAAAGGGAAGCGTGAGATGGAGGAACGCAGGGGGATTCCCGGCAGTGGAGAGGCAATTTCGAGAAAACGACAGGTGACGGTTTTGGGGATGTCGACCTTGATGGAAGCCAGTTGATGCTAACAGATCCGCGCACACTCGTCAGACAGCTACAAACCTCCAACACGCTCTCATTTAGAAACTAATTAACACCAGAGCGAAATACCATCAATCATACCAAAATAATGAGGTAACTGTAAAAGCACAGACATAGCAGTAGCGGCTCTGGGTGGCCTGAACACATGAGGCAATTCATGTTATTGGAAAATCAAATTTGTATTCACTCCCTCAAAGCCAAGAATAAGTGTCGCATCATGATTTTTTAAAAGCTCAATGGAAGGTTTTACAATGATTTTTGTCAGTGCTCCAAATTGTGATGTCCGGTTTCGGCTAATTGTTGACCAGAACTCGACGATCTTCTTCCCGCCCACACAGGAAAAAGACCAGAGATTCCGCCAATGAGACAAAGGGGTTTCCAGTAACAAACAAACGAAATCGTTCGAAGGCAATGCCATTTTTAAAACTAAATACGAAAACAACAGTCTTGAAATCGAAGCAAATATTATTGGGCAATAATTGGGAACACAACAGAAGTACGGCAAAAGGCCTTTGTACAGAAAGACTCACGGAGGGAAGAGGCATGGGGGAGAGGGAAAGAAAATAAACAGACAAGGGCGACACCTTAAGTATGCGACGCGAACTACTACTGTGTCCTGCCTCAAATCAACTTCGTCAGGAAGTCCATTCCCCGTCCACCACACGACAATCACGCGGACACCACTAACTTCAAACTAAATTAAACTTCAAAAGAACTGAATCTGGCTTGCTGGCTTGCTTTACTATTCAAAATAATAGTTCTCAGCTTCCATTTCGGTTTCATCTTCATGAACGAAATGAAGGAACCAAAACGGCTATACGTTTTTTTTAAACCGCTGTTTCACGTTTTCTGAAATGTTTCATAGTTTTTCATCACGTTTTTTTCTCATCCCCAGTCGCTACTTCAAATCAAATCCGTGCAGTAAGTT
Source organism: Pilophorus perplexus (assembly GCA_955831195.1). Classification (NCBI taxonomy): domain Eukaryota; kingdom Metazoa; phylum Arthropoda; class Insecta; order Hemiptera; family Miridae; genus Pilophorus; species Pilophorus perplexus. Next base: position 24,321,559 of record OY037010.1, read on the forward strand.
AGGCTGAAGCTCTGCTTGCAAAAGGTTTGTTGTCTGAGGGAATCTGTTTACTCTAATTTATAGGGATCTGAAAATACGGAACTGTTGGTGGATGGTGGATGATCAGATGAGGCGCCGCACAGTGGGGCGAGTGACCCGATTCCGCGGACATCCCACTTTCAGACCCTTAAAAATTTTCTTTTGACACGTAACCTGGGTCTTTCATGTTTTTTGGTGTGCTGAATCCGAATCAGAAGTCAGTTTGTCGCTAGAGAATCACTTTTTGGAGATACAGCCCCGTAAAATGGTGAAAACGTGCGAAATTTTCAACTTTCGATTCCACCCAATTAAGTGCGTCATTCATACGTGAAATTTAATGTTGAACACGAATATGCCACCCATGATGGGTCTCAAATACTCCGATGTCATGGAAATGGGCAAATAACCTATAGGTATACCTATAAGTATACTTTTTTTAAGCGAATTTTCCAAGAAAATTCAGCTATTTGTCTCGTTCAGAAATTTCACATGACCCACACCTCCAAAATCCGTTCTATGTATGTTTCCCCCATTTTGGGAATTTTGAGAGGGGGGGGGGGGGGGGGGGGGGCTCGTGAGATACCCTATATACGTAACTCTCTTTTAATGTACGCGATAAAAAATCCGTTCCTTCGCAGATAAACCTTCTCGCTAAGAGAAATTATGAGATCGTTAGCCAGCCCAATTGGAATGTGGGGAGTGTTCCAATTTCCAAAATGTGCTCCATATAATCCCAAAAAATCATCCTAAACCAACATTGGCATCTGGGGTGTCCTCGCATACGTATTTTGGAGTGCTGAATTGATTGCAACTAGTCCCAGGCTGGGACTCCCAGCCCGATTTTCCCCACCCAGATTACCAAATGGCCCAAATAATGTTGTTCTAAAAAATAGCTTATTTTACAAAAAGGCAAGTGAGGTGTAATTTTACTTGTTTTTTTGGGTCGTTGAATCGATTGCTACCAGTCCCAATCGTAATTTCCTAACGAATGCCTATGATAGTTGGTATCACACAAAACCGAAAACATGACATTTACAGAGGTTGAGCTAACAAATTATCACCGTTCTCACAAGGTAGGTGGTAAAATCAACGAGATTCCCTTCAGAAATACGTCAGGAACACGGGGATATAAGCCGGTTTTTGAACCATTTTGAACCACTTTCGGAAATGACCAATTTGTGTCAGAAACCGGTCAAAAACTCCCTTTTTTCAACGAAATAAGTCCACAAATACTCCAAAACAATTTATTTGCGGTCAGTTGCTACTACAAAACATTGGTAATACATGAACAGAATGGAATGGGGGGAAAAATTGATTCCACGAACACATCCGAACACACCGTGAATTTAAAAAAAATCCCATACCAGCTGCCCGAATAACGCTGATTTCCCCATACCATTCAAGTTCATTCTACCGTACGTTCCCCAAATTTGATTTTTCTGTCTCGGCAATTGGTTTTCCATGTTCCTTGGGGTATTAGGGATAGGATGTAACAGATTTTTCATCGGTCCGAACATCTTGGTTTTTCGGCCAAGTCGCGGGTTTTCTACGTGTTCGCCCCACTGTGCGCCGCCTCACTTGCCTCGCCTGGAGAGCCGCCACTGAGACAGCGACACTTGGAATTAAGGATAAAAAAATGTCGAGCCAACGATTGTGACAAGTAAGAAATATTGGGAACCACTGTTCTAATATTTCATTTTTGTGGCCATCTAGGTTCGTTATATTTCCTACTATTCAAAAGTGCAACCGGTGGTCGACGTAGTCATCTCCACCTCGGTTGATGTAATCCATAACAAGGCAGATGACCTACTTCGATGATATCACCGGTTAGGACGCAACAGTTGAAGCGTTCCATATTCCCGTTGTTAAGTGTAGTTCGTTTATTGATGTTTCATGTGGCCTTGGCAATCAATAAGAGATTACGATTCTCTACTGAATTACCCGAACTTTTCTACTGTCATTTTACTACCTATTATATTGGTCTAAATAATCCGTTTGGTTGTGATCAAAGGAAAAATCCTGAGGATCCTCCAAGATGGTTTCACCTTTTTGAAAGGTGGGCGGGATGCATTATAATTAAAATGTATTGAGGACGTTATGAACGCCTTTCTCCCATCGACACACTTGGATCAGGCTCCACCAAGCAGTTCAAACTAGACCGAATGACGTATCCTCGGAGCAATTAAGGAGTTCGAATAATCCCCCTTGATAATCCTAATAAGCTACAAATGAGCTGGAAGAATCAACCGGCAAAATAAAAACGGCTTGTTAAAATAAAAGCTAAGGTGCATGCAGCAGTTCCAACTCTAGAAACGATCGAAACCGATCGATAGTACTGTAAACTGTGGAATTTAGGGACGAACATGATTCCTCCTCTATGTTGTACTAAATTGCTTATCAATAATAAACAATACCAATTGTTAATAATTATTATTGTAGGGTGGGGACCGGTTTCGAGAAACTAAGCTCATCTACAGCCCTAACAAGAACAGTAAATCATTAGCACAGTAACAGTACAGTTACAAACATCAGAACAAAATGTTGCCTATACTTAAGGTAGGTACCTACATCGCATAATAACAACTCCGGAGAAGTGAATCCGGGACGTTACCTCAACGTATTGAACATACCCGAGAGTCTACCCCAGAACTCTCACTCACTTCCTCCAACATAAACATCGGCGAGAACATGGAGTTTGCGTATTAAGATCCCCCCCCCCCCCCCCACAAAGGACTCAATTTTCAATCAAATCTAGGAACACTGGCTCACATAGATTTTTTAAAACAATCAGATTCTTTACTACACATTCAAGCCAATCAATGACATAGGTATTTAAGACCACCTTCCTAAATGTGAAAAAAGTAAATATTCCTAAAATTTAGGAGCTAAAATTTACATTTAATGTAAATATTCATAATGAGCTCGTTTCGAGCTGTGGATTTGCGGACCTCTTCATTATCGGACATAAAAAAGGATGCACTCGAAACAACTACCAAAAACTAGTTTACTGCCAAATCATCAACTCAAGGGCACATTCTTCACCCTAATTCGATCCTTGGAAATACTTTGATTACCCGAGTATTTACACCTTCAAAAAACGAAAGAAATAGGAAAAACGCGAACGTCTAAAAAAAGTAGACTCGCTAATAACAAAGACCGGATATCTCGCAGGGATATGCAAATGAGGTTTATGAAGGAGTTGAGGGTGTGGCAGAGGAATCCAAGTGGGTGCCGAATGAAGGTTATCATCGTGAAGGAAGTCGAGAAGGTGCAGGTGACCAGAGTCTCCAAGGACGAGTGAACTTGACCAACAGGCCGTTATGAGGATCAGATAACTAACCGATAAGGCGCCGCTACGGATGAAGAACTCGAGTTCAATAAAAACTTGAGAAGGACATCATCAAAGGGCTTTTAATGATTGGCGTCCGAGTGATCTTATAGTTGCAGAAATACCTGAAGCTCAGTCATTCCACGCCACTCATCGACATCCATTGACTACGCATGAAAAACTCATATTCATGGACGTCGCAACGGCGATTGGACAGTTGAGACTCCTAAGACCTTCAAAGTTAAGAAGCTGACTCAACAGGGGATCTTACGTCACGAAATATCCCCTTTCTCAGTTGATTTATAAAGGCGAGAGGGGGTTGAAGGGTTAACTCGCCGTACGCCTACGCTGCAGCCTCGTCGGTCACGTACGTACGCAAAAACGCAGGATGTCTTCACCGTTCACAGTTCACCGACGCGGGAACCACCACTACAATAGCCCGCTTGAGGCCCCAGAGAAAAGGCCAGTGGCTTAACAATGAGGAAATGTTTGGGATCCAACTTCATAAATCAACGTCACTGTTAGAATCTACAATGTAACATGTCATGTTTATAATGAATGTTGTCAAACGTAGCTAGTAAAATGTAATCTTTAAATATAATTTGGCAGTGTCCGGCGGAATTCTGAGCCCTGCCCTGGACAGATTTCAACGTTAAGCGGCTCGTTGAAATCGGGAAATCCCCGTGATTATTGCAAAATTGTCGCCTTTCTTCTAAACCTCCTCCTTCCTCGCTAACTCCTACTTCCCTAACGTCGTTGCCCGAGTAGGTAAACAACTGCGTAGTAACAATTGTTACTGTTTGTTACTCATTTAGAATCTCTGAATAGTAGACGTTGCCAAATATCATGGCTATAGTATTACACTACGAGGGATTAGTATCACGACGACAATCTCGCCATTTCGGCTTTTCAAGCGCCATGAATATTGGACGAAAGAAAGAAGGGTTTTTCGCACCGCTTGGCATCGAACGGCTCATAATCGTTATGCTGTAGGATAAGGTGAATCAATGGAAGACATAAGCAGTGAATTGAACTTACGGTTTGTTGATCAAGTGTCAATGGATAGGAGAAGATTCGACAAACCTGCTGATGAGATAGCCGGTGTGTTCATCTCAAATGATGAACCAGGCTTGCGACATGTCGTGGTTCATCCCAGACAACATGGCCCTAGACTTCTATCTGCAATGAGCCCTCATTGCCACCCACTGGTGTATCCGTTATTGTTCACTCATGGAGAGCCTGGATGGGACAGTACGACGACTCGTAACGGCCGACATAAGCAAATATGCAGAACGCGGGTCACATTGCTGAAATTCGTTCTCGCATATTCACAAGTCCAAAACGTTGTTGTGCTGCACTTTGTTCGACAGAATCCATGGTCTGCAGACGCGTGTATAAGGGGTTGCGAGACTGTGCTCAATCAGCAGGAAAAATCGTTACCCTACCATCTTCGTTCGAAGGTAGTCCTCGAAACATGGGTCCTCGAAACCCTTGCCGTCCCCTTTTCCTCCACCAATTATTTATATCACCACCCCTTTTGTCGCATTCCTCGTGAAGTTAATCTCCTCTCCGCGTCCCCTCCCATCATCGATATTCTCTCCTCTCCCCTCTCCACAGTTAAATCTAAACTTTTCCGCCACTTTAACTTACAGCCTTTCAACGGCACAGCAGAATAACCTGTGCAACGCGCGTGTGCCATGTTCTTTTTCTTCCTTTTTTTTCTCTACATTCAGTGACCCTTACTTTTTTTCTCGTATCGTTTTTTGGATACACTGTTTTGTAATTGGGCCCGTTTCTTCATAAATAAACCTGACTTATTCATAACCATGACGTGCGATTCTCGGTGGACTGAAATTTTAGCAGCCATGTGATCAGCCTGACGTTGTTTCTCGCGTTTTATACGAAAATGGATAACCCAAGTATCGGCGCCGTAATAATGGCATTACCGCGCAGAAGAATTTTATCGTATGCAATGAGTACTAATTAGGCCTACGTACTATTTTGCCACATTTCGTTGGGGCTTTGGCCTCATACGATAACCTCATAAACGATGTCCAAACGTAACTACAAGCTCAAATCAAAATTTCACATGTAATAGGTGCGATGGAGAATTTAATCTGCTTTCACGAGAAAAAAATAAATTTGGAATCGGACCAGTAGTATCCGAGCTACAGTCGAAAACGTTCTGAAAAACGTGGTTTTCCGCTTACCGAGCGGAGTCAGAATGGGCGTTGCTTATTTTGGTTTAAATTCAATGTCTCAGATTCCCCGTAAGCAAAATTTATGAAGTAGGAGGTTCTTCAAAATAGAATGTGAAGCTCTACAACTTTTATCTCATGACATTTTACGATACGGGCAGCCGTTTTTGAGCTACAGGCGTTGGGAGTTGGGCTAAACCAAAACTATATATAGAGAACGCAATCGACGTAACACTTAAAATGTTCTTCAAGTTTAGATTGAGTAAATTTTTCTGGCGATGCGTCGTTTCCGAGTTATAAGCGAAAAACTAAAAAAAGGGAAAACATTTCGAGGTTTTTTGGCTACCCCAACATTCCATAAGGATATGCGCAAAATGTGGATTTAACATCTCTAACCGACCACAAACAAACCCCCAGGTTCGGTTTGAAAGGAATTTTTGCCAGGTAGCCCCCCCCCCCCCCCTTCCGACGTGGTGACTGGACTATTTTTTTTAAATATAGTTATTAATAAGCTCGCACTGCGTCGTCACATGAGAACTTGAATCGAACGCTCAATCCTTGCTAAATCCAAATTAACTGTTTTATCAGATCATGGCGATTTCTAACTTGATAGTACCGTAAAGATAACTCCAGTAGAATTTCACTAGACGCCAATAGATTTCCCTAAAGTCTTTCAAGTGCTAATAGCCAAAGGGCATTCACACGGGGAAACTCCGCCATCGGAATATTTCGTCATGAGAAATCTGCCGACGTTCTCAGAAGGCCCAGAAGGCGCTTAGTCAGAGCTCAGGTTCTAACGATGACGAGCTTTGTATCAAGCCAAGAAGTCCCACCCCTTCTTATTCTCCGAGCGTCAATTGTGGGCTGGGCCAACCTGGCGCGTCACCTGAAAGAATATTTGGCTTCTTTTTTCTCCTGCATCCTGTTGAACGTCTTCACAAGTGTTCAGCTGGAAGCTCTCCGACGAGCTTCACGCCTATTGAGAGCTTCGTCGAAAATTACGTTATGGGGAATCACGCAGAGCTTGAATGAGGAAATACCAGCGAATGAAAAACACAACATTCACAAGCTGCGCAGGACAGTAGACTTTTTTCGACTCCGCCTAACTTTTAGCATCGACGTTTCGAAACCATCCAGTACTAATAGTTGATCGTAAACATATTTTTATGATCATCTATTGAGCGGGCGAGAGATTATTTCCTGAGTGAAAAACCTCAGAAAATTATATGGTCGAGTCTTTGACGACCATTAATTATTAATCAAAACCGTCATCATCTTCATCTATATCTATAAAAATGACTGCCAAATCTTCGAGGACTCACTACTTAAAAACCAGTAGAGTATTTGGCACCAAATTGTGTGAGAATGTTTGTGAAGCATCGTACCTAGATGGTTTTAAAGAAGTTTCTACAAAATCGGTCTCTTCCTTCATCGTGTAGTCAGAACGGAGCTTTCCTTCGCAACGAGAGACGGGTCAATTAGCGTCGTTACTAGGGATCGCTAGGAAAATTTTCGAAACTCCGAAACCCGGTACAACTGTTGTCGTCGGTTTAGAAAGATACTACGTCTGTTGAAACGAGCTTTTCACGCTGATTTCAACGAGTACAAAACGATTTCTGTGCGATAACCCGTTCGCAAGTTATTCGAAGATCGTCGGTAGGCGTATTTTAGGTATGAGTAGGTACGAGTATTTTTTGCGAGCCTTCGATTTGTTTAATAGGTACCTACTAAGTAATTTCATTTTGAGTTGATGGGTTGCTATGGGCTGCATATAATTGGTGATAGACGGGAATTTACTACGAGAAACCAACACGTTACTATGAAACGTATGCGTTGTTACTATGAAAAATTAAGTTGACGGGTTGCCACGGGTGCATCGCTGATAGGTGATGGGCGGGAATTTGATGTTTCGTGCGAAGCACGGGTGTCCCAGCTAGTTATTCGTACAAACAAGTCGGTCACCCCCAATTCTAACATTGGTGGGCTATCGTGTGCCACTAACCATTGAGCTGGCATAATTACTAGCTATTGAAAGCTGGACGATAAGATATTAGAATTCGCCAAATACTGTACTTGACTTAAGAGGAAAGTAAATATTTGATAAACGAAACGATAAAAGGCGATGATTTTGAAAAGATTACTAGGTATTAACAGTTCCTAAAAATAATGGTGAAGATGATCCCGTCCCGAGATCATAATAGGAACAGTCACCGCAATATGACACAGGCATTAGTCGGAATGTATTCTGGTGTTCCATATCTCATATATCGGGTTTATAGAGCGAGATCGACAGACGTCTCGGCCGGTTCTTATTATTTGCACAGCCGGCCATCGTGACGCCAGTCGATGTTAGACGACCAAAAATATGAACGCTGCGAAATTCAGAATGAGTCGCAAAAGTGTTTACATTTCAAGCAAAACCATGAAATAAAATTTCGTTTTCAACTAGTTATTTACATTTTTTTGTTGGAATAGTTCAATTTATGCCCTGACAGATATTAATGCATTAATGCATGCAGGTCCTTTAATAAGGATGGGTCCTGTAGGATTAATTTCAAGTTCACCCCTCAGGTTCTTCCAATGTCAAATATTCACGGGTTTCTATTCAAATTATATCCCCCTGGGTTGTCCCCAAGAGGTTTTTTTTCCGTTCATAATAGACCCCCTCCTCCACAAAAGGAAGGATTTTTCACGGTTATCTCCGCCCGCTTTTGTCCTCCTTTCCCTCCCATTTATTCGGATTTTTCGAGCCGACATCTTCACGGGGAGATTTTTTCACGCTCATTTTAGTTAATGAAATTATAATTGAGTGGACCGACAAGCTCGTTCATCTTGCTTGTTGCTTCTGTGTTTTGTTTCCAACCCACTGAACTCCACCCTGAACTTCACGGAACATTCACCTTTCAAGGAATAAACACATCTCGAATGTAATCCAAGTGAAAACACTTCGCTTACGACGCAAGAGAAAGAACGAGGGCCTCATTCCAAAATTGACTACAAGCAAAGCACTCACACCGTTGGCTCAAACACTACGTAGTATTTGACATTGGATGGGATTGTACACATCAGGTTTGACGGTATTGCTACTTGCGCTAATTGTATTGGTTTACCAATATTTGGTCAGTATATTAATTAGGGTTCCGAACAATGAAAGCCATATGAGGTTAGACTTGATAGGTATATTGATGTATAGGATTCAAATGTATTCATCCCGATGACGGTTTTTTCAAAAGTAGAACCAATGGGCTCCTTGAGGGTCAGAATTCAGTATCTCTGACAACATAATATGTTGCTAGATATTATTCGGGTCATACACAAATTTATACTTCGAAAATTCGTATAGTTACGAGCGGAACTGTTTAAGAAATGTTGGAGATTTTGAACTGAAAGCGGAGGACCAGTGACGTCATACCTTTCCTCGATTTTTGGGGTCGGCTTTTCGAGTATCAAAGATGGATAACTTGCATCTAACGGCAAATCAAATGCAGCCTACGTCATGTAACCCCTCCTGACCTCGGAATTCAAAATTTGATATTTAATATAATATTTTTCCTTAGGCCCTATAAGTAACACAGACGGGTTTTCTGCAATGTTGACCCATTTTCGTAACTATTGAAGCATGACCTTTACAAGAAAACAATTTTTTTTAGATCTTTCAAGGAGCTCATCAGAAATTTAAGTTTAAATGATGGCATGCTGAATAAGAAAAGGTTTCATGATTTTGAGGAGCAAACCCATCCCGTTAGTTCTTAGTCCGGTGATGTCAACAAAATTATAGGGCAACGACCCGAGGGTGTATTTTTCGTATCCGTACCCATAATCTATTATATCCGTCCTAAATCTAGTTTGAAATTAGGGGTTAAGGATTTCGTAGAAGCAATTCAGTAGTGAAGATGGGGTTCCCCGAGTCCTTGGGCGTCCTTGCCCTGAAATTCGACGTAAAAGGTCCAGCCAACTCAATTAAAAAACTTGTATGGCTACGTAGCTAACCGTTGGTGGGCTGTTTTTCTTTAAAAACCCCAAAATATGGCCATTGTGTGGACTTTCCATCGCATTATGCACCACGATTACATTCGTTCTAGATCTAGTTTAAAATGAGAGGGTCGAACGTTCCTAGAAGCAGTTCAGACGAGGCCTTGCGCGGCCTTGCTGAGGGGCTCGGGGCTAATCAAATGGGAGGGCTCAGAGGGTTCGGGGAGGTCCTGAGGATGACGAAGAGGTGAAACGAAACACCCAACCGGTTAGTCCAGGTTCCCCCCTTTGGACCGGTCCATTCGCTCTTTCTAGGAGACGAGATCGAGGGCTTATTGTCCGGAGTCCACGAGACGATGTGCGGTCTTGAAGCGCGGGGGGCGCCGCACCAAAAGCCGCACCTTGCCTCACGCCTTGCCACACTGCGGATGCCTTCTCTGCCGACAATCCGGCTCCTTCCGTCGGCACCATCGGCCTCGTGAGTCAGACACGATGCTAGAAGATGAGAACACATTCTCCGTTTTTGTCTCCACTACTCTATGGCCAGTGCAACCACCCATGGGTCATCATCAGAAAAAAACTGCAAACTTTACACAAGAGTTTATTATTTTTGATATGGGTTAATTTTGCAAAAATTAATACTCGGTCAATAGGAAAACGTTTTTGAAAAAAAAAATCCCAGGAGTTCAAATAATTTCCGAGGAATTTTGGACGCAAAATCCCTCGGAAATTATTTGAACTCCTGGGATCCTCCCAAAATCCATTTGCAGCTCCTTGAAAGCCCCCTAGATCCCCACGGTGAAACCTTATCGTTCTGGGACCCCCAAAAATGGATTTTACGTCAAAAAATACTTCGAAAACGACACCTAGCCCCGTAGCCCCTTTTTAGCCCCACAGAGCGATCGGGCTGAAAACTTCGCGGACACAATTAGATGGTAAACCGAGTATTTTGTTAATATTTCAGATTTGAAAAAAAAAACTCCGATAAGCAATCATTGAACCACGGGAATCAGAACAATAAAGCTACACCTGAAGTCAAATAGTAGCCGGCTGAGGGCGTGCAATAACCTACTAGTAAACAGGATTTCCACGACACGAAGAGACCGTTTCTCGCACAAACATTCCCATGGCAAGGGGAGGGGAATTTTCTTTTAAGCCACAGTAATCAGAGTAATCAACACTTCAAACGCCAAATGCTTTTTTGATGGTCCTTTTAAAAAGATGTGAATGAGGAATATGGGAAGTCAAAAAAGTGATGATTCACTTAATGGCATGGACACGATATGTGCTTCTTCTGAAAATCACCCCCTACAACAAGCGGATTGGATAAAAAGAAAAAAAAATTACGATCGATCCATAACTGAACTGGATATCAGTGAAAACCACAGTTATAGACATAGCACAATAACAATTTTACAGCTCATTCGACCCGAGTCCAAGTAGCTAGCCAATAAAAAACTTCTCCCCGCAGTCCCAACCCACTGTACACACTCCAAGCGTAATGAGGTCATAAATACACCGCTAACGAAACAAATGTTTCGAAAAAATGTATGGTATTCAAGTAAATTTAGTACAGTAGGGCCAAGGTTAGAACACCAACATTCCATCTCACCGTCCCCAAATTAGACCACTCCGTCCCAGCTTCTTCCCTTAACATTTGGCCAGTTGAGATATTTCTCCCACACCCGCCTGTTTTCCCGACAGACGAACAAGTCAAGGAAGGAACAAGAAATTACCACTTACTATTATGACACACCTGGGCAGCAATACGAATGTCATCTGAACCAACTCACCTGGAAAAAAATGAAGAGTCATAAATTTGTTATGTTACAAAATTTAATACGGTATGGTTGAAGCCGATGACTGATAAACATTATTTTCCTCATGTACCAACTAAGAAATGTATTCTACTCTGAACTGTAGGTATACCTAAAATTTAGTATCTATAGAATCTATAGATATCTGATACTCCCACAAAAGGTGAACTCATTTTTCAGGACCGACAACACAGGACATGAGTTACGAGGAAAGTCCGTGCCAAAATGCCTGCCTCCACTCATGCATTTCCATCTCCACTCGCCACACCGACAAGGCAAACTGAATCAGTTCTTGCAATCGAGGTTGCAGCAAGAGTATTTTTGCGGTAGGTTGACGTCAATGTTTTGGGTGCTTTCACAATAAGTTTCTTTACGCATAGACTGGTGTAGAAACATTTTGGCATTGACGGGGTATCCCGTTTCATACGAGAAAAGTTCTTCAGATTTGGCACCCGGTTCCAAACCGATCGCCAACAGTCCCGGAGACGCCTCAGAGCCGCCGCGCCGCCTCAGTTTGACCTCTGACGTGTACTTGTTGAGTAGGTACACATATAAATAGACGTCACCGAAATTGTTATATTTATACAATATTTTTGACTGGCTCTTCTTCAAACGTTCGATGGATTGACCGGGATAACTTGATGCCAACTAATTCCTTGTGGAAATGGAGTTGTGAACCACAGCACACATCTACTGTTTTACTGTACTACACACTATAATAGACTATACGACTATATGACCGGAAAAGTAGTACATATCCTTACAAAAGTTGTACGTCTGGTCACCGTATACTGTAGAATATAATATATTCGTGTATATTATACACGTATGCATGGGAGTTATGGGTTTAACGAAATTTTTGGCTCAGCATGGGCAGTTCTGGCCTCCGACTCGCTCGACTCTCTCGACGTTGTTTACTACCTACCATATCTAATTGCCCCGCACCTTCCCAGCTCGACTCCTCGACACGCCTCTTCAAAACTTCGCCTGGAAATGAATTTGCAGCTCGTTTGCCCGGTTCGGATCCTTCATCGGTCAATAGGAGACGTATATCTCCAGCCGCGGACTTAGGGTGGGGCCATGCCTCCCTCCACACCAGTTTGCTCAAGATATTGGTTTCAAATCTTAGTTCAACAGGATACAATGTACTTTTGGGTGTCCTCTACCTCCAAGAAGAAATCCTATCTAAGAAGTTGTAAATATATAGAATTGAAGGAGATTTATTAACTCCTAATTGATTTCCTAAAGTTGTTTCAAAGCCGCTTTCCCAAACAGCGTTTACTGTCGGTGATGGACGATGTGTGAAGAGGGGATGGCCATCAACGTTACCAACCAGTTTGCAAGGACAGAGTAGAACCAACTGGTCAAGGCTGTATGGAGAAAATCCAATGAAAACCGCGACAAGATCATCCCGTAGATTCTAAAATGTCTGAATCCTTTCTGTGCAGGATTTCATAGAAGTAGGCGTAGAAATTCCTCGGTCGCTCAGCGGGAAGATGTGACCTCGTATCTGCAGTCCCCTTCACTTTATGGTGACCTGAAAGCTCGTGTGACTCAGTAGATCTCCAGAGGTAGCCCCACTCCAGTCGCGTGACCAAAAGATCTCTCTGTAATTCACGTCGGGCACCTCCAGTGGCCCAAAAATGACCGGCAATCCTTTTACAAGTAACAGTCCCATTATCCCTGAACAAACAGGAAACTTCTTCATTAATCGACGTTCAGTGCCTATACCTACACCACAATGAGTTGAACAGGTGCAAATCTCACGAGTAAATGTATTCCTAACAAATCAACCGATCAACCTCGACTACAAACGTAATGATTCAAACCAACATCCCATTCGGATTTATCTCTCCCAAGGCGGCCATTTAAATTGATTTACGCCTGCACTCCACCCACGATGTATTCCATTTTAGGCGAGGGCGGTAGAGGAGCACTCCGACATCAATGGGCACCATGTTAGGCCAACACAGCAACACAAACTCACGCAGGCTTCGGGGGTCGCAGATGGTCTTGTGGGGCAACGAATTCAGAAAAGGTCAATCGTCCCTTTCGTCCCACGGAGAATGAAAACAACATCACCCAGGAGAGAAAATGACTGTTTTTTGAATTAACAATATGTATTTCGAGTTCAGAAAGGCGCATGCAGATTACTCTGCAGTGTAGGTATACATGTATACACATGTATACCAAAGTGCACAGAAGTCGATCTCTCACTTACCCAGCGACGCTGCCCCTTCCCGCTACGATGAAGTTGACGGTTCAGGGGTTACTCCCCGTCATCACTAGTAATCCCACTTTCCTTCATAGGTCAAAACTAATCCAATTCACTGGTGATTGAAAAAAAGTCTGCCATTTCCCAGACTCGATAAATTGGGATACCCCCTCTCGGAATGTACACGGGTTTTGTGATAAATGCATGATTCCATTTCCAAACCTCTTGGAAGAGATCTTTCCCGTCTGGCAGGGTTTCAACTATTCTCCTTAAAAAACAAGGGCCCCTCCCCTGCCATGAACAGTCAGATTCTTCAGGAGGGAAAAACAGTTCAGATTAGTTTGTCACTTGTCATTTTGATTTTCTCTCTCCCGAAGCCCTTTCGCTAATATAACATCAGTTTCCATTTGTGTTCTACTTTGTCAGCCTCGGAGGCAGAAAATGGCAGTGCTATTTTGATGTTTGGATTCCAAGGTGAGAATAGGGGTGCCAGGACTGCATGGAGCACTTAATTTTTTTCAGCTTTTGGTTTATTATTCTTCGAATAATACACCTGTTTTCGCGACGGAGGTCGACAGGAGGCCTCAAAATTTGACATTATCCGTTTCAAGAGGTCTAGATTCCAAAACCGAAATGTCCGTCCGCCGTCCGGACATTTTTATTTATAGTAGGAATTTTTTTTTAAATCTGAAATTTTGACAATATACTCGGTTTACTATCTTGTGCCCGCAAGGTTTTCAGCCCGATCGCCCAAACCCGTGGGGCGCTATGGGGCTAAAATGGGGCTACGGGAGGATTTTTTAAGGCGTTTGGCTATAGGATCGAGTTAGGTGTCGTTTTCGAAGTATTTTTGGACGTAGAATCCATTTTTTGGGACCCCGGAACGATCCGATTTCACTGTTGCGATATATAGGGCTTTCATGGTGCTACAAATGAGATTTTTGGAGGATCCGAGGAGGTCAAATATTTTTCAAGTAAAAAACAAAACATTTTTGAAAAAAAAAAATTTAAAAAATTGTTTCTAAACTTTTTTTCATTGACAAAGATTTTAGTTCAGTCACAGCGTGATCTCAGATACATAGTAGGTATCAGATACGTGAGGGGTTCTCAACCTGCTTTTTAGTATACTACCTTTATAAAGGAACTACCTTCTTGATCCGAAAGGTGGTAAGTACATTTTGTTGAGAACGAATACCGTCCCGTTAGTTTAGCATGCGGACCAAGTGCGAGTTTAGAAAGGTTGGAAACCAAACGGTATTGGAGTAAACGGCCTTGCTGGGTCGGCCGGCCAGCTCTGAGTCATAGACTTGAAACACTCCATCGATGATGCCTGTGGTAATGCCTCGTGTGGGGGTCTGCTGACTTTACGTAAGACCGTGTTTCAGAGAAAGTGCCCGCTCGTTGGCCGTCCCTACGGCTGAGCTTTGAATGCAAAACTTCGCGTGGTAGGGAGAAGTTGGAGTCAAGAATGAGATTCTTCAACCGATAACAATTCGAAGGTATGCGTACTGAAGTACCTGAGAGAATAGCATATTCTAAACCGACCAGAAAGACATTCTCACTCCAGTTTTGATCGTCTCAAATACCACATCAACTAACATCAGATGTCTTGGGAGTGTAACACTATAGTAGATTCTACTATAGTGTTACACTCCCAAGACAGAAACAGCCTGAGTCGGTGAACCTCGGTGCAGCGAGCGTATCGGGCATTATCAGCCAACGTAGGTACACTAAGATTAGGACTAGCGTCGGAATGCCCCCATTGCACCTGGACGCCAGCCAGAAAACAGGCTCCGTCAATCACCTTCCTACTTCCGATGCAGTGTATAGAGCAATCGTTCTGAGAGATGATAGCTCAAAGATGATCCATCCGATGATTAGACGTGGACAATGCGCAAAATAAAACAATATGGTCCCATCTTATTGTAGAATTATTCTGTATTATACCTGTATTGTAGTATTATACCAGGCTGGAGGATGCCTCCAACCATTCAGATATCTGGAATTATCCCTGCCGTGAGTAAATCAAGGGGGATTCCCACTAGAGTCCTTGATCCCCGATGACTAAGCTTTTCGAAATGACGTGGGATCCCATGTCTTAACAAATTATAGTATCTACTTTCCTCTTCAAGAGTACGATCCGAAACACATTGATGATAAGTTCCAAACGAACACATGTGTTCCAATATCGAGTAACACGCTTTCTTAGTATTGAAAAGAGCGACACCTAAAAAAATATTAGCCATTCGCACAGCACCCTGGACGCCAGCATATCTCGTATATTCTCAGTTCGATGCTCGGTTGGGATTTTAAATATATCATTTATATTTTTGGCTCATCTTGTTTAATACGGTCTTGAGCCAACTTTCCCAAGTTGCCATCATAAACAACCCTAACGGATATTTAGCGTAATTTACGATGATCTAATTTGTTGCTCGACGCTTCAAATAGCGCCTATGCGAACGAAAAAACCTGATGCGACAGTGCTCATGGACGGAACATCACATCAAAAGTAATTGTGACCAGCAGTTACAGAATCACACAACAGGTGTTTGTGGTTGTAACTCATTTACTAGCGGAGTTGAAAACGCCTTAACTTCAATAACGACGCTTCTTTGAAAGAGAGAAAAGGAGGTACCACTAAACGAGAAAATAAATAACAAAACGTTTTTATCTCGGTGGTTAGTTTTCCCGGTTTTTATCGAGCATTTGGGGGCCAAAAGAGTACAGTCCTCGTAATGCGTCGTTACGATGTTTTCTTTTTGCAGAACGTAGGAAAACCTGTTGATGATAGGGAAGTGAAATATGGGAGAGAGAACAAACTTGCTCACCAGCCTTGTTGTTTATCCCACCGTTAGGTTTCACAACTCCGAGTCAAAATTTCACTCTCTTTTCGCATTTCAGAGCTTAATCGCAGAAACACTTCATAATTCGCCTGACAGAGCAAATAGCCGATAACTAAGTATCTCACTAATCAGTTCGAAGAAGAGACCCGCGGGAGTCGGGTTTTGAGCTAATCGGCTCGCGTTGCAGTCCGGTTGTTCCTACAGGCCACGGGATCCATTCCAGGAACACAGCCCGTTCTAAGAACATCCCCCTCCAATCAGCACTACAATGTCGCAGCATCATCGAGCTGACGACACGTCCCAAGTCATCAGTCATCCTGTTCCCCAGCTCATTCATAACTCACCAGACCGTCCTTGCCCCTTGTGGTTGGGTTATCAAACTGTCTCAACATTCCTACAACGGCTTACTCGCTTGTATTGCTTTCTCAGAAAATTAACCGACGTTCAAGACAAGCCGGCAGGATGTATTTACAATTCAACAGGCTCAACGGTATCAGTTCGATGAACTGCATGCCTTATTCCAAATTAGCACAATACCATAAAACAGCCACATGAGATCAACGACTTGCCAAACCTTTGAAAGTCCCGTTCAACAAAAAAACAAGACACTTCACCAGAACAATCTCTTGAACAAAACGAGCTTTAATTTGTCAATTGCATCGTTAGCTTGCACAAGGACGAGTCCTTCAGCACAACTGGGAGGTCCCATCAATTAAAGCAAGCTGACTTCGTTAACTGCCCCAGTGTACTAGCACTCCAGTTGAAATGAGAATCCCGAGGTAATGATTTTTACCAAGAATGGGCAGAGGAACCGCATCTCAACTGATATTTTTTTCTGAAAGAACTTCATAACTTGAAGCAACAGAAATGGGTTTCAGGCTCATGATAAAAATTCCAGGACACTTTCAAAAATTTCAATTTCGAAGGGTACCTCAGGGAGGGCTCTTCCATTGGCTCAAACTCTTGTAACCTTCATGAAAGGTTGTCAGGTCATACAATGGCGACTAGCAGATTTCCTTCACGCGCTTGAAAAAAGGCTGTAAATTTTACACAAGGGTATTGATTTTACACAATTATTCTTTGATGTAGATTGTGCAAAATAAATTCTGTCATTAAAAATTAAAAATTAAGGAAAAATATATAATATATATTTTATATTATATAATAATATATTTATTTTGGCCGTTTGAATTGAATTGTATTGTTTGAATTGTAGTGTTGTTTTATTGTGTTGATAATGTTGTTTATAGTGTTGTTTATTGTGTTGAATTGTGTTGTTTGAATTGAATTGTATTGTTGAATTGCAGTAAATGGTATATAAAATTGTATAATTGTATTAATTAAATTACTTTTAAAGCATGTTGTGTTCATACTTGTATATTGAAATAATAATAATTTCAGTAAAAATTGGCTAATTGTAGAGGAGACAGACACAGTACTGGAGGAGTTAATTGAGGGGGTGAGAAGCTTGAACAGCACAGCGTTGCCAGACTTAAGGGTCGACACAGGTGGTCGAACTGCCAAAAAAAAGTGGACACAGTATATTACCTACCACTGGTATGGTAAGCTACCAGTCCACATACAACCCGTTCATGAACGATTCATTTTCTGTTGACATTGACACAGATAACAAAGAAATTACATTATATAATGTTAAGCACTTGAATCGCCATTTTTTATCTCAGCTCATTGTTTGCCAAAGGATTTGCTTCCCCGCGAAACTTTTACGCAACTGCTGGTGGGGACTGGTGGGTTAAATATGACTAATCAATAATACAGCAAGGGGGATTACGGAGAGATTAAAAAAATATATTAAAAAAATCCGTTCATCACGAGCTGGATAAACTGTCCTTTACGGGTGGCCGGTGTAAGTGATGCGAGGTGCCGACCATCAATCAACTGTCATTATCATCAATCATGGAAATCCTCTCAGAAAATAGAGCTTGTGATAATTCAAGTTTTCCAAACTCACTTGAGGTACCTGATTTACTTCCCTAAGGTGGGTGATTTCTTGGGTAGGATTTGATAAACATTTGGTGATTTCTTGGGACGGATTTGATTAACAGTTAGAGAAGGTTATAATATAACCAGGATAGCTATATTATGTCCTGGCCTTGCCGGCGCCTTTTCTTCGCAGCATCTCATCCTGTTTCCTAATTAGCAGCACCCTGAACAGAGGATATTGGCCTGTAGAGTCTACATCTAATAGGTACTAGGTCCTCCGGCCCTGTTGACAACCCACTTCATTAGGGTATTCAGTAAGGTCCGTGAGCCCCTTTCCATCCTAATCTGGGGGTGTTTCCCTTCGTCGTGACATCCTGAACTCTCCCGAGGACACACGGCAAAATAGCGGCGCCGTATTGGCGCCCTGTCAGTCCTGCGTCACCCTTGAAGGAGCCCAAACACCAATCTCCTGCATTTTCAATATAAGTCCCCGCACCCCACTTCCCAACCCCGCGCTACTTTTCCGTAGTTCCAACCCGTCGGCTTCATCGGTCTTGGCGGAAAATCTACAGGGCACGGGAAGGGAAACACTTGGACGGCCAACTTCTGACGTTCCCTGCTGAGTATACTCATTGTAAGGTCACATTGGCGCACAAACGAGTAAGACGATTCGGTGGGATGTGTAAAAGAGCGACTTGAGTAAATTGCTGTAGATGCCAATGTATACTGACAGAAATAAATCGGCACTTCGGTAAGGCGACCGACCAACCGTCCTGTTTTAGGCCCGTTATTTAGGCCTGCCAAGCGTTATGTCCTGTTTTTTGTGAGAAAGTCCTGTTTCGTCCCGTTTTTTGCCTGTTGGGAGGTAGGTAAGCAGGCAAGTACCTGCCTACTTCAATGTTTGAAGTTCAAACCCACCAGCTTGGGGAAAATACAGCTAGTGGGGGAAATACAAAAGAATCAAGCTGAAGAGGAATGAGAGGGTTACCAACTTCCTACAATTTTAGTCAATCAATTTTTGAATACGCCTCAAAATCTTTTGTGACGAAAGAATAACGGTATTTTACAGCAGCAAATGATATTTTATAGCTGCTATCATGGTGGTTTCAGGGACGCTATGAAGATCCTGCTACTGGAGAAAATGGAGTGCACGCCATAATTTTTGGTTAAAACATGCATAAATATGTGGAATTTCCTATCTTAAACGTTTTCAACAAACTTTTTGCTGTTTTCATAGTGTTTATATAACATAGGTATTACCTGTCAATAAGATTTTCATGAAGTTAAATCATTTTAAAGATTTATAAACATGAAACTAAATATTTATATGTATAATATACATGTTTATATACCTATTATATAAACATGCATGTGCGTCTGAGGAGAAGGTGGGAATATGGCCCCCCTATTCATTTTTTTTTTTTTTTTTTGTTATGAAAAATCAAATTTCCAACTGTTTATGGCAGACGGCTTCAATGCTCAACGTAAAGTGACATCAAAGTTGGAAAAAAATTTAGATCGAATTTAGGCGTCATACATTGAGTTTTTCCAAGAAATGACAAAATTGTGTCTTTGCAAAGATTGTAAGTAATATGGACCCCAAAGTATTTTGAGTAAAAAAAGTGGAATTATGGCCAACAATCGCAGGAGAATCGAGTTTATCATAACAATGATGGCCGTCTACCATAAACAGTGGAGCCCTTAGTTGGAAATTTGATTTTTCATAACAAATAAATGAATAGGAGGTCCATATTACCACCTTCTCCTCAGCAGGAAAAAAACATGGCGTCAAAGTAAGCATTGTGGGGTCCATATTATAATCATCGAAGGAGCCATATTATCAAAAACGACCTTCTCAAAAACTGTTTTTTTAACCTGCAGGTAAACGATATTCAGGATACAAAAAACGGATTATCACAGCCTGAAACATGCTTGTGAAGGCATCGATATTTGCTCAAATTGAAGTTTAAATTAGCAAAAACGAAAGTTTTAATCACATCTATGTGATGGAGCAGGAAAAAATCATGGCATCATAGTAATGTTGTTGATGGAAAACTGAGCGTCCCCGCTTGCCCCCGTCGCTCCCCCACCCCTAAGATGTGGTACAAGCCGCTTCCCCACTCTCACCCCCTCCCAGGCCTGAGAAAGCGCGGGGGTCCATATTATTTGAGGGGTCCATATTCCCACCTTCTCCTCTAACATAGGTCTTACCTGTCAATAAGATTTTCATTAAGGTAATCATTTTAAAGACTTATAAACATGAAACTAAATATTTATAATATAAATATTTAGTTTCAAATACATATTATGTATAATATACATGTTTATATACCTATTATATAAACATGCATGAGCGTTTCCCTTCCCGCGTAAAGGTTTTGGGCAGTTAGGTCACGGCTTAAGCATGTTCCATGCAAAAATCCTAACATCATACGAGGCTTTTTTACATATTAACATAGTGCAGGGCGAAGTCTATTAAACTCAAATGTGTCCGTAGACGTGCTGAGCTGTGGCGACCGACAACAAACAGAGAGCTGATTGCCTTTTGAATGGAACGAGACGAAAGAACCAGAGGGGGACCAAATGAGATGATGGATGAATTACGTGAATCGATGAGGATGAAATGAGGTGACTGGGAACCCCCACAACCGTATCTCCACCGCCCGAAATGCCATAACCCATCATTCCACCCTCCAACAGTCCACCCGCAATCGAATATGCTCGTTTATTTTCCGAGTACATCCAGATCAATTGACCTCATGATTATCTGTTTCGGCTTTAGGTCTTCCCCCCTTGCTTTTAGGGATGCCGGCAATATCTACGATGGTGCGTAGGACCACACTACAGCATTTTCTTTCCTTGTCATCTGGTGGATTCAAAAATTTCATTGAGCCAACAGAGCCACAATATAAGTCATATTTGTAAGTGGCAACCACGTGAAAGTCAGGAAGCCACTATTGGATAAACGACGAAGCGTGGGGGTAAATAAAAACAGTTTCCCCATTGATACATTCGGAAAGCATGAAACGTTTGAAAGAAAACATCGAGTTGCCGAATGGGTGAATCAGAGCAGAAGAAGTCGGTGTGGTGGGAGACGAGATTGAACGGCAAGTACTGGTAGAGGGGGGACGTGGTCCTAGCAGGTGTTATCTGTCGAGTATGGTGATGATGAAGGGAATGGGGAGAGGGAACTACAGGATCGTACAATGAGGAGTGGGGCTCCCATCTACAGAGGTCACCGTCTACTGATCCCCGCAGAAGTGGCGCCACGAAGACTGACGTCACCCAGAAGGCCTTCGCCAAGGGGGAGAGCTCAGCGGGCACCAGACGACTACGGAGTCGTCAGGATAAAGGGGAGGAAACGTATGTCCAGCGATAGCACAGAGGAAAGCAATCCACATAATATTGTTATGTTACACTTCAGACCTTAGGAACTGATTTCCGTGAGATTCGCTCACTTATACCAAAGAGAGTATTTAGATTCTAGAGTCATGGTCTAGTATAGAATTAGAAACGCTGAAAATTTTACACAATTTATTAATCTTTGATAAAGGTTGATTGTGCAAAAATTAACGGTGTCAATAAGAAAATATTTTTGAACAAATAAAATTAAAAATAAATTTTTAAGTTAACATTTAATGTTATGTAGGTACCTACAATGTTTGGACAGATATGGAACCTCAACAGATTTAAAAGATTTAAAAGAATTTTGCTCGGAAAACGACGCCTTATTTGACCGCCTGGAATCCTTCAAAAATCCCATTTGTAGCCCAATAGATCCCCAAAAGTGGGTTCTACGTTCGAAAATACTTCTTAAATGGCACCCCACCCATATCATACCCGAAAACCTGCAAAAACCCCTCCAGTACCCCTATTTAGCCCCACGGGTTTGTGCGATCGGGCCGAAAACCTTGCAGGCACAACTACATGGTAAAGTAAGTATTTTGACAAAATTTAAGATTAAAAAAAAATTCCTGTTGGAGCAACCTGATGTGGAGGGTGTACCTACATGAACTAGAGTTCCTAAATTTGAATTTAAAGTCATCAAATTTTGTGTTGTGTGTTTAGCGGAAGGCCGGTGGCGTGAATCCACAATTTCGCCGCTTTTTGTTGCGATGGAAACTGAAGAGAGAATGGGAACGTCTCAAGCTAGGGCATCGTACGAATTGTCGTAGTCTACGGCCCTAGCAGAGGATGCGGCCACAATCGAAGATCCGCACTCGTCAGACTTGCCGGATATGTCAGGATACAGTGACAGTGCTGGATCAACAGAAGGAAACATCAGTTCAGATACATCGTCCGAGGTTTACAGCGGAACTGAGATTAATTGTTGCAGCTGCCTCAAACGAATTGTCGTTAAAGACGGCCAGGCCAATTAATCCAGTCTTACCTGGATCCGCACCACCGGCTTCCTCAGTCGAAATGTCGACAATGGAGACCTGGTCAACGGACCCAGGCGCCGAGATCAGAACCACTGTTGCAGCTTCCACAACCGATGTGTGGGCAATGATGGCCTGTCCAGCGGACCCAGTCCGATTTCTCTCACTGCTTATTGACATTTTGTTGATGTAGCAATAAACGAACAGCAAGGTATCAAATTGAATAGGTACTAACCCCCCCGTCATTCAACGGGGAGGCTGGGCCACCGGCGGGAGAAGAAGGGTTTGCACGCTCGCTGGCAATACATCCCACGGCGTGGGGAGTTTTCCCCACAATTCCTACTGCCCAAAACGGAGGATTTGTCGAACTGTTATTTGCTCGACGTGTCTTTTAAACCGTAAGTTATTGGGTGCTGTTTCGGTATGCGTTCTACTAGCCGGGTGTGTTCTATCGGCCTCGTCGAGTTCTTCCCTTCCCCAGACTGCGTTCTACCTTGGATCTGGATTTGATATTGTGTACCTATCGCTTGTGTTGAAAATTGATTCAGACGCAGAAGTAGTGAACCTAAGAAATCACGCTGCAAGAGTAAATGGTTTTTGGCTTGAAAAATGGCAACGACTGTCGGTATTTTTATGTTCCACGACGAGACACAGCAACCCTTCTGCCCATCAACGAACGGGAATACAGCAAAAGGGCTACAGGGGGATACAGTGGGCTGCTTATCGATGCCTTCAAAGGCAAGGTTTCGTTCACAAGAACGATTCAGCGAGTGGAAAGCATTCCGAAACACACATAGGTACATATGTAGAACGCATACCGAAGCAGAAACGCGACGGTAGAACGCATACCGAAACAGCACCAGTTCTTGATTCATGGCGAGTGTTAACGTGGAGGGACTTGCAAAAAATAATCAATTTCCATGGTCTTTCTGCATGAGTTATCGAGCTTCAACGGTTACCGAGCGCACGGCTGACACGACAATTTTCTTCTAAAAAAGTGGTCCTCGAGCTGAGAAGTTTGGGAAGCTCTGCATAGTGAACATATTTAGTCTGTAGGTATTAAATGGAAAACAAATTAGAACATGATGGAAATGTAAATTAGCTCAACAGTCCGCACCTCATCTTGCAACAATTCTGAAAACTCGAGTTGAAACGCCATCTGCTCGAAAGCAACGCGATCTTATTTCATATTAACAACGAAAAGAAATCAACTCACCCCCAATAAGTCCAAGTGCGTAAGAAAATATTTCAAGATAATTCCAAAATTGAACGCACGAGCTCCTAGGCCGTGTACGTGCATTATGTCCAAACGCTCACTGAATGGAAAATTCGATATCGTTATCAGGTCACTGGTGGGCAGTCTCCACTGAATCCTCACAGACTGACCACCATTTCGTCAAGATAATTCCGGGAAGTACAGCTTCCTGTAATATGATTCATTCCACTGTCCCGTGACAACCTTTGCGGCAATCAACGAAGGCAACGTCTGTGGGTCACCTCGAACGCCCAAACTCAACTATTCAGCGTATTCATAACGTGTTGTTGTTTCTGAAATGAATCACGGGGGCTAAGTTTGTTTATCCAATCAGCCAGAACACCTGTCGTTGCCGGTAGGCGTAATCGCCTTTTCTTGGAATTTCCAGGCCTGTGGCAGTCACTTAACTCCTTGAAAACAATATCATTCAGTTTACTAACCCTCTGATATTCTCAAAATGTAACGAGAGGAAAATCTTGGATTTCCAGTGCACGTTATTGTATTTTCTTCAGAAACTAAATTTCCATTTTAATGCAGCTAATTTTATGCGTGATTAAAACGTATTACTATTATAGTATATTGTACACAATATAATATTGTGTACAATATAGTTTAGAAAAACTTAGTTAGGGAGAAAAATATGTACACAGTGAGTATGTTTGCTCAGAAAACGAGCTTATATGTTGGTTTTGGGTGACTATCATCTCAGATAAACGCGTGGGAGCCCTTTCCATGTAATCCAGAACCACAGTAAATAATAGCTTGACGCTTCGAGGAAATTGAGAAATACTCGATAGGGTATTTTGAACCCCTTTGATGATAAAACTGGCCGATAAAAGAGGGCAATCATCACGGGATTTTCTACGCTGAATTTGATCCTGAAACCGTGGTTTTCTGTCGTTTTTTTTTCTTTTAATTATATAATGTGTATATATTATAAACAAAGTATGTACTTCACCGCTGTTTTTCGTAGAATGAAATAGAGATGGCTGAAATTGGATTTCAAATTCGGATACAGCACACAAAAAACGTGGGAAGTGTATGCGGCACCCCATGATTGTCGGGAGAACCAGTAAGTGGGACACCCCCATGATGGGTGTTGGGCGTGTTCCTACATGATTTGTTTCACTAATAAGTCATTAGTTTTGTGGTGTGTTAGGTTGAATGCATTCAGTACGTTGTCTCTGTTTACGTTGCCAGGGGATATGGAGGATAGAGAAGGAAGAGTAGGTAGATACTTGCCAAGGGCATAACACGATGGTACGCTATCAGCAGATTCTGAAAGACTTTGCTGGAGAACTTAGTTCTCCAGCTACAGATTCTGTAGTACAGAAGTGGAGGACCTGGGTTTGTCAGGCTTACTCTAGCGGTCGAGGTGTTGTGACTCTGGCCGGTCCTCAGAAGTCATTACAGTAGGTACTTCCTCACCTGGCACAAAGTGTTGTGTTGGGTGAAATTTCCATTAAATGGAAATTTTACTGCCGAAGTTGTATCAAGGAGTGGTTTTCTGGCTTCCTTGGGCGAAGTGTCGCCTAGGATCCCAAAACGACGGATAGAACAAGAATAACTGCCATTTGTATGAAGTCCATAATCACGGAAATATTAACGGGCTGTAAACGCTGGTATTGGCGAGATTTAGCCGTCGCCCGAGTAATCAGCGGGCGAGCCGCACTTGGGGGAAGAATTAGCGTCAGCACGCCCGTGCGCCACAGTGCGCTGGGTGTGAGCCCCTCGAACATGTCTTGGCAGGCCAGAGATCGATAGAAGTGTGTAGATGCGGGGAGAGTTTTCCTCACAGAGTGGATAAAAGTGAAAAATTAATTGGGATTTTTGTAAATTCCACTTTTAACAATGAAACGGAGCTAGAAAAATAGGGATGGGAGCTTTACCACGAAAAGTAGACGTGTTGACAAATAACGGATTTCAAATTAGGATTCAGCAAACGGAAAAACACCAACCCTCGTCACCCCTGCACCAAACTACACCCATTTTTTGTTGGCCAGGGTGATTGACCTGTTATAGAGATGACCTGACAAGCAAAATTTGAACAAAGTTTATTTAATAAACTTGAGTAGTGAACGATTCGTCAATTATAACCCCACGAATTTTTACACCTAGACAATAACTAACGTAATTTGTTTTCACCCGAAATCACAAAACGTTGTCAGTGTCCTTGCATGGTTTACAACGTGGTTTACTGCCACATATTTACGAGATGTGGTGGCCTCACAAAAATGTACGGCTCATATTTATCTAAAATCTTGTTTACCCAAGTTGAATCATCCACGATGGCGCTGGTACAAATTTGCAAAAATGAGCAAGAGTTTCAAGATAACCAACGGAAAGGCGCACAACCGACGTAAAGGAATTTCCCCAGCATCTGTTACGATATGAGGTAGATAGGTACTCGCAAAAATGCGAAAAGAATCGTCATGGTTTTCAATGTTGAAAATTGGGTTCAGTTATTCTACGTAAGGACCAAGGGATAAACGTTTGACGTTAAAACTTGCCTTCACCTCCGCTTAAATAGCCGTTTTAGCGTTAAATCTCAGCTTTGAATTTCAATATAACTGGTCTTCAGAGTATTCAGTTTAAAAGCACTTACGCCTTGGAATTCATTCTTTCAGCAGATTTTGACTCACCTGCAAAATAAATAAAAAGTGTAAAGAATTAATTCATATTACATTTTTCATTCAACCTTTTACATTTAAGGTACCCGGGTTCAGGTCGAATTCCACAAATATTTCATTATTCAGTACGTTTTCGGCTGACCAAACACTATCTCGATCAACTCTCACGCTCAGCATTTTCGCCAAAAAAAAAAAAACTATTCTCTTTCACATGTAAATGAGCTGGCGTTTGGTGTTACGACATCGGGACCAAAAAAAACCAGCTCGGATGGACCCGAAGGTTCGTTAAAAACTATGAAGAGATAAGAGAATGTTAAAACCATACACCCGAGGGAAATTCTATCAGTTCTATGGCAAGGCCTCCAGGGTCGAGGAATAAACAGCCGATAACCCATAGCCTGCGCAGCAGCCTGCTCAGCTCGAGACCGTCGTTGATCGAAATTTGGCTTGTTGCACAATGTTCAATGTGAATTTGCGAAGAACCTCGTAGGATTGAAAAATCGATAAAGCGATGTGGATCACGACAAAGATGAGGTGCTTTAATCCACCAACCGACCCCTGGGGTGAGTCATCTTGGATAACATTCCCATTTGCGGTAAGAACAGTACTTTTCGGTTGGAATTTTCCCATCACATATTTGTACATGCTACCGGCAAAGTATGCAATCCTGCCCCGTGGGGCTGAGTGCGGCTAAAAAGAGACTATGGGAGGGTTTTTTTTTTGCAGGTTTACGGGTATGATATCGAGTGGGGTATCGTTTTCGAAGTATTTAGGACGAAGAATCCACTTTTGTGGAGTCCCAGAACCATCGGATATCACCTTGAGCATCTATGGAGCTATCATGGGGCTACAATTGGGGCTTTTAAAGAATGCCAAGAAGTTGGATGAGGCGTGATTCCGTAGTAATATTGGACTTATAATCATTTTTCGGAGTCCCACATCCGTCCACAAACTTAATTTAGGAAAATTAATTTTAAAAAATTAAATACATTTTTTATTGTTATAGAATTAATGTGTAAAACGTTGCCCTTGTGTAAAATTTGCAGCGTTTGTTTTACTAAGGATTAAATTCCTCAATTTGTAACTCTCTTTAGGCACATTGGTTAGGTAAAACACAATGCCTACCACCTAGTAGATCGTGCTTAAAATGCCTACCATTGACTGAGGTAACGTTTAAATCAAAGCATCGAATGCAGTTTAAAGAATACCCGTTTAATTAAACGCCCACACACGATTACAAAATTTAAGAATAAATAAAAAATTGCCTGTGGGGTTTATTGCCGCTTGTGCTTATGTAGGTATGGTTAAAAATATTTTTACCGTTGTACGGGAGGACACCCCCAGACCACCGGATTATTTCTGTTATAATCAGGATCAAACCAATGATACACAGAATGTATTTTTCGGTGATGCCATAGAGGGCTGGTGGAATAGGTAGGTACCTACCTAAAAGTAGTCAGTCATTCAGCCATACAAGTATGGCTGAATGTAAGTTTACACACACACAACTAAGGCCTCTGGTTTTTCTAGGATTTACTTCCTTCCCTCTCCAGCACTGGGAGCGTTGTACCAGCAATTAACCTTATTAACGTTAAGGTTTTCAGTCCGATCGTATAAACCCGCGGGGCTCTGTGGGACTAAAGAGGGGCTATGGAAGCGTTTTTGAAGAGTTTTAGCTAAAGGGTCGAGTTAAATTGCAGCACCTGGGTCAGCAAACCCAGAAACGCCTAATTTGAAAAGGCGATACAAACTCAGCGGACATTTGGACACAACTAGATGGAGAACCGAGTATTTTGTCAAAAACTTCGATCAAATTTTTCGATCCAAAGTTTCCATACAATACCTAGGTAAAGTATAAAATGATATTTATCTTACACATCGAATGCGGCTCCATTCAGAGATTGTATACAACGACTAGGCATCGTGTATATTTCCTAAATTTTTTTAAAACTTGCATTTTATAGGTAATTAAATTCTCTACAACTGTCTCTATTAGGTACCAATTTACGCTAAAACGAAGTCTTCAGGGAGTTTTTACATCGCGAAGTGGTGAGAAAGTTAAAATTTAGCAAAACTCGAGATTTTACCCCTTTTTTGCAGCCTCTTATCTCCGTTACAGTTGGTCGGACTCAAAAACCTTACTGGACCAAATTTGTAGGAAATTTTGTGTTCTACAATTCGGGCAATAGAATAGTTTTCGCAAAACTGCACGGGGAACGAGTTATAGGGCAAAAACTGAAAAATGCGCGAAATTTTGACGGTTTTTTCAAGATTGCGAAAAACGCACAAGGACGAGAATGACGAAAACTTGGATTTATTACTTCCTAATGGTCCCAAACAACATAATATGTTGTTTGGGACCATTTTGATATTATCAAAAAATCAGAACTACCAGATTTTATGTAAGGTGAATCTCCCTTACTCACTGGACTAATAAGGCCTATTTTTAAACTTTGCCGGTAATAATATTATATATTTGCCGGTAATAATATTATATATAGTAATTATATTATTATAATAATATTCCATAATATGGCATGATAATATAATGGGTCCACTAGTGCCAATCTGTTATCCAATGTAAGTCCACGAACGGTTTTCACGTTCGGTTAGGGTCTGGAAGGCGCATCAGGCCGTTATCCTTGATCCCTGAACTTGTTGCCGTCTGTGTCATACACCGTCATTTCCGCGGTCCACCACACCGCACAAGGTCAACAGCTCGGCACTTCAAATTCGATATTTTCCATTCATCTGGAAGGAGTTGTCGATTTGTCAACCCCTTAATCGTCATCTGACTTCGATAAAAATATTTAGATGTAAAGGTCATTAATATTCATAATGAATCAGAACACGTGGGGGAAATAAAGTCGCTGATGAGAAATGTGTCGGATGAGCCCCATATGAGTGGCGTCATCGTGGCTCCGTCTGATGGGCGGCATCCTGTCGGCTCTGATTGCCATTTTATCCACAACTTCCAATATTTTCCATCAACCTAATTCTCCTTCCAGGTTTACATGAAGTGAAATACTATTCCAATCACATACGACAACAATGCCGAATGGTGCTGACGAACCCTCGAAAAATAACCATCTCAAGGCTACGCAGAAATAGACTAAAATGGCATCTTGATATCCCTTTTCTAAACTACTTGAAGAGTCAGCCTACTTCGCTGTCCTATTATTTCGCATTAAGCAGTGAAAACAAAAATGTTATTTGTGTCGTTGAGCCGTCTGATTCATCGAGAAGGTATCAGACAAATGACACCCCATAGCCAACTACTAACACCCTAGACAGACACAGGCAAGTGATTAACATAAGACTATCACTTCAAATATTTGCCCTACAAACTAATTATTAATCCGCATGTTTCAAACCGTTTTCCCTAACTATCAAAAAATTTATACACGGTGTTTGTGTACACATTTGCTCCCAGTTTTCCCATCAGAACGCCGATTATATAGGTACTTACAGAAAACACCACCTTTTTTTTCGCGCATTGAGTTCTGCGAAACTTCATCTTAAAATCACCCGACAGATTTCAATTCTCAACATTGGGATTCACCAACTCCAAAACGTTTAAATGCCACACGGAACACATACACACACGAAAATGAATGGAAACGATGCAACAACAATGAAAATTCTAGCGTCACCAAAGGTTTCACCCCATCCCGTTCCAGGAATGACGAATAAAGAGAAATTTTCACTAGGATTAATCCGATACGTCAAAGATTGAGACCTGTTACAGTTCAAATGGAAATTGTCATTAAGTTCCATTGTTCTACGACGCTGTCATTGATTTTTATAACAATTTTTATGGTTGTAACTGAATAAGAGGTTCTCAAGTACTTACGATCCGGGCGCTTATGGTACAGAGAAATCATATCGAAAACTGAAATTTACCACAGCTTAGTTTTTTTTACAGATATCTTCAGATCTGATGGTCAATTTCTACTTTGAGGGTGGCAAAAAAATGGTAGAATATGTAAAGCGACCAACCGTCCTCTTTTTTGGCAGGATATTCCTATGTTTAGACCTCCGTCCTGCCTGCTTTTTGCCTGTTGGGAGGTAGGTAAGCAGGCAAGTACCTACCTACTTCAAACCTACCAGCAAGGGGAAAATGCAGCTACTGGGGGAAATAGAAACTGAGGCCGATGAGGCGAACTCTATTGTAAATTCGTCCGCCCGCAGGCCACGGGAAGTGGTCAGTGGTGCAATTGGGGAAAGCTAAGTTATCTCGTTAGCGGGAACACCGCTAATTATGCGGATGACCCCAATCACACTGCCAACTTCATCATTAAATGATTATTAACGGTCAGTAAATTTTACTGACCGTTAATAATTATCAATAAGAATGTTCAAACGCAGTGCATTTTCGATTGGGACCGAGGAGTACCGGGGCTCCCCTGGCGACATTTTGTCTGGGGAAGCCAGGTCAGCAGACCCAAAGTTTACGCGTGAATCCATTGCCCAGGCCACCACTGTTGACAATTCATCTGTGGTCGTCGGGAGAGCGGATTTTCATAAGACGGTGTCAGTGAGCCCAGCCTCCCTTGGCTGCAATTTGTCTAGGGATGCCAGCCCTCTCAAACCCGAATTAGCTGCTGATCCAGGGCAAACTATTGTAGATGTTCACCTCGCAACTCATCACAGCAGATTGCGACACATCTTGTTATGTCCTAGCCAGGGATATTCAAGTACTCCCTCCATCTTCCTTGCAAGACACCGTGGGCGAAATCCCAGTTACGCTGGAGGCCTTCCCCCAAACATACAACAAAATTAATGATCAACCTATTAGAGAATTAGGAACTCATTTTGTGCATGTAAGTACTTCTGTAACATCTGCTAACCAGGGTACACTTCAGAAACCAATGAAGGTGAAGAGGAAGGAGGGAGGTTACTATACCTACTTGGTTAGGTTGTAGAACTAGTGATCGCAGACGTAGGGATTTTACCCTGCTCGTGAAACTTTTGGATGTGAAAAGGACGTAGGGAGTTTTAGGAATTTTTTCAGACAAATTGTAGGTATAAACACTGAAATTTTTCCATTTTATTTGTTCATTTTTTGGTAGCGTTTCCAAACGCCCAGGGGCTGAGCGTAGCCGAACGTTCCCGAACCGCAAATACCTACCTACCAAGAACTCACGAACCTCTGATGTCAAGAGCCTCCGATCAGCTCCCGAAATTCTCTCGCCGCCAGCTGATAATCAAATTTGAATCTTACATTCAAATTCGTCGCCAACACGAAAACTTGGAAATTGAAAGAATAAAGGAAATTTGTTAAAATTTAATAAAACGCTAAATTCTACGCTCGAGACGAGCAAATGAGTAGATTACTTGCACCTGATCAATAAATTTTGATTTTGAATGGCTTCCGAGTAGGTAGTAGAAACTTATCACTTACGGGATCGAAAATACGTGGTTCGAATCTGTCCAACCACGTAGATCGTACATGTACGACTCAGTTCTCAGTTCTTGTAGATACGACTTCAGTTGAGTGTATTTATTTTAGAGACTAGCGAGATTCATATAATCACAGTTTTTATTATGTAGGATATCAGTTCTTATAATCACAGTAGACAAGAGTGAAATGTTCAATGAGTTCACCTCTCATCGACAGTCGGCCAGCACTTGACGGTCTCCAAAATCATCTGATCACTCTCCCCGAGTCTCCACAATGTGAGCATGTCATGCTCTTTTAAATTAAATGTTTTGTCACTGTAATAGTGACACTACGAACATTGGGGTTTTTTGAACACGAATAAAATTCCACGGCAAACCAAAACAAAAACGCTGCAAATTTTACACAAGTGTTTATTATTATTTGATATAGGTTAGTTGTGCAAAAATTTAATTCTGTGTCAATAAGAAAAAATTTAGGAAAAAAAACCAAATTGTTTTTCAAAATTATTTGTTTTTACTTGAAAACTATTTGACCTCCTGTGATCCTTCAAAAATCTCATTTGTAGCCCCATGAAAGCCCTATAGATCGCCACAGTGAATCGGATCGTTCCGGGACCCCCAAAATTGGATTCTACGTCCAAAAATACTTCGAAAACGACACCTAACTCAATCCCATAGCCAAAGTCTTAAATAAAACCCCTCCCGTAGCCCCACAGCGCCCCACGGGTTTGAGCGATCGGGCTAAAAACCTTACGGGCTAGAACAAGTATTCATCAAAATTTCAGATTTTAAAAAAAATTCCTACTGCCAAAACGGCTCGGACGGCGCGCCGCGGCATACGGACATTGCAGTTTTGGAATCTAGACCTCTTGAAACGGATAATGTCAAATTTTGAGGCCGATCCGAGTCGTCGACCTCTGTCGCGATTACATTGGTGTATTATTCCAAGAATAATTAACCAAAAGTGCGTCTTTTGCGTTGTTGGTGCGTTGTTTTGCTATGTGGTGTTGAAAATAAATAATAATAAAAAATAAAAAATATTTTTCAGCTGAAAAAGGCAATGCGACAAAATGAAGGAGCGCCGGTGTTTCAGGTTTCCTTTGAGCAGAAAGTTTCGAGTTCTGGTTGGCGGCTGAGGTCGCAGGTGGAGCTGACTGGGCTGGCCAGTCTGGCGCCATCTCAGGGTCCCTTCACCAACATTACGGTATCCCCATCGGTTTCCAGGTATTCCTTATTGTGGGCTACCATTGTCCGATAGATCCATTAGTTGTCTGCGAGGGGGAGGGGAGTTCTCATTAACACAGGCGATGCAGTAATGATATTTTTAGCTGAGTTATCGGATCCGGTTTCCAGTTTGAAGGCGTGAAAAGTATCCCATTCTGGTGGGAAGGTAGCGCGGTTTATCCTTTACGAGTTGGTTTAGGTTGTCTTCGAGTTGCCGACATCCCTAAATCACACCGGGAAAAAATCGTTCACTCGTATTTATCAACCTTGGACACGACAGAAGGCTTATACAAAACCACGTCAACCATGTCATTATGTGAGCGCATAAGTAGCCTCTACGAATCTCATTATTCGACTAGCCAGATTTAGCGATGACTTGACAACTCAAGGATTTGAATATTCATGAAAATCATAGACGGATTTTCATTTTAATATTTTTATCTTAATCACTTTTAGAAAACCTGAGCGGCAATTTTGCCCTTCCGATTCGCAGGGCCCTTTGAAATGTCAATCACACAAAATTTAATGGAGATACCAATAGTCCAGTCACAAGGTGACTCAGAAGAGTTTCGATGGAAAGCGTGGTGTAGAATTTTTATCAAGTTTTTTGGGGTGCTGAACACGAATCCGAAGCTATCCAACAAAATTTCTGGGACGCTCGCCGTCAAAATCGCAAAAAAACCACCAACATCGACAATTTTTTTTTTAACGGATAACATTGAAAGGGTGCGTTATAGATGAAAATAGTCTATATAGTAACTTAATGAGCACAAAAGTCCGCGACGTATGAGCTACCTCAAAGTCAAAATTGACCAGCCGTAAGGGTGCGACGTGCCGTCAAAAAAATGTAATGACTGCTGCTCAAAAATGGTAATGCAGACGTAAACTCATTTAATGGAAATTGTAGAGCACGTAATTCTGCGTTCAGAGAGCACCACCAGGGAGTTGGAATTTTTGGGCAGCAGACATTCAAACTTGAAGTTATCTTGATTATTCGAAAAGTTGGAAAACATCGACATTTTTTGATCGGCCGTCACGCCCATACGGCTGGGTCAATTTTGACTTTGAGGTAGCTCATTCGACGCAGAATTTTGTGCTCTTTGATTTACTCTTCATAATATTTTCACCGATAACGCACCCTTTCAAAGTTATCCGTAAAAAACCTAAACCAGTACCGAAATTTGAGGTTTTTGAAATTTTGACAGTGAACGTCCCAGAAATTTTGTTGGTAAGCTTCGGATCCGTGTTCAGCACCCCAAAAACATATTAACCCGTTGATAAAAATTCTACACCACGCTTTGCATTGAAAAATCACCTGGAAATTTTCTAGCTGATAAGGAGGTAATGCCTCTAAATAACACCGGCGTGTACAATGACTTTAGCGCAATGAAGGGTTGAAGAATAGAAAGAAAAAGTTGTTGAATGTGACCGATGTTTGTAGTAAAGGCTTTATCCTGGCTTGCTCCCCACTTCTTTGCACATTCCTCTAAGCGGATGGCTCGCCTGGCTGTCTCCCACCCCCCTCTCTTCTCCGCGCCAGAGGGGCTACCCCAACCAAAACAATCCACTTATTACGGGAAGATCAAGACGTCCCGAGACAGAGGATAGTCCACAAGGCAGAACACAAATGACCGATTTCAGAACCAATCGTTGTTCGACATTTGCAGTGACAAGTCTTCAATTTGCAGCGGATTCCAAATTTATCAATTGATATATAATATATATCTGATATATTATATCAGATGTAGCTGACACATTCATTCCAAACAATAAAGCCTTATCTTATAAAAATGAAAATAACAACTCACATTTAATTGGAGGTGATGGAGGTTTCCTTCGTGGCATGGTCTACAAGATATTCCGGGTACCAAGGAGGCCTTTCTACAGCAGCCCTATCGAGACCCTGGGCAAAGGGTGTACCCAGAGCCAAAGCATTTTGACGGAGGGGAGAAATTCTGACAAATTTACAATTCAATAAAAGAAAAACCTGACTAGGGAAAGAATCAAGATAAAATGAACCCACTGAAAAACGAACGGCCGAGAATAGCACCGACGGGACTCACCACACTACTGATTCTCCGGGCTTCTGCTATCACTCCCGCTTTCGCCCCCCTCGGTGACGTCAGCTGTTGTGAGCGGAGGTGGCGCTGCCACGCGGGGGAACCCCGGACCTAACCACATGGACTTGTTGCCTCGTTGAAGATCTGTGATGAAGGAAGGGGGTGGAGGGTGCGAAATCAGTGGGGCCTGATCACCAATTATCACTATCAGTAACTGAAAGGTTTAACTGTAATAATTTCATCTTTAGGGGCTAGTCGGTGATGTGTCACCAAATAGTGACATAATTAGGTATATTGTCATAATGTCTGGTAGGTGATACCTACGGTATAATATACCTGTATATTATACCGTACTGATATATTATATATAATATATATCAGTACCTATAATATATAGGCAATATTATAGGCAATATTATGGGCAATAATTGCACAATGATCTAACATAATGGCAGTATTAGGCCTAATTTTCAAGACAAAAAGACAAAAACGATGAAAATTGTTGAGAGGGGTTTATTATGCTTTGAAATAAATTATCAAAAAATTGATACTGTATCAATTAAAAAAACAACACAAAAACGCGACAAATTGATTCTGTATCAATAAAAAAAACACACAAAAACGCGGCAAATTTTACATAAGGATTTATTTTTCAATTTATTATTTATTAGGTACCTACCTAATCATTTAGTTATTTATTTATTTTGAACAATGTTTGGACGGACGGCAATCCTTGAAAAATGAACTATGCGTCCAAAATTACTCGGAACACGACACCTTCTGTGACCTCCTGGGATCCTTCAAAAATCTCATTTGTAGCCCCATGTCAGCCCCATAGATCCTCGTGGAGGAATCGGATCGTTCTGGGACCCCCAAAAATGGATTTTACGTCCAAAAATACTTCGAAAACGACACCTTGCTCGACCCCATAGCCGAAAACCTGCAAAAACCCCTCCCGTAGCCACATTTTTGCCCAATAGCGCCCCACGAGTTGGGCCGATCGGGCTGAAAACCTTGCGGGCACAACTAGATGGTAAACCGAGTATTTGGTCAAAATTTCAGATTTTTGAAAAAATGTCTTCTGCCCAAAACGGTCGGACAGCGGGCGAAATCCCCGATTTTGGGGAAAAAAACCCTAATTGCCAAATTTTTGCAATCATTGAAAAAGTTTCACCGTAGAAACCCATATTCACAGCTCGGAAAGAGTTTTATTGGCAAATAACATCCCCCAACGCTTAATTTATGGCAATTTTTCCACAATTTTGTGCTAAAAATCTAATCTATTCTAAAAAGCCCTGATCTAGGCAATAATTGACAGTAATAATTACTATTACAGTCTTCCATTTTATATGTAGCTTTACCTCCTAAAAAATATGTCGTTTTACAAAGAATAATTTTACGAAAACGTCGTCTGAGATGTACAGTGGGTGGAGTTGAGATTTTAAAAAATGCACATTTGAAGGCTATACCAGGATAGAGTAATTTACAATGCATGTATTGTAAATAATGTATTTACCTATACCTTAGTCGCGATTGAATGTTTCAGATCATGAGAGTCTGCTATTTCATCCAAATGAGAATTCCATGTGACCCTTCTATCTCAATTTTCAGTCGACAACGGTAAGGTTGAAACCCCACCCGAAACACGGCAGGAAAAGCGAAGTGTCAAAGCACTAGGAACACTGTTGCCAGGCCAACGTTCTCCTCCCCGCCTCCAAACCGCCTCCAGAGTTCAGCGCCTCTCCGGACCACCCTCCAGCCCCATCCAGAGCTGCCCTTAGAGTCCTTATCCTCGTTTTCCCTTCGCACTCCTTCCATTTCACTCAAAGATGTCGAGTGTATGGATCGGCTAGTAATTCATCGTAATATGATATTCTCATTATTAATACCTACTTAAATATTCCGGAAGGAAAATTCATTTTCATGTAGGAAATATGTAGGTATAGAGGTATTTACGGACCCATTCCTACTCCTTCATTCTACTACGTGATTTTCCAATAATGGGATAATTATTGTTATGGAGGTTCCAATGTTGACTTAAAATTTTTTTTCTTTGGAATTTAGGCGATTTCTAAATAAATTTTAGTTCTGGATTTTGAGTTTTTGTCCAATTCTTAATTTCTCGCGGGGAAATTTCTTGACTTCATAAATTGGTTTTACGGCATAATTTTGATGGACGGGTACTTCAAAATTATTTTCAGTTATTTGTAGTTTTTCAATAATAATTATTGAATAATTATTATTGAAATATATAAATAAATAATTAATTATATAGTCAATAATTATAGTAATCTTTTTGACAATAATAATTATTGAAAAAAAGAATTCAATTATTGAAAATTATTATCTTAGTAGGTACCTACCTAAGTAAGTTTTCGACTCAATCAATGAAGTCATGGGCTAATTCAGCTCCCGATCTATACTGTCAGTATTCATTAGTTTACCTTAACCTCCTCCGTTTGCGCCTAGCTAGAGCCCTTCAAGTCCCGGACTCATCGTATCGCAACATCCCCCGCCCCCTTCCAGCACACCAGATTGCCGCCCCCGAGCTTTGCCACCGACTTCCTCTTACCGCTTCTCCTTTGCAAAACTCCCAAACGTTGTCAATACCAAGGAAGAAAACCCCCCACTTACCGCCTCGTGGCGTAAGGATCCTCCCTCTCAACACAACCGATCCCTCTCTATCACCCGGGGTAACCCCCCGCGTCAAGGATCTTGGAGCAACCCCCGAACCGACCCACATTTCCTTTCAACCGCTCTCATCTCGCCGTCAAGCGATCAAAAGATCCGCTCTCCCATATGGCGGATCGTATTATATAGTACTACTAGTACTATATAGTACCCAACCCGGGCCCTTAGATCTAGATCTTAGATCTTTTTTTTGCAAATCATGAGATAAGTTGAATAGACTCGCTACAGTCCGCCGTCGGCTTGTAAAATGTTGTAAGTTGTGAAGCCAGGAAATAGACAATTAAAATGGAACGGGGGATGTTCCAGGACCCTGGATTTATAGTCAATTTTATTTTAATTTTTGGTGTTTGTATTTTATTCCTCCGAAATTATTATTATTATTATTTTTATTTTTTATTTCTGTCTGTTGTATTTTTAATAAAATGAAATTAGTTGTTAAATTAAAGTAATTAAACTAGGCCGTAAGTTAAGTTCAATTAATTATGTTATTATATTAGGTACAACCTAAGGGCTCCTGAGGCCTATGTAAATGGGTACCGATAAAAATGTGGTTACCTTGTAAAATGGGGGGTAGTAGATGTTGTCAGGGTGGATGTGGACATGAATAATCCAAGTTTGTGACCTCGGAAGCCGACTAGAACAGTCTCAAAAACACGAAAAACCACGATTTTTTCACACGTTTTGCCCGATTTCGACCCTGAAGGACCACTTTTTCTATACAAACCTGTACATCTTTTTTTAGAAGACATCATTTAGATCAATTCGAGACCGGATTGGTTTCCCTAGCATTCATAGATCCCGAGATACAGCTGCTCGAAATTTAGAAAATTTCCCATATTTGGCCAATTCTTGCATTTTTTTCACTCGGCAAAATTGTATGATCATTTCTATTGTCATATAAACTAACCCAGAAGCCTCAGAGGACCTGAGAGGGTACTCCCACAACCCCCCTACTACTACTACCAATGATATATACCTCTGGTAGTAGGTATATATCATTACTACGACTAATATTGATTTAAAAGTGATGAAAGAAGACTTATTGTATTAGTAGTAGGTTATATTACATACCTACATAATATGTAGGTATGTAATATAACCTACAATTATATTATAATGGGCTCTGACACCGCTCGGTAAGCAAAAACCCACGTTTTTCAGAACGTTGTCGGCTGTAGCTCAGAAACTATTGGTCCGATTCCAAATTTCTTTTTTTCTCGTAAAAGCTGATTGAATTCCCCATTGCAGCTATTCGCTGTGAAATTTTGATATGAGCTTTAATAAGGGAGGGGCGGGCGCGGCAAAAAATTGACAAATTTTGAAAAAAAAATTGTTTCTTTGCCCATTTTTGCCCATAACTCGGGAACGGTTTGTCCGAACTTACTTATCTTTTTTTCTGGTGAAAGCCGATCAAATTTAATGTAAGGGGCGGTACAATAATGTACATTAATGTAGACATGGAATTCCATCTCTATTGAAACAACAAGTGCCATTAGTATTCGTCGGAAAGAGTGGAAACAATTCATTTGACCATCTACAACCACT
Organism: Pilophorus perplexus; assembly: GCA_955831195.1. NCBI lineage: Eukaryota > Metazoa > Arthropoda > Insecta > Hemiptera > Miridae > Pilophorus > Pilophorus perplexus. Next base: position 24,361,084 of record OY037010.1, read on the forward strand.
GGTTGCAGGTCCCCAGATCCCATACACAAATTTTACCTTAAGGTAGATATACAGGTCCAACACTATAGTGTATACATACTATATTATAGTGTAGGTACCTATATAGAGTTTTTTTTCGATTAACGATTACATATATGTCAGCTTCCTCCAGAAGTTCAAATAGGTAGTGCTTTCGAAGCATGATGTTACAATCAACGAAGCTAGACAATGGAAAGACTAAAATTTGGTCTTCTCTCTGAAAAATGTCTTTCTACCAAATTAAATTCTGAGCAGTCGTGTTGTTGTTTATAGATGGTATGCCCGCCATGAATAAAACTGAGACAAGAAAATGTTTAAAACTATTATCGTCCTTATCAGTAACCAGTTACCATGACAACTATTCAAACATCAACAAACAGTTTTCACAGTTGACTGCATTTCCGCATGAAGTTTTCTATCATCATGATGATCATGTGAAATTTACGAATTGATGACACGAAATGGACGAGATCCAACCATCGCGGACGTTTGCGTTCATTTCTACCAGCCAACGTTTGTTCGGATATGTTTTATGATGACGCTGTGGTAGGTAAAGAGACACCAGTGTCATGAGAAAATGGGACAAATCGATTTGGAGAGTATACTACGGCTTCGCCCACAAGATCTTGGTCAGGAACAGAAAGATGACATATTTGAACAACTCTCGGAACTTCAGGTTAGAACTTCAATTAACTAAACTAAACTTGAAAAACACGATTTTTTTTTTTTTTTTAATTTTTTTATCCTGTTGGATATCTTATTTGGGGGCATCTTTCTATCTAGGATGAACCTGAGGGTCTCGATCAGGACAGTCTTGTATCGTTATTTGCCATCGCCAAAGAAATATTGCTATACAAAGGCCAACAGGTAATATGGTACTTTCATTTCAACCTACACTGCTGTGATAGTTAATCTACCTATCTTCCCAAAGTGCACTAATATGTGTTTTTTTTTTTAATGTGCCATCTTAAAGGTGGAAACGCTTTTGGGAGAGCTTGACGTGTTGGCAACTTCACAAGGTATATGTCACAACATGGATGCAACTTTTTTCTAACGTTTTAAAACAGCATATCCAAGAAGGTCCTGCGTTGTTTTAGGAGGCAGCGTAGATAGAGAAGAGCTCGTCAAGGTGACGAGGCAGGCAGAACAACTTGTTGAAGAGCTGCAGCAAAAAGAGAAAGAACTACTCGGCGAAAAACAACAAGTTGAAAAACTCTTGAAGGATGTTGGGGAACTTCAAAAAGAGAAAAACGAGCTGAGGCGGGAAATTATTCTCATACAAAATGAAGCTCAAAGTGGAACGGTGCAGACCTCTTTGGAGGAAGAACCGATCGAGAATGTGTCCCTTCTTAAAGACACAATTCAGAGTAAAAACAAGCACATCTTGCAGCTTCTATCGGATATCGAGGTAGGTATATGAGTAGCCTAATCGAGGCGCCAGCTGGAAAAAAGGGCCTTCAGCGCTAAAAGGCCCTTTTGGTTTATTATTCAGGGAATAAGATGACATTGGGTATATTCCAAAACAAAAATTTCCGTCCGCCATCCGAGCCAGTAGGCAGTAGGAATTTGTTAAAAATTCTGAAATTCTGCACCCACTCTCCCTTGCACCCAGTCTCCCAACCCTTCAAACCCCCCTTAGGAAGCCCTTTTTAAAGGCACAATTAGGCGGAGAACCGAGTATATTGTCAAAATTTGACAATTATAATTATTAAATTATTTAATTATTACAATTAATTATTAAATTATTTAATAATTTAATTAGGTATGTAGTATTATTGAGGATTGAAAAAACACAGGTTTCTTCCATGACGAATCACACAATATTAGCAGTGAATAATCATCGAGTGGAAATAGGTCTTAAATTTTGATTTTTGCAAACTCGATTTTCGAGTTCATACAGTAAAATTTACTGTATGAACTCGAAAATCATATAATTATTATCATTTAATGATATATTAAGGTGTCATTTCGGTTAAAGAAAGACCTCATCAAGGGAAAACTTTGAAGGAGGATATCTCAAAACGCAAATCTTGCAGGTGCGCCCTTTTTCCAACTGGCGCCTCATTTCCTTTGCGAGTGAAGTAAATTTTAAAATACAATCTTCACGGTTCAATACACATTCTTAACAGAACATGCTTATTGACTAGTTCCATTTGCATTAATTTCTTTTATAGGTACTGGAGAAAGAAAATCAAATGCTCAACACCAAACTTAATGCAGCTCGCAGAGACATTTCTGAAGCCACAACCCTTCAAACCAAATTATCGGGGGAAAACATCTCTTTGAGAGAAGCTAACTACCAGTTTCAAGGTAGAAAAAATATAAATACAAAAATTCGTTGTCGTTGAAAATCCTGATCGACGTTTCTTTTCAGAGAAAATCGCCACTATCGAAGAACGTAATGCCGGTTTGACTTCACAAGTTTCTGAACTTGTGGCGGAAAAGAACAAGAAAGACGCCCATCTTGACCAGCTCATCGATGATTTGGAAGAGCGTATTGTCAAATGGCAGGTGAGAAAATGCTTGGGGTTTGGGCCCTTTTGCGGGTGTATTTTTCTACACATGATGCGACCGAACTTTTTCTTTACTCAGGAAGTGTTCGTGCTGAAAGAAAACGAAGTTTCTGAACTCAAAGCCAGATTGGCAGAGGTCACTCAGAGCCCCAACTCCAGGCCTTCGTCGCAGTTTGCCACAAACTACACTATATTAAACAAAGTATGATGTTCAACATAAGTATTCATGTGGATTTGTCTTTGAATGAACCAAATTTTCCATTTTTAATTATTTCAGACGATTGAACAACAAGAAGACATGATTGAAAATTTGAGGAGTCAATTAAAACAAGCCAGCGAGGATTTGACTAAGAGCTCTGCTGAAATGATGAACTACAAAAATAAAATTGAAAAGTATACAAATAATGTTTAGTTTGTTTGTAATTAGTGATACGTAACTAAAGTTAATCTTAATTCTGTATCTATTTCAGAGAAATCGAAGGAGAAGGGCATGAGACTCTCATAGAACTTCGTGAAGAGCTGGACAAAGCCAAAGCACAGATAGTTTTTCTCCAAGAAAAAGCTAACGATGCCGAACAGGATGCACAATTCAGAGCAGAAGAGGTGAGAACGAATCTTACTCCCCTGATGTGCTTCTAATGAGAAGCAATGATTATCTTCCGATTAGACACCATTTAATGTTGGTGCGGTTTAATTTTTTAGATGACTGAACTGATAATTCAACTGAGAGAATACGAAGATGGCGTTTACGGCTTGCCAGAGGCTCGTAAAGAGGTGAAAGATCTGAAGAAGCAAGTCGAGTCTCGGGACAGGCAGATTATCAATCTGGTACAACAACTGAATGAAATCAACCTCAAGGAAAGCGGCGAACAAATTGTTGTTGGCAGGTGAGTTTATGACGTATTGTACTGTACAGCGTCCTGGTTGGGGTGATTTAGCCTGACTGCGCACAATCTGGGACCTGACTGGTCATGGTGTTTCACTTTCTGTTCACAGTGATAGATTCCACGAATTTATGGAAGAGGAGGATAAACTTGGCACGCTGGATATGAAATCCCAGCTCACTCAAATTCAGCAGACAGCCATCAACTTGAGTGTTCAAGTAAGCATCATGATGCATGCAGGCACTCCTAACTTTACATTGGTCGGCGTTGACACAAGCTTTCTTTGCAGAATTTTGATTTAAGAGCCAAAGTTTTGAAATTGACTGAGGAGCTGAGGACGTTCAAAACTGGTGAGGCAGTGCAACCTTTGCAACAGGGTTCGTCTCGAGGAGCCTCCACAGAAACAATAAACGTACCACAGAATGAACAAGGTACGCTCGTTGAGGAACGTAAATTCTTTCTCAATCAGGAATTCTGCTAGCAGTGGCCTTATAAGCACAGTGAGGGCACGTTTTGCACTCATACAAGCTCACGTAACAATTCCAAACCAGGCGACAGCCACTCTGAACACTTCCCAGGGCCGCCGAGAAAAAAAAGCGGGCCCGGGGCAAAACACATTGCTTGAGTTTCACATGGAAGACTACGTTGCCTGCCAAGTGGCAACTCGGCCTTTTTTATTTTTTTATTTTTTCCCCCCTTTTCCCTTTTTTCTTATTTTTCTAGGGCCCGCTGGGGCCCCATGTAAAAGTCCGGGCCCGGGGCAAAATGTCCCCTCTGCCCCCTCACGGTGGGCCTGGCACTTCTTGTTCATTACTGGAGTGGTTTTCGCCTTCCACTTTGCGCTACAATATCGGCCACTAACCGTTTTGATCTGGCCCGAGACTTCAAGTGATCTCACAGGGAATTCATTACTAAATTCGCCGCCGGAACTTTCAGATCCCATATTCACTATTGCTACTTTTATATTGCTTTAATGCTTTTTATTTCTAGGAGAAGATGAGGAGACGAAGGAGGACATGGAAAATAGAATGAAGATGGTAATTGAGGAAAACGAAGCGCTCAGGAAGGGGTTGCACGAAATCATGGAGAGCATCAAGAGCCAAGAGGGTAAGATCACAAAAGTTGCACGACGCACCTGGAGATATTTTTCCGCCATAATACCACTTTAAATGTCAGAATTTCCAGCATCCACCAGAGTTCACATAGAATCCGAAACGCTTGAGCGCCTCTTGGAGATGCTCGATTCTCGCCATATCAGCGGATGGTACCATCCGGCAATGAGGCTTCAAGCTGCTCTTAACAAATTACAAGGAAGCAACGACGCTCTCAGACAAGAACTAAAAGAATCCAGGTACGAGCGGGAACAAAATTTGGGTAAGACTCGAAGGCGAGCACGGGGTGACAGTGGCCACTTTTTACTCATATTGAAATCCACGATTATATCATGCCAATTTTTTTACCATTGTCTCCCACCCAGTTGAAATAATCAATTCTGAATTAGAGTGAGGAATGGGTATCTCGGCGAATGAGGGGGGGGGGGGGGGGCTCTCTCATTGGTTGTTCGTCGGCAGGGACGAAAAATAGAAAGTGTGCTAAAAAAATTTATTATTTTTCGGTTTTGTTATGTTGTTGTCCATGAATACAGCCTGTCCCTGCCAACAAACAACCAATAAGAGAGCCCGTCGTTCCCCTTTCCACCGAGATACACATTCCCCTCTCTAATTCAAAATTGAAAATTTCGAAAGTGTCCTGGAAATTTGAATTAAATTATAGGAGCCCAAAACTCAATACTACTGCTAAAAATTTTGAAGTTTTTTAAAAAAAAAGTGTTAGCCGAAATGCGGTTCCCTAGCCCATTCTTAAATAAAATTTATTTAAGCACTAAGCACAAAATGTTATTCATTCTTGAAAAACAGGTAAATATGTATACAAAATTAATACTGTCAACTTTCAAATGCATTTTCACAGCTTCAGGAACAGTTTTTTAAGTCTTGAATAATCTCAATTTAAGGTTGCTATGGTGGCCATCTGAAATAGTTAGGCTGACCACAATCTCCCCCGTAGTAAAATTTTCCAAAACACTGATAATGTGACCTAAAAAATACAAGAATTGTAAAACTTTATGTAATGAGCTCACCAATGGGTTGAAGTACAACACAATGAAACTTAATGCAGACGATTTCGCCAAAAAAACACGCCCTCCAGGCGATCCGAAGCTATGGCCCAAAATTGCTCTAGCACACTACAAAAACATCATCACTGCTTATCAAAAAGGATTTAATTCTTATCAGAACTTACTGCAGGCTTGAACTTCAAAGATGAGTTTGATCTAATTCCGCACTTGCAACAATGAACACATCGGCAAAAACTTCCAGTGTTCACTTTCACATCCTGCTCCCCGGCACCTTGTTTGGCGTTCTTAATTCACTCCTATTTTCTTTAGGTTTAGGGAAAGCTACTTTCAAGCAGAATTGCAAACGGCATTTTTGAAAATTGGGGAACTTGAAGAAAAATCTAAAGTCACTCAAATGGTTGAAGCAGAAAAGCCTCCAGTACCGGCTCCTCGCAAAAAATCAGTAAGCGTAAAAAAATCATAGAGTACCAATCAGGTATGATTCTAGTGGCTGTATTACGTGGTTGTGTTTTAGACGGCCAGCACTGCAGGTGAGGGCCAACTAGCGAACGAAGGCAAAGATGGTGAACTAGACGCAAAAGAAGACACAGACATTGATTCGTCTTATGCTAAAAAAACGTCCCAACCTGACGCCTCCGAATCTGATTCGCCGCAAGGCAAACGGGACAAAAATCGCTCTTCGGGGGACAAATCCGGGAAAAGTTCCAAGTCTTCGAGTCGGAAGAGCAGCGCTAGGAGTGAAAGAGGGAGTCCCGAAAAACCCAAATCACCTCCTACTTCTGATCATTCGGTTGCAGACCCCCAAAAACTGCCTGTTGAGAAGGTGGAGAGGGCTACTCAGCAACGGACGGAATCAGTGTCCAACTCCACTCAAACAGACATCACGTTGAACGATCAGATCAAATCACCTCAGAAACCCATTTTGTAAGTGAATCCTTGAAATGGTATGTTTTGGTTTCTGTCTTGTAGTTGCGTCGCTGACAGATTAGGCTTGTTTCTCACTTTAACTCATAAACCTACAATTGATTTTCAGAAGCAGGCAAGCCAGTGTCCGAGACACTGCTGAAAGTCCGATTGAATTGCTCTCTCCGCGGCCTCCTTTGTAAGCGTCCGTTTTTTAAAATTTGCTAACATTTGGCGTTAAACAGTTCTGAAATTTCATGATGCTTTTCTATAATATAGATAATATAATATTATAATATAATATAATATTATGTGGTATCTATAAATTCGACTTATAGGAGCCGCCAAACTAGCGTAACAGACAATAAGATGTCAGGGATAGGTCGCGAATCAGCCGTCGACCTCACGTTGGATTCGAACTTGACCGAAGCTGAAAAGAGGCAAGCAGACACTTTCCAAGCAATGTTGCAAAACAAGTGCGACGAACTTCGATCCGAATTTGCCGACATCAGAGCCACAACGGAACAGGCGCTTACTGACATGAGTTCTACTAAGGTTAATTCTTTGTGGATGCTAAAAACGCATTGCATTAAAAATGGGTTACGATTCACTCCATATTGGAACGTAATACATTGGTTTTGGATATATGTTGTAGGACGCTTTGTTCAAAGAAATCAAAAGCACCATCGTCAGGATATCAGACGAGGTTGATGCGATGAAAAAGCAACCCCGTCAGGTTCAGATATCAACTCCAGATTTGGTGAGTCTTTCGTGTGTCACCTATTATAGCAATATTCTTGTGGGAGACCTATAATAGGTCTCCCACAAGAATATTGCTCTCCGACCCTGAGCTCTGGTGGCTCCAAAAGGAAACACCTATGTGGCAACCTGAGCACCACTAAAGGGGATTTTCAGTTTTTCTATTGGCTACATTGTCGCAGCGTGCTCGCCGTTGTTTCGTTTTCATCTCTCCATTGTCTTGTGATTTTGTGAGGATGATATTTCTTACGATGAACCTTATTCTTCATAATAACTGCTCATCGACAAAACTAAAATAAAAGTCGGTAGGTTCTTTTCAATCATGTGATTTTCAACGTTCTCCTTTTAATGAAAGCATTTGAGGGGGGAAGAAGAGCAGTGTTGCCACTTGGAAGGAAAAAACGTGATAGAAGGGGGAAATTTCTTGGGAACGGTAGTCATATCTGAATGAAACTAAAAAATACAATAAACTTACAAAACACATATAAAAAAAGACTGACAAAAGACTTGTACTGATGATGGTCTAATCAACCGAAACGCGTCTACAATTAATATTTATATTTTTATCGTGGAAATAGACTACTTCGTCTTAATTCGTCTTTTTTCAAAGATGGATTCCCACTATCTCGCCGCATCCACCTTACATTATACCAAATTAATACTTAAACAAAACTACTTTAAATTTAATAATACTATATACAAACCGCAAGATGGATTAGGGATGGGTAATACTGGGGCTACTTTATCCATACCTACTGACTAAAATATTCCTACCACATTACGAAGACATATATAACTGTGTCTGCTTACTTACTAACTAATTCTTCTTCAAATTTGTGTGCAGTGTATTTTTTTCTTAGAAAATGCCCTTTTATTTTTCTATTAGAAGGAATCATGCGTTTTCGCCCTCTAAAAGCGAGGATCTACGCCTTCTCTTCTACTTCCCCCTTAAGCTCATGTTGATTGTTCTCGGGTCTGTTTCCAGGGAATGAAGGCTTGGCAAGCGCAGGAGATGAAACTGAACAGCTACGGTTTGAAATTGGACGAACTCCGAAAAAGTCTTTTGACCAAAGAAACGGTGATATCGGCTATGGAGGGTCGGATACGAGAGCTCCAATCCAAATTGGACAGTAAATCTGACACCGACCGGGACCCCAGTGACAAGCGGGTTGTTGGGTTGGAGGTAAACCGGCAACATGTTGTCGTAGTAATCCGTGCTAGAAGCAAGCATGCACCTTTCGCGCCTGAAGACGTTTTGGAATAGATGAAGAAGCATTTTGTCTTTGAACGACTTTATTTGGTGATTTTAGGAATCCGTTAAAAGCCTTCAGGCCATGTTGAAGCAGAAGGAAGATGTCATAGCGAGTTATCAGCAGCTCATCAAAGAGAATGGAGACGAGTACAATAAACTGTTAGCCCAATACAGACAATTAGAAGCGACCAGCGCATCAGCTGTAAACAGGTAGGTGTTGCTGTAAAAACAACAATTACGAATATTGTCAATAATTGACAATTATTGTTTCATTTTATCAAATTATCGGTACTTTTCAGAGTCGCCGTTGCTGACACGCAAGCTGTTGGCGTGCTTATGGAAAAATGGCTTACGAGAGTTCACCATCTTGAAGAGGACATCCGGGAAATGGCAGCTCAGCTTGCCGACTCCTCTGCTGCACTAGACCAAGCCAAAAAGGATGCTGATAGATGGAAAGAAGAGGCCCTGAGGTAAGATTAGAGATCCTGGTATTACGTGTTAGCCTCTCCCACAGACGAGTCATCGCGATTGTATTGATTTCCAGGGTAAAGGAAAGGCTCAACGACGAGCCAGAAAGAGAGCTCGCTCGGAAGGCACAAGAAATCGAAGAGCTTCGGCTCCATTTAAAAGATGTGAAGGTTAGATAATCCTTTTTACACGAATCCTTAAATTGGGCTGGCGATATATTATATTTCATAATATGAAATGAATGATATTATCATACAGGCTCACACAGAAGCAGAATCTCGTTTGAAGTTGCACCAAGAAACCAACAAACTGAGAAGGAGGGAAGAGAATTTCAAGAGTAGAGAGAGAGAATTTGAAGCCGAAATAAATCGCCTGAAACATCAACTTGCCATTAGGTGAACATCCGCACTAACATTTCAAGAGGACTGTGTTTTTAGTCGTAATATTTTTAAAACGTATGTCTGTGAAAGTTATAAAATATGTAGGCTCATGACCTTTGAGCAGTTCTGGCATTAGATGATTTTTTTTTTAGTGGCAAAAACTGTCGCAAGTAGGCTAAACGTTCTGCAGATGTGTCCGAAATTTGGACTCCTGTATGGGTATCTGCCATACGTTTAGGTCTCTCAAACTTTAAATGGGAAGGAATGAATGGATGGGGTTTTCCTACTGGCTCCTGCCTTTCTGGTCCAACGGGTGTCGTTGGATCTGGTGCAAATGGGCACACTTGCGCCCAACTTTCTTATTTAAAATGTTAACCTGCAATTTTCTTACTGAATCACTGATCTAAATTGAAATTCCATGTGGCTCCTTCAGTTTTTACCATCGAAAATTCAAATGCACGCTGAGATAAGAGGTGATAACTGCGACCAAAATCTGCCACTGCGCTGCGCTACTTTCAACGACCTTTTCGAAGATTCAATGCTCTAGGGCCTAGACTTCCGGGGGCTGGACTTCCTGATGTCCAGGACTGAAGCATGAATTTGTGATTGTTGATTTTCACTTATTTCATTAATAAATAAGTGAAAATCAACAACAACGCGAAGAGTTCGTGCTTCGGTCCTGGACATCAGGAAGTCCAGCCCCGTCCTCCAGTCCCAAGTTTCTCAACTTCTGCCGAGCTCCTCTCAGCCGAAGGGAAACTGCCCTTATGATGGCGAACTGGCCTCGAACTCGAGCCCACCCGACCACTTGGGAGTACGGTCTTTCACTTCTCCGCCAGTTTGTAGGCTGCTCTCCTGAGGAAGGCATCGAATTCGCAGTGGAGGGCACCATCGCATGAACAAACCAGAGGTGTGAATGACCCTCTGAGATCTTTGGCCGCTCGGTCATACTTTCTACGCTTTTCATTGTCAGCACTCTGGGCGATTTGCGGCCACTCCTGGGAAAGATGAGAGGCAGCGTCAGCATTTACAATGCGATTATCAATCAACGCTGGACTCCCACCTTCCGATACACCGTTTATATGTATGTCGGCCACTAGAGCACTATGACGCTGAGATAAGAGGTGATAACTAGGTACCTACCAAAAACTGCCACTTCACTGCGCTACTTTCATCGACCTTTTCGAAGATATGATCTCTAGGCTCATGGTAAATCGAATCATGGAAAGCGGCAGAGTGTTTGCTCATTGGTTTTTGAAACTGATTGATGATTCATTGTCGACTACCAGAGACCATGAAGACCCTCTACTATTAATACACACTGATTTCAGAACTTCGAAGGGGTCAGCTAAGTGTGTCAAGAAGGAAATGGTGATGGCTGACCGGATTAAAGAATTGGAAGAAGAAATTGAAATGATGAAACAAAGGGAAAGAAATCAAATACAGATGAGGCGGGACAGGGTGAGTTCAGGTGCTGCCGCTACTGAGAAAATTTGAAACATTGGCATTATTTTCGATTTCGTTGTAGTGTGCTGATGAGGTGGCTAAATGGGAAGAACGTAAAAGACTTCAGTCAACGAATGAGCGGCTCAAGTCGGACTTGAAAGAGAAATGTGTACAGATTGAACTATTCGAAGGGCAAGTGACGCGACTCAAGCAGATCATTTCTAGAATGGAACGGGAGAGGATCACTTTGCAACGGCGGCTGAAAATGAGTGAAGGTGAGTTATCAAGTTATTTTTGAAAGTTTTCTGCACTGTTTGACTAGCATAGTACGCCAGTATATTATGATTTCCTGTTTTAATACACTTCAGGGATGTTAGCCAAAAACGTGCTGAATTTAAAAGATTTCGAAGATAATCGACTGACTGAGTCGAGACTTGGCGTTAGCCCGTCTCCGATTCTCCACGCGTCCCGGTCCCAGACGGAGTCGCCCTGCAGTGACGCCGAGTCGTCAAAAGTGTTGAGCAAGCGGGATCTGATCAAAGCTGTCACGGCGCTGAAGAAAGTCATTGCCCGGTTGAGAGCGGAAAAGGAGAATTTCGTTCACAAGGATTACGTGGAGCAACTGAGGAAAGAGTTGAGGAAAATGGAGGAAAACTACATGGACGCCGTCGAGAGGGGGCTCTCGTTGGAAGAACAGCTCCGGGACAAACTGTGCAGCCAGACTTATGTTGGTAAGAGTTGGGTATGAAAGTGATTGGGAACGAGTGTGTTGGTTATGGTGAGGTGGGGGAAGTGCCATAATGGGACAAGTGCGTAAGTGGGATGTAAAAATGCCACTTAGAACAATGTCCACTGGACGCCATCTAGTGGCTACGTTTAAAATCATTTGCCTGACATTAATTATCCACCAGATGGTGTCAACGCAAATGGTAACCTGGCTGGAAAGTTATTAAGTACAATGTACTTATTGTGCCATTTCACTTAGCTGCTCTGTGAGTTTATATCTTATTTTAAATTTTCAAATCGCAGAAGAATCATTGAGAGATTTCCTTTTTTGCTCTTCTCTGGTGAAACCAGAATAAGCGTTTCAAAGATTGAACAGGCCAGTTATGCATTTAACCCACTTTGATGCATAAGTGGGATTTGGACAGCCATTTCGGTCGCAATGCTCACAATTGACAAGGGTGCCAAAAATCAATACGCCGAAAAACTAGGAATTCAGAGGTACCCAGGGCAAAAATAGAAATTGGCGTAACGTCAACGGCTGATTTTTGAAGTTGGAGTTTACAAACCATACCGAACACTTCCCCCATCGTACCTTATAAAATTTTCAACTCTGCATTTTTCTCCAGTAGGTACCAGGGACGACGAAGCGAGCAATGCGTTCTTGCGGGAGCAGTTGGTCCAAAAGTGTGAACTTCTGGGCAAAGTCAAAGTCCTCCTACAAAGAGCGATGGTTCGGGAGAAACAACTCATCCACCAGGTTTGTTCATTTAAATACCAAACCCCGCCTCGCGACTAGTACTTGTAGTACACATATTTAACCGCTCTCGTTTCAGGTGACCGTCTTGGAGAAGCTGGTTCCTCCAGATAAAATCGCCACTCTTCGGCTACAGACTGAATCATCAACACCTTCAGACATTCAATAATGCTCTCCACATTGCACGCTTCATTTTTCCCTACGACGCCTTTTATCCATTCACCAATATTCATTTATTTATCCCTTCACAGGACATGAGTTTTAATTTTTCATTTTTTCATTTTTTAAAATTATACCTGTTTTCAACACTTTTTAAAATTTATTTTCATAAAATTCTCTTAGAAAAAGCTCACCTATCACGGCGACCGTAGAATTAAACATTTTTAAACATTTTAGTGGATTAGTATAATCATCGTATTTTGGCAGTAATATTCTTCATGCTCAAAAATAGTCTGTGATCGCTTGAGGTAGCGTTTAATTTTGGTATGCAATTATTACTAAGTCCGCGTTGACTCAACTGTTGAGAGACTAGTTTCTACCTTGATGAGAGCATTCATCCATCTTCTAGGTAGGGTGATGACGTAGGTATGGGAATTGATCAATCTAAGGCTGTGGAACGCGTTCAGCATCTGTTATGTGCGTTCTCTTTGATTCTCAATAAGTTATGTGGACTATTTTGTCCTTGTTGGTTCTCAAGCGAAATTTTTCAGAGCATCATACTATTATCTCGAATCACGTCCACTTCCCCTGGTAGATAGATTAATCAGTGGGTATACGTTTCGAAGGTGACCGGGAGGGAGGGGGGATAACGATGTCTAATTTCTACTAGGTGAATAAATACAGGGAATAAAATTGTCCACTCTGCTGACCCTACAGACGGCTGAGGGGGCTTTTTGTAGGCCACTGGCGGAATTCGCGCCCTTTGGGGCAGAATCCAAAACCCCCAAAATCGTCAGTGCTTGTGGAGCCTTTGAGGGACAATTTTTTCAAAGTAAGATTATACTACTAAAGCGAGGAAAAAAATTCTAATTGGTTATAAAGGTCTCTAAGGCTAAGAAGTGCGACAGTGGGGGAAAAAAAAAAAAAAAAAAAAAAAAATCTAGATGGATTACCTACTTCATTACGAACTTCAAAATGAAAAATAAGTATGACTTCCGACGAGTTCCACCATGGGGTTGGTTCCATCGTTTTCCTCGCATATTCAGCTATAAGAAACCGTCGGAAACAGTTGCTGAAAGTTGCACACTCAAAAGAAACTGTAATTTGAAACAAAAGGTAAAGGTAAAACTGTAAAGGTGTAAACTGTGTAATCTCAATTAAGGTGTAGGGCTACGACCAAAGGAAGCACCCTGAAATTTGCTTGGCGGGGCTTTTCAGGTTCTGCCCCAATGTGCCCCGTCTCACTAGATGCAAGTAGGACGACACTATTTCAATTTGCAGTACCTAGTTAGAAGTAATTTTGGCTCCTCATTATATGAACGTTCGAGTCTATGGATGGAAAGTCGTTCGCATGGGAATCCCCTTCAATTTCAATATTTCGAATCTACAAATTGTAGACTACAATAATTGTAGATTCGAAATATTGAAATTGAAGGGGATTGAATTATTCAAAAGGTACAATAATTGAAATTATCTCAATGGATGATGAAGCAGTTTCCTCAAGATTGCAGTTTAAAAAAGCTGAAAATTTTACACAAGGGTGCATTATTCTTTGATATTTGTTAATTGTACAAAAATTAATTCTGTATCATCAAGAAAAAGAAAAAGAATAAAATGTCCGTACATTATGTTTCTTTGAAAGATGGATTATGAGTCAAAATTACCCGGAAAACGACACCTTATTTGACCTCTAAGAATCCTTCAAAAATCCCTTTTTGCACTCCAATGAATTCTCAAGGTGAAGTCGGATCGATCTGGGACCCCCAAAAATTAATTCTACGTCCGAAAATACTGAAAACGACACCCTACTCGACCCCATAGCCGAAACCCTTCAACGAAACGCCCTCCCGTAGCCCCACAGAGCCGGGTTTGGGCAATCGGGCTGAAAACCACAACTAGATGGTAAACTTATCAGGGGCCTCAAACCTATCCAGTACACAATGGGGGCTCTGTGGAGCTAAAAAAAAAAGGGCAACATGAGGGGTTATTTAAGGTCTTTGGCCATGGTGGGGAGTCGTTTTCGAAGTATTTTTGGACGTAGAGTCCATATATGGCGGTCTCAGACCCATCGGACTGCACCGTGGATGTGTGTGGCTTCTATAGGGCTACATACGTCCCTTTTGAAGGATGTCAGGAGGTAGAATGTCATTTTCTGAGTATTTTTGGGCGTAGAATCCATTTGTGTGCGCTCTTAACTGTTCAAACGCTACACACGTATACATTTTGTGATTTTTTTGGTGGTTTTCAATTAACCGACTTCTAAAACCAGACAGTGACGGCGATTTTTCCGAAGCCGCGGATTTTTGAAACTCAATTACAAGTAGGTATTTCCCTTTTAGACTTTCCCCTGGGGGTGTCATTCTGCCTTAATTCTTTTGATCCTGAAAAATGTGCCCAACGAGTTCCCAATCAGCATTTCCTAGTAGATACCTACACATGACCAGGAGAGGAGGCAGTTTTATCGTCTTCATGCGGTGTAAAATGAGGGCATCTACATGCAAAATTGTCGGTACCGGAGTGTTTGGGACATGAGTGAGAAAAAGTTTTTTTTTTCTCGAATTCAGCAAAATATAATAGATAACACTGAATTTACGAATTCAAACAACTTGAAAACAATTCAAACAATTGAATACTGAATTAGGTAGGTACGAATGATTTCCCACAAAAAAATTTTAAAAAACAGCTAAGTCGAGGTCCAAATTCTGGGGAAATGTGATGCAGAACAAACTATTCAGACGAAAACCACTATAATTGCATTTATATGCTCGATAAATCTAAATTCTGTTGGTCCAAGAGAGGTGAAAATACTACCAAAATGCTTCTCTCAATGTTCACTACATAGGAAAAAAAAAGCTAATATGCTGAATCCGAGCCCTAGTCATGACATAACTAAAAGAAAAAATTAAGGTCATAGCACAATTAAGCTATTTTTTCTAACAAATTTTAGCCCCGCAAACTGCGGTGACACACCTATGCAGGTAGCAAAACAGGTGCCGAAACAAAGAGAAAGCCAACATAAGCATCGTATTAAGGAAATAGGAAAGAGATAGTTACCGCTATTGTCTGCTTTCCCTAACAACTTGGGAAGTACGAATCAATACATTCGCTTTTCTCGTTTCAAAAAAGGTAAGTTTCGTTGCAGCGAGTGTAATGCACTTTTTGCGTATTGCTGTGGAGAAAGTTGGGCCCCCAGCTACTTATCTGCGATTATTGAAGTATCAGTTACGCGTATTACGAACACACGCTATAAACTCGAAATTGCTATGATTACATTAATTAATTTTCTTGATTTTGAATCCAGGACTCACAAGATATTCTGACCTCGAGATTTAGGTAGGTATCGTTCTTTACATATTGATTTTATTAAATATCGTTTTAGAGAATGAGTTCACTGATAGAGTCGTGGTTTTGAATCAACAGGCATTCACATGTTCTTCAGCTTTTCGATTTCCTCCTTGACCTTCTTAATTTCGCTTTGCAGATAAGTGATTCTTTCCTGCAAGTCTTCCTTTGCATCTCCTGCCAACGCTTCAATTTTTTTCAGTGACGCTTCTGCAAAATAGAAGGATTTTCTTTAGGGATAGGATCTCTTAGGGATAAAACTGAGTAATTCTACTCACCGAGTTCTCCCTTAGCATTTTGGTAGTACTGCTCAAGGCGGTCCAAAATAGCTTCCTTGTGTTCCTCCCATTCTTTCTTGAGCTCGTCGTCACTGAAACAGCAAACGCTGGCGATGCACACTCCTAAAATGAGAAGAGCAGTGAAATATTTCATGATGACTTCGTCAATATGACCGATTCATCTACTCGTGAATTTTATAGACAGCCTCCTCCCCTTCCCACTTAGTTGACATTCATTTGTTTCAATGCAAATTCATTTCTGAAAAATTTGTATTTGCCAGTACAGGTAGAATCAGATGGCTTCATCGATTATTGGTTCAGGTGCAGGAACGTACCTACGAAAGGTCGTTGATTTCATAGATTATCTGAAAATCAAAAAATACTCCCGTATATTATTGCGCACAGGCAATCTCATAATATGATACAGGATGTTATCCTGTAGGAAGTCCTAAAAACTTGGAAATTCGTCGTTAAATTCATAGTATTTGTCTAGAACACTCATGTGCTATTGGTCAAATACATGGTTTGGTTTTTATTTCATCCATCATCAATACTTTAATAATAATAATCCCCAACTAGGGCTTCCGATTGACTGTTTCAAATTTGAAAATATCGTCAAAGAATCAAAATTGTGAACATAAGTAAGCTAGAGATTTCTTTTTATATTAATATTTATTTAACTCGATTTTTATTCGATACTATCGGTGGCACAGAGTATTGATGCTTCAAGTACGATATATATTGGTATCGATATGTCATCCGCGAAACTATCAAACATCGATATATTGACTACTGGACCAGTAGTAGTACTGGTAGTCAATGGCCATCTCTAGCTGGCGCTGTAAGTACAGAATTTGCCCCCAGGTCTATGAATGAAATGAAAGGTAACAACTTGAATATGTTTATTAGCAATGAATCCTCACGGAAATTGTTTCCCACTTGAACATGCTTCAGAACAAAAGTGGAATTTTCAATCATTCTGTGATCAAAACTAATTTTCCATCTATTTTACCTAAAGGAAATTAATGTTACTTGACAGTGCCTCAAACACCCTCTCTCACTCTACCAGCACACTCGTACACACAAGCACCCCAAAGCTTTCTTTGTCAGCGATACAATTCAAAAGAGGTCAAGCGGAATCTAAGAGGACGTGGATTTCCCTCGGCGCTTCTGCCTATTCTACAACTCGATACCAAGTTTCACATGTACCATGTCAATGTCTATGCATGTCAGTTCCAATAAACCGGAGAAGGACTCAACTATGACGTAACGAGCCAAACGATAGACCAAAATCCTCTATGAAGCGGACAAAGAAAAAAGAAAAGAGAAAGAAAAAACACACAACAACCAAACGGAATTCCCGAAACACAATATTCAACCCTCCATGTTAGCAACGATCCTGTTCATTGAAATACATCACAACCATCAAGAACTATAAAGGCCTAAAGAAATGGATATTTAAAAAAGTTTAAATCCCTATCATGATAAATCTCTGACAAAAGCAACATTGGTGCACTACACTCTATATCAATCAGTAACAGCAATAGCATTATATTTTGTCGTACCCAAAACAATTCAAATTATAATGAAAATATAACCGTATTGAACGAATCATTTCCAGCCATTCAAAAAATATCTATTTACAGTAGGTCTACAATGCTTGTCAATAAACCGAGTCCACTATCAGCTCTAATGCGCGGTAAACAGGCGCTCTATTATGTACAAATTACAAAAGTGAAGTCTACACTAAATTTTAGAAGTTTCAATTTTAGTGGCTTTGTCACCAACCTATTTTTGGTTACCTTTGAATTACAATTAAGCTCGTAGAGAGCAGCGACCACCAACTCTTAATCTAAGTACCTACCTCTTGTCCAAAAGCTGGGGATGGTAACCACCCAGATTCGTCATTTGGTTCTATCGAGTTAGCAAGTATTTCAGTCAATAAAATAAACAGAGCTTCGGTATGAACGACTCCCCTGCATGAAAATGGGACACGGTTGCTCTCCAAGACTTACCAACGCCCCAAACGACCCATCAATCACGACGCCTAGTAAGTTCAAACTAGATTTCGAGCAATAAAAGAACCCTGAAGGAGAATCTACAACTTCCCCTGTTCCTCATTGGGAAGAAGAAGAGACGCCCTCAGATACATGCAGGTCGATTAATTTTAGTAACTAAAATAGTTGCAGTGCTCAGTAAAATTTTAAAAAAATCAATAAAGACAAACTTATCTGTAAATGCGAGGAAGCAATTTAGAGTAAGTCAAGAGCTTCACTTAATATAAAACCAATAACCATAACAACTTTGGTGACAGATAAAGAAAATTTTCAAGAACAAATCTTTATCGAAACTGAAGAACAACAAATCTAATCCTGGAGAGAGGTTTTCAGAGGAGAGTTGGGTGGTTTAGAATTTTCTTTGTCAATCGCTGAAGCTGGCTGTTTTGACTTTGCTCTCCCTCATTTTGTCGAGACTTTTCTGGAGGTCGAGTTGGCTGATAGGGCGGAGTTTTTCTTCGGGTTGGGGCTTGGCGGAATCATCTCCGGAACCTTTGGAGCTCGAAGGTTGCTCCGGGGGGACTGACCAGGTGAGGTTGTCACCGCTGCAAAGAAATGTAACCGATATGAGAAATGAACTGACCAAGTTGTACAACCTGAGAACCGTTACGTTAAGGTAGTAGAAGAAATGCTATTTCCTCTTATTACACATTTCCCTCAACGATAAATCCAAAATGTGTAAAATCCACAAGATTCGTGGATTGCGAGCAACGAAAATGTCTACTAATTGATCCTGATAGAAGCTAAGTTAGGAACCACTGCGCTAAAGGAAAAACCATCGTTAACCTCCCTTAATTCTAATACGCATGAACAGAAAGGCTGTGGAAGGATCGACTACAAAAAAGCAATTGAAATAAGGTGTGTTTTCGAAGAAACAACTGCTATGTATGTTGAGCAGTTCATGAAAATAACCACTTACTCAGATTCATCGTCTTTAGCAGGGCTGTGAACGAGGCGAAAGCATACGTAAGAGTCACAGAAATGATCAGGGTAATGTTGTACAAAGTTAAAATGGTAGAAATACAAAGCAGAACTCAGTTAGAACGATGTTCAACGTAGTCGGTGAGCACTCACTTCTTTTTCATGTATTCTCGCACACGGAACATGGACGCATGTCTGCACATTTCCTTCAAATCTGATCCGGAAAGTCCTTCTGCACCCGCAGCAACTTTGGCCAGGTCCACATCGTCCGACAGCTGCTCGCCGCTCATGATCAGTTTGAGGATGTCTTTCCTTTGGAGGAGATTCTGCGGAAAATTGTGCGTGAAAGTTAAAATTTCCCGAAATTTCTCTCCACGAGGGTGACATAGGTACGCCAAATGAAAGCGGTGGGTGACAACTTACCGGAAGAGGAACGTGGAATGATGCAGGCATGCGACGGAGGATGGCTTTGTCGAGGTCGTGAGGCCGGTTGGTGGCTCCCATTACAATGACTGTGCACGATGTGTCTGTGTTCAATCCATCCCACAAAGTCATGAACTGGGCTTTCATCATGGCCGTAGCCTCGTGGTCTTGTATGTTCCGGTTACGAAGGAAAGAATCTGCAAGCAAACGAAGTAGGTGAAGATGGTTTATCAAACAAGCTGTATATGGGCAATAATTGTTATCAAACACCATAAACCATAATTATTATCAAACTGCAAAACGTCAATCCATCTCACCAATTTCGTCGATGAAAATTATGCAGGGTTGAATTTTAACGGCGAGAGTGAAAACAGCGGAAGCGAGTTTCTGGCTTTCACCGTACCACTTGTCCGTAAGGATGGAGATGTCCAAATTGATGAAATGGCAACCAGCTTCCTTGGCGGTGGCTTTGGCTATCATTGTTTTGCCGCACCCTGGAGGCCCGTGAAGTAGAACACCTAAAGCGTAAGTTTGAAGAAATCAGTTAGAGGTATATGCACTACCAACAATTGATTTCAGGTGACCAATAATGGCCGAATCACATCAAGTTTTATACCTTTGGGAGGCTGAGTGAGGTTAGAATCACCAAACAGATCCTTCCTTTTGACAGGAAGGATCACCGTCTCCTTCATATCTTGTATGATGTTGCTAAGACCTCCGATGCTGTCCCAGGAAACAGTTATTTCCGAAGGATCGACAAGATGTGACGCTATCATCATTTCGTACTCAGTGAGCTGGAAAAGACAATGCTTTACTAAGGTTGCGAAGTGGTTGTTTGCCGACGGTGCAGAGGTATAATCCAATGAGGTGCCTGGGGAAAGAAAACGGCTCCTCTACTGATGATTGATAATTCGAATGTTCGAATGAACAATTTAGTACCGACATCGGCAAAGGAATCGTTTTGTCTCCCTAACCACCATTACTTAGGTTGAACAATAATTTTTCAATATTAAAATAAGGTTATTTATTAAACCGTGGGGTAAAGATTCACCAACACTCCAAACGGTGTTCTATAATAGGTACCTCCTTTCTTACCTCTCCTTACATTTTTTCTTTTTTTTACACAGGACAGGTGTGGGACCTCGAAAAAGTGGATTTTGCGTCCAAAATTACTCGGAAAACGACACCTTATTTGACGTACTGGGATCATTCAAAATCCCGTTTGTAGCCTCGTAAAAGCCCGTAGATCGTGACGGTGAAATCGGATAGTTGTGGGACCCCAAAAAATGGACCCCAATTCTACGTTCAAAAATACTTCGAAAACGACGCCCCACTAGATATCATACCCGAAAACCTGCAAACACCCCTCCCATAGTCCCCTTTTAAACCCATAGCGCCCCACGGGTGGGGACGATCGGGCTGAAAACCTCGCGGGCCCAACTAGACGATAAACCGAATATTTTGTCAAAATATCAGATTAAAAAAAAAAATCCTACTGCCAAAACGGCTCGGACGGCGGACGGACATTTCGTTTTTGGAATCTAGACATCTTGCAAGGTACAGAGCCGATCAGAATTTTTGACCTCCGTCGCGATTACATTATTCTTGGAATAATACACTTTTTCCATGAATAATAAATCAAAGGTGAAGCTGAAAGACAATTTTCTCAAAAACATGGCGTTAAAAAAAAAGAAGAAATTCAACTTAAGGGAATTTAGATTTAAATTCAACTTAAGGGAATTTAGATTTAAATTGTTAACGGAGGGTATGGAAGTGGGTTCCTTCCTGCACTTAGGCCTGTAGACCCGTTGTGCTAACTCTCAGAGTTACTACGGTAGGAGGTCTGTGCCCTTGAAAAGGTTCAATATCCATCGTCGGGTGATGGTCGTTCTCAAATTTATTACCCTTTATAACACTTCTCCTGTTTAATTGCTTCCTGACGCTCCCGTATATTGTGTATAATAATAAGCCCAGTTGTGTCCGCCGTAAATGGAGACATGCGTTCGCCCTTTCACGGTCTGGCCGTGCCATCATTGTGGGTCCATGCTGCTGGTGCGAAGTTCTTTCCCATCTCAGGTTGTGCTGTGTTCTCTGCCACTGGCAAACAACCACGGAAAAGCGTCCCCATGAAACCTAGTCAGGGTTTAGGTCCACAAAGGTCTCTGCCGGACCCCTGTCTGGCCAAAGCGACTACTTTTTCATTCCCTGATATGCCAGCGTGTCCAGGGAAGGCACGACGTTCCTAAGATTGACTCTTTGACAGTAGCACTGTTATAATCCTATACTACTACCATAGCCTCCAAACTTCTATTGGTTGTTAGTTGTAACATTAGGAAGCAGCCATGGCACCGTGGGAACCGTTTAGAGACGGCAGATGGAACCTGCGGTAGCGAGCCACTAAATTGTTTCTGGAGCCATTATTGTACCTTATAAGCTTAGCTAATTGATCCGAACATGGACATATCGTATTACGATGAGATTCTCTAAGATCGGGACTTCATAATTATCTTACTAGACAGACTCATATTATGAGATGAATATAAACTGAAATAAGGATTTATCAATGAACGAACCAGCATTTTCTCTACTTTACATCCACCTTGAAGAACGGAATGGAAACAAACAGTGTTAGCTATTTGAATATGTACTGCTGGAATATCCAAGTAATGGTCGACCAAGATCGTAGATAAAACAGTGAAATGGGTTAAAGCTATAACTCGTCCTATAGGATCCTAATCCCGAGACTACCGATGAGTTAATAAATTTTGGATCGATCTCCACAGCCTAGGGTTAAAGCTATCTTACGTCTTTTCTGTGCGAGAGCCCAAGTCGCCCCAACATCTGCTGAGCCTGAAATCAACACAAATTTATGATTAAGGCCAGAACGTGAAGTATTCAGTGTAGCAATATAAACAATCCTTACTTTGGAAGCGGCCTTTTTCTTTTGGCTGTTGGTAGGGTCGAGCTGTTTCATCATCCATTTGACTGCGAGGTACGTTGCGATGGAGAGTATCGACACCCTCAAAGCGACTTGAATCATTTCCGTTTTGTTAATGACGTCGCTCATTTTGGTCGTTAGTGTGAAAATGTGATTAGAGGAACGAACGGGATCCGTTCAACCGGCAATTTTGAGCTAAACGAGTTGAAAATTCACGTAAGTAAACCTCACACCCCGTTCCCAAGCTTGATGTGTGATGAACGTTTTCGTTGAAAATCGTAACCTTTCGGAAAATGTTATAACAGCATAACCTGAATATTGAGGGTGGTTGGCTTGTATGTCTTGTACAAAGAGCTGGCTGACACAAACTAGAATGTGGGTACTTTCCTAAAATGTTATTAAATTTTGTCGCATTATATTCCTTGTGCAATAATCGGGAGATTTTTGACTACATCGAGTAGAAAAAAACGGCTGCAAATTTTACCCAAGGGTTTATTAATAATAAAATTTATCAAAGAATAATATTCTTTGATGTACCTACGTAGGTTCATAATTAACTTAGGTAGCACTAATGCACAATAATTATTATTGTGCAAAAATTAATAATAGGTACCTAATTTTTCTTTTTTAGTATTTTCTGTACAATATTTGGACAGATGTGGGAGCTCGAATAATGGGTTAGGTATGCGACCAAAACTGATCGGAAAACGACACCATAAATCAGATTTTGATGTCGTAGGATCGATTCTTCAAAAGTTCGATTTGTACCCCTATAGATCCCACTGGAGAAATAGGATCGTTCTGGGGCCGGCGATCTTGGGATCCTCACCAGTTTATATATAACTATTTTATAACAATTTTTGCCGCAAAATGTATTCCTCCCTTCACCTGGTAAAAAGAACCCTAATATGTAGGGATCAATATTATCTTAAAGTTAGGCTGTTCAAATCCCTCATCCTACCAGGCATGACGTATGGTGAAATACCATAATAGACACCTGTATTGTTTGGACTCTCATTGGACAGCAACAGTACTCGTAAACTTACGTAAGGGTCTTGTGCTCAAACCAAGAGCACATGTGTCACAGCATGCCGACAAGGACATCGTGGATCTTGAGGATTTTAAACCCGCAGGAGTATCAGGTTCCAGAGTGCCTATTTGCTGGGTCCTTTAGGATACTTATGCTACCAGCTCAAGACCCCGCAACTCTTGATGCGCTCTCTGCTCTAAAAGATCGCTATCGGTTCACCCAGCATGATGTATCGTCCTACCCACCATGAAGACGGCTTCAATACGGCAGCAAGCTCATCAGCTGTACCCACCCGCATTCTTTTGTCCAAGATCCACACATAACATCTTCGGGAAGAGGGCATAGTTTTCTCACCGGTCGTGACAGCAATCGTGCAGGTCTTCCATCCAAATGACTAGTTCAGGATTGCCGGTGGGAGACTAGTATGGAACTCCCTTCCCATCGATTTTTGAGAATAAAGGACATCCAATTCAAATATAAGGACAAAAAAGGACACCAGATTACCATAATATGGTAATTTTTGGTCTCATATTATGAGAAAAAAAAATCTTTCTGTCCGAATGAATTCGAATTTTCTAGGATCATGCGGGAGACTCTGTATTAAACTTGAGAGCAGTTGTTCAGGCTTCCTGGACATTTAGGATGGTAAATCAAGAACATCTTCTAACGAATTTATAAAAACTAGTAGTTTGGTTTCAATGGAGCTGTATTACAAGTCACCGGCTGCATGCACAAAAGGGTAAACCCGAGCCCTGAAGTTGCACGACAGTTTGAGTACAATCGCAGTCTTGAGATGCTCCCGGTCTGGACAGGTTCTTCACCATAGCTCGTACTTTCTTCAACTCTTCAAGGCCAGCTTCCATCCGTTCCTGTAAACACCATCACTCAATGAATAACCCTGAAATCGTAATCTTTACAGCAATAACTAAATGGGCCAAAATTTACAGTGTGGGGATAGTGACAACTCTTACCGAGTACTAACTACTCGCGTTTTGGTCCATCACAAACCATGCCTACCTAATGAATTCAATTATGTAACGAAACTCATAGCCAACTGACTTCACCTCCGATAACTAGTTATCGTCACTCTGGGACAAGTCTACCTTAAAACATGTTGGAGGTTTTGGTTTCACTTGTTCAGGTTCGAGAGGTCCTGAAAGTTCGGCTGCTTCGTTATAATACTGTTTGCAGGGTTCTTTGCTCAACCTCATCAATTCTGCTGCTTTAAGTACTTCGCGGAGTCTCTTCAATTTGTCGAAGTCTTCGAACATTTTTATCTAGAAATGTTGGTAATCAAAAACCAATAGGCTCTATCAAGGGCCGTGTACCTACCCGAGGAGCTTAAGAAAGACAGTCAATTCACAAGTATATACCCTGTCCACTCTGTCGATAGCGTCAAGATGGAGTTTCCTATCGGCTTTCTGCAATTCTGCGTGGGTAAGATTGGCCAGAAGGATGTCCAACTTGTGAGGGGAGTGCAGAAGGCAGTTGGGGTCGGTTTCCTTCTTGAAACCGTTGAGGTTTCTCGACTGCCACCTCCACACGTCTCGACCTAACAGAGTGAGGAAAAAATTTTTTAAATTCTCCCAAAAAGTGCTGCACATAATATGTGCAGATATTATCCTTCTGAAAGTAGTATCACTCACACATGTCATTGATGTCCCTGATAGCCACCCAATCCAGCTCCTTTTCGGCTAACCTCGCATTACAGTAAGACGCAGCAATATCTCCAGGTCTTCGCCCGACGATTTCGTACGGAATATCACGGCCGCTGGCTTCTTTAAACGCCCGAATTACCTTAAAATGGTGGGGAAAAAAGAGGTCAAGAAAAAAGCTAGAGAAAAGACGTTAACCTTACAAAATGATGAATTAACTTACGTCCAGGACACTGTAGCCTTTCCCCGTACCCAAATTATAAGCTTTGAAACCCGTGAAATCTTTGAGCATAAGCTCAAGAGCTTTAAGATGCCCATTAATGAGGTCGGTGATGTGAATATAATCTCTCACGCCTGAAAAGTCAACATTTAACGTTCCAGAATGAATTTGTCCTACAATCTTATCGTCGGATACACGTTTAATAAAAACTACCTGTTCCGTCCTTGGTAGGATAGTCGTCCCCGAAGACCTTCAGCTTAGCCAATTTTCCGGCAGCAACTTGAGCAACGAAAGGCACTAAATTGTTGGGGATTCCATTCGGGTCCTCGCCAATCAGCCCGGAGACGTGAGCACCAACGGGGTTGAAATACCTCAGGGAGATCACGGCCCATTCCTAAGACACAAAAGGCGAATACATTACATTTATTCTTATAATTGCTCAAGACATTACATTAGTTGCTTATAAGCAATAAAAAAAGCCTCTACCACAGCCAGTTCGTGGTGACCCTTGTGTAAAATTTGCAGCGTTTTTGACATAGATATCAAACAAGATCTAGATCTCTTGAAATGTATAATGCCAAATTTTGAGGTCGATCAGAATTTTCGACCTCAGTCGCGATTACAGACCTATCCACCTGTGTATTATTCCAAGAACAATAAACCAAAAGTGGGTTTGCAGAGCAATTCGGCAGCTGCGAACAGTAGGGCCTTTTGTAATCAAAAACCCTGATGCTCTCTGCGAATCATTCCGACTCGGAATAAATTTGTTTAAAGAGCTTCTAGAACTGGTTACGATTGCCTTCTCTGATAGCCCTGGAAGCGTTCAAGTTCTGACTCCAAAGAGCCAGAACTCGCTCTGCGAACTCACCAAAAGCCTCTTACTAAGAGGGGTTGGCTGCATTGTCACACTAACTCTAGCAACAAGTGTCAGAACAAACCCTGGTTCAGCTTACTAGAGCCTGTTCAATATCGTTACCTTATTTGCAGCGGTAATGTCCTTCAATATTTCTTCACAAATGAACTTGGTTTTCCCTTCAGGGCTAGTGCACGATGCCCCTCTGGGATAATCTTCGCGAATGGGCAACTTCTACGTTTCAAAGAAAGTGGACTAGGTAAGAGAATTCTTACAGGACAATGACATGCTCTTTCGCCTAATCAAATATCTCGCCTTTACCTCTCTTTGGTCAATAAACGCCTGAAACAAGACTCGGAGGAACGCGTTTTCTTCGATCCACCGCTCTTGACTGAATGGTCTGTTATAGGGATCCTACACAAACCAGGAATCACATAAAAAGAGAATGAGCATGATTTTTTTACGACGTGTTCCAACCGGGTCTTACTAGCATATCTTTCATCACGCTGGTCAAAATCATTCGAGCTTGATGTTCGCACCATTGTGGAGAGTATTGACCTCGCGGATCTGACAGGATGTCTTTTATCTGCATTATAACGCACAGATTGATACTACGAATGCACGTTGTGGTGAATACCACCTGCTCACACCAAATTCACATTTACGATTTTCACCAACCTGGATAGCGTTGCACAGGTCTTTGAGAATTTCCTCGGTCATGAACTTGGTTTTTCCGTAAGGGTTCGTCAAGCCGACACCAGTCAACTCTTTCTCCGAAATAGGAAGAGTTTGTGGGTCTCCGTACACCGTTGCTGAAGAGGAGTAGACAAGTTTCTTACACCCGTATTTTTCGAGAGCCTGAGAAAAACCAGTCTATGAAAAATTTGCAACTGCAACCGAGTAGAAACGTGAAAAAAATCAACAACATTGAATGTTATGTTTTCAGTTCACTCACTTCAATTAGATTAATTGTGCCACTAATGTTGTTTTTGTAGTACTGTAAGGGTTTTGCGCAGGATTCCCCGACAGCTTTTAGAGCAGCAAAGTGTAAGCACACATCAATTTTGTGCTAAACAAAAACATGTTGCAAATCAGTGTTCTCGGAGTCTCCTAGCTGCGGGCGAATAAATTTATCGCCAAACCCACTTCTTGAACTATCTCTTTGAAAATCCCTTCCAAGCTGGGTTTGCAGAGGATGTCACCGTGGTAGAATTTCAACTGGCGGCCGGCAAGGATTTGCACCCGAATGAGGGATTCAGGTTGAGGTAACCGCTCGTCTGCAAAACAAGAATAAAATAAGTAACTAGAAGTTATTCAGAGAACTAGGTTAGAGGAACAGATTGGGGGCTCTACAGAGAAACATTTAAGAAAAATACGAATCCTACAGATACGTTGCAAAAAATCAGAACATTTTCTGTGAAAACAGAAAGAGTGAGAAATGTATTATACTCCACAGGATTTCAATAACAGATGGGTCATTCCGTGAAAGTCCACCACTTTCCTGGTTCAGTTTTTCAAAAATCCACCGATGGGGCTGATTAAAAACAAGCCATCAATTGAATTGAATAGAAGAGCGCAACCTTTCTGTTACCACGAAACCAAAACCGTAACTAAGAATTCGTAACTTGACACACTAGGTATCTAACGACCAAACTATGTCGTCGGGATCGGACGAATCGTCGACGACGGAGGTGATTTTTATAGCCTATAACCACCCCCAGAACTCGCCGATCACAATGAGACCACCCTCATGAAAATCTTTTCAGCCGTTCGGGCGTGATGCTGTGATACACAAACACACACAAAAAAAAAACATGTCGAAGAGATGAGCGCACCTTTCCATTTTTTGATGGAAAGGTTGCGCTAAAAAAGAAACTTATTGAGGTTCTAAATGAACGAATTGCGTGGCAGCGCAATAAGATCCAAAATCGCCTCCGCACATGATTTTTAAAATTTCAATGTCCCAGGAGAGTGAACATGATAAAGTTATTTTAACGCTATAATTAAGAGCTTGGGTCTTGGAAAACGCGTGATTATTTTTATTAGCAATCACTCTCCTGGCACTTGGCAAATCAATCATAAACCTTTCCTTATTTTCTCAAACGTAAAATTTACATTTAATATAATATATTAACATAATATGTTAACACATTATGTTAAATGTAAATTTTACGTAAATATTATTATGTTGCATTCAATGACCCCTTCCAGCCTTTGAAAGGAGAATGTTAGATTTCTGTTTGTCCAAGGGATAACAATTTTTAAATTCTTAAATTAGTCGATAGTGGCAGGAAAGTGAATAGCAGGAGAGTGAAATCGAGTGCTTAAAAATTATTACCTCTTGACAAAACAGGAATCTAAAATCCTCCCTTCAGAGTGTGGATGAGGTCATTAAAATTAATTATATAAACGTCTGAGAATAGTGGAACTAAGGTTTACGATTGATTTGTCAACTGCCAGGATAGTGAACGGTAATAAAAATACACACATTTTCTAAGACTCAAAGCAAGCGCAATGGTCGCTTCCCCTCGTGGAACTGGAAGACGGTTGTGCTGGCGCGCTTACCTGACGCTCCACTGGTGTCAACAAACAAAGGAGACATTTCCTGAACTCAAAACCGCGCCGTAGTGAAGTTCAAAAAGAATTTCCAGGAGAGTGAGGGTCGATCCACACATTTCAGTGATATCAGTGAATCCTCAGCCATCAGTGGTCCGTGCCCTTCAATTGCATCAATGAGTCCACAGACCAGCTTTACATGCCACACAGAGAACTGACGAAAGAGGATTCACTGAAATGTGTGGAACGACCTTGAAGCAAAACCTGTGTGACAAGATTAAAATACGATCCCCCCTCCTCGCAATTTGCTCAAATTTGTTTTCATGGAATCATTCTACACTTTCGAAAGACGAGGAAAATCACTTGAAAAGGTCGTTAACCACGCATGCTCATTTATATTTTGCTCCTTGAAGTTACCCTCAGGACAACGAGAAGAATGATGAAAAAAAAAAAAAAAAAAAAAAAACCTTTCGATGGTAAAATACGAATAAATGCGTACATAATTAAGCAATGATATGGGTTTCATAGCTCTATTGTATCCTTACAATTTGCGTTTTTTTCTTCTTCTAAAATGTCCCAAGGAGGTAAGTGGGGAAAAATTCTAGTGACAGAAAAATGGTGGACTTTCGTGGAACGGCCCAGATATCTTATACCTATTGAATGACTAGAGAGTTTACTTAAACACAAATTTTCCTTCATTCAATATTCACCATAACAAGTTAGTTGTGTAGTTTATACTCACTTATGGTACGCTGATTAATAGAAAAAATATAACCAATTAAGGAATTAATGGGGACTACCGGAATCCATGCAGTCAAGGACGCATAATTGTTACTCCATCACCTCGAAGGTCCGTCACCAAACATGCTCATTGCTACTAAGAATTTTACCATTGAGAGAGGGATTTCAGGTGCTAAGTCGACCTGATGACAGCTGATGTTTCACAGCATCATTCAGCCGGGACACGGGCTCCTTTCGTCTGAAGCAACACACGAAGCACCGGACCAAAGACAGAACACGCTGATTACAACACTGCGATGGGTGAAGCAAAACCTTAGAATGGGCGCAAAATTGAAACCCTCACAATGCTGAAATATTTACCTTCTTAAATGACGCTTGAAAATGACCTGTCACGTTGGCATGGCACCGCGTAAGAGTGTTAAACAATCCTTATAAACGCAATAACTGGGTAAAACGCTAATATACCTTTCCAACAGTTCACCATGTTATCCAGAGCGATCACATTGAAGCCGGCTTCCAAGAGGGCGAGGCAAGCGTGGGATCCGATGTAGCCACCAGCTCCAGTAACAAGAATGCTGATCCCTGAAGGATTTGGCACGTTGGTGGGACAAAAGCTGTAAATTTATAGAATTTTTAGAGTGAATGCAAGTGCTGAGGAACACTAGTCTACCACTGTAAAGGGCGCCATTCACGCCGGAGCCAGATCGCCCGAGGCCGCACCGAGTAGGTTTACCATAGGAGGCTATGACCTTAATATAGGCTCATACTATCCTAAGGTGTACATTGTGAAGTGCTTGGAGCTCTGTACTAGCGTAATACGCCAGTACAGCATAATATTATTATACTTTCAGGACCCAGCTGGAGGGCAGAAGCCAGGCGAATCCTCAAATTTCATGTGATCGACAACAGTTGTCTATAGTTACTAGCACCTATAAAGGGGCTGACACTGAACGTTCCCTAGTCTTCTACTCTCTATAGTACAGAACTGGTACAATTGAAACTACTTGTTAACCAATAAAACAAACTAAAATATCCATAAAAATTAGCTTCTTACCCGTCATCACTCATTGACATCTTCTGTCTGTAAAACCGCACGTAGCAAGGAGGGGACTAGAGAACAAAATTTGTTGTCGTTCACAAGGAATTTAGGTGTTTTAATAGCCAGAAAAAGCGATTCTCGTAGCTTAATAAGAGCAGTTGTGCGATAAGGGGAATGTTGTTATCGTTACAGTTATCTAGATGAGTTGTCAGGAAGGTGAATTAATACGCCTGATGCGTCCACTAGTAACCTTCAAAGACCAGTCACGAATTCAACGAGTGATCGCCCATGGAGTATACCGCTAGAATTAAATTTCATTCATTATCAAGGTCCGAAACATAACTCAATCAGAATACCTACTACATAACGAAATCATAACAACGGCTAGAGCAATGGAATGGTTGTTATCGATTAATCTTAATAATCGATTTTCGATTTATCGTAATAATAGGTTACCGATTAATCGTAATAGTCAATTAATTATAGTCGTAATGAATCATATCGTCGTAATTATTTGGTCAAATAATTGGTAGAATAACAATCCATTTCAACAGGGCTCGATTAATCGGATAATCGATTAATTTGCACCGACTATAACACTTTTTCTTTAATACTGAGATTTCGGATTTAAGGATTTTTTCTTTAAAAGATAATTTAAGTGAATTAAGACGAAACGCTAGCTACAGAACATGCACAAGCAGATGGCTGAGACGTTCCCAGCAGTTTCAATGATCGCATTAAGGCCATTAATGTGCCAGCGGTAGCCATGATGGCTAAGCCATCTCAGTACTAATCAAAATTAAATTTTGATTTAATCAAATTTTTTTTTAATTTTTGATTTAATCAAATCAAATCAAATCAAGTCTTTTATTTGCCAGAAACACATAATGTATGGGCAATAGTCAAGATGTATACAGGAAAAAATACAAGAAAAACTGATAAACCTAACCAGGTGTAACATAACAAAATTTTAACACTACATGGACCAACGTCTGCCAAGAATACTCATCAAAGCTGTATGGAGCCCGCCTGATGAGGTAACCCTTGATACCGGCCCTGAACGGAGTTCCTACAGAAAGGTTTTTTTTTTTTTTTCTGAAGCTGGCCAAATTCTGAGGGAATAGAGAAGCTGGTTGACAACACACATCGCCAATTTATTGGAATATCAGCTTGTAAGCTGAT
This sequence comes from Pilophorus perplexus, assembly GCA_955831195.1. NCBI lineage: Eukaryota > Metazoa > Arthropoda > Insecta > Hemiptera > Miridae > Pilophorus > Pilophorus perplexus. The sequence continues at coordinate 24,392,715 of OY037010.1, forward strand.
ATTCCTGAAGAATTCCCCTTCCTTTTGATTCATGATTTTTTCTTAAATAAATTTTTTGCTTTGAGTTCGTTGTTTTCATTATAAAATAATCGATTTTAATTGAGTAAAATCGTTAAAGCAATTTTAACCGATTTTAATCTAGTTAAATCGTTAAAACGATTTAACGATGTTTAATTCTCCGATTAATTGGTTACATCGATGAACGGACAAAATTTAATGAACTAATCGTCAATTACATTAATCGATTACTAGCTGGTTGATTCCCATCTCGAACACTGCTAATTCTGTTGCTGTTGTTGATTGAAGGTTCCCTGTCTCGGAATAGAAAGCTTTCTATTCCGTGGTTCCCTGTGTGACGGACACAGCCAATCGTCAACAAGTTGGATTTACCTACTTAGGGATGAACGATAGGAAGGATCGATAAGAGTAGGTAGTGGTATCGAATAGTCCCTGCATGACAAGTTATATAATCTATAAGGGTATAATAATACCTCCTTATGATATGAGGGAAATGATCGAAGATCAACATTAATGATATTATGGTATTCTTGGGAAGCGGCATTTTTCACACACACGCAATACTTTTCCAGAACCTACCTCTTATTTTTGGTTTATTAATCTTGGAATAGTATTATTTGCATGTATTATTAGGTCGATGTAATCGCGACGGAGGTAGAAAAATTTAATTCTGATCGGCCACAAAATTTGACATTACTTATCCATTTCAAGATGTCTAGATTCCAAAAACGAAATGTCCGTCCGCCGTCCGAGCCGTTTTTGGGCAGTAGAAATTTTTTTAAAATCTGAAATTTTGACAAAATACTCAGATTACCTACTATCTAGTTGTGCCCGCAAGGTTTTCGGCCCGATCGCTTCAACCCATGGGGCGCTATGGGGCTAAAATGGGGCTACGGGAGTGGTACTAAATACCACCAATTTTGAAGGTTTTCGGCTAACTCGACCCCATAGCCGAAAACCTTCAATGGGATAGCCGAAATCCTATTAATTGGGATTTTTAAGGATCCCAGGAAGTCAAATAAGGTGTCATTTTCCGAGTAATTTCGGACGATAATCCATTTCTTCGAGGTTGCACTTCTGCCCAAACATTGTACAGAAAAAATAGGTAGGTATTTTTTTGCTCGATTAACAAAGAATAATAAACCCTTGTGTAAAATTTGCAGCGTTTTCCGATACCAGTATCGGCATTGAACATAAAGTATCGATACCATATTGATATCGATCAGTATCGTTCATCTCTAGATTTTCTAATAGAATAATATTATCTGCCCAAACTGTATTAAATACAAATTTTGCCCAAACTGTATCTGCCCAATCTGTATTACCTAGGACCATTGCTCTCTGTTACTCTGTGCCTACGACCTAGGTAATAATTACCTTAACCTAGGTCGTAATTATTACTTTAACTTTCGCTTTACCGGAGGGATGTTTTGTTGTGAACCTATAACTAGTGTGTAATAGTTCTTTTAGCCTGTATTTTGCAGTAGTCGTCCTATGTTAAATATTTTCCGAGCCGATGCTGCGTAAGAAGTGACAGGTAAGAAAGTAGACTTTGGAAGAAAGTTGATCGAAGAGATACTTTTCATCGTCAAGAGGAACATGAATGCATCAACAAGAAATTCTCTCGAGAACAGGATGGTGGTAGATAGGTAGGTACTTCTCCGTATTTCCACATGGGCTCGTCATGTAAACGGCCGATGTGTCGAAGGACTTGAATGTCACAGCGACCTGCAGATCGCTACATACCTACTTACTACGTAGCCTTCGTAAGGAGTCATAGTATGACTATATTATAGTGCGGGATTCAGATTTGCCCATAGGGGCTGATCATACTAAGGCGAAGTGACTCGGTCTGGTAGGGTAAATGACCGAGTGAGCCCCTTACATGAATTGGGACCCGAATTTCAATGAGCACGGTAACTATAGCCTAATAATTATTGGGCTGTGCACACAAGTACAACACCCGTACAAGTCCGTTCTTCACCCGTTTGCAATCTAAAACCCTACAATGAACGATCCCTCTGCTGGTCTGTTTATTGTAAAGTAGCGAATCTCAGGCGGGGACCGGTTTCGAACTGCTCAGCCCATCTACAGCTCAGAGTGACATGACAAACCTAAGTTTAGTTCAGAACCAACAAACGTAAGTTTAGTTTTCAACCGCTTCGAGCGACTCTGGTCTCTGGATGGCCCTATCAGCTTGAAACCAGTCCCTGTATGTATCGTAATAAACAATTTTGACCAGCACCCATTGGACTAGACCTCCGCACCTTAGGCAAAACCCACTTACAGCACTCCTTACAGGACTATCAAAAAGTCGTCGTTCCTTGGGACGTGCCTGCCAAAGTCTCATTTGACTCTCATTCTGGTAAGGTTGAAGTGAAGTAAGCCTACAAACATTGCCTACTTTCAAGTAACTTTGCCTACACTAAGTACATAGTAAGTCTTACTAAGTTCCACGAACAACTCATTTTTGCGTTCAATTGTCTGTTCAGTTTTGCGTTTTACGTACCTACTTGTTGTGGGGTACTTCATTATCTCAGCTCTTACAGCTCTCTCAGGTGATTTCATCATAACTGAAGATATCTATCTCCAGTATGCATCGACGGTAGTAAAAGTTAGAGGTAGGAACCTAGTACGAACAAGAGGACGAAGATCGAAGGCTTTCCATGTGAACCAGGGAGCGACCTTCTCCGCTTAGACGCCGATCTTAGCAGAAGTAGCACCCCAAGCAACCTCTCCCACACACTGCCATCACCTCTCTCCCAGACCCCTACCGACTTTCTTCCGACTTTTGGTTTATAATTCGTGGAATAATACACCTATGTAATTCGACGGGGGTCGAAAAGTCGAAGTTTTGGATAGTACCTACCTAGGCATTTTTTTAAATCTGAAATTTTGAGAAAATACCTACTTGCCCCCATCTAGTTGTGCCCGCAAGGTTTTCGGCCCGATCGACCTAACCCGTGAGGCGCTATGGGGCTAAAATGGGGCTACGGGAGGGTTTTTGGAGGTTTTCGGCTATGGGGTCGAGATAGGTGTCGTTTTCGAAGTATTTTTGGATGCAGAATCCATTTTGGGGGTCCCAAACGATCCGATTTCACTGTGGGGTTCTATACCTAGGGCTTTCATGGGGGTGTTGAAGGATCCCAGTGGGTCAAATATTTTCCGGGTGAACAAAAGTTTCAAAATGTTTTTGATTGACAGAATTAATTTTTGCTGAAGTAACCTATATGAAAGAATAATAAAATCTTGTGTAAATTAGCAGCGTTTCCATTTTTACTACCACTTTGTGCTATAAAGCGCAGCCAAGGTCAGAGTAAAAACCAAAATCGTAGCCAATCAATAGCTGTCGCCTTCAGAATTCATTTTTCGTATTTTTTAGGAGCTCTACCACGTAAAATTACGGTTTAGGGCCACACGGAGTCAAACAAGTCGTGTAAGCTGTTCCTTCCTCAAACAGGGCATTAGGTAACGCGCGAATTTCGAACTTAATTTTACGGATCTTAATTTGACCAACCTTAGGCACTGAAATCTCACGTTTTGGTTTATTATTCTTGGAATAATACACCTATGTTTTCGCGACGGGGGTTGACGACTCCGATCGGCCTCAAAATTTGACATTATCCGTTTCAAGAGGTCTACATTCTAAATCCGAAATGTCCGTCCGCCGTACGCCGTCCAGGCCGTTTTGGGCAGTAGGAATTTTTTTAAAAATCTGAAATTTTGACAAAATATGTACTCGGTTTACCATCTAGTTGTGCCCGCAAGGTTTCAGCCCGATCGCTCAAACCCGTGGGGCGCTATGGGGCTAAAATGGGGCTACAGAAGGTGGTTTTTGAAGGCTTTTGGCTATGGGATCGAGTCAGGTGTCGTTTTCGAAGTATTTTTGGACGTAGAATCCATTTTTTGGGGTCCCGCAGCGATCCGATTTCACTGTTGCGATCTATAGGTCTTTCATGGGGCTAACAATGGAATTTTTGGAGGATCCCAGGAGGTTAAATATTTTTCGAGTAAAGAATAAAGAATTTTTGAAAAAACAATTTTTTTTGAAAAAAAAAAAATCAAAAAAACATTTTTTCTTTTGGCACAGAAATAGTTTTTGCGCAACTAACCTATATTAAAGAATAATAAACCCTTGTGTAAAATTTGCAGCGTTTTCCCCCTAGAATCGTTCGAGTTTTGAACGCCTGCATTACTATAGATAATACCATAATGATACTACTACTACCACTGTATTCTGAGTATCTTATAACTTAAAGTAATGGAGTAAATACTACTCTGATAACATTATGCTGCAATAATATCATGGTATGATATTATTTTATTCCGTTGTAGAAGTCGTTGGAAGAATACTTTTTTCTATAGGATCTGTCATACAATGAATTCTCCAAGACAATCAACGAAATGCATGGTTCACACGAGTTGAATGGAAGGAGAGGCTGTTGCTTAACATAGGGCCTCCTGTCTCCAATGCTAAATAATAGGAAGGCTATTATTTTGCGAAATTCAAAGCTGGGAAGTTTTTCTTACACCTTCGCACGCTTCTCCGGAGAAATCATAACATGGAAATGATCGTGTCGCGAGGTTGTCCCTTTTCGAATTGTATACGATATTCGAAATTGGTCGGGGTCTCTCTACGGCCTCTTTAAATCCAGCACAGGGTTTACTTCAAGATGCTATGGTTGTGCGACATCGACTCCGAGGGTTAGGTTGTCAGAGATTAGGAATGGGGTAGCCACAGAAACGTCGTCCTCTGTACCAAGCTTTCGGCGTTTTTTGACCTTCATCAGGGTCATAGGGAAGTCTACATTAGGCAGGTTCCCGTCATAAAATTGAAGGTTTTACAAAGTTCAGTCTGACCTTGAATTAATTGCTGCTACAACGTCAGAAACAGCTAAACAGACAAACCTGAAGAAGGTGGAATAAAACGCTGAAGCCTCTGTGACGACTCCTTTCTCGATCCCTCTCCACTCACATCAAGATGTGGAAAATGATTGATAGGTATATTTTTCAACTTAAATGCCAACTGCCATCAGTATGTCATCATTATCATTCTATACTATAGTTGCGTCTGGAATGAAAGTCAACATGGTTACAATCTATCTATACCTACCACTAATTCTCACCATGTGTGTGTGTGTGTGGCTGGCTGGGTCTGTCATGAGCATACTCCTCCTAAACTATAAGACCTAAAAATATGGCGATTTTTCCTATCGTCTCTGCCGACCGTTTAGCTACTACTAGGGGGGGTTCGTGGACCCCCCCGGCCGAGCGAAGCGAGGCCCCCCTGTCCGAATAAGCGGTTGGCCGAGCGGAGCGAGGCCCCCCTGTCCGAATAAGCGCTCGGCCGAGCGAAGCGAGGCCTTATGTCTAAGTAGGGGTTTGAACGTGTCCATCGATGCTACGCACCCCACTAGCGGGGGGTCTGGGGGGCGGAGCCCCCCAGCTGGGTGCGTAGGCGAGCAAAGCGAGCCGGAGCATCTAGTAGCTAGAATCTTCCTTCTGAGCTAATGACATTGTGTAACATCAATAACAACATTTCCAAAATCAGTGTTTGGAAGAATTTCTGTCAATTTTGGTTCTTCAGAAATAATTTCCTTGTTGATAGCTGTATCAAAATTTTATTGTTTTTGTGTTTTTATTGATGGATTCTGTAAAAACCATTCATTCTTCTTACAATTAAAATATATAAATAATTAAAACGCAGCAAATTTTACACAAGGGTTTATTATTCTTTGAAGGAGGCGCAAAAATTAATATTATGACAATAACAAATATATTTAAAAAAAAGAAGAAAAATAAAATTTTCCGTACAATGTAATGTTTGGATATATTTTGGATCCAATAAAAAATCCATAAAAAAATAATTTATGAGCCCAAAATTACACGAAAAACGACGTCTCATTTAATCTCCTCACATCCTTCAAAAGCCCTATTTGTAGCCCCATAGCCTCCGCCTATTTGTGGCCTCGGTGAAATCGGATGGCTCGGTAACCCCCCAATAATGGATTCTACGTCCAAAAATACTTCGAAAACGACACCTAACTTTTTTAGTCCCCTTTTTAGTTTCTCGGGTTGGGGCGATCGGGCTGAAAACCTTGCAAGCACAATTAGATGGTCAAGATTTCAGTTTAAAAAAATTCCTACTGCCCAAAACGGCTTGGACGGCGAACGGACATTTAGATTTTGGAATCTACACGTCTTGAAACGTATAATGCCAAATTTTGAGGCCGATGAGAATTGTAGACCTCCTCCACGAATACGTGAGTTTATTATTCCAAGAATAATAAACCAAACAAATTAAATACACTGCCAAGTTGACATGTCATACCTACCTTCCTCACGTTCAAAGAGATCCCCTGTTTGCAGCCAAATTGAATTATTAGGTCACCGAATGTACTTATTTGGTGGATTTCACATTCAACCTTTATGCACTCATGTTGAAATTCATATGAGGCTTAGGGAAGCCCTGCCTGAATATTCTCTGAAAAATGTAGCGAATTTGAACAAACCTGTATAAGTTATGCTGCTTTGAAGAATGTCACATTAGCGCATGCGTTGATCATGATAAAATCTATGGAACCTCAAGACGCGCATGATCCCTGGAAATTTGAATGAAATCGGATCAAAATTGTGGATTTTGAAGCTGTGACAAGTAAATCCGGACAGACTGACACGGAACCAAATTTGCTCAAGAGTTTCTGAAACGTATAATGCGAGTAGAATTTTTCATTTTGGAGAACAACAATGTCTTCGACTCAGAAAGTGAACACAGAGGTAGGCTTTCCTTCGGTAGGCTCGTAAGCTAAATTGCAAAATCCATACGGTAATTATTAGGTACACTATAAACAAAATTTATTATTATCAGGTTATTATTTAATAATGTTTAGTTATTATTTAATAATGAGTAAGAAATCACCCTTCTCTTTTTTGCCCGATTCTTGGTTTTTGCTCAGCCCTGAAGTGGTGGCGGTAGTTGCAAAATCTACTTCAACCCAAGTCTATATAGCCGGGCCCGGAGCCTCACAATAGGTTCACACGGATGTCCAGGCTCGCAGGACCATGTTGTCAGCCTTTCTTCTGTCTGTGAGTACCAGTGCCAATTGTGTCTCCTGGATGTGCGTGGATTTGGTGTTTTCCCGTCTAGAGCTCCTGAAATTTGCTGTCTTCGAAAGGATCTTCGGATATCATCCTCCGAATACGTTCGATTTTAAAAAAATTATTATCATCTAGGAGCTCTGTAACGTCGTTGTCAAATTAACAGCCTCAATGCAGCGCAGGGAAATTGCAATTTCCCTGCGCTGCATTGAGGCTGTTAATTTTGGTTTTTCTAACTGAATAATCTGTAAGTAGTTTGACAACTGGAAAAATCCTATGCTCCAATGCAGTGGAAATAGTTGTCAAATTATGTTGTTACGGTCGAACCAGTATTTCTACTTGCTCACAATAATTGTGAAATTATTTCAAACGTATCGTGGATAAAATATTTATTGAAACATTCATGCCGAAGCCGTGATATGCCTCTGCTGGCAAAATTGGTTTATATTTATAGCGTAGGTTGGCCCAATTGTTAGGTATACTTACTTTTATGTTTTATTGTTTGTGACAATCAATCTATGGGGTTTCAATGGGGCTAAAGATGAGGCTTTTCAACAGTTTGAGCCATGAGCTCGTATCCTCTGGGGTCCTAGACCAGTTGCGGCTCCTTGGGGGGAAGTAAGAAAGATTAAATAATTATTGTGCGACACGAGTAACGAATTAAAAAAAGTTTGTCGGTTCTGATTTAAAGTTGGTAATATGTAGCCCTTTAGGAGTAGATTACGGTGAACCGCTCAAACAGGGTTGAAAGGGGCTCTGTAATCGCCAAAATCGCATTTGAAGTTATCGTATACTGGGAAGAAGGGGGTCGTGTGCTTCGGAAAAGGGGAGTACCTAATGAGCTAAGAACGTTTTTGTGTTGTTTGTCTTCACGTGTCGATGCCTGTGTTGAAAATAAAGTGGAAAAGGAAAGAAAGGGAAAAAATAAAAGAAAGTTGTGATGAAAATGATGTGTTGAAATTAAAACAAAAATATTTGTTTGCTATAATAATAAGAAAGTAGGAAAATTAGTGCTGTGCTTCATTTGTTTGGGATATCTACGGAGTTGGCATTCATTTTATTGTTGAAAAACTTCACCAATAATAAAATTTTGCTGTTTTCTCAATTCAGCTTCTTTCTCAGCTGTTATTGTTGTTGTAAGGGGAGCATCTTTCTTCCCTGTATCAACAGGGTTTTAGATAGTTTAATAGTTGTTGCGGGAAGATAGTGTCTCCCGAACCCCCAACTACTTAAAAATCATCATCATACATAAGAAGGTTTATATTATAACCGTATAAATTATATACGTTTTGCTTGAGGGCGCCGCCCACCTGTTTTTAAATTTTAGGCGACTTTAAAATTAATTTTTAATTAATTAATTGTTAAATTAGCGGTTCCGACACTCTTTCTTCCCTGGAATCACGCGGCGCGAAATTCTAACATGCCTTGCCACTATGTCGGCTAAATACATCAGGAAACGCTTAAATACATTTTCATCTCATATCATCTGATGAAGAGTTTCACAAAAGCATGCTAAAAGATCATTGTAAAAATAGTATTTTCAGCCCAAAAAAAATACTAGCGCCATTCAGGGGATACTCGGTCGCAATGAAATTTTGGTAGGTACTTACCCGCTTAATGAAAGGACGGTTTACAGGTCCAACATAATATGGTAAAACATATTATGTTTTGGAGGTAGTCGTCGAGTGGGAAAACCTTGTCAAGCGGAGGAATACCTATTGGTACAAGTACTCCAGCTCTTTTTCCTTCTCTCCGCATTAAAATTTAATGTGTACATAGTCAACCATGGAGGCCTCCATGCACCGGTGGATAAAAGAGAACAACAAACAAATTTTGGTTTGTTCTCTTTTATCCACCTCCATGGTTGATTATGTACTTCTTTAACCGTTTTGTCGTTGTCTAATTCAGGTCCAACTAAGGGTTTTCTTGAAAGATGGCTCATTTTTGAACGGATATAATAAATCCGTTCAAAAGTATATATATTATATATATATTATCATCACTCCCCCAAATGAGTATTCAACCGTTGAAACGTAGTTCCTTAGTTGTGTTGAAAGCTGCAAATTTTACACACTGGTTTATTATTATTCGATATAAATGATTAATTATGCAACAATTAATTCTGTCTATATAAAAATAGATATTTTTGAAAATGTTGAAAAAAAATTTTTTTTCTGAAAATGTTTGCATAGTTGTGGGACGTCGAAAAATGGATTCTACGTCCAAAATTACTCTGAAAACGACTCCTCACTCTACCCCATAGCCGCAAACCTTCAAAAACTCCTCCTTTTTACCCTCACAGAGCCCCTCGGGTTTAGGCGATCGGGCTGAAAACCTTGCGGGTACAACTAGGTGGTAAACCTAGTATTTTGACAGTTTCAGATTTAAAAAAAAAAAAAAAAAATCCCTTCTGTCCAAAACGGCTCAGACGGCGGACAGCGGACGGACATTTCGTTTTTGAAATCTACGTGTCATGAAACGGATAATGTCAAGCTCGGCCGATGACACGAATGCGAAGGTGTATTAATCCAAGAATTAGTAGTACAAAGTAGATACCTAATCATTTCAATCAACGATTGCCAAGCTCTTTAAAGGAGGAAATAGTGGGCAATGTGATTAGTGACGACAAATGACTACAAACGGGTGACCTAATCAGCGTGGTAGCCAGCCTACTTATGTGGTCAGTCAGATTAATTTAACATGTGGGGGAATGACCTAACCTACAGTTTTTACCAATGCTGCAACTATGGGAATTTGTGATCAGGGGAGGGCTTTGCGGGGAAGGAATTCGGCAACGCACTTGTGACCGGCCTGCTGGCTCTCGCTATTCACTATTGTTGTCACTATTGTTCCCGTTGTTCTGGGAAACTGCCTATCTGTACGGCAAATGAGCTTTATTTATCACTTGGACTTCGGATTCGTCTGAAATCGCGGGGAAGGAACAACATAAATTAACTTAGCCAACTTGGGGCTGTAAGATTGAGAGCACGCAGGCTTCTAAGTGATGTGAAATGCACTCGGTTTCGACTCCGACTGCCTTACTTTAATGGATTCACATTTTAGCGCGTGCCGCGCCACATTCAAGTGCTGTGATCTGTGAAGTAGGTACCTATGTAGTTTTCTCTATCCCACAGCAGAAGCTTATGGTAGGTATGCACTAAGTCAGATGAGATGCCACACTGTCATGTATACACGAAGAGATGAGGACTTCCATCCGTGTCACGCATTCAGCCATCTCCCAGCATTCGGCCCATAGACCTCAATTCCTGCATTCAGTTTTGCATTACATTCCCCCCCCCCCCCCCCCACCCTCAGACAACTCATTGTGGCCATCAGTCCGTCTCTACCATCGATGTACTGTTAGTTTTAGTTTACTACATCGATGGTCTCTATCAGACGTTGGTACTAGTAGGTGCTACACACTGAAAAACCCCAACACCAACCCTTATCTCCTCGACACCAAACACTTTTTTTGCCAGTCTAATACCTATACATCTACGATAATCCAGCAATATTTCTTTGTTGTCTGAAATTTTGACAAAATCCATCTCTCCACCGTGGGACTGCAAAGAAGCTACCAGGTTTTGAAAGCTATTGGCCGAGGGGGGTGTGGTTTTTGAAGAAATTTTGGACGCGGATCGATTTGTGGGGGTCCCAAACCTGTCCAACCCTACTGTGTGGCTCTATGGAACTAAGGGTAGAGTTTTTGAAGGGCCTGTGGGTTGATAGTGAGAGGTTGAGACTGTTCTAACGAGCTTAAACGGGATTTTTAGTACACGTAGATTGTTGAGACTGTTGAGATTGTTGTTTAGTACACGTAGAGGTTGAGACTGTTCTAACGAGATTAAACGGGATTTTTAGTAGTAGTTTAGTAGGGCTGCCATCCGTCCCGTTTTTAAGAGTCATGTCCCATACAGCAGTGGCCCGTACGTCCCGTCCAGTTTTTTAGGTGTCCTGTTAGCGTCTTGTAATTTCCCTTAGGACCAGGTTTGCCAAGTCTCCGAGGCTCAAAACCAGGACACTGGTGGTAGTTTTGTTGAAAACTTTCTGCGTCAACGATTTAAAAGCGTTAACAAATCAGGTGTTTCATTTAAATAAATAGGACTTCGGTCCGAAAAAGGGACATAGGTAGACATGAAAAATTCAAATAGTTAGGTACGCATAGAACCAAAATAGTAAAACAATTTTTTTTCATTACATAAACATATCCTTGAAAAGGTTGTGTCCTGGCTAGTGAAGTTTGCTGGAAATCATCATAGTATTTTATTTTGGTGTTGAGACTTGTTTTAGTTGACCATGAAGTTTATTCTCTATTTGGCCATTATTATTAGTATTTTATTTTATAAATATACTATGACACAGGGATAGTAGTAGATTTTACTGCGGCTAAATGACGAAAACCAGGACATTCGAGTCCTGGTAGCCCTTTGGGCAGGACCCAGGACTTTTCTCCCAAAATCAGGACTGTCCTGGTCAAACCAGGACGTTTGGCAACCGTGCTTAGGACCCTCCTATTAGGTAGAAACATTCCTCCGCAAAACACCTCCTCCAAAGTCCTCGATCGCAGATCACCTGCATAATAAAATTTATCGGAAGTAAGTAGAAGACGACTTTCTTAGCTGCTGATACGAGAATGCAGGGTAGGACGCTTTGTTCTTTTCAATCCAGAATTATTATTGAATGCGAGTACTAATGCAACTACGCGAATGGGTGTATTCCTTCCTTGTGAACTTCGAAAGCTCCTTGGCGGAACATATTAGCTGAAATTATACCATCTCTTTAGGATTAAATCTGTCACATTTCGGTTCTCCCTTCCACTTCCCATTCTTTAAGTGATTCCATTCGGAGTTTTCTCATACTCGACGTATTGAGAAATTATCATCCTGAAGAGAAACGAAAGAAGACAACCTTGAGAGATACTTTTGTTTCCTCCCTCACATTCGTTTGTGAATGCCGCCCACTGATAATGGTCGACCGGTGGAAGGAGGGGTGTATTTTTTCACTGTATACCCATTGGGCCCTTTTGGCTAGGTCGGTTTGGGTGTTGACATTGTGTTTCCCTGGGAATGGGGTGAGGTAGTCGATTGCCCTCTGGGCTCCGTTCCCAGGCTGATTGCACCATCTGATTCTTCCCGTCTTTCCGCAACCCGACATTCTTTTCACTTGTCATCAACTACCGAGAATCGATCATTGTTCCTGTATTTTGGACAACGACATTCAATACATTGTATTGAAATTCAACGGTATGAAGTTGAATACGATGAGTTTAACCTCCTGTAAATACTAACCTAAACTGTTTATTTCATTTTAACACGGTAGTATTACACATTTCCGGAAGAACTGAGCCCGGACTTTCCTCCTGAAGTTGCCACCCGTGGAAGCGCCGAATAACTTTGATTTTCTTGTCCCGCAGGTATTCCTTTTTCTTGCGACTTCGATCTCAGGGCAGAGAACTGACCAGAATGATCCGCGTGGCGTGCAGATCATCAAGCAGATCAATCGAGTCAACGAAGATGGCACCTACACGTATGGCTACGAGGCAGCGGACGGTTCCTTCAAGATTGAAACCCGAGACGTTCTCGGCAACGTCAAAGGCATGTTTGGCTACGTCGATCAGAACGGGGAGCTGAAAAGAGTGTCTTATTCAGCTGCTAATGGAACGGGTAAGAGGATTTAACGGTAGAGTTGGGAGCTTTGAGGGAAGTTAGGTACCTATTAGATTAGTCTCGGCGAGATTAATACTATTTTCATGAAGCCCATGATGATTGATTCAGCTTGACCACCTCCTGCCACATGACAAGGATGATGGCAGGAACTGGCTAAGAGCCACAAAGATTGGATTCATGGATTTCCTTGAGCTGGTTCGCAGCATTAGCTGGTCAGCAGGTGACAGTGACTGGCCAATAGCCACCAAGCTTTGTTTTGGGATTTCCAGGAGCTGATCAGCTTGACCAATGGTCAATGACCATCTTTTGCCACGTGGCCGCGACGTTGGCAGGAACTGACTAAGAGCCACCAAGCTCGGGTTTCTGGATTTCCTAGAGCTGGTTCGCGGCGTTAGCTGGACAGCAGATGTCAGAGACTGGCTAATAGCCACTAAGCTTTGTTTTGGGATTTCCAGGAGTTGATTCAGTTTTACCACCTCCTGCCACAGAGTATGTTGGTAGGAACTGGCTAAGAGTCACCACCCTCTGATTGGGGGTTTCCAGGAGCTGGTTCAGCTTTGCGAACTCTTCACAAATGGCAGGTGGCTGGGACTCAATAAGGGCCACTAAGCTCTGATTACTGGATTTCCAGCACCTGATTCGGCTTGACTACCTCCTAATTCACAGCATGGCAAGTGGCAGGGACTCAATAAGGGCCAGAGTTTCCACAGCCTAGTCCTGGTGTGGGACTCATTGTGCATAGCCCTGAGACGGTTGAGGTGCATACACGGAGAAAAGGTGTGGGACTCTTCTTGCATGCGCTGAACGCAGTCGGTCCACCCTCCTGAAATCATCTGAAGATTTTGACACCGCACTGTTGCTGTTGTTTCCACCAGTTGCTGTGTAGTCGCCTGTCTTTAACCTTGACAGTCTTGGCGTTATGTGCCCGGTGGATTTTCCGACATAGAAGAGCTGGGCTCAAATCCCATTGCTCCTCTAGTGCCTTCGAACGAGGTTGAGGAAAAGCCTTTTTTTCTCTGTAGTTTTCCCACTCCGATCCCTCTGAGGTCTTTAACTTCCACTACTAGTGAATATCATCTCACAATTGTTCATCACTAGAGCCCTGATTGTTCTTGACGCTTACAGGGTTCCAAGCTGTTGACGATTATGGCCCCCCATCGCCGCCACTCGATCTCACGACGAGGAGACCAGTCCTCATCTACAGAGGAACCACCCCCAATCAGATTCAGAAAATCCCACCTAGAAGAAGGGTTGCCACCACCCCAGCATACGAATACGGTAATTTTTAGCATGAATTAGATGGAGAATACAAAAACAGTGCGCAATGATGAACGTTTAGAAGTTTTACCCATCTACGCATGGAAAAATACTACAAAAATTTCCATTAAATTTTTCAACTTTTATATAACTTGACAAGTTTTGAACATAAATGTTCATGATTGCATATTCAAATGTATATAATTCTATTTTTAGGCACACGTAGGCCACAAGTACAAGATTTCGAAGGAGATGTGACTGAAGCTCCTCATAACCACCGGCATCCAGCCAGGATAATCGTGACGAAACGCCCACTTGGGCCTTACTCAGTTGACTCTAGGGAGCAGGAGGGCGTAGACAGGAATAACCTTATAAGGAGACAACTCGGTGCCAGGGACAGCCAGGACATAGGGGGCGCTCGTGTCCTGCCCATTCCAAGGTATTTTACACCTAGGTACCTACTGCTTTATGGAATGAATGGTATGCCATTTCAAGTACAAACATTGCCGAAAGACAGTCAGCAGACACGACTTTTTCTATATTGTTGATACCAACAAAGAGTTTATATCACAGCTGAATCAGTAATGCATGCTTTTAGATTTTTTTTAATCGACAGAAGGCATCCAAAATTTGTTATTTAATAACACTGAAAATGGGATCAAAACTCTGATCCCAAGTTCATCTTAATTTATATTATTAAATAATATAAATTAAGATGAACTTGGGTTAAGATGAACAAGTTTAAACTGGCTGCAGGACGAAGGATCACAACCGACTCGGCCTCCCTATTGGTCAACACAGCCCCTCATTGGTCAGACCACTCATGGGTGGTCATGACGTCTAGGCCAGCAATTCAAATCTTTCAGGACATCTGTTGATAAATGAAGGGTGCCATATAGCTTATGCACAAGGGCCCAAGCGCCATTTTTTTAAGTGCTGGTTTTCAGCGTATCTAGGTCAGAATGTCAATATTCACTTGCTGAAATAACAGTTAGCCTCCAATGGCTGCTGTTAGGCCTTCTAATTGAGGAGTTTCGTCAAACAGTCCCAAGCGCCCCATCACTCGCATAACCTACTCGCTTGCTGCCGCCTCTGTACCTGTGCGCGTTTTGGTTTGGATTGTGCAGTTATTTGGGCGCTTTGGCCCTTTTGATGTTCAAGATGAATTTAAAATAGTTCAGTGCCGATTTGATGATTTTGAAGTATCCAATGTGATAAATGCTTGTCAAGGTTGAAAATGAGTCTTATGAAGTTTTTTTATTCCTCTCTAAAATGTTCCCAATGGCGCTTGGGCCCTTCTGCATATGGCACCCTCAAAATTTGTTATTTAATATCCACATCATGACTTTTTGCCTCAAAAATTATTTTGCACTCACTTTTGACTTCTATGAACACGTCCCAGTATGATTTAACCCAAAATTCAGACGCACGTTCCTGCATGTATTTTGGAATTAATGAAATTTCGATTTCTAGGGGCTTCTCTGCTCAGAGTGAACGTCCAGACCAGAGAGAGATTTACCGGAACATGCTGTTGGAGCAGAACAACCTCAAACCAGATTATCCTTCAGTGCCACCCCGACACAGGTTCTCATTTGTTGGATTTATGAGTTACTGTCAACATTTGTCGCTAACTCCCTGGCGTTGTGGTTTTGTTTGTTTTTTGCTGGGGAGTGTCGCTAGTTCCCTAGCGATTGTGGTTTAAATCATGATTGGCTTAAGGGCCCTAAATAATAATGGTACATTAAAAGGTAAACCACCTAAAAGCCGTCAGCGGTCACACACGGTGGTGTGACTCTATGCCCTTGAGAGAGGGAGGCCCTCACTTAGCCCAAGCAGAGTAGTAACAATGTGTCTAGTGCGCGAGGAAGAGGTCTGTGAGTTCATATCGTATGTGGTACAATTAATAACAGTAACTTTCATGATACACTGGGATAGCTGCTCTAGGCAGCTTTGTGGTTTCTGAGATAACCATAGTCCCTATAGCTATTAAAGATAGCTGTGTTGGTTACAAAGATAGCCACAGTCCCTACACCTACGCAAGATTGCTGGGTTGGTTTCGAAGATATCCTCAGTTCGTACAGCTACGTAAGGCAGCTGGGTTGGTTACAAAGATACTCGTCAGTTGTATCGGGATTAGGTTCATACGAAAATTTCCACTCTTCGCCGAGTTTTCGAAAATTTATATTTTCTTCTTCAGAGCTCAGAGAGAAGTTATCGTGTGGACATCAATTAAAGGTAGGAACCGGGACACACCAATTATAAGGGGTGGTGAGGAACCATACCATACCATAGATTGTTTCTTATACTGTGTAAACTGTATACCATCTACGTTGAGTTAATTCGTAATCCATGAGGGATTTACGACAACATTTACGGTTTCTTTTGAATATGAGAGACAACGATTGGTGACTGGAGATGTAGACGACGATTATTGGATGCAGCACTGAAGGTTGTGTTTATTTCAGGTACTTTCAGCCCGAAGAGGAAGGAGAAGACGTGGAGTACCCCGAGGTGCCTGCAGTCGTTCCTATGGTAAATCGTGTCTTGGGTACTTCGCCAGACTCTCGAAGACCCCGTCCTCGATATGTTCGTCCTCCTCCATCCGTCGTAGATGAAAACGCGTACCCTATCCCACCTCCCGCCATTGTGAGTGTTTAGTTTTGTAATGGTAACAAGATGCTCCATTTGTTAAGAATTTTATCTACTGTATATTTTCTGAAATTACCCAGGTTGGTCGCCGACTTCCATACAGAGGCGGGTTAGGAGGTGGTTACTCCAGGGTTCCTGCTCCTTATGATCCGTACGGCCCCATTGACTACGAAGCTCTTCGGGAGGAGATCATGAACTATTTGGTTCAGTACATTCAGTTCAGGACACGCGGGTACAACCGGTTTCCTCCGCCCGCCCTTGGAGGAGCTGGAGGGTACGGTGATCCTTTGAGAGGAATCAATGGATATGGTCATCCCCTGCGTGGATATGTTGACCCTCTTCGGGGCGCTGATGGCTATGGTGATCCAGGCGTTGATGGATACTACCAGCCTAGAGTCCCTTCTTACCAACAAGTGAGTTTTAAACCACAGAGTAGTTGGTGATATGAGTGCATTCGTTAAATTTGGTTTTTACTAATCAATTGCAGGACTACTACAACCAAAGGTTGTACGGTGGTAGATTTGCTGGAGGTGCTGGGCTGCCACCACCTGTTGGTCCTCCACCTGCCGCTGCTCCAGTCCCACCTACGCCACCACCTCCTGTACCCACCGTAGGTCGCCCAGTCCTTCCACCCTATGGCGGCCCTGCTAGCTATGTACCTCCGGTGGCTGCTGGGGGTTATGGTCCGCCAGTAGGCCCTGGTTATGGGCCTGGTTATGGCCCTGTTGCCCCTGGTTACGGTCCTATTGTACCAGGAGGCTACGCTCCACCAGCTGGCCCTGCTGCGTCTTATCCATTCGTCAACCCCAATGTACAGTATGCCTCAAGTGAAGACGTCTCAGGCACAACAACTGCTTCCAGCACTACACAGACCCAGTCTGCCCAAGCGTCTGAATCTCTCTCCTCATTCAAGGTATTGCTGGATGTTTCTAATTTCTACTTTGCACACTCTTCATAATTTCCCTGTTACATCGACTGAGCTCAAGTATCACTGAACGGTAAAAATCTGCGGTGTTTTCAGGAGAGGATGGATGCAACTGATCACAGAGACGCATCTGACGTCCGTCCACCAGCTCACAATGGTCTCATCAAACTCCTATTGGCTCGACCAGGAGGTGCCAGGACCCAACTTTTGAGGCCAACAGTCCGATCCGTAGAAATTCTCGGTAAATTGATTATGCAGGATAGTAAGGAACGGACTACGTAATGATAAGATACGGCATTGCTTATAACAGAGAGTTCCTAAATGACCTCACTATTATAATAATGGCAATCGTGTTGCCGTGGTGTATCTGTCTAGGGCGAATCAAATAAAAACGCTGCAAATTTTACACAAGGGTTTATTATTCTGTGATATAGGTTACTTGTACAGACATTTAATTCTGTCAATAAAAAATAAAAAATAAAATTTTTTTTGGATTTTTATATTTCAAAAAAAGTTTTTTGGGGGGATTTTTTTTTTTCAAAAATGTGTTTTTTCAAAAATTCTTTAATTTTTACTCGAAAAATATTTAACTTCTTGGGATCCTTCAAAAATCCCATTTTTAGCCCCATGAAAGCCCTATAGAACGCCACAGTGAAATCGGATCGTTCCGGGACCCCCAAAAATGGATTCTACGTCCAAAAATACTTCGAAAACGACACCTAACTCGATCCCATAGCTAAAAGCCTTCAAAACACCCCTCCCGTAGCCCCATTATAGCCCCATAGCGCCCCACGGGTTTGGGCGATCGGACTGAAAACCTTGCGGGCACAACTAGATGGTAAACCAAGTATTTTGTCAAAATTTCAGATTTTTTTAAAAATTCCTACTGCCCAAAACGGCCCGGACGGCGGACGGCGTACGGCGGACGGCGGACGGCGGACGGACATTTCGGATTTTGAATGTAGACCTCTTGAATCGGATAATGTCAAATTTTGAGGCCGATCGGAGTCGTCGACCCGCGTCGCGAAAACATAGGTGTATTATTCCAAGAATAATAAACCAAAAGCTAACTTCACAAGACCAATAGCAAAATGAAGGTGAAATACGAGTTAACGCCCACCAGATTTGTCGCTTAATTGAATCGGTTATTTTAGGAAGGGCATTCGTCCAAAATCGCGATTTTGGTTTATTATTCTTGGAATAATACACCTATGTTATCACGACGGAGGTCGACGACTCCGATCGGCCTCAAACGTTCTAGATTATAAAACCGAAATGTCCGTCCGCCGTCCGGGCCATTTTGGGCAGTAGGAATTTTTTTTAAATTCTGACATTTTGACAAAATACTCGGTTTCCCATCTAGTTGTGCCTGCAAGGTTTTCAGCCCGATCGCTCTAACCCGTGGGGCACCATGGGGCTAAAATGGGGCAACGGGAGGGTGTTTTTGAAGGGTTTTAGGTATGGGATCGAGTTAAGTGTCGTTTTCGAAGTATTTTTGGACGAAGAATCCATTTTTGGGGGTCCCGGAACGGTCCGATTTCACTGTTGCGATCTATAGTGCTTTCATGGGGCTACAAATGGGATTTTTGAAGGATCCCAGGAGGTCAAATATTTTTCAAGTAAAATCAAAATTTAAAAAAAAAAAACCTGGAAGTTCTCCGCTTCACGGAAAAACACTGAATCATGGATATGTTTACTGTAAACTCGTCGTCACAAATTTTGGTTGTCGAGTAGAAACAGTTTCTAGTAACCAACCGCCAAACTTCCTTACAGACCAATCATGTGATTATAGTTTTCGCGATTATGTTGCGTAACAAATTTTGGTGTCGTTTGGTGTCGCAGGTGTCGCAAATTTTAGAATGACCCCCAGCCCAAAAATATAATGTTAACCATGTTATCCATGTTAAAATGTCTTTAGACAATGTCTATCTACTATCTAAAGACATGAAACATGTCATGTTTCATGTCTTTAGATGGCCCGCAATTAAGTTTTGTAGGACCGCGAGGCGGAATGCACAACGCTCTGCTTAGCAACTACTGACATCATAGCAAACCTTCTTAGTGGCGATTTATTTTCGAGAAAGTATATTATTAAGATAATATATTCATATTATGAATGTAGAAATAATTTTATCCTTTCCTATTTTTAAATATGAAAAAACAAAACAAAAAAGAAAATATATGAAAATTGAAAAAAGGTTAAAAAAAAATAAAAAATAAAAAAATAAAATAAAAATAAAAATAGAAGTAAAAAAAGGAAATTATGAAGTAAAACACGAAACAATGCGTTAGTGGTCGAAAAACTTGCGAAAAATGAGCTAGCAAGGTGGGACAAGGTAACGACTCACAATTTAGTTGTCTTGGATGAATAATCATGGCACTAGTGTTACGTCTAGTAAATCGAGACTACACGCCTAGTAGGCATGTTCACTGTGCAACGATCGCCGTTAGGCAGCTTTAGGATGTCTCTGAAGAGAGTTCTGAAAATTAGTCCTCGAAATCGGTCTGGTGAACACAAATTCAATTTTTCTACGCGTTGCTCACATCCTCCGAGCGAAAACTAGTCCTTATTTGTCAAAATTTATAATATAAGAACCAGCAGGTTCACCTCACCCCATTATGAAGGAGAATTGTCTTTTTACTCTTTCAATTTAATGTTTCTTTTAATTTATTTTTGTAAAATATTCAAAATTTGTTATTTCATCCTGCTTTCATCACAGGAACCGCAGCTTCCGAAAACAGGGCGACCTCTTCGACGACGCCGAGACCCTTTTCTACAACTGCCAGGTCCGTGTCGTCCACAACGACGGAAGCTGATCCGATGATCGCCGCTGCCTAAAACCCCTTTCGACTCTTCCCACCCCGTCCCTTGGGAGGTTGCATCTTCCCTATGTGGTGATAATCTCTTGAGTTATGACTTGTTTATTGAAGTAAATCTGTTGGGGAGCAATAAGAAAGTCAACCTAATGAAGATCTGCTGAGCAATTTAGGTGAATTATAAAAATCGATCACTATCACTATTTTCGTGTTTGGTTGAAGTTCGTATTATGCAGTCCTGTTCTCAGTGTAGATTTTTCCAAAGAACATTTGCAGATAACTAGGCTGGTGGTTTGACGTAATAGCAAATAGGTACTTGACGCTTTGGGGTAATGAGTGAACACCCTGCCCCCACCACCACTATGACCACTTCCCCTCACCAATATGCCATTTGGTACGTAAGTACTTACTACTAAAATACTTTATTTATTGATAGCTGTGAGTACGCCTTTTTTTTTTAAATGGACCTTTGTGCCTTCTTCTGAAACTTTTAATAGTTAACATTTTTTACTGAGGGCCTGGTGACCCTTATCACCATGTGAGAACTTTTGTACTTTTTATATTTCTTGTTTAATTTTAGGGAAATAAATCAAATTGATTTTAATGAACAGAACGTCTTCTTGTTCAGCCCTCGCCGCCCAAGTTCCTCAACGTGGAGGGATGTGATTCTATCTTTGATTCATTATAGGTACCGATTTATTAGTAAATCGGCCTTAAATTTTGTCCTTTGTTTCTGTGTCTGAAGTTTCGGAATTCTTTGGAATGTGGGATAAAATTTCGGATCTGAATCAGCCGTATCACCCCACCAAGTGGGGCTGGTTTGGGGTGTGGATCCGAGAGAGTTGAAGGTCGAAAATTCTGATCGGCCTCTATATTGTCCAATTTTGAGGTCGATCAGAACGTATGTATACGTTTCAAGAATCTAGATTCCAAAAACGAAATGCTGTCCTCCGTTCGAGCCGTTTTGGGCAGTAGGAATTTAAAAACAAAAGTGATTTCCGTCTAGTTGTGCGCGCAAGGTTTTCAGCCCAATCACCCAAACCCATGGGGCTCTGTGGGGCTAAAAAGGGGCTATGGGGTCGAGTTAGTCGTCGTATTCGAAGTATCTTTGAACGTAGAATTCATTTTTGGGGGTCCCAGAACAAACCGATTTCACTGTGACGATAAATGGGGCTTTTATGGGTCTACAAATGGGATTTTTGAAGGATACCAGGGGTTCAACTAAGCTGTTGTTTTCCGAGTAATTTTGGAAGCAAAACCCGTTTTTCGAGGTCTTCCAAACATCGTGCAGAGAAACTTTAATTTCTCAATGACACAGAATTAATTTTTGCGCAATTAACGTATATAAATCAGTTTTACTTTCACGGGGGCCCCAGACCTGTCTGGTTACTCCGCGGAGCCCTGTAAGTCTTCTGAGTGCCTCCAAGTTGGGCTTTCGAAGGTTTTCGGCAGGTGGTCGAGCAAGGAAATGTTTCGTTGTGCCTTGGAATCGAGTTTTGGGCTCTCAGATCTGCCTAATTACACCGCAGAGTTCAATAAGCCCTCTGGGGTGCGGGGAGAGCTACAGGGAGACCTTCCTTATACCGAGGGGCTCCATGAAGCGTCTTAGGGACTCCAACTCGGACTTTCAAAGGTGTTCAGCCTGGGGGTCAAGGGAGACGTTGTTTTCGAATGGGGCGCTTCAATTCCACCGTACAGTGGTCCAGATTGCAAATCTAGCTGATGAAAAGTTCTCCGACTTCGAATTTAACCTTTTCACTTGCATGAAACACATTTTTCTGTAGATTTTTTTACGCTTAACACGATGGTGAAATCAGCTTTGAGCTATCAATTTTCTTTTTCTAGATATTTGAGTACAATGTGTAAAAGATAATCTTCACTTTTCTGGTGGTAAAGTGAGGGCTTAAAAAAAGTATACTAAATTGCAATACAGGAAAGCAATTTTACAGGAACAGCAAATTTACTAGAAGTAGAACTTATCTCTTTTCCCTAATAATTAGGGACAATTATTGGCATGTGTAACTAAAATAGTGGAGCGATGAGATTATTGATTTTTGAGCTGCTAGATTCGCGATCCGGACCACTGTGCCCCAGTTCGCCAGATTGTGTCAGCGCCGCCGGTCCGGACTAAAATATGAGGATGCGTAGTTGAGAAATTTTAATTAAATTTGGCGTGAAAAGCCTCGCAGCTGTTTGTTGTTCGTTCAGAGGAAATTTCGGCTGCAGATCACAAAGTGAGTGGTTCTCTATCCAAGGGATCTACGGGTTGTCTTAGTACATGGCAACGAGAGTGACAATGAGTTCAGTGAGCTCTGAGTTGACCCTATAGGATGATGATGGTCATGAATCATGATCCAGTGGGAGCCAAGCTAGACCCTTCCGTCAGAGCTCATCTGAGGGAAGTTGGGACGGTACAAGCAACATCGCTAGCGTTTTCTTCACAGTTGACATGCCTCCGGGAATCTACTGATTTCCTGCACCTTCGATGCCCGATTCGCAACAAATGTCTGGAGTTTATAGTTTGGAGTGCTGAGCTGCTTGCAGAGACTAAAAACTATTGAACTATCGATTAATAATGTTGGAGGGTTGAATGGCGCTTTGAGATCAGAAACAGCTTCTCCCAGGTGTCTTCCTTGCCCGACAGAGAGACTATTTCACGTGCTATCCTCTGAGTTCAGGATAAGCTTGGAACTATGGATAGGCGGAGATGAAGATGCCCCTTCGTCCAATAGGCCGGCGGAGTTGATTAGTCCGATGAAGACCACTTGACGGAGGTGATAGTCACCCGTTTCGGAGTGCTTTGGCTCTTGAATTCGATTCACGCGGGCCCCAGACCTGACTGGTTACATCGTGGGGCTCTTTGACGGACTTTAGTTCTAGTTTTAAAGTTTAACTTGGAGGTTGACTGAACTGGTTTGTCTTGTTTTTTGATTGTAGACTCGATTTGAACTACAATCTGATTTTTCCCATGTTTTTTCCATCTCTATTGTCTTGTACTGAGAATTCAGACAATGAATGATTAGTAGGTACCTACTGTGTGTACCTTGGATTCGATTTGTAGTGTTGTAGGTGTTGATCCACTTTTGGCGCAGTGAATTAATAATCATAAAGGAAACTTGGAGCGTGAGAACGAGCACAAGGTGAGCTCTTTCCTGTGTTTCGTTTCTACCGTTACACTTACTCGATATAATTCCTCAACTTTGTTTGAATTATTATGTGTTATAGTTTCGTCGTGTTGGTTTGCGTATCGCTGCCGTACTTGAAGGGAAGAGGTAAAGTATTAGATTAAAGCAGTTTTGTAGTTCACCTGCACATGCTTGTGATCAGTTCTACACAACAGACTCCTTATGGTGTCTCTAAGTGGAGGCCCATCAAACAAACGAGTTATGTCACTAAAGCATCACATTAAGAAATACGAATGCGACCTTGTGCCGTTCTTTGGAGATGGGCTTTGAGCCCTTAGGCCTCGCAGAACAACTGAAAATCTCAATAAAGTCCATTCCTCCGCTTCACCTGGATACGAATTCCAATTGAATTCCTTCGCTTGGTGAATGCAATATTGCAATAGTGTGGTATACCTCCATCATCTTTAATCAACTGGTGACCGCCATTATCGTTGCACACGTGCTTATGCTCTATTTGGTATTGTTCAATTAAAACGGTTCTTATGACAATGCAGTATGTCTTTTTATGGGGGTGGGTATCCGGCGTAAATTTTACGCGTTTCGGTTTTTTCACTTCACAAACCATAAGCTGCAAATTAGCGATGAGGAAAACACCAATCACTTCTTCGTGCTGAACAGGTTGTGTCCAGTAACATTTTGAAACACAGAAAACTAGAAAGTCGGCACTACGCCTGGGCTGTCAAAATGCATAAAAATTACTGGAGCCGAGGATATTTTTTGCGATGGCCATTTGTGACGAAGCTAAAAACGAAATTGCAGACATGGGGGGCCTTGCGTTGTGGAGATCTGTAACGCCTGATTGGTGGCACTATCCGGGGGAGCTGTTGCGTGGTTCGAGCCCACCGATCCTGATAACTTCGACCCCGTTTTTGCTGTCGAAGTGTCTTCGCCTATATCAGAAAGGTGATGGATAGTTAGAGGTGGCGAGGGGCATTTGAAGATTGCGACCTTGAGGGGAGAAACCTACACCCCTAAAACTTACCCTGCACTGCCGTGGAGGAAATGAGTCAGGGAAGGGTCCAAGGACGCTCTGGAAATGTCATGGACCTTGTTGAAAGATTGATAGATATCTCGGAATTATCTCATACAATTTGAACTGTCGGTCTACCGATACATACCGATACATCAATGTGAAATGTATGTATCAATTGATACTTTTACCCTCCCGAAAAGAGGTGTTTGTCATCGTGTTTAAGATAAAAAGACTTTGAAT
Organism: Pilophorus perplexus; assembly: GCA_955831195.1. NCBI lineage: Eukaryota > Metazoa > Arthropoda > Insecta > Hemiptera > Miridae > Pilophorus > Pilophorus perplexus. The sequence continues at coordinate 24,417,543 of OY037010.1, forward strand.
ACTTAGTATTTCAGCTGTCCCTTAAGCTAATGAGGAGATGCTTCAATGACATAATCCGATCGCGTGAGACGGTGGTCGGTGTGCCAAGGTCGCCAGTCAGTGTCGCAAGGAAGGAAGGAAGGGAGACTCTGTGTTAGTGCGTAATTTGTATATGCGTGTGGCATGTGTTGGTGTGCGTACAAATCACTCGCAGCCGGACGATTTAACAACTGGTAATAAAGAGTTTTGACAGGCGGAGGTTCCTGGAGAATGTTCTGGAACCAAAGTGAATGGCCCCTCATGGTAAACAAGGTACGTCTGGGTAATGGTCCGGGAAGATTCCCGTATTTTGTACACTTGACGAAACACTGCACATATCTTGTTCATCGGCGGTTGTCTCGACTTGGTTAAGTGGCTCTCTTGGGGACTTCCCTCTTCGGGTGGCGAATTCAGTCACTTGGTATTTCCCCACACCTAGCAATTACAGCTTATTGCGTTCTACCATCTTCCGCCGACTACCGAGTTAGGTCTGTTTTACCGTTTGCCAATATGGTTTTGTTCCTTTCATATTTCGACTGGGGAAAATCCAACAGTTTTCCCATGTACGTTTATTTTGAGGCATCATTAATATTGTCATTGCGGGGAAAACAAACGCCTGAATAGATAGGGGAGCGTTCAAACTGGTAGATCTGTGATCTTCTCTTCATGGTCCCATGGGATCCTTGACTCCTGTCATCGTTTCCTTGAAAAAAAAAAAACTTTTTTTTTTCTTAATTAATTTTAACGTCGCATCCTGGTGGGAGGTTTTGATGACGATTCAGCGGGGATCTAATGGGCTCTCATGGGGCTACAAATGGGATTTTTGAAGGATCTCAGGAGTCAAATATTTTCCGAGTAATTTTGGACGCACGATCCATTTTTTTTTTTTTGAGGTCCCACATCTGTTCGAACAATGTACAGATTTTTTTTTTTTTCTGAAAACATTTTTTGACACAATTAATTTTTTGCACAAGTAACCAATATCAAATAATAATATACCTTTGTGCAAAATTTGCATAATTTTTAAATGGAATAAAAGTTTAAAAAAAAACCATGCAGCTGGAGATGCACTCTCAATATCACTGTCAATTATCATCATTCTCGCATGAGTGCTCACGCTCAAATGAAGAATCCAGTTCGTGTCAGAAGTCCGAAAATCCATCGTTGTTGAAGATAATCCCCCCACTATGAACTCCTATCTATGATTAGCGATAAAGTGCGAGAATATACGCGAGTCTGTGATGATAATATCCCTGTAAACGTACCCTTGGGGTATCATCGCGAAAACGTAAAAATTCAAATCACGCCTTCTATTACACAATATAATATATTTTATAATAGGAGGCGTGATTGTATAATATTATTATAGTGGCGACAACAGCTCAATCCTGAGTTGAGCTCTTATATAACGGTGTCTTCCATTATTTGGAACAACAAAATATCCCTTAATCTGATATTGATTACCAGATAATTCAATCGAATCCTTCCTCGAAGGACAACAACTTGCAGCAAGGAAGCGCAGTTATGGATAACGGACAGGAGCAGAGACATTAAATTCAAATTTTGAACAGGACAAATTCAAATTTTGAACATTGTGGACAGGAGCAGAGACATTAAGTTGGTTCCCGTTTTGACCTTTTTTTCAGTTTTTGTAAGTTTTAGACATTATCACCTTTTTACATTTAGTGTAAAATGATACAATGATGTATAGAGACGCAGAAAATGTTTGGGATTGAAAGGAGGCTCGTACACGGAGAAAAAAAGTGCGGTTTTTGTTCGGTAAACCGCTTTGGCGGCCATTTTATAGTATAAAAAACCGCGTGAGCGTGTTATAACATCGACCCTAAAACATCGACCCTTCCCAGAGTAAATGAATGACTGGCGGAATATACGCGAAAAATAATGAATGAATGGCGGTTGAAATTTTCGATGCCCTTTGAAAGGGCGTCATAAAACATAACCCCTGCCTCTCTACATGAGGAATCGGTTCGTGGGGCTCCTAGACCTGTCCGACCACCAGTCCTGCAAGGGTTTTAGCCCAATCCTAACTCTATATGGCGGCTTTAAGAGTTACAATCGGTTATGTACTTTTGACAGAGAATCGATTGAAAATGGCTCCAAACCTGTTGGGCAATTTGCAGCGTTTTAACACGAACAATTTTGTTTCGGAGCAGGAAGTTGCATTATAATAAATTATGTAGGTACCCCTTAGCATATATTAAGGGAAAATAAATTAACTTCATAAATAATGAATCAACGAAGACCAACTCGCCAAGCGTGGTAGAATTTAAAGAACAGGTTTATTGAGCGTTCATTCAACTATGAGGTACCTACGCGTTTCTAGTTGATTGTTTCTAAAAACCAGTTACCTATTGAATATAAGTCACAATATACTTAATAGCAAGTTTTCATAGTTGAAATCAACCAAGGTGCAAACCAGACAGTTTTTCGACTGGAGTACGTTCCGGAAGGCTCCTGCGGGTTTTCTCTACGGATAAATGTACATAATCCACGGTTGATTTCGAAGATGTTGTCAATTGTTGGCTTGTGGTTGAGGTGGTGTTGCTGAGGGTGATCACGTAACGCCCCTCAGGTTGTGCATGAACCCCAAATGCGATCATGATCGTCAGGAAGACGACGACGAGAGGCAGTTTCATGGCGGATCCGGCGTTGATCGGTGTGTGCGAGTGAACGATCCTCGAAGGACTGATCGTGCAATTTTTGTCGATTGTGACGTTTCTCAAAGGAGATGTGACTCGGCGAATTCGGACTGTTGAATGTCTTGAATTTTTCTTACCGCGAGCCCCAGGGAATAATGCCACGTAAATCGCTCGGTCGTAGCTAAAGCTTGCCTGACCTCGCTTTCATGAGTTAATCGTAGTCCCTGTTCGCACCAGCATATTCTTAAAGGCTGTGAGTGACAATCAATGAGTGAGTGATCATCGTAGGGCCACGTCTGGATGCTTGCGCAGAAATCTATCCTATGGTTTTGCGTAGGCGCGACTACTAGTTAGGTATTTACTAATTAATAGCCCTATAACTCAGAATAAATCGATTTGGGTCTATCGTTGGAAATTTCGTCAAATTTCTTCCGAGAGATTTCATGGTAGGTATACTTTTTCTTTAGCAATTAAGGTCAGACAAGTTCAATCAAATTATAATTTCCACCGTCATGCTTTCCTTTGTTTCTGAATCTGCATTGACGCCAGTGCCATTGTTGTCTCGTAATGCAAATAGAACCAAATTAGTTTTCCAGACGCAAATTGATTAGTTTGGGTTGGAGTTAATTTTCGATAGCCTCATAATTTGGTGTTTGAGTAGGATGCAATTGCACTCGGCAATTCCATACCAGTTGTCTTAATTCAAGTACCTACCGAATTAAATTTTTAACGAAAACATTTTTACAGTAAATATTTACGTTACACTCTCTACGTTCTACAATCCTTATTATCGATAGCTTTAGTATACTAAATACCTATTGGTATTAAAAAAAAAAGAAGAAGTTTCCGCTAGCGGGAGTATTGCCACTGACTGACAGCTAAACATTGGAGGAACATGGAACATGTTTTTGCATTCCGTTCATTTCCGTCCATTGCCTCTCCCAAGTTATCGTCGAACCGTCTGTGTGAGCACAAGTCCCTGGCCTTTGTTTCTCTGCCCACCGTCAGCAGATGTCATCAGTTCGGTACTTTTCCGATATCCCCCCCCACGCGATTTTGGTTGTTTTGGGTGCCCTAAAGCCATCGGGAGGGGTGTGTATGAAACGCGAAATCGCGTGGGGGGGGGGGGGGGGGGGGTATACGGAAATGTACCATCGATGGTACATTGAAAAGAACTGATCAGTTCTTTTCAGAACTACACCACGTATTCTTGGAACGTTCTCTCATGTTTGTCCGTGCACTTGAGCAATACCGGCATGCTCCAGTTCTTCCGCCTTCTGAGGCCCTCAGTGATCATCAACGACTGTCAGCACGTTCCACTGGCCCGTCTTTCCTTCCAAGGCACTCTGCAATCGTCAACAACTATCAGTACGCTCCACTAATATGTCTCGCCTTTCGAGGCCCTCAGGAACTCCACCTGCGACTACCTTCGGGCTCGCGGTCCCATTCCATTGATCGGCTGGACCCTGGACTCAGGCGCCACTGCCGAGACGACCCCTTTGAGCCCAGGGTAATGTCAATTCTTGCCTTAATTATCCCCACTATCCATTAATTGGCGTTTTGGTGAATTGTTTAAGCTTTTTGCAGCACCGGCACGACCCCATTTATCCGTGTATCCAATTAGGATACACTTCCCTCCCCTGTAAATACTTTTTCCTCCCAACCCCTGTAGATACACCCCCCTTCTTCCGTATACCTTCTTTCATTCTTTCATAAATTTTTGTAGAAATTCTATTAGGTATTTTCTTTTGTGTATAATTTCTCTATTTTTTATAATAGGTAGGTACATAATATATCATATTTTTCCTTGAGTAACCTGTCTGTGACCGTGTACATTTATTCGTACCCATATCCAAACCGAGCAAATCGTACCTAATACGCAGTTAGTTTTGTCTATTCTGACTGGTAAATATGTATTAGACCAAATACGGTACCAAGGAAGAAGGTGCTTACCATGGAAGAAGCTTTCTTCCATAGTGCATAACGGTAATTTAGTCTCATTTTTGGACGGGTTAAGATAGCGAAAACATGTTCCATGTTAAATAGTTCCTACGTGGCTGTGAAAACTTCAACGTAGGTAATGTGATAATATCATTATGCACATCACTTCTTCCGTAATAGCTCCGTATCCCGAAATCAATGACGACCTCAACACACAGACCAATAACAAACTATCTTCGAGGATGTTACGAAAAAAAAAAAACACCATTTTCTTCATATCTTCCCATTGTCATCTAGAAAACGGCTGTTTTGCCGGTTCAAGGACGTGTGAGGAGCCGAATACATTTCGTCAGGAGGGATCTGGTTATAAGCGGCATTTTGGATGTTGCTGCACATAACCAATTTACGTAATAGGCATATCATGATCATTGAGCTCGGCTAATTGCGTAAAACGCTACAGGGGCTGATGAGGTGGAAAACAACACCTTCTCATATTGCGTCATTGGAAACAGGAAAATAGGCAGAGGAAATAGTTGTAACTAGCATCCGGACGCGTCCCGTCGGTGGGGGGGCACTTCGCAGAGGCAGTCAGAAACCTTATCCTAGTCGTCTAAAAGGCAGAATCGTTTTGAGGGATTTTCTTTAAAAAAAAAAAAAAAAAAAAAAAAAAAAAAAAAAAAAAAATACACTGCCAAGGGGGGCATGGCACATAGCTTCCTCGCGTTCAAAGCCTACCCCGATATCCAAATATATCCACCAAAATTTACGGAAAAAACAAGGTGACAAAATTAAGAAAATCCAAGGGTGAAAAGGAGAGATTTTAGCTCTCTCAGCTGATCAGGAGTCAATTATTGAAATGAGATAATTTCAAGGACGTCTTCCTAACTCATGTTCCTACCAAAATTATTAACCTTCGCAAAAGCGATTCGTCCCTGATATACATCATTTGAAAAAATTAAAAGAGTCTCCCCCCTTAGATTTAAATTAGGTAATTCCGGTTGAAGGATTTCAATAAAAAGTTCACTGGCACTGTCTTATTAAGAGGAGCAAGGGTAGGTGGGGGAGGGGGCTTTGTATAATGAACATGGGAAAGCGAGTTGTTGGGTCTGAGGACAAGTCGGGGGTTGGCTGGCGTAGTCAGTAGGTGGTCGGCCCTCAAGTGTATTTTCTGTTAGGTAGGTAGGTACTTCGTTCGGTTAGGGGAAAAAATAGGGCGTGCAAAAAGTCTGTTTTAAACCGAATTTATAAACATAAAATTATAAAATAAATTACGAGTCGATTTTAATGGCATTAGGCTCAGATTACCCGCTAAGACGCCAGTATGAGTGGTCGCGTAAAATACCCTGAAATTGTCGAGAGCTATACCATGATTTTATGAGAACGATAACAAAAAACATTCTCGTGACCTCCAAGGGCGACTTAAACCCTCAACAGAGTTGGGGGGGGGTAAGAGCAGGTAGAATTTTCCATTCTACTGAGTTTGCTCCTCTAATGTTTAATCGATTTTTATGAAACTCAGTTCAAATGGTCGTCAACTTGTCCACAAGAAGCTGTACCAGGTACTAGTTACAATAATAATTATTACAATAACAATTATTGTAATTGAGTGAAGCTTAGGTAACTAATTATTAGTTATCCTCCTTTCAAAAGTGCGCGGAAACATAGTCCCTTCTTTTTCAAAACCGTCAGATTGCGAACCAATTAGACCCCAACATACCTATCGAAACTTGCAATAACAGGAATAGGTACCCTTCTTCTTCTTCTTCTTCTTCTTCTTCTTCTTCTTGGTTTTTGTATTTCGCTGGCTTGACCAAGTAAAAGTAAAGTAGGTAGGTTAATATCCGCCTGTTCTTCGACAGGGCTCCAGAGGACGGGGAAAAAATCATTGAACAATGAGGGAAGGGGCCCCAGGGCTAATAATAACAATATTGGTTGAGTAAATTTGATTTATTCTTTGAAGGGCTCCCAATTATTTTCCTTATTTTACCCGAAGGTTTGGGGGTTAATAATAATAATAATTTATTGCTCTGGATAATCTACTATCCCTGTACATTGAAAATTGAAAATGAGCTGGTTTGTGATAGATACGTATTACATAAGGACCTTAGTCTTCATGTGCAATTTCAATGAGGGTGATATCGAAGTGAAGTATATCCATCACATGAGCATTCCATCGTATGATTCGCTAACGATCTGCAATAAAGCAATTGTTGGCTCGTCCGAGGGCGAGATCACGCCACATTATGCTAGCTCGAGGTTGATGATTTCCAATTGAGAACAAAAAGCCGCCACGTTCCTAGCGTGGTAGAAGGGAGCCCTTCGCCGCCTCCGAAAGGGGGAAGCCGGCATGTCGGATGATCCACGAAACGGCGGGTTTCTATCGAGCGGGCGGCTTCTCGGCGGAGGCGGCCAATGGGAGGAAGGTGGCCTGACACGAGTAGCGGCTTCCCATTGGCCCAAAACCATCGTACGATCTCGCCACCACCCTCCCCATCACTTCTTTTCGCCCTATATTTCCACCTCCCCGCCGTCACATCCCTTTCACCACAGCATCACCTGACCTACGACAATTTTCCTGCCGGCCGCAGCAACGCCCTTCTGGTTCCTGGACCGACCGAACCGATTCACCATGGTTGACGAAATATCCCAACAGTTTAACGGCCTCAAATGTCCCGTGGCATCATCCTTTTCCGTCGTCATCGTCGTATACAATGATTTGCTGAATCAAAGGCCAGCTTTCTACCGTTTCCCTTCAACAAAGTTTATGCACCAAGAAACACTTCCTGATCGAAAACTGTCAAATAAATTTTCATATATTATAATAATTATAAAATTGATTATTCATTTTTCTCCTTAACGATTTTCGTCCGCCATGGCCAGGAGAGGCTTTCGGTTTTTACTTCTTTACTCCGGCGTACCTACTGGCGTAGAACCCATTTTGGGGGTCCCAGAACGACCTGATTTCGCCGTGGGGTTTTATAGGGCAACAAATGGGAATTTTGAAGGATCCCTGGAGGTCAAATTAGGTGGCAAGTAGTTTTGGAAGTCAAATCCGTTTTTTGAGGACCCTCATCTGTCCAAACATTGTCCAAACATCTGTCCGAAAACGTTTTTTTAATTTTTTCAAAAATATTTTTTTTATTGACACAGAATTAATTTTTGCACAATTAATCTATATCAAAGGATAATAAACCCTTGTTTAAAATTTGCAGCGTTTTTTATTTTCTTAGTGCCCCTGAGGATGCTGTAAAAATATTATAATATACTATTTTTACAGCATCCTCAGGGGCACTAAGAAAATAATGATATATTATATCATTGTATTATGAAAAGGAATAAAGAAGCAAACCCGATGCCTTAATAAAAATCTTCCTGAGTCCTCGTGGAGGGAGGGATAATATTCATATATGAATGAGAGGATGTGTTATGTGGGTTGTCGTCCACCAGGACTACCTATGTCCTGTAAAAAACCTCGCCCTCCTAAATCACACACTACATTAACCAATGTTATTAATTAATCTCCAATTTCAGCTTTATAAAATTAGAATAAACAAGGTTTATTAAATATTGCGCATACCTAACGACCTAATTAGTTATCTTAGGGTTAATCTGAGTAACCGTTAGGTATGTGTATCCGGAATTTCGTATCTGAAGAAGTTAATGAGTACCTACTCTCATCATTAGAGTCCTTTTAGACGTCGTCAGTGCGAATGAAAATTTCCGTTACGATACGATACCCTTCCTCAACAATAAAAATCCCATTCGTTCATGGAATCACCAAGAGCGGAAAGTTGATTCGTAAAGGAAAATTTTAAATACTTGATGATTATGTTATCTGTATACGCAAAATCGACTAATAGCTGTTTTTGGATGGTTCCATTCTGAAGCTCCTAGGAAATAGGTACCGATTTGTTTTATTTTATATATGTATTCCTTTTTATATCTATTCTATCTATTTAATTTTATATTATATTAATTTTAATCTTTTTTACCGATCTATTTATCTTTATAGTTTTTTCTAAGGTAAGCAACATATTAAATTGTTGATAATCAATTATTCGAATCGAATATTGGCAAAATCCATTATTAGTTGTTGCCACTAGTTGCCACGTGTGGGAGTTACTTGAGTGAGTAGTGTCACAGATGCAGCAAAAAGTTAGTTGTTATACATACAACTACGAATAACAACTGAAGTTTTAGTTTACTAAAGAAAATTTTTTTATTGGAACTAAGAGTTTCAAGTTTCATTCTGAAACTAACTTTGAAACTAAATTAGTTTTTTGTTTCACAATTCAAACTAAAAACTAATTTAGTTCGAAAGTTTGTTTCAAAAGTGAAACTAAGAACTAATTTAGTTCTAGTTTGAATCGTGAAACTAAAAACTAATTGGTTTTTAGTTTGCGATTTAGTTGAACTAAATTGTTAGTAAACTACTACCAACTCTGCTTGACCTAGCCTATACCTGTATAGGCAGCTAGTTAATAGATGAGGCTCCACGTATCCATCGTAGGTAATATTAAAATTATTTCAATGCTAAACCACGGTCTAAGTGCTGCAAAAAAGTGTCCAATTGTCCACCCTTTCCCTATCCATTATAAAACGGTTCATCATTGTATTTTATCCATCGAGTTGTGAAGACGCTCGGTGAGAACAATCGGTTGAACGTTGCGTAACGATTCGGCACCGTTGGAGGTTATTGTCTCCTCGTTGGGCTCACAGCTACTTACCTAATGATATTCGAAGCTCCAGTGGCTATGCAAGGCCTCTTCCGACTTCCGAGCGATCTTGAAAGTCGGCGGCGGCGAGGCGTCAAGGGCGTAGGCGGCGACGAGTCTGTTGAGACTCGTACGATCGGTTGGCGCTGGGGGTGTGCTGGGGGGAGGGCAGTCATCACGATATGCCGGTCATTAGTCATTCCGAGATAATTTGCTCGATGAGAAGATAGTAGACTTCCAGCAAGGAAAAACAGGTCCGGTCTTCCGGGCTGAATCTCGCTTTAATAATACTGAAGTTGCCTCAAGACTTGTTTTCACTGAAGACTGCAGAGAGCTGAGAGATTTGGAGTAAAATCATACCAGCGCATTCTAGTTCATAATTTTTCCTATTGTTACAATAGGAGCTACAGTAGCTCTCCGTACGTTAATTTTTTAGGACCTAAATGATAGACCCTTTCACCGGATATACTTTCTGCGGTTGCAAGTCGATTGGGCTGTTGAACCAACCCAGGTGACTCAGTGGTTTCGATGCATCACTGGACTCGAGTCGTGATCACGACAAATAACTCAAATCAATTTTCTCATTCCTAGGAATACCTATTCAAACCACTTTTCGAAAGTCATCCATAGTTGTATTATACTTCAATTATTGACGAGTCATTCTAAAAATTATTATGGTGTAGCATAATTTGCTAAACGCAGTGAGGCTCTTCTTTGACTCGATCTAAATTAAATTTAAGGAGAATTTGGTCTGAGTGTTCCACGATAGCCGTCGCACGACCTGAAATGTTGAGGGTTTTCACTTAGTCCTGAATGAGCTGAAGTTTTTGGTGTTACTGCAGTGTAAATCTGAGAATCTGAGCCGAATAAGCTCCCAACTTCAGTAGAATCACGTCAACCTGTCGCAGCAGCTGTAGACCATTGCCCAAAAAAATGGAGATGGGAGACGTTTCTCAAGTTTTTCGACACACCAGGCCTGTGGCCCCTGGTCAGCAATAACTCACTATATAGTTGAAGGCACATTCTGCAATCAATAGGTCCTATCTGATGGAACATCTGTGCGCACATACAATTGTATGCCAATTTAAAATTTGGTAAAAAGATGTTTTAACTGGTAAATTTATCCTGATTTTCTCTTTCCGAAAACCTGTCATCATGAGACATGCCCAACTATGAAATCCTCCTCCACATAATGTTTTGTTGTCAACTGTGGCCTTAGGAAACTCATGGCAAAAACCTCTCTCCCTAGACTCATACTATCAACCCTGGCTTAGGTATTGCAAAGTTCCATTGCTGAAGTCAATTCTTTGACTCAATCTGCGTTAATCCGTCGTTCTGTATGCATTTTACATCAGATGTAAGGAGATTCTCATTATCCGCCTAGCTCATAGGTATAGTTTCTCAACAAGTCTACAGGTAGGTCTTTCAAAATTTGAGATCGTGTAGGCTTTCATGTGTGCATACAGTGTTCAGAGACATTCTACAAACAGCTTATATAAGTGCGAGAAAAGGTTGGTTTTCATCTTGAAAACAGGCTATAGCGATGGGCGACGATTTCACGTCACGATAGTAGCCCCAAAACTGTAGTACTAGGTAGTAATTTGTAAGCTATTCAGACTATTATGCTATAATTTGGTACCTATGTAGACTCCTTAGGACTTGTACTTGATTATGCATGGGGCTTGAATCAGCTGAGCGGCTAAAGCTAATTTCATCATAAAATGGAACGTCTTGATATATTATATGATTAACCTGCTTCCAGGTTTTATAAAATTCAGCTGACAGGCTTTAAGTAGAGACAACCTTGGGGGTCAAGGGGGAGGGGCTTGCGAGGCGCGAAGCGCCGAGTTTTATTGTACATTAAATTTTGGACCAAATTTTGGTCCAAACTACCATAATTTTAGTTTGACTCATGGGTAGCAGTGGGTCGTTACGTGGTTCTACCATTGGATATAAACGTTGAGGAGATTCCAGTAGGTTAACCTCACACAGGCGGAAAAGTAATTAACCAACATCATCTGACTCATTAGGACAATCGGCATGAAACCAGTCATGAAAGAATCCAATAACATGGGGATTTTGTAGGAGACAAATCTAATGTGGGTGTCAAAGCCTCGAACACACAGTTCTGACAGGCCTACAGGACATCGGCATAATTCATTCATTCAGCGAAACTTTACTTTTTTAAATGGTGTGTCAACACGTATGAAAGCAATGGAACCTTGAAAACTGTTGGTCCGCCCCTTTGAGAGTCGAGCCTTGATAAATAACCTCATCACGTGAACTGGAGAAGAGGTGGTATCTGAATCGCAGGCCTTTCATGGCAGGATTTCTTCGGAACGACCACATCAAGTGTTGACGGCAACACCGAAAAAACCACAAGTCACCTCTTCGCAACATTGCGATTTGGTGTGCCATTTGACGTATCGAGCACTTTCCTTGCTAACTTCAACCCACACCTAACAACGTTTTGTAGCGAACCCCTCGGAGTTTGAAGTTCAAGGCTGATACGTTCACGACTGCATCTGCTTCCCTCTCAGTTCTCACAGTTATTATTGTGAATGATGATTGTGATTTAGGTGGAAAATAAATCTAACCACCCCCCAACCTGTAATACCCAGGTTATTTTCATAGAGCGAGTGTTCCTATCCCGGTTTTCTTCTTGTCTTTACGTCGCAAACGTTTCCTCGGTAATTCGATCTTGGGTATTACAGGTTGGGAGGTGGATATTGCAGCTTGCTGGATCCTCGTCACAAGGATTAGTCAACCACCTCAACCACAACTTGAAAAATTCTATTTGGCTGTCGAAAACTTTCTTACAACTTTTGGTTTATTATCTCCGAATAACCATCTACTTTTGCGCCGGGGGTCGACAATTTCGATCGGCCTCATAATTTGCCTTTTTTTTTTTCTTCTAAAATCTGAAATTTTGACAATAATCTCGGTTTTCCATTTAGTTGTGTCCGCAAGGTTTTCTGTCCGATCGCTCAAACCCAGGGGCTCTGTGAGGCTAAAAGTGGGCTACAACAAGGGTATTTAAAGTAAGGGTAAGGGGTCGAGTGAGTGTCGTTTTTCAACCATTTAGGTATTTGATGTAAAATTCAATTATGGGGGTCCCTTTTAATAGCTATTCCCTACATGCTAATACTGTAGGGCACCCCCCAGGTGCGTATGTTGGGTGTGTACCTACATGACAATACATTGCATTGTTTTTCCTTATAATTTATTAGGTTTGTGGTGTGAGTGACGGAGTGCGTTCGGCGCAGCGTACGTGGTTACGCCACCAGGTGTTTTGGAGGATGCAGGAGGGAGTATAGCTGCACCTCCATGGAGATTCATCTGAGGCATGGCGCAAGCTGCGGACTCTGGGAATGATCCAGCTGGTTCCTGCTCACCCGAAGTGTCAGGATGTTGTAAGTCCAGCAGATCCTTGGAAGGAACTGTAGAAAACTGGCTTACCCGGCGCGAAGGATCATAATATGAAATATTATTGGGTAAGGTTTCCTGCTGTCGCAGTTGCACCAAGGGGTGGCTCCCTGGCTTCCAATCTTGACTTGTCTAGTATGGATTCCCGGTTACCATCCCTGGTCTTACAAGTGTGTCCGCTTTTCTAACTTCCAATCTTGAATTGTCAAGTATGGACTCCTGGACAACAGGCCCTTGTGAAATTGCTCTTTCCTCCTCAGAAATCCTGTCCGAGCGACGTTCGGTCTTACCTGAAGACATGACCTGTCTTGTAACAATGCCGTCTGTGCATTATTGCAATTATCGCTATGGCATTCAAACCCCGAGGGTTGAATAATAATTATTGAATTATTCATTTATCAGTACTTACACAAATTAACTCATGAGCAACAATGTAGCAACAACACCTACCAACCTCCTCCCCAGTCCCCTTGGAAGTCTTCCTCCTCACATTGACACTCAGACATCAAATCATGTTCTTTTGTTCTAGTATTTGCTATTTATTTCAACCGTTTCCATTTGAGTGGAGGCTTATTCGTACCTACTATCGAATTCAAGCTAAAATTCCTGGCCCACGTCGTCACCTGAAAGGTTTGTGTTTGTTCAATGCCGACTCATTGTTTCTCTAAGAAGCTTTTGCATGTGGATTCCTGGAGATAAGATACAACTCGCGTCACTCTCCCATCCTGTTTGCGGAAAACCATTCGGATGAAATAATTTTGGTGTCATCGTTTCGAATGCGCACTAGTTTAAAAAAAACAAACCTCTTGAAGTTCACTTAGTTTACCTAGTACCATGTTGTCAACATAGTAGGTGACTATTAAAAAGTTTCATTCTCCTTGAAATAAGTTTGAAATTAACTTGGCAATTGAGGACACTCGCAAAGGAGGCTTTCGTTCCAGCCATTTCAGATCATGGATAGGTATGCTTTTCAATTCAACTTACACAACATCTGATTATGCTCAGGCCCAGCGGGAACTGTTGATACCACCGATAATGTGAGGTTCCAGACCTGACGACAATAATGTCCGAGAGAGCTGATATTATAAGGGATGTGAAACATCAGCTCAGTACGAACCACACAACTCTGATGCTGAAAATTCAAAACTGAACACGGCATCATTTGAGGTCAATAACCTTGTGTGTTTTTTTGGGGGGGAAATCTGGGAAGATGAAAGAGGGCATTTGAAGGTTGGTTTCAGACGTTTCATTTTTTCAAAGATCGTGAATTGTCGCTTTCATTTTTTTTTCAACTTTCACTTCCATCCAGGAAGTACCTACTTGAGTGAAATATGACCGGAGTAGTGCCGGCAATATTCCCCTGACAGTAAAATTCATGTTCGGGATAGGAGCCAAGACTTCAAATATTGTAATTTCGTTTTTTGGTGAAGAGATTTTCTCAATAGAATACGGAGAGGAAAATTTAATTCGATAACGTGCTGTTAGTGGGTACTGAGCGTCTCTCAACTTGGGCACGTTCAAAGATTACAAGAACGCCTCAATGCTATCTCTGTGTTATAATTGAACAAGTATTTGTATAGTAGGTCTTCTTGTTCTTCCTCGGTTTGTTACATATGGTTTGAATTAATTTTGTATGTTGTCTTACTTGTGGTTAACTTTGGTACTTGCTCAATTAGTTATTGACCATATTATTGTCATGAATAAAATCATTTTAATAAAATGATTTTATTCATGACAATGATTGTCATTAACAAAATTTACTTTGTGTAAGTGGGGGCCTTAAGGTTCCAGTTTCAATGTTACGCTCATTCCTGGTTCTCCAGAACGTTTTACCGATCCAAAAATGGCTTAAATTGCGGCCCCAAACTACTCTAGTTTCACCTTTTTTTTTTTTTTTTTTTTTAATTACCTTTGTACTGAGGGCCACACCCAAACCTCAAGGAATTGTTAATGCTATGATAGAGGATCAAACCAATGAAACACAGAAGGTGTTTTTCAGTAACCTGCAGGGGGCTGGTGAAATACCTAAAAGTAATCATGTCATTCAGCCATATTTACACGAACACACACACAACTAACTCTTCCAGTACTACTTAATACTACTCTTGAGTGGGGAGTGCTAGAGAGGGAAGAAAATAAATGTTGGAGCGGCCCTGCATTGTGGGAGGGGGTGGGGGGTAGTAGCTGGGACTGGTGTGCAAAGGTGGGGGGGGGGGATCAATGGGTGTGAGGGAGATGGAAGGAAGTTAGTGGTGGAGCGGGCGTACTCTATAGACACACTAAGCAGGGACCTTACTGCGTTTAAAATAGCAAGTCTTGCTATTTTAAACGCAGTAAGGTCCCTGCAAAAACCACCACACTCATTTCATATGATTATAATAATTATAATCATATGAAATGAGTGTGGTGGTTATTCATGCTATGTAGCATGAATTATAATTCATTTCATAGCGCCTCAAGAATTCAAGTCGGACCCTCTGCCTCTCTGGTGAGCGGAAATGTTCGGCCACATCGCCTTTTTTATTGCACCCCATTATAATTTAATGGGACATGTTGGAAAATATTTTTTTACATTAAATCTTAATATAAAAAACATTTCCCAAGTAATCGAAATTCTAAACGGCGGATTTGCAAGGTGTATTATTTTTGAAAAAAGTAAGTAAGTACTTATGTAAGTAAGTACTTATGTACCGAAAAACATCGAATAAAGAAAAAATAAAATAGGTAATAATAATTAAAAAAGTATGCTCGAAACTGTTTGACTTCTATCTTCTACGAGCACTCAAAAACCGCCACAACAAACAACTTCGAAGTTTTGAGAAACACGCTCACCTCAGTTTTTCAGGACAAAACTTAGTTTCGAAGGGCACCCGAAAATAAGTTGAGGAAAAACTTTTCCCATAATTTTTTAAATGGTGGCAGAACTTTTGCAACCGCTTACCAGCCCCGTAGAGAGGGGGGGGGGGGGGGGGCACTGGACCCGTTGCCCCCGGGCCCGGCTTTCGTAGGGGGGCCCGGATTTTCTTGAGAACGTTTTTTTTTTTAGGAGGCAAAATGGGAAAAGGGACAGATCAATATAGGAAAAATTTTCATACAACCTTTTTTTTTTTTTTTTTTTTTTTTTTTTTTTAGGGGGCCCGAAGAATTTTGCCCCCCGGCCCGGATTTTCTCTCCACGGCCCTGCCGCTTACTCTACTTATGGCTAACTTTGTGTGAGAGGGGAGAATAGGAAGCGTCAAATATTTATTTATTAAAAGTGATGATAGTTTGGTGGTTCACGTGATCTAATTTAATAAGAACGCCACCATAGAGCGTTGCTGATTGTATCTGACCAGAACTCGTCATGTGTGACGTAACGTCAAGCGTGAATCTGGGCATTTCAAAAATCGGGTCAGCCAGATATCAACCGGTAGTTGGGATCAGATCTCGCGCAATTAAAGGTATTTGCATTGGAAAAAGGAATCCAATTTAATGCAGTTAATTATAGTGCTTCTCAACTAGGTACCAGGTTCATGAAAGAGTCAGGCCTTTTGACGGAAATCTGAATAGTCAGGGGCTACTGCTATCAGATTCTGTACACGTCCCCTAAGCGTCCCGCATCATCACTTATTATAAGGTCCTATAATAGGACCTATGTAAAGATTCCTCCCGTAAATGGAGAGGACTGAGGATGGGTTTAATAAGTATCAACTTTGGTACTGATTTGTATAATCTGATACCAAGAAGGAAACGCAAAAGGCAAATACTTTTCATAATATACAGTAGTCCCCGCTTAATGTGATCACGCTTAATATTATCACCCGCTTATTGTTATCAAAATTGCCAGAACGGAACGGACGTACCTAAATACCCAGGAATTGCCCCGCATATATTGTTATCGGAGTTTGGTAATGTTATCATTTTTGCTCCGGTGGACCTTCTACTTTCGCGATCATAAGTGGGGAAAGACGACATTTTGCTTCTACGGGATGGTTCGACCTTTTATTTTCTAGAAGTGCCAGAACTTGGAGTTCCACAAACCACATGGTGAATCGGATGATGCCGATGTGCCAGCTGCCAGTTCGTGGTTGAGAGATGTTTGGCCTGATTATTTATCCAAATTTTCCCCATATCACATACCTATTCAACGCTGACGAAACCGGCCTTTATTACCGAGCTCTCCCCGAGTTCAACTATGAGTTCAAGTTGACTATGAAAGGCGACAATGGAAGTTTTTTTTTTTTATTTTTTTTTTTTAAAATAGGTAAACATGAATGTTCCTCGAATACTAACGTACTTTGTAAGGAGACCACACCTTCTCGGTAAATTACATCAATTTAATTTCATACAGATCTGAGGTGAAATAATATTTCCCCCGCATATTGTTATCACCCGCTTAATGTAATCACTTTGGCTCGGGACACTTGTGATCACATTAAGCGGGATATTATTATTATCATGCCGAACAAAGTTTTCGTTCCTGTTGTTAAGGAACAATGAAACAATGGAGATATTCCATCTAGATTGGGGGAAAATATGATTGTATGGAAGGATGAAAATTTACATGCGAAGTTCTCATGTTTGTAATTATAATTACATTGTAATTATAATTAATTGTAATTATAATTAATAATTATTAATTTACTCTGCAGATTATGATAAATCACCCTTTATATTTTGAAAAACGGTGTCAAGTATTGATTGTTTATAAAACAATTGATGTGGATCTGATAGAGTAGATTGTCCTGCATAATTCATAATTTTCAGGTTTCAAAAATTCCCATGGTAAGCTAAGAAAAGAGTTAGTGACAGAAATAGGGCGCTTATTCGTGGAATGATCCGTATTAAGCAATTCATTATGAAACTCTGTTTCTGATACCTATGTAATTTTAGTCGAGACATTGTAAATTTAGTCATCTACCTATTGGTTAAAGTGTCATTATTTTATTTAATCAAACTTATTGAGTTTTCTAATCCACGACCGAATCCCTTACAATTGAGTGAATATTTGCCATATTTGGCAACACTTGGATGTTTAAAAGCAGGCTATGAAAGGAAAACTTTGCTAGACTTCAGACGGTCTATTTAACATTGTTGTTGTTCGGAAGACCTCGTTTATACTTTCTTTCCTTTGCTATTGACTAAAGTTGCGATATGAAATCTCTCACGTGAATCATAATGTAGGGTCGTCCCTTTAAGTCCCTTATTTCAATTGGAGTGTCCCATATTCGCTATAACAGAGATGGCAGCGCGCTAGCTGGATAGTGTATTAAATAGGTACCAATGTGCATTGTGATCATTCCAATACCAAGTTCACAATTGCGAAGGCCTTTTTTAATGAATCAGGCAGCACCTAAGGACCTGTTCTCATGAAAGGCCAAATCTCCTCGGGGTACTTGGGTCCTACGAATTTGGCGTGAACTGAAATAGGGATCATAAATTGGCTAGACTGGTTGAATTCTCGCAATAAACATAAATCAGCTAAGTTGAACACCGATCGAAAGAATGATGAAAGTTGGATTGTTTCGCGGGCTGGGTTGTGCGCTGATATCTCCCAACTGGAGGACCTTGAAGAGACAACAGATTTATGCAAAACAATAACAAAAAGAAATCTCTCCTGTGTTTCCCAGTGACGCTTGGTATTGTAGTCCATAACGATTTCTTCTGAAAGGCCCCATCAGAGGGGAAAAAACCACCGGATAGCCGATAATAGGCATCCACCTGGCAAACTGTGCCATGAAATTAGCTGTGAAGATCTGCGTATTGTGTTACCGACCTTGATAGGACCTTGACCTCAACTCTTAAACATCCTCATCCTCTGTGTGGTTGTAGCCTGGCTGGCCACCCCCTACTCCTGCACCTTCCCAGTCCACCGGTCTCCTGGCCAGACCACCTCCAACCCTCGGACGCCATCCTAACATGCAGGTTTGCGATTAATTTTACCTTTTTCTTAGATTAATTTCCGTGTAGCCAAAGCTATTAGGGTATCCTTAATCATACGCGAAGCAGCAGGTGGTCACCAGGATCAATTTCTTGCCCCTTCGTTGTTGGATTGAAGGATAAATCAGAATTTTCACAGTTCGTGTTATAGGTTAACCGTTGGACGTTGTTTAAATGCTTGGCAGTAGGTTTGTCATCTCAATAATTGTTTTGTATAAGATGTGTGTCATACATATCATCTTGGACTTGATTTGAGGATACCAACTTGATACCTGTGAGAGAGACGGATACTTTTTATTCAGAACAGAGGTGCTTGTTCGGACCCCCCCCCCCCCCCCCCTCACCAACCACCACCATCGGTCACGCTTGGGTCCATTACTTCATTTTAATCTTGTCTGAAAAATACCACGCTGATTCACCAACCAGATAATATTGTTGTTAATAATATCTATTACTATTTTGTGAATCGATTAAAATCGAATTGAACGACTCAGTCCCTTCACTGTAGGTATTGTTCGTTGGGTTTGAGGTTATTAATAAGAAGAAGAATCATTCTCTGAATCATGTACCTACATGACATCTACGTAGGTATCTGGACCAGCCTGATTCAACCTATTGACAAGTAATACTTAGGTGTTGGGTCCTAAAGCCCAAACATTTAGATGTTTAGCGGTGTTTCCGCAATGAAAACTTTGATTCTTCAATGTTTTAAATTATTAATATTATTATTATTTTTCAAATGATAAGCTGGGGTTCCGCGACTGCTAAAGAATGAAGGGATAAGGCTCCCAAACATTGTTTTAAGTGGTCCAATAGCATGTTAATGAGTAGGGAAGGATGGGGTATTTATAGACAGGAGGGGGTTATAAGAGACACATTTTTTTTTCCAGCCATACCATCAACTTTACGCCGTCGAGAATTTTTGTGTGCGAAGTCTATAACAATTCGAAACACCATAATTTCATGGAGGCCCACGCCGGCATGTGGGTAGAAGACAAAAATCGTTGAATTTTCACCCACAGTCGCTGTCTCCTATTCCCAACGTTGGGTTAGTTAGAGATAGATGTAATAATCATCAATGGGCAAGTCAGAAACCCTTCCAGGGAACTTCTGGTGTTATAGGAGACAAGTGGTCCTCCTTAATATGTACCTACCCTGAAAGTTTCACCCCTCCAGATTCATACCAAAAGAAGTTTCGAATGTATAAAACTTGCCCTACAAATTTCAGCCAAAACTTTCAGTTCTGAGGTCTCGGGAACGAAAAGGAGATTTTATTGAAAAAAGAAAAAAAAGTGCATCATCCACTCCAGACAAACATAGCCACATACAAACCTTCATTATTTTTTTTTTTTCAACAAATAAGAGACAGTCTGTCCACAATTTCCCCAGCTGGGGGAAATAGGAAATATGTAATAAATTATAAAGTAGGTAATTGTCGTAAAAAAATAAAAGAAAAAATTACCACCAATATTAAGCAGAATCACATCAGAAATGTCTGGAAAACTTGACAGGATCGAAAAGCCTCCTTGTTTGCCGGACGAAGCTTTTACAGGATATACCTATCCTGGATATATCCTTATAATATAATATGTAATATATTATATAAGAGACGCTTATAACCTGTAGTTGAAAGTAAGGGTTCTTGTAGGTTGCCCAGTGTTGCCACGAAAAGTGGCTGTGGATCCCCCCAACCCACTCAAACTTAAGATTAGATCTCCGGCGACCTCTTTAGGCAGTTTTCGGAAAAATACGGCTTTGCGGGCCAGGTATTTTAAAATGCTCATGTCTTATAACCCCTGTCTCCAATTACCCAATCATTCCCTAATCAAAATTTAATGTTTGATTGTTGCTAGGTTCCTTCGCTCAACATGTTTAAACTGCTGCTGCTGGCACTGCTGGTCTCTGTTGTGGTTGCGTCTGAAATTGACAGGCCTTCCCCTCAGGCTGTCAACCCTTCAGGTAAAAAATATTCAACGATTTCAAAAAACGTAAAAGAAGCCCTTTCCAGTCCGGAGATTCTTTTTCAGGACTGGAGTAGGGAGGGTGCCCAGTTGATTGTCAAATTGATTAATCCTTCACTCTTTGTCACTCATTTTCCAGTTTGCTCCAACAAATTGGGCGACAAACCAGGGGACAAATGTGCCTGCAAAGTCTGGATCAAGGGGAAGACCAACCCACCGGAGTACTACCTTAAGTGGACCTGCCCCAACGCCGACCCGAACAAACCAGCACCAACAGCAGCATACGGCGGCACCGCAGGCCAAACCACCAAAGCCGCCCAGGCAGCCTTGAAAGCCGGGAGCACTCCAGCTACTCCTGCTGCGAAAAAATCCGGATAGAAAATACGTTTCTAACCACATACAAAAGCATTTACTCGCATAACTGAACACCTTGTACTTCTATTGATGTGAATGTCATAATTAATCACTATGGGAATGGTATAAACTAATACTGAACATCAGAAATCAGCAAAGAGCAGTTCCTAGCTATAAGTGTGAAGCTAATAAATAAATATGGGATAAATACATTATATTTTCTTCACTCTTCGCCTTATTCATTTACGTTACCTACCTTTTCATTTGGTCAGGTCATATCAGTGAATGAAAAGGGCCCAAGTAGAAAATTGCCAATGAGAAACATACTAAGGAGTTAACGCGAATAAAAGGTGGACAATTGTTTAACCTGGCCTGATTGAACAAGGGCAGCCTTGTTTGAAGTGGTTTTTCCTTCGGTCAATCATTCTGTCAGCCTCACTAAACGGCACAAGTGGCCACCAGGCCGATCACGGGTTTGGCAGCCGCAGCTCAGTCAGCAAGGATAATTTACGGATGGACTGGTCTTCCAAGGATGGCCATTATGTATAGTGAAAAGGTGTGGCTCATGCAAAACGATGATACCCGAGCATATATTATGGGCCCTGAATGGGCTTAATTTGTATGACTTCTGGTTTCGGTGACACAATAATATTATGTCGGACAATATTCTTTCGTGCAAGTTTCATTTTTATAACGTTTCTGGTTGGTTGTCGAATGTACTTCATTGTGGTCACGCCGCCAGCGCGTGGTCGTCTCATTTCCCCACCAATGTCACCCCGCAGCCGCTGCCTTGTCGTCTGGAATATTTGGAATATTTAACGAGGCCATCATTCGGGTCAAAAAGCTATCGAACTTCAATACTGGCAGAAGTGTTGGGGGTTCTCCGGGTCAGGTCATTTGACCCTGAATAATTATTGTTCTCATTCGCAGACTTCGATGAATTGAGATCAATTCATTAGAGGTCATGCCACTAGGGGGTGAAACAATACGACAGTAAAATTTGAATTTTGATTTGTTTGTGAAGTGTACAAAAAATTTAATACTGCACAAAATGTTAATATGGGAAAACGGTGGGTTGAGTGAGGAATTGGAAAAAGGTAAATTGGCGTCGTATCGAGGTGAGGCGGAGAAATCTAATATTCAATCAAATAATTTAAATCATCATAAATTTGATTCAAAACATTATCATTTAAATTATTTAGCTGACCAAGACAAAAAACACAGTTCGTGCGTAGGTCATTTCCTACGAAGTCATTAATAAGCGGGATAAACGAGCACTTCAATTATAAACGGAAGAAACAGCTGGTTCTCACGATTGTGAGAAGGATTGGATTTTAATCGTATCAACTTAGGTGCCTACCCACGTAAAAAATGTGATGTGCATGCCGGTAAACGGATAAACACATGAATTGACAGCCCAGAACCTACAAACCGGCTACGATTTTCTCAAAATCGTCCGTTAACAATTGTAAATATAGGGGTACATGTCTGGAATCGAGAGTTGAACTGCCGTTTCCTTCTTTGATATTTGTTCTTCAAGTTGACTCTGTTTCAAGAGAATACTACTGCGTGATTCATGTAGTTATGCGTGCGCTCTGGAATATTTAAAAACCACAGGGACTCTCAAACAACTGCTGAGAAAACTTATCCGGTGATATTAAACCTTTTGAGTGCAAGAAAATTTCTTGACTAAACAATAAGACTGGTTGTGCACGTTAGGACTCATCCTAAGGAGAAACCATATAAATGTAATGTAGATGATTACAAACTCTGTTGCTCGACGAATCTTAAAAGTCCATCGTTCCACTCTAGAAACGTCAACCGTAAAAAAAGGATCAAAAGATCCGTCATAGTCGAGGGTCACTATCAACCCAAGGACCAAAGTCATGGTTACGATTCTGTTGAGCACGCAACGATGCTCTGGCAATTGAGTGGGTGGACTAGGCCTGCTGAAAAGTCTGTTTTTGCCAACATCAAAATGTGCATCATCACGGTGGAAGGTCCCCAGGCCCGTGAATATTTCCTCGGGTAACTAATAGCGGGGTAATAGTAATTTAAAAAAAAGATCTCATCGCATCGTTAGGCATGGCAAGATTTCGCCTATAGTAGGTACCGAGGCCTCGGCCCTACTTCGCACACTCATAAAATTGTGGCGTTTCTTCAGCCAGCCCGTACCAAGAACGCATTCTTCCATCAGTGCTACAACAATAAACAGGAACAAGCCAGTTTTCAATCATAGTCCGTACCATTTGAGTGGAGGGTGCACAAAGTGGGACTACATTGATACTTCCCTGCACTTGAATAGAACCTACCGAGGGACTAAGGTTGAACACTGACGTAGGTAGGTATTCCTGTTTACCAGCCAGGATGGAAAATGTTCAATGGACAACGTCCATTGAACATCCACCAGCTGGGTGATCAGGTGCAACTCCACGAAAACAGCGAGACGATGGTTCTTGAATGGAGTATGATGACCAGTCCAGCTAATCAGGGAGAGTGGGGAAGTTGATGATCGTCTAGCTGGACTGTTCGTCAGCCATGATTAGTATGGAGCACCGACCCACGCACTCAAAACCCCATGACATCGACGCACAGTGGGACGATAGGCCAAAAATCGAAAGTAATTCTATGATTGAAAATTTTTTCGGTTAACCGAGTTATTCCTGTCCTATACCTTCAATAGTAGGTATAGTACCTACCTATATGTCCAGAAGGTTTCTCATCTCTACCTAATAAAAGGAGGATGGTTCTTGTTTGTTTGTCTGTCTGTCGGCAGCTCTGCAAGGTAAACGGCTCGGTCAATTTCGGTGCAGTTTTTTTTTCAATTGACCGGTGAGTGGACATGATGATGCCCGTATTTTTAAATTTTTTTTAAAGGATTAGGTACATATTTAATTTTAATTTTACAGCTTTAATTTTACATCTTTTTCGTCTGTGTGTCGTCACTTCACATCACGCGTAAAGCGACCGTAATTACTCCACTCGCGCCAAAGGTCGTTTAGGGGGTCGAAAAAATTACGAAAAAATACGAGCCGTATAGATCAGACCTGGAGGAAGACGTCGGTCAAATCGAAAATCGGAATTTCGCCCGGGAAATTCGTCGAAATCCCCGTCGAAATAATCGTTTTTTTCGCGTTTGTCCCTCGTTTCTTCGGGTTCAAAAATACCCAGTAAGGAGTCGTTTTTTGGGTATGGTATCCGCGAGCCAAATGGGGTAGGTACAATCTATGCCAAATCACATTCCGAAGTCGGATTTCAAAAAAACCGAGGGGGAGGGGGCGAGTTCACGGTGAGAAGCGAGTTCATCGTTTTAATTCGCGCGGGGTGAGGCTTGAGTTGCGTGGCTGCCGAACATCAGTGAGCTATTAAATAGCTCTCAATAAATTTTATTGAGACTCTTAGGGCCGGTTTCACCACCTCGAGTTAGGCTAACCCACGAGTTAGCGAAAAAATTCACGTTTCACCAGATGTTGTCTCCTAGTTACCAGGACGGTTAACTTCCACTTTTTTAACTTGCGGATTTTCTGAAGTTATCTAGTTAACTTGAAGTTATGTTGTTGTGTGGTAAAACTGATTTTATGACAATCTCTAACCTTAAAATAGCTAACTTGAACTTTAACATGAGGTTGGTGAAACCGGCCCTAACAGACTGTTTATTGAGCTATTTATTGAGACTCTTATATATATATAATTCTTGAAAATCTCTAGAAATTCAAAAATGATACGTTCTGAGATAGGTTGAGCGCCCTCAAGGATTTTTCCGTTTTCCCCTCCTTCAACCCCCTCTCCTTCCCTAAAGAAGAGAAGGAGTGGGGATTTCAGCCAATATTGATTAGATTTTGATGACATTTTCAGGGATTACGCGGGTTGTGCCTCCCAGATGTTATTGAAGGTGGAGTTTTCAAATTTGATTTCACTAGCACTTTGACAGGGCTGGGGGCCTTGCTTCGCTCGGCCGATCATTTTATCAGCCAGGGGAGGCATTTTTCAAACTTTTCAATTTGCATAGGCGTATTATTGATGGTGGAGTTTTCAAATTTGATTTCACTAGTTGTGGAGTTCACAATGTGGACCAATTGATTGCCCAAAAAGGTCGTTCTCGCCTCAGGCTTTCGAAATAACATCAGTGTGCACTCCTATTACAATCGATTCAGCGCCTCAAGTTCCTAATAGTATTATAATTTTTAATACTAATACTAATAGTATTATAATGTTTAACATAATATGTTAACATTATAATATTATTATAATATTATTATAACATTATAATATTATTATAATATTATTATAATGTTAGCTAAACATTATAATATTATTATAATGTTTAGCATTTATAATGTTTTGACATGAATAATTATTAATTATTACACTTCGATGTTTATTGAATCTGTATAGTATTATTTTTATAGAAAAATAATAAACAACCGAGTAAGCATTTATAATGTTTTAACATGAATAATAATTAATAATTAATAATTATTCCACTTTATTAATGTTTTATTTACATTTTTAACTATCCCGAGCGAAGCATGGGTTTCCTGCTAGTATAGTATATGAGAAACCTTCTGGACTTGAAGACAGGCAGGAATGATCAGTTTTGGGTGAAAATCCGCTTTCTGTATGATAACGATTTCGATTTTATTATACGTCCAGATATCTGGTTACATATGTAACCTGAACACATTCCTCTCATTAAGCCCAACCACACGAATTTATTGTGGTACAAATCAGGCCGAAAAAAATTTTTGGTTTTATTTACAAAGAAATACGCGCTTTTCGTAACTTGTTTCTACAAAATTTGTATTTAATACAGCGTTTACAAAAAGTACCAGACTGTGCCAGAAAACTGATGTTTTCCTGGTATTCCTGAGGTAGGTATACATATATAGGAAATACATATCATGAGGGAAATAGGTACGTTAGAATTTCGTGCAGCTAGTCGCAACTAAGCGAGAACAGAGTCAATTCAGAAGTGCCCACCGAAAAATCCGTATTTTGTCATTTTTTGGTATTTTTCTCACCCTTATGGGCAGGGGGCGGCTGCCCAGATAAGGCGGCCTGCTGCCCCCAGGCCCGTGGGCCTTGGAGCCCCTGAGGCAAGGGCTGGCGGCCCTGGACCTGACTAAATAGGTCCAGGGTGGAGTTTCCCCCTTTTTGGGGGACCCGGTCGTGGCCATGGGCCGACATACCGGTGTCCAGCATTTGCCTCACCCATATGGGCTACATGCCAGCCACTGTTCATAAGGTTCATTCACGGAGAGAAAATCATGGAAAGTTTTATGATACCCGTAGGGAAATTCTCTGAAGAATCGCTGGAAGCCCTGAATAAAGTTTTCAGATTCGCAAGAGAGCGCAGATCTAGGAAAATGGTGGGATTTCCACGAATGAGCACATTATCCATCATCTATTGATCGATTCCGATCCTTTGCTGTCAAATTTGAGACCTCGAAGCTCCTGTAATTCAAAAGACGCTGCTTCTTTGTTCGAAGAAACGACTGATCGATGAAAAATCCGCAAGTAAAAAACGACGCTGACGGCGGACGGACATTTCTCTTGAAACGGATAATGTCAAATTTTGAGGCCGATCGGAGTCGTCGACCTCCGTCGCGATTCCAAGGTGCGGCTTCCCTGGCCTACAACTATGTTATACTAGGTACCTAGTATACTTATACCAGTGTATAGGTGTATATTATACTAGTGTAGTAGCCTTTCTCTGACGAATTAATTATGATAATCGCTATCGAATCGATAAGTTCTTCTATTAGGTTGACCAATTTCTTCATAGCTGTAGACCTGTGTGATAATGTTTGTCGGTGCCTACGGTAATGGGGTTAAGAGAAAAGAGCTTGTACTCTGGGGAGATGGAGATAAAGGAATGTTTGGAGAAAGTCGAAACAGGAGAGGCTTAGACAGCAGACGAGCTAAGAAAAAGAAAAACGACTAAGCTCCCTGGGGCGATATCTATACTACCCATCAATACTATCTCTATGAAATTCCCCGGGTTGTCGGGTACTTCCATTCATTTGCCAAGACGTCTTTCCACAAGAATGAACATTCTTGGCAGGAATTTACAATCCCTTGGTATTCCCTTTTCCTATAACGAGATCTCACTTTTTAACACCGGATATGGCTGGGTCCTCCAAAAAATTGCAACTTATTTGGTGCGCTTTCCTTGGTGGTAGAGTCTTGAAAGCCTCCACAAAACTTACACTTTAAGCAGAATGTGGCCGGGATCAGCTGCGGCTCCCACAGTTAATTTCTAAGCAAATTTCCATTGTTGTTGAGATGGTTATAATATAAGCACATTATTTAGCATCATAGTTGTTTAGCATTGTGCTTTCAAATTAGGCACCCTACTCTATGCAAATTGCTTAATAATAGCTCCCCTACAAAAAAAAAATCTATGATCAGATATTTTTCCTAGAAGGGAAAAATTTGGAATCAATAGGTACATGCTGAAATTTTCCAAGAAGTTTCGCTCACCGGTTCCAAAAGTCAACATTGATTTTACGTTATATTGCTTAAATCAATTTTCCTCAGTCGTCTCTATTATTCTTCAAACCCCCACAATATAAATGAAAGTTGTAGAGAATCTAATTCTGCGTTCAGGGAGTACCAAAGCTGAATTTGAAAGCTCAAGTATGTACCTGCACTTCCGTAAATTAGCTTTCTTCCAAATGTCGGCTGATGGCATTAGGATCCTGCATCGGCTACTGTGAGGTGAAACTTTTAGAACTGCGTCTTATATTGCGTTCTTAATAATTATTATTAACGCGAACGAACATGGTGGACAATGCCCCAAAAAAAGCCGGCTGGCCTTGGGGTCTGGGTAGGGGAGCAGGCTGACTGTTTTTCTTACAGATACTCAAGTTTATGTGCTAATAACAACGAAAATTAGTATTAAAATTCAATAACACGCTGTGCGAATCCACAGGATGGGGTACCGGAAGTGGGTCGTCAATGTTACCTACAGTGATCTTTAATGAAACCTGTAGGTACTATGAAAATACATACCTACTCTTATCGGCCAGCCTCCTATTCTGCCGACCCCCTCACCTCATTATCACTCAACATTGCGAGCTTGGGTCCACCAAGAACGCTATATACGACGCTGTTCTAAGTTTCTAAGAGTTCTTACAAAGAGTTTCACCTCATAGTAACCGATGCAGGTTACAAATGCCATCAGCCGACATTAGAAAGAAGAGAAGTGCCCTTGAGAAAATTTGAAAGTTTTGGTACTCCCTGAACGCAGATTCTCTACAATTTTTATTCCACGAGTTTTGTTTATTGGAGCGTACGTAAGCTCGTCCCAGTTCCAAATTTGGCAACTGACTATCCTGCACCAGCACTGCCCACAGACTTGGGACCAGAAAACACTTATCTGTACGCAATTAGGTTGATAGTCCACTTTACACTATGGGACGAGTCAACAGTATGTCTACACGTGTCGAGTTTACAAACCACGGTTTATTGGGGGACCAATTTTCAACCTACAGACATTAAAAAACCGCCGTTTCCCACTTTTTGGCAGTTAAAAAAAAACTTGTTTTGACCATACCACTGGAGTGATTTATAACATTACCTATGGTGCTCGCTCGATGCAGAATTTTCTCTTCAAGTTTGTATACAGTCACTTTTTCGCGAAGTTAGGGTATTACCTACCGAAGAAAAACGAAAACAAGTCCCAAAATTTCGAGGTTTTTAGGCTGCCAAAAGTTGTCACAATTTTATATTTACTTCCTAGTACACATACCTACAAGCAAAAAAAAAAAAAAAAAAAAAAAAAAAAATTCTACACCTTTTGCACAAGAGGCCTTTTGTGTCTCTAATGACTGGTCTAGTTAGCGTTTGTCAAAGTTGAAAGGCGGAAGCCCGGTTGGGTCACGAAATCAACTCAATTTTTTCATCTTCCTTCGACCTCAACAGTACCGGCTTCAGGTAAAGGATGCCTGCAAGGTCCTCGCGTTTCCAAGGACGTTGATGTTTTTGCGATTAACAAAAAGTCGTAAAAGTTGCAGCCATCACTTGGGTCCAAGGATTTCTTCGCGGCACTACTGAAGTCAAACCCATTTGAAAATGACAACGACAATTACTGCCTTTAGGTATCTCAGCTAACACCGAAACCGTGTAATCAAGCTTATCTGCGCCACACGCGGTATTGTACTGAGAGGAAAATTTACGGTGAATGGTTCGCATATAACGTCACCGTTTGTCCATTTGAGACTTATCATCTTGATGTTATCTGGAATTTTGCCACCCCACCCACAAGTCTTCTACGATGCTCTCCATAGTGAAGGTGGCACTAGAAGACATCTCTAGTGGGGAATTTCAATGGGTCGTAACATTCCACGTTTTGAGTAAACTGGAGTTGGAGTCTGCAAGGAGAAACGGAAATAGTCGTCAGCAGGGGTGATTGCAGACTGGGCCCACTCGTCTTACCACCGAATCCCTTCCTCAGTACCTATGGAGACGTAAGCTGGGCCCACCCCCGCATGCAGCTTCCCCCTGGTGTCTTCCTTGTCCGATGATAGATTTCTCATCAATGCTATCCACTGAGTTCAGGAACGGCTATAAGCTTGGAACTACTAACCCATTTGCTGAGCTGAAAATAAGGGGTCGCAATCCGGATCCCGCGTTGTTTTTCCAATCTTGCTAATGCGGGATTTCTCTCTTTTCAAAAGAGCCGTTTTCAGTGGTGAGAATCACAGTGGGCACACAGTGAATCACATCCTCATTGCCTGTGATTCAAAATTTGATTTAATAGGTCCTCCTTATGCCTGTTGTGCTGTATTTCATATTTTTGCTATTCTTGCGGTATCTAACCTATCTACTTCTGGTTATTTGTGCAATCAGCTTCGATCAAATTTGGGTGATAACCCACTGACCGTCATGAGGTATTTCTTTCAGCAAGTTCTCCCTTCTGACGGCACACACACCCAGCTGTAGAGAATGGCTCTATCTCACTCCCTTCAATGCATTTATTTCTTAATAGTTGTACAATTATTTTTAAATAAATTGCCTTTTTTAAGCAGTTATTTAATTAATTACAAAATCCCGCGGGATAGCGACCCCTAGCTGAAAACCTCCTTGCTGTGGAATCGTGCATCCACAACAGAACGTGGATCCTCATAATCGGGTGCTTTCTTTATATTTCTCAAAAAACTGGCGTAATAAGTAGTTCCCAAAAATTTGGCGCTTTCGTAATCCATCCGGTATAATATACATATTATGTAACCAGCTCAATGTAATTTATTTAAGTTGGGGTAATTAATGCTCTTCAAGTACCTAATCAAATAAATTAGTTCAGGTGAGCTTATCGTTCCGATGTCCAATCTTGAAGTTGCGTGATTCCTTTATTTTATTCACTTATCGTTTTCAGTTTTTTTTCTCGCGCTCTTTATACACGGCATAAATACACCAACACATTACTTACTCCAATCTGACTTAGATATGGGTGCGCTAGTTGAAATTATCTTTCTCGAGGCAGCTCGTAAATTGAAGCACTTGTGAACGGCCGGAAACCCAGTTAGTGCCGGCTGAAGCCTTTCGAGTGGCCATTGAAATTACTGGGTCAGTTCAGTAACCTTTTGTACAACTGATGGACCACATCCGACGTCTTAATATGATTCTTTCCATTCAATTGAACCAAACTACCTTTCAGATCATTTTTCACTTTCGGGCGGATTGATGGGGAATATCCAAGGAAACAATAAATAATTTTCTAGAAATTATCTATTTATTTGGCATTAACAACAGTAGGAGAAAACCGAGAAAATTTCGAAATATGGAAAATTCTACACCAACCAGTAGACGACTTTGAGATGAAATTAACAACCAAGAATAACTGAAATGAAATTATATTAAAGAAAACTGCTCCTTCTTAAGGTACAAATGAAAAGGAAAAAAAAGAATAAGATATTTCCATTAACGATACAACTTTTTAAATAATATAAAGTACGAACGAACAATAAATATACAAAGTATTCGAGTACTAACGTGTAAATCTACCTTACATTATCTGCCCAGCAGACAGTAGAGTATACGGTTGTCAAGCGCAACGGAAAACAAAATCGGGGCGAGGAAGGAATTTCTTGTAATATACGCAAATTTGAACATTTCGGCCGAAAATGTGTAAAATTACATTGGAAAAGGAAGAGGGTGTAATGCCATTTTAAATCTAACTTAATTTGTTCCATTATAAAAATTAAAAATTGGAGAAAACGTGAGAAATCAGGAGTGATAAATCATTGACTAGGTTACGGGAGAAAATAACTTAGGAGATAATCTGCAGGAAAAATACAAGAAAAAAGAGACGGGGATAAAAACGAGAGTAAAAATGAATTTTGAGCTGTACGGAATTCTGAGCACTGTTGAAAATAATTACAAAAAAACTAAGTAATTTGCTTGGGTTCTTTTTTGTAATCGAATTTACGTAAATAGTATGGTAGATTTCTCTAGTTTAGATTCTAGGATTCAGGAATTCATCAGGGATATCTTGACAAGTGTTAAATTCTACCAGCGACTGCAAGAAGGAAGGCTGAAGACAGCTATCACGACATTTCTCTGGCATTTCGTAGTTGTAATGGAGTCCTACTTTCCAGTGGGCAGTTGCACTCGTACCAACAGTCAACCGAGCACTTCTAGCGAGAGAAGACGGTTCAATTTACTGAATGGTCGAGGGAGGCTCTGGAATTCAAACATCGATCAAGATGTCGTTTAATTAATGAAAACTTGGAAGAAATTTGCCCTCGTGATGGACTACGAACAGTAGGCGAATCGGAACACTAATGAACTTGAATGCTTTATGGAGGAGTGCAGCCAATTTCAAAATTCTGAGAATTCGAGAATGCTAGAATGTATACCGCATTTCTAATAAATTGTTCATAAATGCATAGCTGCTATTATAAGGAAAGACATACCAGTAACACTAGATTCTTGTGTATTCAGCAGATTAAAACTTTTATCACAACAATCGCTCACTGTAAGCTTTATTAGCGAAACAAAGGGTTAAGTCTTTGTTGGTCAAACAGTCGCCCCAATGTCGTTTTGGTAGCGCTTGGTGAGGTAGGCCGCAGCGTTGGTCATCTGTGCGAGCGACCTTTGGAGGCCGTGGAGGTGCCGCCTGAACGCGGTTTCGGCGTTACTGACGTAGTCCGGCCTGGAATCAGTCTCACCTTCGATGCCAGAGTCGTTCTCGTTGCTCGTTTCCGAATCCGTGTCCGATATGCTGACGGACTGGGAGGACGCCACGGAAGTGGTCGAAGGTCGGCGGACGTGCCCTTTGACTTCCGTGCTCGTCTGGGGCGGCGACGGCGGCTCGGGGGCCCGGAGTGATGGCTCTTCTTCGCTGCATGGCACGTTGGCGCCCCACAGCAGCTCGTTCTTGACGCAGTTGACCATCGTATACAGCCTGCAGACAGATGGCAACGAATTCATGCTGATGTTACCTTGCCTGGAATTTCGGGGGATTTAGTTTCAAATTGAGGAGGTCCGTGCAATAACAGCTCATACGCCTACAACCTCGTCTTGTGGGGGAATGCAAAAATCGATCCACTATAATGTTTTTTACACAGGTACCAAGTTTCAGGAAGAAATTCACATTTAATTAGTTGGCGCTTTTTTGGAAGGAAAGGCCGGGTTGTTGTATTAATTTAATTAATCAGATGTCGAGCTTTCAGGATTAACTGGAGTCCCTTCTTCAGGACCTAAGATTTTAGAATTAGATTGGATTTTTAACAATCATCGTTCTACCCGATCACATCCTGTTTGTCATTTTAGAGTATACATCACATCCTCATCGTACAAACATACAGTATTATTGAGGTATTATTGAGGCAATACCGCCTAACCCACATCTTCCCAACTTCACAGGTGACACAAAAAACGGTTTCATTAAAGAAAAACGGTTTCGTTTAAAAAATCAATTCATGGATTATGTCATGTAACTGTTCCATTTAACTGTTTTACCGCTTCTTGTAAAAGCTGTTGCATTTTCTGACCGAAGTGGGTTAGGCAATGTTGCTTCTACAGTACGATAAATCGGTGACTCATTTACACTGACTAGATTTATTGTAAATGCCTACAATTTTAATTTTACATGAGATATTCACCACGATGCGGTGTCAAAATGTCAAATTGGGATCCCAGTTAATCCTGAAAGCTCTACATCTGATTAATTAAAATAGATACAACAACCCGGCCTTTTCTTCCAAAAAACGCCCAGCTGAAACAAGCCGGTTCACCTTCCCTACAATTTAATAAATAAATGGAACTTGCTAATTAAGGGGAACTTGCTAAAAACTGTTTCAGTTTCAATATGTTTACCCCTTGTTGTCATTATTTCGATCATAATGAAAATAAACGAATTATATGAGTGCTTTAGATATCGTATGAGAAATGTAAAAAATGATGATTTCAAAATATATTAATTTGCTACCCACCATATTTTTAAAAACAGGTTTTTCTTTCTTTAATTCAATTTTTTACAGTGTAAACCCATACAAAAATATAAATCAGACATTTTGGAATAAATAATATTTCTAAAAAGTGTCATTTTTGTACTCCCTTTAAACCACATTCTCTAAGGCCCTTCTTGGGAAGAAGAGACGATTTTTCATCTTCTACACATTCGTAAAGATTGGACATTTTCTCCGATGTCAATTTCATGGTTAATTAGCTTACAGGCATTTTGAGTAGAAAAAAAAAACCGGACGGTAGACCTATGGTTCTACAATCAGATCATTTAATAACGATTAATTTTACACCAAACCTCTACTTGTAACCAAAAGCTAAACTTCCTTAGAGACCAATCATTTGATTATAGTTTTCGCGATCATGTTGCGTAACGCTTTTTTATATCGTGGCGGGAAAAAAATGGATTCGTCCTGTTAATCATTATTAAATGATAAAAATAAGGAGGGGGAAAAGATTAGAACAGAAAATAGCGAATAAAATTACAGAGTGTTGGAAAACTTCGAAGGTGATTTTCTCAAAACGCTGTTCATTACTATAAGCTCTTATTGCACGGAACTCTTCAATAATTGCACAGAATTGAATAATTATTATTCTGGTTCCTGTAGAGCTGGTCAACTTTCAAGATTCTGGCGCTAAAGTGAAAATTTCCTCTAATCAAAGATTCGAAAACCGATAGATCTGAAGATATTGCATCATTACGCAGTTGAGTGACATCTACATCGCTTTATAACACGTGAAGGAACCATCATTATCGGTCAAAAGTGAGGATAGCAACCCAACAGTATCGGAAAGGAAATAAATGATAAACGGAAAGTTTGAACGGAGCGCAAATAGTACAACAACCTCCCCAAAACAACGCATTTACGATACGTCGTAGTAACGACTATCTTTTCGAGTCGACAGTCATCCTGTAAATTCTGTACGCTCCAAAATTGGCAGCACTTTATTTAATAACTTAAAATGGTGACCATTTCAAATTTAACGAACAATGGGGTACGGAACAGTGCCTTGATGTTTATTTTTCCGGGAAAATACTGCACGTCAGGGTACGAGAAAAATGAGTTTCGGCCCCTCCAGTGCAATTTGAATTTTTGGCGAGCCACCAAAAATTTATTTTTTGAACAGAAGTGCGAACTCGGCGTCCGAGTAAAAAGCTGTGTGATTGGCCACTCACTGACCATTGAAAAATTGGAGGAGGCTGCAAGCTCACAAGCGGGTTATCTAAGCGCAGGTTAGATTAGGGTTATTCAAGTAGATAACCACCACTCGGCGGAGAACTTCCATTAAATTTTGTTGGGATTTCATCCTTTATTTTTCATACTATTCCGCGATTTTTCGGTAAATGTACTAGCGATTCAAAATCAACGGCAACAACCAAAACATCGCGGTACTTTGGCGCACAGTATCGAAATAAGCGTCACTCTTAAGTACAAGTATCATTGCAAGGTAGTCGAAAACCAAGTTGACCAACAGAACAAACCAAGAAATCAGGTTTCTTTTCTTATATCAGTGCTAGTGCGCTCTGGCGGATTAGTTTTCGTCTTTCTAAAAAGTTTCCCTACGGTTTGAATACGGGTATTTTCTCTTCACTGGAGACCTATTTCCTTTCCGTGACCGACCCGTGCCTTCTATTTCGGGCCGCTGGAAATATTTTCGGCCAAAATTTTTCCAACATAGGATCAGTACCTGTAGAGGTCCGTCGACATATCTTTGGGTTTTGAGTCGATAGTGTCGCTCTCGTCGCCGACTTTGAGGTCCATAAGTCGCGAGGGGACGAGGATCGTCTGCTCCATGTCCTGCACGGCGTCGACGAATCTCTCCATTGCTTTCATGATGCTCTGACTCGAGAACTCGGCCTCTTTGTGGGGTCCAACTCTTCTAGCGGAATGCCTGAAACACGCAATACAGATGTTGGTTTAGCGCCCGTTTGCTGAATAAATAAAAATATTTGCTTGACGAAGAAAAGTGTCAAGGGCTTGAACAGTTTTAAAAAGAAACGATTTCAGAAGATGCTGAGGATAAGAACTCCCCAATCGAAGGCCAAGGAAAAAAGTTCGGGTCATCGTACTGGAACTATTCAGAAAAAACTGGGTCTCCGGGAGAAGCGGGGAATTCCCCAGGACCCCAGGAGGATCATTCTAGATCTTCAAGGGGATTTCCCTAATACCAGCTGAGCACGGCCCATCCAGGGTCAGTTTTTAGACGGGAAATTTGCGTCCCCACTAAAAATCCACGAAAAAAAAAAAAAAAAAAAAAAACTGGTCTGAGGCAAATGCTGGACACCGATGTCGGCCCATGGCCGACTGGTTAATCCTTTGACTTCACAAGTGACAAAACTTCCTCCATGTCTGTCTGGGCCTTGAATGAAGATAGTTAAGGAATGTTACTCAGAATTCGATATAACACACTGAAGTCTTCTCATATTAAATATTTTGTGAAAGAGCGTCAAGCAGCTCTACGACGCTCTAGAAAAAATACTCTCTCGGGTTTCTCCGCATTCCTAACAATCGTCATACGTCTTCTCACGCCCGAAGGCGACACTTTCCACGCGAAGGGTTTAAGAAAAACACCTACTAGTTCCTTCCTCCAAGTCGACGCTAACTAGAAAAGCGACAGGAAATCTACGAAGTAATGGGATTTTAATGCTAGGGATCTCCTATCGCAGTGACTTACCCGTTATGCTCTGATACTGATGAGGCTATTCACATATCAGCCCTAATCAGTCTAGGTCCGCATT
Source organism: Pilophorus perplexus (assembly GCA_955831195.1). Classification (NCBI taxonomy): domain Eukaryota; kingdom Metazoa; phylum Arthropoda; class Insecta; order Hemiptera; family Miridae; genus Pilophorus; species Pilophorus perplexus. Next base: position 24,453,748 of record OY037010.1, read on the forward strand.
ATGAACCCCATTCTGAACGATAAGACGATATCGTAATACCTCCATGTTTTGATAGCCTGTTGGTTTTCCCTAAACGGTTTCAGGTCTTTATTCGATAGATTGAACGAAAAATTCCTATAAGTTACAGTTCGGTTCAAACGAAAATATTAAAAAAACTGAGGAACAAATTTTGTTAGACCAAGTAGTAACTAGATTTGAGGTACAGCGAACAAGTTGCCCATTTTATATTTACATACTAAATTCATGAAACTGCCTACAAAATATTAAGCTAGCAATACCCATTTCGGTTGAAAGCACTTGGAGACATCCGGACGTTCTACGCAGACCGATCCGGACGCAAGTCGGCGGCGAAATGGACCCCCCAAAAACGGGCTCGCTGCTGTCTTTATTTTATCCTTTTCCCCCGGAATTCATTTAATTTGACTTCCAGTAAATAGAAAACATCACACGGCGAGCGAAGACATAAAATGACGTGTTTATGATCCCAAACGAGAACCCATACAACCTCCAAATTAAATTCCTCCCATTTCCCCATTCATTGCTGGAAAATCCTGTCAACCGAGAAATAACCAATCCCCGTAAAAGAAACAAAAACCAACAGGGGATTTTCAGCTTTTCTAACGACGAACCATTCAGTTTTTCGAATACGTTTTTTATAATTAAGTGTCAACACCTCAAATATACCGGAACGTATAAGTCAGTGCAGTTGTAATCGAAATAATGTAACTAGAAAAAGCTGTAGGTATCTGCCACGCTAGAACACTTGAAAACATTGCTTTAGAAAATGATCGAGCGTGAGAGTAAATTTCTTTCGATCAGTTGTTGGAAGGTAACCCAATGGCGACAAATTAATTATTCTGTAATTTGAGCACTTGGTGCAAAATTGACACGCACTTATTTGCTTCTCAGAGGAGTCACAGGTAAGTACCTCAGATTTTTTGTTGTTAAGCACCTTGAACCTTCCAAATTACTAGGTGGGACAAATGTTCGAATTTCGACTCGAAGAACACTCCATCTTCTAACACTTTTCGCGGGAAGCAGCGTTCGCAGCAAAATCTGTCACCAGACTGGGTCGGAATTTCGTTAAAAGCCATCAAACGGAGTTTATAAATATCCCCCATAATGTTTATAAATACCTACTTTGGATCCCCGCAGACCCAACAAATGCCGCCTCGAGATGTCTTGTTACGAGATGGGTTTACCTCAACGACCGAAGGAAAAATGAGTGAGAAACGGGCATTGTAGGTACGAGAGAAGGCAGGAATTCGACCTTGTTGGTATTTCGTGGTGTCAGCAGATGACTCACCAGGTGGTGTTGCTCGAGCGAGGGCGAGCTGACTTCTGGATGAACGGTGTGTTCCAGGAGGAACACCCTTGACCAATCGGGATAACGGCCGCCGTATGGAGATAGGGGAAAAGAGTGAGGTGATAGGTCTCGTTACACCATAGGTCCTGGAGATAGCACTCCCGTCGGATAAACACTAAGTGACAAAGCAATGGACGAATACACGTAATGCATGAAAGGGTGGGATTCGGACGGACGGAGAATCGGGATGAACAGAGAGATCGCCTGGCAATTTCCGGGGACTAGGAAAAGAAAGGCTGATGCCCCTCACCAAGAAACCTTCTGTAACCCTCTATCACTTGGAGCCCCTGCCGTCTTGAAGCATCGTACGAGAGCTCCTGTGATGACTCGACCAGTACCATGGTTATTCTGTTAACGGGGAAAGAACGCTCCTCTTCACCACCAAGCTTCTTTATTCTTCAAAATCCGTTAAAAGTTATCAATTACATTGTTTAGTCTTTCCCGCATCCGCTACTCGTTTATTGACTCACCGTATCACATACCCCAATCAATTTATCTTCCCCAATTGGCGCATTCATTGTCTCAGGCACTTTTCCGCTTTCCTAATAAGGGGAATCCGAAGGTGAGTCCATTTCGGAAAATCCACGTGATTTCCCCCTGAGCACAAGGCACAACAATGGTGATATTTTCGGATGAGCTAAAGAGGCGCAGTTGCCAAAAGAATAAGACGTGTGATTCCTGCTACCACCCAATCATAGGGCCTTACTATTTATAACTTGGGACTTCGGTGAATCAAATTATCTTGCTAAGGCGTCAAAACCTCATCTGTTACGTCAGAACAGATTAAATACAGAGTCACACCTTAAGGAATTGGAGTCAACAAGTGTATTGCGATAGTTTTGAATCACACGAAGAAAGTATAATTAGCCTGACGGCCTTCAATAGCAAAAAAATGTAGCTAATGAGCAGCACATACCTAACTAATATCTCCAGTGACCGGCAGTAAAGCAAGAGAATATCATTTAAATTGTCATTAAGAATGACTGGCAACTGTGAGATTTCGTTTGGCACTCAATGAGAACCAAGATCGGAATCTAGATCAGGAAACAAAAATTTCTTGAAAACAATATAATGACAATGGAATGACACAAGTGTATAAGATTTCAATTGAGGTCGGTAGATGATACTTCAATGGTACCATCAAGGACGTGTTTCGTGTCTTGAAAATGAAGAAAATATACCTCCATATTGGCAGTGACTTGTGAATAGACGCAGCATGCGTGACCGTATAGGTACTTTATAAGGTAATATTAATATTCCTCATATAGACCATCCACAGGCTACGTTGTTCTCCGATAGTTTCAAACACACACACCTTAATTTGAATAAATTAGAATTTTCAAAGTTGTTATAAACCCGATTATTGTGATTGGAATAATACACCTATGTATTCGCAACATTTTGATCGGCATCAAAATTTGTCATCAAACATTTCAAGATGTGCATATTCCAAAAATCCAGGCCGTTTAGGGCAGTAGGAATTTTCAACACAGAATTTGTTTTTACAGAGGTTATTTGGTGTGAAGTTGTTGTTAGGCGTGAGTAATGTAAGGTCAATAGAAATATCTCAGTGACCCGACCACAGAACACAGAATAAATTCTCTATTCTGTGGACCCGACAGTCCGATCCGGAGAACCACAACTCCTTCTAATCCCACCCCACGCGCCGAGTCGAGCCTCTAGGCGGAATTACCGAAAAACACATTCTGTGTTTCATTGGTTTGATCCTTGACCATAACATTAACTATCCGGGGGTCTGGGCCCCAGTACTAAAGTAAACATATAATTAACCATACCTACTTAGTCATGTGCGGCACATATAGTCACAAGCGGCAAATTTTAAAAAAATCTGAAACAGTTACTGACAAAATACTCGTTTCACCTTCTATCTAGTTGAGCCCGCAAAGTTTTCAGCCCGATCGCCCGACTCCATGTGGCTCTGTTGGGCTAAAGAAAAAGGGCTAAGGGAGTGTTTTTTGTATGTTTTCGGCTATGATATCGAGTGGTGAGTCGTTTTCCAAATAATTTCGGACGGATTTTTGGAAGGAATTTCGGACCGTCGAAACACGAAAAAAAAAAAGATTTAACATTTTTCAAAGTAATTTCAAAGTAATTTCAAAGTAAGTAGTATTGAAATAATTTTTGCACGATTTGTATCAAAGGTGTAAAATTTGCAGCGTTTTTTGTAAGCTTAACTTGCTGCAATTTCCCGAGTGCCGTAATACAGTTGAACGACCTTCGAGACCGGGTTAAGTCCAAGTGCGAAGGTTGATCGATCCCCCTTTTCTGGACACATCTGCCGCCGCGTCGGATCGATTCGTCGCATAGTCGAATCGTCGGAAAGGGACTTTCGCTGCAACTCGACACGCGAGGCCGCTATTTTCGCGTTTTTTTTCACGGACAAGAAAAGAACATGCGGAAATACTCCGCGGGATTCTTAATGTTAGAAGGGATTTCCATTTTATCATAACAGAAAAAGGATAAAGGGAGTCCATTGATTTGCACGGTTCAACAGCTGCCGTGCTTTCACTATAGCACTGAGTTATGGTAGTACTATACTAGTCATAACTCAGTCATGAGGAGGCCGCCGATTGATTGGTGGAGACATCAGAAACAGCCTTCAACAGTAGCCTACAACGGACAATTTTTTTTAAAGTGAAACTTTTATTTTTTTAGGATCCAAATTTAACACCGTGTTTCATGATTTTAGGTTTTTCAGCGGTGACAATAATAATTACCACAGCATGCTTCATTAACAGACCTTTTGGCCACTGGGGTATGTAGGACGACCTTGATAACTAGCCTCGCTAGCTTGGATGATCAGATGGTCGTTATATCAGGGAGTCGGACTATCTCAAAGTCGCCCACCTCATCTGTAATACCGGTTTCCAGGGCTCCAGACAGATTATAATACCTCCACGACACGCACTCAAGCCATACGGGACTTGGAAGTGGAAATTTCCTACAATTTGCTCCAGAGGCTAGATGGTTCGGCCCTCTGGGTGAGGGACAACAGTTAGGTACTGTACATACCATATCATTCGAGTTATTAAATAAACAAATATTTTAGCACTAAAAGTGCATTCAGTCCGTCGATTCATTTTTGCGAATCGCTTTGTAAAATGGTCTGGTAAAGTAAAGTGGGGTTTTTAGTGTTAACCAACTGGTTTTCACAATTGGAGCAGGAGCCGACCCAGCACTGGACTTGAAAAAGCTTTATAAATTCTTGTTCCATGGAAAGGATTCATATAAACTTGCGTTAAGAGGCGAATTGCCTGCCGACAAGACAGGTATTGACTTTTGGTCAAACATTGGTGTTCGTCCCCGGATTCGGACCAGGCTGATCAGCGCCCCGACTGATTGTAACAGACGTTTCACTGACACCGAAGTCCACAGGGCCACCCTGTCCTACCCATGGTCTGGATGGCTTAGAGTCTTAGTTGTTACACACAACCATTTCCAGCATTACTATGTTAAACATTACGCCACACTATTACCAAATGAACACATTTTTAAAAAAGGGCAGCATTTTCAGCATGGCACATGCTTTTTGCCAAGGTAATCTGGCTAGAAGAGACCTGCCATGTAACGTAACGACCCCGAGCGTTGAGGTTGGGAGTGGGAGTCCAGAGAGCAGACCAGAGCGGTTGAAAGCGTGATTAGCATACCTTACCAAACCTTGAACCAAGGTATTTTACTACTCGGACAGAAAATTTAGCGTATTTCGAAAATGTTGTTGTTGTTGTGTTTTTCGTTGTTTTTTTTTCTATTTATAAAAAAAAGACAAGCATGTACCATTTTCTCTGCTTTGACGTTGATATAAACTAAACTGATCCGGGGGTTTGGAGGGGTCTCACAATCACAGGACACCACAGGGCATTGTAGCCTCGTGACAATCACAAGAGGCAACGCATCTTTTCACTTACTTATATTTCCGAACATGCTTCATTTTTGGATTTTCCTTTTAACTAACATAAATTTAATCACTATCTCTAAACAAACCGAGCTCATAATTAGCTTACAATTATTGTCACTGAGCTGCAAAATTTCAACAAGTCACTTCCGTGTATTTTAAACCCTATCGCCTAGTTAAGCTTGAAGAGCAGCAAAAACACGACTGGTAGGTTTGAAGGGTCAGCTGGGTTATTGGAGGTTGATGGTAGGGAGGAAGGGGTTGGCGTCCTCGTGAAAAATATGGCGCAAAATAATAACCTCGCGAGGTAACCAAGAGGGGATAAATACATGCAAGCACCCCTGATGAGTTTTTGTGTGCGTGAAATCGTTAGGGTGTGTCGAAGTGTGAGTCTCAAGTTATGCGGCAAGGTCGAAACGCGCCTCGCCAAAGGACCTGACCTGACTTGAAATGCCTGATAAGAGGATGGCCACCCCCAGGAATATCTCTAAGGACGCATGTGATTCTTGGGGGGAGTCCTCGAACCCAAAGATGCTAAACTCGGCAAACTCAATAGGGGGGTTTTGGTTGGGCAAGTTGAAGCACTCAATCGAATTTCAATTAGAGGAATGGTCAATAAATTTTAAGAATCTTCGTCCAACCTTCCTTTAGACTGTTACTTTTATTACATGTGGCAATTATTTTAGCATAGTTCCCTCTTAAAAACCGCTGCAAATTCTACTCAAGGGTTTATTATGCTTTGAAGTAGGTAACTTTATTGAATCGTCAATGTTTAGACGATTTGGGACCCCAAAAAGTGAATTACGCGTCCGAAATTACATGGGAACGACACCTCATTTGACCTCATCACATTTTTCAAAAGCCCCATAGATCCCCACGATGGAAACGGATGGCCATGGGGACCCAAAAAATGGAATCCACGTCCACAAATACTTCGCAAACGACACCTAACACAACCCCATAGCCGAAACCCTTGAAAACCCCTCCTGTAGGCCCTTTTTAGCCCCACGGAGCCCCATGGGTTTGAGCGATCGGGCTTGAAACCTTGCGGGCACAACTAGAAGGTAGACCGAGTATTTTGTCAAAACTACATTTTTTTTAAATACCTAATTTTTAATTGACCAAATTTTCAAGATGTCTTTTGTTGTCAAACTTATAATGGCAAATTGTGAGATCATTATTATTGGAAATTGTGAGGTTATTATTCAGGGAATAACTCACCTGTGTATTATTCCCTGAAAAATAAACAAACAATTCAACCCCCCCCCCCCCCCCCCCCACCCGCTATGACAGGGCATGAAGGAAATGAGTACCGACCTCTCCAGAGAGGAGAAATTACCAAAACAGCAGGACATCAATAATAGCCGGAAACGACGTAACGGTGTAGATCGTGGATTTCTACTATTACAATAATTACATATTAATTGCTGCCATTTGAAGAGCCAAGCTGGGTTCACATGGCGTAAAAAACTCGTGCGTAACGTGTGCGTTCGGCGATCTGATTGGTTGATCAGTTTTCCCCGCACAGATTTCCTCCAATGAGATCGCCGAACGCACTCGCGCCCCGCCTTTTTTTAAGCTATGTGAACCCAGCTTCAACTCGGGCAGCCAAAGCAAGGTTTTTTTTTTTTGTGCGTCGCACAGCGCGTTATTTTAGCAATTTAGGGGAAGGAAAATCGAAAAATTAAAGTTGCAATAAAAAAAAGGCGTACCCAATGTATGTGTACATGGATACCTAAAGTAAAAGAAAATGGATTACAAAACCTTCAAGGACGCCCAACAAGAACGGTGCACTTGCCCAAAGTTGACGATTGATGGAAGTCCGATTTTCGAACTTCCTCAACTGATGAACGAGACGTCTCAGATGCAACCAAACAAGATAATTGCGAGGTTCTCTGTACACGTTCAAGGTAAGTAAGTGACTTTTTTTTTTTCTTTTTTTTTTTTAATTTAAACGCTTTCTGCATGCTCATTCGCAGACGACTATAAGCGTTTATTTTGTTTTACAAAACTAAGCTTATTTATTTAAAAAAAAAAAAACTTATTTTTTGGGAAATATCTCTCCAATATGTAGGTACTTTTGAAGAGGAAACCATCATCTCGTGCCCGATTTTCAAAAAAGTCGGTTTAAAGTAAAATAATTTGACTTTATTTTTAACCCGTAATTATTATGGGTTTAAAAAAAACAACGATTTTTTGAGGATTGCTGTGAATGAAAATTTATTTGTGAAGTTCAATTGCATTGACCTTCACCTATCTCCCTACATAACTATAAAGTTGTGTAACAGAAAGTGTGCCGGTAACACAAAGTTGTGTTCTCTCTTGAACTTAATTCGTAAGTTCCTATAGTATGTATGGGTCATTCAAAAATTATGAATAAATTTAGGTCACAAGTTGTTTACCGCCATACTGATTGGGCTAGAAATGAGCATTTTGGATCATTTATAATCACGGTTACTGGTTCTCATTAAATGAAACAAATTTTGTGTGTTCATTTCTGTTACCAATTGTTTTAATCCACCTGTATTGTTGTAAATTTACAACAATAAAACTAAATAAATGTTGACAATTTAAAGTCAGACAAAGGAAAATATCTCGTATCCACATAATATGTGGATACGAGATATTATTATATTGTGAAAAAGTGGATAGGTAATTTTATTTCCACTTAACACAAGAAATCACGTAAAACTGGGCTCATTTCTATTGAAACCATTGTTAACAGCCACGTTAAAGTGCATTTTGAATCAAAATTTTTGATAGTATGATGACAAATCAGAGTCTACCCTAACAATGTGGAAATTTCTGAATCGGAAATGCTGATTTTAAAACGAATAACGTGACAAAACAGGTACTAAATCATCCCCTGGCTTCTTGTTGACCTCATTTTTTGATTCTACACACCCAAATAGATAAATATACCGATTTTTAGCCCGATATGTCGAAGATGCTATGATTTCCCTTCACCTTTAATTGCCGAAATAACGCACATGCGTCGGTAGGTCCTTAGAAATTTAATAATAATTATTAATAATAAATTTAATAATAATTATTATTATTAAATTTTCTAAAATAATAATTATTAATAATAATTATTATTAAATTTTCTAAAATTTTAAAAATATTATGATTTAATAATCTGGATCTTAAAAGTGGTACCTAGCAATTAAATTGTATACAGTACGTTTCAGAGGTTTATTTATTATGGCAAAATGAGGATGTTGCATTGCAAAAAGGTTGCACTTGAGTGAATTTAGCAGGAACCGCAAAACCCTGTAGCAAATTTGTTATAGCGCATAGAATCAAAACTTTGTTTTATATTGACCGCTCATTTTCAATGGATGTAGCACGTTTTGAGATGAAACTTCATCTTCGCGAAGAAACAGTTCCCAAAACCCCTAACAAACCATTAGTCTGAAATTGTGAAATTGATCCTTCGTTCATAGTTTGGTGAATCCACGGCGAGAAATGTCTTCTCAGTGTTGTAAAATGTCTCTAAGAGGGTTGCAAAAACGGGTAAGTCCCAGTTTTCAGCGGGTAAATCCTCGTAGGTCTGGAAGAGTTGTCGAAAAATCCTCGTATGTTCAAAAACAGCTGTTTATTTTTGAATTTTTGAGCGAAAATTGGACCCTAAATTAATTATTTCTACAGAAGGTTTCTCATAAACATAGGTCGATTTGAAGTGCTTTGGGCATTGCAAACCGTGTCTATGCAGTTTTTAGTTTCTCTTGTATAATTTTATTTGGGAACATACGTAATTTTGCAGGTACACGTACTTATTAAGCCCACTCCAAACCTATCAAATAGGAATACCTCCAAACCTTTCTAAGCTCTGACGCCTTCTATAGTATAACTTGTGGGCGTGTTTAGTGTACAAGACAATACAAACGAACCACAACCGTTTTTCAAGTGAAACTCAGTGAAGTGACGCAGAAGAGACGGGGGGGGGGGGGGTCACTCCGTCCGGGAGAGCCTAATGGCAACTTGTTCAATTTTAGTAGGAACCTGCTCCTATACAAGTTGATTAGCGAACAAAAGAGTATTTAATAGGCCTGGAATCGTTAGCGGATTAGGAATGAAGAAAAATTGACGTCAGAACGTCGGAACGGTCAGTGCAAGTCACCGCAGATGATCAATCTTCACTAGGGTTGAAATGACGATTAGAATATTTTCTCTCCCAACACCAGACTGTCAGTCATTTGAAGTCAAGATTAGCCATTGCAACTGCGTATTTTCGGTAACTTTACAGGCGGATTGCCGGAATTCACGGAAATCCAATTGAATTCCGAATGATTTTTCACGGAGGGCCAACACGCCCGCCCGTATAAATTCATCAGGAAATTCAGTTCCGTCTTAAAAATGAGCCCGCACGGTCGAAAAACTGACCGAGTTTTTGTGATGCGGAATGCGGGGGTTTGAGGGTCGTCCAGTTATTAGAAACGTACCCCTGCAAGGTCGGGGCCTCACGGATTAGAAAAGCAAGGACAATCCCAACCTCTAAACAAGAAGAGTGTTTACAGGGAGGCAGTCTGAATAGATGCCTAAAAAACATCGGGCTGATTTTTATAAACACTAGCCAGTACTATCAGTTCAACGGTAAAACAAGAAGAAAATAAAGAGGGATCAGGAGTTGATTGAGAGTTACTCTCGTTTATAAACACCGTTCCTGACGCTTTTTTCGATCCTGACCAGGATCCCAATTGCCAGGATACGACCAGTTCATGAAGACAAAGGGTGAATACGATTCGAACTTATAACAAAAAGGCTCAATTCAACCCTCTCAAGTAAAACACCTTGAAACTAAAACTAAAAAATTTTGAACACTAAATTCAGCTAAACGGACGGTTTCCTTACTGGCTCATCGTGGTGGTTTGATGCAAAAGTGAAACCTCGCAGTGACCGATCGGACTCTCTGAGCTAGTGCTAGTGGACCGATGGTAGATTCTTTTGTCTGCACGGGTCACAGGCATCCCAAAGATGAATATTCACGAGGAAAAACGCATTCCATTCGAGTTCGCACGAATTGAATTAGAATTTATACAATTCTTGTCCCGACAGGGATAACAATGATTATTAATATTCATGGGAAATTAATTATACTGGATGGGAAGCTGTTTTGCCTTTGTTTTGACATTGGTCGGAGCCTTTGTCCGAACTGCTCTTCAAATCAGCAGCGGAATTATCTTTGCTAGGCTCCATCGAACCCAAATCTTATCTCAGTTTCATCATAAGCTTTACTTTAAACGGGTTTGAATCTTTTCCATATTCCTCATCGGACCCTTCTCCGGAATATTCATCCCCCAGTCCGGCCTTGTCTGCTGACTGTCTTTGCCATGTCCCAATCGACCGTTAATTGACAACAGCATTTTCTTGTTTATCGCTGTTTTTTTGCATGCTCTTCTTTTTCCAGCATTAGTGGAGTTGAGATTTCCGTATGACTTGCAATGTTTGGATGAGTTGAACGCTGGGAGGCGTAACAGCTAAACTGAATAAATAATGAACTAAGAAGCTCACAACCCAAGGCCATCGTCCCAATGAGTGATGAGTAGAATGGGTTTCCCAAGCGGAAAGAGCTTATTTTAGAGCTGCAAAACCCACTTTTGTTCGAACTGTTTCAAACTAAGAGAGCAGACTTTCACCGTCAAACGAATTGCAGCAGATAAATAACGGCGAGCTGCAATCAGTGGTTTCTACGTAAAGAAGTCAGCGCTGTAAAATAGGTTAGGAAAATAGAATTGTCCGTTTATCAACCACCTGCATCACTTTCACCATCTGGAAGGTATGCCATATTAATACTACCTCCACGTTCAAGGTGTTTTACCAACATAATAACCATTATGTGCTCGCTCACAAGGGGTAATTTTGTAAGGATTTATGGCACATACGATTCGATTCGTGCCAAGGCCACGGATAAGCGTCAGACCCTACAACTTCCTGCAGTTTTTTTAAAGAACTTCTTTGGAAGAAGAAGCGGGCTGTGGTGCTCCCCCTCCTCCTACGCCCTTTGTCTCTTCGCACATTCCACAAACATCAAGTAGAGTCAATTGTAAGCTTAATATTGCAAGATATAAATCAGAGCTGAGCCTTCTAGCTACATCAATGTTTCCTGAGGTGTCGGACATTGGGAATAGCGATTAGACCAGATAGGACATTCACTCGGAAAAACACGTGATACGAAGCTAAAAACTGCCCCCCGAAAGGTAGACCGTTCAGCTGTTCTCAAGTGTGTCAAGGTAAAACTGGGGGATAGGTGCATTTCGAAACTGTCCTTTAGAGAGTGTGGAAAATCGTTAAACTTCAAGATTCAGACTAATTTTTGAAAGGTTCGGAGGGTGACTTACATGGCAACTGGAGGGATCAGAGGAGGGATATCCGCTTTCTCCTCCATGATGGTGTACAGCATTTTCTCGTAAATTTAATTGTCACTTTACACACATATTCGCGAAACCTCCAACAGCGATACTGAGCTGTCCACAACCCCTACCGATCCAGCAGTTGCTACATCCCTTGTGGGGTCCAGAACATGACGAAAAACCCGAGTTCCGTTGCATAACTTGTAACGGGGGCAGAGGTATTGGCCTGGAAACCCTCGACAAGGAGGTTCCACTGTTTACCTTTGATAGTCGGCACAAGAAACTGCAAATTTTTCCGCGAAGCAACTCAAAAAAAATTTCAAGGCAGCAGCCTACACGAAAATATCAGGCTGTAACCACACCCCACTGATGACTGAGGTGCCTTGGCTCCTGCCGAAAAAGATGATTGAAGCTTACCTTTTGGTTTCCATGGGAGAAGATAACGTATCACAGAACAAACTAGATTTAGATTTATTGTAGTCTTGAGTCAACATTCCTTTTTTAAAAGGACATGCTCTAAACAAGCCGATAATTAACGAGAAAGTTTGATACCCCGAAACACGACGGATACGAGGAACAGACGCGACTGGCGTCCCCTCCCGGCGATGAGATGTTTTTAAAGCGATAACTACGCTCTCCGGTGGCGTATTTTCAAACTAAATAACACGCAGCCGCCACCTGAGTTGCCTAGACCTTATAGACGTTATCCGAACATTCCCACTGGCTTAATTTCTTCCCGCTCATTTGATTTGTTCGCCTAGCCGGAAATCTACTTTTTGCTTTGCTTTGATGTTGATTGAGCCAATATTTCATGTTTTTAAAGTGAAACTTTTATTACATCGTCCCAAATTTTTTGGTCTGTGTGTCGTTTCTTGTAACGTCACGCTACCGTTGATTTTCGCTTACAACCGATTCGTTGCTACGGAACTTCATCTTCGCCAGTTATAATCGTACAAAAATCGTTCACCATTCGTTGGAAAGCTCTCGATTTATCACGCATTTCTTTCGTACTTGTTCTTTGTCATTATGTCCCCATTTTATATTTATTGATGTTATTAATGGATGCAGTAAACAATGCCGCTTGTTTTGTTGTTATCAGTTGCCACGTTAGAAATCAATTTGAGAAAACGCCAAAATGAAGCCGTGGGTAGAGATACAAGGGTAGGTGAATGAGTAGGAAATGGGGGGGGGGGGGACTAGACATAAAAAACGTGTCCATCGATGCTACGTAGGGAGCCTACCCCATTATGGGAGCGAGCGAAGCGAGCCGGAGAGACTAGTGGGAAAAAAGTTTCACTTTTACCGTGGTTTCATAAAACCACACCCCAGTTTTTTTTTTAAGCGACGTTGATTCTGAATGAAATTACGTTGGAAACTTGAAGGTGACATTAGATCGGTTGAGACGAAGGTGGATGTTGTGTGGAGCAGCTGCCCTGTAGACAATAGGGCTAGATCCATGTGCGAAGACTTTTATAATGGGGTTATGGCAAATGTCATGGAAGAAATATTCCTTATTCCATGGGAAAATGTTTAGGAAAAGTTCGCAATTTTTTAATCTCTTAACTCATTAAATTTTTTCATCTAAACCGAATGGCTATTCTTGGAACATTAGTAGGTCGGGAGGTACCTACGAGGTGAATAATTCGAATTATTCAGGTAATGATCATTACCTAGCTAAGGAGGTAGGTAGGTACTTAAATGCTATTATTACATTAAAATAATTTTTCTTAGAAAGTTAAAACTGCATCAGGGGCCCCCGTTTTGGGCAGTGGGATTTTTTTTTAATCTGAAATTTTGACAAAATACTCGGTTTTCCATCTAGTTGGGCCCGCAAGGTTTTCAGCCCATGGAGCGCTATGGAGCTAAAATGGGCTACGGTAGGGGTTTTGAAGGATTTCCGCTATGGGGTAGACTAAGGTGTCTTTTTCTAAGTATTTTTGGACGTAGAATCAATTTTTGGGGGTCCCAGAACGATCCGATTTCACCGTGGGGATCTATGGGGCTTTCCCGGCGGATTTGTTATGGATCCCAGGAGATCTAATAAGGTGTCGTTTTCCAAGTAATTTAAATCCAAATTTGGATGCAAAATCCATTTTTTCGAGGTCCCACATTTGTCCGAACATTATTCCCCATATTTGTCCGAAATAGAATTGTACAGAAAAAAAAAGTTTCTTTAATTTTTGCTCAATTAACCTACCTACATCAAAGAATAATACTGCCGTCCTAGGATAAAACACCCTATCGACCATTTTGGTGTTTTTGGAGTTAGGTGCATGGTTGAGTAGATTTCGGCGTGGCGCGTCTTTTGCACCAAGTTAGAACTTCCTATCTCCATTTGAAAGGTTCGGTAAAAGACTGTATTCTATCTCGAATAGTGTGGATGGCCTACAAAATCTCATTCAACAGCTTTTTTCTCGAAATAAAGAAAATGGAGATAGGGTGTTTTAACTAACGACGGCAGAATACACCCTTGCGTAAAATTTGCAGCGTTTTTCATTTGGGTACAAACGAAATTTGAAAATTACATTTTCTTATCAGGTACCTACTGCATCAAGGGACACGCAGAGTGACAAATTTCTTATTTTTATCAAAATGGAGCTGATAGTAGATAGTAGAAAGGTTTGACTTGGAGAAAGATGACTACACCGCTGAGGGTCAATAAAATCTAGGGATATCTATACCTATCTAGGTAGACATATATAATTTATTTATTTTTTCTACAATTTTTTTTATATTTTGAAATCTAGCTTGGGATCGGTTTCCCACTGCTAAGCTCATCTACAGATATAGATAGGGTGTGTATACACCCCACAGTGACCTGAAGCAGTTGAACACGATACTCAGGTTTGGAATAATATTCCAATTGGAATAATATTATTGGAAGGAAATCCCAATCCGGGCTGGTAATGTGCTTAGCAGGTCGAAACTGGTCCCCACGCTAGATTAAATCTACAAATTATGCTACACAATATATTATATTGCTACGTACATGTACGATTCCAGTAAACAATTTAGAATATATTTCAATAAACAATTTAGACCATCAGCAGAGGAGTCATCTGTCTCCCTAATAATATAGAGATATTATGCAGACCTACATAATAGATAGGTATACCTGTATATCTTGATTCATGAGTTAATTGGGTAGGTAGGTATTGAGCTTTCACATATTGAATAGGTAATGAAAACAAATTCACGATAGGGACACGGTAAATAGCCTCTGGAGCAGACGATCCGTACGTCGCACTTGATATCATGCGGTCAGAGCATGATCATGTCACATTATGATCATCTAGAAACGGAGTGTTGAGCGACCCTCGTTTCGTTGATAAGGGTCGCTGAGCTTTTTATAACTGACAAACGTTTGGTGCCTTAAATATTTTGTCCCACGCGCCATTAGGTCTACGTAATGACGTAAGGATTAAATCCTTACAATTAAATTTAAAATTTTTGAAACGATAACTTCCACCCAACCATTTTTCCACAATGCCGTGACGTGAAATACAGCGAAACACTGCACAATTAAGAATGCAGACAACGTCTCGAGACTTACATGATTTATTCATTGATAATGCGCTGTAGACAAACGAAATTAGGAATTCGCGTTGTTTTAGTGATTAGCTGACGTCCATACATGTTTGCTACCGACGATTGATGCAAGTAATGTGCTGACGTTGATCAATCCAGACGCTAGTCTCGCGAAGACGCACGAGGAGCACGGGGTGAAAGTGGTCATGGGAGAAAGTGGCCACTGGCTGTTTTTTTGCGGCTGTGTTCATCATTGCAAGCGCCAGATTAGATAAAATTTATCTTTTGAGTGCAAACCTGAAGAACAAGAAGCAGAAAGTTGTTTGGATAAGGATTTGATAAGCAGTGATGATGTCAAGTTTTTGTAGAGGTGTAGAGCAATTTTGGGCGGTAGCTTCGGATCGCCTGGAGGGCGTATTTTTCGGCAAAATTGTCTGCCGTTAGTTCCATTGCGTTTTACTTGACCCCACTGATGAGCTCATTACATAAATTTTACAATCCTTGACTTTTCGAGGTCGAATTTTCAGTGTTTTGGAAAAATTACTATTGGGGAGATTGTGGTGAGTCTGAACACTTTCTCCCACATACCTGGGCACTTACTTACCACTTACTGGCCACATACTTGCTTTTGAAAGTTGACAGGATTAAGCTAAACTACTAATTCTCAATTCGTCTGTATGTATGTATGTGTGTCACGAGCCTACTCCTCCTAAATGGTAAGTGATGAAAACACGCCGATTTTTTCTACAGTCTCCGCCTCCCATGTCTGCAGACATCTCCTGCTGGTAGGGTTGGGAACCCCCAACAATGCGCGCAAATGGGCGCATTCGCGCCTAACTTTCTTATTTTAAATGGGAACCCCTAATATGTTTTGGCGAATTTGGATTCCTAGGCCAATTTTACGTCCGATAAGCCTATCTCCGTTGTTCCCTGTCCAATTGAGTCGGCGTTTCTTCTGTGTCCTACCTAGAAATTTGAATTTGAATACGAAATACCAAATGAACGAATTCCGACGATAGGCGAATTTAGACGGCGAGTTTAATTTGAACGATTCGAAGCGCGCATTAGCAGTGTGGCTTGGGACGGTGCTAGGGACCTCAGAAGGATCGAGAGAACAGGAGAACGGAGGGTGGAGAGGCGGGGAAACTTTAGGGGAAAATTTTGGGAAACGGTTCATTCCACACTAATTTTGGATATATTCTGGTGTGTGGGAAGACAATTTCTCCCTCTATTCCCCGGCCAATTTTACGACCGTTAAATTTAGCGCATTGAGCGACTGTCACTTGGGCGAGCGAAGCGAGATCCCCCCCCCCCCCCCCTTCCACACCCGTCCGAGCCGAGCGAAGCAAGGCCTTATGTCTGAGTGCTATTTTTATATAAATATTGGCTACTTTTTCAGAAATGGACTTACAATTCAAGTAGGTACCTGTAATATAAGATATAATAATATTATATATTATATTACAGGTATTTATTATCATAATATGAATAAGAAATGATTTTGTATAAATAAGAAAAATTTGAGTACGTATACGTACTCAAATTTTCCTTATTTATACAAAATCATTTCTTATTGCTAACCAAATTCCTTCTAACTTGTGGAAAACCCAAATATCACTTCTTCAACTCCAACATAATACAATGTCCCCTTAAGTCCTATTGGTATACCAACCTTTATAAAGGTTGAATTCATTCTCAATTGTACCAGTTCTTAAATAACAAGTTTGGTCGATGGGTAGACGTATTCGATATTTATTTTAACCGACGACGAACAATAAACACCATGAGAAAACCTACTGTCTCTGTTTTCACGTGATCATCAGTCGCCTCAATTATTGACTGAGCCAACATTGACTGAGCCTTCACTCAATTGCTCGATATCGCCCACCGAACTGGTGATCTCGTTTGTATAGCGTTCATGTTACCTACCGTTAAATGGTAGCAATGACAACTTATTTATCACTGGGCTCCACAATAACGAGAAAAATCCACAATAACGAGACATTAATCTTATAATATAAGATATTATATAACATATTATATAATATATTATATATTATATTATATAAAATTATCGTGTCACAATGTTCGTTCCCATACTCCTCCGAGACGGCTTGATCGATTCTCATGAAATTTTAAATGCATATTCAGTAGGTCTGAGAATTGGCTACTATCCGTATTAGATTTCGCCAACTCTCTTCCTTCGTCGCGAACGGAGCTTTCCTTCGCGACGAGAGCCGGGTCAAATAGCGTCGTTACTAGGGATTGCTAGGAAAATTTTCGAAACGCCAAAACCCGATACAACTTTTGGCGTCGGTTTTGAACGAAACTACGTCTGTTAAAACGAGCTTTTCACGCTGATTTCAACGAGTACAAAACGATTTCTGTGCGAAAACGCGTTTGGAAGTTATTCGATGATCGTCGGTAGGTGGGTACGAGTATTTTTTGCGAGCCTTCGATTATTTTGATAGGTAGGTACCAAGCGTTGTTGGTAGGTACTTGGAAAAATCATGAGTTGATGGTTGCTACGGGTGTTCTAAGTGATGCATTATTGATAGGGGGTTGTGCGGAATCAAAGTGAACTTACATGGACAGGTAATTTAACCCTCTTAACGGGCCTTCGATTCGAAATAGTTAGATACTTCACAACCAGAAACGGGTCAACAAGGTTGGACGGGTTGGACGTGCTTGCTTTCCGAGTGAAGGATAGACGTATTATTGAACGGGAATTTTAAATTTGATATTTCGCGCGAAGCACGGGTGTCCCAGTTCGTCTCTGTGGCTGGCTGTGTCTAATCCACGCTACCCAGCCTCAACGGTAGAGCCTAAATTTAGCGCATTGAGCTTGAGAGTGACAGTCGCATTGAGCGACTGTCACTTGGTGGTGACGCCCGATAAAGGTGATGGACAGAGTGCAGCGAAGCGCACCGGGCCCACTAGTATATCTATAAGTTTATTCTTATAAGAATAATAATAATAATTATTCTTATAATAATTATTCTGTCATCGCTTTGTGAACGTGGATAATAAAACGCATGCGGTTTTATATTATAGTAGGTAACTTTTTGTGATGCAACCTCCTCAATTGCATTAAATTTTATGAAACCGTCTCAGATTGAAGTATTGTGCAGATGGAATTCACATTGTGCAAATGTGAATTTCGTATTAAATTAAACTTAACGCTGCTATAGCATAATTTGCTATATATTACATATTATGTAATATATAGCTATAGCAAATATATATGTATAGGTATATATAATATAATAAATATTATATATAATAAATCTAAAGCTATAGCATATATAATAAAACTAAGCGCACGCTGGGGACCCCTTCTTTGCTATCACCTTGAACTGCTGAACCTAATAGTATAGTAATAATAATATTTTTTTTAACGAGATGAAAATCCTTTATGGACTGACAGCAGGGAAGTCCCCACCCTTCGTGTGGGAGTCCTGCTTACCTCAGTATACCAACTAAACAAAACCTCGATTTCTCTCAGGAAGCTGCCCTGGGACTACGTCGTTAGTATTACTTCAGGGCAGTTCCTTTGGTAGGCCGTGTATGGCCTCTTCTTGTAGTCGGTTTAAGTCCGTATCTCCTGTTTTTGAGGGGGATAGGGATAGTGTGGGAGGGCAGGTTCTTCAGCCTTCCCCTTCCCTATCTCCATCCACCAGTCCACCCACCTTCCCTATCTCCATCCGCCTTCTCTTCTGCCAGTTCTTCTCCTTTTCATGGGGTCATTCGTCAGATGAGAGAGGGGGTGATGGAAGGGTTGGTCCAGCACCAATGCCCTCCCACTCCCTGTCTCTCTCTTTCGTCGTCAGTATTGCTATGACGAAAGTGTGCACTCCTGTGTAGGTGCACCATTTTGTGAAATTCACTTGATGGAGGAAGATGCGCCAGGAGCAAAACTTCCTCATCACGAACCAAGGGCCAATTTGGTGATGGCTCTGAAACGCTTCTTGCAAGTAAGAGGTACGTATCAAGTTTCCTGGCAATTCGAGCAAAAAGGACCTTGAAGGGTTAGTCCACCGTTTTTATAAAGAACCTTTAGATTCTGCTTTGATTATTGAGCCCTGTCGACTGGACCTACTTAATATCAATAAAACGATCAATAGTACGATAACCTATGTGTACTGAAGCTCATCATTTATCGTTATAGGTTATCGTACTATCGTCATCATACATAGGTTATCGTACTATCGTACGTTTATAAACGACAACTTACTGGACGCCCTAGCCCAAACCCTTTAAAATCTACGTCTACAACCCTTCAAAAGCTTCATTGAGCCCTACCGACTGGACGGACATACTTGAAAAATCCAAAAATCGATTCTCTGTACATAAGTTTGTCAAAAACAACATCTTACTCGACACCGTGGTTCAAACCCTTCAAAACCTACGTTTATGCACAGTCTGAAGGAACAAGGAGGCATGGCGTAGCTCGAAAAAAGTACCTAGGTACTCAAAGAAAATTTCTTTGAGTACCTACTTTAATTTAATATTAAGAGATCACTTCTTCTGAGCCCTACAACACCCTCAAACACGCTTCTGCTTCTGCTTGAACCCACTAACCTGCCTCGACGATAACCAAACGTAACCTTCCCATGAAGTCGAAAAAGGTCTTATAGAGTTTGAAAAGGCGGAAAAACAGTCGAGAGCGCATTACTTTATTTTAGTTTGGTTTTTTGTTAGTTAGGTCACCACCAGTTAGGTTCCTCGCCAAAATATGTCTCGCATTAACTACAATTTAGGTACCAACCCAATAATATTAGAAAAAGAACATGAATAAGATAAGCGGGACCATTTGCGAAAATTATTCTCAATGAGCAGGAGAGGTAGATGATGTGTTTTCGAAACATGTGTTTTTTTTGAGGTAGTCGAAAAAGGTCTTATAGAGTTTGAAAAGGCGGAAAAACAGTCGAGAGCGCATTACTTTATTTTAGTTTGGTTTTTTGTTAGTTAGGTCACCACCAGTTAGGTTCCACGCCAAAATATGTCTCGCATTAACTACAATTTAGGTACCAACCCAATAATATTAGAAAAAGAACATGAATAAGATAAGCGGGACCATTTGCGAAAATTATTCTCAATGAGCAGGAGAGGTAGATGATGTGTTTTACAACGTAATCGCACGCATGAATCGGCTGGTATTTCCACGAGGGATGGTCAAGGCGGAAATTAGTTGATCGCATCGTTACCGAAGTCGTTATGCGATGATAGTACCCTACAAAGATTGCCCTGTAAATGATCACAACACTCAACTTGATGCATCTTGTTAAGTGGGGGCTATTCAAATACCTGGTAAAAATAAGGTAAGAATAAGCCAATCATACCATCATTGCAAACCTTATTTAATAAGGTTTGCAATGATGGTATGATTGGTGTGGGATTATCATCGCCTACCAAAGATTGTAACGAGTTAAAACGGTGGACATGCGCCTTAATCAAGGAGTAGCCTATGCATATGTAGTTAAATAACAAGTGTTCAAATAATATTGTACATAGATTGGTATAGAAAACTAGTAGTAATCAGGCCGCGAACATCGAAGCTCGAGATGCTACCTACTTCGTCTTCGATTCAGTCTCTTCGGACTATGGTTTTCTTTGCTACTGTGAAGCACAGGGCCGCTGAGAGAAAAAGCGGGGCCGGGGTAAAAGAGAGCGTAGGGCCCCCATGTAAGAGATGGTACGAATAATGGTGAATTCAAACATCGATGTTTTCCTTTCGATGCTCCATCCTTCATACCACTTTGCCGCCGCCCCTCTCCTCATCAAGTAGGCCTGACTTTTTTTCTGTTGTGATTCACAATAAACCCTGTGAATCACAACAGAAAAAAAGTCAGGCCTACTTGATGAGGAGAGGGGCGGCGGCAAAGTGGTATGAAGGATGGAGCATCGAAAGGAAAACATCGATGTTTGAATTCACCATTATTCGTACCATCTCTTATTGTGAGTCACATTGCTTGAGTTTTACATGGCCCAATCACACGGAAGACTAAGTTGCCTGCCAAGTGGCAACTCAGCCATTTTTTTCTTTTTGTTTTTGTTTTTTCATCCCTTTTCCTTTTTTCTTATTTTTCTAGGGCCCGCTGGGGCCCCATGTAAAAGTCCGGGCCGGAGCAGAATGTCCCCTTTGCCTCCTGCAAAATCCCCCCCCCCCCCCCCCCCCCCCTCTCGGTGGGCCTGGTGAAGCTGGGCTACGATGTCACAGGAAAAATGTCTGCTCTGGTCCAATGTAGGTTCTTACTACCAAGAATTTAGATATAAATTAGTGGTATAGATAATTCTCCTCTCATAATGTGTGCGATATCGATTTGCTGGCCTAGTTAGGGAGGAATCGCTTAGGTTAGACCCCAGTCTAATCTGAAGGTTCCCGTCGATATCGAACGAACTGGGTTAGGCATTAGACTACCATCCGTAGCTTTGATATTTCGTCCCAATGAATATTAAATGAAATTTTCACAACCAGTACTACCAAGTGGGTTTGTTTGACCTTTCCCTGAAGTGTGGTATTGACTTTGAACAATTTTAGTCACTCGAGGCCAATCCGTTTGGAGTGGGCTAAAAAAAATTCGAATACCGTCTGGTACACTGATATTCGATTTTACACAGGTGGTCACCTACTTCATCTCTCGCCATCGAAACAACTAATGCATTTGGCATAAGAGGGAAGCGGTACAGAGTTCGAATTTAGCCACGATGGGTCATCGAAGTGTCACATGTTCGGCCACTTGACAAAAACGAAAGCTGATGGAAGAGTGATCAATGTAATTTTCTAATCAAGAGGCACCAATTGAGTGATGCAATAGTTGAAACAGTCTCAACTCAACAGCTTGGTAACTACCCTACACAGGGGCGGATAGGCGGTTTTGACCGGCCCGGGCGATTCAATTTGACCGGCCCTACCCCGCCCCCTCCACCACCACACACAGTTACCTATCCAAAGACCTTACTTTTAATACCTACCTAGGTGAAAGAGAAAACTAACAGCGACTGTATTTAGAACAAATAAAAGTGGCGCTTGGTATGTGAATTAGTTGGTACTGTTTACGCAAACAAAATAGCGCTTCAAGCTATAATGCATTTTGCACATTTCATCAGTAGGCACATAATCCTTATCCTTGTCAACTATAAAAAAAAGAAGGCTCGCAAGAGGAGCATCTGGCTGGAGCACTGAGCCGAGAGGCTTTGAGCATTTCCGGCCCTCCTCACCTTCACCCCTCCACCCATTCTCTCATGTATGTCCCCCGCTTGATAATTTCTTTCGAATTCTCTAGGCTCAACCTCAGGCCCATGGTCAATTTGTTTTTTATTTTTAAATTTTCATGTCAAGTGTTTGGACGGATGAAGGACCCCGGAAAATCAATTACCGAGGTACTCGAAAAATGAGTCCTTATTCAACTTCCTGACATCCTTCAAAAGCTCCAGGATCCAAGGAACTGCTTTTGGAACCCCAAAAATGGATTTGACGTCCAAAAATAGTTCAGAAACGACACCTAACTCTTCAAAAGCCCCTCGTGTAGCCCCTTTTTAGGTCCACTGAGCCCCCACCGGTTTGTGCGATCGGGTAGAACACCTTGCGAGTTCAACTAAAAGGAGACCCAAGTATTTTGTCAAAAATTTCAGATTTTTGAATGAATTCCTACAGCTCATAACGTCGTGGGCGGTGGACGGATATTTCAGTTTTGGAATCCACACATATGGTATAATTACAAATTTTGAGGACGATCAAAATTTTTTACCCCTGTTGCAAATGCCGAAATGTATTACCTATTCCAAGAATACGGGATCACATAACGCTCGTACACAAAACGCATGCTGTTGAGGGAGAATCCCTTCTCCCCCTTCTGCTTGGTCCCCCAAGCAGTAGGCGATGGCGAGGAGGGCCGACAATGGCCAAAGCCCCTTGGCTCAGTGCTCCCGCCAGACGCTCCTGCTTGCAAGCCATCAACATAAGATCCTCCAGATTGTTATCAGTGATAACTTATCACTCAGAGTTTGCCTCAGCCTTGTTTTGATAATTTTAAATTTTGAAAAACTCCTCCAACACTCGACTTGGGTCGTGGTCCACTATTCGACTCGTGGAAAGCCTACCATAAGTTTGTTGAAAATATAAAAAAACGTCTTGCATACGATGAGGCCATGAGGTTGTACTGTTTTAAAATCTTGTTGCAAAAATTACGAATTTATTGAACTTGCAATCCACCCTATGAGGAACAAAGCCAACCAGGTTCTTTTATGTCTGAGTTTTTCTTTTCTGTCTCGAGTACTGTAGGAATACATTTTTCTCCAGTTTCGACCGGCCCCTCAGGACCGTCGGCCCTTCGGGCGACGCCCGATCGCCCGACCTGCCTATCCGCCCCTGACCCTACACTACACTAACTAGGTACTCTTGTGTTGGCGAAGAAATAGTCATGTGAACCACAAAAACGTACTGCGAATACCTTATAGGTGTCCATAAAAACTACAAGTTTCACTTTCAAAATATACTGATAATGTCAAAACCAGCTCGGGAAGCTGAGGAATTATAATTTAAAAGCAAGTGAACAATCACTTTTCTTGAAGTTTTTAGGATGAAGTAGCTGTGTTAGCGGCAGAAATTTTATCTCTCCTTTGGTAAATCCAGACGTCAGAGGGTGTCTGGGATCCACGAACTATACGACAGCCTGGTGGATCAGAATCATCACAACCTTGACGACGTGGATTGAAGTTGAGGCCGCGGGGGCAGTAAGTCAGAACGGGGCGCCTCATGTTGCAGGTGAAGAAAGTCGCGCAGTCGTCTGGATTTTGGAACATCCTGGGAGCCCCGTCAGACGATGAACGGGAGCAGTCAATGCGCCTGGAGTCGCGTGGCGGTGCACGGCTACCTTGGTCACGATCCCGGTCACCACGGCCTGTGTCGCGACCACCACTTTCCTGCTCCCTGAACTGGTCTCGCCACCTCTCGTACTCTTGCCAGTCCTCGCCATTGTCATAGTCGTCGTCCAGAGGGCCAGGTTGTCTATTGGGTCTTCTCCCTCCGCTACTCTCACCTGTTGACATCAATTTCACATTTAAAATTGTATTGATACAGCCTACAGTTGGGCTCAGCTTTTCTGCAAAGAGGGCTTGTGGCAGTTGCGACGACACAGAATGGTAGAAGTAGATATTCCCAAGTCCGTTTCCCATCATTCTTTACAAAGAGCTTTTTCAACCTGAGCTCCATTTTCAAGCCGTCGTACCAACTACATATATCAGGTTCTAGGATCGATAAAATAAAGTAACCAAATAAAATAGAACACTCACAACTCACTTGTAAAATACAATCCCAAGGTAATAGTTATTAGTACTGTTATCGGATATCTGAAGCCTTCAGAACCTATCAGATCTAGATCTAGACGGGTATGGCGGGGGCGGTCCTAGAAATAAATATTTTCCGTTAAAATCTACCTTTTCGCTTTTCTGAATTCCTAGACGGTGGCTGAATTCTGACGGTGTGGCACCTCAAATACGATTACTATCAGACCAAGCCTTACGAAACGTTCGGGTAGCTTGCTTAGGTTACTAAGGTTACCCGAGGCAATTTCCCAGAGTTCCACATTTAATTTATAAATTTGTTAACCCGTCAGAATCCTCCACATGGCAGGCTTTGGCGAAAATCTTACCTGATCCATAAGGTGGTAATTCGTAACTATCTTCTTCAGACGATTCAGATTTCTGGTACTTGTTCTTGCCGTTACCCTTCCCTTTTGAATCGTGTTCATCTTGGGAGTACTTGTCATGTTTATCATACTTGTCGTATTTACCATACTTATCTTGTTTGTCATACTTGTCGTATTTACCATACTTGTGCTTTTCATATTTATCGTATTTGTCATACTTATCATATTTATCGTACTTTCCATGATGGTAGTCCTCGTACATAGATTCCAAAATCGGTTTGACTTTATCGTAAGCGTATGCCGCTGTTTTAGCGACTGCCTTCCAATCGACATGAGCGACGTAACAAGCAATTTTATCTGCTCAGAAAACCATTATTAGAATTTCTCCAAAAGTTGTGTTCATGGCCGAAAAACAACCTATTCGACCGAGCAAACATTCAGGAGCTCAAATAGTGGACCAACATGAGTAGTCTGAATTTCAATAGATTTTATTTCAACACCATTAAAATCGCATAAATGCGAATGAAGCAGTACGAACGTGTTGTGCGTGGGAAAAAGGGCCTTACAAGGTGCCCTCAGATCAAGAGAAGAGCCAGGTTATAAAGGATGCCCAGGGAGGAACAACAATTACGGTAACGCCCTCTGTAACCAAACGACGTCGCTTCGTAAACATTTTTCTTGGAAATAAAATGTACTAGCTACGTAATTATTTAATACCTATTGTGGCCGCTGGGCCACACTATATAATATATTATATCATTAAATTCGATCGCCCGCCCCTCATAGTTTCGTCGCGGCCCACAGGAAGCGCCGCTCTCAGCGGCGTCATTGGGTACCTAGTTCAGCTTCTCCCGTGAGCGGGCGGGCCACTAATTACTCGGACATCCCCGATCGCGCCGCCGACTTCATCATCATGACTGTCTATTCTAATTGTTAGGTATCATAAGAATGATTCATCGCAGTGCACTTTCAATTGGACCCAAAGACTGCGCCTCCCCTGGCAAGTTGCCAGTGGCAACACTTTGTCCGGGGAAGCCAGGTCAGCGGGACCAATATTTTCGAGTCAGTTGCTCAGGCACCCTTGTTGACATCTCAACTGGGGTCGCCGGGAGATCGGGCAGGGTCAGCCTCCCTTAGCGGCAATTTGTCTGGGGAAGCCAGCCCACTGACTTTCGTAAATACAGCGAACCTAGAGCAAACTAACACCGATGTTGACACATCATCTTTGATGTTAGATTCCCCTAGGTTCCCTTCCCCAGACCAACGCATTCCAGACCAACACGATACTTCATGCCAGTCTGGAGGTTGCAGGTCTCCCTATTCTGCCTCGATACAGCCTCCCAGGTCAGCAGATCACGACTCCTCATGCTATGAACTGAGCAGGGGTTTCAGGTACTCCCTTCCTCTTTCACCAAAGACACCGGGGGCGAATCCCAGTTACGCTAGAGGCCTTCCCCGAAACACACAAAACAAAATTTGTTTTGATAGACCGATCTCACACAAAACAATATTTATTATTGATAGACCTATCTCAATACTTGCATGTAGCTACACCTTCAACATCCGTTCAGCAGGGAGCCCTACAGCTATATTTGTAAGTTTGCCCGAGAGCATTACATAATACGTAGATATTTTCAGTAGAAACTTCACTCATGTTGTTCCACTATCTCTACAACCTTGATTCCCATCGGCCACTAGGAATGTAATTCATTTATACCCTTTTCTTTGGATCCGCCGCCCCCATACCCGTATCTGACGGCAGCGCCACTACTATAAGTACCACTGGCGCCCCCAACGCCACTGGTTCCACTCAATCCCCCACGACTGCCGCTTGAGGTGCCTCTATAACCTGAGATTGACCCTGCCCTTGTGTACAATGTACCTCTGTTCCCAGAATTGTTTGGCCTAGAGCCGCTTCCAGTTTGACCATTTCGGGATCTCACTTGGTCTTCCCAGTCGCAGATTTCCGTACGCCTGTCGTACCTGCAAGAAAATCCGTTATGATAAATTGAGATCTCGGATAGGTCAGCTCGACAAAGCAACTATCATGCGACGTTTAACGTTCCAGGATAACTTTATTATTATTCATTAAATCAATCATTTAGTTGAGACAGTTTAATGCACATAATTTGTTTGTATTTAATACTCACATTGTTCCAGCTGCGCATCTCCAGAGATGAGGCTTGCCACCAGCATCACACTTATAAAAAGAATAAGGGTCATCATTGTTGGGCATCTGAGCCCTGTAGCAGGGGCTGGGAGGAGCTCCCCAAACCTGCAATACGATTACAATTATAATATTGTAAACCCTATTTTATGAATTTTACATGACAATGTGAAATGAGTCCTCCTCGCCTCGTGGGAACTAGAGCAGATCTAGATGTTAACATCCCACTGTGCAAATAACACCGACGATTCAGTGAGAAACAAAGACGACCCGATTGGGAATTCATTGACCTCGAAAAAAACGACGAAAACTTTCACTTTCAGTACATGCAGGATTTATCGGAAAATTCAGCCATGCCGATATGAACGGGCGTTTGGAATAAACCAATTCTCATTCAAGAACAGACAATAACTAGGAACTTATCTTTAGAAGGTCAACTTAGAGTATTTTAAAACATGATTGAAGATTTCCAGGTTAAAAGTCCCCCATCACGCTCTCAAATATGTGCATTGGTGTGCTAGCCCTCGTAAAATTGAGGCCAAGTCTTTTGAGTCCATGTCGCCCTCATTATAAATTTAAACGTTAAAAAGCCTTGTGGACTCACCCAAAAGGTCGCCTTCGAAGTTATATAGATTCAGAAAGAATAACTTAAGAACCCCACCAATGATTAGGTTGGAATCTTATGTCCCTAAGATATTAGCACAGGTAAAACGCACCCTAAGACGGATAATGGACTAAATGGTTTGGCTGAGACAAATACAAGGAGTGGAACATTTTCTAAAGAATGTAAATTTGTTCACATGAATCTGCATTTCGTAGTCTAGGAAGTTGGAAATCACACAATCGAAGAGGGAGTTCTGTCAATGGAAGAAAAGTAAACCCCCTGCTAGATTGCTTTGAAACGATATAAAAATCAAACCCTCTGAGGTGGGCGTCAGAATGGGCTCACTATGTCGATTTTAGACAATTTTCAAAAAGGTAGTGTGACCTGTGAGTTTGTTACCTGTGAGACGAAAAAAAAAAAAAAAAAAGAAGGAACCCACGGGTAGAGATGATGATGGCTGTCCCAGGGGAGGACTCTACTTTTTACTTATTTTTACTTTCACCTGTTTTACCCGAACAGGGAACAAGGTTATTCATGTCCCCTAAACAGACATAATCATGTTGATCAGACATCATACTGTTGATTTAAATGTTGACTGAACTACTCACCACCGTAAGGGTGGCCAGGATGAGGGCCAGAGGCACCACAGAAGTCATAACTTTTCGGCGATCCAAAGACTAAAAAATCACTCCCGTTAGGCGGCGCATTTTTATTCTTTTCGGCGTTAAACATTTGTGCAAACACGTGATACCAAATATTTGGCGAGCAGTGCTCATTTGTAATCATGTAGGAACAAACCGATCGATGTGCCTACGTCATCTTTCGCAAAACGTCGGTGATACCTACTTGAAACTGATTAACATTTTATTGACATGAAATATGTGTATAATGCAGTATAATGTATATGTCATAGTCAATGTGTGTAATGCAAGGCATGGCAATAATGGCAAGGCATTCTATATAATGAGGGGTCGCTTTAGTCAATGTGTATAATTTCTTCTTGCAAACCTCAAAGCTACCAACGTTCTTGAACCAATTTTTGATTTCTTCGACATCTAAACGGGGTTTTTAAGATTGTTGGGAATAAAAATGCATGTATTAAAAAAGATTTCTTCATGCATGTAGTAAAAAAGATTTCTTCATATTTCGAACTTCTTGCATAGGTAGGTACATTGACAGTCAATGTATGCAAGAAGTTCTAGGACTAGTCCTAGGCATTCTGTATAATGCCCACGGCACCTTGGGCAATGTATGAAAAGAGATTCGAATGAACGGTTCTGCCATTCCTTCAATTCCATTTTCGCGACGCGGGTCGACGACTCCGATCGGCCTCAAAATTTGACATTATCCGTTTCAAGAGGTCTACATTCAAAATCCGAAATGTCCGTCCGCCGTACGCCGTCCGCCGTCCGAGCCGTTTTGGGCAGTAGGAATTTTTTAAAAAATCTGAAATTTTGACAAAATACTTGGTTTACCATCTAGTTGTGCCCGCAAGGTTATCAGTCCGATCGCCCAAACCCATGGGGCGCTCTGGGGCTATAATGGGGCTACGGGAGGGGCTTTTTGAAGCCTTTTATAAAAAAGCTATAGCTATGGGATCGAGTTAGGTGTCGTTTTCGAAGTATTTTTGGACGTAGAATCCATTTTTTGGGGTCCCGGAACGATCCGATTTCACTGTGCCGATCTATAGGGCTCTCATGGGGCTAAAAATGGGATTTTTGAAGGATCCCAGGATGTTAAATATTTTTCGAGTAAAAAATACGGAATTTTTGAAAAAAACACATTTTTGAACAAAAAAAATCCAAAAAAATTTTTTGAGATAAAAATCCAAAAAAAAAATTTTTTTAAATTTTTTTTATTGGCAGAATTAAATTTCTGCACAAGTAATGTATATCAAAGAATAATAAACCCTTGTGTAAAATTTGCAGCGTTTTTGATATTGAAAAGAAGTAAACTTTCTGATCTAAAATTTCCCTGTTGATTTTTTAATAGGTAGACCTGTGACTCTTTCTCTCCCACCTCATTTTCTAGTAAACCCACTTTTTTTAAAGAATACCTATATCATTTCTATTTATTCAAACCCAAATATTATGAAAGGATGCCATGTGGTTCTCTGTCGCTTCACATTTTAACAAGAAATAAAACAATAAATAATACAACTGAAGAGCGTTGAATTAACTTATTTTGCACACTGCCATTATAATATAAATAGTCATTGTGATATAAATATAGAATGACTAGTCAATGTGTGAAATAGGTAGCGTTTCATATAGGTATTGACTAGCCGTTTCAATCTATAGAATATATAATATATATTCTATATAATATATATTCTATAGAATGAAACGGATATATTCTATAGAATGAATATATAATATAATAAATTATATTATAATGCCGGATTTCACACATTGACTGAGAGGTACGTGGCGTACAAGCTGATAAACTACAAATCGTGGATACGTACGTAGGCGCTGTTAGGTTTCAAATAGATTCCTTTGACAATAAATAACATCTGTACTAGTAACTTTCAACATCGCACGTCCACGTAAATTAATACTAAACCATCCAGTAATGTGCATGTTAGATTGTATAAGTCCCCGAAAACGTGAAATATTAAATATGTCACTGTAGAGCCAATCTTTTAAAGATTGGCTCTACAGTGACTGCTCGAAAGACAAGTACATACGCCTTGAATGAGTCACAGGCGCTCACTCTACAAACGACTACCCGTTTCCAGTGAGTAGGCACCATCACCGCCATCTGTCTTCATCCTTGTGAACTAGAAACCGTCGAGTACTGTCCAACCAGCCAAGTATCACGATGTAATATTAAATACCTATACAAATTTTCTCATGTTATGTCGTTAATTAAGGACAGCAGTTTACCAGTAAGTCCCTACTTCTCAAACCCCTATCACAATAACTAGGTACCTCGTGGGGATCTACATCTGCATTGAAAACACTCATGACCACACAAAGAGACTACAGAAAGCGTATACTATGTACCAAATTATTGTACTATTAAATAACTTAATATGATATAATATATCATATTATATTAGACAGCTATGTTCCGAATGCAAATCGCAAGTCGCACAAAATATAATATATTTTGCATATCATGCAGAAAGTAAACACAACTTTTAATTCATAGGGAAGTTCCCAACTGCATTTCGACCAACAGATCGGATTCCATGAAACGAAAATTACGTTCATGGGCCTGCTCTTACCACAAACAAGACCATGACTTATCTGATCTCTGTTCTGATTAATGTTATGGCATAAAAGACCACAATCGAAATCGAGCGGATGAGAATAAGCATTCCACATCCTCCTTTCAGTAGTAAAATGAAATTCAACACTTCAAGGCTCTAAGTACAGAGGATCCTCACCTACCAGAAGATTCTTGCATCTTAATCTGATTCTCTATTCCAACGAATCAGATTGACTTTTAAGATCAAGACTTGATCATAAAACTCAACATGATCATCAAGAAGATAATGAAATAGTAAACGTTCACGAATTTCCGTCTACAAAAAGACAAACTTTGTTATTCTGCGTGATGATTCGGATCAATATGAAAAATAAATAAATAAATAAATAAATAAAAAACCGAAATCTCTCCGGGCAGTGAACCTCCGACTCCGGAATACGCGTCGGCGGCTACGGTCACTTGGCACAGAAGATGGGGCCGGTGTTGTAGAGGAACACTGGGGAAACGACGACCATTGACGACCAGTGACTGCTGAGAACGCGCAGAGTCACCAGAGCACGACGGCGCCCAGAAGGGCATAAGACGCCGGGCTGAAGGGCGAACGAATACGGGCGGCCTTGTTCCTTGTTTATGTTTGTTTTTGATTTTACTTGTTACTCGTTTAAATAAATGTTTCGTTTATCAAAATAAAAACCGAAATCTACTAGGTAAGTACATTAAAGCTCCAACGCGAGTAGGAGAATCATCAAAATTATAATGCACTTCTAGATAATGCAATGCCCGCATGGCGTTCCAAAACGACCAATAATAATTATTATTATTACCTATCGAAAAAAAAATAATTTTTTTTTTTTTTCGATAAAACGCATCGAAGAGTAAACATCGAAAAAAAACCATCGACCAGAACGAAAAAAAAGACGACCGAATCCATCAGCCCATGTCATGGACTCCATGATCACAAAACCGGGCTGAAAGAGTGACTTCTGAAGTATGAATCATACTGATGAATATTTTATTTTTATGAATAAGAAATTTTCAAGATTTAGGTAAAGAGTGAAATTCTCGGGCAATCGAATAAATTTAAGTGATACTCGATTCATTGGATGTAACGAAAGGCCAGTTCATTTTTAACTTAGAAGGAATACCGTTTTACGTTTACGGAGAGCAGGTCATCGAACAACGTCAAAATTAAATGGTTTTAATTGCTTGGCTAGTTTATGTAGTTTTTCTAACCGATAAGTCCGAAAAAAATAAAAAAATAAAATAATTATATTATATTTTCTTATATTACCTATAATAAAATAAAAATTTACAGTAACAGTTACTATTAAGCAGTTGGGGGAAAGTATCGATAGGTATCTCGATACTTAAAAGTTGATAACGATCCTGTACTAATGGATTGCTTTCAAACTTTTAGGACGAAATACTGGTGAGCCCATCCAGTAGCACCTATGCAACCAATCATTGCTTTCGCATCAGTGGCGCAGTTCTGCTAATTGTTCTAATCGTACCTAAGCTTTCGTCGTTGTTACCTTATCGAAGGAATTATCATCATCGTAGGAAAATACGTACTGGCCTGATCAAGGGTCACCAGGGGAAACAACTTGCAAGCAAAAGAATTTGTGCGTTATGACTGATCAGTTAGGTAGGAACCTCCCTAATTTTCAGCATTAGTGGAGGCTATGTACACGACGAACACCAGAAACGTTGACTCAAATATAGCCTCTCTTCTAAGTCGGCTGTAAGCAAACGTGAGTAACTCACCCGTTGAAGAGCGTATAATAATAATAATTTTTTAAACATAACCATCAGTTGCAATTTACTACCTACTGAGTAACCAAAAGAACCTTTTTGTTTGTGTTGCAACACAACAACCATGGTTCTAAGGGATTAGGGACCTGCGCAGCTATTCTGCCTGCGGAGTTGTGAATCGTAAAATTATTCCTGATCCGGAATCTGGGAACCCGTCTTGACCTCGTCCAATGCCAATTGCTCGGCCTGAAACTCTTCCCTTGGTGGGGGTTTGCCCCCCTCGCTGACGAAGAACAAGGAAAACATGCGGTAAAAAATATTAAAACACAAACAGCTTTCAACCTGGCGTTCGAGCCAACGGGAATCCCGGATTTAATATTCCATGCATGATAATTTTTTGTCGATATCTTATTTGGTTGCAGATCAACATTTGAGGTCGCACCGATATCGGCGGTCTTCGTTCAGTCCAGTTGCAGACATGGGAATGGGAAGACGTACAACTGCTGAGCTCCTCGTTCTAGTTCTCGTCTTAATAGCAAGCAAGTCTAACATACGAATTTACCATACACATACTCATTTACTGTTTCTATTAGATACCAAATGGGGGAATGGGCGTGGTTGTTGCACACAAGCAAAACCACGCGCAAGGAGTTGCACTCCCTTCATTACTGGTAGTATCCCTAATCGACCTGAACTACGACGAATAGGTATTGATAATTGAGGAAGTCCGTGCAATAAGAGCTTATAGTAAAAAACGACGTTCTGAGAAAAAAAGCTTTGAAGTTTTTCAACATGCACACTGTAATGTGTATACGTTATTTTCTGCCCAAACTGTTTCCCTCAAATGTCTTATTCTTCTACTTAAGATGTCACTAAGCTAATTTACCATGAAATTAACCGCATCGGAGATATTTATTATTATTGCGAAAAGGTTATAAGCCCTTATTGTGGGTAAAGAAAAATCTCCTACTGGCTTGTTCCCCACCAGAAGGGCTTATGAACTTGGAAAATATTGGTTTTGAAGGAAAAAAAGGAAAGAAAAAATTTTATGGACTGTATTTTTTAGAATGATTGAATATAAAAAGAATTTAAAAACAAACCCAATGCAAAACAATGGATTACAGAATCAGAAGACAGCTCACAGGCGTTCCCCACAAGAAGGGCGTGTAACAGCTAACACCAAAAACAAGGGTACAAACAAAACAAATGGGAATTTATTCCTGAAACTTGATACCTGTATAGAAAACATCATGGCGGATCGATTTTCGTGTTCCCCTCAAGAAGGGCTATACGCCCTTATTGCAAGGACCTCCTCAATTCAGTAGGTGGTCTAGTATAGACTAATATTGTTTTATCACGTCCTATTCCTTATCTCAGATCCCCATAAATATCATTTTTGCCCGTTGCTCACAAGTTTCTTCTTCGACATTCTAATGAAGAGAAATTTCTCTGTATTTACATCAGTAGGTATTTCTCTCTGCATTTATACGATTGCTGACATAATTCTAATTAGCAATCCGAATTCAAATACAACTACGGTAGCCGTTGACAGGTTTTATTTTGTTAGTGTGTTAACCATTATCGATAGGTACAGAACATAATCTTGACATTAATAAATACATATCTACAATGTATCAGAGAGGGTCATACCTACACTATGACATTGTCATATAGTGTATACTATATCATACCTACACTACAACATTGTCATAATAGTGTATGACCCTCTCTGATTGTATTGAACTTTACTTTCAGGGGGAAATGGCTCCTTCGCACAAGTAAGAATATAATATAATATCCTTCTATAAAATAATTATAGTTGAAATCTAGATTACGTTGCAAGCCAAAGTACTTAAAAAAATCACAGGAGAGAATACAAGTTGTGTATTCTATATATTGTTGAGATGTGCATTAATACTTTATTGTTTTCTTTTTCCAGTCAGCAATTGACGATATTAGAAGAGCTGAATGTGAGCTGTTAGGGACTAATTGTGGCAATGCAGCACCACCGGTATGCCTGATTAGCAGGGAATGAATTGTAGAGAGTTTTATTATTCCGAATCGCTCAATATCTATCAGATTTTGAGTTAACTCAAATGAGTAAAATAAAATTTTATTTTGAGCGAAAATATAAAACTCCGAACGTCGTAATTCCTTTTTTAGCTGCCAAATATCTGACCATATCGTTGAAGAGGTCTTTAAATTTCCTCTCTCCCTTGTACCTACCAATTAAAATTTTCAGAAAGACTTCTTGTGAATGAAAGCTCTTTTTTTTTGTGAGACTCCCCTTAACTTTTCACGCTGAATGGTGTGGTGATGCCTTGTATGGTACCTATTGCCTACCGCGAAAAATTTAACTCCTCATTGAAAATACACTCCATTGCCAATATTTAGTAAATTCAAAGGACAGACTTCGTAGGGGGAAATGAATGCTTTATTGCCTCTTAAGAACTCTGCCTGAATACTTTAATTTGGTACAAGGGAGATAGGAAATTAGAGGGCCTTTTCGACGGCATGGTCAGATTATATATTTGAAAGGTCAATAAGGGATTGTGGCGTTTGAAGTTTTATTTCGAGCGAAAAAAATATTGCTCAAAAAATGAGTTTTATTTTCTGGGCAAAAAAATGAAACTAAAACTCTGATATTGAGCCATTGTGAATAAGAAAACTCCCTCCAATTCAATTCTTGCTGGGTAGCATACTATTTCGATGATGTATATATAATACCTACAACCTATTTAATAATAATTGTAATAGAAAATTAATTATACATATAGAATACAATTAGGTATATAATATATATTTATATTATAATACGTCATCGAAATACAACCCAGCAGGAATTGAATTGGAGGGAGTTTTCTTATTTAAATGGGTCAACATCAGGTTTTTAGTTTCAGTTTTTCGCTCAGAAAATAACACTCATTTTTATACTTAACTAGCTGGGACACCCGTGCTTCGCACGAAACATCAAATTCCCGCCCATCACCTATCAACGATGCACCCTTGGCAACCCGTCAACTTAATTTTACATAGTAACAACGCTAGTTGGTTTCTCGTAGTGAAATGCCCGTCTATCTATAATATAGATAATAATTATAATAATTATAATTATATACTATAATATAATTATAATAATTATAATTATATTATAATTATTATATGCAACCCATAGCAACACATCAACTCAAAATGAAATTACCTAGCACCTATTAAACAAATCGAAGGCTCGCAAAAAATACTCGTACCCGCCAACCGACGATCTTCGAATAACTTGCGAACGGGTTATCGCACAGAAATCGTTTTGTACTCGTTGAAATCAGCGTGAAAAGCTCGTTTTAACATACGTAGTTTCGTTCTAAACCGACGACAAAAGTTGTACCGGGTTTCGGAGTATCGAAAATTTTCCTAGCGATCCCTAGGAAAGCTCCGTTCGCGATGAAGGAAGAGACCGATTTTGTAGAAACTTCTTTAAAACCATCTACAATGCTTCACAAACATTCTCACACAATTTGGTGCCAAACAATCCACTGGTTTTTAAGTAGTGAGTCCTCAAAGATTTGGCAGTCATTTTTATAGAATCTATACAGTAGGTATTGTATCTGATATAGATATAAAAATGATAATATTGTGATTATAATGAATTACCTATGTTATAACCACCATTGGTAATGGATAATATTAGCATCATAGTTTCAACCAAGTTACCACAAATGAGCAACGAACTTATTTGGACTGAGATTAATTCAATGGGAACATTCAACTTCTTATCTAATTTAGGTGGCTGCTCCAGCACCTGCTGCTCCTGTTCAGATCGCCCCTGGACCTGATGATACCAACTGGAGAAACAAGTACGAGCCGACTCCCGGTTGCAATTCACCGACTGAAGTGAACGGACTTGGTCCGGCGTGCGCCGGCAAAGTAATATTTTCAGACGAATTTATTAATCCCCAAAAGCTTGACCCGGCCAATTGGGACTATGAAGTCCTGATGCCGTTGCGTCCGGTGAGTACCTGCCATAAAACATAATTTTTGAAAATGATTCATTGTACAAAAGCAAAAGACGAACGATACGTTGGTGCACACAAAAATTATTGTCATTGGTATTACCCAAGAAATAAGCAAACATTGACATTTGAACAGGATTATGGATTTGTCGTATTTGATAACAAGAATCAAAATTCTTACCTGAAGAATGGTTTCCTCTTCATCAAGCCAACACCTTCCAGAGAAGAAAAACTACGAGGAACATTAAAGTTGGAAGGGTAAGAACGTCACGCATGGGCAGTGTTTGCGCTTGAAGGCACTTCCAAATAAAATACCCTGCCTTGTTTTAGGTGCACAGCCAAGAGTGGTGGCGGATACGGGGACAGCGCAGAATGCGAAAGGAGAGGAGAAAATCACAACATTTTGCCGCCGGTGTATTCAGCTAGAATCACAACGAGGAAAACCTTCTCATTCAAATACGGGAGAGTGGATTTCAGAGCGAAATTGCCAGTTGGGGACTGGATAGTGCCTGGTGAGGATGATTTTCCCTCGTAGGTATAGATTGTTCACCGTCGGCGATCGTTTCAATATTGTCAATTTATTTTTGGCGACAGAAATCAGGTTAGAACCGAAGGACCATTTTTACGGGAGTACACCATTCAAGTCAGGCCGTATTCAAGTTGCAATGGCCAGAGGCAACAAGAAACTGTATTGTGACGGAAATAAGATGGGAAATGAGTAAGTTTACTTACTTTGTCAATCTATGATGCAAACACGATTTCACAACGAACGCCATTATTCGACATTAAACTGTTATCTGAAGGCAGGTAGAAGCTGGAATTTACGTATCAAATGGAGAAAACGCTTTTGTATCGAAAATTCTGAAGAAAAGTAATGGAGATCAAGGATGGGGAGACGCTTTTCACAATTACTCAATTCTATGGACTAAAGGTAGGATTGTAGGTTCTACAAGAGGAACCCACAACGGGACCAACAATGTTGCCATCTTTGCTCTTTTCGTCCTCAGATTCTTCTACTAGCTTAACTCTCAATAAATTATCTCATTTGTGTTGTTGCACTAACTAGATAGGATAGACTAACCGTATGTACTAAGTTCCTAGACGAATTGTTTGTTAACATTACGTCATTTGACGTTTTGAACAATATTTTATTATTGACGGATTAAAGTGTTCAAAATTGTTCATGATGTTAAACGCTATTCAAAAAGAAGTTTAAATGATTTTGCAGAAAATATAGAATTCCTCGTCGATGGAGAGTCTCTCGGACTCATACGATCGGCTGGTCATCCTTTGTATCATATACTTGGGCTAAGTGACGTCGCCGCTAAAGATTGGACACGGGGAACCGAAATGGCACCTTTTGACAGGGAGGTAATATACGGGTATTTAAAATCCACCTTTCTGGTAATTCTTGCGGCCTGCAACTAATGCAAAAAATTTGTGCAGTTCTACATCAGCCTGGGTGTTTCCGTTGGAGGGCATAATGATTTTCCTAATAACTGCAAAAGTGACGGCGTTGCTAAACCGTGGAGAAACCTTGAAACCAAAGTAAGCACCTAGTGCCGCTCTATGTTATTATACCAATTTTGAACTTGTCATTTGCACCCTTTTCCAAGTCAAAGGAAATTCTGCAACTGTGACTTTTTTTTTTCAATACCAATGGAATTAAATTAAAATTGGTTTTCAATCAATCCAATTTTTGATCTATTTTTCAGGCCGTGTCTAAATTTTGGGATAGGAAAAACGCGTGGCAGAAAACTTGGAAAGGATCGCACCACGCTTTACAAATTGATTTTGTTAAAGTGACTGCACTTTAACCAGATTTTACGTTAAATATAAAATAATGTTGACGTAGTAGGCGATTGTTTCCGATTTTCCAACCTGAAGAAAAATAATAATTATTTTTCTTCAAAGAACAATTATTGTTCTTTGACTCCTAACGTTAAATAAAAGAGCAAAATGAGGCAGCTTGTGGTATTTGCATACTATACAATATTTCATATTCCCTTAACAACCTATCTTCATTAAACCTAGGGTCTGTAATAATTTTCCTGGGCACAAAAAATCTGGCATTATGTGCATCGGAAAGTAGAACTACCTTGGCCAAAAACCGCGTAGAGTTTTCCCACAGGGGCTATTTTCAAATCATCGCCTCCTTGTAAATTAATAAAATTACTTTGTTTATAGATCAGAGCTCGAACGCTATTTAGAGTTAGTTCTATATAGATTTTGCGAAGAATCAATAAGTATACTAAAGTGCCGAGAGTAACAAAATGCAAAAGAATGTTTTGCCATCTGATGTCACTGCCATCAATATTGAAAGCCGAATCGTCGTTGATCCACTTCACGAGGTCTTTGGTAGGTGCCGTAACGTGCGAAAAATTTAAAATTGAAACTCACTAAACTGGAGATGCGTTCTACACGATAGTTTACAATGCAATGCGATGGCTGTCTAAATATCGATAGTCTATCGATAGTATCGATAGTCTGAGGCTGTCGATATACCATCGATAGTTTTGCTTTTTGGTGGTTACAAAAAAAATTAAATTAAACCCTCCAAAAGTTGGGTTTTACGGCCCGCCATCTCTTGATTACCTACACTAAAAAAGTATAAATTATTATCTCATGATGATCACCGATTTTTTGATCCTCTGTTCTGCTCATCCTCACAAAACTAGGTAGGCACCTAGTCAAATTGATCGACCTTTCTAGAGTTTCAACAGGTGGTCACACTGGACAGGAATCAACTGTCCAGAAATTCCATCCAATGAATCTGTTGGCCAACAAGTATTTTTCTATCCCAGCCACCTCCGTGCCATCTGAGAGGGCATTTTCTACAGCCGGATTAACCATCACGAAGCAGAGAAATGCTTTGTCCGCTGAAAAATCGAGGATGCAAATATTTTTGAATCAAAATAAAGCCACCCTAAAAGAACTTTTGAAAATTGATAAAGTTTAAATCATGACTCCAAGCTCCAACAGTAATGTTTTCTGTATTTTTTCATTCATGCTTCCATTAATATTCCATTAATTTTGGTATATTTCATAATAATAAATTCTTTTAAAAATGACAACTGATAATAATGTTTAAATCTACCTTAGTACCTCCTTTTCTCTGACACCTGAACTATTAGTTGACCGGGAAAAATGTTGGAATTATCATTGTCAAACCCAATTTTCCCTTATGAAATCGAAAAATAGCCATAGCTAAGAGACAGTTTTGGGAAAAAGATGAAAAAATATCGAGTTTTGGAAGAAAAAATATAGAAAACTATCGATAGTTTAAGGGGAAATCCAAACTCTGAAACTATCGATAAATATCGATATTTTCCCGATAGTATCGAAACTCTTGGGTTGAGTGTTTTTCGAACCTGGGGTTATTGAACGCAAGTAAAAACGAATGTAGATAATGGATCCGCTTTGAGCTAAGAGGACAGAATTCAACCCCTCGATGCTGAGGTAACAATAGACTATAGTGTATATTTTTGGAAAAAAATGCACAGTTGTGCAATTGCAAAATTTCCCACAACCAGAAATACATGCAAAAAAGTATGCAAATTTAAATTCCGAATTCTGAAGTAAAATTTGTTGGAAACGCTTAACCCTACCCACCAATATACCTACCCACCAAAATAGCGATACGAAAATATGCCAAGTTCCAGGCTCTAATCATTAGAAACCAAGCAAAAACAGGGCTTCAATCAGTTTATGCAAACGGAATTAGGCTCTTGTTAGAAATGGAAGTGCTTGGATTGAACTAAAAGCTGGCGGACATGGTTGTGAAGAACTCTTCCTGCTAGTCAGGCGGTACCCAGAGGTTCATGTTTTCCTCGTTGGGCGGCGCGGCGGTCGTGGGAGACAACAAAGGTCACTTAATTTGTTCCTCAAAGGAGCTAAACACATTTATTTATAAAACGTTTCCCCAAGTGATATCCTTCAGTCGCGCCGAAGATATGCAGTCCGAATGGTGCGTTAAGTTCGGTATCGTTCTCGCGCACATTGCCGTCACCCTCGTAGGCAAGTAACGTTTTTTCATGGTTCTTTGACTTTTAAAATCTTGTATAAGACTCCTTCCGGTGCAGAAGGTAAGCCGCCGACCTATTTTTATTCCTTCACTTTTTGTCTCCCCACAAAACTGGTTTCCCACAACCCGGCATCGGCATCAGTTGCGCTCGGCTACCATCCACACACGATAAATCGTAGAAAAACATAGGGAAATTAAGTAAATTATGAACCAGAATGGATTTCTATTTGAATCGGTTTGACTTGAAACATTCATATAACGGGTTTACAAGTTATTTACAGCTTGAACTATCGTATAAACCCCTTTCTATAAGCTGGAACTTAACACAAAATAGTGTAAAAGTATAACACACTTTTATAATATTATTGTATTGTATACTTGGTAAACTCATTCGCGTCACACACGCGATTCTCAGGCGATTTTAGATAGCAATATCATGCGATGGATCAACCGCTTCTTTTAAAACAAAGATCCTTAAATTGGAGGGAGCGAGCTGTAGTAAGACAAATTTCAAAAGCCAGTAAAGTTTGGGAACCCTCCAAGTCATTCCGAAATGAAAAATTTAAGGAAATTAATGGGTAGGTATATTTTCATTAAATGAAAACAAATTTTGTTACTTCTAGCAGACATTCATTCTCCAATTCTACGGCCAAAAGAAAAACCCTAGAAACCTTGAAATAGGCAACAGTACATATTTGAACCTATACAAAATTTATGACCACACAATATATTGTACACAATATATACAGTAAATCTGCAAAATCATGTACATAATATGTCCCATTTTTAACGAAAATAATGTTTTCAGAAGTTTTTTCAGATTATATTTTCAGTCAGATGGTTTTGCAGATTTACTATAATATACCATATTATGGTATATTATATAATACGGTCGACCACCGAGAAAAATCAATGTGGTATAGGATTTAGTATTCAGAAAATAGTAAACCGGAAGGAAGAGCTCGTACACCTTTGGTAAATGTGACAAAACCGTCCCTCTGAGATGCAACTTTATGCCAATAATTATTATAATTAATTAATTATCTGTATTGGTTTTTTTCGTCCCTGCGTGGGAGCGCAGCAACAAAAGATGTGGAAGATCACTGGACATCCACCCTGTTGAACAAGAACTTTTCCTACAGCCATTTTTCAACGTGGTCTCTGAACCGATCGTTATTCTTTCAAGGCCGTTTGTTAATGAGCCTGCGAAGAGGGGTCTTCTGAAAATCGTAGGCTGACGCGTTCCATAGTGGCTATAAACTGGCGTAACTCTTCGAAAACCGCTAACATTGTGAATTTATCGTATAGTTGATGAGTAAGGCGAGATGCTTAGCATCAATCATCCCCGTCAGGAGGGTCAGCGACTTCACAGTTAGATCCCCTCTCCATTATGACCCGGACTATTCATTTCCATTGCTAATGTTTCATTAGCTAATAAGGCAGCTTTCCCTTTCGCCTCAGGGGTTTGCCTTATATTATTTTTCTCGTGTTACCTATTTGTTAATTTTTTGGCGAGTAGGTACCGTTCTTGTTGATGATGTGATGGACAAAATACACTCAGGCTCAACAGAATGGTGTACAAAAACGTTGGAGAACAAACTTGTTTTGAAATCCTGTCACAAAAGTCGACCGTAGGGTCAAAACCCGTTGGGAATTCCCGGAAAGATCTCGTGCTAAAATAACTGCGAATGAAGTAGAATTTATTATACATGAAACCCACCGAGCAACTGCTCTCACTCCTTGCGATGACTCGCAAGAGCCATGAGCTTTTTCTCGTCGAATGGTGGGAGAGCACTGGGAGGAATTAAAAAAGACCCCTGGTTGTAAAATACGGTTTAATCCCAGGGCGCAGCCAAGGATGATGAAAAATATTTCACTAGCATCTAAAGTACCTACCTAATGAGAGGAGAAGCGTTGGAGAGAAGATACGACCACATTGAAATATGGAAAAGAATAAAAACGATGCTTTTCGAGGGTTAAACAACTTTTAATTTTACCCATTTTATGCTTCTTTTGTATAAATTGTGTAAAACTCTGATTCAGGTATTCAGGTACAAGTGAGGAAACATTTTAGTTAAAAAATTAAAAAATTTGTAGGCATAGGTACCTACCCGGATCAGTGTTAGAAAAGATGAGAGCTCCGCACAAGTGGATTCAACACTTCATTCTACCTCCTGGCCAAAGTCCTCTAAAAGTAGCCCCTTGTAGCCCCATATATGGGTGATTCCACGAAAACTGGAAATTTTTGATGTCCAAATATGAGTGAAAAATTTTTTCTTTCTTTATAGATTTTTTTGATTAGGCTTACTTTGAAGGTGGTTCAGATGAAGTTTAGCAACGAATTCAATCATACAAGTGGTCCATTTAGCAAGAATAGAAAATTTTGTAAATTCGTAAGATGAGGGAATGAGGTAGGTATGAGAGAATGAGGAAAACAAATAAAATGAGACGCCAGATTGATTTTGAATGTATAATAAATTGACTCTCGCGTACATTGCGTTGGTCTACTCAATTAATGAAAAATAGGAAATATATTTAGGTAATATAATAAAATCGTAAGAATGTAGGATCATCCTCATTCTCTCATTCCGAACCTCATTCTCTCATTTACCTATGATTAACGTGAGAGAATGAGAATGAGAGAATGAGGTTTTTGGCTTCAAAATAGGATGCTATTGCACACATTGTTATTACTGCAATTTTCAAAAATCACATGGCACAAGCACTTAGCAACGCTCACTATGCGACTGATAATCAAAATTCTGAAACTTACCGCAACTAGTTTTATGAGAGATGAGAGAATGAGAATTCAAGTGCTGAAAGATAAAATTCTCCCACAAAACAGGACGCCGACTGAAGAGGGAGAATATTTTGACAATGACGGTTTCTCGACGTGCAGACGCGATGTGTGGAAATGTTGCTGACCCATTTTTCCGGTCCTACTAGGTGGACACACGACTTTCTCAAAATAATGTGAGAGAATGAGGTGACTACCTTCGTGACAGCCACATGATGTTGTCCTTACTCAACACGGTTCACTGTTAAAATCCGTATTCTCTAAAAAGTTGAAGGTGAAGAGCAGGTGAAAATAACGATACATTGGATTTTGGCGAAAATCTACTTGGTTCATCGTCAGTAGTTGTTGAAGTTGGGAACTCCGAGAAAGGGACACGTGAGAGAATGAGGATATCGAACTTCAAATTTGAAATTTCATACCTAAGTTTTCAAGGCAAGGGATGAAACTTGATTCGAATCAAAGCTATCGTCTTCTCCCTTAAGCCCAAAAAAATTTTTTTTTGAAAAATCAAATAGGAGAGCCATCCTGTTTGAAAGACCTAAAATTTCCAGTTTTCGTGGAATCACCACTCTGTATTTGAGTAGGACTGAGACCACCAAAAATGGAGTCTACGGAAAACGACACCCACTCAGCCGAATTCACCGCCAGTTTAATAGTCCGGGAGCCCGTGGGCAAAAACGGTGACCATTGAGTTGAAAACGCTCACCCATTTTTTTCGAAAATGTTCTCCGTGAGGAGTCGAAAAATGGTTGTCTGCCAGTCTGAAGCCGTGGATTAACGCCATGGTCGCCGACCATAAATCTCAAAATCAGTGGAAATTTGACCAAGGAGTTGATGGCTACAATCAAGATCCTAGGTCGAGAATGGGGTATAAAAGAAAAATTTACATGTCTGCCTTCCCCCACCCCTGGATTTTCGTCTGCAGATAAATTTTAAATTTGTCAAAATTCGGATCAAATTCTGACTTACAGAGTTGATTGCTGCAACTTTTATGACGTGTTTGTATGCACATGAGAAGTTCA
Organism: Pilophorus perplexus; assembly: GCA_955831195.1. NCBI lineage: Eukaryota > Metazoa > Arthropoda > Insecta > Hemiptera > Miridae > Pilophorus > Pilophorus perplexus. The sequence goes on from OY037010.1 coordinate 24,498,147, forward strand.
AAAAACTTTGTCTGCCACCCCCCACTCGTGTACTCTTTGTTGCAGACAAAATTTAAAATTCGACTAAATTTTGCCTTTCACAGTTGACGATTGAAATTGGTTCTGTGCATTCCTATTAGGTCACTGACCCCTGAAAAATTTGTCTGCCCTCACAATTCCATTGACGTTAAGCTGCAGACAAATTTTAAATTTGTCAAATTTGGGGTCAAAATCGGACTAATTTTCTTGATTCTTGAAACTTGGCGTATAAGTAGGTATTGGTAAGTAGTATTAAATTTTACAAGTCTGTTTCTTATATTGCACTGCTGGACTTGTGCAGACAAGTTCAAAAATGGTCAAAATTTGAGCTAAATTTTGACTTAGGAGTTGATGGCTGAAAATGGTGCCAATCTCTTCCATTTTGCTTATTGCTTATAGTTATGCTTATTTTGACCACAATGTAGGGTGGTGGCACCTACTATGGACATGCTCCTATTATTGACAGTTCATATAATATATATTATTTAAGGAGAATAATAAATATTATTTAAGGAGAACTGTCAATAATAGGAGCATGTCGATAATAGGTGCCACCACCCTAGGTCTGGAATACAATAACTTCCAAGGAGAAGGAGACTCCTTCAAGGAGTTCCAAGGGTGACGGAAACGTTATGCGGAAAAAACTTTACAGACTCGCTCGGAAAATACTTTCCCAGCCAAATCGTCACCACGGAAAAAAATCTTCCCAAATAAAAGCGTGCGAAATAATAAACTCTTTAGGGAAATTCGTGCAAACAGGTTACCTGTAAAAATGGTGCAATGTGACTATAATGTAAATGGCAGGTAGTTACATTTGTTCGTAAAAATAGGCCTATTCGACTAAATCAGATTTAGACTAATAGATTCTATTAGTATCTGGTGTGATTAGTTGGAATTAAATGAAACGACCAAAACTGCCGGGAGAGCGGTGTATTTCATCGGAAGGCAAAAGTAAAAACAGAGCTGGGAAGGTTACTACCTACCTGGATATACAAAACCGCACAACACGTGAATTTCCATAGATCTAAACAGAGTGGACTCCAACATGATTGGTGTCTTCTTCGTCTTTGTCGCCATTTACATTATACAGGGTGGCGCAAATTTTAAATAGTCGTCAAATCTTCCATTTTGAAGAGAATATCTTCAAAATGGACGATATTATCGATTTGCAATTTTAAAATGTCAAGTAACAATGGAAATTGTCGAAGAAAACGAATGCATTCATGGAGTCGGTCCTTCACGTTTCACATAGCTTGCTAAGTCACATAGATTGGTCAGAATCGATCGAATTTTCGTCTCAATTGAAGCCTCTTGAAGGGTTTGGAGTTTACATATTGGTGTAACTCTGGCTTTTAACCGACCACAACTGTTTGCACGAGTTTTCCTAAAGAGTCGATTATTTCCTACACTTTGCCTGGGAAAGTTGTTTCTGTGGTGACGTATTGGCTGGGGAAATTTTTTTTCAAATTTTGATATGATGGGACATCGATGTGAACATCGGGGGATGCTAACATCGATGTTTGAGAAAAAATTGATAGAAAAAAAAAACTCCTTACTATTGAGGGGTTTTAAGGTACTGACAAAACCTTTAGGTAAATGCATGATTTAATGAGAAATGTTAGCCTTTCAATAAGTTTTTTTTAAGGTTATAATAATAATTTCTCAAATTCTAGTCTATTGACTCTATAGAGAATTAGCGTAGTCTATTCGATTCTTACACAGTGAAATTCCAGTTGTGATAAGTCTCGGGTATGATTTTCCACAATCAGTCCATTATTTGAGGGGACTGGACACACAGTTTGTGTTGGAAAGAAGGATGGAATATTCAGTTCTTTCCGAGTATTCGATTTATCAGATTCAGTTCATTGAATCGACTCCATCGACTTACTCAACCAAGTTAGTAGTAAGACTGTTCTACTTTCAGATGGAAAACCAAGTCTTTATCTTCAACATTTCAGCGTTAAAAAAATCCTTTACGCTGTAGTACGCTACTACCCAAAACGGCCGACAGTGTTTCGACTATATGAATTTAGGTAGAAAAAATTCAAAGTCAACCCAAAGAAACTAATATTAAACGAAAAACGGTTCTCTTAGCTTGAGAGTACAAACGATGTAGGTATCCATCTTCAATTCATGCTTTATTTGATCATTAAATGATAAAATAAATAAATACGTTTTATTTACGCTTTCATTACAAAATAGGCATTAATAAAAGTAGGTACATATTTTTAATAATGTAAATAATAAATAAATGAATAATAATATAAATAAAAGACGAATAGATACATAAACAATACGAATAAGTACCTAATTAAATAATATAATACAAGTTATCAATGAAAAAAGATGAGAGTACCGGTTTGACTTGAAATTAGAAGGAACTTTTAGAGAAAGTAATGTTGTTTGCGAGGATTCAACCCGATTTTTTTTTTTTTTTTTTTTTTTTCGCACGGCTTAGCAAATAATATTTGCTATTATAAAAAAAGGTAGATATATTATATCTACCTTTTTTTTAAGGCCCAAAATCGCAATTTCCTGGAAAAAAAGTTGGCTAGCAAAGGAGAAAATATTTTATACTAGGTTGTTACGTATATTTTAAGGAAATCATAAAATTTCAGTTTAACTAAATTGTATTCTAACATAGAAAATCAGTTCGTTGAGTATGATTTTTTTTTTTTTTTTTTTTTTTTCAGATCTTGACTTTTCCACCTAAATATAATATATTTAGGTGGAAAAGTCAAGATTATAGGGTCGAAACACTGCAACGTGAGCGGCGGACGTACATTTAATTTCTGGAATAGGACCCATCATATTAGGACACATTTTGGGTCCGATCAAAATGTTTGACCCGTCGCGGTTATTTTCAGAAGAGCCGAAAGTGTAGCTTTCCGAAAAAGGACTATCGAACTGGTGGAAGTTGAACCAGGATCTGAAAACCAGCTGTAGGAACATTTGGGATGTCCCCAGTATGAACGGGATCATGTCTTGGCTAATGGGCCCGCGATAAGATTTTACGTTGACTAAGTAGGTATAGAACATTCCTTTTCCCGAAAACCCGTGGTGATATTTCCTTCATACGAAGATCCGGATACCTTCGGATTTTTAGAACTCGTATGAATGGAGAAAACTACAAGGTAGTTGTCGAAGTTTACGTAGGTAGGTATCCAACTACTAGCAGAGGAAAGAATCTGCAACTGCGAGGCTTTGCTCAATGCATTACGATTAGAATATAATAATATAATATTATTATATCTAATAATATTACATATATAATAATAAATATAATATTATTATATTTATTTCCAGGGAAGTCCGAAGGGCTGAACTACTTGGCATGCTTCAAAGAGAACTCAGTTAACGACCGGTTACTCAAAGGAGCTCGGAAGGAGTTTAGGAACTCGTTGACACCGGAAATATGTCTGTCTTTCTGCAAAACCAAAGGAATGCGCTATTTCGGCCTTCAGTACAGGTTGGTAAATAAAGATATAATTAAGTAAGTAAAGTTAGGTTACTCCTTAATGGGAGTTCGTCAACTGTTGTGATTTAAAGTCAACAATAGCAGATTCTATTGAGACAACATTGCTGTATACAGTAGTAAACGGTGCTATTCGAAATTCAAAATCATTTGTCGTTTTCTCATGATGAATTTTACATGATTGATGGGCAGTTACGAATGCTTCTGCTCAGTGGACAGGCCGTCATTCAAGAGCGTCACTGACGAGAATGAGTGTGATATGAAGTGCGAAGGGAATCCGAGAGAGACATGTGGTGGCGGTCTTCGGCTCAGCGTTTACGATTCAGGTAGGTACAGGTGCAATGAAACCCCCTATATACGCCACTGGTATTATATAGGCGTAGTATGCTAAGTAGGACAACGCCATAATAATCTTTATATAATAATATAATCTCACCAATCTCATCTCTGCACCACAAGATTCATCATAACTCATAACTTTGGCAGTATGCCAACTTGGAAAGTTGTGTAACTGGAACTATTCTGAATTTGTTATTGCTCATATCATCTGCATCTTAATATGAAGGTCTCCCAGTTGAATTTACCTGTGCTGTCGATGTAAAAAAAACTTAAAAACGTATCCCTTTAATATCCATGTCTCCTGAACAACGTAGCTCTCCTGTAAAATACACGATCGCTTATCGGCAATTTCGTGGTACTAGTTTCTTACGATAACCTAGCAGGGTCAATGATCCTGTTTCTCCGTCAATCTTGATCTAAAATGGAGTGTCTCATAATTAAAATAACGTTTGTTCGAGAAGCACGCCCTGCATGGGCTCTTTTTTGCATCTAGGTCTAATCTGATGGGGATTAAATTTTACAGAAGTGGACCTCAGCACTGCCAAATACGTGGGATGTTTTCGAGAGAGATCTACAACGGCTCGCCTCATGAGCGGAGCATCACAAGACTTTAAAGGTTCTTTGACCAACGCGAAATGCATAGAATTCTGCAGAGACAAGGGATTCTTGTACGCTGGAACTCAGTACAGGTGCAGGCCATTTGCCATTAGATCTTCGTCGTATTTTTCAGCGATTTCTTGGCTTGACAACAAAAGTTGAATGAAATTTATGTTCATCGTAACTAACTGTGATATTCTATTTCAGTTTTGAATGCTACTGCTCTAATGAGCGACCGCCTTTCAAATCGTTTGCAGACGAGAATGACTGCAATGCCAATTGCGATGGAAATGAAAATGAAAAGTGTGGAGGAGGTTTCAAACTGAGTGTGTACGATCTGTACGGTAAGTTCGTATTCATTCAAATTTTATCTCTTCAGAGTATTGTGAAAATACTAACTATCCTGAAAATATTTAGATGAATCGTTTCATGCAGATCTGCATATCTATATAATATTATATTATATAGATATGCAGATCTGCATGAATATAGGGTCTATATAATATAGACCCTATATTATAGGGTCGCTTCATTTGGCCAAATCGAGATGATGGTGGAATAATATACTATAAACGTATATTATACGTTTTTACCTTCGGTTTCACCCTTTCATGACGAAAGGGAAGTTCTCCCGACGGTCGTGGGCGTAGGTATTTTACGTTTCATGGAAGAAGGGGCCCTATTCCGGGATTAAGATCCCTTCTCGCACGAAATCCAACACCTCATGGTTGGAGGCCCTGTCATGACATGGTTCATGCTAAAAGGGACCTTCTTCCGACAGCTTTTTGTATGTTTGACCTAAAAACTATACATTCAACAAACAAAAGCAATTTGGATTATGACAATGGCCCTTTTTGGTTTATGACAATTTTCCCGAAACGAAAAAAATGCATAAGGACCCTTTCTGCATGAAACGATTCAGATAGAAACACATATTGACATAAAGTAGGCCTCTACCTACGTAGTTTGGCAAAACCATCACCACTCGACGAAGCAAAACCTAACCATGCAACTGGTGGGCGTGTTGACCCACTGACCACTAGCGTTGCATCTTCTCGTTGTCCGTTTTCAAGGCGGGGCTATGGCAGAGGATACAATTAAATAACGGAAAATAGTTCGAAGGCTAGTAAAATAGTGACAGTGCTCTGAGATTAAAAGTTTTCATTGAATACTGTGCATTCCACACCTTACCTCATGCGCTCATGCCCCTCCTTCATCACTCCCAACACTAATTGGTGTGATTTACAGAGAGGCTGTGAGTTACGATTCGTAACGAATTTATTGAGCATAATTTAAAAATAAATGAACCTGTTCGAAAGTTGAGGCAGCCGAGGCCACCATTTTGATTTATAATACAAATATCACCGACCTCCGTAAAAGCTGAGAGGGCCACTTCCGCAGCAGGGCTATTTTCGACTGAGCTAAGCTGATCCAACTTTGAGTGCATTATGATTTCTAATTAGAAATGCTCTTAAGAGCACAGATTTTAAGTAGGTACCTAAGTAAAATGTACAATTATTGTAAATGAATAATTTTTTCCATTTGCAAAGAACTCCTCAATCCCGGGATTGGCTCCAACAAATCCCGGTATCCCGGGATTCAGAAAAACGTTCTGGATTGCAAACTCTATCCAGGACCGCTAGAGGCCTCTTGGATGATTTACAAGGTCCATGAGGTTCAAAATTCCTGGCCTGGATGTTGCAACAGTGCGTATGCAATAATTTGCGTACAGTGGGCTTTGCAATTTGCCTCGATCCAGGGCAAACAGATCCAGCCCTATATAGATGTACTTTATCATGTCAGGTGGTTACGTAGCTCGGCTGGTCCTTCCCCAAATATGTGGTCCTTCATGGCATCCTGTGGTTCCCTCCTGTGTCCTGTGGGAGGCGGTATTTTGTATCCCACTTGACATACCCCTCCATAACTCTGGGCAGTGAGGATCTCGGTTGATTGCCATCAACTACCTGCCAAATTTCCCACAAACCTCCCTTCAAGGATTTATTGCTGAATTTAATGCCTCAGGAATTTCCAGATCCCGTATGAACTATAATATTATACTTTTTTATGGTTTCAGACTTTTCTCGCACTATGCTGGCCAAGCTGAATTTTTTTAGTCTAATTTAAAATTTTTCTGACATCTAGAAGTGCATTAGAATTTAGATGAGCATCCCCCTCCTCCGCCTCATAGTACACTTGATCAGCGGACTCATAAGTCGATACCAACGTATACTCCTCAGATCAAGTTTCATGATAGCAATTGGTTTCAGATAAGAGAGCCGATCAAGTTTTTTCGAATTTCCTTGGCTGCTACGAAGTAAGCCCATACCAGAGTGAATTGCTGCCAAATCATAAAGAGTACTTTGAGAAAAAGTTGACGCCTGAGTTTTGCGTAGGGTACTGTTACAGAAGAGGGTATAGATATGCAGGAATGAAATCTGGGTAAGTAGATGATCATCTACTGATTGTGATTCAAGTTGCTGGAAACTCGTAGGAAACACAACTACAGCTGAGAACAAAATTCTAATGTGTATTTCAATTTAAACAGGAGTTCCTGTTACTGCGGAAACACAGTGGACGGGAACAGTAAAGTTAACGACGTTCAGTGCAACTCTCCTTGTTCTGGTGACAACAAACTCAAGTGTGGAGGGACAGAAAGGATGAGCATCTACCACACAGAAATATCAGGCAATACTAAGAATATTTCTCTTGTCCCACAAATAAATGACAGGTTTTTAGGAGTGATGGGATATGTTTTTTGTTCTAACGCTGTTATCACTGATAGCAAAATGAATTATTTCGTTCATTCCTAGATCAGTCTGAAGAGGGGAGATTGCTAGGGTGTTATGAAGACAACGGCAACCGCAGAACGCTATCTGGACACATGTCTGAATTCAAGGAAACCCTCACGCCCAGGCTCTGTTTGAACGTGTGTCTTCAACTGGGTTTCAAATACTCAGGAGTGGAAGTCGGGTAATTTTAGATAAGTTCTAATTGTTCTCTATGTAGTGAAATGGAAAAAATTCACCTTTTCACGCGAAACATTACTTTTAGGTACGAGTGTCATTGCGGTAATCGGCCACCCTCGTCTGAATTGGAAAAACCCGAAAACGAGTGTTTGATGCACTGCCCCGGCGACAAATCTAAATTGTGCGGAGGAGGCTGGCGCCTTCTAGTGTTCAGTACAGGTACATGCTTGTTCTCCGGCTGCACTGAAGAATCTGCACCCATTTACATCCAACAACAATCGTCAGCAAACGCACAAAGATGGGTGTAAAAAAAGTTTAAATAGCGAAATTGCGTACACAATAAAAAACAATTAGGAATGGACGTACTCCCGAATTTTATGTTAAATCATACATCAAAATTTGATGTATGATGATGTTGATGTTTGATGTATTTAATATACAGGGAAAAGTACATCATTTTTGTGACAAAAAGTCTTTCACATAGTTTAATCAACTATTCATCTAAAGTTGTTCTGGTCGATTCAAAAAAGACGTTTGACGACCAGGGTTGCCAACTCAGAAAACCACTTTTTCCTTAGATCGTTCCCATAAACAATATCTTGGCATTTTTAGAACTAATTTATATAAAAATAAAAAGTTATTCAGCAATTCACCTTAACCCACAAATGAATCAAAACAACGGCCGCGGTGTCACCTTCGCTGTGGTTTAACCTCAGAGACCTATCCATCGGGATACTTTTTTCTTTTTTTTTTTAATGGAGGCCAACATGGCACCTTGGCGAAGACGTCGACCAATGGTGGCTGATCGCTGGTTTCCGCCGAAAATTCAAATTGTGATTTTTCCATAAATTCTATACATTCCTACGAACTTGAAATTTGTGTTTTTAAGTTATTAAATAACATCGATGTTAATAAATAGCATCGATGTTAATTTTAATCGATAGAAATTCAAATTTTGAAGGCTTTTTATCGATTAAAAAAAAATCCAGAAACACGTCCATTCCTAATTAAACAAGTAAAAAAAGATAAACCAGTTATATTAGTAGGTATTTATAAGATGAATATGGCTTTTAATTAAAACATTGTTATTTTAAAACTCGTTTACTAGACCCCTGGCTGCCTCAATAATACTGAATGAAAATTAGAATAACTAGACAAAATATGAACTGTAACAATTCTTTAAAAGGAAACAAAAGGAATGAGGGGGGGGGGGGGGGGAATTTGATGCCATTTCCAGGCAAATAACGTAACGAAGAGAAGGAAAATGAGTTTAAAATTCGACGATTAGGTAGGTGTACAAGGCAATGTGTTTACTCATGCTAGCTATAAACTAACAATTTTAGTAAGCCAACCCATTTTCTTTCCGTTCTATTAGGAAGCGGGACGTCAAGCTCCAAACCTGTAACTGCGAGACCAGCTCCGAGGCCATCTACAACAATCACAACGAGGAGACCCTTGACTCAAGATACTAGACCCGCCACAGTAAGACCAGTGTCCAGTAGCAAACCCCAGACTGTAAGGCCAGTGTCTAGTAGCAAACCTCAAATCGTAAGACCGGGGAGCAGTAGGCCAGTAGCCACTAGTGCGCCGCCCAAAGCAAGCAAATCTACTCAGAAGCCAGGCTCACCTGCGAAACCAAGTAGCAAACCTACCCAAACGTCACGCCCAAGTTCTAGCTCGAAGCCTATCTCAAATCAGATCAAACCTCAGCCTTCCCATACCACCAAGAAACCTCAAACTCAACCAGGCGTTGTAAGTTCAAATTTTCATTGACATTGAGGCTCGTGTGAATTCTCCCCTCGACGTTCCATTAATCGCAAGAAAATTATTTTAACAACCAAACTCTTCTCGGGTGAGTGGTGGCTTTAATACTTAATAATTAACATAATAATATTATGTTAACATATTATGTTAACAATATCATTCTTCGATATTGCTCCTTTAAAATATCAGTACAATCTATTCAGGTGTCATTGTCTCCTGTAAACCTGCGACTGTAGTGGCATGTATACGAAAAGCCTTGCCACCGGAATACCATTATAACCAAACATATTCCAAACTCTTTCATCGACTTATACCTACCACAAGGTGATGGACCATCTCTACTATTCAACGAGCATGATGAGAACTGATGATAGCATGATGAGAAAGGCATACGGTTGAGATAAAGAGGGTGTAGGTATTGTATTGAATTGTCAAACGAGGCGAAAGTAATCACTTTTCGAGGATTGTCAAAATGTAACTTATTTATTTTACAAGCTAAAATTTCGGGATTAAAAATATATACTCTGGCACTCCTGGGGTACGCATTCAACACTCTAAACGCAGAAAAAAAATGCAGCCTATGATTTTTTGTTCGCTTTCCGGACCGCGACACACCGCAGTTTGCCCTTTCGCCATGAGAACTTCCAAAATTTGGTATTTAATACTGTTTCCGCCTCCCAGATCCTAGGGTCTGTGCGTTGACTCCTACACTACACGAAGTAAGTGGCTAAAACGTCCGAATCACATCTCTACATCCTATAGAAAGAGAAGATAGAGCCGAAAATGGCACAAACGAATCTCGTATTTACCGGCAACCAAAGTTTCCGACTAATGGCCAGCTGGCAGTAAACAGCGTATTGTAATTGTGCACAATAACCTCTCGATAACCATTCGATAACATTCAACAAAGAGAAGATATGATAACCATTGCACCTGTGTTTCCCAACGTCTGAGAGCAGGGTACCTACCTAATCGATTTTTTGATAAAAGATCGCAGTGATTACTTTTGCCCTGTTTGACGGGTACTTCCCGAGAAGACACAAACTGTGTAAATTTGTAAAATTTAACATATTTACTTATTATTATTAAAAATACTTGCACCCTCCAGGAAATTTGGTTTTGTTTTCAAAACTATTGTATGATTATCAGGAATGATTGTATGAATCATCACAGTATGTTCAGTAATACTCACGTCAAACACTGGTACCTACGTAAGTACCTTTATACTTATGTTTTGACTTTTTTTGTAGACACGGAAGCCGACCACTCAAACTGTAGCACCAACACAACAACAAACCTCGTGGGGAGGTCAGTCACGACCTACATGGGAAACCGACAATCGACCACAGCAGCAGCCAAACACACCCTGGGGAACAAGTACGCAACAGCAGAACCCCTGGGGGACAAATCCACCGTACCAGCAGACAACGTGGGAAACAAAACCACCCCAACAGCCGAACACTTGGGAGACAAAGCCGCAACAAACGACTTTTGGCTCGAATTCGCCGCAGCAAACCACATTAGGGTCGACCCGTCCAATGGGCTCTGGTTCAAACTCATCTCCTCAGAGGCCCCAAACAACTTGGTCTACCAACCCAGCCCAAACCACCGATTGGGGAAACACTGGCAGCAATTCTATGATCAACTCATCCAAACCAGCAGATACCCGGCCAGATTATCCAATAGGAGGTAAACAAAAACTCTTCAAGGATTAGGAAATGCCTACTTGTGAGGTGGTTAGGGTGAGAAATGACTCCTCTGCTGAGTACAAAATTGTTTATTTAAATAAAAAATTGTAGCGTGGGGACCGGTTTCGAGCAACTAAGCTCATCTACAGCCCAGAGTGAATTGAGGTAGGTTGAACGTACAATCAGTTCTGAAGCTTAGTTCAGAATCAGTTCGAGCTTAGTTGCTCGAAACCGGTCCCCACGCTACAATTTTTTATTTAAATAAACAATTTAGTACCCAGCAGAGGAGTCATTTCTCACCCTAACCACCTCATTGGATTAGACCTCTGCACCGTCGGCAAACACCACACAGAAATGCCTACTTGTCAAACCTTCACACTAAACCGTTTCTATTGAACTGCATAGTAACGACTCTCTCAGTTGGGGGACTACCTACCGGTAAACCAAACTGCCTCCGATCAGTGACGGAAGTCAAGGGAGAAAATGCGTGCCGAGGCGAATTGCTATTTTACGACGACTTCACCGAGGCGCGAAGAATAAACACTTTCAAGTGGACTCATGAAGTCATCATGCCCTGGACACCGGTAAGAAATATTGTTAGGTACCCACAATAACATAAATTGAAAAAAAAAAAAAAAAAAAAAACCACAGGTTAGGTACTGCTTAGAGCCTTTGGCTAAGCAAGAAACATGGAACAGGCTTTGCCTAGTAACGTTGCCAAGCCTATAACCACCCCCAGAACTCGCTGATCACAATGAGACTACCCTCATGAAAATCTGTTCAGCCGTTCGGGCGTGATGCTGTGATACACAAAAACAAGCCATCAATTGAATTGAATTGAATAGATGAGCGCAACCTTTCTGATATTACGATATATTTAATGAGCGAGAGAAACTAAGAAACAGTAGGTATCTAGCGACCAAACTATGCCACACAACACATCAAAAATATCCAGGCGATGCTCATTACGTAAACAACTGCACCCTAATGACCGATGCGTAAGAAAACCTTATGCCGATCAGAGGTAACGAACGGCTCAGGCTGCAAAAATCGATTTGGAGTCGTTGGAATCAGCCTGAAAAGCTCATTCCATAGACCAACGAAATCGGACAAAAACTTTCGTCCCCCTTTTGAGGCCTCCTTAGTTACACATCAGAGATAAACAACTTTCGTCGTGAAGGACCTCCCGAAAACCGATGAAGCGGATGAGGGAGGAAAAATCAAGGTAGCCTATAACCCCCCCGAACTCGCTGATCACAATGAGACCACCCTCATGAAAATCCGTTGAGCCACTCGGGCGTGATGCTGTGATACACAAACACACACACAAAAAAAAAAAAAAAAAAAAAAAAAAAACATGTCGAAGAGGTGAGCGCACCTTTCCATTTTTTGAGGGAAAGGTTGCGCTAAAAAAACACACCAAAAAAAAAAAAAAACATGTCGAAGAGATGAGCGCACCTTTCCATTTTTTGGGGGAAAGGTTGCGCTAAAAACGAAACGCTTTTTGTCAGATAGCTCAAGGCTAAAGCATGTTCCATGCTAAAATGCAACAGTAAAATCTTCACAAAGACGTTCCTATTCCGTATGTTGATTTTTCGTCTTTTTTTCCCCCTTAGGACTACGAATTTGTTGTGTACAGGAAAACCCCACAGAACTCTTTCGTGAAAAACCAGAAACTTTATATAAAACCAACAACTTTGGATGATGACTTCGTCAAAAGGGGACTGCTTGAGCTGGAGAGGTAGCATTATACGAGAATGGTTTTTATTTACTTATCTTTACTTCTAACAAAGTGAACCCTGAATCATTTTAGTTGCACAGGCTTACTCCATAGCGAGGAGTGCAGACGACAAGGTGCCACGTACAACATCATACCACCAGTGGAGTCAGCTCGGTTGACCACGAAAGATGCTTTTTCATTCAAATACGGGAAAATAGAAATTCGGGCTAAATTGCCTTTGGGAGACTGGATTGTGCCAGGTGAGATAACCGATGACGAAAATGAATTGCTACATTAGGTGAAAAACATCATAAGAGGGGTTGGATTTTTGTATATTGCAGAAATATGGTTGGAGCCTAAAAGAAAAGACTATGGAACCGGGGCATATGCTTCAGGGCGAGTGCGGATAGCCATGGCCAGAGGAAATGCAAACTTGGACTTTGATGGAAGGGATATCGGGAATAAGTAAGGCATACTCCGTGATGTTTCAATCTATTGTTACCATCTTGTTATAGGACCTGAGGTCTGTTCAGTTTGCTGGTTTATTGATAGCTTTACATTTCTTACAGGCAGTTAGAAGTGGGGATATTAATGGGTGAAGGAACAGCAGAGAATATTCGAGCACGCACAATCATTCGAGACAAGGCTGATGGGTGGTACAGAACCTTCCATAACTACACACTGATTTGGACTCCAGGTGTGTATAATTATGTAAACCACTAACTCGGATGGGCTCTTTAGGTATGTATGAGGGTATGTATGTCAAACGCTTACTCCTCTTAAACGGTAATAGCATTATTTTTCCTACCAACTCCCGATCCTTGCCCGCTTCAGTAGCGGCTCTGGGTGGAAGACTACGTGACGGGAATAATGGTAGGTATTGGAAAGGCGAATTAGTGTTCACTCCCACAAAGGCAGGAGTAGGTGTCGTACCATGATTTTTTAAAAGCCTGATCTGAAGGTTCTTCCTTGCTTCTTGTCAGCGTTCAAAATTTTGATGTCTGGTTTCGGCTTATTGTTGACTAGAACTCAACGATCATCATCCCGCCCACAGCGTAAAAGAGACCAGAGATCCCGCCAATGGGGTTTCCAGCAACAAAGAAAAGAAATCGTTCGAAGGCGCCATTTTTAAAACCAAATACGAAAACAACAGTCTTGAAATTGAAGCAAAAATTATTGGGAAATGGTGGGGAAAACAACAGATGTAGGTACGACAAAAGGACTTTTACAGAAGGACTCATGGAGGGGACGGTCAGAAAATAAACAAACAGGGCGACACCTTTAGTATGCTACGCAAACTACTACTACGTTTTCGCCTCAACTCCTTTCGTCAGGAAGTCCATTCCCCGTCAACTGCTCGGGAATCATGTGTAGGAAGGGGGGGGGGGGGGCTGTGAGGAGACCAGTGAAGTGAACCAATCGGTTCCATCACCTCAAGGCAGAGGGCTCCACAGTCTGTTTCCACTAACTTCAAACTATTGAGCCAAAACCTGGTATTAGGTACCTATGCGCGTTTCGGTTTCTTTCGAGAAACAAAACGAAACAGGTTTGTCTTGCTCTAAAACTGTTTCGGCGAAACCGTTTTAAAATAACAGTTTCAGCCTCAATGTGATTCAAGATACGTTTCAAGATACGTTTCTGGCCTTAATAAAACAGGGAAGCTTTATACTCAAATGTATAGGGATCTGAAAATACTGAATTGTTGGTGGATGGTGAAATGGTCAAGTGAGGCGACGCCACTGGCTCCCTTCTACTGGGCGAGAAAGTGCGCAATGGCGGGTTTGTGACCCCAAGTTCCTTACTCAAGTGGTAATCCTCAACTATAGCCGGATTCGGGCCGGCAATTCGGATACCGACCAGATCGAGCGCGATTGCGCAACTCTTTATATCTTTGTAGCCTGCAGTTTGATTCATATGGCGCTTAAAATCACAACTTCCTCTAGAATATAAATTTAATACTGAATTTTACATGGAAGATGAGGGAGGTTTACGACAAGTTTAACGTTTAAATAACGCCGACGTAAGAAACAATTTTGTTGACGAAGAGAAAGTCCATGCTTGAAACATTAAGGAAGACTTCCAATTCTAATGAGCACCTAGAACGATTTTTTCATCGGCAGGAAATTTTTTTCCTGCAGGAAAGGTTATGCTTCAAAAGTTACGAAAATGGGTAAACATTGTAGAAATCCCGTCTCATTTATAGGGCCTTAGGTAAAATATAATATTTGAATTCCGAGAGATGCAAGTAAACCAACTTTGCTACGAGAAAAGCCAACCATGAAAATCGAGAATCGGTTTAATCATCAGAGAAATTCATTCAAAAATCGAGCATCGAGTTATCATTAAAGAAGGTTATTAAAAAATCGACCCGGGCCGAGCGTTTTTATTCCGATTCCGTTCAGATTGATTATTCAGCGCTCTGGCGGCTCCGTGCCAAACTACTCAACTCCCGGCGAGGCAAGGTGTGACGTCACGGGCCCTCTGCTTTCAGTTCAAAATCTCCAACATTTCTAAAACAGTTCTGCACGTAAATATAAGGATTTCCGTACTAAAAATTTGTGTGGTGGGGGGGTTAAAGGGTGCTGAATCCGAATATGTAGGTAGAAATTATGGATTCCGACTTTCTCAAGGAGCCCACTAGTGAAACAGACTAGTTTTATATTTTCAGACAACCTCAAATTCCTCGTAGATGGGCAACACCAAGAAAGTCTAATACCGGATGGACGACCGCTTTATCAGCTAGTAGGATTTGACGAAGTTCTGGGCAACACTTGGAAACGAGGTTCTTCAATAGCACCTTTCGATAAAGAAGTGAGACAAAGATGATGAATAATTTGTATCAATCAATAGTATCGAAGACGTTTCATTAATAATCGTCGCACATTATGTTTATTTTTTTAGTTTTACATAACTCTGGGGCTCTCTGTGGGAGGATTGAGGGACTTTCCAGATGGCTGCAGGAGCTCAGGGCGAGAAAAACCATGGAGAAATACGGCAGTAAAAGTGAGTGCATTCACACCTCCGAGCACGTTTGGCAGCCTACAAAACGAAGTAATTCGCTATGAGGAAATTCCTATTCGATATTTTTCAGGCAATGGCCAACTTTTGGGAGGACAGGCGTTATTGGAAAAGCACTTGGGATGACGAAATCTCTGCACTGCAAGTCGAGCACGTGATCGTTACAGCACTTTGAAATGTGCTGAGCTCCAATATCACCGAAACACACAATGTGTCATGTTGGGTATATGCTCGGACCGCCATCATGGGGTCGTTGTGGCTAATGACTGGGCTTTCCCAAATGAGCAATTAAATACATAGCAGAACCCATTATGAAAGGGGCCTAACACCTCAATTATTATTCAACGGATACATTTCAAGGAATTTTTATGATGACAAAGAAAACTCAACGATTTCTGCTGTCTTCCCAGAGGTGTCTCATGCGTTCATGACAAATTAACTCGAAAATACTCCTAGTCTACAAATCGGTGTTTCAAGATGTTTTTTAAATAGAAAAAAAAAAAAACTGGTAAGCCACAACATACTAAATGAAAATCGCTACCTTGAGCCTTCTACGTCTGTCAAAGTACCTGTTCAAACGTTAATATTTATTAATGTAGTAAGTATTTTGTCCCCCTATTACAATGCCACCCATTGTGTTAGGTTTAGTAAGTTATTATTTTACAGAAACAATTTGTTTGGAAGATTCAAAAATTCCATCGCTAAATGTTAATGTGACTCCCAAGTGTAATACGAGGGTACAAACAGAAAAAATGTTCAAAGGGAGACACCTACCTTCCAACTAGATATCTTTTTGTATGTGACCTAACCAAAAATAAATTGTGATTCTGATCAATATCTTACATTCGTTACCCACTAGTTTATGGATCCGTTCCCAACATTTTCACCAGCCGAACACTCTAATAATACGTAATGATTTATATTTCTGAGTACATTTTTTGATAAGGTTGTGAGAAATGTGAAAACATCACGAGAAAGCTGCTAACATAAAAATAAAGATTTACGGTTTCATAAATACGTCTTTGTTTTTGCTTTTAACGATCGTGCCTGAAAACGGGTCAGTCCTATGGGTTCGAAGTGGATACGCAGAATACTACAGTGGTGATGAGCTTTGTCGAAAAGTGTTCGAGCTTATGGAGTCACCGTTTGATTTTGGAAGGTATAAACATAAATATGTTTTATTAATAAAACGTTTCAATTTTGGGACAGCTTGAATTGGGCGGTGTGCTGTATCGACTTAAAATTTTGACGGTTGTACGCCGCCGTTGACTTCACAAATTACCTAAAAACTTTTTTTCAGTAAAGTTAACCTACGGAGCATATTTTCAAATTATTGTTCAAATTTGAGGGAATTCCTAGTTAGCGATCCTGCTAGTTTGAAGACCTTGTATCAATATGTTTCGAACCCTAGTTAGGCATACAGCCCAAGGTAAGGTCAGGTCACTATTTCAACGCGAGATGGGAGTCTGCCTGATGGTGCAGAGGTGGTGATCAAGAAAGAGTTTAGCGATAAATGTGCCCCTCTGCTTGTTTTTATCACACGGAGTCCTAAAAAGGGAAACTCTAGGGATTCCAGAGGGTTCCGCCCTAATCTTTGCGAAGGTTTTGGAACACGCCTCGGGAGAATGGGCTCGCATTTGGAAGGGCACGCACTGCTTCATCCTCAGGGGGATAAGTATTTCTGGTGCAGCTTAGCTTCATCTTTGCTCTTCCACGTTTGTCTGGGCCTGGAGCATCCATAAATTTACAGCAGTTTACATGTAGATGCAGGAAAGCTGCCACTCCGGTTATTATGTTTATTTATATTAACTTTTTTTCGTCTTACCAATAGAAAAAAAAACGCACAAAAAAACAAACATGTCGAAGAGGTGAGCGCACCTTTTCTTTTTTGGGAAAAGGTTGCGCTAAAAATGAAGATCTCAATGAATTGTAAAAATGAAGATAGGAACAAAAAATAAGAGATACTCGGAGAAATGCTGCTATTGTGAGTTAATTATGGATGGGGTGAAGGGAGGGTACTATGTATGAGACGATAAGATAAAAACCGACAAATTTCAGGTGAGATTATCAGTAGTTTCCAACCAAGTGAGTTGAACAATGACTTTGAGCGTGGTTACACAAAGGCGATCTGACACTGAAAGAGATTATTACAACAACGAAGCATTCAAAGGTAGGTTGCATTTAAATCAAAGCTTATCAGAAGAATTTTGACCATCAGTGCTTTAGATGAACATTGTCGAAATCAATATTGTAAAATGGCAAATAAAAACATTTATGATTCTGGGCTTTATGGATGTAAATGTACGGCACTGAAAAGTTTCATTCCTGAAATGAAGCGTGAAAAAATTGTGACGTGGGTATCTGTGCGGAGATTTGAGATCTAACAGTTTCTATTTGCCGCACTCAAACAACGTTTATGCTAATCCTGTTGTTCGGCTAAATACGAACCAGTTACGATGTCCTAACTATTCACGTCAATGGCGACCAGCTTTCGAGCAGTCAGTTTTGTTCACAACAGCAAGAAAAAATTTGTAACTTCAGTGCGTTCACGTGTGAACTCAACGATATAAGTCATCAAGTGAAAAAGATTAAAAATTGTTGATCTGTTTGAAAATAAAAGAATCGGTTCTATGTTCACTATTTTCATGTGTTCAGTAAGAATTATAGATTCAAATCAAATCAAACAAGTTGAATCCTCTTGTACCAACAAAGCTTCATCATGAAATGGATAAGTCTGGACTTTCGAAGTTCAACCCTCCCTTTGGTAGGAAGTGGATATGTGCAAAAAGGAGCCATGTGCCGAGAATAAGACTGAGTGAACTGCTTGCAGATAACGATGAGGTGGTGTTTGACAGGAACGCGGTAGTTTCAGTGCAACCTTTTTCGGGTGAGTAATTCAACAAGTCACACAATTTTATGATTTACCTAGACCAGTTTGTTCTTGTATGAATCATTCTGAAGGATGAGCAAACTGAGAACATGATGTAGTAAGGATAGTGCTCCATTGTGGGCTCCTGGCGTAAAACCCCGAATGTATAACAACAATCACTGGTTCGAAGTCATTTCTTCACGTCTAGCTTTCATTATTTTCAATGCGTTCATTAGAGTTCAATTTACTGTAATAGTTAACTCCCAAGCAAGGACTCCATGAGTATATATGAAGCCACCTGTAGTTGAAGCTGATGGATTATAAAATTTAATGTTGAAATAAACAATACTTATATTTATTTGTGTATCTTGTGGTGATGGTGACATGAAAGCACATGAATCATCACCTATGGTTTGTGTTTTAGGAAACGAACGCCGAATACCTCTGCCAATATCGATAAGTAAGTTCTTGCACTCAATGTCAAGTAGAGATAGAAACTATCCATGTTGACAAATAATTAAAAAAATAGAGCAAATATTACACAGCGGGTTATTATTCATTGTATAAGTAGGCCTAAATATTGCAAAAATTAATTTTTGTCAATAAACATCATTTCAAAAAGCTATGCGCCTCAGATGAGGAACCCCTAAAAATGGATTCTACGTCCAAAATTACATCCAAAAAGGACACCTCATTCGATCTCCTGAAGTCCACCAAAAGGCCGATCTGCAGTTCCGAGAGAAGCCCCATAGGGATCTATGGGGCTTCTCTCCACGGTGTCAGACGGGAGGAAGCCCCTCATAAACAGATTTACATCCAAAAATACTTCGAAAAGGACAGCCCACTCGACCCTCAACCCTAAATCCTTCAAAAACGCTCTGCAAAATCATCAAGTTCGCCGACAAAGGAGCAGGAAACCTCTAGATGGACAGCCGCTTTTATCAACATTTCAGATTTTCAAAACATTCCTACCAACCAAAACGCCGTAGACGTCCATTGGACGAACATTTCATTTTTCCGATGTACGGGTATGTTATGAAACAAGGGCAAAACAAACGAACAAACTTTGAGCCCGATCAAAATTATCGACTTCCATCGCAAATAAGGTGTAAAATGTATTCTTTTCCCAAAGGCAACAATAACAAAATTAGTACAGGAATGTAAAAACAGTTGTTTTGCGATGGCGCTGATGGCGAATTTTCATTTCTTTTTAAGTAAGCGGTTCAAACAACAGGCACACTTACACCCTACCTATCACTGGGCTCGCCCTACTTTCTGACGTTCAGGAGATCACCATTGAACAAACCATTGAAATAACTGACCGTAAGTTTCCGCTAAAACTCTGTATGTTTATTCCAAAAACGCCCTTCCTTATGTCAATTTTGTTCCAGTTGTTTCCATAATCGAATCGGAAAATAGATACCTCATCAAAACAGACGGGCAAACTATATATGGGGGACACGAAAGCTCAACGTCAATTCAAAGAATGCTGTGCGGAACTGGCCGCAGATTTGTTTTGCGCTTTTTCGACAGGTCGCACCAGGAAGCGCTGTACATGACAAGACGCCTGGCCTGCTCTCTTCCATTACTAGGATGTTACCTCCAAGTAAGACGTGACATTTTCGCCTAAATAAGCATATTGAATGATATAAATATCCAAATCATCCAACTTGATTGTCATCACAGCGCATGGACGTTTTCGAACCACCTTGCACCTTCGTGGGGAGCATTCAACAGAAATGGACGACGATTGGCACCTCGTTTTCCATCCGAGACTTCAACAACTACGAAATATACACATTTAATGGACCGTCCGCGCTTCCTTGTCGATGCCACTACGATGACACCACGTTCACAGTACTTAACGTTGCAGAAGACCCCATCACAACCATAAAGTATCAATGGGACCCCAACATCATGAATTACAAACTTGCAGTGAAATTTCCTTATGGAGTGGATCTAAGGGAAAGAGCCCTTTTCCTGGCTAGTGGTATGCTTATGGTAAGACACAAAATCAACCTTTTCGATTAACAACCATGTCGATCTTATTTTTTTATACCCAAGCAGGGCTTTGCACTAAACTGGTGAATCCAATTAAACAAGTAATTTGTAATTATTACTCGCCCACCTTTCGATTCTGTAGGAACGACCCTGCTGATGTAGCACACTTTTTTGCCTTGGCCGTCGCAGTACACGATCCTTTATTGTTTGCATTGTATATTGTTTAATGTATTGTCCTTTAATTTCAGGAGTACATGTTTTTCCAGTCTCCAAAATCAAGTGCGACCTGCTGCTTCAGCTGCCATAAATGATTCATCATTTATGTGTTATTGAATCAATGATATTCTTTGGCAACATAGCCAACAGAACGATACTGCTGTACCTAATATACCTTTATAATAAATTGTCTTTTACCAACTCTGAGTTGATCTTGACTAAACTTTTACCCCACCAGCCTTTATTTGGGTAAGACAAGAATTTATTCAGTTCACTACTCTTGTTGAATTCACTGGTTCGAACTTGAAGACATGTTGCTTGGAGTCTTGTAACATGACTCCCAATTAGGTATCTGAAACATTTTAATGTTAAATTGTTGAGCTGGTTCTTTTGATTTGTTGAGGCTAAAATTTCGAAGTTACTGCTTAATAGTGTTGTGAGAAATATTCAAGCAATGACGATAAGAAATATGGAACCGAAAGAATCGGTAGATTTCGAGGGGGAGTTGGATGAAAATCAAATGAGAAAGGGACACGGAAAAGAGATACACAGAAGGAAACACGTAAGTTGAATACCCCTTGAGTTTTGACAAATTCCGTTCACAAAACAAACTCTTTAATTGCACATAACCATATTTTGGTATCGCAATATAATCTGGGTCGACAAATCCCTTTCACAAGATGCTTCTCATGGATCAAAAACGTATTGCAGGGCAACGAATACTACGTAGGAAGATTCTACAAGGATGCGTACAATGGTATAGGGTACTATAAAAACGATAGCATATTCGGCCCAAAATGGGCATACGAGGGAGCTTTTTTCTCGAGTGCCAAAAATGGGTACGGTCAGTTATCGCTGTCGGATAACACATATTTTGAAGTAAGAATAGAAAAGATAATGTAGGGGAAATTCAATAGAGTGCGTCCGTAAGGACACTGAACCTCCATAGAAACTGACCGTTACACCAGCATGTTGTAATTTGAAGGGACTGTACCAAAGTGACCGACCATTCGGACCAGGAGTTTTGACGAGGACGGATGGACACCAAGATGTGGGTTTCTGGCTATCATCTTCTATAATCCGACTGATAAAGGAAGTGCCCAGTGAGATCAAAGGATTATCCACTTCACCAGGAAACGTCGCTTACATGGCTCGCTTTAAGAAACTAGTAGAGATAGCACCAGTAAGAACGTGCGTTAAGGAAAAAAAAAAATTAATATAGTATCATGGTGGTAATAGAATCTACACTACTGGAGGTTTACCAATCGAGGAACCTGCGTGTGCGGACAAGGGATGAATAATTCACACATACATAAACCGAGGGTTTTTAAAATGAAAAATCCATATTTTAAGAAAATATCGATTCTCCTTAAAACTTTGAGATAAAAAAACGCTGCAAATTTTACACAAGGGTTTATTATTCTTTGATAGACGTTACTCGTGCAAAAATTTAATTCTGTCAATGAAAAAAATTTAAAACAAAAAATTTTGGGGATTTTTATTTAAAAAAAATTTTTTTTGGATTTTTTTTTCAAAAATTTTTTCTTCAATAATTCTTTTTTTTACTCGAAAAATATTTAACCTCCTGAGATCCTTCAAAAATCCCATTTTTAACTCCATGAGAGTCCTGTAGATCGCCACAGTGAAATCGAATCGTTCCGGGACCCCAAAAAATGGATTCTACGTCCAAAAATACTTCGAAAACGACACCTAACTCGATCCCATACCCCAAAGCCTTCAAAAAACCCCACCCGTAGCCCCATTTTAGCCCCATAGCGCCCCAAGGGTTTGGGCGATCGGACTGAAAACCTTGCGGGCACAACTAGACGGTAAACCAAGTATTTTGTCAAAATTTCAGATTTTTAAAAAAATTCCTACTGCCCAAAACGGCCCGGACGGCGGACGGACATTTCGGATTTTGAATGTAGACCTCTTGAAATGGATAATGTCAAATTTTGAGCCCGATCGGAGTCGTCAACCCCCGTCGCGAAAACATAGGTGTATTATTCCAAGAATAATAAACCAAAAAGGGCGGAGAGTGAAGGATACGATTTCAAGTACAGCTAATTTAGATGGAGCTGGTCATTTCATTCATCCTAGGGAAGCTCCATACGTAAGTTACTAGGGTGAACCAGGGAGATTTTCGTTTATTATTCTCGATGTATCAACATACGTATTCACGACAGGGGTCGGCCTCAAAATGTGTACTTATACGTTTCAAGGAGTGTAGATTCCAAACATGAAATGTCCGTCTGTCTTCCACGTCGTTTTGGGCAGTGAGAAGTTTTGTAAATGTGTTTTGTAATGTGTCCCACAACACATCACACGCGGCAATACACCCCACAAGCGGTAACCTTTTTTTTTTTAAGAGACTTTCTAGTTTTTAAATTAATTTTTTGGTTTATTATTCTTGGAATAATACACCTATGTTTTCGCGACGCGGGTCGACGACTCCGATCGGCCTCAAAATTTGACATTATCCGTTTCAAGAGGTCTACATTCAAAATCCGAAATGTCCGTCCGCCGTCCGGGCCGTTTTGGGTAGTAGGAATTTTTTTAAAAATCTGAAATTTTGGCAAAATACTTGGTTTACCATCTAGTTGTGCCCGCAAGGTTTTCAGTCCGATCGCCCAAACCCGTGGGGTGCTATGGGGCTAAAATGGGGCTACAGGAGGGGTGTTTTGAAGGCTTTTAGCTATGGGATCGAGTTAGGTGTCGTTTTCGAAGTATTTTTGGACGTAGAATCCATTTTTGGGGGTCCCGGAACGATCCGATTTCACTGTGGCGTTCTATAGGGCTTTCATGGGGCTAAAAATGGGATTTTTGAAGGATCCCAAGAAGTTCAATATTTTTCGAGTAAAAATTAAAGAATTTTTGAAAAAACACATTTTTGAAAAAAAAATCCCCCCAAAAAAGTTTTTTTGAAATATAAAAATCCAAAAAAAAATTTTGTTTAATTTTTTTTATTGACAGAATTAAATGTCTATACAAGTAACCTATATCACAGAATAATAAACCCTTGTGTAAAATTTGCAGCGTTTTATGATAGAATTATACCAAAAAATGCAACGGGACACTAGCCTTCTTGGATAGGTACGGTCACACTTGAAAATCGTCACCTAACAACGAAATGCGTGTTAAACCGTATTAAATAAATATTATGACTTTTATTTATAACTTAACCGTAGTTATAACTAACATACTTAATACTATGTTTCGGTCGCATAACATAGTATCAGTGATTGGATTATTCGTGATCCAAAAAGACATTAGACGTTAGCGAGGTTCTACTAGAACAGGGGACAAAAAACAACAGGTTGGCATAATTTTTCAAGCCATCTTCAAAACCCGATGAACCAACCTATCGGATTAAATTTTACAAAATAATAGAAAAGAGATAATACAAAATTCCATTCTGTGATATCTCAATAGTTCTCAGATAACCTGGTTCAACTCCTTCCGATTCTACTCCTACTTATACTGACAATTCAATTTTAGCACAAGAGCGTTGCTTTGAAAATAACAACGACGTTGGACATGCCAGAAGAAATGGCTTCTCAATTATATTCAATTTATTGTAAAGATCCGAAAAACTTTTTGTTCAACTACGACGAGTTCGAGCGTTTGTATTTCGACGATTTGAAGAAAATGGGTGATTTGATTCCGATGTTGTCAATGGATGACTTTTCAGTATCGTCACTGGAAGAAGCAGAAGAGAGGTCACTCCGAGATGAAACTGTGAATACCGTAGTTTGCTTTAGGGTTACGAGATTCCAGAGCCGAAGACGATCTCATTTTAGTTTGATGGACAGTTTAATATCTAGTTGAGATTCCGTAATTTCCTTGGGAATATTCCAGTTTGAACCCTACGGCGAGTACAATTCCAATGACATAACCGAACCAGGAGGTAACCTTGGGTACACAGAAGATTTCATATCGCAGTGGGAAAGGCTGCGCAAAAGAGTGAATTTACTGTTAGCATGGAATAATTCGCCTTTAATGATTGAAATAATGACTCACACTTTCGACCATAGAATTTACGAGGTGGGGACCAACGGAAGCATAACATTCGATGTGATTATCAAATCTGAATTCATAGTGAAAATGGTGTTTTCAGAAATTGGTGGGGTTTGATGTAACCCACCTGTTGTGCTCCAGACGGCATAAATTCCAACATCCGGGACCACTCGAGGTGGCGTGTATTAGTTTATTAAAATCAAGCAACGATGGCGACATTAGAGACTTTACGTGGTTTCTCTTCGAGAACAATCTGAACATAAACGTGCAAGACAGTAAGGGGAATGGATGCGTCATCCGGGCGGCGGTGAGAGATTTATTAAGAACAAACTCGTCTGTGGCGTTTCAACGCATTTTCCGAAGTTTTAGTATTTTGAGGAAGAGCAGCTGAAATGTTTCAGAGAGGAGATCACCACGCACTCTTGTATTTGATTTTTCTTTATGGCGCTGACATGAACGTTACGAATGATGACGGGTTCACTGCTCTCAGCCATACGTTGACAAGATATCTAGCACTAATTCACAACATCCGTGATTGGGGAAGTGGTTTCCTTCCTAAGGCTTCAAAGGTAATAGAAGGTGAGCAATCCTCCTAAAAGTTTGAATAATTTTACACACAGAATAATATTTATTCTCTGTGTAAAATTATTCAATATTTATTCTGTGTGTAAAATTATTCAAAATTATTTAATAATAAGCGAAATATCGGATACTGATCGGTTTCAGATTCATTCAAAGGTTTGTTATGTTGACAGAACTGAAAGCAAGGGTCTGGAGGAAGTGTAGTAAAACTACAGTGGACACGAGAAATTCCTCAACTAAGTCGGCCTCGACGAAAAAAAGCTCCAGGCTTTCCAAAAGAAGGTCGAAGAGTAAAAAAAACACAGGCAAGTAAATGATTCCAGGGAGAAATATTCTGAAATTACGGAGGGATGTTTGACCTCTTTGAAGGGTCCTGGGGCCTCATCAGGGTGACAGGAGCATCCGCTTTGCAGCCTATAGGCTATATATAGGAGTCGTGAGGGACACCTCCGCTGCTGAGGCAAAGCTTAAGGCCTGGGTCTTCTCGGGCCGGGCTGCTCCAGGATGTTGGCCATGCTTGTTGGCAGATGGCAGGAGGACTGGGAGACTGACCCCTGAGTTCTTCCCGTCTGTGGCTCAGCGGTTCCAGATGCCGTGGATGGTCCCGGATCATTAGATCTCTTAGTTATAAAGCGGCTAAGGGGACTTCCCACAAACCTATACTGACTGGTACTGGCTGACATTTCTGGCATGTGCTTGGGAGCTACCTGGCGTTGGACCGTCCTGGAGGCTGAGGTTTTCCCTGACAGTGTGAAGGAGGACTGTAGTGGGTATGTCTCCAGCACGTCTGCATACAGGTCTTTTGCTGCCTCTGCCAGGGCCTTTCAGGAGGCCGTTGCAACGGCTAAGAAACATCTCCCAACAGTTGTCCCCATAATAAAGGGCGATGGAACAATTGCTCCCGTCTGGGATGGAAAGTCTCCTCTCCCCCGTTCACTATTTGAGTAGCAGGATGTGGAACCAGGCAGGAGCCAAAGTGGCCTTCCTGGTAGCGCTCCCTGATGGGAACCTTCTGAACTCCCCACGGGCTCTACTCAGAAAAAAAAATTCCTCGATTCGCCAAAGAATGATTCCATGACCATCCTCAAACCCATGGCATTACTCTAACAAGAGCAATAATTATTGTTTGCAAACAGTTACTTCCATCGCATTCGTCGAGACATCATCAGGCGGCGAGAAATATATTTTCGATTTGCACCCAGCCAAAATGGGTCACCACCGCAACAAATCAACTAAGAAAGCACAGAAGATAACGCCAGTATAATACCTATGTCAATTAACTGTATTATTCATTTTTGATTTATACATAACTCCACACCAAAACCACCATTGTTCCGGTTCAAAAACTGTAGATCCATAAGGTGTGGGGAAGTGTCTAATTCCAATGATTTAAAACATTCACCAGATTCCAGACGTAAAAGAAACAAATGACGAGAAAAGACAGAGGTAAACAAATCCCCCATTAATGAACCGTAAAAGCAAAAGAAATGTCAAAAACATGCTTTTGAATTTTCAGAACTACCGAAGTATGCAAAACATTAGCTCTTTTGTTGTCGTTAAAAGTCGATCCAAACATATCCAACGTTCCGCAGCCAGCAATAATTCTAGCCCTATTCAGCGGTAATGTAGAGCTAGTAAGAATGCTGTTGGAGGGAGGGGCTGACGCCAATGCAAGGATGCTTCCTGAGGTTGGTGTCAAAAAGGAACAACACATTTTTCAGCCATGCGTAACCTACATAACTTTGCTATTCAGAAGAGAAAATTCTAACGAGCAATATGTAACTATATTATGTTTCGACATTGTATCTGAAACAGGAAGGCTGGCTCACACCTTTACACATCCTCTGTCTAGCCAAACCACAACCATCGTTCCCAGAAATCATGGACCTACTTCTAGAACATGATGCAGACCCAAACGCTAGAGCAGCAGTAAGGGTTGACATTCTTTTCATAGAATCTGTTAGCTAAACAATAATTAAACTCTTACTATTATCTCGTGGTAGTTGGAATAAAATATCAAAACATTCCTGGGTAAATGCAGATTGGTTTTAGCGTCGAGAACAGATCTTTTGTGCTACACGGACGAAGAGAGGAGGAATTCGATGTCGTGGGTGTGACACCATTACAAGCCCTTTTGTTGCGATCGGATTCAACATTCGTTGATGGAAAAGAGGTAGGTACCTACTACAACTACGGTTTCAGAAAAGTAAAATTTACCCTCAATGTAGGAGGGAGTTCGACAGAGATTAACTGGAAGATGAACTCGCAGATACTCAAAGAATTACTATTGAAGCTGCACGATATAACTGTAAAGGAACCCAAGTACATGGGCCACTCATTTCTGAGTTTAGCAATGATCAGGATGAATTTGACATTCCTTTTCACGCTGTTGCACATATTTGCCGAAGATCCAAACGAAAGCCTAGACATACACTGGGGAAACATAGCCACTGCCTACTTGATCTATTTGGGTATGGTAAAGGAACCCGAAGCTATCATAATTGTGAGTGAAGCGAAGTACATCATTAAAATGTAAAATTTTGCATAAACAACCGATTTATACGCATACGCAATAACCACTGATTTATACCCAACTTCTTCCGATTACAATGGGCTGCTTGAAAAGGTCGGAATTCATCATTTCTAACAACATATTCGGATTCAGCATATAATTTTTAGTTCAAAAATCCGTATAATTACGTACAGAACTGCTTTAGAAATGTTGAAGATTTTGAAATGATGCCCTATAAATAATAGATACGCAGTTTCTGCAGTGTTGACCCATTTTCGTAACTTTTGAAGCATGAACTTTCCAGGAAAAAATTTAATATCATTCAATGAGCTCATTGAATAATGTTGCAGTTGGTCGAACTTGAACAGGCAGGAATGAATCCGTTACGAATTGTAAATGCATTGAGCGATAATGAATACGACGAAAATGCAATCAACTTTGGCTTAAACTTGATGAACAACGCAAATGGGTACATTCATGAATTTTTAAAGAGGCTGCCGTCAATAATTTGGTTGAAAGTTGAACAGATTGCAATGATTTCACAGAACAACTAAGGGAACTGCTGATCCAAAAGGAGGCCAACATATCACAGAAAGCCAAACCTTTGATAACAAAAAGTCTGGTAAGATGTCACATAATTCAGGGACTTCTGCCGGGAGCCATGGGAAAATTGGAAAAACGAAACCTCATAAAGAACTGCTGAAGAAAGTCACTTTGTTTCAAGATTTGGGGAGAGACAAAGTAGACAAATACGTCCGGGGAGTGGTGATGAGAAGATTGATAAATTATGTCAGGTGAAGACCTACGTTAGTTCATTCCTTTTGGTTTATTATTCTTGGAAGAGATCTTGGGGTCGAGAATTTTGATCGGCCTCAATAATATAATTCACTACGAGAAACTAACAAGCGTTGTTACTATGAAAAATTAAGTTAACGGGTGCAACCAATTAAAAATGTTGCATTTTTTGTGTGTCGCAAAATTTGTGTCACAAAACTTTGCAAGACCCCAGGACTAAGACATATCCATGTCAAAAAGAATCAGCTTTCGTACAAGTCCGCAACTCAGTGAGACATGTATTTCCATGTCGCTGACGTGTATGTGCCAGAGTCAAGACCCAGGCCGACGGCCAATGAGCCAGGATGTCAAAATAATAAACCCTTGCGCAAAATTTGCAGCATTTTAAATGTTATTCCGTAAAGCATACAAAAAGGATGTTGGGCAATGTTAGGGCATTGTTAAACAATCACTTCAATATTGGCAGGCAAAATGAATATGAGGGTAAACGCGTGGAGCAAATTGACAAAGCAATAAAACAAGCTATCAACTGGTTTGACACCGAAGAAGAGTTTGTGCAGGTTCTGACTCACAACGTTCTAGCAGGTTACACCTTCGTGAGCAAATCAGAATTGGAAACAGTGTTCAATATGATGCCCTGGGAAACTTCTAAGACCACCGCAATCGTCTCTTTCTCAAAGCTCACCACTCAGAGGGATTCATTGGGGACAAAAGATAAGGTAATGCGCACGTGCATTTGTTGTCAGTAGTGGTGGTCCTGAACAGATGAATGGGTTGAGTAGCAAATCACGAGTACTGCAGCAATAGAAGGACTTCACAGGTTTTGCTCAAGCAGCTAA
Organism: Pilophorus perplexus; assembly: GCA_955831195.1. Classification (NCBI taxonomy): domain Eukaryota; kingdom Metazoa; phylum Arthropoda; class Insecta; order Hemiptera; family Miridae; genus Pilophorus; species Pilophorus perplexus. The sequence continues at coordinate 24,527,563 of OY037010.1, forward strand.
AGGAAGCGATACGGAGTCAACTGCAATCAGGAATAGCACCGGAAACAATAATCATTGCCAAGACCAAGACTGCTCCAATGAAAAGCAGTTAGTGGTGGCAATCAATGACCAATTGATCGATAGAAGGCTATAACTGTATTTATTGGGGTAAATTCGAGACAACTAGCAAAACAGCATACTATGGTTTCCAGGATCTAAAAGCCCCAGCTCTCATTCAAGGAAGAGACAAAATGACCCAGTTATAACCAGTTATAACCAGGTATAAATACCTATGGTAAGTTAGAAATAACATCTTTGTTATTCACCAGCATTTCAGAACACTGTGTATGGCACACTGGGGTAAGTGTACCAGGAAAGAAAATCGTTAGTTAAACTTTGACCACTCATCTCACCGGCAATTACCAGCTAATCTTTTTGCAAATTTGACCATAAGTTTACTACTAACAACTGTCCTTGACTATTGTTTAAATTTACAAGACAAAACTCAATCAACTTCTTAGTAATGCACACTGTGCACTGCACAGTATAAAAATTGGGATCAAAGTTACTCTAACCCCTCACATGGGGCAAGTGAAACTTTGATCCCAATTTTTACCTGTAACTTCGCTTAATTCATACGGAGCATGTGTAATAAAAAAACAGTATTAAAAAACTCAGCGCTTCGGGGCTCCGCCCCCTGAACCCCCCGGGGATGTTTCTTTTTCCACACTCAGTATGAAATCACTAGAACACAGAATGTTTTGTGTCCATTTTTTTCTCAACTTGTAACCAACCGCCAAACTTCGTGACTCTTTTCAACTGGTAGGTCATCATAAAAACACATTCTTGGTGAATATGTATGAAAACATGTATTTTAATTTTTATCAGTCCTTTCCCAAGTCAAAATGGAAGTTATATTAGATTAGAAAAATTTAAAAAAAATCTTAAGGAAAGCAATCTTTTCTAAGGGGGTTACACTTGCCTCAAGACCTAAAAAACTGCGGTGAGGGTCCGACCCCAGCACTATTCCATCCTCTACAAGCAAATTTTACAATCATGACATGATTGTAAAACTTGTACTTTTTTACATAGTAAAGAAGTACTTCCCACAAAAAACGGCTGATTTCTTGTATTCTCCTAGCAGAATGACCCATCACCACCAGGTGAGTTCGTTCCCGTTAGAACCACAGCAATCATAATATTATACAACCTCCCTCCCACGCAGACTGACCAGTATTTCCATCACATTAGCGATGTCGTTTAGGAGAGTTCTAAACATCTCAGGCTGGATTCGATCACTCTTCTCTTACAAGATCGCTGATTGAGCTGTTACACTTACCCCGGTGTACATTATACTTTTTTCAACTTGAACCGTTTTACGGAGGGGGCTTACAATAGCAGCATGAAATATCTCAGCCAATCATACTTGACACGTTCATAGGTATCCACGTGGTAAGTCTTCACCCTTCTTTTTCAAGATCTTACCACATTCCCCTTTCAAATTAATTCAGGAGGACCGTGAGGTCTCGGGAGAGCGTGTTACGACTACAGAGGAATTGAACCACGAAGAAAAGTTGGCTACATTTTTAGAAAAGGTTGACACGCTTTTGGCTATGTGTGCACCACAAGTGCGCTACGCCAAACGCTATGGTGTTCAAACTCTACGCTTGTCGAAACGACGAGTGTACCGAACGGATTTCTTCCCTGAAGTCGATAAAAACGTAAAAAAATAATCCACATGATGACGATGAATCGATAAACTACGAATCTTCCTGCAGAAAATTCATTCATCCGTTGCAGCCATTCTTGTACAAGGTGTGCTACAAATGTGTCAAAAGGGATCCAGCTCTTCAGCTATGCCCAGTGTGCATGTTGATATGGTACTGCTCAAGCCGATGCAACATACGAGATGTAATGAATCCCAATTCGAACCACCGCTGTAAGGCCGGTAAGTTGATTTAACATTCGACATCTTTTCAGTAAGAGCTATAAAAGATTAATGGTTTTCATGCGGTTGAAGATTTCTTCGGGAGAGGTGAGATGTGGAGGCAATATGGATTCGATGAAGATGGCAACATCCTGAGATTAAGGAGGAAAGAGCACGCGGAATGGGAGTTAGAGGACTTTTTGAACGACACTCTGTTGAAAAGGTACGGGAAAAAAGGTCTGGGCCATGCATCCACTCCGGGTTTTAAAAGACACGGAAAGGCGGGCACCACCGAGAGGGAAAGTCGTAGAGGCACTACAAGGTATGTAACGATGTTCAGGTAGGTGCGTACGACATCCATATCGCATCTATTCCTCATAATAATATATTTGAAGGCTGCGTGACTGCGGCCTCTCAGCCTCATTTTCTAACTCTCCTGAGAAAAGTCACAGGCATGAACGAAAAGGCGGCACAAGAAATGAAGGTGAAGGAGGAAAAGGCGGCTACAGAAATAAGTCAGAAGAAAAACACGGAGCGAAAGGGCGAGACAGGTATGATAGCAAAGGAAGACTGAAACAACACTTAGGACCTGATGGGAAACGTTACACGATTGGACCAGACGGCCAACGCATTGTGAAAACACACGGTGAGAACTATTTATAAAATGGCAACAAAACACAATTACACAGCCAAGGCGATGGCAAGGAATCTTCCTCGTGACCTTCACAATATTAGGTATGTCACAACATTTTCCCTTATGACTGTACCAAGAAAATTACCTTCACGCATGCGCAGACATTCAATCATGATGAAACGGATAGGGGACAATCTATGGCTAAATCCAGACTTTTCATGATCATTGATATCCGATTAAAATTGTGGAAGTCATGGCTGTGGCAAGGAAATGTCAGACAGACGGACGGACAGACAAGAAACCAAATTAGATCAGGAGGCCCTGAAAAGCAAATGCGGGTAGAATTAGGAATGGAAATGCACCCGAATTTAGGGTTAAATCGTCCTGTACCATGTGGTTAGAAGTCCAAAAGGGAAAAATACGTCATTTTTGTGACAAAAAGTCTTTCACGTAGTTTATAATCATCTTAAGTTGTTCTGGCCGATTCAAAAACAGGTGACGTCATCTACACCGGTTCCCGTTTCTAATCAAAGACACCAGAGAGCATTTTCAAATTTATTATATTTCATAATAACGGAAGTGGAATGATACAACAAGTAACAATAATGATAAACAAAATAACAACAAAAGAAAACAAAAACAAAAACAGCAAATGGCGGAACACCAAACGAGGGCCATGGGCGCCGTAGACGCTTGAACTACTCGTCCCAGAACTGGAGGCCTGCTCCGTCTTCCAGTCCGAGACACCGGAACTTTCTTCTGGTACCCCGCAGACGGGATGCCACCGCCCGGATGATGGCAAATTGCAGCTTCACTCGAACCCATGCAGCGACTTGCGAAAATGGGCGAGCCCACTTTTCCGCCAGAGTCGAGGCGAGCTGTCGATTGAATCGCTGGAATTCTCTCCCCATGGATCCGTCGCATGCACATACTAGTGGGGAGAATGATGCCCTCAAATCTTCAGCAGCGGTGTCATATTTTGCGTGTTTTGACGACTCGGCATTCCTGGATACCTGCTCCCAGTTGAGGTGGGCATAGGAGGCCGCGTCGGCGTTAATAACGCGATTGTCAAAAAACGCTAACCTTTCCCTATGCCACACCCCAGGGACCACCAAGTCTGCAATTAGTGCTGGGCTGCCATCCATCGCCTCTCGAAGTACTGGCTCAGTTCTTACCCCGCTCCAGGCTAGGCCCGCCATTTCCGCGCACACGTCCCTCACACAATCATGGCCCCTCTTTACCTGCCCCCCTGTTTTACAATTCAGGGCGTGGTTTAGGTTCATCGGTGCCTCGCAGCCATCGCACTTCTCGGGCAAGCCACCAGGCTCCAATCCGTATCGTATAGCAAGGGCATCCCGGAACTGTGAGGCGGAAAGATCGCAGTCATCCGCCGCCAAAGGGAGAACAGTGAGCCAAAGGGAAGCGCCTTTCGTCCGCTGAATGGTGCATTGCTGGCGAATGGGTAAAAGCGACAGCAGCTCATCACCTCTAACAGACAGATCAGCCCTTCTCTGGACACGGGCCTCTTTCAGGGACTGGCTGACATGGTCCTCGTGGTTGACCAGTTGGAAGAGCGCCTCCTGCTTGATGGCTTGAACCAAGCAGTCGGTAGCCTGTCTTGAGGTGTTGAAAGCTAGGCTGGCAGTTGTCACAGGATCCTCAATGGCCAGTCCTCCTAACCTCGCAGGCAGTTCAACCAGATCTAAAAGGTTCAGCGATGCAGATGTCCCCAAGATTGCCGGTACAAGTTCAGTCCGTATTACGTCTTTTAGTGGGCCAAACTCCGGGCCGCAGTCGCTGACCACTCGATGCATGTAGGCCCATTCGCGTTGTAATGATTTTGTAAAGGCCGTGTGAACGGCTTGGGGGCTCTGGTTTGCTGCTGCAGCCATCTTGGAGGTACACTGTACCCAGCCTGCCACTTTTTCCCGAATGTAAATCTTTTTATCATCTTTCGGGCCAATGAAGCCACCCAGAAAGCGTCCAGAGTAAGCTTTCTTCAGGCTGGGGAACAGTTTGTCTGCCTCCTCTTCCATACCAGGCTTTATGATGATGTAGCTTTTTTGAGGTTCGGGGAAGTATCCCCATTTTGGACCCTCTTCTCGCAGACGATCGAACCATTGTCGCATAGCCACGAGTCTCCCTACACATGCAGAGTCGTCGGCGTACCAATTCTGCTTCCATGGTCCGTCTTTCAGATCTCTTATCAGAGCATTTTCAAATTGTTTCTTGATTTTCTTGGTGTTTGGCACTAGTGGTGACACTGGAGTAACGTGAAAATGGCCGTGTTCGCTTTGTTGTGAATTGACTCAAATTATTCATGATATAAATTAACTAATTCGACGTGACCGATCCTTCAGTTTTTAGTTTTTTAATGGTGGCCAACTCGTCGACCAATAGGAGCTGACTTCGGGTCTCCACCAAAATTCAAATTGCAATTTTTCCATAAATTTTATAAATCCGTATGAACTTGCAATTTGTGTTTAAATTCCATTTTCAGTATTATTAGGACGCCTTCTATCGACAAAAAAATAATCGAGACACGTTTCCATTCCTAATTTTTCTCTTTGGAGGATAAAAAAAATATTTATTTTTTTTAGGACCTTCGGTGGGTTCGGAAGAAAAGTATAGGAACTTTCCTAAAACTTACCCAACTAACTAGTAGCTTTATTTATAAAAAGAATAATAAACCAAAATCAATTAATACGAAATTTAACTAATATAATATTCAAACAAATGGTGAAAAGTCGGGACAATTGTATTCGTTTTACGCCACTTTACCCAATACAATAACCCCAGAACTTTTCAGCCAACCACAATTTCCCAATCTAAACAAAATAATAACATTCCTGATAATCTTAGAATTGATAACAAGGACTAATAGCATACAAATTGTTAAATTATTATTTAATAATGACCGTTGATTATTAAATAATAATTTAACAATTTGTATGCTATTAGTAGCTCGCAATAATCTTCCCCGGGGTCAAAACACATTGGAATTGATTTTGTCCATTTCCTACAATCAGGGAGTTTTTCTTGTTAGATAGTTGATAGACCCCAGGCACCCCTTGATTTTTTCCTTCATATTCTAGTTGCCATCGTTAAATGTTGAGCTATTGGCAACAGAGGCTTCATAAAGGTATAAAAGTATACCATTATGATACCTGATAATAGCCATCAAATGGCTTTACAAATTTTGTAAAAATCTAATAGTGAAGAGCTGATAGAACTTAAAAAAAAAATTATTAAACAAGGGAAAGCAGCAAGGCTCAGAGAAAAACGAATGCTGAAGATGAGGGAAGCGAGGAGACTTAGAGAACTAAGGAAAAAGCTACCAAACGGCGTGTAAGTTACTGGTTGAGAGTTTTTAGCTCATTAAATTTTGTTTTCAACTGGCGGGTAGATATTTAAATTAAACATTAACACAAATTTTTCTCATTGGAACGTCGTTTCCAGGATGGGAGATTTCATGAAATGGGGGTTTATGAGGATGCAAAGCCTCCAAGAGAAACCCTGGTATCAGAAGCAACTATCTGACGCTTCATTAGAGGCTCTTAAGGGAGAGACTGGTTCGCCAGACGCAAATGAAATCTTTAAAAACCAACAACACATATTGGAAGGTGAGTAAAGTATTCAAAGCTGGAAGAAATAGAAGAAAAATACTCGACCTGATATTCTTGTTACCGTGTATTCTGTACCCTAGAAATAATGCTGATAACTACTACAAATCTTGAGGCAAAAATGGATTTAAGAGAAAATTTGTGATACTAAGAATAATTTTGAGAGAAGTGTAATGCTAAGAATAGTTTTATTCATTCAAAATGCAGTATAAAACAATTTTCCAAGAGAAAAACAAGCAATTCTAGTCCTTCCTCGTGAGAATAAATTTTGACCCTTACAAACTGTGCGTACGTGTGTTCAACATAAATCTACTAGTAATACGTTTGTTAACATAATTTTTTCTTTCAGATCTGACCCAGGTTTTGGGCTTCAAAACTGACCTTCACCACCTTTTCCCATGGGTTGTACTGAGAGACGGAGAGCTATACTACAGGTTCCATCCTACTATTTTTGTCAAAGAGAACTACAGTTTCAACTAGCTTTGAGCAATGCGTTAGTGTGTTTATTAATAAAATAACCGTTGTTTTATCCTTAAAAAGAGGTAGTTGATTACTCACTGTGAAGATTCTTGTTCGTGTGCAACCCCAACGTAATATCAATCACTAAAAGAAAGTCATACCTACTAACTAGAAGAAAGTTTTATCAAGAAGGAAGGCACCAGAAGTAGTATCCTAAACATGAACACCTCTTTTGAACACTCGCAACTTGAAAAGAGGAACACCTCGTCCAATGGTGTTCTTCCTCTTTTTCTAACGATATGATCGTTGACATTTCATTCGGATCGCATGGAAAAAATAAATAACTCCCAAGATAAAATGATAACAGAAAATTAAGTACTTAAGCTAGAATACAATTTACGTACATTATTTAATAATGCACATACAAAGAGAACACAGAGAAAAAAGACACATATTTTGTACTGAATGCAAATACTACGATGTCGATGACATTTTTCGAAAACGTAGATATTACACAGGTTGATTTTGATTTTGTACTTCGTCAAGCCAGTCTTCTGATCGTCAGAATAATTTTTTCGGAGCTTTCTTAAAAACCTTACCTCCGTACCGGGCAACAAACGCTGGGACGTCGAATTTCCTCTTGCACCCTTCGTAATTCATGTACCGGATCTTCCCGAAAATGTCCCTTTCTTTCCATCCCTGATCGTGAATGCCGCAAATTGACCACATACAACCTGCAAGTGATGGGACGTGAGAATGATAAACCGGGTCGGAGTAACAAAATCAGCAAAGGGCTGAGGAGTCATTGATAGCAGCGTTAAATGAGGAATGAGGAAAGTTCCTTTAACATGAAACCGCAGATGCAAACATACCAACGAATCCATTTGGGTCTCTTCCATCAATGCTGTAGCGGTCATTGAGGTAGAGAGCAATGCGTAACGCCTCTTCGGGATTAGGCGTCCACTCCAAAATCTTCTTGGCCCAATACATCCGCAAAAACCCGTGCATTTTACCTGGGAATTTATATACATTCGTGACAGGAGTTCGTACTTAACTGCAGATTGTTTCAAACCTACCTTCTCGGACGAGCTGAATTTGAGCTGAATTCCATAGATCATCATGAGTTTTACTCTCAGCTAGCTCTGCGGCAGAGTAAACAAATGTGCGTTTGTCTTTTCTGCAAAAGATCCCGCCGTATTACAAGAGTGTAAATCTTAAGTGTTCCAATGTCTCCAAATCGTTTCGAAACACTATTTATTTATTAAGAAAATCAGTAAGAAAATCGAATTCGTTAGTCATTTTCAGCGAATACTCACATAAATGACGAGAAGATGGATTGTCAAAAAGTGACGTTAAAATTTTGACAGATTGGCCAGTTTTTATTTGAATAATTTTTTTTTTAATTTAGCAAACTTTTTAATTTTTCTTTAATTAGCAATAATTGCTTCGCGCAAAAAGGGATCCAATTCACATATTTTAACTTATAGATTTTGTGGTCGTTTTGTCGACTCCTCTAGTTAGCGACCTTTTATCGGCACACCCTGGGCGAGTAGAGCATTCCCTGAAGTGATCCATTCACAATTCACATTAAAAACTAATTTTCTTCGAAAGTTAGTTTCAAAAGTGAAATCAAGAACTAATTTAGTTCTAGTTTGAATCTTGAAATTAAAACTAATTAGTTTTTAGTTTGCTATTTAGTTGAACTACTTTTTTAGTTAACTACTCCCAACTCTGATCTCAACCCCCATATTCATAGCGAAACAGGAAGCCGAGACTCGGCGATTCGAAAACCCATTACCAGGCCGACCGAATCCAGTAAACACAATGATGCCCACAGAAAATAGAAAACATTTCGATAATAAATCTACAAAATCGTGTACCTATATCCCATTTTTTCGAAAATAAGGTTTTGAGCTTTCCTGATAGATAAAGAGGCGCATTATACACCAAAATAAAGACTTTTTGGAAGAAATCGAATAATAACCTCTCTACGCTCACTTGAAAACCCCCATGAAAGTACCTTCTTCTGTTTGTAAAACCAAGTAGCGATCACTCTGTGCTACCTTTTCTCGTATTGTGAGGAATACAATATATGAGCTGAAAGATGATAACATTTAATGCAATTTTGTTGGTGTCCGCAACGGACACTTTTATACCAGGACTTTTTATACCATCTTTCTTACGTCAGTGAAGTGCGTGGGGGTAGTTGAACTCGGCACCGCTAATGACCGTTCATCTTGAGCCACGAGAGAGGTAAACAAAGTGATTCAAGGACTCGTCACCAGCCGAGGGCAGAGTTTACTCATGACAATATTGAATTCGGCACTGCCTTCGTATCGTATTCAGTCACCACAGTGAACGTGACCGAGTGATGCTTAGGTTTACCTAATGAAGTAGGTTTTTTCACCAGTCATACAGGGTGAATATACATACCCCTGGACCCAGTATCATCATACACCCCCTGTATGATACTGGTCATTGTGATTGCAATGTCCAGCAAAGGTTGTGAGATAAATTTCAAGTCCTAACTAACTAAAATAACAAAAATGCGATTTTTTGAAAGTTTCGGGGATTACAGTAAGATAAAAATGTGTGGTAAAGTGAAAGCAACCTAGAGCTTAGCGTCTTATCCAAAATGCTAAGGCGACGCCATGAAAGGAATGAACCACGAGGTATCCTTGGTAAACACCAAATGACCAAAAAAAAAACCTTCCTCAGTGCTTCAAGTTCTCATGAGGCCGTTAGATAAACCCACTGGAAACTTCCTAGTTCAGAGGGAAGCAAATAGACCGCCATGAACTCTTTATTTGAAGTTGAAGATGCAAGTGTATGATACTGGGTGGGTGTAAGAGACTGGTTCCACCACCCTACTCCTACGAACGGTTCCACGGTACAGTTCTCAAGAGAACCGGTACTGGTGCCGAATTTGAAAATCTTACAGCAGGGCGAATAGAAGCTTGGTGCCGAATTCAATAAACTGGGAGGGGGGCTCCTAGGGAGCACAGTGCCGAATTCAAACATCTCAATGGGTACCTAGGGGATTAAGTGCCGAGTTCAAGACCGCCCAAGTGCGTAATAAGCATAATATGCAGTATATTATACTGTTGAACCAATTCGACTTACAGGTTCAACGCCACGCAACAATTACTTTGGACCAACTTGAAGCTATTGCCCATTTTCTTCTTGCGGTACATTCTTGAAAACGAAAAACTCACTTATGGTCATTCAATGTTTTTTTAGCCCAGTCGTAAGCACCATCGATTTTGTCGTAATTTGGGTTGTAGAAGCAAAAGTTGTCCGCTAACTCCCTTCGTACAATCGATTCCTCGCAAAACGCATCAACACTCTCTTTGTGCTTGCTCTTGAAGGTTTTAATGTGCAATATGCACCTTTGAACAGATATTTGACCTGCAATAAACACAGTACAGTTTTATGCAAAACACGACAAAAACCAGGACCAGACTAGGCCTTTTAAAGGTTTTCTTGATCTGGAAAAGCTTGAAACTCACTTACCAAAATGAAACCAAGGCGATAAATTGCTCAGAGCCTTTTCCAGTGGGTTGTTCCTTTTGGTGGCAAAGTATTTCAGCCGTTTTTCGCCGAATTCGTACAAGGTTTTCATGCCTGACTTGTAGCCCGGTTGGGCCCAATCGATTTCGCCAACCGACCGATCCACTTCAAACTTTTTCGCTTCAGCATCCCAATCTACGGCCTGTAGAACAGATTCAGTAATTCAGATACTCAGGGACACGTCAATATTGGAAGGAAGGAGGGGGGTGAGAGAGAGGAGAACCTTCAAGTGAAAATCTTACCCAACTGCTGCCCTCTGATGAATGCGGATGTTTAACAACAGGCGGATATTGTGTGAGGAATTCATCAAGTTTGCTGTTGATTTTGTTCCTTATCGTTCTCGCTCCATATTCGAGCTTGTCAGATGCCACCCAGCAGGGCACTACGTTGTGGGCATCCACCTACAAAGGAAGGACCGTTTCAATGACGAGTTCACTCAAGAACAAATTTGAGTAGCACAGATGACGTCATCTCTCATTTGTTTTAAGTAATGAGACCTCAATCACTTCTACAATAACACAGGCAAACTCTACATTAAATTTCAATTCGCTTACTTCACACAGAGGAACATCCTTAGGCAACAAGCCTTTTAGATCATCAACCCATGAACGAGCTATCCTCAGCGGGCTAAAATCCACAACCACACACCCAACTTCGTGTTTTTCCACAAGGTCAGCAACCTCTTTTCCCACGTCTTCTTTGGTATTGCAAAATAGCAAATGAAATGGAATATTCAAGATTTCCAATTCGCTATTGACTTCTTCCAAACCTGAAAATCAATTATGGTGGTCACATCAGCGAGCGTCATGTATACTCTGCTAGCAGAAGATTTACAATCCAAAAAAAAAAGGGTGAAAAGTTACCTTTCAGCATGAACATGGAATGGCGTATAGTGGCGTCCATGTACTTCGGCAGCGTGCAGAAACATACGTGAAGAGGAAGTTTCAATTTCAAGGCCAACTTCTGTGCGTAAAGGAGGGCCCAATTGTCTGAGAAGCAATTACATACAGATAAAGTGATATTTCGGATGAGCTCCTTGAAAAGATAGGAATTTTTAAATTTATTAAATCACATCGGATTTAGCACCCTATAAAACAACCCGTCATGACGTGTCAGTTCGAAAGTCTGTATATTCGTGCACGGAGGTACTACCTATATATTGAGATATGCGGTAAAAGGTAGTGTAAAACATTAGGTTTGTTCCTGGAGCGTGAGTGTAAGTTGAGTGTGATTGTGGGCGTGAGGATGCTCACGCAGCTGGAACGGATTTTTCAACCATCGACCCTAGAATTTCGTCTTAGTCAGCGAGCAATAATTGAAGAATTATCATCAGATCCATTACGGTAGTTGGGAAAGCTCCATTTCCAGTAACCATCATCTGAAGTCAGGTTATAAGAGATCTGGCCAGGTTACACAAGGTTATCAAGCGAGTTGCAGAGAGGGTAACTCATACTCACATGCTCACAGTTCGAAATATGGGCATGTGTGAGCACCTTACATCGCCTCAGACTCACACCCACACCCCTGGAACAGCAAATTCAATCCGCACACTACCTCACATGTTACTCCTGGAACTGTGCATGCGTAAGCCTCCTCACACCGCCTCACACTCATGCACAGAACAAACCTTATTACGCCACACGAACGTTGCGCATAGACCCCACGAGAGCGTACTGGGAGTTTTAGCGTGGAACTCTCTATTACCGTAACCTAACTACCAAAAAACGACCCTAGAAGCGGACTCGTTAGCGCTAGGCAAACGGGATCGGAAAGCGTTAGGCAAAAACAGTGGTAATAAAATCGCATCCGTCGTTCAATACAGGGACTACTCATAATTTCCTCATTTTGAGGTTGAAACAAATGATTTTTAAAAGCCTTCCGACGATACAAGGTCTTATTTTGAGGTTTTTACGTCATTTGAGCAGAAAGGCATGTAGTTTGTACTATGTGAGGATTCCCCCCTCACTTTCTTTTAACTCTCGAAATATAAAGAGCCGACAGGAGGAACACTCCAGTAACCATAGCGACAGCTGACCGTGTGACTCCGCACCAGTATAAAAGGCGGCTGCCAGCCGCCTCCGCACTCAGTCGCGTCAAAAATTTCTCTCTCGAAGGGTGAACCCCTGTCGGTGCTCTATTCAGTTTAATCTCGTCTTTCTTTCTTTCTCACGCTGTAAATTCTCATCGTCTCATCCTTTAATAATTCGAGCGGTCCCTACAGGCCCTCGGTTATTAAAGGATTCACCCCACATGGCCTACGGGAAACGAGAGATCCACGGCCATTGAGGTACGAGAGATCCAGGCCCTTGCTTTGTTCATGTGGCCCAGATCATCGGCTCAAGAGGCTTACGAGACCATCGCCACTTTAAGGCCAAGCTATCTTGGGACGAGAGGCTTCACCCTTGGTCAGTTGTGCAGGCAAATGCCCTCGGTAAAATGAGTGGCAGATGCCCCTTCTGATCCATGTGGAAACAGGCCATCGACCACGAACGGCTTTCCTGCACTAGGGCTAACGCACACAAACGAGCTGAATACACAGGCACAACACTGGTGACCCCGACGTGAGTAGAAACGTGAGTCACAAAACAGTCGCCTATCGTACCGTGCAACTCTTATGTCAAAAACTATTTTCCGCGAGTTTCTCACACGGTATACGCTCTTTCGGCCCTCCGACATGGACGCTCAGCAAAACTTGCCCGCCCCAGCCGTTCCAGCCGCCGACCTCGCCGCGATCTCCGTTCGTGCAAAGGCTCCGGACTTCATAGAAGACGACCCCAACCTGTGGTTCATACTCCTACAGTCCTTCTTCGCCTCAGAACGCCTCACCTCCCAGCGGACAAGATTCCACGTGGCCGTCACAGCTCTCCCAAAGAAAGCCCTCTACTACGTAGCACACCTGCTACAAAACCCCGGCGAGGCACCCTTCGACGAGCTACAAACCATCATACGACGCTCCTACGGCAACTCTCCAGATAAACGCGTCCAGGCCCTCCTACGGCCAGACACCGACGCCGGCGAACGACCCTCATCCTCGCTGCAGAAAATCAGATACCAGCTGTCCACCACGGACACATCAACGCTGCTAAAACACCTCTGGTTGCAACGTCTGCCGCCACACACCCAACGTGCACTACTAACCGCCCCCACCGAAGACCTCGACGTCCTTGCCACTGTCGCAGACCGCCTCCACGAGACTCACGACGACACCACACACGAAGTTTCGTCACTCGACAACACTACAGAGCAGCTGCACCTAGCTGTAGCCCAGCTGACGCGGCAGGTCACCCAACTAAACAAAACGCAAGCACACATTGCAGCTCCACCCAGGCCAAAGGCACCCAAACGACGTTGTTTCTACCACCGCAGGTTCGGCCGACAGGCCAGGCGATGTCGACAGCCATGCACGTTCCCAGCCAACGCCACCAGCGCCAAACAGGTGGCCACCAGTACAAAAAAACCGAACAAACCACACGTCGTAGCCACGATTCATCCCAACGACTCCTGGATGATCCGTTCACTGCTGCTTCAGTTTCCTAAACTGACACAAGGTTTGGAACCCTCTACCCTGGCCCGCCTCGGCATAACCCACCACATCGAGACAACGGGACAGCCACGGGCGGCCAAGGCCCGCAGACTTCCCCCGGAGCGCCTCAAACAAGTGAAACAACACTTCAACGACCTCCTAGAACAAGGCATCGTCCGGCCCTCCAACTCGAACTGGGCCACACCACTCCACGTCGTCACGAAACCATCAGGGGGGTTACGCCCCTGCGGGGACTTTCGAGCCGTGAACCAAGTCACCAAGCCCGACAGATACTGCATTCCAAGTATCCGAGACTGCAACGCGTCACTGTCCGGTAAGCTTTTTTTCACCACCATCGACTTAAAATCAGCATACCACTGCATCCCCATGGAACCGGCGGACATACCGAAAACAGCAGTCATAACCCCCTTCGGTCTTTTCGAGTATACGACCATGCCATTCGGGCTCCGAAATAGTGCCCAGACATTCCAACGGGTCATCGATTCGATTCTGCGACCGTTCCCCTACGCCTACGCCTACATCGACGACATCTTAATCGCATCAGCCACTCTCCAGGAGCACAAGCGCCACGTACAGTCTGTACTCGCAGCACTCGACAGACACGGCCTCCGAGTAAACCCGGACAAATGCGCCTGGGGGAGGACAACCGTCGACTTCCTAGGACACACCATCTCCCCGTCGGGGATAAAACCTCTACCGCGCAAGGTATCCACGATCTTGGAATTGCCCCCCCCAGGTGACACGAAAAGCCTACGACGGTTCTTAGGCATGGTCAATTTTTACCGCCGCTTCATACCCAATGCAGCCCAGGCGCAGGCCCCACTCAACGCCTACCTCGTCGGAGCTAAAAAGAACGACAAACGGCCCATCAAATGGACCGACACAGCATCGAACGCTTTCCGGGCACTGAAACAGGCCCTCGCAGATGCAACAGCACTACACCACCCCAACCCAGACGGCCGACTCATCCTGTCAACAGACGCCTCCGACACCTCTATCTCCGGCGTCCTCCAACAGCAAGTCAACGAACATCTACAACCGCTCGGTTTCTTCTCCAGGACCCTCACAGACGCACAGAAAAAATACTCGACCTACGACAGAGAGCTGCTGGCTATCTTCGAATCTGTGCGGCACTTCCGAGAGGAAATCGAGGGGCGCCACCTAATCATACAAACAGACCACAAACCCCTCACCCACAGCATGAACCAAAATCCAAAAACGGCCTGTCCCAGACGCACACGCCAGCTCAACTTCATCTCCCAATTCTCCACAGACATCCGTTACGTCAAAGGCTCAGAAAACGTTCCAGCAGACACCATGAGCCGCATAGAGGAGATCCTCCTACCAAATATGGCCCACGACATCGCAGCTGCTCAGGAAGACGATCCCACCATCAACTCCCTACTACAACACACGACGTTCCAGAAACTCAAACTATCCCCCACCACCCCGCTTCTCATTTGCGAAACCTCACAAAAGCAACCCCGCCCAGTCATCCCCACCAGCCTACGACAGCACATCTACAAACTGCTGCACTCTACGTCTCACCCTGGGGTAAAAGCTACAAAACGTCTAATCCAGCAACGCTACTGGTGGCCCAACATGGCTTCAGAAATCACAAAGTGGGTTCAAACCTGCGACAAATGTGCACTGTTCAAAACACACAAGCACATAAAAACCCCGGTAGGCCAATTTCCGACCACAAACGCTGGCGAAACGGTGCACATCGACGTCATCGGCCCCCTACCAACGTCCAACGGTTTCAAATACTGCGTCACGATGATCGACAGGGCCACATCTTGGGCCGAGTGCGTGCCCACCAAACTGATCGACGCCCAAACAACGGCCAAAATCTTCGTCGACCACTGGGTCAGCCGTTTCGGCAGCCCGGCAACCGTGGTGACCGACCAGGGACGAAACTTCGAGGCCTCACTATTCACTGAGACGCTGAAACTGCTCGGCATTGACAGACACCGAACAACCCCATACCACCCCCAGTCAAACGGAAAGCTGGAACGTTTCCACAGAACGCTGAAAACCGCCTTAAAGACCCACCTAGACAACACAAACTGGGTGTCACACCTCCCACTTATCATGCTCAGACTCCGGACGACACCCAGCGAATCCGACGGCCTCTCAGCAGCCCAACGGCTGTACCGCTGGTCACCACGGCTACCGTTGGATATCGTACAGCCATCAACGCCGTCGTCACCAGCCCCAACCAACCACCTCCGTCTGGCTATGAGGGACTCCTACAAGCCCTACACCCCAAACACAGCAGCCAAACGATACGCCTACCTTCGGGTCGGAGTCCCGCCCACAGGGTTCTCACCTACCTACACGGGCCCCTACAAGATCATCCGAGACGACGGAAAGACCATCGATCTCCAAGTCGGCAACCGATCTCACACAGTCTCCGTCGACAGGGTCAAATACACCCAGGCGCTTCCACACTGCAGCGACGCTCCCAGGACAGTAACTTTCGCGCCAGGCTGACAGAGTGTAGTGTTTGTTTCGACTTTTTCTATTTCTTTCGTTAGGGGAGGTGTGTGAGGATTCCCCCCTCACTTTCTTTTAACTCTCGAAATATAAAGAGCCGACAGGAGGAACACTCCAGTAACCATAGCGACAGCTGACCGTGTGACTCCGCACCAGTATAAAAGGCGGCTGCCAGCCGCCTCCGCACTCAGTCGCGTCAAAAATTTCTCTCTCGAAGGGTGAACCCCTGTCGGTGCTCTATTCAGTTTAATCTCGTCTTTCTTTCTTTCTCACGCTGTAAATTCTCATCGTCTCATCCTTTAATAATTCGAGCGGTCCCTACAGGCCCTCGGTTATTAAAGGATTCACCCCACATGGCCTACGGGAAACGAGAGATCCACGGCCATTGAGGTACGAGAGATCCAGGCCCTTGCTTTGTTCATGTGGCCCAGATCATCGGCTCAAGAGGCTTACGAGATCATCGCCACTTTAAGGCCAAGCTATCTTGGGACGAGAGGCTTCACCCTTGGTCAGTTGTGCAGGCAAATGCCCTCGGTAAAATGAGTGGCAGATGCCCCTTCTGATCCATGTGGAAACAGGCCATCGACCACGAACGGCTTTCCTGCACTAGGGCTAACGCACACAAACGAGCTGAATACACAGGCACAACATACTAGAAAGAGAGGGACTAAATAATTTTGTCTCTTCGCCGCATTTAGGCGCTTGTTGACTTTTGCTTTTAGGGAAGGAGTATCATTCTGTCCACAGAAAAAGATACTCTTCAGTAGCAGCTACTGAAGAGCTGCTCTTAGGCGGCCGAGCAGTAGGGGAAGATGGGGAAGTTTCGAATACAGTCTTGTGCCGCACAGGTTACATCATGAGGGCTACATGCAACACCCAATTCCGTAAATTTTGACGTTTTGGAATTTTTTGGTAGCACTGGATCTGGAGCGACGGATGTGTTGAACTAGGTTGGCTGAGTGAAATCGAGAAAATCCGTTTACGCCATTACGTCAGTCCTACTAAAAACACCCCACAGTGGGCCAAAATGGATACTTAGCGTGAAAAGAGTCGAGATTTTAAAGTCAGCGGACAGAGTTTTCATGAATGGGGTTCAAAGAGGGGTAGTTGAGGAACTTGACCTCACAAGAAGAAGCGCCAACATTTAGCCTGGGGCACAAGATGAGACGTGAATCTGCAACATTGCTACTTTTCTTCATCTGTAACCTCAGTGGCTCTAGCTAGATACGACCTGTGTTCAAAATCTCCCCAGGCTATTTCATGTCCTTTTTTGCACGAATAAAAACTAAAATATTTTCAATTGTCCTTTTATTCTGCTTAAAACAATAAGAAACATACTCCGCATGGGTTGATTTTCGAATAACTTACTAGGGTGATAAGAACCATCGGGAGCACCAGGTTAGTCCCAACACTTCTTGGATTGACCCCCTCAAGGACGGTGCACTGCAGCGTCAAGATGATTAACTTTACTTCGCTCACTTCATACTGGTCAGCAACAGTACCTACCTTGCACCCGTTGGTCCCTATTCATCCAGTATAGAATGGATTTCTTCCCCTCGGCGATGTCTTCTTTGCCTGATAGCGCTCGAACTCTCTTCTTGTTGAACTTGAAGTCAACTACAGAAAGTGCAGTCTGAAACATAGCCAAGAAATACCATCAAACACACATTACACATCCTCCACAACTCCCAGGATCTACGCACCAACTCTAGTAAACCTACACAACCTCTACTCATAGTTGATATAGCGCAAGGGAACTTACTTTACAGAAGAGAGCGGCTACGAGTATTCGTACTACTACGCCAACTACCTCCAACGTAGTAGGTACCTACATCGATAGCAGCTATCCGAAGTTCCCTTACGCATTCACATAGCTCAGTTATGATTAAACTCACCTCTTTCCTTTGTTTTGAAATTGATTGTATTAGATCATCACAACCAGATCCTCCAGTTGAATTTTCTCCTAACTTAGCTTTTTTAAGAGGCGGAGCCATTCTGAAATACGACAAAATTATTTAAAAATCTTCCATGAATGTGTTATGTAGTAGTAGGTATAGACGAATAAGTGGACAAATGACGTGAGTAGGTAGGTACACCGTAAAGAAGATCGTGCAAGATCAAGCAATTTAAACAAGCTATGAATCATAACAAAAAATCACTACCTGGTCGCTTGTTGTCTGAAAGAAATTTTCAGAAATACGCACTGATAATGGAAGTAGGCAAACTTTGTCCAAAGCTTCATAAAACCAAGTACCGAATTTCAACTGCTGCAACACACTCCGTGTTTGAAAAATAGGTACCAAAATATAAATCTTTTCCCGACCAAAGATTTCAAAAATACGGCGACTTTTCCAACAAACAAGTACAAAAATGATAACTTATCACAATTATCTCAAATTTTGTTCGCAGTTAAGCGTCGCGGCCATCACCATGGAGGACGTCAGAATGTTGTCTTGAGCTACCGTAATGGTAGTAGTTATTATAATAATAATTATTATTATTATTAATCATTGTAATATAAGAATAAATTTTGTTCTCATTGACCCCATTTCTTGACAAATTTTGCTATCACTATCTAGGGATGCCACAAAAGTATCGATGCCTACATTCAGATTTATTTTATTATTATTATTTTTACTTCTTTTTTTCATTTTCACACAAGGGTTTATTATTCTTTGATATTGACGATATAGGATACATGTCCGAAAATTAACTCTGTGTCAACAAAAACATTTTGAAAAAAAAAGAAAAAGATTTTTAGTTTTCAATAAGTACATTTTTTTTTACTCGGAAAATATCCGACTTACTGGGATTTTTCAAAAATCCCATTTGTAGCCCCATGAAAGCTCTATGGATCCCCACGGTGAAATCGGATCGTTCCGGGACCCCAAAAAATGGATTCTACGTTCAAAAATACTTCAAAACAACACCTAACTCGATCCCATAGCCAAAACCCTTTTTAAAAAAAACCTCCCGTAGCCCCATTTTAGCCCCATAGCGCCCCACGGGTTTCAGCGATCAGGCTGAAAACCTTGCGGGCACAACTAAATGGTAAATGGAGCATTTTGTAAAAATTTCAGATTTTTAAGAACATTTAGAAATGTTTTTAGAACTACTGCCCAAAACGGCCCGGATGGCGTACGGCGGACGGACATTTCGGTTTTGGAATCTAGACCTCTTGAAACGGATAATGTCAAATTTTGAGGCCGATTCGCGACATCGACCTCCGTCGCGATTATTCCAAGAATAATAAACCAAAAGAACGAAAGGAAGAACCTATAACTTTTTTTGTCAGATGCTTCCAAACATTTCCAGCTTTTCGCTGAAATATATATATAAATTATTCATAATATTATTTAGTGTACTATATACATATATACTATAACAAATATATATAAGTTGCCTATTTTAGTTTTTTTTTCTTCTCATTTTACTATTATTTTTTATAGGCTAACAATCATCCAATCATCACCAATCACTGCTTTTCGAACCTTGACAGCGCCCGAATTAAATGGATAAACATACTATTTTGACGAATCCTCTAGAATATATCCTAGTGGATTCGTCAGAATAGCATGTACCTACCTTTGCATTAATATAGTTTATTCTGAAGAGCGCGGTTTTATGCATTTATATGCTCGTTACTAACGTTAAATTCTGTTGGTACCAGAGGTGGGAAAATGCTGCCTACCAAAAGGCTTCTTTCAATGTTAATTAATCTGAGCCCTAGTTATTAGGTTCGTACCTACGTGTTAGGTACCTACGCAATTTATTAATTTAAGTTAGTAGGGCTACAGAAAGAAAGATCAATCTATCTGCCTACCTACTTGTTGTTGGTAGACTCACTCTCATATAAACTCAATCAGGGCCAATTTTAAGACTTTTTCGTCTGTGTATTTTTTTTTTTACTATAAAAAACTTTAGGTTTTCAACCCTGGCACAAGGATATCTAGCTTTCTCTAAAAATTAGGTACTATTATACTATTCAAGTTAATCTAACCTGTCGAGATATTCAAAGACTCGGAGATAAATCAGACGCCGGTAGGTTTATACAAACAAAGGTACATTATTATACTATAGTATAGATTCAATGTCATGATGTCATACCATCGAACTTGCGAATCCATCAAACCATGTGGAGAGTAGGTAACGTTCCACGCAACATCATTTTCCTTGAGAAAAAGTAGGTAGGTATGTATATAATTCGCTCTTACAATTTTTGGGAGTACTTCTGTTAATACTGCGATCATTTGATTGTGTTTGATTGAAGAGGATACTGCTCAAAGAAGAAGAATTCGTTCAAGCAACTGGTGTTATACTAGGTGAGCGAAGCTACTAATAAATATAATTTATAATAACATGATGGTTATCCTAGAGTTATCCTACAGATATACATGAAGGATTCAACCCCTGATGCCACAACTTTCATTCCATAAATCAACTTTTTTCATATAGAGCTGATAATATCATCTACATGAAAAAATATTACGTAGAAAGTATGGTAGAGGGGGGGGGGGGGATTTCCACTCAAATGGGATCGAACAAAAAGCTTTGTCAGCTGTTTGTGTTTTGGTAGGCATCTGTCTGCATCCTCAAATACTAGCGCACGCAGCATCTTTCATACCAATCAGATACGAACGAAGATAATACAGGTTACATGGTAGTACAGGGTACATGGTCAAAAAGGGGTGAGGAGGGTTTTATTCAAAAGAGGTGGTCGTAAAGTTTTATTACTCCACAAGGTTTGGAACGCATATATGCAACTTCGTTGATCTCGTGGCTTTTTTTTTTTTTTTTTTTTTGCCACACTGTCAAATTCCCTGAATGTCTCCACCCACGAAACCATTGATTACCGGCCTGGAACAAGACCCGTGCATGGGAAAAATATTGAACTGATTTCGGAAGACAACCATGGGTGGTCGCCACCCATGGTTGTCTTCCGAAATCCGAAGTGAACCCTTCCACGAGCGCCTCATCTCCTTGAGGGATGACGTACCGTGGCGCGCTCCCCTATTTGGCTCCCTGCTTTTTTTTTCTCTCTTTAATGAGGATATAGGAAATCCTTCGTTTTCACTGACCAACCCCAGACCCTGGAACATCTGGAAGGACAAAATTTGCCAAGCCTACGTTCCTGTCAATATGCTCGATAGAGTGCAACGAAACTTCAAAACTAGATCAGTGTATCGCTAATGAGGGCCGCCATTTGCCCGATGTAATTTTCAAAACCACTTGAAACGAAACTTTAAAATGAGTTTACTACTTACTATACGATAAAAAAGAATTGAATTAAACAGTGAAGTACCTACGTTTTTTTTATTGACCTTTCAAATCAGCAAGTTTCTCTGCTGCACCCTGTAGAGCAACGCTATTAGGCCCCAGATTTCATATAACTAAGTACCTACCTAGGTACTATATTTTTCCTACGGGTCTTTATATGAACCTGGACTGGAAGTGTACTTTAGTGTACTCACGTGTAATTGTATTCCTATGTTGTTTAGGATTTTGTGTTGTGTTTGGCGGAGTTCCAGAGGCGCATACTCCTCGTTCACGCCTCCATTGTAATTGGAGGATTCGCCGAAGTCGCCTTACAGATTGCCAGTCCCAGCAGTTACGAAAGTTACCTATCGTTGCCCGAGGCATCGAGATAAAATACGTCTCCCGAAGTATCCGTTACGACCCGAAGCTTCTGGTGCATTGTGGTTCTGAAAGAAGCACGCTATAGCAATATAATATGTTGCTATAGCGTGCAAGCTCCTTTCAGAACCACATATTATGCTGGCGTTAGTTTGGCCTATGTGTGCAGGATAATGGAGGATAAAAGTGCCTTCATTATTTCTAGGGTGTTTTCTCTTTTTCGTAACTTACGAGGGATTACCTCTCCAGGAAAAAATTCTGAAAAATCATTCAAGGAGATCATTGACGCTCGTGAACATTCAAATTCCCCATTCCGTTCAGTCCAAGGGTTTAAAACCCATTGGGCCACCATGAAACCTTCATGACGAAAAACAAAAACTATACAATAAAAAGTAGTTTTTAAATTATCGCCCCATCATGTCATCAGGTATAAAATCTTGATCTAGAAGTGAGTCATAAAAATATTCAATTTGATTTTCAGATTCTATATAAGAAATGCAACTAGCAGTAATTCTTGTGTATGCAATTTGGTTTGCCCGGATACGGCCTACATTCTCAGACTTCAATTTGATAGTAAGTTCATTATGCAGGAGATTAGCGAGTCCAGAGCAAGATCGTCATGGTCCGCTCTAATGCGCTGTTAGAATGTGAATTTGTAGAGAAAAACAATCGCTTTCCACAGATATTGATACAATTGGATAACAGTAAATGTACCTACCGATTACAATAATTGTAAATTAAAATAATTATTATTTTAATTTATAAATTAAAATAATAATCGGTACAATAAATTGGTAGGTGCAATAAATTGCACAGACAATCAAATTGGTGGAAACAATTATTGGAAACTCTCAATAAGAGAGTCTATCTAGGTAGGTACCTACTATTCTCGTTCTCTGGACTGAATCAGCTGCACAACTTGTACAAAATGTGCACTGACATCATGTTACATTATTATTCTAATATCAAAATTTGAAATAGTAACGGTTAGTGGTTTGTGCAAAGGCGGCATTGTGTGCGCAACAACCACCATTAATGGCGTTACGTGGCTTTGTACTATGTTCACGATTAACAATTCAATAAGAGTTTGTCTGAGTATTTCCGTTTCTCCTAAGAGAAATTCACCTGAGTCGATTGCAGTTGATGGATTTCTACGCCTCTCATTGTCCACGTCCATTTCCAGTACCAAGGGACTGAAATTTTACCTGAAAAACCAGAGCCCACGGGCGAGCCTCAAGCTCCAGATATGTACAAAAATTCCGTTGGCAACTTATTCGCAGGACAAACGGAATTCCCTTGGATCGTAGACGTTACAGTTCCAGGACTCGCACGGCTGAATTCCGTTGGAAATTTGATCACAACTACACACGTGGTTTTCACGTGCAGAACTTTAATTCACTTCGAATTCTTCGGCCAGAAGTCAGTACCTTGATTATTCATGTAGGTTACAAATGGGAAACGAATACATTGTCCACACTTTGTCGAATGCGGAGATTGGGGTAGATGCAGTTCTTAATTCCTCACTTTGAATGGCAAATTGAAAAATTAGGCGACCTTGATACGCTGATTGATGATTGTACCTAATCAAAATTACAGGCCGGATACCCTTGAGCCACCCCTCTACACTGGCGCATCATCTATCGTTGTACACTTCGCGACACTTAAAGTGTTCGAAGTTGACAGAACTACAATGCTAGTTGGCGATAACGATAAACTTTCTGGGTCGCGTTATGGTTCGTGGACGATCAAACATTCCTCATGCGATCAGGGAAAGAGTGTGAACACAGACTTCGCTATAGTCGGTGAGACACTACTATAAGTTATGGGACACTTCTGGGCCTACTATTATAATAAGCTCTTCCAATGTTTAAATTTTAGAGACCCACATGGTTCCATGGACCAACAACTCGTTTTCCCATGTACATATTTTACACTTTTCTGCTTTAATGAAAATACAGAATGGCCGGTTTCGGAAATCAAATTTAAAATTTTGATTTCGGTGGGAAAACCATGTAAGGGGAACCATACTGAAAAATATCGGATACGCCAAGCACTTTTTTCGTTTTTTGACAATTATTTCTTCATGTAGGTAGGTAAGTATCTGAAGCCAAGCCAACTTTTTTATGCATCTATTTATTTATTTATTATCTCATTTCCAGTTATAACTGGAAGAAGGACAAGAACTCCCTAGAATAAAGGTGATCATAAATAATTTATGATCATCTTTATTCCGGGGTAGGTCTTGTCCTTCTTGACAATAGTAACAATAACTGTTGACACGCTCCTTCTTGTCCTCCTCCTCCTCCTCCTCGTGATGGGGACGTTGATCAGTAGGCCTATTTTTCAAGTTGGCTGAACAGTTAAACTAAGTACCTAGTTCCCGCGACAGTTGCCTTACAACTAGGAGGAGGATGAGGCGAAAACTAATTCATGTTTTTGTCTCAGTGGTCTCTAGGCCAATTTACGAGACACCACCATTCCTCGCATACGCTCCGATCTTCCGCACCGCCAGGTCAACGAATATACCTGACGAGAATAACTGGGTATCCATGACCTCCTCCTCGATCTGCTACCTTGCCGCTTTTGGAAGGAATTACACCAACATGAACCATCCTTTAACGTACAATCACAAAGTGAAGATTCGCGTCTATGCTTACGGGGACCTGAGCCCATGCACGGACATATGGGGAACAATGTGCCAGGACCCCGACAATCCTGCCGAAACGACAACGTGCACCCAAAATGTGCCCGAAGCAACTACCCCAGGTCTGATATGCATGAACACCCGGTCTCCAGTAGGGGCTGTCTGCTATGGGAATATTGGAGCTCCGGTTGTATGTGGTGGATACGTTCATGGTAATTATAACAGTAACTGTTACTGTCTGCTTATTAAAATTTTGACAAGACTAAGATTTATAAAACAAGCCATCAATTGAATTGAATAGATGAGCGCAACCTTTTTGTTATTACGATATATTTAATGAGCGAGAGAAACTAAGAAACAGTAGGTATCTAGCGACCAAACTATGCCACACAACACATCATCCACGTGATGCTCATTACGTAAACAACTGCACCCTAACGACCGATGCGTAATAAAACCTTATG
The DNA here is from genome assembly GCA_955831195.1 of Pilophorus perplexus. Classification (NCBI taxonomy): domain Eukaryota; kingdom Metazoa; phylum Arthropoda; class Insecta; order Hemiptera; family Miridae; genus Pilophorus; species Pilophorus perplexus. The sequence goes on from OY037010.1 coordinate 24,552,540, forward strand.
CCGATCAGAGGTAACGAACGGCTCAGGCTGCAAAAATCGTTTTGGAGTCGTTGGAATCAGCCTGAAAAGCTCATTCCATAGACCCTTGTACCAACGAAATCGGACAAAAACTTTCGTCCCGCTTTTGAGGCCTCCTTAGTTACACATCAGAGATAAACAACTTTCGTCGTGAAGGACCTCCCGAAAACCGATGAAGGGGATGAGGGAGGAAAAATCAAGGTCGCCTATAACCACCCCCCGTATTATACGATTCAGTTACATTGTAAGACAGCTCCCTTGTCAGCGGATCCATTATAATCAACCGTTGTCACTGGTTGTTAATAGAAGATTCTCTTGATATCAGTTCAACAACATAATGACATGTCTAATGAGGTTTTATGTCAATTGTAGGTATCGTCGTGAGAGCAGTCCCCGTGACTTCATGCAATTCGTTGACGCCGTCGCCTTTTCTCGTCTCTAACTTGCACCGACTCGAGACAGGCTCACCTCCCCTTTATTCGTTGCCGGTGGTAAACTATAACAAACGTGGTGCTGCCGTGGCTGGTTTGCCGGCGGAAACGGTCATCATGTACATCAAAGGAGGTAGCCCCGAAAAGAAGGTGTTTACAAATTTTATCTTCGTCGTTTTGTTTTTCTGTTTGATTTGATGAACAAGCTTTACTCATTCTATGTAGTTGGCGAAAGGAGACCTTCTTACGAATTCATCCCAATACAGTTTTCTTAATATTGTTGTGTTTAGATAATCCTTTCAAACAGGGTTGAAATCTAAGGTCCCGGTTTCCGAGCTCGTATTGGTTGGTAGTGTTAAAATCCATTCTCCTACTGGAGAAGTACCTAAGAAAAAACCTGGGAAAATCGGAACTTTTAGAATCGGGAAGTCGGTGAATTTAGTGAAAATCTGATTTCGCGAAAATCATGAAATAGGTACCTTCAAACTCGTAGGTAGATAAATTAATGTAACCAAGTCGGATAAAGTACCTACGTAATAATGAATTCATGGAGGTCGGAGATTGAAATGTGAATCAAATCATCCACCAAATTTTCCAAGCAATATTTTCGTAAGAAGTTTTGCATGCGGTATTCTTACCATAAATTACAAAAAACTATTTTCTTCTCGTCACAATAATTGTAAATTATTTACCTACCTAGTATTGAGATGGGCTAGTACAAGAAGAGTTTCAAAACGTAAAGTGCGGCGCATTGAATGCCCGATAAAATGAAGTAGATCTACCTGTAGAGCCTGCTTAGTAAGCAGTGCTTACCAGAAATGACCACCAGCGGCTCCACGGTTGCCCACCCTTTTTCCTCAAAATCCCCTGACCTATACTGGGTATACCTATTTAATTATTAATGCCTGCATCCCAGAACTGGCGAAAAAACCCTCCAGTGTAGAATGAAAATCTTTGATATAGGTTACATATTATGTAACCTATATCAAAGATTTTATTAAGTGAAAATTAATTCTGTGTCAATCAAAAAAATCTTTTTGAAAACTTTTTTTAACTTGGAAAATATAAATATTAGGTCAAATTTGACCTCCTGAGATCTTTCAAAAATCCCATTAAATGCTACAAATTTTGTAGCACCATAAATCCCCACGGTGAAATCGGATTGTTCTGGAACCCGTCCAAAAAATGTAGGTAATACCTACCTTTAAAATACTTTAAAATTGACAACTAACTCGATCCAGAGCCAAAAACCTTTTTTAACCCCTCCCGTAGCCCCATAGCGCCCTACGGGTTCGGGCGATCGGGCTGAAAACCTTGCGGGCACAACGAGAAGGATTTTCAATTCAGATTTTTTTAAAAATTCCTTCTGCGCAAAACGGCTCGGACGGCATACAGGGTACCTATAGGTATACCCTGTGAACAGGGCAAACGGCGTACGGCGGACGGACATTTCTTTTTTGGAATCTATACCTACTCTTGAAACGAATAGGTACCTAATGTTAAGTTTTCGTTGAGTACCTAATGTCAAATCAGAGTTTTCGACCCCCCGTCGCGATTACATAGGTGAATTAATCCAAGAATTATAAACCAAAAGTAAATATTATTATGGATTCCCTACTGATGGGAAGATACAAACGAATTAATCATAGAGAAGTAGAATAGAAGAACAAATAGAATAGAACACTGAAGACTCGTAATAGGTGGAATACCTATCGGCCCCAAAATTCAATGTCAATCGAGTCCAACAAATCGGGCAGTAGGTATCTCTTAAGATTTGCCTGTCGACGTCTTTATTAACAGTTAATTGATCGTACATGATACATTGTGTTCATTCAAACGAGGGAGCATCTCCTCCACTAGCTGGAACTGGGCACATTAATGTGATCCCCTCACAATTATTGTGAAGACCACAGGGGAAGAGTGATACATGTCCACCAAAACTGATTTCGAGAAAAATCAATATTTAAAGTTCAAAACGTTCCTGAAGGCAAGGGTTTGACAAAACTAAGAAAATTAAAATATGGGCAAGTGATCCAAGCTATTTTTAATAAATGTTCAAAATTTCAACAACAAATTCCCAGTTGTATAATTTTAAAAAATCAAAATGTGAAAAACGGTCCGGACATCTACCATTTTTCCCTACAACTTGCCACCAACGAGCACCGTCGTCGCTGAAATTTCTGGAAATGGGACTATGGGAGGGGTTATTTGATGGTTTTGGTTTATTATTCTTGGAATAATACACCTATGTTTTCGCGACGCGGGTCGACGACTCCGATCGGCCTCAAAATTTGACATTATCCGTTTCAAGAGGTCTACATTCAAAATCCGAAATGTCCGTCCGCCGTCCGCCGTCCGCCGTCCAGGCCGTTTTGGGCAGTAGGAATTTTTTTTAAAATCTGAAATTTTGGCAAAATACTTGGTTTACCATCTAGTTGTGCCCGCAAGGTTTTCAGTCCGATCGCCCAAACCCGTGGGGCGCTATGGGGCTAAAATGGGGCTACAGGAGGGGTGTTTTGAAGGCTTTCAGCTATGGGATCGAGTTAGGTGTCGTTTTCGAAGTATTTTTGGACGTAGAATCCATTTTTGGGGGTCCCGGAACGATCCGATTTCACTGTGGCGTTCTATAGGGCTCTCATGGGGCTAAAAATGGGATTTTTGAAGGATCCCAAGAAGTTAAATATTTTTCGAGTAAAAATTAAAGAATTTTTGAAAAAACACATTTTTGAAAAAAAAAATCCCCCCAAAAAATTTTTTTTGAAATATAAAAATCCAAAAAAAAATTTTTTAAATTTTTTTTATTGACAGAATTAAATGTCTGTACAAGTAACCTATATCACAGAATAATAAACCCTTGTGTAAAATTTGCAGCGTTTTTGCCTATGGGGTCGAGTTATGTGACGTTTTCGAAGTAGGTATATTTGGAAATAGAAACCATTTTTGGGGGTCCCCGAACGATCCGATTTCAGCGTAGGGATCTATGGAGCTTTCATGGGGCTAGAAATGGGGTTTTTGAAGAAACCCAAGTAGTCAAATAGGGAGTAGTTTTCTGAGTAATTTCGGAAGCAAAATCCATTTTTTCGAGGTCCCACGTCAGTCCGAACATTGTACAGAATTTTTTTTTAATTTTTGAAAATTCTTACCTTTGAGTTTGGTTAGGGAGAGAGAGAGATTCTTACCTTTTTTTTTAATGACATTACTGACTGTTTTCAATGCCTATTTAACCTATATCAAAGATTGATTAACTCTTGTGCAACGCTTGCAGCGTTTTTTCTCTGTTGGATGATCCTTTCTTCCTGGGTGCTTCCGTAAGATTACTATAAAAATCCCTGGAAGCTGATTTCTCAAAAGAGTTCATTAGAAACGGCAAATCTTGGTGTTTGGCTGTTTTAATAGGGTATGCTTTTAAGAGGTATATAGGCTCGTCGTGGGAATAATAACTTCTGAATTTTGTGGGCGTGGATTTTGTGAAGAGTTTTTTTTCTCGATCTTCCTTCCCCCCCCCCCCCCCCCCCCACCAGCTGAGAACGCGTTCTGTTCGGTGATAGTAACTACCCCGCGCACCCGGGGATATACGGTTGGTGTCCCAAAAAATCGTTTGGACAACAACCGCTTTTCCGCGGGCGCGCGGGATGGAACCATTCTTCCCCGGTATAGGATATGTTATTCTTGTAAAAACTCACAGACAGCACCGTTTTTTCCATTTAGGACTATCACCATTCGTTAGTACTTCAAATCCGCAACAGATGACGTTCTCATCTCAATTTTCGACAAAATTGGACAAACACCATTCTTCCCCTGTGGTCTTCTGATTATGATTGTGATCCCCTCCTCATGGAGGAAGTACCTACCGAAAGGTGAGGATGCTCTGTAGGTACCACATCGATGGACAGTCGGTTCCTCAGCTTCGATTTGATGTTGTTAAATACACAGAAGCATCTCTCTACGTACCTAAGCGTTTGAAATGGGGAGCGACAGAGGCAACAGTGCGACACGTTCCGGAATCAAGGGGGTTTCGCGCTGTCGACGTCGCCATACCTACACCTCAACCCAGAACTCGTCACATTGGATTCCAATGATTGGAAAGATCGACTCACTTCTTGAGACATAAGTTCCCTCATTCTTACCTACTCTCACTTGACGGCACTGAAACGCATAAATTGTCCGCTAGTGGTAGGCTTTTTCTGAGACGTACCTACCTACCTACAAATCTGGGGGCGAAACGAGGCCATCTGGTTCAGGATGTTGGTAGGAAGTCTACTTTTAAGTTGGAGGGAAAATTAAATTATGAAATTCGCCGGTAAAAAACCCTAACTCGGAAAAAATAACCCTAAAGAAAACACAAACATTCCTTCCCCCAAAAAAATCCCTTCCAGTGAAAAAAAAAAAACTCTAAATCTAGGGGATATAACATAATAGGTATGTTATACTTACCCCCTACTGCACTTATCAGATTCTGCCACATAGGTAGAAATTCGTCGTGGGGATTCTCATGGGCAAAGCCCATTGCCGTCGTCCTGGATACCGAGAGCAAACCTATGTACCTACTTGTGAAGAATACCATGCTTAGCTCGAGGCTCAACTTGTTATGCGAAATAGGGAACAAATGCGGGGGGATCAAATCTGTCCTATGGGGGAATTTCAAGATCTGATTAGGGGAATTAGGACTTGGAGCCCTGGCAGCCCTGCAGTCGATTGTTATTGTTATTGTTATACAGCGCCCTCGAGGATTCCTCGACGAATCCTACCTATATGTTTCTTCGGTAGCGTGTCGCTCTCTCATCTCCCTGTTAGAATGCCGAGAGCTAGAAGAAAAAAGTGTCTCGTCGATTGGTGCAATGGTGAAGAGCCTTATAAACTTTTAATAAGAGTGCCAGACTGTCCAGTGCGGCGTCGTAATTGGTTCGAGGCGATTGGAAAGAATTCCACTTCTACAACTGCCTATTTCTGTGAAGATCACTTCGTGGTAAGTAAGAGGAATCTAAATGAAAATGTCAATTGTTTCTCTTGCACTCTTATTTTAATATTTGGACTGTTCTTTCCACCTGTATCATCAATCCGTGAGTACTTCGTCCAGTCTTCTGTGATGAATAAGAACAATAATCAATTATTGTGCTAAACAATCAACGACGCCTGTTTACGTGTGGATGTGTTTCATTCGATTCTAAGAACTAGATTAGACTGAGAACAAAGAGGGTGGCCTCGTGGGCTAGGGCGACAGAGCTTCGTCTGTTTACAAATCAGTCGGAGCGCTGATCAGCCTGGTTCAAATCCGTGGCCGAACACCGATGTTCGACCAAAAGTCAATCACGTGTTGTACTTGACTTGTCGGCACCTCTGAACGCAAGTTCATGTGAATCCTTTCTCTGGAGCAAGAATTTCTAAAGCTTTTCTAAGTACAGGTTTTAGACTGAGAACAAAAAAAGATTTCGCATCACAATGTTCGCGACACCTCATGTTCTTCAACTGCACTCGGCATAGCAACCATCACAATGTGATGTGATTGTCTCCTGTTGGTTGTCTCAAATAGTTGTGGTTTAGAATTACACGTGGAATAGGTACCTACAGTATTAAATCTATTGTTGAAGTTGGTGTACCTATCACCTACCTATCACAATTTGGCGCCCAACGTGAAAATGGACCTGCCACATGACTCGGTCCTGACCGCCGGGGAGCACAGAGTATACTCGTCGCACGCCCCAGCCACTGTTGACGACGTCCCGCAGTTTCCTGCGGCCGCTGTCCCTGCACACCGGTCATACTAGAAAAGGTGCATGCATCCCTTCCGTCCCTGCCTCAGGTGCGGAGAGAAGATCCGGAACAAGAAGAACGTGACAGATGCCGCTCAAGGGTACTCCAACTGAGTACATTACGGACCAACCCGGTTTTGGGGCCTCGGAGGGTGCGCCAGGCTGATAGGAGGGCATGGGGGTCACGCGACACATGCCGCTCAAGAGAACTTCACCTGAACACTCCACGGACCACCCCGGTTTTGGGGCCTCGGAGGGTGTACCAGGCACGTTGGGGGACTTGAGGGCGAGGGTTCACGTCAGTGACGCTCAAGAGAACTCCACCTGAATGTAACTGTTGAGAACATGGTGGCTGGCTCTCGCTGACGTAGAGGGGGACAGTGTGATGGTAACACAGACTAAACCATCACATGTCGTGACGATCACATGTTGGTTCGGTCAGTCAAATAGTTGTGGTTTGGAAATACATGTGGTTTTTACATTGTTGAAGTTGGTGTCACAATAATATTATAATATTATTATAATAGTGTGATCATGTTCTTTCAGTTGGAGCAGGATGCCGAAAACTGGATGGAATTTAAAATGATTAAAACCAGGCTGCGTATAAAGAAAGATGTTGTTCCTCATATATTTTCTGAAAACCTGCAGACGCCTCAAATTACTGATACAGCTAAAGAAAGGACGGATGAAAACCTATGTAAGTTGTTAGATGAGAAACTAGGCATGTAATATGTTATAAGTAATATAACTAAATAAAATTATTCTTAGTTTAATGATATGTATCTCCAAAGAATTTGAGTGCTCTTTGGGTGTTTTATCTGACAATAGCCGATCCTCACATTTCAGTGATATCAGTGAATCCTCGGCCATCAGTGCTCCGTGCTCTCCATTTGCATCAATGACAAATTTTCTACACACCAGCGTTACGTGCCGCACGGCGCACTAATGGTCGAGGATTCGCTGAAACGTGAGTTATCATCGATGCAATAGAAGTGCACCGTGCACGGACAGCGACGGATCACGGAACTGTGTGGATCGACCTTTAATCGGCGAAATCGCAATCCTTTCCATCCATTTACACTCTCGCAATACCATGTAGAAACAGTTTGTCGTTTTATTTTGCTTAGGTTCACCCAATAGCAGGAACGCCGTGAATAGTGCGGTAAGGTCCCGAGAAGTGTCTGGAACCCTCCTTCTGAGTATTTCGCAGGTCGGTATTGATGGTTGAGAATGAGCGTTCTTCATTGGTTCTACTCTGTCTCTCATATCTGAGATTTTATTTTATTTTTCTCAAGAACAGCGACGAAAAAGTTGAGTTTAACGGGGAAACTGCTTTCACGCCCCATCTTGTTGGTGCGCCTATCTCCAACGATGGCCTGGGTGAATTTGGTAGCGGGTCCGAAGTTCTTATCAAACAAGAGCCTGAAGAACATTCGGAAAATTATGATTTTCCTGTTGTAATTGTCAAAGAAGAACCTGTTTGGAACGAGACGGACGCGGAAAATCCTCTTGAGTAAATGTTAACTTGAATATTTAATATTTTATTGTGATATTAACTATCTAAAGATATGAGTGTTTAACAGTAACTCAGCTCAAAACCAAAACTGTTTTGGTTTTGAGCTGAGTTGATAGGGCTAAAGGTATCTTACGAAGGTACTAAGTACCAGTCCTAAGTCCAAGTCTTGGACTTCTATATAATTACCTCACCCAAAAATGTGACATTTTCTTATTCTGTGTTGTCTTCGATGCTTCAAAATATAATATATTATCCTAAAAATTGCTTCCGAAACTGATGAAATATTTCTTTGCTTCGTCTGATTCAAGTGAAGAACATTCAGGAGACCATCAAAGTCAAATCGATTGCACGTTGAACCAGTCAAAAACATGGCATCGAGAAGCACACACCGATCACGCATCAACTTACACAGAAAATTTGAGTGAGTGTACATTTCAGCCTGCGAGTAATGTTGCACCACAAATATCTCCTATGTAACGATTCTAGAAATTAATTTCTCTGGTATATTATACTTAACGTTGGTCGCAAGGCCTAATTGGCTCAATTCGTCTTTCAGGTGAGAACGCAGAAACTACTAGAAGTTTTGTCATTGATAGCTCTTCTGAAGACTCAGTCCAGTCGCCTGCCAGCTCGCCGCAAACACCGGACGATGATAGGGGGGCAGACCCCGACTATGAAGATGAAATATTGAACTACATGAGCGATTATGAAGATGAAATATCCTACGACGAGGAACTGGATGAAAAACAGGAGTATATTTCTGGTATGTCCCACTTCTCCCCCACCAGCCTTACAAACCGTAGAAGAAACCCTTTTTCTTTTGCTTTTCTCATCCAACCCACGCATATCTGTTGCAGATGGAATTTATATTTGTCACTGGTGTAGCCAAAAGTTCACACTTCGACGGTGGCTGAAGTGTCATTTGTACAAGAAGCATTCAGGTACCAGTCAATGACATTTTGTTGTGCCAGGAAAGAAGAGAATATTCTGGTTGATTTTGATGTGGAATTGGGATGACCGTGAACGAAAGTTATTGAAGCTGAGTTAAGGAGACCCCACTCATGTGGAGGTTCCACCTGTATTTTAATTGAGATGAAATTGACTTGAGGTGACCCTCTCACGATGAGATTCCACCTATAATCTGAATTATTCCGAAAAGATTATAAGGTTTGGACACAAACGTAAACACACACAATAATTGCAATGAAAATTATGAGCTTACTCCTCAAGCGTCACTTATTATTTATAGTGTTCCCCACTATGGGGCGCACCCCTCTCTGAGTTGGTTCTCCAGAGAGTCCCTGTGGTGGGAGACCCGTGGAAACCCACCTTCCAGCCGTTTCCCCAGCGTCGAGTTTAGTATCAGATACCTCTTATTTACTAGTTGAGTTATTTACTATGTCAGTGGGGGTCTCCAGTGGAGACTCCCCACTCCTACTATGGGTCTTTTTGGAATTGTAGACCTAGTTCTCAGCTAAGGGGTTCGAAAATTTGAGTTGAAGAACTGCTCGTCCATCTTCCTCGCCGTTTTGGGCTGTTTAGATGTAGAATCTATTTAAAGCAAGTGGTCAAAAATCTTGACGTAAAACTCACTTTATTTAAAGCGGTCTCAAACTCGTCCAAACAAATCGTGGGGATCTATGGTGCTTTTTAGGGCTTGAGCCTGGAGGTCGTATGAGGTGTCGTTTTTGAATTTTGGACGTAGAGTCCATTTGTGGGGTTCCCTTATTTGTCCTAATCCTACGATTTTTCGCAGGGGGTTCATTTTTGTAATTATAACATTAAAATTACAATATAATTAATAATTATAATTTATAATTATTAATTATAAATAAATAATGATATAATTTAATTATATTATTATTTATGTGTACCTATTTGAAAAATGCCCAGGCTTTTGGAAAATTTACTTTTTTATAGCTGAGCTAATAAGGGAAAATATATAGTTTAGAAAAGTTTCTGAGGGATTAAATGGGCACGCTCCCAGGGGCCGAGCCCCCCTGTCACTGGGTCAGTGTAGGTATCCAGGACAATTTTTGTGCGTAACCTCTTTTTACGTCACTAGGGCTTCCACTTTGTTCCAGGAGAGAAGCCTTACGCCTGTAATAAATGTGACTATCGGGCTAAGTCAAGATGGATTTTGAGGGACCACAAGTATAGAAAACATTCACGTATGTAACACCCACTATCAATATAAAATGAGGTCCTCTCTATAAAATGAACTTGTAAATCTACAATATCTCCGGCGTTTTTGTTTCTGTCTTTCAGTTAAGAAACGTTACATCTGTGACGTATGTCATCGGCGATACGTTACTAACGGAGCTCTTTGGAATCACAAGTCACATGTTCACCGAAGTAATATATCTTCTGTAATAATGTATACTTACATCGCTGTGCTTCGATATAATCTACTCCTAAAAATTGAGGGATGCAGCTCATTCTCCCTTCTGAAACGTACTCAATGAGTAGGTACTACTCATTTCCCTTATTTGACAAATCGTGTTTTGTTTTAGAGAATAAGTTTAAGTGCGATACCTGTGGGTTTGAAACAAATTACAATTCGAAACTCAAGATGCATACCATGAGGCATACAGGTGAAGCAGAATTCCGGTTGTTCTTTTTTAAGAATATCGATCTACCTACTCAGAAATTGTCATTTTAAATTATTTCAGGAGAAAAACCGCTCGCCTGTGACATTTGTAAAGCCAGGTTCCTTCAACCTTCCGCTTTGAAAACGCACAAGCTAATCCATACAGGTGACTGTTATTTTTAACACGAAGAATTGAATTTTGATGAATCATTGGTCGATAACTGATTAGGTGTATGTGTATTGTAACGTATGTCACAACTAATTATCGGTTGATGGAGAAGATCAGCCTAAGGGATTTCGCTCAGAAATGTTCTCAAGAGACCTGATACGTATTATGTATGTTTTCGCTAGGATTAAACTATTAGCCTACAATTTATATTTAATATAAATATAATATAAGGTAATATTATTACCTTCTAATTGAACCTTTCTGAAACGTGAAATTCATACACCTACAGTAGGTTTATGAATTTCAGGTTTCATATACCTACCAGTAACTGGTGTCTTGATTATTGAAGTTGTTTATCGTCTGAAGAACAGAATCTCGATCATCAATATCAATAGGTAATAATAATAATAATAATAATAATAATACAAGGCTGGGTTACTCGACTGCTAGGCTCAGAAATATGTTGTGGGATCTTGACTGAACCTCAAGATCCCACAACATATATAATAATAATAATATAATAATAATAATAATAATTCATAATTCCCTCCTTAAATAAATCATATTAAATATGATAATAAATTTTATTATTATCTTTTGATGCTATAAACATCACATCAGCCTCTCACATTAAAAGGTATTAAAATTAATACCTTTTGGTATTAAATTACCTTAGGTAGTAACTATTTTAATAAATTTATGTAATACATTTTTTTAATAAATAATTTAGGTAATAAATAATTAAATAAATTGTGATTGACCACATGGCCAACCCAACTGCCTACCTACCAACTATTATTTTCATGCTTAGGTGAGAAGCCGTTTGCATGCGATCGCTGTGACTACAGGTGTCGCCAAAGTGGAATGCTGACGTCTCATAAGAGGGTTCATCACCCTGGTAAGTTTATGTGGCTACGTAACGTAGGTATGAACTTTTTGCAGTGCCGTTTGGCTTTATTTAAAGGTCCGGGTCCTTTGTTGCGTCGAGAGTCACTCTGAATTCCAAAACTCGAGACATCTAGAGTTCATTCTGGCACCTCTGGCGTTTTGAGCTGTCTCCTTGTCGTAGTAATGTAGGTTTAAGTGATGAAAAATGCTGTACTACGCTCTTACTTCATGATAAGACTTTTTCTTTTGCACTGAGAGACTTGATAGTATTACATGGGTTTATTTTTGTAGGCGTTAGTACTCTATGTATGACTGGATTTGTTTGGGAAGAAAGTTGTGTAGAGAGAACATGGTAACTTTCGGATGAATCGTATTTTTCGCTTAGTGATGGTCAATACCACTTGTTTTCAGAAGGAAGCTAGTGCTCATGGACGTCCTTCGCCAAGATTGAATTCCTGCCGACAAAATTTGTGGTCATCGACCTTGCTCACGTGTGCACCTCCTCAGTTGTACCCCGTTTTGCCAGTTATTATTGGTTTTTTGTACGTTAATAAAAAATGTTACTCAAGTTGAATTCAATGTTCAAGGGTTTCCTTTAATTTAATGCGGAAAAACTCGTTGCATGGCTAAAGACCTTCAAATACCCCCTTCGGTAGCCCAATAGCTAGGCATACACCAACCAATTTTTTCGGCGGATCAGATTCTCGTATCAGATCAGCCGATATTCCCACGGATCAAAGCCGCCGATCTCAGGTTTGTCGTCGCCCACCCACGAGCAGATCGATCCGTGAGAATCTTCGTCAACAAATCCGTCGGATTTGTTCGTTTATGAGGGAAACCAACGGATATCCCACGTCAAATCCGCAGATCCCGATCTGTCGAGCGTGTCGGACGGATCTGGGTGAGATCGGTGAATTTATCACTTTTAAATCGATTCATTTTTGAGAATCTGACATTCCCTACTCTACAACCTCTACCCACGAAATCCGATCCCGCACTTAAAATCCGCTAGTGTAGGTATATAGGAAACTGACAGACCGGGATCGGCGGATCCACTCGGCGAGTCCCCACTCACGTAAGGAATGGGTCGGCGGATTTCAGCCGGATCTGTCTCGGTCTGGCCCTTGCCACTAACGAGCGGATCAATCTAACGGATCTCCCAAAATTCTCGGAAAAATCCGCGATCCGTCGAAAAAATCCGCTGGTGTATGCCTAGCTAATGGCGGAGACGGATGGGTTTGATAACCCTCGATTCAACGTCCAAAATTAGGTACTTCCCACACAACATCGCATTTGATTTCCTGGCCAAAATCCGACCTTAAACCCCACAGAACCGAAAAGCGATTGAAAAGGTCTGAAAATCATAAATTGAGTACGTCGAAAATCACTTCGAAAACATCTCATTCGACTTGCTGTCCCCAAGTCCTTCTGAAACATCATTCATCGCCTAGTTGTAGATCCACCTGCCTGCTAACAAATAGGTAGGTACATTCCATTAAATAATATTTGTTGTCGTTGAATATTATTCAACAACAACAAATTTTGTCTGTTCCATTTCTATTTTCAAAGATTTTAACGGTGTCATGCCAGCTCGTATAAATACATATAATAGGGGTTTGACTTGCGGCATCATGCCTAACCTGCATTTGTCAAAAATTAATTACTGCATCTGCACTCACTCACGGAATAGAAGGCCTTTTGTTTCGTGATGATTATAATAGGGGTTTACCTACCTGCTATTACAGTAAAGATACTATCAAGCGTAAAACAAATGTTTTTCGGGCATACCAACAGTAATTTTTCTCGAGCATATACCTAATTATATTAGTTAATATTATAAAATAATACACCAAGACTTTTAGTTAGGAAGGTACCCACTCTTTTTCAGTTGCCAATGTTGGGGGCGTTCTGTTCTGTTCCCCATCTGGGTCCGCCCCTGCCAAGGTCCTCCTGCTAGAACGTCTGGCGCCTTCTTCCTTCTTTTCTAATCTGGCGCCAACCGTAAGTTCGGAGGGTGTTCGATAGGTAGCAGGAGATTAGCCGCTTGTAATGTATATTTGAAAAATATATCGTTTTAGTAATCCGATATATCGTATAAAAAATCGATATATCGGATATTTTTCAAAAATTAAAAAAATCAATTAATTAAATCAACTTAAATAACGATTTTTTTGTCTTGTAAATTATTGTTCTTCACTGTAGAATAATCGTTCTTCCTCTAAAAACGTTCCATTTGAAAAAAAAAAAAAAAAAAAAAAACCAGAAAAAGAAAAAAGTGAGCTCTTCCTCAGAACGAGTTTAAAATGTTTGTTTTTTCGCTTATTTTACAGAACTCACTGGAATACATATATGGATTATGGAATGTTTTCGATACACAGGAAACACTTACCTCTTTCATACAAGCAAAATTCGCAATTATCAAAATTTTGAAAATTTTGTTTGTTAGAACCTATTTAGAGAGACGCCCTCTATTATAATATACCTAATAATATTATACTCATAATCTATTATATTATAATAGATTATGAGTATAATATTATTAGGTAACGAGTTATTTGTAAAATCGTAAGATATCAAAAAATGTTTTGTATTGTTTACATTATTATTATATAATAATAATATCAGAATATATTATGGGTAGGTACTAAAATAAATTGCGTGAATTTTTAACTCTTAATCTACACGATTACGAAATTCGTAATACGAATCAATTAGGTATGCGATTTCATAATACATTGAACGTTTTAGAGCTAACTAGGAAACGTGTTGTTGTTGACGTTCTCTGTCTTCCCCATTGAAGGCTGTGGTGAGAACGTTCCATCAGAGTGATCTGGTTGTATGTGATTCATAGTTATTGCCATCTCGCAAATTTGAAAACTATTACGTTCCTAATATAATATAATTATTCATGCTAGTATAATTATTCATTAGAGGATATTCTGTCAGATATATCGAAAGAAAAGAATCGATAAGTGTCGTTTGTCCGCATTTCCTCCATGTTCTCCACACGGTTGACAAGTTGGGGATTTTCCCCCTAGATTTAGGGTTTTTTTCTGTTGAAAGGGGTTTTTTAGGGGGAAGAAATGTTTAGGGTTTTTTTAGGGTTATTTTTTTCCTTGTCAGGGGGAATTTAGGGATTTTATTTGACCTATTGGTTTTCGTATCACTTGGCCATCAACAGATGATACAGTCAAAGTTCAGTTTTCGAAGTGGTCGAAGAGGTTATTCTGTGGTTTTTGGTTTATTATTCTTGGAATAATACACCTATGTTTTCGCGACGGGGGTCGACGACTCCGATCGGCCTCAAAATTTGACATTATCCGTTTCAAGAGGTCTACATTCAAAATCCGAAATGTCCGTCCGCCGTCCGAGCCGTTTTGGGCAGTAGGAATCTGAAATTTTGACAAAACACTTGGTTTACCATCTAGTTGTGCCCGCAAGGTTTCCAGTCCGATCGCCCAAACCCGTGGGGCGCTATGGGGCTAAAATGGGGCTATGGGAGGGTTTTTTGAAGGCTTTTGGCTATGTGATCGAGTTAGGTGTCGTTTTCGAGGTATTTTTGGACGTAGAATCCATTTTTTGGGGTCCCGGAACGATCCGATTTCACTGTTGCGATCTGTAGGGCTTTCATGGGGCTAAAAATGGGATTTTTGAAGGATCCCAGGAGGTTAAATATTTTTCAAGTAAAGAATAAAGAATGTTTGAAAACAATTTTTTTGAAAAAAAAAGAATTAAAAAAAAAAAATCCAAAAAAATTCCGAGTGAGATGTGCTTGAGCCTGCTGGTTAGCGGACTCACTAGTATAAAAGAATGGTTTTTCGAGGTTTGAATGCATTCAGGGATTTTTTAGGGGTTCTCAAAATCGATTTAGGGTTTTTTCAGGGTTTTTTATTTACGGCTTAGGGGGTTTTGTGAAAAAAGGTTGGCAACCGTGGTTCTCCAGCGTCGATCAGCTGAGCCGTTACGTCATGTTGTGGGGTGCGTCATGTTTTTGTAGGATGCATCGCTTTTCTAGTGGAATTACGTTATCGGTGGGGTAGGGCGTGTTTACATTTTTTCTCTCTGTTAACACAATACTAATTGCCAATCGGGCTACATAGATTCCCGTTACCGCGTCACTGAAATAGTTGACATCCCTGTTTCCCTTCCGTCCCTTCTGTGACCCCTGAGGGCCCGCTGCGGACTATGGTTTTACGGAAGACGGAATGACAGGGTTGGTGAGCTCATTGTCGTCAAATCGTGACTACGACAACCGTAGCAAGTACATGATATTGCAGCGATGGGGGAGGAACCAGGTAATTCATAATTCTAATTAATGCACATGTGCACTGTAATGTATGCACCTGCTTGGCTACTGCAGTGGGAGGAGACTTTTCTTCCACACGCATATCGCACATATTTTGAAGTATGAGTTCTTTTTACGTCTGAAGGTTCTTACATGCTGTGATTGCATGTTCTTTCTTAGTTGACCCAGGAAGAAGCTGATAGGCTTTCAACTAGAAGTAGTCTAAATTGAATAAAACTTCGCTGCTGCAAATGGTGCAGATTCCTCTCCAGACCCTCAGATGTCAAACAGGCATTGCTTGGGCATGCGGGGATTCATAACTCCTAGAGTGATGGGACTCCCAAAATCAAGACAACTGAGGTTTCACAGGCATCACCCTTTTTAAAAGGTTTTCTCATTTTGTAGGGACCCCAGAGAAAGCCTCGTGCATTGAAGGGAGGCGCCGAACCCTCGAGGAAGACCTCCTCCATGCAGCAAGGAACGGCGACGTCTGCAGAGTCAAAGAAATCCTGACCGCAGCCACCGACTCAGGCCAAGTAGTCGACGTAAACTGCAAAGGTAATCCCACTAGAATGACGTGTTCATTGTGGCACATAAGAGTAAATGACTCCATCTTCCATGTGTAGTTCATGTGGTTATTCTCATGAAGCTAAAATCATTTCTTTTTAAATTAAAATGGCACAAATTTTGAAATATTTAGTATTACTAGTAATTATATTACGAGTTCAAGTTTCGTCTGAATATTGCTAGCCTTCTGTCGAGGTCAGTCTCGTTTTAAATCGAAACTCAAAACTTGTGCTCAGTGTTGGGTTAACGCGTTGATCAGATGGTGACCGCTTCCTGCTATATTTAGAAAAGGGTCAAATTCTTCACTTTACCTTATAGCCCAAGCAAATAGTACTTTGGACCAAACACTAAATATGCTATTTGATTTTATTGTCTTAAATGGTCCATTGGGGCCCTAATAAGAGTAATCTGTGGTTTCCCACCAAAATATTTGATGGGAGAACTGTGGGCAGCCCAAAAACCACGAAATTTTCGGACTTTTTTCGGTTTTTTTAATATATCTCAGAAACGAATAATCCTATCGATGTTTTTACCGTATACTGTTTTAAAGAGCATTAAATTCTCTACAGTTTTCACTACCTAGAGTCCTTTCTAACTCTGATAGCAAACGAGCTAGAGCTCATCAAAAATTGACAATTTTCTCCAACTTCTGGAAAAATCACAAAATCTAGCTATTATCTCCTTTTTGCTTCTTTCTAACTCGTCCAAAGTGTCCATTAGTCCATTAGAACGTAGTAGACGTGCTTGTATGATGCTCACAGTCAATGACGATCAATAATTTGGAGAAAAATTCTGTTAATTTGTAATTTGTGAGAACCAAGAGCTATTTTCGTAATATTGATGATATAATATTTCTTTTCCCCTTCGTTCGGGTCGTTGATAATTTTTTCGTCCACCGTTTAATATGGATCTTATTACCTGCCCCACTTGCAATTATGCGTTGGGATCAGAAGAGTCCGCGAATCCTGTCACATGTTCCAAATGTCATCTTTGTTACCTACCATGCAGCATGTGCCAATATGACATAATATGTATAATATTTCATATTATGAAAACTGGAAAAAGCGTAACAGTGACAGTAAAGCATCGTGGAAATGCGGCTATTAGATAACTTTTTTCTGAGCTTGCAAAGGCCTATCCGCAACCCTACCACCATCCATGAGCACTTGGCCCCAGGAAGCTATCCAATTGCTGTCAGCTCTAACTCAGCACTTGGCCCAGCTGTCAGCAACCCTGAGCCAAAACCCCACCTATCAACCCTATGTTGTTGTATCAGCTACCAGACATTCTGGCAAAACAGGTAGCTGAAATTCGACCCTTTTATGCTGATAACGTGCACTCGATATACACGTTTCTAATCAGCATGTATAAATTGAATGCAGTTGCAGCCCCCCTTTTCCCTAATATTCTAAGGCTTGACCCACGGTTCCACTATGTCGCTTCATGTTTGGAAACTGTGGATGACCCTAAATTTCAGCACTTCACTGACACGGTACGGACGTCTTTCTTCAATGCTGCAACCAAGCCCGTCCTGACAGTGAAACACCTACATAGGCAACAGGGCGAATCTGAATCTTTCCGTTCTTATGTTGAATCCCTGGTGCTGGCAAATAAGGTATTGCAACAGTACGCAGATGCGGAGTTGATTGATACGATCTTGCTCCACATAAATAGCTCAACCCAAAGGGATTTTGGCTTCGCACCCAAGCCCACCACGTTGCAGCAACTGATGGCTTTGGTTGAGACGACTGACCTGAGGGCTCAAGTACGGCGACTTCAATCGCCTTCCAATGCACCATACATTCAACCTGCCACGGGGCACAACACCAAATAGCAGCATGGTGAACAGCCCCGCCCACTCATGTCCCTTTTGGACCAAAAGTTTTGGTGCAACCACCCAACTTAAAACAAACAGGCAGACATCAGGACTGTCACCTACCCCCTCCCCTTCACCAGCCATTGTAGCATCCCTTTTCACCAACACATTTACTCCACCCCTACTCCCGGCTACCCTGGGCTCAACACCTGTAGAAGTGCTGTTGGACACAGGCGCCTCAGTTTCTGTGGTGAACCACTCATATTTTGAGGCAGACCTCCGCTCCAAAATGGTCCAGAGCAGGCCATGCCCCCCACTGGCCCTCACTGTTGGGAATGGTGGACAGGTGACAGCTAGGTCTGTTGTCACCCTTCCCATAACCATTGGTTCCCACACTTGGGCTCATACCTTTTATCTCCTCCCAAAGATTACCCACCAGGTACTGTTAGGCCTTGACTTCTTCCAGAAGACAGGTCTTCGATATGATACTGTTTCATGGACAGTATCCTTCCCACCATACCACGTCCCCATCCCCCTTATGGTTGCAACCCCTGCTAGCACTTGTCAAGAGGATACTTCCTCTAGGCGAATGGTGAAGCTGCCAATACCACCCAGTTGCCGCACCAGGCCAGGACGGTTTCCCCATGCCATGACGGACCCCAAAACCTGTCCCCGCCAGCTTTTCTGCCGGGAGGGGGAGTGTGATGTCACCATGGAATAGCGTCCCTTCCTTCCCCTCTACCTCGAAGAGAGACAGGCGGGTGAATCTGATAAGAGGCACTCTCCTGTGGACCCTCGACGAGACGACCCCCTTATTGACCACATAGCAGTGAGTAAAATACATTACCCTATTTATTCCCGCTAAATCGTCTATTTATTCTCCCGTAATAATCCTCAGGATTATCACAGACCCTAACTTCCAAACTACACTCCTGTTCTCTTCCTCCGCAGTAGCAGGGTCCTCCGCTCCTCCGGGACTGTCAAGGTCAACCACTTCTAACTGACCTGGCTCCACATCTCTTAATTAATAAAACTTATCTTTTATTTTAATTACAACATCGTCATTGACTCTGAGCATCATTCAAGCACGTCTACTACGTTCTAATGGACTAATGGACACTTTGGACGAGTTAGAAAGAAGCAAAAAGGAAATAATAGCTAGATTTTGTGATTTTTCCAGAAGTTGGAGAAAATTGTCAATTTTTGATGAGCTCTAGCTCGTTTGCTATCAGAGTTAGAAAAGACTCTAGGTAGTGAAAACTGTAGAGAATTTAATGCTCTTTAAAACAGTATACGGTAAAAACATCGATAGGATTATTCGTTTCTGAGATATATTAAAAAAACCGAAAAAAGTCCGAAAATTTCGTGGTTTTTGGGCTGCCCACAGTTCTCCCATCAAATATTTTGGTGGGAAACCACAGATTACTCTTATTAGGACCCCAATGGACCATTTAAGACAATAAAATCAAATAGCATATTTAGTGTTTGGTCGGGGCCGATTTTAGTGACAATTTGCTTGGGCTATTAGGACTACTGCCTGGATTACCGTGTTCTGAAGCCATCGGAGAGGGCGTTAAAATGATGATGATCTTGTTGTAGGCAAAACTAAAAGTAACTTGGGGTGGACGCCGTTGCATTTGGCCTCGTACTTTGGGCACCGGGAAGTTGTTGAGTTGCTGCTTACCGACGATAACATCGATATCAATGCCGTCAACGATGCAGGCGACACAGCGCTGCACAAAGCCGCCTTTATTGGTCGAGAGGTCGGGACATTAACCTTCTCTTTACTCAATCACTCATTTTACCGTTAGCAAGTTTTGCTTAAAATCATCTCTGAATTCACCCAATTTGAAAATTGACATTTTCAGGACCTGGTTATTATGCTTCTGGGTAAAAATGCCGACGTCAAAATTCGGAACGGCGAGGGCAGGACGGCCAGAGACGTCGGGGTGAAGGATGGCGACACGAAGCGGTTGTTGGAGGCTGCAGAAAAAACTGATTCCAGAAGAAAAGAGGATGCTCTTCTCAGTGCCGCCAGAATCGGCGACCTCCACCAAATCAGTAGTTTGGTAAATAATTCGGTAAACCCATCACTGTACGATATCGACCACATTCCTGACTTTTAGCCGCTGCCCCCTTGCCCTTGCGACGGCTGTGGCGACAAAAATCCCCCTCCCCCCCCTCCCCGTCATGGGGAATAGTAAGTAGTACTCTCCTCTAGGGGTTAGGGGGTAGGTATGTTTTTGACCTGTCTTCGTCAATTTTCTGGTCGAGGGTCGAAAAAGGTTTTGAATGCGATTGCTAACAAAGAGTATAAGTACTAAGTATAATATATGATGCTTACTATGCATTCGTTATATTGGGCAGAGGAATGTTTCATCCTGGTTTTCTTTTGCAGCTCAAGTCTGAGCATCCGCCAAACATCAACTGTGTGGATTCCTTGGGCAACACTGCTCTCCATTGTGCATCATATAGGGGCCGCAAGGAGGCTGCCGTATTGCTATTACAAAATGGAATTGACTCGACCATAAAAAATATCAGAGGTAACAAGACTCAGTGTCGAACGAAAAATAAGTAGAACTGGAGCTCAAGTTAGTGCCCATTTATTAGGATCCTAACCATTGAGATCTTAGCAGCTTGTGAATTGTGGTGTTGCAGGCCAGACTGCCCTCATGCTGGCTCGTGACGCTCAAATGAGTCAAGTCCTTTGTGTCCGTCCCGTTCGACAGGTGCAGAAAACTGTCACCCGATTCGAAAGCATGCTTCTCAAGAGATCCCGTTTCCTCGGGTGGAAACCGATTTGGGTTAGTCCACTGCTTATCCATAATATAAATTATAAATAAATTTCCAAACCTAATTTCAATGGAACCTAATCAAACAAAATCTACTCTTTTCTTTTCTACTTTCAGGCTGTTCTGGAGCGTGGTGTCTTGACCTACTTCCAGAGCCGGGCCGATGCGAGTTCAGGCGTCAAAAGAAGAGATTTCAAGTACCTTGACGGCGCTGTGGCTACTCCTTCCGATCTAACATCTTCTACTTTCAACGTTGACTTCTCTGATGGCACTACCCATAAGCTCAGCGTATCGATTAGCGCTGAGGACCCTTCCGGTGAAATCGGTCGTCAGGTAGGGTTCATAACTCGTGTGCAAAGCTAAAAGCAGCAGGTTTTACTTCTCTTCGCATGGAAGATATTTTCGTGTCGGATGTATACTAAAATGAAATGGGAATATTTCAGAAATGGCTTTCCGCTCTCGCGGAACACATTGCTTTCAACACTCACTACCTTAGCCAAGGCAGAGGAGTTGATGACAGTGATGACGAAGACAACCTTATAAAACCACTTGGTTCTATGCAGGTAATGAAGATCTAAAAGTGGTTGTTTGCCGATGGTGCAGAGGTCTAATCCAATGAGGTGGTTAGGGAGAGAGAACGACGAAAACCAGCAGAGGAGTCGTTCTCTCTCCCTAACCACCTCATTAAATTTTCCAAAGTTGAAAAAAAAAATAAATAAATAAAAAATCGCCAAATCTAAGCTTGACTTTTGAAAACCTCTCAAACATGAGTTGTTCAATATTTTGAAAACCACAGGGCCGGATTTTTCTTTATATACTTAGGTATATTCAATCGGGAGAATTAAGTATGACATACGATACATTGTATCGTTTTCGAGTTACATTCTATCAAGATCAAAAACCAAACCTACCTCAGTGGCCGAATTTTCATTTCCTTTATATTTGAGATAGAGACTCAAAATATTCAGGATAATATCCTGAACATATTATGTTCTCTCAAAGGAACCAACAATGCCCTGAATATTTCATAACGATAGATCAAAAGGTTGCGACGATACAGTGAGCTGAAGACTAACTCAGCTGCCGCGCTCGCAAAACTGGAACTGTCCCCTAGCTTTCATGTAATAATTCATTTTCTATGAAATTTGTTTTTCAGGATTCATTACAGACTGCTACGGCCAAGTACCAACTGCTCGAGTCTAGACTTCAAGAAATTGGTACTCTGATGGAAGTGTCCTCAGTCGACTCAGCCTGTCTTCCGAATTCTTCCATGAAGGTTACACCATTTGTTAATTAAATCACCACAAAATTTAATGTGGCGAATAAATACGTTTGTACATGGTTTCCCCGTTTTCAGAGGTTTGAAGAGTTGTATGACACTGCATCCAGTATGTTGTCTTCCCTCGCCCACTGTTTGAATATAATCAAGCAACAAGAAGAGGTAACATTCCCTTTGTATTATAAGCTTGAATCTCCGTAGGTCCCCGACGTCAAATTTCTCTTTAACGCCGGCTCTTTTCTATTTTTGTTCCAGGTTCGTGTAGTTCAATTAAAGCAGGAACAAGAGAAATGCCGAGTTCTGGAAGAAGCGCTAAGCGTCTTGGCTAAAGAGCATCATGAGCTTGAGCAGTCTATGGCTTCCCATATGTCGCCTACTCCTACACTCTCCCGAAGCGTCAGTCAGAATAGTGGTGAGTCACAACATCACAGTACTCGATTTTGTTAAAATGCATTTGTTATACATCTCTTTTCATTTTTTACAGTTTGCAAGCGGAACCCTCGTTTCTATGATACGTCCGATGATGAGTTCTACGATGCCTTTGAGGCCGGAGGTATTCAGGCTTTTCAGGCTTTTTCACGAAGACGTAGCAGTAAATCAGTGGTTATAAAATGTCTGAGAAACACACATTCCAAGTTAACGTCAACGTGACTGTACAACGTTGTTTCTCATTTCAGAGTCGTAGATCGGCCAAGTTGAGCGATTGAGCGTGATAAACCAACTTGTTTCAAATAATCAACGTACTGTACTGATTTGTAAGCTGCTGACAGTGAGTTGACACAATGTGAACGTCCTCGTCCATGATATTTTATAGATTCTTTGCGGATTTTTCGCTACGTCCTTGTGGAAAGGTCCTCAACAAATCTTTAGTATAACTGAACTGCTAACAGCATACACGAAGGTGTGCCAGTGCCGGGAATTGCTTATGCTTAGGAAATTTACTGGGCCTACGACTCTTCATAGGTACCTTACTACCACCCCAAAATTTGGTATTTAACCTAGAAATCAGATGGTGTTGTTGTTGAACTGCGCTCTCTGACGAATTCTTCTCAAAATTCGGACTTAGACCCCCAATAGGAACGAATAATTCGGATTAATCATTAGTCGTTATTGGAATGGCTAGTTTCGTCTTTTGTGATTTTCTTTTGTGTTGCTCTCTCATCAGAATGCCTAAACATGAAAGAATACAGTTTCTCGTCGGTAGTTTTCCAGATGCAGCGCTCCTGTATTTCATCAATACTATGATAAGCAATCAGTTTGATAGCAAGGCCTGGTAGGTGTGAGGTCGCCTCAAATAGCTCGAACTTACGTCATCACTGATGACATACACTCATCAGTTTTCATCCTTGGAACCTATTTCTTCCTGATATTAATGTAGTGGTTTCGAATCCGTCGTTTTGTATATTGAGCATGGAGGAATTTTTCAATAAGATTCGTTGACCTAGCAACTTCTGTATTCTACTTATGCGTACACACTATGCCGAATCAGACCAAATTACCCTGCATTCCGGGGTACTATTTCAGCCGGGAAGCAGGTATTTGCGAAGCTCTTGTAGTGGTGGTGGAAGGGGATTAGGGTCATCACCGCTAATACGAACCGTTGGTGTCTGATGATGCTGGGTTGTAGATGCCTCGTCCTTCTGAAGGTGCCTCCTCACATTGATTGGATGCGAGGCTACCAATTCGAAATAGTGTGGACACCTCATTCAGCCTTTGCCATCATGCCGAAAACCAATCCAAAAGGTGTTGAATCTAAACGTGCGTCCACATAATATGTGGCATATTATGCCAAACTGGCTGGTCGGCCTGTGTTTGGCGGCACGTTCGGTTCGGCCTGCGGTGTTCGGCAAGATTGCTATGGTAGTCTGGACATCCCGAGTTGCCTATCAGTGCCGAATCATCGCAGAATCACAATAGAAAAGAGAAAAAAAGCAACGGCAACAGGCGGTTGAAGCTCGACTGAAGCCGATCCACGCGTTCACTCGTTGACCTTTGATTCAGTTCGGGTCATCTTTCTTTGAGTCGGTTTGACTTCGAGCGACTCGGTAAGGCCGACCAGCAAGTCTAAATTAATTCCCCTTTGCCGATCAGCTCGAGCCGAATGATGCTAATCGGCATAGTGTGGACGCGCCTTAAAGGTGCCACCACACAAGGTATGCCGATTGGATACCAAGCCTAATTGGAAGGCTAGGCTACCAAGTCGAAATAGTGTGGACGCCTCATTCGGCGTTGCCGTCATGCCGAAAGACAATCCGAAAGGTTGAATGAAACAGCTTTTGGATAAGAGAAGGCTGACCTGTACGCCAAGGTCACAGTGAGGACGTGCCGCTCGGCTTTGGTTCAGTAGACGAAGGTATCTATACCACTAATTTGGTGTAATTCGGCATAGTGCGTACGCGCCTTAATGCTGTTTGAGTATCTTTACGTATGGAATAATAATAATAATAATTTATTGGTTTGATGCTTTCTGTGTGTGAAGGGGAGGTGTCGGAAAGTGAGACCCTGGTCACGGCCGGAGGGTCGGACAGCGACACTCTGGTCTGCGTGCCGTCTCCCACTTCATCCATCGCCACTCTCTTCTCCGTTCATTCCTTCGTATCTGCCATGTCACACATCCCCGCCGAACACTTCAACTACACCAGGTAACGTATGTTGTGCATCTTGTTTAAACTTATAATTTTTATTTATTTACTCCGTCATTGGGGTTCACGTCTTTGGCTCTTGTATTGCAGTCTTATTCCTAAATTCGTTCGATATTAAAAATAAATAAAAATACCACCTTGCGCTAAGGCTAAAGGCTAAAGTGTGATATGAGTAAAATTCGTTTTTACTTTTTTTTTTGTTTGTTTGTTAGAGAAGGGTGCAACTGTTTCAATTGGTCAACGTAAGTGGTTTTCAATCACTAGGCACTGCTAACACTAGCATTCTTGTGTGTGTCGTTGTTAGATCTAACATCGTCGAAAGGAGGCCTTCCACAAAACCTGTAATACGTTAAAAATTGCCGGTGCGAACTATTAATAGACTGATTTCATTAAATTGCCAGGTGTTT
Organism: Pilophorus perplexus; assembly: GCA_955831195.1. Classification (NCBI taxonomy): domain Eukaryota; kingdom Metazoa; phylum Arthropoda; class Insecta; order Hemiptera; family Miridae; genus Pilophorus; species Pilophorus perplexus. Next base: position 24,577,690 of record OY037010.1, read on the forward strand.
GGGTTCGTGAAGTTGTTCTATTTTCTTCAAGTTTGGAGCTACGGGAAATGAAAATAGTCCTGTACGACCACTTTCTGACGTGACTGAACTTGCTCAGTTATCCGTGGAAACTTTCTCACTTTCGCCCTGTAGTTCGAACCTAAGTTTGTAAAAGAAGGAAAAAGAAGTGGAGTGCTGATCGCATAGTCTGTCAACGTCGCAAACGTGCCATAGTAATCGATTTTGTTCTCCCCCAACAACGTTTTTTTCAGTTCTAGAGAGAACGAAAGGTAGCTATTACAATTTCATGTATAATAATATTATACATGAAATTGTAATAGCTACCTTTCGTTTCATGTATATTATACATGATATTATCTATCTATCATAGATATTATCTATCTGCAAATATATCACCAAATTGGGCTTTCTTCTTCTTCATCTTGAGTGTTTTTCGTGGTTTCTCAGAAAGTTCACTCCATTTCTGCTCCTATCCTCCCCCATTCTCACCATTCAAAATCCATTTTCCTTATCTAGCTGCTCCCAACTGGTGGAATCCCCTTTAATGGAATTCTTAACGAGCTGTGGTGATCGTGGACAAAATGACAGTGTTATAAACGCTCTGTTCAAATTCGATCTTCCCGAATTATTGTTCCTATGTATTTATGTACCCGAGAGCTCTCAGGACTTCTCAGCGGGATGAAAGGACCTGCCAACTCCAAGCCTTATCTTAATTGAATTTGTGAGGGAGAGCCTCCAGTTTCTCTTGAAGTTGATCCCGCGCTCTGTGAGTTGTCTACCGAGGCCCGAGACCGTCTTTACAGACCACTTCACCGAGAGATATCATCTAATAACGTTTACTTGTCTCTACCTTATAACTCTCAGACAAGGTATGCTACCTTGGTTTGGTATGTAATACGAGTTTGCTGACAGTCTCAATGAACTCATTCTAGTTTGAAACCCACTGTGCTCTTTGAAGTGTAGTCTCTTCTCACTAGTTCATACTCAGAACTCATAATATGAGTTCTATATTATAGTGTTATGGCCAATCAGTTAGATGCACAGCCTGTTGAGGAACTTTGTAGCGTCATGGGCGGCTGTAAATCGAGCGCTATTAATGAACGAGGGGTAAGAAATCTTGAAATGCAATAAAACCCAGATGTAAAACGAGCGCAGGAATGTTGCGTTAAGGGGACATAGGTCATGTAAACCGACCAAAATTATGGAGGAACATGAAAACTGTAGGAAAGTAGGATGGGACTCCACGTAGCAGTACGGGGCCTGAATTTGATGACGAATTCAAGACTTCATTGAAGGCGAGTTCTTGGCGAACAATTTGTTCTGATTAACTTCACTTGTTTGACTTCTTTGGAGATTGGGAAATATTTGAAATTGTTTTTTGGTTTGATGTTCCTGAAACCGTGCACATTTGACGTCTTATCCTGTTACTATGAAATAGGTATTGAAGGTGAAACCCACTAACTCCAGAGCAATTCAGGCTTTCTGTAAGTACATGAACACCACTAAGTGAGCGCAGACAAGCAGTGGTGTAAGTGTAGTTGTGGCTCAACCTACAGAAAGGCACCGTTAACAAAAGCTTTAGGTACTTCGACTTCTGGAGGAGGTACTCAACGACGAATACCTGCGAATCGTTTCACAGCCACCTCAAGGAAACTTCACTAGCCCCCATCCCAATACCTTCCACTTTACCCAATTTCTCGTCGAGTAGTTACCTACCAGAAGGAAGTCGTAGTAGGTACTCATTAACAGGTGTGGCTGTCCGTAGGTTGAGCCACTACTACACCATTGCATGTCTGCGCTCATTTTACACTCCTTGAACCATGCAAGTGAAAGTCCTGCGCTCATTTTACATTTCCTCGAAGTAATTAAGAGAAAAGCTGCGCTCTTTTAACACAGGCATCGGCCCAACTGTTCGTCCCTGCGCTCAATTTACAATCGCCCAGCGTCATCAGAATTGGGAACTGAGAAAAAGCTGAATAGGGGGAATGATGTGTGCCATGGTAGAGTACAGGTCTTGACTGTTCATATAATATATTATGGTGGTCACTCTAGCTAGGGTTGTACTACCCTGTCATAATGGGGAGATACATAGTTCTGCTGTTTCATTGTGTAATTACGTTGAGAATAGTTTCCCAAGGGAAACCTATTGGTGTTGTTCTTGTGCTCGAAGAGTTGTTCATTCTGAAGAAGAGAATCCCTCCCTCCGAGGCTGAATTAAATTAAATGAGTATTCAGGTTGCGTTCTCGACAGAATATTCGTCTTGAATCCAATTTGTGTTTTTTCAACTGTTTACTCTGGTTTCTCTGGGGTAGTGAATCTCTTGAAACTTTTCATCAGGCTCAATCCGTACATCAAGAACAGAATAGCACGCGACGCATGTGTTCCTGATGACCAAATTGATCCCGGCAAGTTCAAGATCTGTTCTTTGATGTGCAGAAGTAGGTATTAGAAAACGGTTGTCAAAAGGATACGCTGCCTGCGTAGCCAATTTAAAACCTTTATGACGACAAAAAGGATGAACTGATGTAAATAAAGTCAACAAATGTTTGCTCTAAAATCCCAGAACAATGTTATATCATTCCCCCTCCCCACCCAAACATCATTTTCATTTAAAGAGAAAAAGGTTCCAGACAATGAATTCTCAACTCAACTACGCGGGGATGTATTAGTCAGTGTCCCAACACAATAGAGTACCAACCCCATTCGGCGAAGAATTGGATTGAATTAGTTTGAGTGGAAGGCAACTTGGATTTGATGGAACTGACTACGGCGAGATTCCAGCAATTCGATTTTACTACCCCCGCAATCATTCCCTTCCCACGTTGGGATGCGCCCTTTCTCCCACTTTCTAAGAACCCATCCCATCCCTGTCCATTTATCATCACAATATTTTTACTCTTTCTCCCACCCAGTCCGAGATTAATTTTATTTGTATAATATACTCTATATTATAGAGTATACTCTATATTATAGAGTATATTCTGTAATAATAATATTATTATATGCTGGCTCTTTTTATAACTATTTGTCATTGATGTTTGAATCCTTTTTCAGGTGAGCTCACAGTTACTATCTTCATAATTGAGACCTACCATAGGTAAGAAGCCATTCACCATCAGATTTTTTCCTTTCGCCAATAAACTGTCACAACAGTTACTGTTACTGTACGTTTTTGTGGTCAACACTACACCAAAATAATCACGACGAATAATTAATAATAGCACTAATAATTAACAACGCTGGTCTACGAGAAAAGGAATTGGCGAGTTGCTTCTTTTCACCTTTTCTAGGGGTTTTTGAGAGTGCTGAATCTGAAAGTGATAGGTTTTTTTTTGGCATTGACACAAAACTCTTCTTCGGTGTCAAACCAGTTGATAGCTTGTTTTATTGCTTTCTCAATTTGCCCCACGCGTTTTCCCTCATACTCATTTTGCCTGTCAGGAATGTTGCTATAAGCCTCACGCGTGTCTGTGATTGTTGAGCAATGCCTTAATATTGCCCAACATCCTTTTTGTACGCTGTACGGAATAACATTTAAAATGATGCAAGGGTTTATTATTTTGACATCCACATGTCTTGTCTCTGGCAAATAAACTCGAAATGCATCAGGAAATGGAGCGTTATGAAAAATTTTACAATCATCTTGACATTTTCATGACGGAATGTGTCACAAAACGGAGCGTTACGAAACATTTTCACAATCGTGTTGACATTTTATATTATATTAACCTATATTATAATATAATATCCTACTAACTATATAACCTATACCTATAACCTATGTTATAACCTATGCTGGAGGTTGTATATAGGTTATGCAGGTTATATAGAATAAGAATGGTTGAGTGCTCGGTACCACCAGGTGATATGCACCAGAAATTTTCCCGTGAGAATATGTGCGGAAAGGTGGGAATTGAATGGGAAGATTCCCCTATTTAGAAATTCTCGGTGAAAATAGATTAGTTAATGCGATAGAACAGGAAGTGGAAAAAATTCGCTGGTTGGTACTATAAGATGAAACTAATTTTTTGGTATGATTTGGCATGACATGTCAATTGTATCGTATTAATGTAGGTACGGAGGTAATGTTTCTTTCCTTCAGTAATAGTCGGTTGTTTATTTTTTTTTTTTTTCCACTTGAAGCCCAACTTATCAAGAATTCGTCTTAGAGCCCACTGTCCTCCAGAGAAGAGCTTCGCATCTTTTAAGGAAATGAACAGCTTTTTTTTAATAGTTGGCAGTTCTTTTTGATAATAATATCCATAAGTAGATTTGGTTCCGTATGGCTGGTTCAGTGAACGAATGTACAGTTTTTATTTAATGTTATTTTTATATCCTTTTTCTTGCCAGGGGTCCGGAATCATGAATTTTGGAATCATGGAATCATCAATTTTGCCTTGTTTTACAATGCTCCTGACTGTATTCCTGTGGATACAAAGCGCATGGAAAGCTCGTTCCATAACCTTCTTCACGTCCCCGTTGTCTTTTTCATTTTGGAAATACTCCCACAAACGGAAAACGATTCGCCGTGACTGGGATTTCAGGATTTCACGCTTTTCGGGCCCCAGGGGTGTGCATGATAAAAAGGACCAATTAATAATTTTTTTTAAATATATAAAAAGAAGAAAAATAATCAAATCCGTATGTATTAAGTTAAGGGCCAATGCATAAACCAGAAAGGCGATCGCGTTTATAACAAACTTTCGAAAGAAGGAGATGATTCACAGGTGACAATAGGCAAGGGGAAGATCCGAACACTGGTAGTTGAGCAAGAATGAGGTTCGATGACCGCAGGTAATTTTTTAACCCAAATGTTGGCATGCTTGGTCACCTCAGGGTGGTGTTGTGGCTGATGTAGTGGGGGAGATTTCAAGTCGGTTCCACCGCCGCGCGGACTATAACCTTTAAGGCCTTTAAAATTTTATTTTAAAATCAAAATGAAAATACTCCGTCGCAGATGAGTCATAAGAAATCTTCTAAGAATTAAGATTCAACAAAAGAGAATTATTTCGTCTTCCATAATCAGTTTATTAGTTGTCACAGTGTACCTAATCAACTTTAACGTATACAATCATTTCTTCTGAAAAATACCTTTTCACGATGGATTCAAATAATATTTTTGTCCCCTCGATATGTTCTACTTCATCGATTCAAGAATGGAACCTTCAATAAAGAAAACATTGCGTCTACCGTAGGTATATTTAAACGGAAATGTCTCTATAACCCTCATCTTCCTTCGTCAACTATTTCGTTGGAAGTCTGATGTATGTTGTAAAGGTTGCCATTCTCCGTCGGTAAACCTTTTCAGCTTTCGAAAAACCCCCCTGAGCTTGACGTTTTCCTTTTGAATCCACGAGTTTCCTCGGTCCCTTTCTGGTTTCCTTCAGGAAATTCCCTTCAAATGTCATTGCTAAAAGCCAATTCGCGGAGCCTTTCTAGAATATCTACCCTTTTCTCGATGACGCCATCTTTCGTTCCTCAGCCGTGATTGGACGAAGTCCTGGTTATTATGACTTCCGAAAAGTAGTTACGAGTAATTGACAAAGTAGTCGTATTAATTAACCATTAATCAGATTAATTAACCTTTGTGTTCGCAACTCATAACTTGACCTTTTCTGCTTCAAGATATGATTCCGAAAATGAAATATCAGGATTTTCTTAAATCTGAAATTTTGGTGTAATAATCGGTTCTGCAGGCTCACAGTGATGAATAACACAGGTCTACAAAAAAAGGTCACTTCGGGCTCGAGAGGTTTCGGTGGTTGCTCTCCATGTTTTGGGGTCTGGTGAACACGAATCCGAAGCCCTTTTTGCGCCATCACGTCCAGATTTTTTTGTACTCCCTCGTTTATCCAGAAAAGCGAAAATTTCCTTAATTTCGACTCTAAGTCGTCTGGTTTCTGTAGGCAATTTTTCTGGGCGCTCTGAGGTACGCTATACTTTAGATTGTTTTGCGCTGAATCGAATGAGACCAATTGCAAGTCGCTAAGATGATTACTTACGGAGATTCGACCTCTAGAAGTCATTTTTTAGGTCGGAAAACGCTATTTTTCCCACTGTTTTTTTGCACTTTTCTGTTAACACAGTAAAAAATAAGGGTCCGGGGGAATCGGCTCCAACTACAAAGTAAACTGTGGACATTTCTGCGTCAAATGCCGCCAACTGCACCTCTGTGAATGCAATAGCCGATTTTTGGCGATTTTTCAAAGATATGAGAAATTTTACTCTCCCTTTTTCCCATTTACAACTACAAAATTTTCTGGCTCATCTAAGTATTCATCCTAAGCGCTTCGACTTACGGTACCCTACAGAATTTTTCGCGCTGAATCGAATGAGACCATTTTCAAGCCGCTACAGTGCTTAGTTTCGGGAATAGAAGCTGTGAAAATAATTTTTACAGTCAAAAAATTGTATTTTGCGATGGAACGCATATTAGAGCACTTATAAAGGATCCCGAATTTGCTGCTTGATTTGCTGCCGAAGATTGGAGCTCATTACCTTCCAATGCATCAGCAAATTCGGGATCCTTTATAAGTGCTCTAGTATGCGTTCCATCGCAAAATACAATTTTTTGACTGTAAAAATTATTTTCACAGCTTCTATTCCCGGAACTAAGCACTGTAGCGGCTTGAAAATGGTCTCATTCGATTCAGCGCGAAAAATTCTGTAGGGTACCGTAAGTCGAAGCGCTTAGGATGAATACTTAGATGAGCCAGAAAATTTTGTAGTTGGAAATGGGAAAAAGGGAGAGTAAAATTTCTCATATCTTTGAAAAATCGCCAAAAATCGGCTATTGCATTCACAGAGGTGCGGTTGGCGGCATTTGACGCAGAAATATCCACAGTTTACTTTGTAGTTGGAGCCGATTCCCCCGGACCCTTATTTTTTACTGTGTTAACAGAAAAGTGCAAAAAACAGTGGGAAAAATAGCGTTTTCCGACCTAAAAAATGACTTCTAGAGGTCGTATCTCCGTAAGTAATCATCGACCTTTGTTTGTTGGCCGTGTTTTGCGTTTCACCCTGAATACGTCTCATATTAGTTGGTTCTCAATAGTGAGGGAATACCTCCATGCAAACCCAAGGGTCTGTCATTTTGTGCGGATACGAGCGTTGGTCGCTTCGCGCTTCATACAGATGATGCCATCGATTCGAATCTCGTTCAAGACCATGAATTTTTGACGTACCGATTAGGAAGTGGTTTGAAATTGTTTATTTATGAATTCGCTTTCCCTCATGTCAGGCCGCTCAGGTAAAAAATCTTAACGTTCCATACTGGGAGCTGTTTGGCGCGATATGATTGGTCTCTAGAGGAGTCAATTAAACACTTTATTACAACCCGTTAGTAATAAAATATTATTCACTCAATGTTATGTAATTTTAAGACTCTCAATTATTTAAATATGGCTTATCCACTTCACCTTCAACAGATACTCGTATTTTTACCAACATACTCACCACATAATATGTCCTATTATTATCTTTACTTCAATAGGACCTCACGGAATAGAATTCTATTCCGTGATAGGACCTGTTATAGGACACCTGGTGTAATAGTTGTTATTTAATAATTTATGTGAATGGTAACAGTTAACTGTGACAATAGTTATCAATATTTGGTCTGATTCGATCAGGAGCGAATCTGCTACTCTGCTAATCCGAATTATTGGCCTATAAAACCCTATTTGGACCCGAAAGCTGGGCTTCTTCTTTCCTTTTTTTCTGTTTTTATTTTATTTTATTTTATTTTTTATATTTATTGCTTATCAGGCCCATTCGTCGAATCCCCTGGGGTTCGTAAACCGGCCCCAAATAGAATAGAAACTCAGCTCTATACAAAATAACACTGCTCTAGAAAAAAATTGACCTGAAAGTTGCCGGCCTCATTTTAACATGGATGGGGGTTTTCGAGGGTGCTGAATCCGAATCCGTTGTCCGTTTTTATCCGATTGGATTTTTTCGATTTTTCGTTGTTTTCATGGTTTTTGACGTAACGTCGGTAATTAAAACTTTTGAGAGTTCCGGTTCGTCTCATTCGTCGCAGGAGTCTTTTCGAATGGTTGCCCTCGATATTTTTTGGCAGGTGCATTGGAGTCAAGAAAAACAAAAATGTAAGTGAAAAATAAGCAAAAAATCTATTTTCGTTTTTCAATAGGTTTTTGGGGGATTTGGAAGGTTTGGATCCATGTGAAAAAAATTGGGGTCATATTTGGATTCAGCATACAACTTCCTACAAATCTAGCCCCATTATAATTTTTTTGGACGGATTTCGTGATGACGAAGTGTATAAATTTAAAAAAAAAACTGATTAAAAAAAAAAAAAAAACTTCGAAAAATCGAAAAAATTGTCCAACAGGAAAAAACGGACAACGGATTCGGATTCAGCACCCTCGAAAACCCCATCCATGATAAAATGAGCCATGTTGATAGTTTTGAGCTCCTTTTTCTTGCCGATTTGGATTTCTTTTTAAATAATAATTATATTAATATGTGTTATAATCATAACACAGAAAAATAAATTAACCAATTACCCGAGGTGAGATAACAAAGAACAATAATTATTATTTTCTTCGTTATCTCACGTTAGGTAATTGGTTAATTTATTTTTCTGTGTAATGATTGAACGAGGTTAAAAGGCAATCACGAACAGTTGGAGTTTGCGTGGGAGGTTAATGAATGAACACGTCTGCCCTGCCCTGCCCTAACGAATCAATGATGCAGCCCTTACCACACCCTTTTAACTATCTGTTATTGTATAGTATGTTGTGAGTCTCCGCCACTTATCTCTTCTTTTTTTTCTTCACGGGGAAAATGGTCAAAATACGTTGCGGACGTTGTTAAGAAAAGGGTGTATACACGCATACATGCTTTTCGAAAAAAAGGCTGATGGGAGGTAATTCAATTCCATGCACTTAAATGAAGAGGGGGATCTGATCAATTAAATGTGGTACCATGCCTGAACTCCCATAGTAGGAATTATGAGCCAACTTATGCATACTGAGAAACCTGTATTGAATTGAGTTCCTTGGAATATTCAGCTAGCTGTGCATTGCTGGAAAAGAATTCCAACTTGTGCTATTTGTCCTTATAGTTTGTGATGACAAAAAACAACTCATATTAAAAAAAATTTTTGGAAACCACCAGGTTGTGTTCAGCTTATCGTCACTAATAACATCACAAAGGGAAGCCCCTGGTCTCAAGAGGAACGGCTATAGTAATTATACAACAGGGTAGTTCACGATCAGTACCTAATTGGGATTTGCTAAATCGTCGTGTTGGGAACGTGCCTGGAGTGTGAAGTCTTCATTCCAAGCGCGTGACTAAAATTGTACTGCCGCAATAATTGAACCCCTTGGGAATTCCCAAATACATCGGGAATACCCGATGTATTCCCGAATACATCGTGAGAGGTCTATCGTGAAAAGCCTTACAAAACTAACGCTGAAAGATGAACTCAGTCGTCTCTTTTATTAGTTTCAGCATTGTTTATGTGGTTAAAAAAAAAAAAAAATTGCCAGGATTTTGTCGCAACATGAAACAGTAGCCTATTCCTAGATACATTAGTTCGGGTGACATGTTTGCCTCACGTAAATTTACAACCTTTGACGGTTCCACTGTTCACCCTTGCCTTTTGGCATGCTTGCGCAAGTATTGACAGGAAGCAGGTTGTTGTGGGCTGTTTGAACACCTCCCCGGGGGAGGCTCCCCCCCAAATATAATCGAGGAAGAGGCCATGTTTTAGGAAGATCTGGGTCACCTCGCGTTTGGTCCACCCCCCGTTCAAAGGCGCCACCGTCGACCCCTTTCTAGGAGAGTACCGACCCTCCCCTGAAGATCTCTCCTCCCTTAACGATTATTCCAGACCTACAGGCATTGATTGTGCATGTGAACTGAGCAAAATTTGCCCGACCATTCCTCCCATTTTGTGACCTGTTGTTTTTATCCCTTCACGCTGTCAACTCTTCCGTCCCCCGCCGCGGGAACCATTCCAAGGTATTAGCCTTAACGTAGTAATAATTTCGGTGATTTCTGTGTTCCATACTCCCCTGTGGGCTTGTACGTTTCTCAGTGGGGTAGCTCGGGGTTTGTTGTGACCTTGAAAACATCCTTGGAGACTCATGCCTCTTTTATATTTTCCCACGAGATTATCATCGTTATTTACACCACAACCCAAATGACAATCATACTGCTTTTCATGTACCTAGTTAATAACAAACATGTTTGTTTTTCGAAATTTTTTTTCGTGATGTTTTTCGAAATTTCTCCGAAGAGTATTATTCTTGACCTGCGATTGTGTTGTGGTATTTTCATGCTCGTGAATTTCTATACCTTTCAAAATTGTTCTTAGAGGCCTTGAAGTGTAGCAATTTCTAACGGTACGACTAAAAATAAACGGGTGGTGGCACAGCGCACTGTTGAACTTTTGTTCTTCGGGTTGTAAGTTTGATCAATACCAATGATTTTCACTTTTTCTTCCCCCCTCCACTCCTCCAAATATTTCACGCCCATAAAATCTTCAATTTTGGGGTTCACTATGCAAAACCTTCGTCTTCGCCTTAGCTTTTAGGTTATGAAAGACATTCATGTACCTTGGGGGCCTTCGAAACGGCCCGCGTATTAAAGTTGATGGACGATTTCTTCGTTTTTATTCGATGAATTTTGTTTGTGACTGCTCACCGCCTTCTCTCTTTATATTTACCGGAGCTAATTTGGGCTTGCGCTATTTTCAGGGGTTAGCGTTTTGCAAATGCGACTCCCACTCATTCTGACAATTCCCTCGTATTCTCTAGTTGGTGTACCGTTTATCGCCTACATACATTTCGACCCTTAAAGACCTCCCCCTTCCATCGTCCCACGCGTTCTGCAGACAGCCCTGGCAACCCCTGGACAGCCCTGGTAATTCCATTACGGTTCACTTGTTACTCTCTTATGCTCCATGCTGCTGAACCGTTCTTTCCCACTCGCCTCTTGTGTTGTAGCTTCCATTCATAAGCTGGCTGCTTCATTCACCCGTTCCCACCCCTTTCTCTCCGGACTTTCGGTACCCTATTCTAATGTGAAGGTAGGTTTTGAAAAACTCTTTGAATTTGGAGATTTTTTGGAACGACTACCAGTTGAAATTAATTTGATTTTATACATTTTGATTTTGTTATGTCATTACGTCATTATGACGTTAACTCATTGCGTTGAATCCCCTCTTTGTAATCATTGTAAATAACTCACAATAATAATAATTATTATATAATTATTATTCACACTTTGTAATTGATGGAGTTGCATCTTCTGCCGCTTTGATTAAGTTTCATAAATGAGATGTAAAGTAAGGTGGTTTAGGTATCTGGGTTGAATAAATTTTCACTTTTAGCTACAGTTTTGGTTGAGAAAGTTCATTTCCTTCACTTCTACGACGGAATTTTCTTCTCCTTCATTGAGTTTCATTCACAAATTACTACCCCTGCTTACAAATTTTATGATAGCGAGTGAAGGTAGAAACGAGGAAAAGGCTCGGTTATAGCAGAAAACGGATTGGCAGGTTCACTGTGGCTCTCGAGGTCTGGTAACTTTCCGCTGGGGGAACTTCCGAGCCGGAACTTGTAAAGTATTCAGTAGAGCAAATATACCCTTTCGTGTTACCTGTTGAGTTCGAGGCGGAGAGCTCATCTCTTTTGCACCATAAAAAGAAAAAAAAAGGCTGCAATAAAGTTCAAAAATTAAAGTACTTGAAAATTATTATCCCTTGAACACAGGAATCTAAAATTCTCCTTTCAGAGGCAGGAAGGATCCATTGAATGCAACATCTATTTACGTTTGAGAAAATTAAAAATAAGGTTCATCATTGATTTTCCAAGTACCAGGAGAGTGAATGGTAATGGAAACGGCTCATTGCTACTTCGAAGAGGACGTCGTTCTTGTTCTTTGTGGCGACCCATGCGTTTTGGGCATCATGTACCCAGACCTGGTCGCCCTCCGTGAAGCTGGGGTTCTTTGAGTTCTGGTCAAATCGCTCCTTTTGGGCCCTCATTTTGTATTTTGCAAACTCCTCCATCTCCTCCAACTGGAATGCATTGGGATCTGTAACACGTAATTCCTCAGCTGGTTGGCGCACCATGGTTCAGGGCAGATGTAGATCTCTACCGTAGACCAACCATGCTGGAGACATGCCGGTAGGCTAGTAGGAACAAAGGGAGTTTCTCATCCTAGTTCTCCTCGCTGGCATCCCAGAACATCCCCATGGGGAATCCCTGTGCAGGTATTGTCGCACAACCACGCCAACGGAATGGTATGAAGAGGAGTAGTCCCGGTCCAGTCTAAAGCTGCTCAAGTGGCGCCCTTTGCGGAGTCCCAGGACCCGTATAATTCCTATATTTAGCATGTCCTGTACCAGGTGTCTGACGCCATCCCTGGCCAATAGTAGCCCTGATGCAGTTTACCTAACGTCTTCCCAAATCCGATATTATCTCCATCATTCTTGCTGCAGCAGGAGAGAATACCTATGCGCCTTTGGATCTCCGCATTCATGGCTTCGAAGAGTTTGCTGAGATTGCAACCAAAGCTGTCAGGATACTGCGTTGTTTATGGTGGCAAAGAAAAGGGGGAATCTCCTTGATAACCCTATCATTAATTTCGTCATTTTCTCTATTCCTCGACGCCGCAATATCGTTAAAACTTTCCTGCGTCGCAAACTGTTGTTTTACGATGAGGTCCTCTTTTCATCCCACTTTCTCCAATGAGGGTGGGTTGTATGATGAGACCCTGGCTTCCTTCGAAGCTTCTATTATAAAGCCTCAGTGCTACCCGTTTCTTTGTGGATCCTACAGTAGAACTGTTCTCCCCTGTGCGACACTGTTCAACGACATTATCGACTGTTATTGGATGTAAGCGACAGAAAAAATGATGCGTTTGTCTCCATTGGATACTCCTAGCTACGGTTAACCCCCGTTCTAGGTAATAGTTGAGTTTTTTTTCTCTTACTCCAGTTCATTAATGTTTCAACCGATTGTGGTTTTTTTCGCATGCCTTAAAATCAATCGCGCCATCGTGTTGATTCCAGAGTGTCCATCCTGGAATGACGGCGCTCTTCTCGATTAATAACCTCTGTTGTGGCGGTTGGGCAGACGTAAATAGCTCATCATTGTTCGCTTACAATCCTCCTTTCGAGCCTCCACGAGTAACGGGCCAGCTGAAAGCTGCTGATCGATCCTCTGTTCTCATACTCCCCACTCCTGAGTTGATGAGCCAGTCCTCACTTTGGATAATCCTCTGTTATTGATCATGAAGGTACGCGGGAATCCCCGATTAACCTATTCGATTTGACGGAGCTCATCCGAAACAATCCACTGTACTAGTGATCACAATCACTTCGTTGCCAAGGCAACAAAGTCGATGGGGAGCCGATGCCCTCCAACCGCCGTTCTAATATTAAAATTTAAAATGCCTTCTTCTTCTTCTTCTTCTTCTTCTTTGGGTGCCATACCCGTAATCGGGCGTTGGCGACCTCTCGCTACTAACATCTGTTGAGCGTGTTGACCAGCTAATACAGAAGTAGTAGGGACCTACTGCTTAACGCCGGTTCCGAACGGCAAACTTGAGAGGTTTTCCACGGCAGAATACTTTCGGTGGGTTGCCATTGCCTTCCGAAAGGTGATTATCAGTATGAGGAAGATGTCTTGCGGCTGCTGGGATCGAACCAGCAACCTTTGACTCAGTAGTCCAACGCTCAAACCACTGAGCCACTGATAACCACTAAAATGCCTATTATAATATAATTATTATATTTATTTACCTATTATAATATAATTATTATATTTAATACATGTGTATTGTTGAACTCACGTTATATATAACGTTATATATGCATATACATAGACTCGATGTATTGTTCAACTCACGTTAATTTTGTTTATTATTTATTGTACCCTATGCCTGATTGTCAAAGTTTTATTAATAAAAGTGTAATTACACTTTTTGTACAATTCATGTTTCACCTGACGAATATTCTACCACCCCTATATCACCTTCTTCTGAACACTGTTCTTTCATGTTGTTTTTCTCCTCCTTTTAGGTTTTCCATTGTAGGAGAAGAAAATTCACGCTTGGTTGGATTCTCATTTCCTTTTGTTCTAGTGTTCCCCGTCTCGTTTCCGCTCCTTTCTGCCCCAAATGTTCCAATGTGATCACATACCTACTGTTGCGACTTTTTCTTTTGTCGTAGATATCAATCCTGCAAAGAATTCGGCATTATGAAAAATGGGTGATCTTATTATTAGCAATAGCTGTTACCTATCTGTTAGCCATTATTATTAATAATGCTTAAATTGGCATTCATGCGTACGGTAAAAATTTCGAAATATTTACTCAAGCGTGTATAGCACCATTTTAATCTTAAGAAAATGTACCTACTATGCCGATTTGGTGAAAGAATTGAATTCCACCCCTTTTGCGGTAAAAATTAAATTTTCAACATCCGAAAAACAAAATTTTTGGTAGGTGTACATATCATCAATTTCAACGTACATTAATATTTACGAGAGTAAGTTGTGGGTATTGAAGCACGAAATTTTTCAATCTAAATCTGAATGGTATAGTCTTCGGGATTAAAGCATTATCATTCTTCTACGGTTCATCATCACCCCTGTCATCATCAAACAAAATGGGCCTAGAAGAAGGCAACTGTTGACAGGGTTAAGTATCTAGTTCAATTGGTAGCATCATACAGTGCTTCCTTCTAAGTTTTACATGTTTCAATTGAAAGAGGGGAACCTCACTTTTCGGGTATGAAAAGCTTTTTCGGACTCATCATGAATAAAAAATACAATCTATTCCATCTTGGAGTAAATTTAACTAGAACGGTGAGAAGGACATACACTTTCTGAAAATTGATGGTATCCAAGCTCTACAGAAAGAAACTGCAGAAACTGCAGAAATTAGAAAAAAAGGCGCTTGGGCCCTTATACGTATGGCACCCTTCAATATTGGGTAGGTAATGCTGTTTGATTTGTACCAATTAATCGATTTTACGTTATTTTTCTTGCTAGATAGATTTGGTTACGAACATTCTTTACAATTCATTACTTCATGTAAATAGCCCACTGGTTAATTTAACGCTGGTTTAAAGCGTATATATACATATCATATATGATAGCGTTTAATCTCGTGCTCATAAAGATTACAGTTACACCATGCTTTTTTTTTTACGAGCGAGTTCTCTTTCCGAGCACTTTGCTTTGATCTTGTCTGCGCCTCCTCCGAATTCCGCGATCCCATTCCGATTGTAGCTGAATTCCTCCTATCCTAAACTCAATCTCTCATCTGGTACACTCGGTGCGAAATCATTCGGAGCCTCTCCTCCTCCCATACCAGCTGTGATCTCAGCGCTCTGGTTTGATCCTTTCAGCTATTCCCGCTGGTTCCCATTAGGATTCTGCAGTCGTTTGCGATTACCGCCCTAGTTTCACTTTGCCAAATATTTGATCTGGAATATGGTGTTAAACTCAATCAAACTTATCGTAGATCAGCTCTGCGAATCGAGTACCTAGTTCGTTTATCGCTTATAACAAATCGTATTGGATAACTTCTTACCTTTACACATTCCTGCTATGTTGTCAGTGTATTCACTATAATATAGTGAAAGACACACATTTTTGTTTTGGACTGACAACATAGACGTGTAAGTTGGGGCTTACGAGGTGGCGCAGGAGTGAAAACATCGTTCACTTGTCATAAGTGTTCCACGATATGGTTTCGCTACCTACTAAGGAAGATTAATGAGGGATTCAGGGCCCGTATACGTGTTGTCATTTCTGCAGTACCTAAAGGGATGAAGGAGAGCTAGCATGTGTGTGAGGCGGAGGACCTTTTGTCAGTGACGTTGGGGTGGGCGGGGGAATAGCGATATTGTCGATCCCTTTTGTTGCAGAATGACGTGATATTATAATAACACAATACCTATAATAGGTATTGGATGTTTCTATATGTTAATATATGTTAACTTAGTTGATTTGTCGTGTGTTCGTGCAGGATCCGAAGTATTATGTGGTTTTGCTAATACATGTCTGTACAAGAAATTCATTCCACTCAGCGAGATCGTTCAGTTGTCGTCGACTTGGGGCAGCTTTTCAACAGCAGCCAATTTTTGCTTATTATTCTTGGAATAATACACCTATGTAATCGCAACGAAGGTCGAAAATTCTGATCGGCCTCGAAATTTGACATTAAACGTTTCAAGAGCTCTAGATTCAAAAACGCTGTAAATTTTACACAAGGGTTTATTATTCTTTGATATAGGTTACTTGAAAATGAATTCTGTGTCAATAAAAAAAGTTTGGAAAGAAAAATTGTTTCCTATTTTTTTTTTTTTTTTTTTTGCTTCGAAAATATTTGACTTCCTGGGGTTTTTTAAAATCCCATTTGTAGCCCCATGAAAGAAAAAACTCGGACATTTCGGTTTTAGAATGTAGACCTCTTGAAACGGATCGGTACCTAATGTCAAGTTTTGAGGCCGATCTGAATATTCGACCTCCGTCGCGATTACATAGGTTTATTATTCCAAGAATAATACAAAAACCGCTGCAAATTTTACACAAGGGTTTATTATTCTTTGATATAGGTTACTTGTGCAAAAATTTAAATCTGAGTCAATAAACTACATTTTGAAAAAATAATTTTTTTGATTTTTTGAATTTTTTTTCAAAAAATTTTTTTTTCAAATTTTGTTTTGTTTTTTACTTGAAAAATATTTGACCTCCTGGGATCTTTCAAAAATCCCATTTGTAGCCCCATGAAAGCCCTATAGATCGCAACAGTGAAATCGGATCGCTGCGGGACCCCAAAAAATGGATTCTACGTCCAAAAATACTTCGAAAACGACACCTAACTCGATCCCATAGCTAATAGCCTTTAAAAAAATCCTCCCGTAGCCCCTTTTTAGCCCCACAGCGCATCACGGGTTTGGGCGATCGGGCTGAAAACCTTGAGGGCACAACTAGATGGTAAACCGAGTATTTTGTCAAAATTTCAGATTTAAAAAAAAATTGCTACTGCCCAAAACGGCCCGGACGGCGGACGGAAATTTCGGTTTTGGAATCTAGACCACTTGAAACGGATAATGTCAAATTTTGAGGCCGATCGGAGTCGTCGACCTCCGTCGCGAAAACAGGTGTATTATTCCAAGAATAATAAACCAAGATTGAAAAAAGAAACGAATTTGAACAAAAAAATTTTCCAAAATTTATTGACACAGATTTAATTTTCGTACAAGTTACATCAATGAATAATAAACCCTTGTGTAAAATTTGCAGCGTTTTTTAATTATGCTCAATAAATCTTTTCGCATTTTCGCCACTGGCACCAGCTCGTTCATCGAGCACCTGATGCACTATGCCTTCGAACTACATAATATTATTTTCTGTTACCTGTCTAATAATTGTTTCCAAACAAGATTTGAGCAATTTACGTACGAGGAGCAACTAATTCTCCAATCCCGGGATCCCGGGATTGACTCCACAAATTCCGGGATTTCAAAATCGTCCGGGATCCCGGCATTCCA
The DNA here is from genome assembly GCA_955831195.1 of Pilophorus perplexus. Lineage (NCBI taxonomy): Eukaryota > Metazoa > Arthropoda > Insecta > Hemiptera > Miridae > Pilophorus > Pilophorus perplexus. The sequence goes on from OY037010.1 coordinate 24,595,233, forward strand.
AATCGTACGCTGGACCCGGCTCTGTTAAGCTTCTGTAGTTATAATACAACTACAGCGGGCTAATTATAATTTGCATAATTATTAGCTCTTGTGTGAAACAGGGACTTTTTGGGCACCTCCGGGTGCCGTCAGTCCGCAGTTCCCGTCGACTTGTTACTCGAAACTGTTTCCAGAGCTCTCTGATGTCGGGCCCGTCGAGCATGCGCCCAGCTGAGCCGTCGTCGCTCGCCAGTCACCCTTTCGCAGTCGCTTCCTCGCGGTCGTCACTTGATCGTCCCTGCCGGTTGTGGTGTGCGCTTGCATGTTTCGAATTCAAGTTTGTCAATAGCCGGTCGTGGTTTCTCGTATTCCGCCGATCTCGACGAATTTTGTTGCTAGTGTTGCCCTGTTACTATCATTGGATCAAGTTATTGTGTTTTTATCTAGACGACGCTGAGCAGTATTTCTCAGATTTGGTATCAAGTAATCCTACCTGCCACAGAATGGAACCTGTTGAGTACAGGTAACTTGAAATATTTATTAAATTTTCCTGCTTATGAGCGTTTAAATGTTGGACGTGGCTAATGATAGCTTTTATTTGGCTGAACTCCGTCGTATCGATATTTAATCATTTTTTTCATCAAGATTCTTCTGTCATGTCACGACGACCATTTTATTGCCCGACATATTTACTACCCGTAATAATTTTTTAATGACCCGGGATATAGAGGTTGACAAAATAGCACTCAATTGCTCTCGATTTCCCTAACTAAAATCTCTATATAGTTCATAATCATGAATGCCCAAAATCAGTTTAGCATTAACAATACTTTACATACCTATGATTATTCTGCATTGTAAATATTCATCATTAGTAATTCCTCCTCAATCATTGTGATACTGGATCCAGCGTGTACAATTGAAATCTGCAGAAAGTCGAAATACCTACTGATTTAGTTTCTACATCGGCGGCACCTGTAATTCAGTTGTCCTTGCGAGCTAATCGCTATATAAGTTGGCTCCCAAGACACGGTTATCTGTTTGCAATTTTCCAACGACCTCAAAAACCCACGCTGCTACACGGGTTTTCTCCAATGTTTACGGAGTCATCACATTCCCGCGGGGTTTTGTGCCAAGACAACGTCGTTTCTTCCAATGGGAATTTTTTCAGTAGCTCGTAGTATTCAATTTCATCTATGCTGTTGTATTAAAAGAATGCTATGTCCAGAATGTGTACACGCAGAATAAAAAAGCTCCGTGTAGTCACGTGAATACCGCGACTTTTTTTCGATTTTCTGATTTGATTTAGCCCTTTTTGGTCTGTAAAATCGATATCAGCCAATAATTATTTAATGAGGCTAATGTTTTCGTATGGACTACCTGAATACAAATCATTAATATGTGAGACGCTCGCCATGGTGAAATTCTGCATTGGTAAAAATGCCCAACTCCAACTTCCCGCCCCACTGCTCTCCACCAGACAGCTCGAAAGGTCAAAACCAGTTTGGTTCTTTGTTAATATCTTTGGAATCGAATAAATTATCTATCTTTGGATAGATTATATCATATATAATAAACGGTTACCGCTTAATATGATCACGTATAATGTGATCAACCGCCTAATGTGATCAAAATCACGATCCCCAATCCATTTCCTATTAATCCTACGTTAAAATGACTGGGTATTGTAATCACGAATGTTGCGTAATGTTATCAACGGAGATAGTCGAGAGAATCTGATGTTTTTTCAGCTTGTTTTACCCGAATTCTGTTTACATATCTTCTTTCGGTCAACGTACACAAATGCCTTTATCTTAAGTTAACGTCATGGAAGTCATGCATATGATGCTGAATTCTGTGAAAAAGTAACCCCCTCACTATCCGCAACTGTTTCCGAAAGGCTGGGTCCATCTTGGATGAGGATGAAATGACTGCAGACGCTGATGAACCCGACGACCCCACCATTGCACAATGGGTGGACATTGATGCTCACCTTCTTACGAACGGTGTGCTTTCTGACGCTGAAATTGTCCAGGAGCTTTCAGCACCAAACACCTTGGAAAGCGATGAAGAACAAGTCGAAGAGGAAACGCCCAAACTTCAAACGTCCAGTGAAATATCGGCCGCCCTTGAAACCATCGAAAGAGCTCTTCAAGAATTAGGGGATGAGGAGAGTTTCCGGAGTTTTTATAAAATCAACCACAAACTGACCATTGCAAGCCAATGTAACTAAACTCTTCAAACCAAATTAACAGACTTTTTTGCATGAAAAGTGTTCGCGATCTTCGTGAAATTGACGTGACGACACTGTGCATCCGGTTGTATTCATATTTATGTATGTACAATTAAATTTTCATACGTCGGCAAACTTGTGTTATATGTATTGAGATAACCCGCGTAATATGATCAAAACTGGAATCCCCCAACTTGATCACATTAAGTTGAGCCAGGTTTTGGATCAAAAATTCGATTTTTTATTTTTATTTTTTATTATTTTTCTACACAATCTGCTGGTCATTTTGAAAAAAAAAAAATTAAATTGAACCACGGGAAGTCCCTCAAATTGAGTTCGTAAGTTGCTCACCTCCGCTCCGGTCAGTGTTCGCCAGCGCCGTAACATGATCCGCCTTCGGCTTGCTCCCATTGGTCTTCCAGCCTTTTCCTTACACTTTACGTCGACTACCTCACCAAGTTTCTTGAAAAAGTCCACAATATTCACGATGTCGTTTCTAGCTTTACTAGAAAAATCGTCGTAAGCCTCCAAGTTCTCAATGAGCTTCTTTCCCGATGTCGACGATGTAGACGATCCTGATGATCCCGAAGACGTCGACATCCTGTCTCAATCCCTGGGGTTTCACATTTTTCACGGCCCATTCTATTGGGAGGTGTAATATTTCTCTTGCGGAAAAAAGACCCTTTCCGAGGCATTTGGAAGAGAAACAACGGAAGAAACAACGGAAACAACGCAGAATACAACTTCTGAAGTTGAACTTCAAAACAAAAACGGCTGGTGACACTGTACTATATCAGATAATACAAACACTAACTTATCGGACAGATAACTAATAAATGAAACTTCACAACAACAGCATTCATCAGCTTATTCAGGGTGTTTTTAGGTGCCAAAATCAACTCCATGAAGGACATAACGAGCGGCGAAGGCATGCCGTAGGCTACCCTTTCGGAAAAATCGCTCTCCTGTAAACTTTCATTTTCTCCTGTTTGGGATTTTTTATCTCCTGAACCGTTTGTCGTACATGGCTGAAATTTTTACACAACGTTCGTAGAGGCAATACAACGAATCCTGCAGGACGATTTTTCGATAAACCCATTTTTAAAATTTGTGGAAATTTTTGAAGCTTGAAAAAGTCGGGCCTTTTGCGGGGGTAGGTTCGAACTCATGTCAAAAATAGGCAAATCGTATTTTTTTTAAACCATCCGGTGGGATTACTTGGCATATAGTGTAGAATACGTGGTATAAATTTCAGTCCATTTGAATGACTTGAAGGGGGGGTATTGTTGTCCCAAAGGAAAAAAAGGAAATTTTTGTGTTCTGATTTTTCTTATTTTTTTTACTGGAGCAATCATTATGAAATTTTTATAGTATGGTCTTCATAACCCTAGAAACGTGTCACAAAAATTTGAAATCAATAGGATGAATAGGTCAGCTGCTGCAACAAGTGGAAGTCGCAACCGTCTGACCGGGCGGCGCGCCTGGCTCAACCCCCCCCCCCCCCCCCCGGTACCCACTACATTTCAGCTGAAAAATCCATTAAACCGATCGACCAGACGCGTTTTTCATTTTTCTAATTTCCGCCACCTTTTAGCGTCATCGGCCCTGCGTCGCTTCGTTCTGTTTATATTATCATGTAGTTTTAAAACGGGGAATAATGATAGTGCAAGCTCGGCACCTCTCTCTTGCTGTCCTCTTTCTCTTATCTCATCGCTAATAGGTCTCCAATCGGATTCGCATGGTTATCTCAACATTATGAATTTTGCCCGGGGTCAAGGCCGAACAATCACGTAGCTGTCGAGCCAATTCGTCACGCAACTTACATACTTACATTCAAACGGAAGGCGAAGCAGTTTGGCGGGACTGCAGTGCGGCGTTGACCACACTATTCGTTGTGTAAATTAAGAAAACCGCAAGCCACTTGTTTAGTGACGGAACCGTGCGATGAAAACTCTCTAGTTACCTTATATTTGCAATATAAGGGCAATAATTGCAAAATTATTTTTCATTGAGCCAACACTTGTTACAAAGCATGTTTGGTTTAAAGCACTTGGTTTAAAGCATGTGCCTACAGTAGGCACATGCTTTAAACCCCCATAGGGGTTAAATATATTTTCTATTCTGGGGTTTGATAATAATAATGATTCTCTTTTAATGTTGTATCTCACGGAAGAATTAATTATCCTTCATGGATGTATCTATTAATTTTGTGTCTATTCCTTACGCTCTTGATTATTCAGATAATTAATATATAATATTTCTATGCTTTCGTTTCTTTTAATCAACTCTATTTACCAGGCCTTACTCCAGAAATTACATAATTGAATATCTGGGGTAAGGCCTGGTAAATTCATACACTACTTTTGATTAAATTATCCGCTTTGGATTATACAATTTATAAATAGTGGAATTTCTTATCTGATCGGAGTGGAGCTCGTAGTGAGTTTGAAGGTTTAATGGTTAGTGTGCGATCAACAAACAAGTTTGATAAAAAAAAAAAAAAAAAAACTACCATTGACACGAGTAGAACATGTGTTACTTGTTTCATTATCTTCTTCTGAATAATCTTTTACAGTAGATGACGTTGATGTCAATATAAGGCAACACGGGACCTTGCAATTTTCAAGTTGTGTTTGCCTTCATCAAACAAGACTTCAGGTCCCAGCAAGTTTTGTCCCTCACACCCCTCATGCAACTGGCTGGCTACCGAGCTTTGCCATTGCCCTCGAGACGAATCACAATGAAATAATTTCAATTATTGGTCATCTCGACTAGACCACTACGCAATATTCAAAACTGATTTGAGTTCGATACTCTGGTCAGATTGTCACTATGAAGGGCCCCTCTCTCGTTTATCCCTGTAAATGTATATTAATCCGTCTTGGGATTAATAGTATTGATCCATGACTTATCCCAGATTTGCAAAAGTTGGGAAATTGGGTTTGAAAGCAAGCGTGAGCGAGATTTATAAAGTTGAAAAGGAAGTTCGATTCAAGACAGCGGAAAACTTTTAAACACTACATGTACGAACTCCTCGTTTGAAATAGGTAGGTAAATGAAGTTTGAGAATTCAATTCCAACTTTTGTCGGAATTGTGAGGGAAGGAGTCACAAGAATCTCACAAGAAGTGAATGCAACTTACTAACGCATATATTTCTAATTCTGTCTACCTTCTTGCGTTTTCCACGGACGTTCCTGAAACCGCACATTTTAACGCATACCGGCGATATAACGTACTGCGTTCGATATGACGGAGCTCATGTGATTGAGCCCATAACATAACAATATGTCATATTTGTCGGCGCTTGAAAGTTTTTGATCAGAAGTGATTGGAAGTAGTCCTACGCATAAAATGGGAAGTTTGGAGACGAAAATCAAAATGTCCTTGAGACGGTGTGGCGTGAAGACAATTCACCCATCTGTAGAATGATTGATAACGAGACGAGGCGGCACAATAGCTGAGATATTGATCCCAATAGACCACCTTATTGAAGATCAAATTTCACTATTGTCGCCCTAGTCGCGTGAGTGGATTTTCCATGAAATCTTCGGAGTACTCTATTGTTATTGATATACAATACCAATTATTGGTACAGTAATTTTAATAGTCGTTTAATATATTGTTAATAATCTGACGATGGCATTGGTTGAGGAACTGTCTTTAGCAAACCTTAAAAACAAAGCAGAAGTAAGGTACTCAGTGCTATATATATTGTCCCACCTTATCGTTTCTTGGAACTTGACGGAGTTGGTGTTTTGAGTTAATCTTTTCTTTGAGGTTTGGCAATGAATAAATTTCAAGTTTTAATCCCTTCGTGGAAGTTTTTGCGGCATCCGTTCGCTCCCAGTTGATCTAAGCCCGCCTGCATTATTTATGTGGTAGGCCCAGCCAATCTCAATTCTTTGTCAACTTCTTTGCATTTCATTACGTCTTCCAAGAAATCGTCATTACATCATTACTACTCATCACAATATGGCATATTGTTTCATTTTGATTCGATTATCACTTGAGTGTTCCTCACCGGTCCTGCTTCTAAACTTACACGCCAAAATTTTAATATCTACGAGAGAGATTACGTAAATAATTCTTCTTGTGTAATAAAGTTGGGGAAATTGATTTTAATCACATTGTGCGCTCTCCTCGTAATATTGTTTACTTCAGCGATGTAACATGGGCGTTTGTATAGGTATGCTAATTAACATTGAGGTATGCAAATTAACAAAAAAGTTCTCTTCGATTCGTTCCTTGCACTTGTTGAGGAAGGACGTTGTGACTCGGTTTGAGCTTATGCCTGATTAATGCCTCATTAACTTATGCCTCATAATTAGTTAGGTAACCAATCAGCATTAAGAGAAAGGGCGATTTCTCGAAGGTCGTCTGCTTTTGCTGCTAATCTCTTCGTCAGTTACTGGAAAAACGTTTTTAAACGGCGGACTGAATCTCTCTCCCCCCCCCCTTCTTTGGTAAAAAAGAACATATCAGAGGTTATATCTGCTCTCTGTTACTCTGTGGGTTATTTCGTCACTTAAGTTCTAACCCACGGGCGATGATTGTGGGCAAAACTTTTGTACCCGCACTAAGACTCATTAAAGATTTTTGGCGATAACGATAATTTGGTGATAACATGAAGTGTAGGTGAGGTGATCTCTCCTTTCTTGCCCTGGGGAAAATCCCGCAATGTGGATCAATAGCATGAATATGATTAAATCATTTTATTGTTTTTATTAAAGCGTTATGTATTTACTATTATTTCTAGTGATTTGTCTCACTGAAAGAAAAAATACTCCGAAATCTCAGTGAAAATCGCTGCAAATTTTACACAAGGGTTTATTATTCTTTGATATACGTTACTTGTGCAGAAATTTAATTCTGTCAATGAATTCGGATTTTTATCTCAAAAAATTTTTTTTTTGGATTTTGGTTTATTATTCTTGGAATAATACACCTATGTTTTCGCGACGGGGGTCGACGACTCCGATCGGCTTCAAAATTTGACATTATCCGTTTCAAGTGGTCTAGATTCCAAAACCGAAATGTCCGTCCACCGTCCGCCGTCCAGGCCGTTTTTGGCAGTAGTAATTTTTATTTAAATCTGAAATTTTGACAAAATACTCGGTTTACCTTCTAGTTGTGCCCGCAAGGTTTTCAGCCCGATCGCCCAAACCCGTGGGGCGCTATGGAGCTACAGAAGGGGGTTTTCGAAGGCTTTCGGCTATGGGATCGAGTCAGGTGTCGTTTTCGAAGTATTTTTGGGGGTCCCGCAGCGATCCGATTTCACTGTTGCGATCTATAGGGCTTTAATGGGGCTACAAATGGGATTTTTGAAAGATCCCAGGAGATCAAATATTTTTCAAGTAAAAAAAAAAACAAAATTTGAAAAAAACATTTTTTGAAAAAAAAATTTAAAAAAAATAAAAATCTTTTTTGAAAAAAAAACTTTTTTTAAAATTTTTTTAAAATTTTTTTCATTAACAGAATTAAATTTCTGCACAAGTAACCTATATCAAAGAATAATAAACCCTTGTGTAAAATTTGCCGCGTTTTTTGTTCAAAAATGTGTTTTTTCAAAAATTCTGTATTTTTTTACTCGAAAAATATTTAACATCCTTCAAAAATCCCATTTTTAGCCCCATGAAAGCCCTATAGATCGCCCCAGTGAAATCGGATCGTTCCGGGACCCCAAAAAATGGATTCTACGTCCAAAAATACTTCGAAAACGACACCTAACTCGATCCCATAGTTAAAAGCTATCAAAAAACTCCTCCCGTAGCCCCATTATAGCCCCATAGCGCCCCACGGGTTTGGGCGATCGGACTGAAAACCTTGCGGGCACAACTAGATGGTAAACCAAGTATTTTGTCAAAATTTCAGATTTTAGAAAAAATTCCTACTGCCCAAAACGGCCTGGACGGCGGACGGCGTACGGCGGACGGACATTTCGGATTTTGAATGACCTCTTGAAACGGATAATGTCAAATTTTGAGCCCGATTGAGTCGTCGACCCCCGTCGCGGAAACATAGGTGTATTATTCCAAGAATAATAAACCAAAATTGACAGTTTGCCTAGGCAATCTGTCAAATTGTCTATTTTCTTCACACGAGCAATGTACAAATTTCACATTTTGCCTAGGCAATCTGTCATATTGTCTATTTTCTTCCCACGAGCCAACTACAAATTTGACAGTTTGCCTAGGCAATCTGTCAAATCATCTATTTTCTTCTCACTAGCAATCTACAAATTTGACAGTTTGCCTAGGCAATCTGTCAAATTGTCTATTTTATTCTCACGAGCAAACTATAAATTTGACAGCTTGCGTGCCATGGGTTTGAACCAATTGGTTTGAATGGGTTTTGAATTGGTTTGAATGGGTTGGGATCCTCCACAGGACATCAAACCCAATTCAACCCATGGTACAACTAGATGGTAAACCAAGTATTTTGTCAAAATTTCAGATTTAAAAAAAAGTCCTACTGCCCAAAACGGCCTGGACGGCGGACGGCATACGGCGGACGGACATTTCGGATTTTGAATGTAGACCTCTTGAAACGGATAATGTCAAATTTTGAGCCCGATCGGAGTCGTCGACCCCCGTCGCGAAAACATAGGTGTATTATTCCAAGAATAATAATCCAAAAGTTTGATAATCGTAGCACCATCCAGATTATCTAATTAATTGAACCCTACGGAGATAGATTAAAAACCATCGATCATTTGATCTATGGTTACGTAGATTACGTTTGATCTATGGTTACGTAGGTTACGTTTGATCTAAAGTAATCTATTATTACGATTAGTACCTAATCGCCACCCTTCTCCATTTTTCTCGGAAGCCCAAACCCACTGCATTTTTTGCCCGGAATCGTTGCCTTTTTGGAAGGTTTGTTTAAAATCAATGCCCCCGCCAGTAACACCCCGATGGTTTGGGTAAGAAATGATTTTCCCCGATGATTTTTCTCAAACCTACTGGGGGAAAAACTCGTGGCATTTTGCTTAGTACTCAGTTCATGTCAACAGTAAAATAACATGGTTGATTTCTGCATGAAGGTCGTTCGAGCTAATTAGCGATTAACAACAAAGATCCTTTTCACGTGTTGGGTTTGTGTCGCTCAAACATGTCCTTCCGACTGATCCAACCAAAAACGATCTTCGAAGTACCTATGCGGATTGCTGAATCATGAATGATCAGATTCTGTTATTCATGCGGCCTCGGTGCTTCCAGCGTGGACATTTGAAACGTTTGTTGTCTGTATTAACTTCGAACTAGCTATTTTCTTACTTGAACATCAGAGAATTCGTGCTCTTCATGTGAACACTACTAAGGTGTTTTATTTAGAACTGTGGCAACTCAGTAGGATTGCACTGAGCCGATGTCATTTATAACCTCCTTTGATGACCTGTTTAAGAGCGCAAATGGCTTTTAAAGTGATGTCACTGTTCGTACACTCATAGGATTATTTCCGCCATAGCAACATCGGCTGGGTGGAAAGTGAAGGAAGTTGAATTTACCACGTGTTGATATTATATGTTCAGTTCTGCTATGTTGTACTAACAATGACGACATAAAGGCACAGAAACATTGTTACTATTTCTATATTTCAACATAATATGGATATTATCCCACTGCTGGAACCCAGTCCCTGTATTATTCTTTGGTGGTACTCTGGCTGTTTGCTCTTGGTCTCCGTATATCACCAAATGATAAGCTGCTCCACTTTGAGATGCTCCCTCTCATTTACTGATATCACAGGGATTCAGCGGGGTTTTAATTTAAATCAACTTGTTTTGCTTAGTGGCCTCAAAACCCTTCGTGCTCGAGATGCCTTCTGATGTTCATAATAGAACTTTGAGAGATCAGGTGATGCCGATCGAAACTTTGTAGGCAGTAGATGTAGAGCAGTGGTTCTCAACATATTTTACCTAACCTAAAATACCGCGCATCCCTTGATACGCCCTCTATCACGGGAAGAATGGATTCCAGATGCAGAGGCGTAAGCGGGGGAGGGGCCCGGGGGGGGGGAGGCTAGGCTGTGTAAATGTTGTAAATTAAGAGGGGGAAAAGTGAACTACAACACTTGATTTTGTAAGAATATTATGTATTATTACTCAAGTTAAAGCTGTGTAATATTATTTACAATACATTATGCATTATTCTTGGAGTACACCTTTGTAATCGCGACGGAGGTCGGCGACTCCGATCGGCCTCAAAATTTGACATTATCCGTTTCAAGAGGTCTAGATTCCAAAACCGAAATGTCCGTCCGCCGTCCGGGCCGTTTTGGGCGGTAGGAATTTTATAATAATCTGCAATTTTTACAAAATACTTGGTTTATCATCTACTTGTGCCCGCGAGGTTTTCAGCCCGATCGCCCAAACCCGTGGGGCGCTATGTGGCTAAAATGGGGCTACGGGAGGGGTTGCTTGAAGGGTTTTGGCTATGGGATCGAGTTAGTTGTCGTTTTCGATGTATTTTTGAATCAGATTTGATTTCACTGTGGGGATCTATATGGCTTTCATGGGGCTACAATTGGGATTTTTGAAGGATCCCAGGAGATAAAATATTTTCCGAGTAAAAAAGAAAAAGAAGAAAAAAGGTATTAAAAACAAACATTTTTTTCTTTCCAAAACTTGTTTTCATTGACGCAGAATTAATTTCGCACAAGTGACCTTTATCAAAGAATAATATTCTTTAATAAGATAATAAGATATTATCTTCCAAGCATACGGCTGGATAATTAAAATTGTTGGCTGTTGAATCGGAATCCAAGTCAACATGTCGATCATATCTGTTACTACGACCCTCAATTAGGCCTCAGCGATACGAAACCCCCAACCGTTTCAACCCCCTCGTTAGGGGTCGACGATGCAGAATGAATGAGCATTTTGATAACTCTTTCGGATCGTGTACGACGAGCGTAAGGGAGTTATCATTGGTGAACTAGGGTACTTTTATTATAATAAACCCTTGTGTAAAATTTGCAGCGTTTTTAATTTTAATTTAACTACCTTAGCATTGGAAACTGTCTGAACTCTGCCAGCTGGCCGCCCCCTGGTACCTCTGCACCCTTATAGGGCGTTATCGCCCCCCGTTGAGAACCACTGATGTAGAATGTCGCTCATTCGAATGGGAATTTGGGTTCCATGTTTCTCGCCTAATCCCTTTGAGAGTTCGAGCGTTCAGAAATGAATAAAACTTTTGAGAGAAATCAACCGTTTGGAAATGACACAATTGGTCACAGGCCAAGCCTCCTGTCTATATTTTCTTAACTATACTATGATACCGTTATGCCGTTAATCCGTTGTGTTTAACATCATCTGAAATGATTCGATGAAAAATTCACTGTGGATTCGGACCTTCAGAGCTAGTTCTAACTGGCACATGGTCGGCACCCTTCCAAGCACGCGAGGTTGATCTGTTAATAAGAGGGTTCTGCACAACCTCAACCGGCACTTGCAAAGCATCCACCTCACGTAATCCCGAAGCAGGACATTTATCAGTAAACTTATTATCCCTAAAACCTGCTCTATTTATGAACGATCTCAGATGAGAACACTAAGCAGGCGTTGAGGCGAACAATGTATTGTTATATAACCCGTTTCAGCCGGGTATTTTGACGTGAGGTTGTATGTTTGTTTTCAGGAACTCGCTCGCAGAAATAGTAGACGCAAAGTTGGGCAGGTAACCTTATAGTTGAGGATACGAGATTACATGGTCGGTCAGTGGGCTGGGGGAAACTCTGGTTTCTGAGTAGTTACTGTCACGTTACAAAAGTCTTCTTCCTGTCACGCGACCGGCCACTGAGTTCCTTTCGTGCTATCGATTTTATCATTGCGGCTGTCAGGGATCACTTTACTTATCTTAATAACTTGTAGCGCTAGTTTAATTTTACATATCCTGGTAGATATGCACAACGAACAAGATGCGCACTAATCATTAAGAAATACAAATAGGTATGATACTGCAGTACACTGTACGGGCAGAGGGAATTTGTTTTGGTGCTCTCAGTGTTTGTTGACAAAGCTCTCATACGTAACTGAGAATGAAGCTACTTAAGCTCCAACCTAATTTCAGGTATGAAACCCAACTCACTTCCATTAAGGTGCACCGTTGGATTTGTTTTCGTCCAGATTTAGACGCTACACCGTTCCTAATTACATTGCGGAATTACTTCTCGGTATGTACTAAGAGTTCTGGCACAACTAATTTATGTTCACTATTGTGTTGGAGATTTCCACCTGCTTCGTTCGATGAACTTCTTCATTATTTAACATGGATATGTTTTTGGGCTGGGGGTCATTCTAAAATTTGTGTAACGACACCAAAATTTGAGACGACCCACTGCTTCTTTAAATCATAGCTACATATCGGTAAACAAAATCATTGCTAGGTTAAACATCACACTATGGAGTTGGTGATATTTACCAAAGACATGATCCATGATCTGATGTTTTTCCCTGAAGGGGAAAAATTTAGTTTTTTTGTAAGAGATGTAGTCTTTGAGGGAATATGTCATATTCCCTCAAAATACATCATTGATGTATTTTCCTCAACCTTTCGGATTTCACGGTATTCCTATCCGGCACAAAAGGGGCTTGCGCTCCTCGAGCTCTTTTAGCATCCACTCGGGGAAAAGGGAAATGTCAAGCGAGAAATGGTTCCGAGGCGGGAAGGCCTCTCTAACTCTAAGCGGCTTCCCGTGGGCGGCTGTAATATCGATCCAAGTTCTGAGTTTCTCCCTCAGTTTTTTCTCTCTCGCCTCCCTCTCTAATTCCAACTCCTCATCTTCCCCGCCATCTACCTCTTTCTCGCCTCGCTTATATTCAATCTACGTACAACTCTTTTATAAAATTGGTTTTAAATTTGAATCTTCGCAAGGTATTACATGTTATCATTTTATTGAAGCTTGGGAAGGTATTACATGTCAACGTCGACTTTAACTCGCGCATACTCCAATCCGATCCACACATAATATGTGTGATATCAGTTATCTGATGGCAACGCAACTGGCCCTGCTCTGTTGATTTCACGAGGCATTTTTCACTGTCATACACACACTGTCGTACTATGTGATAGTCCTGATTTTTTCGTGCTCTTCAAAACATATCAAAAACGTATGGAAACTGAATTGCAACATGTGTACGTAAGATCAGTTAGTGTGGCGAAATTCCTGGGAATCTATTTTTGGGAACTACGCGGTGCGGGAAAGCGGTGTTGGTTCCTGCTCCATTGTGAAAACCTAACCGGTTAACCCTCTAAAATCTACTTTACCTTTTTTTACTACTTCGAAATCCCTATAAATAGTAAATTTCCTAAACCGAGTATTATGTATTTCGTAATTTTAATTGCCGCCGATAATATTCATTGTTTTTCTGTTAATCCTAAAAAGCGAACGGTACTTACCTACGGCTTATTGTTAGGTAACCCATGATTTTACCAATATATCACTTGGCAACCACGTCACAACCTACAGGTTTACTTTTTCAAATGAGTGCCGGTATTTTGAGAATTCATCGGTTCGCAATGTCGAAGAAATGTAAGCAGCTAGATTTCGGCGACGTGTTGTATATTTTCACCGTTCAAACCACAATGGCCGTAGAAGAACTGCTACATCTGCCTCCGCCTGACTGTTAACAAACTCAAGTTGACTTAAGTCATTCTACAGACATTTTTTACGGTTTACATTTTAGGCCTCCATGTAGTTTTGAACTCTTCTGTACCCGTCGAGCTAGAATCGCCAGTGTAAATGCTCATGAAGGAGTAGCAATAGGTCGAGACCTCGTAGAATATACCTAATTACGACCTTATCCGACTTGACGACATCTATGTATGATCCCAGGTATGCTCGAACCGATGAGAAACAAAAACAGCGGCACTGAGCCCGTTTAAGTCAATTTTAATCACAGCTCGAGCGTTTCGTAATAACCCGGATGGGTTCAACTCTTGCGATGAAGTCATTGTCACACCGATAAGCACCTGTACATCCACCATTCCGAAGAGTGCTGGTTTCCATTTATAAATCTTCATGTTACGTCCTTCGGGTGTAATCCCCTGTTCCGAACAGCGCCATATGTCAAACGTTATCTACTATCAATTGAAAAGAACTTATTTTTAAATAATTTCACTTAACGTAACGGCCACTGCTCCCGAAATGGGGTGTCGCGATCGTGATTAGTGACAGCGGTGGCGCACAAGGACGCTCTCAGCTAGGGATTGCAATCCCGAACGTATTTCTGAATCCCGGGATCCCGGGATTTTTCAGGGGCAATCCCGGGATCCCGGGATTAATCCCGGGATTGATGATTTTTGTTTGAACGTGAAAAAATTGATTAAAAACGACGAAAAACTTGTTTATTTACAATAATTGTAAATTATATAAAATATTACTTCTCTCATCAAGGAAAAATTTCACGTATGTACTCAAAAAATGTGCTTTTAGAAATCATAATGTTGGATCTTAGAAAGCATTCAAAGTTGGATCAGCCAATTTGCTTCTTAGCTTTGTCGAAAATAGTCCTGCTACTCAAAAGACCCTCTCACCTTCTACGGAGGTCAGTGGGATAGTCCTACGTGTTCTGGTTGTGCTTAAATTGAAGCTGAATCACTGCTCTACAATTTCATTCCTCATAACTTTCCTCGTGGGATGAATATTATAGCCGATATTCCGTACTGAAGAAGGATAAAACCACGATTTCTAATATTTGGGGGAAAATGGTCAATGTTTGAAAAGGGTTAATCTCGGGGCCCATTGGTCCTAGAAAGCTGCCGTTGCGCTCAAATGGTAGCAAATCTTGTCTTCTTGAAAATAGTATACAGTGACTTTTTCATTAGGGCGCACATTTTTGAAGTTGAAAGCCAAGAACTGAAAAAAAAAAAAATCCGATTTCGCGGGTTTTTGAGCATCCAGCATTTAGCACAAGGGTTTCGAAGCTGGTACCGTCCCTGACAACATTTAAAAAAAATTAGAACGTGTCTATTTTTCCGTTCTAAGGACCCCTTTTTTTTGTCCGCTGACCGGCCTAACAGGAGATATTAAATATCCACAAATTTTGTATACTAAATCCAAATGGTGGTCTCGGCTGCCTCCATTTTTGAACAGGCTCGTTTCTTTTTTAATTGAGGTCGATAAATCTTTTCGTATTTTCGGCACCGGCACCGGCTGGTTCATAGAATTCCGAATCCTTTCTTCAGGGGACTTCACAGTTTTCATCTTAGAGCACTTTCACTTAGCCTTCGAATTATTGTCCGTAATTAAAAGATTTTTCCCGACAAGACTTGAGCAATTTACGTACGAGGTGCAATTAATTCTCGAACCCCGGGATCCCGGGATTGACTCCACGAATCCCGGGATTTCAAATTGGCAAAAATCGACCGGGATCCCGGGATTTCGGGATCCCGGGATCCCGGGATTGCAATCCCTACTCTCAGCAAGGAAATTGACTGCTTGAAATGGAATTTCGGACGTGGAAAAATGAAGTTACTCGTATGTTTGCGCTAGGCCAGTTCATTAGCGGTTTGAAGGATAACGAGCTGGTAACGCGGGCTGTGGAAGAGGCCTGTAGAGGATTCGTCGTAGCTTTGTTCCACATAATAATATTATTCATATCATATTATGATATGAATAATTATGAAAAGTAACGATCATTGATCTCGTACTGAAGCATCGCGATTGTAACATTATTAAATAATAAAATTTATTATACATTTAATGTATCATTCTACATATCTTTTTTGGTCGTCGATATGTATGTGCAGCCCAGGGTAGATTTTAACCCGCACATCTTGTGTGTTGTGCGGGTGTGTGCCTACTCGAACCCCTGAAAGCTAAGTTGTCATAATATATTTTGGACTTCATAATAATAATATTAGTCTGAATTATTAAGGTAATATTATTAATATTAAGGTAAGTTTGGGCAAGTGCTTGGTATGCTTAAGTTCAACTTCAACCAAACCTTAAAAATCAACCTTTGACGTTACGTCTATTTTTATTTTGCCTTGGATACCTCTGAATCCCTTGTTTTCTATGTAAGATTGTTTATTGGAAGCCTTGTCAATTACGAGCATTGTGACCGAAACTTCTGTCCAAGTCTGACTTACGCACTTGCCCCATCAAAGTGTGAACGTGTGGGCTAAGTGCGTAACTGGCCTGTTCCATCTTTGGAACGCTTATTTTGGGATAGTGGGGGCAAGTGCAAAAAAAGGGGATTTCTCAATGATCCTTTAGTGATTTGAAAATTTAAAATTCAAACTAATCAGACGGACACTGAGATCATCAAGGTAGTTCCTGGACAATGGGGGCAACAATTGAAAACATCAATAAACACCAATAAACTTTATTAAATCTGTTCTAAATATTAATAAGTTAAATTCAGACTTACATGAGGTATCATTCTCAAACTTGCTAATCACCTCGCACCTTTTAGAAAACCAATGAGGTAAGTGCATGGTAGGCTCCAACTCACTGACAAAAAAAAAGATAACACTGAATTTCAATTATAGGAATGAAGTACAATAATTGTATTACTGAACTTATAAACAAACTTTGAAACAGCTGATCTGAAGGAGGGATCACGATGAAAACTGAGCACTGAACTTGGCAGCTGAGTGAAATGGCACAATGTGACTTCATGGCCTTCCAGCGAGGTTACCAAAAGGGTGGGGGGGGGGGGGGGGGGGGGAATTGCCTTGACACCATCTTATGGATAAGACTTATCCACCAAGACTTATACACTTAGTGATGTCAGGAATATACCTACTATCAAACGACTAGATGGCAACCAGCGGAAATTGTTTTAAGGAGCATTTTTACATCACACTACGAACTTGCTCCGTTTTTTTTTTGTTTTTTTTTTCACTTTCCCCCCACCTCAAATTACTTCTTCTTCTTCTTTGCGTGCTATATCCGCGAACGGGCGTTGGCACCTCTCGCTACTACGAATTTTTGTTGAGCGTGTGAACAGTTATTACAGAAGTAGTAAGGACCTACTGTTCAACGCCGGCTCCGAACAGCAAAATTTGCATTTAATGTGAGAGGCTTTCCTGGGCAAGATACTCTCTGTGGATTTTCATTTCCTTCCGAAAGGTGATTTTCACTATAAAGAAAATGTCTAGCGGCTGTTGGGATCGAACCAGCAACCTTTGACTCCAGCAGTCCAAAGCTCAAACCACTGAGCCACTGATAACCACAATGTCAGTAGCCACTACTTCATATTATTACTTATGAAATTCAATTATTAAAGCTTCGTCGGATAGTAAATATTTTAAAGCATTAAAAGTAAATATTGATCCTAATTTCTTTTTTATATCTCAACCCACGAGAGACATAACAGGGTCGGAGGCCATATTGTTTTTCCACCAAGAACTTCATCAACTCTTCTGCCTCAGAAGGTATGAGAGAGATTAATTTTGGCAAAGAAGACAATCCTGTCTAGTAAACAGGGTTCGCAAAAAAAAAGCGAGAGAAAATTTTGACGGTGACAAGGGTGAACATTTATCATAATCCTTCATTCTAACTGAAGTGGTTGGCCGAAAAACAGGGTCGCTTGAGGTAGTTTTATTTTGCTGGTTTGGCCCAAATTAGTCAGATGAAATTTCATACACTGTCAGCTGATGAATTTTTTATTTCAATTTGCGCAGAAAATGAGTTTGTGAAGGCTGTAAGTGTAACGCACATAAGCGGCCCTATATAAAGGGCCAAAAAAGTTGTCTGCTCAAGTACTTGCCAAATAGATGGAGTTGATTAGCCTTTACTGAAGTCTAAACTGATCCTAATGAGTCCTAATCCTAAATTTCATTTTGACAACATGTAAACTCGTAAATGACGTTCCAGCTTCGATTTTTTATTGATAAAATAACCCTTAAACCGATTTTATTGTTGATGATTTTCAACAATTTGTATATGTTGACTGTATTCAACCTACGCCCGTGAATTCGTTAGGTTTTCTCATTCCGCTCTATCGGTTGCTTTCTGGTCGCAATTATCTTTCAAGGTCGGCTGTCGATTCCATTGTCCAGTAAGTTCGGCCTTGTTCAATTAGCTGTTTTCGTCGCCAGCTCGTGTATTTTTGTTCTCTCAGTCGATGGTCTGTACCAAAGAACTCGATTCGACCAAGTTTCAATCAAACCATTCGCCGATATACCCTTTGACTGATATTAATTAAACGAGTTTTGCCAAAATGGTTCTATCGAAAAAATCCTTTTTCACATAATCCCTTGATGTTGCATTTTTCAAAAATTAGAATCGGGATGGTTGTGTGGGTCCTTTGTGAGAGGCGGAAATTCATTTCCAACTGTGCCACGCCATCTCGCAGGGCTCTGGCGATTTGTGTGAAATCGTTTCAATTCGTTTTCTTTCTCACGAGAACGACTGAATTCCCATTCGACCTCTTGCCCGCGCACGTGAATTCCCTCGCATGTCAATCTGGTTACGATCGCCCTCCCTCGACATACATGTAGGGTGCACCCTCACCGATAGTTATGAAAGAAAAAAAAAAAACTAATAAATTGTTTCCGAAAATTAGGGAGGACTACAAAATGAACGAATTTCCTTGTCACTTCGCATAGTTTGGGTGTACGGTGACCGTACTTGCGTAGGTAGTTACGGTCGCTGGAGCCGAGGTTGTTCGTGTTTTAGACACTGACACATTTTCCATCAATGATTCCTATTGTTTTCTTATTGCTGAACTCCACTTAAGAGATAATGATTGAAAACGTTCTTATCTGAGGGATCCACTCCAAAGTTTTGGATTTTTTGATTCTTTGGAAGTTCATTCTGGCAGGATTGTTTTTGGGAGCCCAATTTTTCCTTAACAGTTTCCGTATTTTCCCCCCAAAATTACGTCGAGAACTGTTTTCGATGTCATACCTCCAATATAGGTGTTTTTTTTTTTTTTTTTTTTTTTTTTTTTGGCGACCGCTGGCCTTCATCGCATATTCGGCGTGAACTTTCGACCTTTAATTACCTATAGTGGTAAAATCAAGTTTATATTTACCTTCGTGGTCCTCCCTTCAAATATTGCTACAAGGCGATGGAGTTGTGCACATAGATTCGCTGTGGCAAACGTCGGGAGCTGGTATCTGAATCGGTGTTGTTTATAGCTCCAATAGAGTCCATCTGGAAATTGATGTGTCCCGAAAAACTAATACGTGAGATAATTCGTTCTTTTATTGTTTTGAACAAGATACTATTGTACCTTAGTATATCAGTATCAATTTTTATGGCTCAGTAGCTTTCCACACAAATAGAACAACAGAAATACATTTCCATAAAGTGTGTTCCAGTTCACATTATCGTGTACGTAATTCTTAGCTATTTTTTGTGTGGTTATTCGTTTAGTTAGTAGGTATAATATAATACATCTTATACTAGTACTATCTATTTTTTAGCATTCTCCAGCTTACAGTATGTCTCTATGAATGGCCGGAATAAATCCTCCACTTGATGGTTGATGATTTCATGGATAAAATAAGTATTGAAATGATCGAATCCATTAATCAAGCCCCTTTTCATGAACCAGTTGATTGGATTTAATTTGCTACCACGAATTTCCACTTGAATATTATAGTCTTGAAAGTCTTGCACCTGTAACGTGTTCACAATACACTCTGTACATGTCTTCGTTATGCTGGATTGGAAGCTGTTAGCGTCTATTGTGATTTTGACGCCAGCGGTGAATTTGAAGAAGTACAAGAAATCCGCTATGACGTTCTTGTATTTAATAGTAAGATTTCTGTACTTGAATACCGACGTTAGAGTGTTGTTGCAGCTGCTGGTGTACTTGTGGGCGTCGAATAGCCTTTCTAGGGTACTTCTGTCTTCCATTTGCCCCTGATAACCATCCACGGCCATGTAGAACGTTCCAAACCACGGCAGAGTAATTATAGGCAAGTTGGGGTGAATGTCCTCCAGCGACACCGTCGGGTTGGATTTGGATGAATTGTTCGCGATCTCCACGTATTCGTCGGTCTGTTGGTTGTAAATCTCGTACGGATCCGCTCCAACTCCGCTCGCCACTAAAATTACGGAGATACCTAAAATCCACGACATTGTGATGGGAGTCTCTACGAGTATTTTTCGTAACTGTTGGTAGGTACCGTCGGCAACTGTCCTATCTATTATTATCATCATCCTCAACATCACTCAAACCACTTAAAGTTTTATCGTGAGTGCCTCTTACTCTCACTCTACCGTGTCGTAGAGGTAATTCACCGAAAAATTCAAAATGCGGGAAATTCCCATGGTGTTTGTTCTGAAGATGGTTTAAATACTGAAACCTGTGTGGAATGGTTTTCAAAATCTTTGTGGAAATTAAGATTCTTCAGCTTTGTAGTGTTCTCATTCTTGTGCTTATTGTTTAGCTTCATGTTCTGTTGTATGTATGGGAATTGAACCAGACGCAGGTGTAATTTGTGTATCTACCTACGTGAGAATGTTTCTACAATTTTATTAAATTTTGAAATTAAAATTGTGTTAAGTGAATGGCGGAAATTGAAGGGGCTGCGTTCTTGCTGCTGCTTGTGTTGGAGGAAATGCCTGATGATATTCGAGACGTCCATAGGGTTCCTTCGGAATATTTTCACTAGAAATGTATACATAGGGTATTTCACTAGAAATGTCTAAATAGGATATACCCAACTCGCTACCGGTTCTTGGCTTCACCAGTCGCATGCAATGCGGCCGCTTTTGCACTCTCTCACCGCTTTTAGGTCTTGACACACGGCTAGTTTACTGACCAACAGGCTCACTAGCTAGCGAGCAGATATTAAAGTAGCCGGATCGTCAACTTATCCCGCCGCACGCCTGCTAGTTGACGATCCGGCTACTTTAATAGCTGCTCGCTAGCTAGTGAGCCTGTTGGTCAGTAAAACTAGCCGTGCGTCAAGACCGCTCCGGGGCGAGGAATAGGGCGAGCGCGATTAGTTCCCGCGAGGCAACGATGACTGTTTAGAATCCATGATGCGCGCCTCACTTCTCTGCGTCTACATGTGTCGCATCTGACTCGGGGTAGATCAAAGCGATGCGCGCCCAAGACCGACACCTTGCCCGCTCACCCCGCATCATCCTCGCGAGTCGAGATTCGCGGTCTGGAAAGGTTTAGACAGGGCGCGTCTCGATGCGCGCATCACGCTTCGCGAGGCAGATTCGCTCAGTGTAACTCCAAGCGGCGAGAGAGTGCAAAAGCGGCCACATCGCATGCGACTCGGTGGAGCCGAGAACAGGTAGCGAGTTGGCGAGTGAACCGTTTTTGTGTGACATTGTCACTATTATAGCCAACCATCTCACTTCCCCCCCTCCCCCCACTCGCCCGCTACCTGCTAGTAAACTAGCCATGTGTAATCGACCTGAGGGAAGTAGTACCTAAGGAGAACAGCTGTTGTTCTCTGGGGTTGTGCCCATGAAAATAAGAGCTGCAGTGGGTCCCATCGACTTGGTTTTATAGTAGTCTCTCACTTCCAAGAGTCAAAGTTTAGCGTTCGCTAGAAAAGACAAAGGGCATTCAGACACCTGTGGTGGATTTAGAGTTAACTCCAGATACAGAAATAGTTGGTGGGCTTGGGAAAACGGTAGGTTCACTCCGAATCTGCTGACTCTCCGAAGGGGCTGCGTCTTTGTTTTCCCTCGTGTGAACTGAGAAGCGATATCTATCGGCAGAACTGGTTTGTACGCTTCATGTTAAGTCAGAAAGTCCTACATCAGCACATGCTCTTTCTACGCACTTACGCATTTAAGCGTTAAGAATTCCTAATTAGTATTAATGTAGATCATCATACAAATCTTATACCGAGGGCTAACCACCTGAATGACCAATGCAAATTTGGTGGGGCGACCTCTTCCACCTCTCTTCGCCTCATGGCATGTTTAATTTGTTTTGATGTCTTAAATTGTGATTAATAATGGTTAAAATCAATATTTCGACATCCCACATCGATTTGTCTTTTTGAGTTCATGACTTTGATCAATGGTTTACAACAATCTGGATGATTGGGGTTTAGGGTTAGACACAATAACATAATCTACAGTTGAAAACGTTGAGATCCAAGTAGGTAGATTATCAGGTCATTATCAGTTAATTCCTGATTACAATTTATATTGTTTCTCCAATATTCTTTAATCCGTCCAATCGCGATTCGCTTCTGCCATGTGGAAATACGCGCTTGTTTTGCTCGTAAGTGTCGGGTTTGGCCGAGTTGCCCCAACCTTAACTGGAGTGTCGAATGATTGTTTGGATATCAGCGAACAAGTATATTCGTGGATGGGTGACGTTAATTACCATGTACAGACATCTGGTGCTGACGCTGTACGGACCAACGGTATCACCGTGGATTTACCAATCACCATAATGGGCATCAAACTACCATATCTCAATGTATCTGTGGAAGCCACTGGTGGTTCTATTGAAAACTTCCATCAGATGACCAGAACGTTACATTGGGAGGCCGAAGGAAGATTTTCCTATAAGTTCGAGCCATCCTTGAAGCTCACCGTTGTATCGACGACCCAACACCCACCTGATGAATACGGCTGTGAACCCATCTACAATATGGTGGACTATGGTTTCGGCATTGCTTCCATTAATACTGGAGGATTTTTGTCATCATGGATTATGGGAACCGTTCTTTCTCACGCATTTACCTCTTTCAATACAACAGCGTTAGTTGATGGTTTTCTGGGCAACGTCGGGGTACCAATCTATTTATACTGCTTTCACAGTTGTCCCTCAAAGCCTGTTCATTCCGTGTGAGCTGAGAATTAGGACAATGGCGAAACGATGTAGGACAATGGATAAATGCATCATACTATCACTACTGCTTGAAAGCAGCTCTGAAAGTCATGTGGAGACTTGGGTTTAAGGAATATTTTATTAGTAACATGTTTCTTGCTGGATTGATTCCTTATAGTGCTTGTAATTTTCAGGATTTTCTTCTAGAATTTTCATTTGAATAAATTTAGTTCGCTTGCAGTTTTTCTTTTTCCTTACCACCCAACTTAAGGGAATTCTGGAATCCAATGGGGGTCAATCCGAGGGTCATCATAACGATAACATAACATACGTTATCTCTGTGGGAGACTAGGCAGAGTGCTGACTCCTCTGCTAGTTTAAATTTTTATAGCATTAGCATATAGAGTTAGCATATGTTATATGCTAAATTATAAAATTAACGAATATTGTGAGAGGACCGGTTTCTTCTGCAGCCCAGAGCGACTTGGATCAGTTGAACACCAAAATCATTTTTTCAAAGAAGCAATAAGTCAGTTACATGGTTTTAGAACGATATGGCGATACTTATGAAAATTTCATTCTGACTTTTTGTTGAAAATGAAACAGTTTTTTTCTTACAACAATCACTTTTTAAGTGAAACAGTTTGATGAAACTGTTAAATGGAACATCTATATCCTATACCAATGGTATTGGAACATCTAGTCCTATACCATTGGCGAACTCGACGGGGTTACACCACGTATGGCGAGATGGCTGTTTGGCTTGAGGCGGAGGTATTGATTTTTGTGGGAGTGAAGGACCTCTGATTCGCTATACTGCATACTTGCAACCTTCCTTCTTTTATAGTGTACCTACTAGATACCAGTAAGATTCCGGTTTCGAACGAACCCATTAAATCAACAAAAAATAAACAAATTTCGTTGTTGAGTCATCCTTTTATAATATTCAAGATAACTTTATTCTTTCTTTTTGCTGATAAGATTTAGAAATGATCTACTTTTGGTCTTTTTAACTATAACTGTTGGTGTTATAATTCTGCTCGTTTCTTCCGAGTGTAAGTCTGAGCTCGTGAGGCTTTTCAGTTGAGTAATGGAGCCTACATGAGAAGACTGGAGCCTGAGTTAGAACGGCAATTCTTTCAGGAATCACGTGCCTACGCGGTGGTCCTGTGCTACGTTATTTCTGCTTCCTGATAATAATGGGAATTATGGTGTGATTTCGCTCCTCGGATTTGGTTGAGACGAGATTTCTCATGACACTGAACCCGACGAGGACGAGCCGTCAACCGACTTTGAATCTGGATGACACCTTCCTATGAAAAAAAAGGTTCTTCGAGGTCTATCGATTCCACGACATAGGTGTTTATTGCAAAATACATTTCCCTTCGTGTTATCTAACTTCGGTACAGTTGAACCTGAAGTCACGTACGTTCCCAGAAAAGTACCAACTCAGAAGTGAATATTTATGGGGTCGTTCCACCCCACTGCAACAGTGTTATCGACCCATTCTCGTAGAAGTGAGCCAAACTGATTCTAGTGGGAGGCGGTTGACGGGTGAAATATGTCGGTAAACGTCGGTGAACTGTCAGGTGCTGACGAACAAATCCATCAGTTTAAGCAGATTCAGCCAACCAGCGTTTTCCTTTTAAATTGACTTTATTCGCATGTTCCAGGGATGTTTCGTTGTGTTTTTTTAACGTTGTATAACTCATTCATAATAGGTCGCACCAAATGGGAACAAGAACCGAATTTGTGATGTATTGAAGATCGCTCATAACGACATTTAACACCTGGCGTTTGGCCAAATCGTTTTGATGTAATGCGATTTCAAGTGTTTTCCCGACAAACCATTTCATCCAAGAGGTACCCATCGTGACTTCGTGGGCGATATTCATAGGGGTTTTTAGATAGAATTTTTGCAGTTTACAATCATCATCCGCCAGCTGAGACATCACCAGCGAAATTTTTGGTTGAAGGATGTTCGTCAAAGAGCCTTCGGTCGTCCATGAGAAAAATCTTACTGACATCGTATCGTAAGATAACTGTATACTTTTTTGGTACTCGAATTCTCCTTTAAGGATGTTTATTGTTGTGGACCTGCATCCTGAAAATTCGAAACTCAATCATTCCGTGCTGTATCACATCATATTCAAAGTGACATGAAATAGTAGGGTCAAGTGGGGTAATTGTAAACGAAATTTCTGTTTCAACTTCTACCTCTCCTCTCCTGCTTGGGTTAACTCAGACGGACAAAGTTGGGTGTTAATGTCAAACAATGATTATCTCTAGATTAATAAAACTCAACATTTTTGCATTTGGGGGTGATTGAGAGCCTGTTTATAATTACCCCATCGATTTTACATTTACCCCCGAAACTATGAGGTAATTGTAAACAGGTATTTATCAGTCACAGGTCAGTTTATTAGCCTCATTTACCTGGACGGCCGAGAATCACTTTCAATTATTCTTGTGAAAAAATCACGTTTTACTCCAACTACAGTTTTTCATCTCAATTTACCCAAACAGTGCCCACTTCGATTTTCAATTTGTATCAAGGCCAAAATGCGGGAATCTCCTTGCATCTCTTATCGAGGTTGCATGGATATTTAGTTCCACAATCAACCACGGGGGCGGTAATGGCTCTTGTTTCCTTAAAAGTATCGATAAACATCGATACTTTTTTCCCTGATACATATCGTAGTATCGATATTTTTTTCCAGTATCGGAGCCGATACTTTTGGTTTATTATTCTTGGAATAATACACCTATGCAATCGCGACGGGGGTCGAAAATTCTCAAAATTTGACATTAGGTACCTATTCATTTTGAAGAGGTCAAATAGGCGTCCGCCGTCCTAATCGTTTTGGGCAGTAGGATTTTTTTTTTTAAATTTGGGATTTTTACACAATACTTGATTTACCATCTAGATGTGCCCGCAAGGTTTTCAGCCCGATCGCCCAAACCCGTGAGGTGCTATGGGGCTACTAAGAAGGGGCTACGGGAGGGTTTTTTGAAGGCTTTTGGCTCTGGGATCGAGTTAGGTGTAGTTTTCGAAGTATTTTTCGACGTAGAATCCATTTTTGGGGGTCCAGGAACGATCCGATTTCACTGTGGGGATCTATAGGGCTTTCCTGGGGCTACAAATGGGATTTTTGAAGGATCCCAGAGGTCAAATATTTTCCAAGTAAAATAAATTAAAAAACAAGAAAATTTGCAAAAAAAAATTTCCAACATTTTTTATTGACACAGAATTACTGTTGAGCGTGTTGACCCCTAGTACCGTTGTTAAAGAAGTAGTAGGGACCTACTGTTTAACGCCGGCTTAGTATCGGATCGTAAAGTATTGTAATGAATACAATTATATTAGGAACTTACGTGTTATATTTGCTGAGCGAGCGATAGTCTCTAATGACGTCAAAGCACCGTTTGATAATTTTATTGATACTGTGAAGGGCAGTATGATTCCCCTTATGGTAAACTCGAGGTCCCCCTGGTCTTCATCGCGTATAGGCTCCTCAGCGAACAATTGTTTGACTGCAGCTAAAGACTTGTCGATGTCGTCATTGACTTGACTGCATTCCTCCGATGACTTGGTGACAGGCGATAGTATTCCACTGAGATCGACGGAGAAGTATGACGTGAAAAACAGACGACAAAACATAACGAGTGATACGAGTTGAACTGAATGGAAAAACTGGATTCCGAAGCTCATTTTAGCACTGTCTTTTGTAATCGATCACAATGAACTGATAACCCCGCCGAATTAATTTGATAGTGAATCCAGCCGCATTTGAGTTATTTTTGTTTTGTAATTGCCGTTTTTAAACCTTTTAAAAAGGTTGACTGAAGGTCGAAATGTAAACGAATCCTCTTCCCCTCGTCACTTTGACTCCAACAAGTCTGGCCCTTACGATTAATTTACCGCTCTTCTTGTTCCAGGCAATGCCTCCCGGTGCCCATGTTCAGCCGAAATGACTTCAGCATCTGGTCAGTTCTGAAGAACAGCATTGGGAAAGAGTTGAGCAAAATCACGATGCCAGTGGTTTTCAACGAGCCGCTCAGTTTCCTTCAGCGGATGGTCGAGTACATGGAATATGCTCACCTTCTCAAAGAGGCCTCCGCTCAGGATGACCCCATCGATAGGTTACAAGTAAGAGCGTCACTTGTCTACTTTGAATTGAGGAGATCGTATTGCAAAAACGCTGCAAATTTTACACAAGGGTTTATTATTCTTTAATATACGTTACTTGTGCAGAAATTTAATTCTGCCAATGAAAAAATAAAGAAATAAAATTTTTTTTGGATTTTTATCTCCAAAAAAAAATTTTTTGTTCAAAAATGTTTCTTTTTCAAAAATGCTGTATTTTTTACTCGAAAAATATTTAACATCCTGGGATCCTTCAAAAATCCCATTTTTAGCCCCACGAATGCCCTAAAGATCGCCCCAGTGAAATCGGATCGTTCCGGGACCCCAAAAAATGGATTCTACGTCCAAAAATACTTCGAAAACGACACCTAACTCGATCCCATAGCTAAAAGCCTTCAAAAAACCCCTCCCGTAGCCCCTTTTTAGTAGCCCCATAGCGCCCCACGGGTTTGGGCGATCGGACTGAAAACCTTGCGGGCACAACTAGATGGTAAACCAAGTATTTTGCCGAAATTTCAGATTTTTAAAAAAATTCCTACTGCCCAAAACGGCCTGGACGGCGGACGGACATTTCGGATTTAGAATGTAGACCTCTTGAAACGGATAATGTCAAATTTTGAGCCCGATCGGAGTCGTCGACCCCCGTCGCGAAAACATAGGTGTATTATTCCAAGAATAATAAACCAAAAGTATACTATATCCACTTGAGTGAATTTTACAGGAACCGCAAAAACCTGTAGCAAATTTATTACTATAGCTTGTTGAACCACAAACCTTTTTCCAAAAAATGGAAAGGTGCGCTCACCTCTTCGACATGTTTTTCGATTGACCGTAATTTTTCTCTCTATCGTGTGGCAAAACTGTTTGATAATTATAATTTTTTAAACACGTGATTAGTTACGTCAAAATTTAAATTCTGAATCCAAGGATAAAGCATGTTTTGACTGATACAGATGGATAGAGTACGTATTGACTGTAACAGTTTGGGATATAGTACCTTTTGACTGAATTACACCGGTACAAAAATTGCTTTGCAGAAATAGTTTTTGAGGGATGGAACTCTCCATCTTCTTGTACTTCAGTCGTAATTCGGCGAGATCCCTATTCGAGATTTGGGGAATTTTACAGCCCATGGAAGATTTGTCGATATGAAGGTACTGCACGATAATCTCATCCTGACCAAAGTCTAAATTTTTTGACTTTTGTTTATTGCAAATTTTTTGTTATTTTTTCAATTTTTGAATGTTTTCCGTACTTTACCTACCGGGCTTTTCCGTCGGCTTGTTTCACTCATGCGCCGAACATAAGGTCGATGTTGAAGTCTACGTTCGTGTCTTCTCCAAAGTTTCCGCTTTTTGCGGGTTCCAGAGATCTTCTGCTTTGAAGTTCAAAAGACGAAAAACATGCGCCACACTGAATTTAGCTGGAAATTGAGTTAATACTCGACCCGAAACGAAACCGAAACAGTACTGACCGAGGTGAGCACATAAAATCACGGTTGGATTGGATTGTTATTGCATGCACTTCGTTTTTTGCCGTTTTTGTTAATATTAATTCCTCTTCAGGGTCATTTATACCCCAAATTGTGTTGGACACATTGTGAAGAGATGGCCAACACAATTTGGAGTAAAAATGACCCTGAAGAGGAATTAATATTAACAAAAACGGCAAAAACGAAGTGTGAACTAGGAAACAACACTGGAGTTGTGGATGAAGTACCCTTTGATTGAAAGTAGTGTGAAGATAGTAAAGGACGACTTATTATTTTTTGATTGGAACGTAGGTACCTCGTGGATTTACTTTTTGGTTGAAACCCCGATTTTAAAATGCTTATTTTCAATGGATAGAAAAAGTTTAGAGCTGAAAATACTTTATTTTCGTGAAGAAACAGTTCCCAAAACACCTAACAAACCATTAGTCCGAAATTGAAAAATTTGGCGTTTTAGTTCCTTTTGTGATGCAACCTCCTCAATTGAGTGTCTTGTTCCCAACAGCTGATATTTCCACGCTGTAAAAAAAGTGCTGCCCTTTCGGGTTTGAGTCTTGTTGACCGGTTCAGTGCTGCTAGGCGTCGCATTCAAGATCGGCTGGGGGGCCCCTCACGATGGGTGACGGTGAATTGGGCCGGTGGTTTTCTCAGGTCATTTTCGGGAGGGTGGACTGGGCCGCTCTGGTTATCAATCCTCAATATCTTTTGTGCTCTGGTGGACGTCTCTAGTATGTTAGCACTTAAATGTCGATGAGACATCTCGAGAGCAACCATCTCCGTTTTGAAGTCTCAGAGACTTCTCGGTAAAGTCTCAAGTCTCTCTCTAAAGATTGAGACGTCTCTGAGACTATCTCTGCTGTGTGGGTAGTGATTCCTAAAAAAGAGCAACGGCGACAAAATTTGTCATAAATAAATTTGAGGCTAATATTAAATTTTAATATTACCCTCAGACGTTACCTGCCCAGATAACATGTCTTATAACAGTAGTTGGAAAGGAAGCTGTCCCAGTTGGCAATTTTCTGGGAAATCCCTGCCCAGTTGGCAAACACCCCTCACGATGTCGACCCTTTTGGACGAAGTCGGCGGGACGGGTGGGTGACTCTCCTATTCTCCTCGGCCGCAATCGGATTTTTAATTAAGTCTGAGCTTGAATTTTTGTAGTGCGAAGTAAAATAACAAAGGTGTCAGCGGACCCTTCCCCTTTTCTGGCAGTTGCTGTATTCGGTCTGGTGAAAACAACCACCTAGAGGCCCATAGCAGATCTCAAATTTACGATCCAACCCGTGGATACCCCCAGGAGCTCCATGTGTTGTCTTGATGATTCCAGTGAAGCACCCTGACTAGGTTCCCCACCTTCAACCCTCCAGTGAAGCGAATGCAGGTTGTTACTTGGACATTAAATGCTAGCAATGCAGGCATTCGCTTTTGTTTGAAATATTCAAACATACATCACGACATGTCGCAGTCAAACCATTCACATCAAACGCCGGAGAGTTTACCCGCCAAACACACATAATTTTTACAATATAGAAATACTGCCTCACATACGTACATAAACAACACCCAATTCAGGTCCTGTTTCTACTCAGGGCGTTTCTGAAGGTAGTGAATCCTGACCGTTGTTTTCAGAACCCTGTTCCTACGAAAAACAAATTTGAGAAAGAACTTCTTTACACTATCTAAATGGAGGATGGTTTTTCAACCAGGTAAAAGCCTTTCTCTACTTATTTTTTCCTGCAGACGCTGAAGAAAGGATATTTGAATTATGAATGCTTTGGAGCTCGGCACGGACTGGGGAGAAATGAGAGAGGAAAAAATCAGGCCAGTCTTATAATCTCATTCCCAACGTCTAAAATCGTGTTTTCTCCGAAACTCGGAATTTTAAAGGAGTGAATATTCGAGTTTATACATCTCAAGGTTGGAATAGGGAGAAAATCTCTCTGGTACCTACTCAGCAGTAAATCCAATTCTTCTTGAACATCGTGAAAGCTCTGCCTCCAGAGAGATGTTGGCTATGATATTATAGCACCTCATTCAGATGTTCAGAAAGCACAAAAAGCCCTTTCTTCAACCCACGAATAATTTATGCAGAAACAGATAGGCTTCACCGATCTCCCTCTGAATTTATTTATTTTGAAATAGAGTATTTAAGTAGGTAGTACTAACCCCAATCAGGCAGTTACCAACTAAGGAATTATCCTTCCTTCTCCATTGTCTCCATAGTTTGAACATGATGAATGAAA
This sequence comes from Pilophorus perplexus, assembly GCA_955831195.1. Classification (NCBI taxonomy): domain Eukaryota; kingdom Metazoa; phylum Arthropoda; class Insecta; order Hemiptera; family Miridae; genus Pilophorus; species Pilophorus perplexus. Next base: position 24,626,041 of record OY037010.1, read on the forward strand.
AGAATCGCGTTTCCTAAAAAAAATTAATTAAAAAAAAAAACGAACTTAACGGATTTATTTAATTAAATCGCAAATTTTAGTTTTTACTTCATTATAGTTTTTTCTTTGTCCAACGCACGCAAACGTTTTACTTCTGTTCAAGCAAATGATGGTAGGAAGTGTTGCTCGTTGAGGATATGTCGTATGAAGTTCCCAGCGATATTTATACAGGAAAAAACTACTGATAAACAGAGTATACGTGTTGGTTGTGTCAGAACTGTTGGCCGTTTTGACGCTCTTGGTGTGAAGTCGTTGAACAGAACTGCATAACCGTCGGCATCACCACCGCTGCGAAGAATAGCCATAACATCGAAACGCTCGCAACCATAAACTTGACTCCATCTCCATCTAGGACTTACTTACTGACGGACTTGACAACCTTCCAAATACAGATAGGTAGGTCTGAGACAAGGAAGCAGCCTTCTTTTAATTTTTAGCCAATTTCATTAGCTACTTTCATTAATTCTGATATTCAATTTGTCTTCATTTTTAATTTCTTAAGCACCTGATATAAATCAACAAATTGTATTGGCTGATGATTAGTGATTTACTTCATGATTTAAATCATGCAACCCTGACTCTTAACAATCTTATTTGCGAAGTAACAACTGGTTCACGAATTGAACCATTCACGGCATCTCTTCGAGGTCTCTCCTACTATTGATTTAGACGCTCGAGCAAGTTTACTTGGTTCACTAAGTCTTCAGTGGTACCACATTGGCTCAGTTGTTTTTTGGATGCTCTCCAACTTTGCGTCAAACCATCTACAATTACTGCCCAACTTTTCTATTCTTTGCGCTAGAATATATATCTGCGATTTTACTCTACTCTCTCGTTGCTTTAGCCAGTTTTTTTTAAAGCTGCAGTTTTGACCTAAATTGCATGATAAATGTTACCTCCTCAAAGAGGCAATTTCGGAACATCCCATTCCGGACCACGAAACCAGATGTGTTTTTGTTCAATTCGCATTATCAGAGCTACGTATGAGAAACTATATCGGTGCTTGGAAAACAGCTTGATTATTTTTGAGAGATCGGTTATGTTGAAGTGCAGGGCTCGATGGCGTAGGAACTGAACTTCTCGTTCCCCACAGGCCACTGATCGATTACACGGAGTTTACCGGAGTGAACTGGAGTGACTCAAGCGTCAGCGAACCTATCTGGCCATCGGTTCTTCAAATCAAATGTCTGTAAAATCATTCTTCAAATCAGATTGCTATGTAAAACACCAACGGAAGAGACAAACGTTTGTTTATTGTGGAAAATTTCATGGCAGAGCTGAGTGAGTACCTGACAATTTGACCTCAGCACAGTATTTGGAACTATGGAAAACATCAACAAATCAAAACATCATCAAATCAACACACCACTGGATTCTTTGGCGAAAATAATCAGTCTGATGAATTATCAACGAATTCCTAAGGACAGAATACCACTTCATAATCCGCGTTGGGGTTTCCTTTGCAAGTGAAGGTGCTCGTTTGGTCGTCGTATGCGTAGCTGTAAGCTTCGGGACATGCTTGTTTAAAAATGGATGGGTAGTTCTTCGGCCAGTCCGAACTTTTGCAGGTTTGTGGACGATCGTGAGCTCCTCTGCAGCAATACTGGTCTGTGTTGAACGCTGCACACGCACTTTTACATGCGACCGTCCACTGTCCGGACCTGATAAAATGGTAAATGATTAGACGAAATGTATACGGTTGGAGTAGTTCAGTTGGTTGAACGGCCCTACCAATAAGTCCAGTCATTAGGTGTCCAAAAGTAGTGAATCCGAGAAAAAATACCTGAAGAATTTTTCGCGACGGATCTATACTATACGTTTGGGGGGGGGGGGGGGCTGAATCCGAAAATTTGGTTATCTACCACATTCGGATATGGCGTCCTCATGAAAATGGCGAAAAACCACAAAATTTCGGCACTTTGTTTGGTTTTTCGCCTATAACTCGGAAACTATGCCTCCTAGCGACATAACTACTCCATACAAAATTAAAGCTGACGAAATTTCCTAAAACGTGAGACCAAGAACGTCTCGCTAGCTTTCTCCGTTTGGCCGATAGAGCGTGCTGAAGTTTAACCATTTTTCTATGCCAAAATATTCGTATTCCTGACTTCCGAAGCCTATTATAGGCCACAATCGGTCCCGCAAAACCCCACATACGGTAGCCCTCCACCCCCACCCCGCCAAAATCACCTGTCGCGAATGCTATGTCAGGCATTATAGAAATTTCCAATCTGACACCGCTCGGTCTGCAGAAAACCTTGTTTTTTTAACATTTTCGGCTGTAGCTTGGAAACTATTGGCCCGATTCCAAATTTCTTGTTTTTTTGTGAATGCTGAATAAAGTCCCCATCGCTACTATTTCATGTACAATTTTGATATGAGCTTCAATAAGGGAGGGGCAGGCAATATACGTACTGAACGAGGGTTTATTCAATAACTTCGGAATCTTCCGCTCTGTTATAACTATACTATATACTTACTTAACGGCCAATTCCCCTGGACATTTAGCGTTGAGATCCGCGTGGCACCCGGCCGCTGTACAGTCGTATTTTCCTGCCCCTCTTCCAGTGTATCCACCGATGGGTTTCATTTTTATTGGTAGGTTGTAGCCATCCACGAGACTGATGTCGTAGTAATCCAGACCACCGTGTCCAGCGAATGTAATTTCCGCCAGAGAAACTGGGGGAACGCCTGAAATAATCGTTGCCGCATATCAATAAAATTGTCGAGGAAAAAATATATAGTGTATTTTATCAAACGCTCTTTCATTGTTCCCCTTTGATTTAGAGATACGGTAGGATTTTTTTTCTTGCGTCCTACATGTGTACCAACCTCCAGCACCGTTGCATTGAATTCGATTGCCACAATCGCCTGTTTCGCATCTGCCTCCTCGATCACATTTCGTACGAGCCCAAATTCTGCCTCCCCAGTTACTCGCTACATTGATGACTTTAGTTTGATACGAGTCCAGTTGGAAGCCGCCTCCTGAAAAATCAGAATTCGAAATGATTAACAAGCGCTTGGTCATAAAATAGGAAATTACTGAGATAACATACGGCAATGTTACCTTCAGGTTGGCCTTTTCCAGGATTGCCCAAAATTCCTGGCCATATAGTGAATGGACAATGGTTGAAGATTTTGATTTGATTAGCACTAACGGCTGCGGCGCATGCGGCCAACAACAATAACTTCAGCATGATGAGCTTGTTGGGATCGGACTGGACACTTCGAGTGGGATCCAGTTAAATTTATATTTGTCTCCTTCCCTCCTACTGAGCATCTCCCTCATTACCGGACGATAACATCTTGAACCCGGTGAAACCCGTTTCGAAACGTACCTACGGCATTTCTCCTTCTGGGAATTCCCTCGGGTTTCTACCAGGAAAATTAGGAATAAAAGTAACTTTAAACAAAAGAAGCAATTGGTTTTACATTAAATCATCCTGCTGTTAGATCCCTGAACACGAACGAGCCATCACATAAAAGACTCAATTTTGACCATAAAGCAGTAAATATTCCGCATTTTCCGGAGTCTTGGAGGCCCTCTATTTATAGTTGAGAGTGAATAAAACTATATATTAATTAGGTATAACTCGCTTCGCTTGACCACTTTACTCAGATATAGTGGCCTCTCCAATTTGCGTGCACTCGCCTGCCTGCTAGGGAAAATACCTGAAATCCCCGAATGTACCTATCCGAAGTGAAAAATAAGTCTTCTCTCGAGTCATAAAAATGCTTTGGGAATGACTTGCTCCATGAGTCAAGGGAAGCAAAACATTTTTCGCCCTGAATTGGGATCTTACCTTACGGGGTGGGGCGATCGGACTGAAAACCATGCGGACTCAACTAGGTGGTAAACCGAGAATTTAGTCAAAATTTCAGATTTAAAAAAAAAAAATTTAATTCCTACTGCCCAAAACGGCCTGGGCGGCGGACAGACATTGCGTTTTTGGAATCTACACAATGTGTAGATCATGATGAAACTTATGTTGACAAATTTTGGGCCGATCTAAATTTTCGATCTCCGACACGAACACTTAGATGTATTAAGAATGATAAACCAAAAGGGAGAACGAGAAGGTAGGAAAACATCGATGATGCCCCCCTAAAAAGTTAACCACTATAAACACCTCCTTCCACGAGGTTAATCATCGCTTTTACATCGATGGTGAACAGCGATGGTGCGACGCACAGTGGTCGGAAAACCCCTAGATAGATCTTCTCTAGGTAGATCTTCGATAAATAATTGTATTATTATTTATTGAATGATTGAGGGAACAAAGTAATCCATTTTAACTTCTCATAAGTGTTACAAATTTATTTTCATAATGTGAAGAACAGAGAACAGAACAGAAGAATTACTACGTTTAAACTAGATGATGTCTTTCTCAAGGACAGAACACCACTTCATAATTATTATTAGGGCCCATGCAAGTGAACGTGCTGGTCTGATCATCATAAGCGTAGCTGTAAGCGTCCGGGCAGGCTTGTTTGAACGTAGCTGGGTAGTTGGTGGGCCATTCTGAACTTTTACAAGTATCGGGAGTACCGTAGTCACCTTTGCAGCAGTACTGGTCCGTACCGAAAGCTAAACAAGCGCTTTTGCAGGCGATTGTGTCGGAACCAAATCTGCGGAAAAACATGTGGTATTTCAATCCTTGTATTCAGGGTGTATGAAAGGATCCTATGTATCAGGGTGTCCATGAAAGTAAGGTCCACAATTGTCCAATGAACAAGAATCATTTGAGCCGATTGGCATCACTGAGCGTTAATGGGTTAAAAAAATAACAGCGAAAACGACAAAAATTAGACTTCAAGACTTGAACTTAGTTGTGGAAAAGCGGTTAAAAATTTTAAATTAATGAAAAATTATTAGTTAAAAATTTTTATTTAATGAAAAATTATTTTTCCATTGAAAAGTCTGTGAAAAATGAGCGCACCTTTCCATTTTTTGAAAGGTTGCGCTAAAAAGTTGAAAGTCGTCAGTACCTGTCACTTAATTTTTGTGAAAATTTGATTTTATTTCTGATTTCGATCAGTTATGGAATTTGGAAATTTCGCATTGGTTCTCAACCTGGAAAACATAACGAATTTGCTGCTTATTCGGGCACTTTTGGATAATAGGTAGTCGGTAGTCAAGACCGATACGACACTATTATTGCGGCATTTAGTGGGAAATCTTTTTTAGTTTTTTGTATGCGTGAAACAAGCTAGATAAAAAAGGTTGGACCACTTGTGTAGAATAATACGAGTAGTTTATTCTGAACTATGTAAACCTAATGCTGCGGCTAAACCTATCCTGAGAGGTATTTGGTTTAGTCGAGATATACACGGAGTAATGTTAATGTGCATAATATGCAATTTTAACTTACATTACTGCCAAATCGTCGGGACAAATAGCGTTAAGGTCTCCAGTGCACCCAGCTTGTGTGCAGTCATATTGTCCACCGGACCCCGTAGACCCGCTTACGGGTTTCATGCTGATGGGAAGATTATAGCCATCCACGAGGCTGATGTCATAATAATCCAGTCCACCTGTACCGTTGAAAGTGATTTCGGTCAGAGAAACAGGCGGAGCACCTGAGCAAAATTGAAATTGATAGTTAGGGATTGCCTTATCCATAAAGATTTATCCGTAGTATCGTTTTCTCCAAAACCAATCGTGGTAGGTAACGAAGGTGACAACTCTCGAATTGCAAGGTAGACGATGCATTCGCCTTTTTAATCGAAACCATTTATCGTAATACACGTACCTCCTGCACCATCGCACTGGATATTTCCACAATCGCCTGTCTCACACTTGCCACTGCCATCACAGTTGGTACGTCCCCAAATTCTTCCTCCCCATGCGCTATCGAAACTGAGAAGTTTACTTTGACCTGCGTCGAGTTGGAAACCGCCTCCTGAAAAATGTATAAATTCAAGTTAATAGAGAGTTCCTAAAGCCACTTTTTGTCTAACGGTGATGAGTTACGGTCGACGTAACTCGAGATTTCGCGCATGCGCAGAAATAACGGTGATAACTTACGTCCTTATGCCTAACGCCGAACGTTATTGCCGTAAAGTTACGGCAATAAGCTTACGGTCTTAAGGATATCGCCGTTAATTTCGAGCAATAGAACGTAAATAGCGGCACTTTAAATTTAGCGTGACTTTTGATAAGACCGTATCTCTGTTACGGTCTTATGTGAAGTTAGCTTTTCTTTGATTCTCCCTAGACAAATCCCTTACGGCGATAAAAATTAACGGTCGACGTATCTCGGATGTTTCTTTAGGAACTCTCTAATTTAAAAATTCCAATTACATGGACGTTTAATTGTGCTGTTTTTAACGAAAATTTCTTTTCATGTATTGTACGCGTGGAATGAGAATGACCATCCACTTACCCTCTGGTTGGCCTTTTTGGTCGTTTCCCAATATCCCGGGCCATATAGTAGAAGAACATTGATTCACAATGTTTATATCGTTCGACAAAGCCACCGCAAAAATTGGTACGAAGTAGAGCAATGTAAACATGACGAGCGTTCCTTACCAAACTGTGCGCATACAGGCTTTCCAACTTCTTTTTATATACATGCATTTTCCTTGTGACTAATTCGCTTTGCTTCTTGATAAGAACAGTCCTATTTACGAAGGCCTTGGCGTGGATGTGAAACAATTTTTGAATTCCTGGATGCATTTGGATTTAGTTTTCTTCTCCGTCGTAATTGATTTAAATTTGCCCTGTTGGTTTGTAGCCCTCTTTCGAAAGATTGGGAATCTCTTAGCGGTTTTCGGTCTATTTGGTTCTATAAGGAAATTGTCTCCTATGGTGTAAGAGGAAAAACAAATTCAAAGGAAAAATTAGTAACCACGCCGACAAGGAAAAAAGTTGCCTGTCATTGACGCATTTCCGGCGTAAGTACTATTTATCGTCGACGTTTTAGGCTGTTTCACAAGCGGCCAATTTGAGTGGGTTTTGATCCTTGCAGTAATTTCGTACAGTATTCATGCATGAATATTTTATAAGATTAAATCAATCAATAAATTAATAAAATTTGTCTACGTCAGATTTTTACAAATTCTGCTGCCTTTTCCAAAACAAACAATTTTATTAAGTAGGAAGAGTTGCAGGAGGATTGTCGTGAAAAATGTTAAACTAATTTCGCTGGCACCAAGTGTCTGTCAAATACTTGAATACTTCTCCTTGTGTCCACAAAATCACGAGACTCTTCATCGGCGTTTGTTCTTTGGTCTCCATTCCCCAAACGAGAAATTTGGATATGATCCACCATCCCCACCACTCATTGTTTGGCTCGAAAATGTATTCATCCTGGAGCTGTCCATCCTCAGGTTTGGCTTCTTTGATAATTTCCAAATTACAGCCGCCAGTCTCGTTGTGCAGCATCACGTACATTCGGGCCTTTGGCTTGAATGTTAGTTTTCCGAAGATTGTTATCGGCACAGGAAAAGTTGTGAATGAAGCATTGTCATATCTTAGTGTTAGTTCTGGACCATACCCGAAGTATCCTTTTAACGTGCTGGAGGTAGCGTTTTTGCACCCAGAAGCAACATTAAACCTCTTCATGGTGTTTATTCCAGACAAAGTTCCGTTCGCAGCCTTCAATTTAAAAGAACCTAGAAGTTTCCATCCTAGAGCGTAGAAACTGATTTCTTTTTCAAAACCATACAAATCCACAAAGATTTTGTCGTGCCGTTCCTTTTTCATCTCGTCGTTTGACTTTGCAAGGAGCTGGTCCATTTCATCATTCATCACTTCATATTTACAGTCAGTTCCGCGGATGTCGTTGAAGGCTCCATTTTCATAGGACGCGCGCACATCCCTTTGAGCCAAACTCAAACTTGCCAGGACGATTAAATACCCGAGCATTTCAACCCGCTAACTACTCGTGATTTTAATTTTTTTCCCCACAATTTGGCTGGACATGTGTTCAGTTTGGCGGGGTAAATTAAGTTGTGGAGTTACCAATGTAGTTTAGCTTCACACTAATAATGCTTGAAAAATTCTCGTTAGCGAATTTAGTAAACCTATAGTTATTTGTGTAAATGGAATTGCGGGCTATTGTTCAACCTCCACTGCCCTTATGTGCTCCAAGAACTAGAACTCGCTATGATTAAAGTTGCACCCCAGTCTTTTGTCCTCTCAGTAGAAAACAAGCAGAGTTTCTCTGAGAAGCCTCGCCGTGGGTCTTTAAAGAATTAACAAGCTCAACTGCTAGAAAAGCGACGAAGTCTAAGCTCCCCCCCATCATCACTATACTCTGGTACTCTGCTCGCTAACTCAATTATGTTTTATTAAACCCCCGTTCCCGGAGGTCCCCAGGGAAACAGCCCTTTGCTTAATGGAAGGACCTTTGTAGTCATTAATTGGGTTACAACGCGAAAGCGCTCTCGCTGATTTTAAGTTGAAAAAAACCCGATTTAATTCAAATTGAAAATTATTAATTGGTAAAAGTGTCAAACTTTACTCCAGAATTTGCATATTTAAAAAGAAAGTCAATTTCCGTGATATAATACATTTTCAAGTGGTTTTCCCACTTATCATCCTATCTATGACCTGTAGAACATTTTTATGATGTGCAAACATTCATTTTATTTTTTCTTCATTTTTTTATTTTGATAAAATTTGGGGGTATGGTACCTCCCAGTTAGCTAACTCCACCAAGAAAAATACACAGAAAAAACGTTTAAAACCCTCGTGAGGTAATCTTGGGCATTCCAAACGAAAAGATTTTGCCAAATATGTAAAAATGAGTATTTTAAATGTAAAAAACGGTTTATAAATGCGAAAGTTAGGGTGGTGGGGGGCAAAAGCTTCCAGTTTAACATTCAGCGCCCTCCGCGCTTTCCAAAACGTCCTATCGATTTGAAAATTGGCTTGTATGGTAGTTTAACATCTTCCCTACATCCGAGTAAAGTGTAAAAAAATAGTTCATTTACCAAAACATTTAGAGTGTGAATTTTCCATTTTTCCAAAACACCCGTTTGGAATCTTTTGCCCACACGCTATCAGTTCTGGAAGTTTTAAACTTTTTGCGGTAAAGTTACTCCTGGGGTGGCAAAAAATGACACATTTACGGTGAATCACATTTACGTTCTGTGCATTGCAATGACGGCTTGGAATGTGCTACAACCTGTTGTATAATTTCGTATAATAATTACGAATTTTCATTCTTGTTACAGTATATTTGTGCGTTTGCTGTCAGCGCTCTCGCTTCGAATTGGGAAAGATTGGGCAAACCTTTCAACCCACTTTTAGGAGAAACTTACGAATTGGAAAGAGACGGTTACAGGTATGTTGATTGTGGATATCTTATTTTCTTCTATGCTAACCCCTTCCGATTTTTCCCACTTGATTCCACTTTGCCAATGGACGAGCTATTAATAGACAATTGTCTACTTAACTAAAAACTACTGAAACAGTTTACAGTATATTGAGAGTATAGTAATAATAATATAATGTATTATATTGAGAGTAGAATGAACAGAAAGTATAATCTGCTATTATTATATATAACATAATATGTTATATATAGGTAATAATAGTATATATATTTTACTTAAATATTTTGTTTTTTAATGAGGGAAGTTCGGCCTGGGATCTGATTCATTTTTGGAAAGAACAGTGGTACCTAGGTTCCAAGTAGGTAAGCTGGTGACGTATGTCTGGGTCAGTCATTGCTTCAACTGCTATTTCAGGCATCCTGGCAAAAATTGGTTTTTGGGTAGGAAAATTAATCAAAGAAACTGTAGTGTAGGTACTCGATTATTGAATACATATAAGACACGAAACAAAGGTTGAAATCATTTGATTCACTCACTGAGAGGACTGGCACCTGTGTCAACATATCGATCATCAAGACAAGCGTTGCACGTACCTATTAAGTGGTCAGCATTTCGCTTGAATTACAGTTAGTACACAAAAAAATCAAAATCTGTCTTAGGAGAAAAATAGGGAAAAACCAAAGGTTTCTACGGTGTTCAGGGAGGTCCCAAGAATAAATCCTGACCACGAACGCGTTGTGGAAATGTGTGGGGAAAAGGTGATACTCTAAATTAGGTATTTGCAACGCTTGTTTTGATGAACGACATGTTTATAAAGGTGCCAGTCCTCTCAGAGTGAATTCAATTATTTAAACCTTGTTTTGTGTCTAATATGTACCTATTCAATCGTGTACACTACTGTTTGATTGTTTAAAAATGTCCTACCCAAAAATCGATTTTTATCGCGCTAAATCGATGTTCTGAAACACTGTGCGCTGGGCACTTAGGATTTTGGAAGACACTGGCAAAGGTTCGTCTCCAGCACCGTTTGAAAGAATAGGCGTCGGCATTCTCGGTCCTTACCCTAACTGATCGAGGGAACAAGAATGTGCTGGTTGCATGCGACTATTTCACAAAATGCATGGTTGCATGGCCAGCGGCAATACCGATACCTGAACAGTGGCGACTGTCCTGGTTGAGCAAGTTTTCAGTCGCATCGGTGTACCCATGGAAATACATAGGGAAGAACTCCTACCTGGGTCACTTTTTTTTAACCTCAAACAAATCATACCTAGGATGGTTTTTTGGACCTCTGATATATGGATCTGGATCGCAATACTATTCGGCTGTTGAATGGGAGAAGAACTAATTATGATTATTTTAGTATCACTAATTAATTGTGAAGATCGTTTTTCCAAACCCTTCCAAACTGACCAAGGTCCCCCTTGGTCAGATTCGGCTCCTTCCTTGGTCACCTGGCTGACAGAAGATGTTCTTGATCAGAAGTAATTGGTTTATTGGCCATTTATAACTCAAAATGTTTTCCCAACATCACATCTTGGTTCTAAGACCCAAATGACGTTAAAAGAAACGAATACAGGAATTTGAAAATGTGAGTTTTCTTTGGAGAATAATGCTCCAAGTAGCAATGAAGAGAAAATAATTATCACCAAAACCCCTTCAAAACCCTCTCTGCCCCCTCCTACAAAATTTAGGCTGAGGCAAAACTGTTTCGATGTCTTCAACTCAAATTCAATAGACATCTTCGACTTTAGGCCAAACGAACATGATATGCTTTTGCATATATATCAGCAACATGATATATCATAATATGCTTGTGCTTCTTAATATTATTATGTTTCTTCTTCCTCAAAACGTTTTCAGTGATATTCATGTTAGAAATTTCCTGGACTATAGGAAGTATAGTCACTATACCAACATAGTTGATCAAGGTAGAAACTACTTGCCAGACCAAGGTCAACTCCCTTAAATCTTCAACAGGCTCTAGAATAATTATTTCTACATGAACTTGCGAAATTATGCGTGCATTTCATATATCGAGACTAGGATTTAACGATCAACCAAAATATTTTACCGAAAACTCCGTACTTTCTTCGTCAGATGTCGAAAAGTTTGGTGTCAAAATCGACATAACGCCTCGTAAACTTATCAGAGCTAGAAAACCGGGAAAACACTTTTGACGTAGTGTTGCCATAACTTGCCCAAAACATTAAAAAATTAGGACATTATAAAATATTATTTCCCTCGCGTATACCACCCAAGCTATCAACTGACCAAGTTTGGGACCTGTCAAGGTAGGAGGTCTTCCCCAACCAATCAATGAATGAATTTTGTGTCCAAACTGATGAAGGAGGTGGGATCATTGTTGGGATTCCACCGCACAAGGACAGCAGCTTTGCACCCTCTGGTGGTGAACTAGTGGAGCGACTCAATCGGTCGCCCAAACCCCATCTCCACATGTAATGGGGAAATGCCAGAAAGATTAGGACATGAAAATTCCACTTTTTTGGTGGCATATCGGGCAACGCCTCAGCACACAATGTTGTTCAGAATTAAATGCCGAGCGCTTGGTGAAAAACTTGTACCCATCTATACCGCTCCGTGTGTACTCACTAAGGCTGTCGCTGGACAGCGGGTAGGTACCTACCGTCTTGTACCCTGTTGGACGATCCCTGTGGAAAGTAATCTATTTAATGCAAGGATGTGACACCTGCACTTTTTTTTTTTTACTTTTCAGAGTCGTTTGTGAACAAGTCAGTCATCACCCGCCCATATCCGCCTTCCATGCTGACTCTGAAGAATTCATCTTCCACGGTTCTATCCACCCAAAGCTCAAATTTTGGGGGAAAAGCGTCGAAATCCAACCGAAAGGCACCGTTACAGTCGAACTTCCAAAGTGAGTTAACTACGATCTTTGTTATGAAAAAAAAAAAAAAAACGAATCATTTGTAGAGCTTCACGTGGTGGCGAACATTTCATTCAAGTCCAAGGAATAATTCATTATTTAAGGTAAAAATGAGGTTGCATTATGCGAAACGTCGAACGTAGTGTAATTGAAAGGATTGTTTAATTGAGGACATTCGACTTCCAATTTGAAAAAGTACGACGATCAAGCGACTCAGTGAAGCCAGTCCATTTGGTTACAAAGAGCGCTAATTAATTCAAATTAAGAGCTCACCGCAAACTCATTGTCGGCTTCTCTGTGGTTGTCGCCCAACTCTAATTTATTTTCGTGGTTTTCTCTGCGATTTATAATAGATTTTGGTGCCTATTCTCATTTTTCCTCAGAAAACCAGCTGATGTTGCCTTCGCTCTCCTTAAGAAAGCGTGTTCCATGGAGAAATCCACGTCTCACTTCATGTGAAGAATTCTATCGCTGGTGCCAGTTTCATTTCCTAAGAAGCCCACTGTACGAGCGGTTCCTTATTCAGTCGTGTCTTCCCACCAGGGACCTCAGAACCAGCTTCCACTATTAACGAGGGTGCTAGGGGGTACCCAGGAATGTCTTTCCCAATTCACATTCCCTCCGATGAGGGTAGACAGGAACCAATAACCCCTCTCCTTTTTCCCTTGCCTTTGCGGATATCCACAAGGGATATTGCTTCCGAAAAATAGAGGGGAATTGGGTCGTCGCTCGGTCAATTTAGGCGGAAGAGATTTGTTAGATCGGTGGCCACAATGGGGGGCCGTGTAACACCATTACACGGAAAATGTTATCACCTTTTCAATTAAGCTCCTCTGATAGCAGCGACGATAGTCTGCAGGGGTTTTCATTATTTCCTCATACGAGGTAAGGTTTTAATTTGATTAAATATCCTGGAGTGAAGGCACCCACTATCAGACTCTATAAGCGGGCATTCTCAGGTTTCTGTCTACTATGAGGGGTGATTTCATCAAACATTTATCAGGGCAGTGTAGTCCAGTGCTCCAACTTCCTCACAACTCACCAGCGCTTAGAAACCGGTGTAGTTTTTATTTGTGTGGATTTAATATGGGTTTTTCAAAACCATGTTTTGCACCAGTCCCCATTGGGGAGTTCGCATTGATTTTAGATTTGGAAATCTTCCCTACCATTCAATAATATGGCTAAAAAGTAACGTGCACAGACTCCAATACCAACGAAAAAAAATCATTGTAGGAGATATAACGAAAAAACGAAACGCACAGTTTGAATCGGCAGGCGTTTCCCACCAGTCACTGTTTGAGGTAATGACGTCACAGTTCCAGTGAATCTCTCACCATGAGCGCTAGTGTCGTCAGCTTATATGATAAATTTATAGCAATTATAACTTGATATTACGGAAAACATAATTAACTTTTAATTGTAATACATGATACTTGAAGTTTAAAGCCTTATCAGAAGGATTTACGGCTCACTTGAATTTTATTCTGTGATGAATAGTGGAATAGCAACACTGGGCGGAACAATCCCCTCACCTGTCAAGAACAAAACACTATCGACGACGCTCTTCAGCTGTAATGAGGAAGTGACGTCACGCTCCCTCCATGGCCCCGGTTTTTCAAACGCCGTAATTTTCGTTAAATTATTTAAATTTTCTGGAAACGATTTCAGGCGGCTGACTACTGTTTTCCCTACATTCTCAGGGAGTACTTTCAGAAAAAAAAATAGAAAAAAAAAACAATGCGAACCCCCCATTGTGGCAATTGCAATTGTCGGTGCAAAACAGCTCTAGAGGGTGCTAGGTCGGAATGAGTATGAATGGAAAATACTAATTAGTTGGCGGGATTGTGGAACCGCTTGCGGGAGAAGGCGGTCCATTGTGTTCCCGCCAGCTCCGTGCAATGGGCGGCGGCTCCCGGAACTAACTCCGATGGCCTGCCAAGCTTATTATATTCATGGATATGGGAGAGTTTTCCCCCACCAACCATCAGAGTACTGATCTGGAAGCTTCCAAGCTTAACCGTTCATTAAATGGAAGTAATCCTCTCCGAGTTCGTAATTTCACTATGGGTAATAATTATTCACAATGGTGAATTATAGTGAAAGTGGATCTAGGAGGATCCACTGCCTGCACCAAATGCCCCTTGGGCCTCGAAACCGTCTAGAACCCCATATAACTTTTTTTTAAATAGCATAATAGCTTAACTAGCTTCGGAGTTGAAAGCCTCTGAAGCTGGTGCCTTCATCCAACACATAAAAAGCGAACTCGATGCATGCTACAACTACGAATTTCGGGCGTCATAATACACACAAACGGAGGGGGTAATGTGATACTCGAATGACTTTTCTTCTTCTATTGTTTCTAGAATTTAATCTCTTGCTCCGTTCAGCTGTGTGAATTCGAGTTGATTTGATAGTCTGCGTCAGGTTAGACAATTGTACGATCCCATGTCTTATGAGTTATGAGTTGTAAACACGACGAACTATGATGGTAAATTTGGTTTTTCTGCCCGGCATCTTCTGGCTATGTATGGTACCAGTTGGTTCCGCGAAGAGATCGAAGAGGATCGTGAACGGTGAACCGATCACCATGGACGCTTACCAAACCTATTTATACGTCCAAATTAGACGGAGTTGGGCTTGCGTCACCGACCAAACGCTTCACGATTTAACGCCATGTCAAGTCGATGGTAACATCTGCGGTGGTGCTCTGATACACCCGGAATTCGTTATAACTGCTGCTCAGTGCTTGATGTATTACGAAGTGCAAGTGAAGATGATTGGTAAACACCCAAGCGACTGGGACGAAGACGTGAAAGGAGGACCCGATAGTCTGTTGGGTCTGTACATTTCATCATAATATGAATTTAATTACCTACTTAGTTATTAAATTTTGTTGATATTTTTCATGGCTTCCGAGAGTTTGTAAGTTATCGTTGGAATACAAAATACAATTTTGTACTCCTTTTCTAATAACTTACGAACCCCAGATTGCCTCGCCGAAAAGGTATTGTTAGTTGCAGTTTGGCTCATTTCTTTTGTCTTATTGTAAGTCAAATTCTAACAAGAGATTAAGTGCATGAGATTTGCAACACATTAACTATACTGTCCTTTTCCTGTGGCACTAATTCTTTATTTAGGTACTTTACAGACGATGTATCGGAAGCTGCTAATGAATTGTGGGGGATAGTAGCGTATGTGATACTGCCCAAACCTAAACATACCGTGTACTCCGATTGGGCCCTTCTTGTTGGTAGCGACGACTCGTATAAAATGACGGAAAAACGACATGTTGTGAGTGTTTATCCTCACTCGAAATTCCCGATCCTTGGTAAGTATTGGAGGAAAAGTTGTAAAGTTCTTTCCAAGAGTCATGCAGTTTAGCAGTAAAGAGGCCGAGTGAGGCTAGCACCCCCTTTCCGCGTGGTAGCATTCATTTAATACTAGTAGAAGCGGAAGTGTTTTGCAAGTTTCCTAAAGAAAAACGGTTTTTGTTTGCCGGAGGTTTTTGGCAGTTTTGGCTGTTCCTACTGAAGGGTTGACCTCACTGAGATTTGGCAGCAATGCCACATAGTACGATGGCCTTTTCTGCTTGGAGTTGTTTCAGACTCTGTAAGAACACCATATTCCAAATTTAAATAAGTAATCAACGACTTGTAAATCACTCTTTATGAAACGACCACACAATTGTACTCAACGTCCATCACGACGGCTGCTTTTTGTCAAGGCAGAACGTCTATTCATCATTTTGGCTCCATATCCGTTTCCGCCATGTCTCCTACTTTTAACTACAGATAAAACGGACCCTACGGCGATGAAGGAATTTCGTAATACGCAAAATCTCTTCCATGATGTGGGTCTCCTTCGAGCGTGTGAGCCGTTCAAAGTGGTTCAGGTCAGTGTACTTCATGTATTTGCTCGATATTATCGTACAGCCTCATGTCATGTCAACTAAGTACCTAGTAAACCCCTTTGAATCGACTTTCAGCACGAGGTTGAGTTGGCTAATACGTTGCAAAATGCAAATGCCTTGCAAAAACAGTATGATCTCATTATTGCGAAAGGCGAAGTGTGCTTGTACATGGGATTTGGGCCGGTCGACATTCAGCCAACAAAACATTTAAGGCCTGGGACTGAGTTCAGACTGTCTGGAGATCATCTCGGTACATAGGCCAGGAGTAAGCTGAAGCATACGTGGAGGTGAGATGAGTGGATTTGTGTGTTGAAAACGTGTTATTCGACGAAAAAATATTGTTAATCTGTTTTTCAGATCTTCAATGTGCAGTTCCTTGTGCAATGCTGCAAACCTCCCAGTAGGTAAGAATCCACATTCTTGCACTTTGTGTTCCCACCAACACGGCGCTATTGCTGCTGTGCCCTCGAGCGAAGATTACGGGAGTCCAGTGATGTGCCATGGCTATTTCATATCGACTCTTACCAGCACGCAGTACATTCCGGAGAGGAATTTCTCCCGTACTGATTCTTACCCTCTCTATTGTGTCTGGTACTATATCGATCCCGATCGATTGAAGTACTACATGACATTGCCACTTGATGGGTACCATCCACTGAGCAATAAACGTCTACGGCGGTTCCCTATGCCCTCTCAGAGCCGTCCATACGCGACATCGTAGTGTAACTTCACTGAATTCTGTTAGGTTCATTGGGAAGTCTTTTGTACCATCAGTTTAATTCAATATACACATTTATTTTGTCTCTTCTTAATGTGTGTTGTTCATCAATAAAGTCTTTAACAATTTTGAGTCGTTGTTGTTATTATTCGTCATCAGGTTGGGGAAGAGAAATGGTGATGCGTGAATCAGAATCTGTCTATCAGAAGATGGCGGCGAAGACGAATGCAATGTAACTAAAATCACACGAAGGAGAACGACTTTTGAAATTTGTATATTTCTTTACCTGGGCTACAGTTAACAGTTTGCAGTCACCAACAGTTGGTTACTGCAAATAGTTACTGTTAGTTACTGCAAATCCTCTGGCCCCCTTCCCTCACTGACATGATTGATTGATGGCGTTTCCCCCTTGACGATCCTGCTCTCTGTGTGACGTTTTCTTTCAACGCTGTTGTGTGTGATGTTTCTTTTTATTGATTCTCGCATGATGTTCTGCAGGTGGGGCGAGGCGTACACTTGGACTAACGTCAACTGCTGCGTGCACAACATCATTGTCGGCAAGCTGTGGATTGAACAATATGGCACTATGGAAATCGTAAACGCGGTCACCGGTAAATAGTCAACATTGCGGCTGGGCTCTACTATTTGACCAATTCGTAACCTATTTTCCTTTTGATGCAGGTCACAAAGCTGTCTTGACTTTCAAACCAGCTGGATGGTTTTCCAAGGATCTCCACCGGGTCGAGGGTTTTATCATGGATAAAAAGTAAGCATTTTTTACAGAATTCTATGCGTTTTTTTTTTTTTATTTTTTATTATTGGCGAAAATCCCAATTGCGTAATGACTGTCCGTCGTGTACCGTACGCCTTCCAGACTCGATTGCTATCCGGAATTTTCTTTCAAATCAAAACTTTTCTCAAAACTCTCCTCTGATGGCCCCGCAAAGATTTCAGCCTGATGGCACCTCAAATGATGTGGCTCTTGCGACTCTGCCAGGCTTTTTGTTGAAGAATGCCGAGCCAAAAGGCAAAATTCCTTCGGACGGCATATGAACTTGATTCTAAGCACCTACCAAACTATGATTAAAAAATCAAAGCCTGAAAAATACATTTAGTTCTGATGTGTAAAAGTACTGGTAGGTCAAGGTGCAAGCAATAGAGCACGAAAGATACAGCGATGTCGAGTCGAACTGCAGTGATTCCAATCGCAATGAAATTTCGTACAGGATTTAAATTTGGACCACCTACAAGCAAGATTTCCCTTGATGATCCAATTTCTAAGACCCTGATTTCCCTACAACTAGGGGAAACACCGCCAGAAGGTGCTGCCCTGATTTCCCATTCCCCACATGCCTTCATCCCTCACCAAGGTGGCTCATAGAATTAGCCTAGTACACATACAGTGAGGGCTATTTGTCCAAGTTCAAACATGCAACCTTAGAAGCGCCAACCATCGCTTTTGGTGCCCCCGAAATACCCCGTTCAATATGGCGTTCGACCTCCCTCAAGAAGTTTAGTCAAGATAATTTAGTTAATTATCCTAGATACTATATTTATGGATATAATATATCCAATATCATATTATGATATTATCCTGTATCCATGAATAGGATTCTATATTACCATTAGGCCACTAGTTCGGCATCCTCACTTGTCTTACTTTTAGGCCACTAGTTCGGCGTCTTCACTTGTCTTACCGTCAGGCCACTAGTTCGGCGTCCTCACTTATCTTACCGTTAGGACACTAGTTCGGCGTCCTCACTTGTGTTACCGTTAGGCTACTAGCTCGGCGTCCTCACTTGTGTTACCGTTAGGCTACTAGCTCGGCGTTTTCACTTGTCTTACCGTTAGGCCACTAGTTTGGCGTTCTCACCTGTCGTACGTCCACGAGTTAGTAGTTGTTTATCATATATTTAATAAAGCATGTTCCATGATGTGTTTCATGAATTTTAGCCTTAGGCTCCAAGCGAAAAGCATCCGGTTTTTTTTAAATATTGAAAAGTTAAATAGTATGCATTCCCATAAAATTAGTCGACTTGATTTGAATTCATTATAATTTCCAAATTCGCAGCCTTTGTATTGAAAGATACCTACTACGTGACCTTAAAGCTTGTTTCATTTGTTGTCAGTAAGAAAAAGCTTCATTTCCTCTACGGAAAATGGACGGACTTCATTCGCGTGACTGACTACGCCTCCTACGAATCATATTTTAAGGATAATGCTCATAAATTCAGGTAATTATACAATTGATTTTTCCCCATTTTCTACCATGTTTGAATTATCAGTACGTGTTCAACAACCAACAGTATCAGTCAGTTTCAGAGATAAATTCCAACAATGTCTTGTTTCATAATTTTCTAACTGGTATGATAAAATGTTACATAATATACTGTAGTAATAGCTGCAGAATTGATGGCATCGACCTTTCAAAACGATGCACTGTCAGAGGATCGGGGTTGAGGTTTGACCCAAACTTGTACAATGTCATGTACTTGTTGCATTATTATATTCATACATTATACAGTTTTGCGTACTGGTAACCCAACATGGATCCTCGCCTCATCCCATCCTGTAGAAATCCCATTTATTTTACGTTTTTCCTCTTGTGCCGTTATTTTTATTTGGACGTAGTTGACCTGTAAATTGTTGTTTAACCTTGATCTTCTTCTTTTTGTTTTATGTTTCTTCCCCTCTTCTTCAAGTGACCAATCTTTGTGGTTGCGTATTGATAGGTCAGCCAACGATTCCAAGAGCCCAGCGTCCAATTCCGAGAGCCCGTCGCAAACTCCGAAGAAGGTCCTGGCCAAACTCAACTCACTTAAAGTAGGGTTCAAATCCCAGACTTCCATTAGTGAGGTGAGAGTGAACGATGGTTTTTCAAAGGTTCGACACTCCTTCCTGTCACATGCCTGTTCCACAAGTTGCTATTCCTAAAACCTCATTCGTATCGATTGGGCGTCACAACTGATAACTCGTACCGTTTCCAAGTATAACCGTTTCCCAACCTTGTATTCCTTCACCTTTGTGGAGTATTCATCCATCATGCGAACGAGTACGTAGCACATAGCATGAATTATTGCCTCAGTGTTTCCTCGAGGGAAATTTGAATCAGCTGCATTTTTGTTCCTCAATGATGTTTGTATGTGAGCGATTTGTTGAAGGCTGGCCCATCTCGTAGAAAAAAAGCTGACCTTTGAAAACTTCAGTGGGCGGAGTCTGGCAGCTAAGTGGTTGGGGTTGGAAAAAAATAACAAACTTGGAGGGTGAAAGCCCCTCCAATCATTATTCACTTATTCTCAACCCCTCAGCCTGCTAACCTTTCCACAAGGGCGTACCCGTAATTTAAAAAAGAAATTGGAAAAATAGTGGGACGATGTTTCACAAATCGGTCACATGACGTCCTCGACTCTCGATTAGATGAACGTTGGATCTATTTTTTTATTTTTTTTTATTTTTATAATTATTATTTTTATTTCATTGTACCTGCCGAACGGAAATGCATTAAATTCATATTTTGTATGTCTTTTACGTTTATAGTTTTTGATCTGTCGTCTTATAGGTACGCATGCAATATTGAAATGGGCTAGGGAACATGGTCAAAGAATTGGGAGGAAGCAATTCGACTGAACGTTGTTCTAACTAGAAACAAGTAATGTACACGGAGCGATTAGTATTGAGAAATGAGGTTTCAGAGAAAAGAAAATGACTTCCTAATGAATATTTAGCAATTAAAGTTATCGTGCCAATGCAACGTGACTAATCTGCCACAGTGCATTCTCACAACAAAAACAACAAAAAAGCGTAATAAAACAAGTTGATTATTTAATGGTTACGGGGTTTCCCGTCATTCTAGCTGAGAAGACGTTCTAGTGGTTCCTCGAGCTAGATAGCTTATGTTATTTGTTGTTCATTTTTCCATGATCTATAGGTACCACTTGTTCAGAACCTGTCTGTATCAATCGGGTCGAATTGTAATACTATATTTTGAAAGACGAATACAGACGATCAGAAGGGTTTTAGGACGAGTTCACAATTCTATTAAATCTCAGCCATGGAGATCTCCAGGGTTCAAACCAGAGTCAAGCGGGCTGGCGATGACATCCATTGTATGAACTGGGCACACGGGTCGATGCATTTTTTTCTTCCCTTGGCCTAAGATTTGTCAGTGAGTCATTTCTAAGTCTTGGAAGACGATTTAATTCCTCACTATTGTTGGATGTATGCACGGATTTTAAATATTTTCATCGCCAGCGGGGTCAGATTGGGTGCAAGTAAAGCGAATGGTAGAGCGAAGCGAAATATATTTTTAATTTAACCATCCCACGAAAAACCCAAATGAAAAGTGGATTAGGCGTTTTTTAAAGCTCACGCCGAGAAATGCTGCCGATTGCAGAAATGGCTGCAGAATTCTATACGACGCTTCCTGTTCACTTTCTGAGAGAGCCATAAATTCCTCCAGGTGGCTTAGCCAATTTTCAACCCCATTGATAATTAAGTATCATTTTTCAGATGTACCTTAAGTCATATATAGTAGTAGTCTTCGCTACGTCAAGAACCTTGTCGTTATATATAACAAGTATACTTGAAATGTGCTCTCTCTTTTCTACTCTGTCTTTACGGAGCCGCCCCAACGAAAACGTGAAATGGTTAGCATCTTCGAGTGCTCGCCCTAGGCGCTGGTCCCGACGTTTCAAAAACGTTTGCCCGTGAAGAACAAAACTTCTCTATTAGCTACGTAGAAAACAAAAACTATATTGGCTGCCCAAAACTAACATCTTTGCTGCACATTTTTGTTCACCGTTACTTTTCCATATGCACTAGTGATTTGTCCCCTAGCGGTTTACGACGGGATGCGTGGCTGAGGGACACACTAAAAATACTTGAATTTTTTAATGGGGGTTTCCCCATCTCATTTATTTCGGCGGCCGAGTTGGCTCTAATTTAGTTCAAAATTAAAATTAGCTAGCATTCGTATTACTCTGCACGGGCCCAAAACCGCATGCTTTTGCTTTAAATTACAGAAGAAAATATTGATCGGTAGGCTGCATGACCCCCTGTAAGTTGCAATAGATTGATTTTCCGATTCAAACCTCATTGCTAGAGCTAGGCGTAATTTGTTTATTGTTGATTAATGATACCATTTTTTGTGGTACTGTTGAGCAGCCTGATGAAGGTGGTCCTGTCGAACCTGGAGGCAGTGACATTCCAAAATGCGACTCGACTTATTCCATCGACATTCCAAACTCAACTACACTGTGGGAAGCGACGCCAAGGCCTCCTAATTCTGCTGAGGTTAGTGGCGATTACTTGGTTGCTTTTTTTTTTTTTCCATGGGATTTTTCTTGTTGGTGAAGACCAGAGCAGCTCGGGGAAAGATCAACTTGACACTTGTGTAATAATATTTTGTTCCATCTTCACAGTACTACCAGTTCACCTTGTTTGCCATGTCACTCAACGAAATGCTACCCGGGATGGAGAAGAAGATTTGTCCAACCGATTGCAGGTAGGAATCCATACTGCACCGCAATTAACATACTGTTACCTACCAATTCTTACCCCTAATTTTCTTTTCAACGTATTCTTTCAACTTCAAGGCTGAGGCCAGACATTAAGAAGCTGGAACACGGAGACCTAGATGGTGCTGCTGCTGAAAAAACTAGGCTCGAAGAGCAGCAGAGGGACGCGCGGAAAGCGCGTAAAGGGAAGAAGGGTAATGACTGGAAACCCAGGTAAAACCAAGCGTTGATTTCATAATAACATTGACTTTTTTCTTCTTCTTTTTGTATATATATTCGCATGTTTTCTGATGTTTTAGGTGGTTTTGTCAAGGAACTAACCCTTACACGTCCTCGGAAGATTGGCTTTACACCGGAGGCTACTGGGACCGCAATTACGGCCCTGACCCCCAAATATTCTGAAGCCATGTTCAAGCTAATTAAGGCACTCTGCTCTATTTAGCTTGAAACGGTAACCGCGCAAATCGCCGCGACGTCGTGTTGTGAAAACTGGGAAAAAAGACAAGGTAAAATTTTTCGATAAAATGGAAATGAGAAACTTCCGTTCTGTCTAATGTGTTGAGTTAATGATTTCCTGACTTCATTACTAAGTTAAGTACCTAACTATCCTCACGAGAAAATGTTTTGTAAGTAATGTAAAAAGCTGTGCATATTTATAGAACCGTTACCATTTTTGTTATTTCGTAATTCTTTTGAGAAATTTGTTTATTGAAACGTTGATGAGTGTTATATTTTATTATAATTAGCCTAATCGTTAGGCCTATAAATTATATGTATTAGCCATTGTAAACAAGAAAACATAGGACTATTGGTGTGAAAATTGGGAGTAGTACATAATGTAGTTGACAGTAAAAACTACTCGTAAGAAAATTGTATGAACCAAAGCAAAAAAGTATTTTATCATATCACAAAATGAATATATTTGCCCATCAGACTTTGAATACCTTAGCACTCGAATTTTAAACATAGCCATGAATTGATCACCATATATTTTTCTTTCGAAGCTTTCGCGACAATCAATCTGAAAAATCTGCTAGAAGAGATTCCATTTCCGTTCATTAAATGAAAATTAACTAATTAAAATTTCCGTTCATTCATTGAAAATTGAGTAATTAAAATCTAAATTGTCAAAAATTGAAGGTTGTGCTATACACAATAGATTTGTCTAATTTAATCTAATTTATTCAGCCAATCAACCAACTGCCATGTACGAACAGCTACATGAAAATGAAGTAATGCTTCAGTTGTAAAAACAATATCTGTGCATAAACGCTTTTATAAGGAGTTATTGATCCTAAAACGCTTTTTAGGAGTAATTGATGATTGTTCACGTAGGGTTTCCGTTAAACATTGAATCATTGTCAAAGTAGCCTGTTACTCCGATGGTATCAAGTTCCTTGGCTTAGGTGTTGGTTGATCGCATTCTTAATCCGTTGTTCTATTTTTTCAATCCGTCAAAGTTTCCCCTTGAACTCACCTCGGTCGATGAATTAAGAAAACGAACTCCATAGTTCTGAAATTAATTTTCCTTGTCTGTTTCCCGCCTGAACTCATTCTGTGCTCTGGTTCATTGGAGACCTCGACGTGAAATACCGCAACGAAATTCCGATGATTTCTTAATTTAATTTTTAGCATCTAAGTTATACAAATTTTTATAAATTTATGAAATTTGATTTCTTCAATTGGTTAGCAAATTTCGAAATTGGAAGCCTTATTTATTTTCTTTCAATAGCACCGAAAATGCCATGTGGGAAAAGATTTGTTTTTAAACTTGTATAGACAGTTCAATTAGTAGCTTACCTACAACTAAATTTATGTATTTAAATACAAAGTAAGGAAAATTTAAGGAGTTACGACATGGGTTTTACTTATATAAAATTGGTAAGGTAAGGTTGTGTACCTAGGGACATTTCTCTTTAAACATTAATGTACCTACCCACAGAATATTTTTAAATGTCCGATTTTTTCTCATATAATATATTATAGTTAAGACTACTCATTGGCCAAATATCTATGACGTTCTTATGTTTCTAAAAACACTTGTCGCTTGACGGGAGTTGATTTAATTGAAAAAACAAAATGTCCTTAGGTTTGTACCAGCGAAAATGCCCAAAATATCCAAAAATTTCCAAAGATGTCCAAAAAAGTTTGCCCAAAAAGGTTTAAAATGTTCAAAATGTCAAGTTACGGAAAAAAACAAGCTGAAACCCGATACTGGGTTATTACGGAAGTTGATGTCGTACATCATTAAACGGGATCCTCATCAAATGATATGCCGCATAAAAGTTAAATTTATCTACTTACCCTGACCTATGCATGAGCAACCAACTCAAAACTTTGAAGCACTCTAATCAATGGTGGGATCCCTATTTTGCGCAACAACGTTAGTATCTTTTCTTCTAGGCTGGATCTTCAAAACATTGCGGAAAAAAAAATTTCGGGCAGTTTCATGACCATGATATTGGCTCTGTCCCTAAGTACACGACCTTACCCTACATTGAATGTTAAACTTGTTTCAACAAGTGTGTTGCATTTATGCAGACCATAAAGTGTAAGTATTTTTAACTAGAAAGAGATAGAAAGAAGTAGTCGTGAGTCCGAAAAATTGGTTTGGTAGGGGAATTTCATAATTGTGTAGGATGTTTGATAAAAATTGAAAAAGTTCATACGTCACCCACTCTTAGGCTCTGAAGTCAATGAGTGTTAATTTGAAGCTATACGTATTTGCCATGAAGTAGATACACCAGGCTCTTCATCAAGGACGTGCAATAGCTTTATTATGAATGCATAAAGAAGAATCGATTGTGGCGTATCGCCTTCAAGTCGACAGCAGTCTTGTTTACCGACGGGCCTTCGTACCGTTTGGTTCTCACTGGTTTAAACATTAATTTCGTGGGCTCGAAATGACATATTTGTTGAAAGCAAAGAAAATAGTCGAGTTTAATCATTCAACAAAGATAATTCATATAGAAATGTTCATGCACGAATGAGCCAGTGTCAGTGAAATCAATATGGCGTGTAATGGAAAGATGGCGATTCGAATAACTCCCGCGTGGATTTTGTTCGTATTCGACAATACAAAGCGTTGCTCAATTTCCCTGGTGTTCCCGTAATTATTTATCAATTCGTCGGTCGTTTGGGAAGTGGCAGTTATAGCCGTAGAATTTTCCTCGGTCCCGTGAGGGGTTTGGTCCTTAATTTCATAACCTGTGACACGTTACCAATTGCATTCCATTTAATTGAATCGTCGGATATTGTCATGATAATTTTGTATTTCCTAGACGCTCAGATGTTCATTCCTAAATTCGTTTTTCTTACCCCATTTTGTGAGTGGTTAACAGTTATCTGCTGTGGAAACTGTCGCCTATTTCACCTTGCTTCGAACAATTGAATCCAATTGTTGAATTAGCTTATAGTGCCATTCCATAGAATGAATTTAAAAGAAAAATGTTAACGTTGGTAAGCTATAGTTGGGTTTATTATTATGTGTATAGCTCATAAACTTGAAGAGTTCAAAAAATGAAAATGCTGTGAATTGCTTTAGAACGATGAGTTCTGTAATAGTTGATACATTGGCTGGGAAGAAAGAAAAAGGATTATGATAGCCAGGTTTTTCCGTTTCATTCTTGCCTAAGCCAGGGTTCAACCACTCTATATGCATGTTATATTTTCTTTAAACGGTTTTTTGTAGGTAGCCATTTGAGAAGTCTACCTGAATGGTAGATGACTTAAGGCCGACTTTTACGTACGGTTGAATTGTTTCAAGATGTGTCGCGAGATCTGTGAAAATTGTATTCAGATGCGTTAACACTTTTGATAGATACCACTTTTTGATGGGAGATGTAAGCTCTTACAAGCGCTTTTGGGTATCCAATATGCCAGTTTTATTTGTTAATGATCTCTTGATTTTGTAATTGAAGGGCTTGCTCGATGAAGTAGTTGAGAATCGATTGAGTACAAAGGGCCCAAACGCCAAAAGATCGTCACGATTTTAAAGGCCACATGTCCGTAACGTTTAGTTACTTCTTATTCAAAACTCCTTCAATATTTCGCGCTAAATACACTCGACTGTTGTATGCTTTCGCTTTCTAAACATCTATAATATTATCATAATATTCTCTAAGTGCGATTTTTACGTGTGCTTGGTTAATATTCGTAAGTCTGAAAGAGTGACCTAAGGCCGCTTTTAAGTACCGCCTGTGTTTGCCAAGGTCGTAAGAATACTAGACCAGTTTGGTCTACCCGCGGCCTACAAATGTGCTGCAGGGCGTCTATCAACGCGCGGCGTGGGCGTTAGCCAACGCTTTCTGGCCCAATGAGGTCCACCGCAGGTGCTCACCAGGCGTGTGTTTTCTTGGGAGATTGAACGAAAGATTTTGGATGAATTCTAGTAAGTAGGTACACTGTATTAAACCTCCTATTGATTAGATCGATTATTGACTGAACGTAAGCACCGCCTCTCGAAACCCTCATGGTAGACCTCGGACTGGACGAGCAAAATGAAAGTAGACATATTGGTCTAGCACCAGTCATAAGTGCCATGTGCTTGATTATTTTATAGTTGATGTTGGGGCTTTAATATAGTAGACTTAACGTCTACTATATTATAGTGAGTGTTACTGGACAGTACCACTACTTGCTCAATATTCTACCTCTCCATCGACCAGTAAACTGGCCACCAAAACATAATAACTACAAAACGTAGCATGCTAATAATACTCCAAAGTAACCAAAGTTGTGTTGAGTAAAAAACCGTATGACTCTTAGCCCCTTAATTAAGGATTGAAAGCATGAGTCGGGGTTGGTCGAACTACCTCGGCGATCAACTTCAATAATATTGTCTGATGCTGCACAATGTGTCATGGCCCCTTTTAAACTTTTTTTGGTTTTTGCACGGACAAGTGAAATAAAGAATAAAATGGCTATTTCGGCTTTTACGCCCTTTGCGCTGCAGGCCCTTCTAATGTGTTTTTTCCTCATAGAATATTGAAGGAATAGAAGAGAGAAATCCCATTTTCTCACCCCTTAGAAAACCGGCAGATTAACCGGAATTTCGGCTTCTCGCCTTTCCTTATTTTATTGGGGAAAAATTTATTTCTCCTCCGCTGTCGAAAAATAAGTGGTGTCTCCAATCAGAAGCGTTATAATCGATTTGTATTGGTGTATCTTTCCAGAGTGGTCCAGCATCTACAAAATATCTGTAAAAAGAAGAACAAATTCGTATCCAAGTTAACTAAATGTGTTGTATGTGGAAAATATTTTTTGAGTTTGTAATTTTTACAAGAGATACATAATAAGTAGATTTAATGAAAAAATGTTGTCGCCCTCCTCATCCTTCGTAGAAACGTTACGCGTTATGTTATTGGGATCCTTGGCAGAGTTAACGCAAAACAAATTTAAAAAAAAAAATTTTTTTGTCGATTTCGAGCAAGTTGTACAGTTCATGGAGCAAGATCGGCTGTAGTCATAACGCCTGTGATTTTTAGTAAATGAGTTAAAAACATTTGGAATTTGTTCATGAATCCTAACTGGTATTTCTCCTGATGTTCGTTTGTTTGTTCATGCTTCGTGCACAGCCCTCTCGTCAGAGCGATCTTACAAAGAAGAAAAAAGAAAGGTTCGTGGTGCCACTCACTGACGAAAGCATTAGGAAATACTATACTATACTCCTTGGCTCTACAGCTCTAGAAGAGCTCTTGGCCTCCTGAAAACCCCTTCCCCACTCCTGCCTATCCTCTGCCTTCCTCCGCCAGTTCCTAACCCCTAGTTTTCTTAAGTCCTCTTCCATGTCCTCCATCGCTTTCTTGATCTCCCCCTCTGTCTCCGTCCTCCTGGCTTGCTATGAGAGCTAAAATTTTTAGCAATACCTATGAGGGCTAAAAATCTTTTAGCATATTTAATATGCTAAAATCAATAAATAAAATTGGCAAGCACTGGGCTTTGCCAGAGAATTCGCCTCTGCTATATATAGAGAGATAGAGGTATATATACCCTCCATTGTGAGAACTGGGGATAGAGCTTGCCCCTCGAAGTTGGTTACCTGTTACCGTATGACAAACCCACTGAGTAAAAGAGACCAGGACGAAACCCCTTCCTGGTTCATTGAACGAGTAGTCATTCCCTGAACTACCGCTCCGCTAAGGGAGCGATTTGGTGAACGAACTCCCTGAAAAGAATCGCTCCTCATCTCTATCAGTTATCAGTTTTGTCGATTCGTATTCTGAAAACAGCTATTCTTCGATTAGTGAGAGCCCTCCCTCATGGGCCGCTCGGTTGCGAGATTATTTCCAAGTCAAAAGCTACCTACTTTCAGGAGCTATGAAAAGGTTGTTTCTCTCTCTCCATAATTCAGTATGTATCACGCTATAAACAACCTTCCCCCCTAAGAACGAAAGTATCAAAACCAATACAAAGTTTTAGTTTAATGAGTAGGTAGGACGTCCTAAAGAGATTCGATGAAAAGAATGTACCTCTACTGTTTGTGGGCGAGGGTATGACGCAATTACCACTACGCGACAGTAGATGGTCGAGTACCATGTCTGGAACACATAGGACGGCTTGATGGCTTCGTATCGAACGCATGAATAATAATTATTGACAGCCAGCAATGACCGCGCAATTTGTAATATTTGATCCGCAGGTCAATCAATGTTTAGGGAGCGTTCGCCCGAAGCGATTACGTTCCATTTCACAAAAATTAACGTAATACCTCACCATCAGCCTTTCAGTTATTTACCAGAGCTTACAGTTGACACTATGCCTTCTGACTTCCATATTTACCGGACGTTCGGCATCTTCCCATTTGATCTATCCGGTGATCTCAACACCAAACTCTCCTTATATTCAATAGGTCTTCATTTAACGATGACATCGGTGAATTCGCTCAATTATTTAAATTCCAATTTTTCGGTAGAAACCATCTTGTACATCGTCAAAGACATTTTGCCTGTAATTGTTTCGTGGCTTCATATTTGGATTACGCTTGCCAAACGGAAGAAATTCAAAATTATTTTGAGGACAATGAACATTTCTGGTTGGTCTTGTTCTTGGGATACCAACATCGCTATAATGTTTATCTTATTTGTTGGGACCCATTCTTGCTATTGTTTAAGAAGCCAAGGTATTTTAGCTAACCTTTTAAGCGCTGTTCCCTACAACTTCTACATGCTAGTAAATTTTTTACTGACTCACGAGTTTTGCACCATGCTCAAATCTGTCCAGATTGAGTCGGAAATTTATAGCGAGGAGATAAGAAATCCGTTTGTATTTCCCCGTAAACATAGCTATTTCGTAAAAACGAGCAATCAAATCGTGAAGTTATATCAATTGCAAATTTTACCAACCCTGCTCTACAACGTGGTGTATTTGTCTCAACCTATGTACTGGATGAGTATGGGGTTGATTCAAGGGTGGTGGCGGACAGGGGAGTGCCGTTTCACGACGCCGTTCGTATTCATAATATTTTCCACTATCGCACTGATGGGGCTGATCAATTTATGTCGACGCTGCGAGCTCACGAATCGCAAGGTAAGTCTTCATAATATGAAGGATAACTATTCATAAAATTTATTATGAATATTCATCCACGACGATCGTTCAACCCATACGTATTAACATATATACATTTTTGCGGATGTTTTAAACATATGTTTGAGGATACAGTCCGCTTTGGATTTTTAGTACAGTTTATTATTATATGTTAGGCAATTATAAATGTGTATATTACATATATGTGAGGGTATAGCTCCTAACGCGTAAGTATGCCTACAACCTTGAAAAATCCGTTCCAGGCTGGAACTTCCAGCAGCGTGAGCGTGTGAGCATCCTCACGCCCACACTCACATCGCCTCATGCACAACTTAGGGCTTTGGGACGCTCGCGCTCCAGGAACAAACCTAACATCGTCGTGATATTGTGTCTAACAGTTGGGAAAGCTCTATTTCCATCACTCACGCACCAAAAACAAACCAACCTAATAAACCTGTCGGCAAACCAAGTAAACAAAACACCTGAAGTCAGGTTGGGTAGGTACAAAAGATCTGGCGAGGTTACACAATGTTATCAAGCGAGTTGTGGAGGTGGTAAGTCACACTCACATGCTCACAGAAAAAATGTGAGCGTGTATGAGGACCTTACATCGTCTCACACTCACACTCCAGGAACAGCAAATTCGATCCTCACACTACCTCACGTGTCACTCCTGGAACTGCGAGTTGGTGGGAGTGGCCAACGAAACGTAGCACTGCGCATGTCTAAGGCACACACCACGCGGAATAGAATAGAACCATTCTATTCCGTGGCACACACCAAGAACAAACCTGTCGATGATCTGTTTCTGATTATTGAAAGAATCTATTCATTCTTTAATAATATTCCTCATAACATTGATTCTTCATAATAATAAGAAGAATAATTCATACAAACTAACTACTATATATATCACCAATTCTTGGAGTGAACAGAGTAAACAAGACTAAGTATGGTAATAAAATCAATGGTCTACATGATCGCCAGATTGATAAGATGAGCAAACAGTTGATTTGTTGGAGACAGCTTACTAAATTAACCGTCCGAATTAGATTTTTATCCGGTGACAAGTAAAATTTAATTGTAGCACAACTTTTATAGTCCCGTCGAATGCGTGTTAATCAGGGCAGAACATCGCTAGAATTTTTTTCTATGCCAAGTTGGTAACTACGTACAAATGAACAAATTTCTCTTCCATGGTTCCCAAGTAAACGTGGTGTTTGGCAAGCACGATGGTTGCCCCCATTTCCCAGGATGTCGGGAACTCTCCAGTGTTTACATGGTCTCGGCTTTTCTGGATTTTCCCCTTCACCTCTAGCGCATCCTTCAACGCCACAGTCTTGTTGGCCTCGACGTTCTTCCACTGCCTGTTGTGGATGATGTCAACCGTCTTGGTCGGTAAATACATTCTCGAAGGGTACACCAACGCCTTGGCCCTTTTCCTTTTAGGCATGCGCGCTATGGTGCAGGTATTGTCGTCTGCGGTGGTGTTAACATTCAACGCTGCGGCGTACCGTCACCGAGACACCATTAGTTCAGTTGTTTTTCCTCTACAATCGACAACACACTCTAACGATTGTCGTGGCCAGCTCAAATGGGGCTTTACTGTTTACTTCGTTGCCCTCTCAGCAAGATTCGTCAGAAATTTCATCTTTGGCGACGAGGCTAGTTGGCTGATAGTGTACATGGCGTATTGCACTTCAAGCTGGTTCGGGTTCCTCGTCATTGCTCAGTTTTCATGCTTGATGAGGGTTGTCAATTCCTCGACTAAAAAGTAAGTGGCAGTAAACAATCCCTACTAACCAAATTCCAAGAAAGCAGTCGCTTTTTTTGAAAATGAGGTTAGGTTAATGACGTCAAAATCATAATTTTATGATCTTTTAGTTTTTTAAGTTATTTTTTAAATAATTTAAATAGTCTTTTAAATTATTTTTAAACAGTTTGGCTGAACACGCAATAAAAGTTTCGGACTACAATGCAAAAAGGATGAGATTAAGTTCTTGTGAACACAAGAAAGATTATTGTCAATAGCCCATGATTCCGCACGTGTTTTATTAAGACTTAATAAAATTTTATTTTATTAAGACTTAATAAATCAGGTTAGTGGACTACACAACTGAAGACAGCCTGTCTTAGACAGGTAGGTTATAAGTTTGTCCTACAACCACTATTTTTCCTGATACTTTCCAGATATTTTTTCTTTGATTTGCTTTATTTTTGCATTGTATTTGCGTTGTTTTTGCAATATTTATTCCTGATTTGCGATATTTTTCCTCCAACCACAACTTGATTGACAATCCACTCTCTATCTTATTTATTAATGTTTTTCGCCAACGTGCTTTACTGACATTAATGATACAACACAGCATGAGTTTTTCCGAGGGTATTGCGGTTTGAAAATGCGCCCATCCGTCCCAGGCCGAAGCACACCTGCTTCTCAGCCCTCCATCACGTTTCCTGGCCCCCTCAACCACTCCCTTGCTCTACTGTTTCCCGACTGTATGACTGATTGTTTACTTTTGGGTATTCCACCAGCCCTCGGCGGAATTAGGTACCTACATACCGAAATACATATCGTGTTTCATTGGTTTGATCCTCGATCATAACATTAACAATCCGGGGGTCTGGGGGTGTCCCCCAGTACTAAAGAAAAATAAGGGTACCTACCTAACGATACCTACATAGTCACATGGGGCAAATATGTCACACGCGGCAATACAGCCAACAGGCGGCAACGTTTTTTGATATGTACCTCCTGTTTTCTTGGGTTTATCGTATTTATAAAATTAGGTACTCGAAAATGTAATATTTTACCATAATAACAAAAGAGGTGGTTAGACCTCAGCACCGTAGGGATGTTTGATACTTCTAAAGTATCGATACAGTATCGTATCGATACATCCAGACAGTATCTAAAAGTATCGATACGATACTTTCAATAAAGTATCGGTATCGAAGTATCGATACTTTTCAAAAACGCCTGCAAATTTTTAGTCAAGGGTTTATTATTCTTTGATATGGGTTACTTGGGCAAAATTAATTCTGTCTCAATGAAAAATTTTTGAAAAAAAAGGGTTTTCTTTTAATTTTTTTTTTTTTTTACTCAGAAAATATTAAATATTTTTGACCTCAAATTTTGACCTCCTGAGATCCTTGAAAAATCCCTTTTGTCGCCCCATGAAAGCCCTTTACATACCCACAGTGAAATTGGATCCTTCTGGGACCCCCAAAAATATACTCTACGTCCAAAAATACTTCGAAAACGACACCTAACTCGATCCCATAGCTAAAAGCCTTAAAAAAAACCTCCCACTGCCCCTTTTTAGCCCCATAGCGCCCCACGGGTTTGGACGATCTGACTGAAAACCTTGCTCCAAGCCTCGGGGGGTAGGTACAGGTAGCAAAAAAGGGGAACATTCCCTCCTTTGGTGTAGCTGTGGCCACACTAATTTCTACTGTGATGATCATATTATGATCATCACTCGAGTGAGTTGGGTTGGTTGGTTGGGCCAACATTTTGGTGGTCCGCCCTTGATCGAGGACGGCTGATTCTTCTGATATGAGAGCTGGTGCAGCTCCAGGAGGTGGTGGTAGGTACCTACATCAACTTTCTTCAATTGCTGGTCAAGTTAGAGGTACTGTCAACTACCTATATGCCGTAAGTTTTGAATCTGATGAAATGTGAGGGATTAAAAAAGTATCGGCGCCGATACCGGAAAAAAAGTATCGATACTACGATATGTATCGGGGACAAAAAGTATCGATATGTATCGATACTTTTTGAAAAGTATCGATACTATTAAGTATCGATACTTTTTCAACATCCCTACAGCACCGTCGGCAAAAACCACACCATAATAACAAAATTTAATTTCCAATGCATCTTAAGGAACTAGGCAACATTTTGCGCCACCTACTCAATATTAATATTTTAAATTTCTCAATTTCAAGAACTAATAATTAAAATAACTTTATAAGTAGAAGGAACGACCAAAATTGATTTACCTACTCATTTTCAAGAAAAGCTGACTCTTCTTATTACCTATACCTATGTCACCATTGGATTTTGTATATACTTACAGGTTGATTTCCAAATTAAAGGCGGGCAAAATCGACCTTGAACGTCATAGTGATCTACAGGAAATAGCTCTCTTCGCCAGCAAGATTTGGGGGTGTCCTTTGCTATTTCATGTTTTCTCGATGTTAGTCTTCACAGTTGTTCACATTTACATTTATAGTTTAGTTTTCATTAACGAGAAGGATTGGGTTACATCATTGTACACCGCTCTGGAGTACTCTTATTTTCCATTCATGCAGGGGTTTCAGTTTCTTGTGGTCGTGAACGAGTGCGAGGACTTCAAGAATCAAGTAAGTAGGTGCCAATTTTGTTATTCACTCGAATCTCACATTTGAACGTTCGAATTGCACTAGGTTAAAGTTTACTCAAATTGCTAGGCCAGTGCCTAAGCTTATCAAATTCGCTCGCACAAGCCATCTGAATGACGTGAATGCCGGCATGGGCCTTTGACAAGTGAAGAGGTCAGTGAGACATGTCACTTTGACAGTGAGAATGTCACTTGTCAAACTACCAAGGTGCAGAAAAATACACCTAACTCGACCTCATAGCCGAAACCCATAAAAAACCATTCTGTGTCTGTAGTCTGTTTCCATATTTCTTATTGGGATGTTGCGAGGGGAAAACCGTGTGCTGATTATGATATTAATTACATTTACTTAATGAAGTAGGTATGCAACTAACCGTCTCAAGGCGCCTTTCGCCCCTCCCTTGTTGGGCTCAGGGCTCATCAGGAGTATGACAGTAACCCCATAAAAAACCAAACCCGTTGCATCTTAATAATTATGTCAAATTTTGAGGTACCTACTACCTACATGGGTGCATTATTCTAAGCATAATATACCAAACAGTTTAGTCCGGATCAATCATGACTAATGAATTTACTGCGTTTTTTCCCTACATTTAAAACTTAATCATCACTGCTCCTGGAATGGGTGTTCTCAATTAAGATTTCAACTTAACGAAGACTTCGGTAAAATTTACCTTTACTTATTCCAGTTACAGTTTTTCGGTAGAAACCTTGGTGTACAAGCATTGACATTTCTACCGTCCAAAAGCACTGCGTTTGTCAAATTACCGTGTGTGAATTGTACAAGCAATCGAGAATGTCGGTGATGGCCTTCGACATGAACCCAACGAAGTTTGACTGATAAACAACCATGGTTGATGTGAAGAAAGATATACAATTGTAAGTCGGGCACGGGGATGAAATAATATGAACCTAACATCGTCAAACAAGTAATCGTCGATTTTGACAGGTGCACACAGCTCTGATTCCTTTCTGACCAAACGCTTTCACTGTTTCGCGGGACCCCAAACATGAGCTGGTTCAATGGAATTATTTTCAAAGTTTCCAGGCTTGCTCTCATATTTCCCTTCAACAGAGATTTCAAAATATCCAAAAAGGGTGCTTTCGTGTCGTTTGTGCTACTGTCACTCCTCGGAATAGCGTTTAGTTATTTCGAACGGTTTTATTTCGCTTGGCAATGGAAGTCGAAATCCAGCGCTGCCCTGGCTGGAGAATTTCCCGAAGTGTTTTTCCTCATCCTAACACCACTTGTGAATGCAATAGTGATGTGTGTCCGGAGTGCAAGTTTCGAGAAAGTTTTCTCCTCGCTGCAAGTTATAGGAGATGCCAAAACCGAAAGCATTTTGTTGATCATTAACGCTTTTTGTCTGTGTGAATATTATTTTGCGTATTCAAAACTACCACCTAGATTTGGTGTCGAGTTGACTTTGGCAAATATATTCTACGTATTTTTCTACTGGTTACATTCGCTTCAGCTGATTCAGGTTATATCAATTTTACGATCGCTTGAAAGGAGGTTCGACAAGTTATTGCATTGGAAGCACATCGACATTCATGAACATTCGAGATTGGTGGTGTTGTCAAATCATGTTTCGTATGCCTACGGGCCAACGGCGCTTTTCAACTTGATTTTGGTATTTTTGAAAATAGTTACACACGGGTTTCTACTCTTTTCTTATTTCGTTCTTACCAACGATGGTATAAAAGCGTTTCATCACGGTGTCCAGTTTACAAACATGTTTGTCGAGCTCATTTCGTTTATGGGATGCGTTCAGAGGATACAGGATAAGGTTGGTTGTTGATATGTAATGTAACCTGTCCGGATAAGGTTGGTTGTTACCTAAATGGTAGGTATGTATTTGTCGCAGGCTTTTTATAATATGCCGCCTATTTGGGTTCAGGCTTTTTGTAATAAGGCTATAAAAAGCCTAGGCCTTTTACAAAATGGTTGATTTCACAAAAAAAGCGGCGGCATATATACTGAATAATATTAGGTATATACTTATGGCGCCGTCTTTTATAATATTGTAAAGGATACTCCAGGGATGCTAGGGGTTCCCTAGCATCCCTGTGATTGAACACCTGGAGGAAAAAGAAGGAAGAGTTGTGTTTTTCGAGCCATGTTGATCGTGTGGTTGAGTTTTTGACAAGTGAATATACGTCCTTGTCGGTTGTTAAATGGTTGTTATTTTACATTGGGGGCCAAGCTCAAGTCAAGCTACTGTCCAGACCTGAACGCAACTATTGCCCTACCCGTCGGGAACTTTTAGCTGCTGTGAAGGGCATCCAGCATTTCCATCAGTACTTGTATGGACGCCACTTTACACTGAGGACGGACCACTCTGCTCTGCAATGGCTTCATTCCTTCCACCGACCTGAAGGCCAGTTAGCTCGATGGATTGAGTTACTTGGGCAGTATGACTTTAGTGTGATCCATCGGCCAGGTCGGAGGCATGGTAATGCTGATGGAATGTCCAGAAGACCATGTGGCGAGGACTGCAATCACTGTCGTCGACGAGAGGAAGCTGACGTGCTGCCAGCGAAAACAGTTTCCTTGCAGTCAAATGAGTGGAAAGGGAAGCAGGTCGACAACCCTGCCATAAAGTTCATCCTGGAAGCAAAAAGTAGGGCCGGCACCAAACCAGCGAATATAGAATTGTTGGAGAAAGACGCTAGAGCAAGGAAGCTCGCTCACAGATGGGACTCTTTAGAAGTGTATGATCAGCAATTATTTCACCGTTGGAATGGGCCTAAAAACAAAACATGGCTTCAATGGGTCGTCCCGCCTACGTTGATTCAAGCCGTTCTGGAACAATGCCATGATAACCCTGCAGGCGGGCATTTTGGATTCTTCAAGACGCTCGGAAAAGTCAGGCAGCAGTTCTACTGGCCTGGAATGAGTACTGACATACGAATGTGGTGCCGAACCTGTTCCACCTGTAAAAGGTTCAAGGGCTTGCGAACGACAAGGGCACCATTACAGCAGCGGTTGGTGGGAGCCCCATTCGATCGCCTTGGGGTTGATTTGATGGGGCCGTTCCCTGAAACTAGAAAAGGGAACCGGTACGCGTTAGTGGTTGTCGATTATTTCACCAAGTGGCCGGAAGTCATAGCAGTCCCCAACCAGGAATCCCAAACAGTAGCCTCTGCCTTAATGGAACACGTGTTCTGCCGCAACGGAGTCCCCCTGGAAATCCACACCGACCAAGGGAGGAGCTTTGAATCCCAATTGTTGAAGGAGGTGACTGAGCTTCTGGGTATACAGAAGACGAGAACGACACCATTGCATCCGCAGTCTGCTGGTCTCGTTGAAAGACTAAATAGGACCCTAGCAAAGTATCTCGGAATTTTTGTGGACAAGCACCAAAAAAATTGGGACGAGAAGCTCCCACTATTCCTCTTGGCTTACAGATCGGCGCCTCATGCGACCACGGGCTTGTCTCCGGCGCAATTGGTTTTTGGAAGGGATCTGCGACTTCCTAGCTCACTGCTATACCCGTCCCCACCAGGAAAGATGCCATCGACCTCTGCACCTTACGCCCTGTGGCTTCAAGAGACCTTGGAAAGTGTGCGCGATCTAGCAAGCAAGGAGGCGAAGCTACGTATGAGGCAACAGAAAGAGGCATATAACGAGCGAACAAAACTTCCGTCGTTTGCGACTGACGATTGGGTGTGGGTGCACGAGCCCCAACGGAAGAAGGGGAAGTGTACCAAGTTGCTGCCACAGTGGACGGGACCTTGGGTGGTCACGGAAAAGATCAATGATGTCCTCTTCAGGGTCCAGTTAGGGAGAAAACGGAGAGTTCTCCATGCGGATCGGCTGGCGAGGGCGGACGTCAGGCCTGAGGACAGGCCTTTTTCGGAAGGAGGGACCAGTGTAAAGGATACTCCAGGGATGCTAGGGGTTCCCTAGCATCCCTGTGATTGAACACCTGGAGGAAAAAGAAGGAAGAGTTGTGTTTTTCGAGCCATGTTGATCGTGTGGTTGAGTTTTTGACAAGTGAATATACGTCCTTGTCGGTTGTTAAATGGTTGTTATTTTACAATATTATTATATTCAGTGGTGTAGATCAAGTTCCCGAGGGGGTTAGATTAAATCGTAATACCTAGAGAGTGGTTTATAATCAAAAACCGATGTACGTGACGTCACCTACACCGGTTCCGGTTTCCAATCAAAGGTACCTACTTTTGCGGGAAGCTAGTCCATCGGGTTGCTATTTTCATTTTGCCCAGAGCTTGTCTCGCAAAATCCAAAACCTTGGTTTAGCAGGCAGTTACAAGGACCTCTCCTCCTTCCGTGTGCGATATCACCACATACGTTAATTCCAAGGGTTCCACCGACTTCGGCATGTGAGCTAGTCCACGCCATCATTTTTTTTTAATTTTTATTAATTCAAAATTAAGTGTTAAATTTTGATTCTATTCTTTTCTTTTTTTTTCATTCATGGGTTTTTGAGATGCTCTGAGAAACCCAGGCAATACTTAGAGGGAACTTAAGATTCGGTAGAGCGCCTCGAAAATGAATTTATAGGATCAGCCCTACCTACATCAAGTTCTGTTGTGTTCATGCACCATGGCAACATCGGGAGGGAGTTGGCTGGGATCTTGATAAACCTAGATCACATGACAATTTACGCCCCAAAATTCCAGATGGGCGTTCTTTAAATCGGGTTAGATATGATCATGATGTAGGACCTACATTGTGAGGTATTGCCACAGAAATACCAAGACTGCGTCATAACAAGACGTTTACAATCAATCGATCTTTCGAGCGAACTCTTCTCTGAGTGACAGCGTATTTTCTATGTATACCTACCTAATTATCAACATGCTGAGTTGCAAAACAATTTCACACTTGCGCCATAGTTATGTGAAGCCATTACTTTCGTTCAACGCTATTCGTACGGGTTTGCTAGTTCATAAGTTTGTCGTCCTTATTATTTTCTTCTTTTAGAATGGGCGTCTTGGATGGATTGGTTTTTAAAGTTTCTCGATTCGCGCTTAGTTTTCCTTTTAACGGAAATTTCAAATTTTCCACCACGAGAGCCGCTCTGATGTTATTCATTCTTTCTTGCGCCACTGTGGCTTTGGTACATTATGAAAGTATCTACTTACGAAGTCAGATGAGTTCCGAGTCCAACGCCGCTCTCGCTGCTGAGTTCCCAGAGTTATTTTTCCTGATAATTATCCCCTATGTGAATATCATGAAGATGTGTCTGCAGAAGAAAAATTTCGAATGGGTCTTCATGAAGTGGCAAAATATTGGCGACGTCACTTACGAGCTACCTTTGATGATTTTTAATCTACTTTGCTTGTCTGAGTACTTCCACGCTTATTCCTCGGAGTACTCGCGCTCGAACAATTTCATTATGGCAACCGTCACCTACACCTTCTTCTACTGGCTTCACTCCCTCCAGATTATCCAACTGGTGTCCGTGCTGAGAACCATCGAGAAACGACTCGATTTACTCAACACTAAAAAACGTCATGTCCCTTCTGACCTGAGCGAACACTCGGAATTGCTCGAGTTCGCCGAAATCGTCGGAAAGATCTTCGGACCCGGCTTTCTTCTTAACTTGATTTTGATATTTTTGAAAATCATATCACACTCGTACATGACTTACTCCAAAACGGTGCTGGTTCTCGATCGAAATAAGGCTCTACACCATGCTACACAAGTCCTTTATATTATAACTGAACTTATCGTTCTGATGGGCTGCGTACAAAGAGTTCGAGACAAGGTATTTTACAAGTATTATTTAAACAAAAAAAATGTATTTCCCTACTCATAATGTTGGTAGGAATAATTTATGCAGATAAGCCTCTGGACAGTGGCGTAAGTATGACGTTTTTTACAGTTAGGGACCACCTATTTTTTTTTATAACTAACGTATCAATTTCAGAAATTAAGAAGATATAGTTGAGTGGCGTGAATACGTAACTTGACTTTATTTATATACTTTTTTTAATCAGGGGCGTGAAAACTGAATTTTAACATGGAACAAACTTGTACTAATTTGCCGAAAAATGTCACGGTATCCAGGAACGATAACTTTTCCAGAGCAAAGATCAGCCTTTTCCTTTCAAAACCTTGATTAAGTCTCATTTTAAAATACAATCATGACCTGCCTCCCTCCCCCTGGGGGGATCTTTACGGATAACAAGTTTGAATGATTTAAGACCAAACAAATTTTTAACTAATCGAAACTTTTTCATTTCGATGAGTCGCCAGCGGGCAAATAATTTTTATTTGAATCGCTTTAGTGTGTGTAGGTCTTCTTTCCATCTACGAGGAGCTCGTGGTTTGTTGCCTTTCTTATTTCAAAATTGGTCAATTTAGCTATATCACTTTAGCCCATCACCATTCTACTCACACCTTTTGATGTCGGCACTAGTTTCACGATAATATACAGAGGCTTTCAATACCCACATTTCACTTATTTACTCAGGATCAATATGTCCCTTTTGCTTGTACAGTAATCAATTCAAACCCCGGACTGGAGCATCAGGGCAAATTCAGAAAACAGTTCAGGATGCATTCGTTGACTGAAGGGCAGCCTGACACCAGGAATTACCGCTCTTCCGCGATGACCACTACGAAACCTCCGCGTCCCGTCACCAACTTTAAAAATTTAGGAATGGGATTCCGTTTGGTCCAATTTTCGGGATTTTTACCGTTTTCCGAATCCGGCAATTTCCAAAAGTCTCTCTGGTTCCGTTCGTTCTGGGTCACTGTCTTTCTGGGCATAGCCATCATTCCTGAAGAGATCAGAGAGTACCTAAGACGCTTTTACAAAACGAATAAACCTGTACACGTAATTCTCCTGTCCTCACTGCTTGCTTTTCACAAACTGTTTGGTTATCTTTTTCTTGTTCTTCACGTCTGGAGTACGTATGTAAACAGAAAACGATACGAAATTGTCATAAAATATCTCATGAAGTATCACTATAAGACGTACAATAAGTTGGGAGTGATGGTTTGTGTGTGGATGTTATGCAACCATGCAATATATACTTTTAATAGAACTAGTTTGGCTGATTTCAAATCTCCCACAAAGTTAGTACGATACATCCGAGGTCGATCAATATTCATTATGTCCTTCCTCATTCAATTAAGTGTGACTCACGCTTATTCAGAATTCTTGCACTTTTTGCTCCAGCGGTTCCAGTTTGTGACTTCCCACGTTAGGAAGAACCCTCAAAAAGCCCTTCTCCTGCACGCGCGACTTCTACAGTTTTCTAAAGAGATACATTTTTGTTACCGTGTAGTTATACTGCTGATAATATTGGAATCATTTTACGTTATCCTCCTGACTACTTACCAACTGACGACTCTTGCATTCGATCAGCGTTTTTTAAATTTTGACAAAATCTCCGACCGAGTTTTTGCCCTGTGCACTTGGCTTTATTATTCTATACTTCCGACATATTCGGGTGAAAAATTAAAACAGAAGGTAAGAATCAGGGGGAAAAGGTGAAAAGTACGATAACGTTTATGAATTGCCGATCAAAAACTCTGCATGACATGTTAGGACATGAGTTTGGGAACCTTGGATATCCTGACCCAGGAATCGTGGCGAAATGAAGAGGAAAACATATTGTGAAAATTTGAGATTTTAATAATTAAATTCGTGCGATCTCTAGATGATCGAATTATTCGATCATTTAGAGGTCGCACGAATCTGTTAAAGGTTTTGAAATTAAAATTTATTATTAAAAACGCTGCAAATTTTACACAAGGGTTTATTATTCTTTGATATACGTTACTTGTGCAGAAATTTAATTCTGTCAATAAAAAAATTTAAAAAAATTTTTTTTTGGATTTTTATCTCAAAAAAAATTTGTTTTTTTGGATTTTTTTTTTCAACAATTTTTATTTTCAAAAATTCCTTATTTTTTACTCGAAAAATATTTAACATCCTGGGATCCTTCAAAAATCCCATTTTTAGCCCCATGAAAGCTCTAAATATCGTCCCAGTGAAATCGGATCGTTCCGGGACCCCAAAAAATGGATTCTACGTCCAAAAATACTTCGAAAACGACACCTAACTCCATAGCTGAAAGCCTTCAAAAAACCCCTCCCGTAGCCCCATTATAGCCCCAGAGCGCCCCACGGGTTTGGGCGATCGGACTGAAAACCTTGCGGGGACAACAAACCAAGTATTTTGTCAAAATTTCAGATTTAAAAAAAAAAAAAAAAATCCTACTGCCCAAAACGGCCTGGACGGCGGACGGACATTTCGGATTTAGAATGTAGACCTCTTGAAACGGATAATGTCAAATTTTGAGCCCGATCGGAGTCGTCGACCCCCGTCGCGAAAACGTGTATTATTCCAAGAATAATAAACCAAAAATGCAAAAACAAAATATTCAAGTTTTCTCTAATTTCAATAAGGTGCTGCATTTTTTTAAGCGTTGAGTACATCGATATAATGAAAAAACAGACTTTTTTTTATGAAAATTTTGTCATTTGGTGAAAACTTCGAACGATTTGGGCAACCTGATCGATATTTAGCCTCAAACTATCACATAATTTTTTTAACCCAGTTTCGCCACTATTCGGTCAGGGTTTCTGAGGATCCCAAACTTTTTTTTCACGCCACCCTATACTACTGGGTATCGGAAAAATGAGATTATTTGGTTGGCCAAAACCAATTTGGATGACCAAAATTTTGTTGTTGTTAATTTCCAGCATTTTCGACAGATAGAAAAAAGTGAATGAAATTGCTATCATTGAAAGTTTCCACTAATTTGTTTCAGGCAGAAGCATTCAACAACGAGCTTTTCAAGTTGATGCGCGACAGCAAAGATCTGTGTAGCAACGTGAGTATTGTGGATAGAAGAGAAAAGAGAATGTAGGAAAGAACTTTCCCGAAAAAAATTTTCGCATTTCAGACTCGCTAGGAAAATACTTTCCCAGCCAAAAGTCACCTCGGAAATAAACCTTTCCAAGTTTACGAAATGATCAACTCTAGGGAATTTCGCGTAAACAGTTGGTGTCATTTAAAAGCCTTCATTTAAAAAAAAAAGTTTTTTCAGTGGTGACGTTTTGGCTGGGGAAGTATTGTCCTAGCGAGTCTGAAATGGGAAAGTTTTTTTCCGCATATCGAGAAAATAAACCAGCGTTAACGATTTGAATTCATCATTCATTATTTTATTTTGCGTTTCAGAGCAAATTACGCCTGTACGTTACGATGAAACAGACTGTCAACTTCACAGCCTGTGGATTCTTCAGTCTCGGTTACCCTCTCGTTACGTCTGTAAGGATTATGCAGTGTACAACCCCAAGACCAAAACGAAATCTTACTTCACTTGGTTTTTATGTTGTTTCAGATAATCGCCGCTGCTACGACTTATCTTGTTATCCTGAT
The DNA here is from genome assembly GCA_955831195.1 of Pilophorus perplexus. Lineage (NCBI taxonomy): Eukaryota > Metazoa > Arthropoda > Insecta > Hemiptera > Miridae > Pilophorus > Pilophorus perplexus. The sequence goes on from OY037010.1 coordinate 24,669,697, forward strand.
ACAGTTTAGTTTGCTCACCAGTTAGAATTCATCTTTCTGAGAAATGTACAGTGTAAATCGATTGAATAAATCCACGTGTCCACCATTACTCGATATAAAGTCTTTTGTCATTTCACCAAGCAATGGTAGCCTGGATTCACTCCCTAGTACAATAATTGTATAAACTTTTGCTCCAACTATCATTTGACACCTGAGCTCAAAAGCTGTTTCTGAAAGTTAAAGCAAATTACCCCTCTTAGATCCTCGTGAAAAATGTCTGAGGATCCTCGGAAAACCACCCAAGCCAAGAGGAAGTCAACAGGAGGGAGGAAATCCACAAGTGGTCGAAAATCCACCAGCGGTAGAAAATCGACGACCGGCAGGAAATCCACTTCCGGGAAATCTACGAAGGGTGAATTCAGTAAAAAGAAAGGTTCCGAAGAGCCAAAACGGAGGTCTTCAGCTGACGAACCTTACAAGCCAGTCACTCTCAATGTGTCGAACATACGACCTTTTTTCATCCTTCTGAGGAGCCGCGAAAGAAGCCTCGTGCTCAAGGTACATGCTAGTCTTCAAAAAGCCTTCTGTTCAATAATTCCTTATTCAAAATGTTTATGGACGTTTTTAGGCCTTGAATTACATTTACAAACACATAAAGTATAACTGGGGGGACGTGAAAATGATGTACGATCGTACTTATTTGGAAGACGTTAAAGTGATCTCTCAAGTAAAAGAAAAAATCATCCCAGATTCCGCGCTTAGACTGCTTGCTTTAGTAACAAAGGACCCCGAATCACACAAATGGTTTACACAAGATGACAAATATATGCGATTCTTATATGAAGAGCTGAAATCCGTGAGTACCTAGTTAAACTTTAAATTATGGCCGATGGCCGATCACGGCGAGATCCTCGCTACTTGACCTCTTCAGAATAAGCACTGTTACGAGGGATTTTAACCGAAGGAAAATCCTCTTCACAAGTTGACAAAACTCCTATTCAGCAAAATGAAGAACCTTTTTTAAACACAGAATGTGTTTTTATAGAGGTTATTTGGTTTGAAGTTGTTGGGCGTGAGTAAGGTAAGATCAACAGAAATATCCCACCGGCCGGCCACTGAGTTGGTGACACCGACCCAACTGCCCAGTCCCCCCCCCCCCCCCCCCCCTCACTTCCGAGAACCTCAACTACTTCTAACACCACCCCATTCCCCAAGTCGATCTCTTTGGCGGAATTACCATAAAACCCAATCTGTGTTTCATTGTTGTGATCCTCGATGATAACATCAACAATCCGGGGGTCTGGGGGTGCCCCCCAGTAAAAGTATAGTTAACCATACATTTATTTTTTGATGATAGTTTTTGGCTCTCCTGAAAAGTTCTGCAGATTCACCCCCTGCGGGTTCCCCGCAATTTATCTCATCTAAATATTTCATAATATGAAGATTTTAGAAAACAATTTCTTCTAGTGGTTTTTTACAAAGGTTCCCCAAAATCATTGATGATTTTCGAAGAATCCATAACAATCTTATGATAAAAATTGAACTGTCTAGAAGACATTTTTTGGGGGAGTAGTGTCTGCGACAAAATATATATATATATTAAGCGACAGAATGCTTGGCTTTGGGTGCCTTAAAGCCATCGGGAGGGGTGTGTATGAAACTCGAAATCGAGTGGGGGGGGGGGGGGGGGGGGTATAACGGAAAAGTACCAATTGAGGCGCCAATTCATTCAACGGAACTGAGGTTCGTTGCACCAGTTTCCGCCAGGGTCGCTTGGTCCGCGACAACCAGGGCGCTGCATTGAGATTCTCGTGCTGAGTCGGGGGTTTTGTGAAGAGGATTTTTCCGTCGTTAAAATCGCCGGTTAACCTAGAAACAGATTGCAGGTTGATAAGCTTTTGATTGATAATACCTATCAATATTTTCGGAGCTTTGTTAAATATAAATTCTGTATTATCGAGACGTCAAATATCCGGTAATTCCCTTCAGAAAGTCGAAGCAGCTTCCAAATATGCATCGGCTGTTCTAGCCAATCTGACTCAAGACGTGTCGATCGTTCGTAAAATGTGTGCACCTGACAGTGGCCTCGAGCTCAAAACCCTTGTCGACAACTTGAGCCACGCCAGCCCTGACGTCTGCCACAACACGATGCTAGTAAGATGAGAAAAAGAACGAAAATTGTACGGCTATTAGCTTTAACTAATTCGCAAAATCTGCCATCGTCCCTGAACAGATCATTGGAAACTTATTTCACGATCTTCAATGTGGGGAAAAATACGTCAACTTGAAGGAATGGAGTTTCATTCCACTTTTCAACTTGCTCGAAAACCCCTACATAGAGGTCCAAACGAAGGCATTGACTCTCATAGAATGGCTTGGGTGTCAGAAGAATCCAAAAACCGAGCTGAAAGATAGATTTCTCGATCAAAGGGGTGTCGATAGAATGTTTGGAGTTTTAATGGTACGTTTATTACAACATTTTCTGTAGATAAGTGTGACCAGTCAGAGGGACAGGCTAGAGAAAAAACAATACCAAGGGGACAACAATAACTAGCACCTGATGATTCAATCATGAAAGTCATCTACGTGGACTAATGTTGAGGAAACTGACAGAATTTCAAATGGAGGGACATCCACGACAAAGCTTTGGAAATCTTGAGGGTATTCTTAGAAACCGACGAAGAGCGCTACAGAAGGTTGGAAAAGCCAGGAGTGAACAAGTTCATAAATTACATAGATTTCATTGAAGATGACATCCTCATCGCCAAAGTTCTGGGAAATATCTTGGACGTAGCGACGACCGTATTTGGAAAATTGGTGAGACAAATTCTGTCTGACCTTTAGATATTTTTACTTTGAAATGGGGACGTATACTAGTTCTTAAAATGACTTATGAAATTCTCTTTAGGTTGGTACCATTATAGGTACTTTCAAATGTAGGCCATAGTAGACAGTAACATGTTGGTACCCAAACTTTCACGGCCCAAACGTTGAACGACAATAATCATATATCTCAAGGTATTAGTGGAGCTCGGTTTCCACACCAAAGTGACAGCTATGCTGTCCGACGGTACAGTCGAGATGAAGGAATTAGCCTGCCACATCATCAACGAAATGCTAAAAAACATCGAAACGGTTCGACTGTTCACGGAACTGACACCGATCCCTGAGCTCGTCGAGATCGTTACGGACGCTGACCACTCTTGGGAACTCGTCGGGGCCGCATTGGGGGTCCTCCATAATCTGTGCAAATTCAGCGCCGACATGGCTTATCTCATGACCAAGGAACCACAGAGAGTAAAACGATTTTCTTTCAGTAAATCCCTCACTAAATGAGCCCCAAGCAAACTTGTTAAGCGTGTATAACGTATCTATCCATTTTTTGTTTCATCTAGACAAAAATCAAGGAATGGTCCATCGCCAATTTGCCCAAAATGCCTACCAAGTACAAGAATGTCTTTTACGACTTCTTAGGAGTATTATGCCAACATGCAATTGTGCGGCCATACCTACTCGAATACAACTACGTCTGGGCGTTTCTTTTGGGCTTACGGGCAAGTGTAGCCAGTAATCTCATCACAACGAGACCAGAGTGCTTAGCCTTAGCGAATCATCCCCAGTGTTGGCTGGTTGGGTTCAATGAATTTTGGATAACGGTTAACCTCTCATATTTCTACAGAGCACAGGACCTGACTTAGCTCATGTACAAACGGTTTCTGCAGAAGCTTTATACTACATCATACCCAATGAACCTTACGCTCGTCAGTTCATAGTCGCTGCTGATGGTATGGATATTATGGCTAAAGCCCTTTTCAACGCTAAAGACCCAAATCTTATTGGGATGCTCTGCAACGTTATTAGAGTTGCAGCAGAGAATGACGAACGCATGTTGATTGGCCTGCTCAAAAACGGTGTTTTGGAATGGTGAGTTCATTCAGGAAAAAAAAAAAAAAAAATCGCAAGGGGGCACAGCACGTGATAAATCCACGTCGACCTATATTACATCGTTCAATTCGATGAACTCAGGTTGGTGCAAAGGGTTAAGATGTGGACAGACAACGAGCCGATGGAATGGGCAGCCAATGCTCTTCAGAACCGCTTCCTTCCGGCTAAGTTTGAATACAGAGGCCGGCTGCTATTCAACGACAAAACTCAAAACGGATTCTACGCACGGAAGGAATACGATCATCCCGTTAACCTCCCCATACCGCCCATTAAGTGAGCCAGCAACATCGTAGATAGAATAGAGTGTAAGGAACACAGTAACTGTTATGTGTCATTATAAAATGTATACATGGTCGATTACTGCAGGGCTGATGAAGACGGGCGCTATACAGTATACACCACAAATTTCCTGGTAGAGTCAGACAAAAATTCGCCCAATCAATTGAAAGCTGCATACCGAGAAAAATTAAAACGAGACGCGAAATTGGATGACAAATGCGTCAATACCTACGGATTCGCATACTGTGAGTACAGAGACTGTACAATCTACTGGAATGTAGGAGCTGATCTGGGTAGACCTGCCAACATCAAAACTAGTCCATTAACAATGAGTTTTCTCATCTTCGTTAAATTATAGCCGAGTTGGCAAGTGAAGATCTAGCGGGCTACGACTTATCAGAAGACCCATTGTACGTTCAAAAATGCAATGAAAACGAGATCATTCTCGCAGAAGACCCTCAGCTCATTTCCTACTATGACGAGTTGAAGCAGAAATTAGCGGAAGCTGACGAACAATACGGGTAAGATGGGCGGCTTTGCATTCAGACCAGTAATGAGAAACTAGTATGAATGTCTCAACTGTGATTTACAGCTTTTAATGAATAATTCCAGCCCACGAGATTACTCTATGCCATTCGATCACTCATGGGTTCTCACAAGAGTAGGCGCTATTGTTGATATTGTGACAAAAGCTATGAATGGGAACGAGACAAGGGAACCATGCAACCGACACACCATGGACCTGTATCTGCAGGATATTAAGGTGAGAAGGAGGAGAGGGTGATGAGTAAGAGAAAGAAACTGTTTCTAAAAATAACTAGAAATAGAAAAATAATGACAACTCCACGGTTTCACAGGGGAAGAATAAATCCGGAGTAGTTCCATTAGGGAATTTGGCAATGGGGCGCAGCCTGGAGAGAGCTCTTTTGTTCAAAGTCCTAGCTGACAAAGTGGGCCTTCCGTGTTCACTCTGGCGTGGTGCTCATGGCAACGGATGGAACGAGATAGGGTTGCTCAATTTAGGTAACAGATGATGCAACGGAATTATTTAGGCTGGTGAGGAGGGCATGTGGCCAATACAATAGAGAAGTAGCCCCTCATCAACCGAAAAATTAGTAAGGTCCATCCTGGATCCAGTGCCATAAGTCAGGGGGCCATCCCCTGCTGGCCAGCCAACCCCCGACCTTTCCCACCTGGCCTCAAACCCCTTCTACTCGATTTTCGATAATTAGTAGTTTCTTTTTCCTAAAGAAATTCGGAGCTACCTGAGCACAGAAACGCCACATGGAATAACGTTCTGGTGGTTTCAGACTTGTTCAGAAATGTTCTCATGACTTAGTACTTCTAGTCTATAATAAAAATGACCTGAATAAATTAAGGGGAAAGGCCCGAGGATGTTTTACTCTCACCCAGCTGAATTTTTCAAGACAAATTTCAATTTTTTTCGACTTTTTGAAGTACCCTAGAATATAGATGGTTCCCCTCGTCGTCCTCCTCTTCGGTCTGGAGCTTTAATAAAATAGATTGTTCCACTCAAGAGTTGGACAATGTTACTCATTTTTTTGAAATTATGAAATTCAGGCGCTGAGTTTCCTGTAAGAAATAAAGAAGAAACTAAAGGTAATATTACCTCATATGAGCAATACCAGTTAACAGTCAGACAGATTTAAAAGTAGAACGCAGTAATTCTTGACCGGTTCAACAAATTTCCAGTCAAAACTGAAGACAAACCAGAAATGCCAACTAGACTGATGTACCCGACGCACATAGTGGACCTAATTGAAAAACCAGGTAAATATATGATACAAACTCGTGAATTATGTTGAATTAGGGCCCTGCTAATCACGGAATCTGAAACAGGCCGATTAATCGAGGTGGGGACACCCGAAGCACACCATTATACGGGACGGCCGATTGAATCTATTCTCTATCGAGTTCCTGAATCCAACCCGCCATGTATCAACACATGCTTGAGATACATACCGGCGGACGTCGAATGATCCATGCTTAAATAAAAATATAGCGTTAAGAACCTATTTATGTCGCCATTCTTTAAAACTACAACTGGTTCTGAGAGCTGAAAAAGTTGATAAAACGCGGGTACTAATTAAATGTTGATTTAATCGCTACCAAGTATAAAAAATATAAATGTACACTCGTAGCCTTTACGAAAATATTTACAAGACCAAGAGAACACAACATGGTACATGACCTAGCTAAAAGAATAAATCAATTTAAAATCGGTGACTCAAGAGGAAAGTAAACACAGCCCCCACACTCTTTAAGAATGCAGTTTCTCTCTGTAACAAGAAAAACAAAAAAATCGTGCAGATAGCAGGGTCAAATTCCATCACTCAAATCAGCATAACATTCTCGAAACCCTAAAATTTAATACGTACCACTCAATGATGATGCGACCAGTAAAGTTTAAATTCTCCCTTGAACTTTAGGATCGACAAAATACTGTTTCACTCGCCTCGAAAGCCACAGCACCCGGCACCTCGGAAGACTGCTTTTCAAGGAGAATTTAAGGTAGTTGGGATTGGTGCGGACGCTCCTGAAAGAGGAAAACAGACCTTGTGATCATGCAAGACCAAAAGCGTTGCCGTCTGTGGGTGTGTCGCCGCTTGTGAGGTGGTTCATCATGGTAAATATTTTGTACCTACTATGACAGCTGGGAGACACCCCCAGACGTCTGGGTGCTGTCACCTTGAGCCTAACGGCTAAACATTGGAGGAACGGACGGTTTCATTGCTCAGGCCTCTTTGCTTGGTCGTCATTTGCCTTTAATATGTAACCAAACACCAAGCGTCAGTTCCCTTCTTAGAGACCATAATATGGTCTATAATAATATGGTCTCGATATTATCGAATGATGACCGTTGATCGATCGTGAAGGTGCTGAGCTGGACTAGTAATATATTGCCTATGGAATCTATGGGGCTTCTAAGAGGGTACAAATGGGGGGTTTGACGGGGTAAAGCCAGGAGGTCAAATGTGTTCAACAATGTGGATCGCAGACATAACCTAACTTTTGTGGGAAATCCTCTCGCACCTGATTATCTAATATCTAAGGTTTGTGTCCAGCTTGTGAGACTTCTTGTTTCCTTGGACTAATTACATTGTTTTATCCCTGAATCCTGGATATATTTGTCTGCCTTCCAACTTTAAAGAAATTGGATGGTACCATTTCTGAGAGAGAGAGATAAGAGAGATGACAGATTCCTTATTTTTCTTCTTGTCGTCAGATTATCTAGTTTTCGATTTTTCATGCCTCCATTGAGTTTGTGAGCGCCAATAAGTATTTATGAGCGATTTTGTGAAGAAATTCTTCAAATCCCTCTTGAGATTGAGGCAACTGAACGGACGGCTATTTTGGAAAACTACTTCAGCACTTCAGTGGTAATGTATGTATGTATGTACTTTATTTGTATAAGCCAAGGCTATTACAATGGTTGGCTAATTCATGTCATTGCTATATGCTTCACATTTTTGCAATCACAGTTCAGTTCTTCACTTAACAATTCAAATCATCATGTTTCATTGGTCACATAGGAATTAATATGTTTATCCGTCTCCACGATTCGAGGATCGACGATTCCTCGAGGAACACCTCTCTTCTAAAACACCAGCGTTACAACAGCGATAGCCATCTAGGAAATTAGTTAAGGAGAACGATCCTTTTGCGGCTTATGACTAAAAAGAAATCAAAAAGCTTTCGCACCATAACAGCTTCCTGAACATTATACCAAAATAAGGCCTGTTCGTAGCCCAAAAATTTCTCACCAAGAAGGCGCTCTCTATCTTCCTCTAGGGAGGCACACTTCTCGAAAGAGTGATTGAAAGAGTCCCTTTCACCGGGTATGTTACAAACAGAGCAAGGCTTATTACCATCAAAACAAATTCGCATCTTGTTAATCATAATGCTACACTGCTTCTTCCCCAAGACTCTCAAGCGCGCCATAAAGCGTTTCGATGAGAGCGAGAGATCGGGAGAGTGTAGAGACGAGTCCGAGGAGAACGATAAATTCTTGAAGTGGTCGTTGGAACGTGAGATACGCACGTCGTCTTCGACCTCTTTCTGCAGGTGGTTGCGGATGCGAGCGAGAACTTCTGGGAGGGCTGTCCTGAACGTAGTGGTGTCGGGCGAATTTAGGAGGTTCTGAAAGTTCATCTCCCGAGCAAGGGCATCCAGCCTGCCCAGCCAGTCATTCCCAACTACAGCCGTTCGTGACTGATGCAGCTGTTGAAGCCTCAAAAAACAGCGCTTCGGGTACCGATGGTCCTCCATTCCCAGCAACTTTAAGTACCATTTCAAGGCTCGCTTGATGACGTTGAACTTCAGGCTGACCAAGCCCAGCTCCCGCCTGACGTAGGCATTTGGGGTGTTTCTTGGTAGAAATAACACATTTTTGAAAAAGCGGGTTTGGCACTTATCCACTATTTCGGGGTAAAAAATTCCCCAAATCTCGGACCCATAAAGAACAGTAGCAGCGCTCATCGCGGAGAAGAGCCGCCTCCAAACGTCAGGTGAGTTCGCTTGACTGCGATTGATAATCGGAGTCACGTTGCCGGCAGCTGCAAGACCCTTTTTCAGCGCTGTCTCTGCCTGAAGTCTAAAAATGTTGGTACTGCTGAAGGTCACGCCCAAATAGTTGAAGTTGCCCACAATTTCCAGTTTCTTCCCTGCGCAGTAAAAATTGTAACCCGGAAGACGGCCTGCTTTTCGAAAGACCACGATCTTAGACTTTTTTGAGTTCACCTGAAGCTGATTATGTTCACAGTTAGTGGTAATGTAAATCGCAAATAAAGCACTCTTTTTAACCTTTTACGTCTTAATAAAATTTGACATTTTTTGTAGAATGGCCCAAATAATAAGTTTAATGTATTTTTGCGCCCTGACGGTAGGAGAGAATATATCTCTCGAAACGTCGGCTTATTCTTCGTCTTATTTAAGCGAACCTCAACAACCACACAAACAGTCAACATCGTAATCAAGTCCTTATAAAAGAATCGATTTACATATATTGGGCAGGCGAGTATCATTCCAGAAACAAAAAATTGTTTTGAAATTTCGATAAATTGTCCCCCATCCTACTCTAAACAAATACCACCATGTGGCAGTTTGTTCATTTGATTGGGTAATCTTCTCGACGGATCACTGGTGCTGTAGTTGATACATTTGGACCAGGGAAAACATTTTTCCCTAGCACAGGGAAAAAACTTATTTTTAAGTACGTACCTTGTCAGCAACTCTTTCATTGCTTCACTCCTTGCATCGACGGTGTCATCTGACAGCCCGAACAGCAGATTGTTGCCCAAGCAGCTTGAGCAATGCGCCTGCTGCCCATTCCCAAAATTCGACGTCGAGCCTCTTTCCTCCACCCATGGATCGCTCACACAACTGTCAGGGTACAATTTTCGATCGCGTGGGAAAGTTAAGCGATGCCACCAAGAATTATAATTCTGCCTTTTCCATAAAGATTTCAGTTCGAGTAGGCTAAGTTGATCAGGAATTGAATCTCTAGAACAAAAAACAAAAAATACCCAATTAAGTCGTAGTGCAGGTATTTAAGTGTAGGTATTTCAAGTTTTTGACTTGGATGATCATGATTTTTGCAACCGTGGTCGTCAAAGGTCTGACGAATAGTTCACTAGTCCATAAAGGTTAGGTCTGGCTACAAATAAAACAACAAACGCTATACAGCCGCAAAAATTGTATTTCATGCTGTTTGTTTCGTTTAAACCTTTAGAAATTAGTGGTTACTATTCTGGAACTGCTCAAGATTAGAACACATCGACCAAAGGAAGCCCACATTCAAATGACGCCACACGCCCAGAGTTGAGTCAACTTTCCAGCTGCGGGTTCAACAAACGACCAAGAGATCTATGGAATCGAATTCATCTTACCTGAATGGAAGCGGAATTGTCCCTGGATGGTTTACCAATCGATCTAGAAACGACAGTTTACTGTCATAAGAGCAAGGTGGTTGATTTTGCAAAAATAGAAGCGGCACTTTTTTTGGCGGCTGAGTGCTCTTCAACTTCTCTTCTACTTCTACATTCCTCCTTCGTTTTCGAGGACTGCGGACACCGTTTTGCCGAATTTCATAACTTGAGGAAGACTCATTCAGTTGATCCGACGAATTTATAATAACAGTATCGGCTGTGTCGTTCGACTCGGTGCACGTTCTCAAGTACACGTTTTTCAATCTGAAAACACACATGTGAGGCTCTTATTAAACATCACTTCCACTTTCGTTATGTTAATCATCAGCTGGTTAGAACATTCAGGAATACTTACTTGACAGGATTAAAAGAACCTTTGGTTCTAACAAAAAAGATGACGTATAGATTCCCCCTCTCGTGAACGGGTTCTCCCCACTCATCTTCCTGAGAATCGCCTTGGGACATTTTTAATAAACCTAAACGTTGAACGAAAAACACGTCGTTGTCCTTTACTTCAGAGCCTGCACAGAAAACATTTGGGTTACCTGAAAATTGGCGGTAACTTAAGCGAATAGACACAGTTAAACGTACAGGAAAACACAAAATCACCTGGTTCAGTTTGAATAACGATACTCCCAGAATTAGTACAGCCAGGAGGGGTGAACAACCTCGTTACTCCTTCTTTGCTCTCCAAGTGGTCGATTTGATAAAATACTATAAGGTCGTCATAAACTCGCCTGCAAACAGAGTTAAAAGCATTACACAACTGAAAATACAAACTTGTAAGTATACTTAGTATAAAAATGAATGGTGTTGTTCAGTTCAAGCAGAGAGGGGTTGACTGATGGGGTAAAGTACTCGTACTATGTAACAGAAAGTCTATAGCGAAGAACCAGTGTGAGACAAAAATACTCGCAATATAAAATTTAAACAAAAAAATCTGCAAAAAATTTTACACAAGGGTATATTAGCCTTTAAAGTAGGTAAATTGTACAGCAATTAATTTTATGTAATAAAAATTATTTGATAAAAAGCGTTAAAGATTTTAGCTCACTCTGCTCAGGAGAATGCCCGTCATTTTAATCGTCTCTTGTACTCCCAAAAGGGCTCTCTCTCAAATTGCAACGCCCAAGAATGAACAGGAGAGATTTTAGCAAAGTACGGATCTTTAAATTATTTACATTAGGTACCTAACATAAGTGGCAATGTGGTAGTGCTTCGAGTTCGATTGCTGAGAAAGACACAGCACCTCATTCTTTGGATAGGTATCTAACCGAATAGAGATTTTTTAGAAATCGAAGGCTGCGTAAACAAACCGACATAACAACGAACTTCTTCCGCATAGCTGAGGATGACCCGAATCACCCGTTCGCTTCTGCGCACAGTGTTCCGTTTTAATTTTGAAGGACAAAAAGTGTTTTCGATCCCGAAAATGAAAACAATGCTTCCGCTACCTTTGGTAGACTCGGAAGCAAAATGAAATGGAAAACTTTGCAAATTTTACACTAGGGTTTATTATTCTTTGATATAGGTTACTTGTGCAGAAATTAAATTCTGTAAATGAAGAAAATTTAACAAAAAATTTTTATATCTCAAAAATAATTGAGATTTTTTTTTGGGATTTTTTTTTATTTTCAAAAATGTTTTTTACAAAAATTATTTAGCTTTTACTCGAAAAATATTTAACCTACTGGGATCCTTCAAAAATCCCATTTTTAGCCCAATGAAAGCCCTATAGATCGCCACAGTGGAATTGGATCGTTTCGGGACCCCCAAAAAATGAATTCTATGTCCAAAAATACTTTGAAAACGACACCTAACTCGATCCCATAGCCAAAAGCCTTCAAAAACCCCTTCCCATAGCCCCATTTTAGCCCCATAGCGCCCCACGGGTTTGGGCGATCGGACTGAAAACCTTGCGGGCACAACTAGATGGTAAACCAAGTATTTTGTCAAAATTTCAGATTTAAAAAAAAAATCCTACTGCCCAAAACGGCCCGGACGGCGGACGGACATTTCGGATTTTGAATGTAGACAGACCTCTTGAAACGGATAATGTCAAATTTTGAGGCCGATCGGAGTCGTCGACCCCCGTCGAGAAAACATAGGTGTATAATACACCTATGTTTTATTGGTTTATTATTCTTGGAATAATAATTATTCCAAGAATAATAAACCAAAAAAACGCTGCAAATTTTACACAAGGGTTTATTATTCTTTGATATACCTACATTACTTGTGCAGAAATTTAATTCTGTCAATGAAAAAAGTTTTAAAAAAATGTTTCTTTTTTGGATTTTTATCTCAAAAAATTTTTTTTTGGATTTTTTTGTTCAAAAATGTGTTTTTTTCAAAAATTCCGTATTTTTTACTCGAAAAATATTTAACATCCTGGGATCCTTCAAAAATCCCATTTTTAGCCCCATGAGAGCCCTATAGATCGGCACAGTGAAATCGGATCGTTCCGGGACCCCAAAAAATGGATTCTATGTCCAAAAATACTTTGAAAACGACACCTAACTCGATCCCATAGCCAAAAGCCTTCAAAAACCACCTTCGGTAGCCCCATTTTAGCCCCATAGCGCCCCACGGGTTTGGGCGATCGGACTGAAAACCTTGCGGGCACAACTAGATGGTAAACCAAGTATTTTGCCAAAATTTCAGATTTTTAAAAAAATTCCTACTGCCCAAAACGGCCTGGACGGCGGACGGCGGACGGCGTACGGCGTACGGCGGACGGCGGACGGCGTACGGCGTACGGCGTACGGCGTACGGCGTACGGCGTACGGCGGACGGCGTACGGCGGACGGACATTTCGGATTTTGAATGTAGACCTCTTGAAACGGATAATGTCAAATTTTGAGGCCGATCGGAGTCGTCGACCCGCGTCGCGAAAACATAGGTGTATTATTCCAAGAATAATAAACCAAAAAACGCTGCAAATTTTACACAAGGGTTTATTATTCTTTGATATACCTACATTACTTGTGCAGAAATTTAATTCTGTCAATGAAAAAAGTTTTAAAAAAATGTTTCTTTTTTGGATTTTTATCTCAAAAAATTTTTTTTTGGATTTTTTTGTTCAAAAATGTGTTTTTTTCAAAAATTCCGTATTTTTTACTCGAAAAATATTTAACATCCTGGGATCCTTCAAAAATCCCATTTTTAGCCCCATGAGAGCCCTATAGATCGGCACAGTGAAATCGGATCGTTCCGGGACCCCAAAAAATGGATTCTACGTCCAAAAATACTTCGAAAACGACACCTAACTCGATCCCATAGCTAAAAGCCTTCAAAAAACCCCTCCCGTAGCCCCATTATAGCCCCAGAGCGCCCCACGGGTTTGGGCGATCGGACTGAAAACCTTGCGGGCACAACTAGATGGTAAACCAAGTATTTTGTCGAAATTTCAGATTTTAAAAAAAATTCCTACTGCCCAAAACGGCCTGGACGGCGGACGGACATTTCGGATTTAGAATGTAGACCACTTGAAACGGATAATGTCAAATTTTGAGCCCGATCGGAGTCGTCGACCCCCGTCGCGAAAACATAGGTGTATTATTCCAAGAATAATAAACCAACAAGCTGCAAATTTTACACAAGGGTTTATTATTCTTTGATATAGGTTACTTGTGCAGAAATTCAATTCTGTGTTAATGAAAAAAATTATTTAAAAAAATTTTTTTCAATTTTTTTTTCAAAAAAGATTTTTTGATTTTGTTTTTTCGAAAAATGTTTTTTTTTTTTTTTTCAAATTTTGTTTTGTTTTTTACTTGAAAAATATTTGACCTCCTGGGATCTTTCAAAAAACCCCTTTTGTAGCCCCATGAAAGCCCTATATATCGCAACAGTGAAATCGGATCGCTGCGGGACCCCAAAAAATGGATTCTACGTCCAAAAATACTTCGAAAACGACACCTGACTCGATCCCATAGCCGAAAGCCTTCAAAAACCCCCTTCTGTAGCCCAATAGCGCCCCACGGGTTTGGGCGATCGGGCTGAAAACCTTGCACAACTAGATGGAAACCGAGTATTTTGTCAAAATTTCAGATTTTAAAAAAAATGCCTACTGCCCAAAACGGCCTGGACGGCGGACGGACATTTCGGTTTTGGAATCTAGACCACTTGAAACGGATAATGTCAAATTTTGAGGCCGATCGGAGTCGTCGACCCCCGTCGCGAAAACATAGGTGTATTATTCCAAGAATAATAAACCAAAAGTACAACGTTTGGACATAATGGGACCCCAAAAAATAAGTATGCGTCCAAAATTACACGGAAAACGACACCGCATTAAATTATTTGACATCCTTCAAAAGCTCCAATTGTCCCCATAGATCCCCACGGTGAAATCCGATGGCTCTGGAACACCCCAAAATACTTCGAAAACGCCACCTAACTCAACCCTTTAGCCAAAACCCATCAAAATCCCCTCCCGTAGCCCCATTTTAGCCCCACAGATGTGGGCGATAGGGCTGTAAACCTTGCGGGTACAACTAGATGGTAAACCGAGTATTTTGTCATCATTTCAGATTTTAAAAAAAAATCCTACCAAAATAGCTCGGACGGCGGACGGACCTATCGTTTTTGGAATCGACGCATCATGAAACATAAAATGGCAAAATGTGAGGCCGATCAAAATTTTCGACCTCCGGCACGATGACATAGCAGTATTATTCCGAGAATAATACACCAAAATGAGAAAAGTTTGGCTTGGGAACTCCCTAGTTCATTTTTGGGAAGAAGTGGGTATTTATGACGAAGGTCCGAGCCAGCTATTCGAGGCGACCCCACACGCACCAAGAGGACTTGCTGTCAAGACAACTGACTGCTTCAAACGGGTGAAACAACCGACATCCCTTGATTTGTATTTGATATACAGAGTAGTTCATAGAGGATCCGAGCAATTTATTATTGACAGCTATCAACACATTTGGCATCTACAAACGCCCAATAAAACCAGTAGTATGCCAATCCAATTACAGTAATCCCTCATTATCTGCGGGTTCGGTATCCGCAGTTTTTCCCTAAGCGCCCTTAAACCTTGAAATCTATTGATGCTGCTCCTGAGCTCACAGTTCCGTTGATGAGGAAAACCCACAATATCGCGGATTGCTTTAATAACATCAAGGAATCCATCGATAAAATTATGGCCTGAAGTGGTGGGAGAGATGTATCCGGACACAAGTAATTGTAATTGTACCTAAATAACTCCTGATTTTCGGTGATCGCTTATAACGAAGTGCTTCGGACATATTGACCCAAAAGATGCGGTCCGGGGATTTTTTGTAGCATCCTCTTCGTTGGATTAGGTGAGCTTCCCATAAACCGGGATTTTTTTGTTGTTTATTGTTTAATTCGCTACCCGGTTATGGCCTGATCATTAGGCAACCACCAAGTCCACATCAGTGAAGCTAGGCGACGATGAAACCTCGGCGTCGGTGGACATGTTTGGTGACTCTCCCAGACGCATTCCCTGCCCTGGTTTCAGAAAGAAATTCCTTAGTCTGAACGGCCATTTGGCCAGAACTCAGAACCCAGCGTGCATGAGGGCACTCCCATCGGCATTTGGGAAGTTCTACAACGTGTGTGTGCCAATACAATGGCCATGGTTACGGTAGAAGATCTCCAGGAAGAATGTGGTGCTGAGCAATTGGGAGCAGGTCTCAAATCCAGTGTGGAAGGAGCTGTCCATGCTGTCACTGAGATGCAACGAACGCGTTCAACTCGATCAGCCGACCGCTAGCCCTTTGGAATGCTCGCATCCTCTGGCCTAGGTGCTCTCAATTCCTGTTCAGTTCGTACAGCGGGTTTCCTCTGACTCGGTTCCGCCAAAGCGACTCACAACTGCTCAGTATGGAAGGTACAACACAGGGCGATCCCCTTGGGATGATGATGTATGCTGTGGGGACGCTTCCTCTGATAAGAGATCTGAAAGACGGATCATGTAAGCAGAATTGGTACGCCGACGACTCTGCACGTGTAGGAAGACTCACGGCTATGCGACAGTGGTTCGATCGTCTGCGAGAAGAGGGTCCGAAATGGGGATACTTCCCAGAACCTCAAAAAAGCGACATCATCATAAACCCTGGTATGGAAGAGGAGGCCGACGAACTGTTCCCCAGCTTGAAGAAAGCTTACTCTCGACGCTTTCTGGGTGGCTTCATTGGCCGGACAGAAGATTAAAAAAAAAACCAGGACTAAAATCATCAGTAAACTGATGACTAGTATCTACACTGCATGCAGATACATCTGAACATGGATATGTCGAATGATATAATATATCACTATATTATAGTTGTTGTTAGACGGGAATTTGATAATTCATTACGAGAAACTAACAAGCGTTGTTGCTATGAAAAATTAAGTTGACGGGTTGCCATGGGTGCAACCAATAAAAAAGTTGCATTTTTTATGTGTCGCCAATTTTGTGTGTCGCAAAATTTTGCAAGACCCCAGAACTAAGACATATCCATGTCAAAAGATTTACATTCGGGAAAAAGTGGTAGGCTGGATACAGTGCACCTCCAAGATGGCTGCAGCAGCAAAGCAGATCCCCCCAAGCCGTTCACACAGCCTTTACAAAGTTACTACAACGTGAATGTGCCTACATGCATCGAGTAATCAGCGACTGTGGGCTGGAGTTTGGCCCACGTCATATGGACTGAACTTGTACTAGCAATCTTGGGAACATCTGAATCGCCAAACCTTTTAGATCTGGTTGGCCTGCGAGGTTAGGAGGACTGGCCGTTGAGGATCCTGTGGCAACCGCCAGCCTAGCTTTCAATACCTCAAGACAGGCTACCGACTGCTTGGTTCAAGCCATCAAGCAGGAGGCACTCTTCCAACTGGTCAACCACGAGGACCATGTCAGCCAGTCCCTGAAAGAGGCCCGTGTCCAGAGAAGGGCTGATCTGTCAGTTAGAGGTGATGAGCTGCTGTCGCTTTTACCCTTTCGCCAGCAATGCACCATTCAGCGGACGGAAGGCGCTTTCCTTTGGCTCACTGTTCTCCCTTTGGAGGCAGATGACTGCGATCTTTCCGCCTCACAGTTCCGGGATGCCCTTGCTATACGATACGGATTGGAGCCTGTTGGCTTGCCCGAGACGTTCGATGGCTGCGAGGCACCGATGACCTTGAACAATGCCCTGAATTGTAAAACAGGGGGGCAGGTAAAGAGGGGCCATGATTGTGTGAGGGACGTGTGCGCGGAAATGGCAGGCCTGGCCTGGAACGGGGTAAGAACTGAGCCAGTACTTCGAGAGACTATGGATGGCAGCCCAGCACTCATTGCAGACTTGGTGGTCCCTGGGGTGTGGCATAGGGAAAGGTTAGCGTTTTTTGACAATCGCGTTATCAACGCCGACGCGGCCTCCTATGCCCGCCTCAACTGGGACCAGGTATCCAGTAACGCTGAGTTGACGAAACACGCAAAATATGACACCGCTGCTGAAGATTTGAGGGCATCATTCTCCCCACTAGTATGTGCATGCGACGGATCCATGGGGAGGGAATTCCAGCGATTCAATCGACAGCTCGCCTCGACTCTGGCGGAAAAGTGGGCTCGTCCATTTTCGCAAGTTGCTGCATGGGCTCGGGTGAAGCTGCAGTTCGCTGTCGTCCGGGCAGTGGCATCCCGACTGCAGGGTGCCAGACTGGAAGATGGAGCGGGCCTCCAGTTCTGGGACGAGTAGTCCACACGTCCACGGCGCCCATGGCCCTCGTTTGGTGTTCCGCCATTTGTTTTTGTTTATTTTGTTGTTAGTTGTTATTTTGTATCATCATCATTCTTGTTATTCGTTGTATCATTCCCCTGGATCCACTTCCGTGATATAATAAATTATTTTGATTAATGATTATGATTAATTTATGTAGTTACCTACGTGCATTCACAATAGCAAATTCTCTCCAAAGAACCAAACCGCTCGTTTTCCATTCAAGTAAGGCCCCGTTATCCGCTGTGACTCTCTGGAACCTAACCCCCGCAGATAATGAGGGATTGCAGATAATATGAACTAGAGAAACTAACCCATTTATAAGTGAACTTCTAGTACTTACAAAAAGTGTTCGTGAATCTCGTCTAGGATGGTTACCACAACATTCCCTTTGATACTCTCATTGAAGACGTGTCCCTTCTTGGGTAGGACGATAGTACATCCGTGGTAGATGCCAACTGGGATTTTGATTTTATACACCACCGTCTTCGTAGGAGTCTGTGGATAACAAAACTGTCATAGTCCATAATATGGACTAGTATTTTCTATATTATAGAAAATACTAGCAAAAACAGGATTAATGTGCTAATGAGATGTATGGTCATATTCTTCATGCAATAATTTGTATCCCACTTGACAATCAAGCTATGGAATAAAATATACCATGTTTGACCTGTTAGCTACACAAGTACATAATATTACATATTATGTCAAACTCGCCCGCCATGAGTGTTTTGCAGCCTGAGAGTCTCAAAGAGAAAAGCAATAAATAAAGTAGGTACTTTTCAAGTAGGTAATAAAAGTTTATTATTGATACGAATAACCAGGTACGCATAAATGAGATATTAAATACCTGTGAATAAATTTTATTCACTTGAAAAAGATTGAATTTGACAACCTTGCTACACAAGATGAGCCTAACGGGAGAAGAAATGTATAAGTGTTCATGCTTGGATGGGATGTTATTACGATAGGGGACAATAAAATTAGAGTTTGTAAGATTAATCAAACCAAGAAAAACCACTTGCACACCAAGCCTGTACAGCAGTGCTGTAAGTAGCACTCCATGCTTTTCAACACTCAGCTGAACTGCTTTTGTTTTTGAACAATCAGCTGAATTGCTGATAACACCTGACGTTATTCGTTCTGAAACTTGTTACCAATCAATGAAAAAATATCGATTCATTCAAAATCAAACATCAATAGTGAATTTCAAAACCAGAAGAAACCCAAAAGCAATAAAGGAAAGCAATGTAACGCGGGTACACCAGTACAATAATAGTTATTAACGAATTAGCTGAGCGAGGAAAGTGCACCAAAGCCAACAAGTGCTCCAAGAAACGAAAAGTGCAAAATGTGAACAATGCTACTCAACTCCCAACTGCCAGATGCAAGCCATTGTGAAAATGGAATCAAACCATGCGCTGTGATTCAAAATTATTTTTAAAGTTGAGCGACGGGATATCAAAAATATTTTCATTACAGCTGACATTCTTCCACTTCTTTTCTTCTCGCCTTCTTTGAATGTCTTGAAATCTTCAATTTCTTGATTCTTCGTCGTGAATCGATTCAATAAATCGGAAAAATTTGTTTCGACTAAATTTAGGCATTTGGGTACCAACGGTGTGATTCAAAATCCAAAGTGGAAACAACCGAGGCCTTCATACATTCATGCGGTTGTACTGAACAAATTCAGTTCGAGATCATCAAATACTTCAACCTCTTTAGATCGACTAACCAAAATTGGACAATTGAGAACATTTAACAACCATTAGAAGAAAAACGAATGTAAAACATTACTAACTGTCTGCAAACAAAGAACACATTATTAGAACTACTCACCTGCGAAGAACGATACATATTGCAAACCTACAAAGTTACGAAAATGTGCACAGGAGGTGTAGAGGAAAGGGAAAATGGTGCGCCTATTATCAGACCAGTTCTGGTTCAGTTGAGAGTGGAGTAAATACTGAATAAACATTTACCTCTTTATTTTGGCAGGAGTCACAGACAACTTCCCTCGCAGGAAGATCGTCGACGTCAACGTGATTAGCAACTGCAAGGAAAGCATAGTGATACCATTATCTGACGATGTAATGAAAGTTCCGTGGCAACTTTGCCTAAACGACGAGATAAAATAAAGGGTGGACAGGACAACATCTATCTACCTACCACCACATGCTGTACAAGGTTCGAGGATTGAGAACCTCATTTTCTTTTCCCATTCGGTGTTGACTTTGTCAAGGCTCAACCGAATGGTGGGTCTGTAGGAGAGTGACGCCTGTATTCTCTCTTTTAGATCGTCAGTGAGCGGTTCAGTGTTCAGGCCGTCCAAATCTTCATCGTTAGAATACACAGAATACATGTCTTCCTCTACATCGTTGTCTGAGGAAACAATGTTGTCATCTTCGGCGGGGGATGCCATTACCCACCGTTGAGCGTAGTTGGGCGGATCGTGGAATGGAGCTGAAATGTGAAAAATATTATAGAAGGCAGCTTCTGTTATTAGTCCTGAGCTATCATCCGGGGCCACAAATACGTTGGAGGCGAGCCATTCGAGCTGGATACCTCCTTAGCACGGAATATGACATAGGACTATTCAGTACATTGTACTGAGACATTAAGTCAAATCACCACATCACGCATCTACTCACAAATGAAGAGCTGTAGCCGTAGCGACGACAATCGCTTCAAAACACATCAAATTTTCAAACACATCTTCTTCACAACGTTATCACCCAAGCTGCAAAAATTGAGACGTAAACAAACTACTAGGTAGACCTTGTCGGGTCTTGTCGGGAGACGTAAACTAATACACAAGGGGTTTTGCTCAGTGATGCCAGACGCCTTCGACCTGAAAGGACAGTGTTGCCAAGGTGCGGCCGTAAAAAACCCCTGAGGCAACGACAAAAAAACCCAAATCCCCCCAAATGAAGAAAAAAAAACCCAAAAAACCCCCAAAAGGTAAGGATGTAATCCTGATACAAATAAATAACTGAAACCCTTTTAATAACCATCCCTAATATTATATTTGACACACTCCGATCTGCCTCAAAATTTTACATTATCCGTTTCAAGAGGTCTACATTCTAAATCCGAAATGTCCTTCCGCCGAACGCCGTCCGCTGTCCGGGCCGTTTTGGGCAGTAGGAATTTTTTTTTTTTTTAATTAAAAAAAAAAATTCCTACTTAATTTCCAGATTTAATCTGAAATTTTGACTAAATACTTGGTTTACCATCTAGTTGTGCCCGCAAGGTTTTCAGTCCGATCGCCCAAACCCGTGGGGCGCTATGGGCTGCGTGAGGTTTTTTTTTAAAGGCTTTTAGCTATGGGATCGAGTTAGGTGTCGTTTACGAAGTATTTTTGGACATAGAATTCATTTTTGGGGGTCCCTGAACGAGCCGATTTCACGGTCTGTTGGGCTTTCATGGGGCTAAAAACGGGATTTTTGAAGGATCCCAGGAGGTTGAATATTTTTCGAGTAAAAAATCGATCAAAACATTTTTGAAAAAAAAAAATCCCAGAAAACAAAAACAATTTTTCAAATATGAAAATATAAAAAAAAAAAAATTTAATTTAAAAGGGTTGTTCAGGAAGGATAAAGCCGCTAAACGGCTTTATCCTTCCTGAACAACCCTGCAAACATGCAAGCCGGTTACTCTGACACAAAAATTTAAAAGGAATATTTAATATTTCTTTCATTGACAGAATTAAATTTCTGTACAAGTAACCTATATCAAAGAATAATAAACCCTAGTGTAAAATTTGCATAGTTTTTACCTGCTGTTATTTCTTTAATGACTGATCCATTTTTTCATTTTCCCCCAAATTCCCCTGACTCATCCGTAAAAACCCCCCCCCAAAAAAAACCAAAAAACTTCACCCCCAAATTCTCCCTCTGATGGAAAAAAAACCCCCAAATTTGGGGAGAAAACCCCCAACTTGGCAGCACTGTGAAAGGAGGACAACTGGGCCGAAAAAGGGGGACAAAATAGGGACGTTGAGGGGGACAAAAAACGCTGCAAATTTGACACGGGTTTATTACTCTACAATTTCAATTTCTTTCGATTATTATTATTATTTGATTATGGGTACCTGTTCGAAAAATAATTTTGTGTCAATAAAAATATTTTTGAAAAAAAAAAATAACCCTCACGGGTTCGGGCTGAAAAACTTGCGGACACAACCAAATGATAAACCGAGTATTTTGTCGAAATTTCAGATTAAAAAAAATTTCTTCTGCCCAAAACGGCCCGGACGGACATTTCGTTTTTTGAATCTAGACCTCTTAAAACGTATAATGTTAAAATTTTGAGGCCGATCAGAACTTCCGACCTTCATCGCGAATCGCGATTGCATAGGTATACCTATTATTCCAAGGATTGAAAATTTGGCACGCATGATACAAAACGATAGGAGGGATGTATAGGTACTGGTTGTGGTCACAACATGCAGTTGGTAACCTCTTACGTGCTTTCTCCTCTTCAATTTTCTCCCAGCATAAAACTATAGATGAACACAGGGGACTCTAATAATAAGTACTCGCAAGTCTCATAAATTGATATTTATTGTAATAAATAACGAGATTACACATTTTGTAGGTAGGTACTCAACTCAGTCTCACAGATTACCTTTGAAATGGCTAGGTTACCTTTGGGTTCTTAATAGCAGTTAAGGAACTCCTAATACACAACCATAATTGAATCACAAACACGTTGAATTAAAAAATATAATATCTATATAATAATATTATATTTTAAGCTTATTATCCCTAAAGGGGGACGTCGGGCAACTGAGCAAAACTTTTGCTCTGGAAGGGTATAGTCTGAACAGTGTTCTAACCTTAGTGAACACTGGCCAAATACGAGGAACGCTGAATTCAAACGAGCATCCCACACGAAGAAACTGTTTACAAAAAAAAAATCGAATTATTCAAAAGTTTTGATTCAAACCGAGCCGGAAACAAAGCGATGATCTCAAAAACGGAGCCTCGAAGATAACTGGCGGTCATGGTTGCCACGTGGGCCAATCAAGCCGCATAAGTTTCCCCCGTCGGAGCTCCCGCATAAGTTTCCCTCGTCGGAGCTCGCCCCCCCCCCCCCCCCAAACCACGTGGAATGAATAGTTCGAACCATGGAGGAAGGGAAACTCTTTCCTCCATGAGTTCGAACTAGAAACATTGAAATTTTCAATGAGCCATTCGGTTTTGTCTCAGGAGGAGTGGCAACCACAGCTAGAAATGCCCACATTTTCTGGAACGTTGGACCCGAAAGCTTCGGGTCTCACATGTGGAAGTTCCAACTGGGGCCCTGAAGTCATTGAAAAATCTTTTTTTGATCCTTTAGGGATCGATATAATTTGGATAATATCCGAATATATTATAGTATATTCATATATTATATGGATGGTAACCACAGGTGGAAGTTACACCATGTAACAGGTGAGAAAGTCGGTCCGTTGGGGGGAAATCCACAGATTGGCAACACTGAATTTAGCAACTCTGGCAGACGACATTTACCTAGGTATAATCGAAATTTACCGATTTATCGAAACTTCGACTCTCCGGGGGCACAAAGTAGGGATGGGTATCGATGAACAAAACATCGATGTTTAGACATCGATGATTTTAAAAAAAGAAACATCGATGTCTCAAAAACATCGGAGAAAAAACATCGATGTTTCGATACATCGATGGTTTTATATGTATGGCAGGGGGGGGGGGGGGGGATGTTATAAAAAAAAATTCTTTCCATGGTAGTTTTAGTAGAAAATTCGAAAAAAGTCATTAAAACTTGAAACGATGAAAAGAAGTAGGCTGTAAAAAAGTCGGTACCTAAAGAATAATATTATTTACAACAAAAAAAATTGACGCCAGTTCCTCTGAGAGACGATTTCTCAAGGAGCTTAAAATTAAGCCTGCTTAAGAGAATGGCCTCTCAGAAGGAACTGATGTTGCTACGTTTGGTTTATTCTTGAAAACAACTTCGGAAATGATAGAGTTGCCCGCAGTTGACCATCCAAAACCCCAAAGTGTTCTGTTCGATTTTTTCGTTGGGAGCGTTCAAGTACAGCGAGAGCTCAGCAGGGATTGTTTCGTTTTTGTGTCAGGAGTGATGCCGCATGAACACAGATAACGACAAGTGATAACGAATCGACATTAAAATTTAATCAACATTTAATGTTGATTGAAATTTTCGATTTCCGATAACTACCTACTTACTTTTCGATCGACACATCGATGTTTCTTGAATCTGTACCTATAATTTTTATTTTTAAAAAAAATAAACAACCGAGTAAGCATTTATAAAACATGAATAATTACTGTTCAGGTATAAAAGTATCTACTATTTTTACGTAAACGACCATCAAAACAAAAATTTTTTTTCGCGAAAAAACATCGATGTCTAAAAAACATCGAAGAGTAAACATCGATGTATAAAACATCGATGTTTGAGAAAAACATCGATGTTTTTGAAACATCGATACATCGATACCCATCCCTAGCACAAAGTTGGTAGGTATACCTACATGGGGGACTTTTCATTGCGGGGGCCTTTTTAGGATATTGATGAAAATGATTAAATTTAAGTTGATGTACCTAGATGATTTAAAAAATTTTGACATTTTATGTCTTTACTTTGACACATTTAAATACAAAACCGTAACGAAATTGAGGACTTTCGATAAGCGGGAATTATAAGCAGGAACGTGTAATAAAATCGCTCGGGGTGGGATGTACCTATACATAATCAGCTTGCAGACTCTTCTGCAACCACAGGAGACCATTTTCATGTCTTCGTATTATTATTCACCTTAATGTGTTTGTTGTTGAACAGGAGATTATTGTAACTAACGCTACTTAGTTACAAATTTCGTGATGCGATTTCATTACACTAAAGTCGGGTTGCCACGGGTTTCGGTAACGCTTCAAACAAGCCATCAATTGAATTGAATAGATGAGCGCAACCTTTTTGTTATTACGATATATTTAATGAGCGAGAGAAACTAAGAAACAGTAGGTATCTAGCGACCAAACTATGCCACACAACACATCATCCACGTGATGCTCATTACGTAAACAACTGCACCCTAACGACCGATGCGTAATAAAACCTTATGCCGATCAGAGGTAACGAACGGCTCAGGCTGCAAAAATCGTTTTGGAGTCGTTGGAATCAGCCTAAAAAGCTCATTCCATAGACCCTTGTACCAACGAAATCGGACAAAAACTTTCGTCCCCCTATTGAGGCCTCCTTAGTTACACATCAGAGATAAACAACTTTCGTCGTGAAGTACCTCCCGAAAACCGATGAAAGGGATGAGGGAGGAAAAATCAAGGTAGCCTATAACCACCCCACGAACTCGCTGATCACAATGAGACCACCCTCATGAAAATCTGTTGAGCCGCTCGGGCGTGATGCTCTGTACACAAAAATACAAAAAAACATACATGTCGAGGAGGTGAGCGCACCTTTCCATTTTTTGGAAAAAGGTTGCGCTAAAAAGTAGGTTTTCCAAACGCTTTTTTCGGTTGTGTGCCAAAGTAAAGACATGAAAATGTCAAAAAGCGTTACCTAAATTTGCGATGATTTTCGCTTACAACCGATTCGTTGCTACGGAACTTCACCTTCGCCAGTTATCATCGTATACCTACGATACAAAAATCGTTCACCACTCGTTGGAAAGCTCTCGATTTACCTAACCATAATACAGGTAGGAGTGCGTGACTTTTTCCATGAGAAAAGTTCCGTGCGCATGTGCGACTTTCGCCGAATGAGTAAAATTTTGATTTGAGCTTTGATAAGGGAAGGGCATGGCAAAGAAAAGGTCAAACTTTGGCAAAACCGTTTTTTCGCACATTTTGCCTCTGGAACGGTCTGTCCGTTCTTAATTCTGTTTCTTTCTGGTAAAAGCTGATTAAATTGTATAAAAGAGACGGCACATTGCATTTCTGTTGAGACAACAACAGTGCCATAAGCACAGATTAAACTACTGACACTCCTCCAGACACTCCTACGGTACACTCCATGGAGGAATAGAAAAAATCTATCTTTCTCTATTCCTCCATGGGTACACTCCTAGAATTTCTACCCCTTGGCTTCAGTAGTTTAAACTAAGTAGGTACTGTACAGATTCTGTGCCCTTGAGCCAGGCTGGTTGCCAAATCGAACCCCCCCCCCCCCCCCCCCCCCCCCAATAAGTAGTCATCTATCCAATCTTATATTAAATAATAATATTATTTAATATTATTATAAGAGAGAAATTTTCTTCTTTTCGCTCACACATTTTCAGGGTTTTTTGGGGGGAATTTTATAATTGATAGGGATTTTTAGGGTTTTTTTCAACGATGCAGGGGGTTTTGGTTGAAGTCATTTGGCATCACCGAGGCCAGCCTCTCCGGTAGAATTTCAACCTGGAGTAGGTACCTATTGCATTAAATTTTGGTAGTGAGGGAAAAGGTCTTCTAATTAGTAATCCATTAAAATGTAATGTATGAATGAATGAATACTAGAGTCCTTGAGATTATTGTTATGGCACCTAGTAAACATAAACCAAACAACGTAGATTCTGATGAACTGACCCAACTTGATAGCCAAGGCTTAAAATTTACCAAGAAAGAATAACTGTTGTGCAATGGGTTCAAGAGCTATTTTGTTGGGTAAGTTGTAAAGTATGTATACAATATACTATATAATACATAATATTATTATAACCAATGCATTGGGTAAATTGTTAGCATGATAATTTTACAAATCGAGATCCCCATGTTCCTACCATGATTCTTTGGTTCAAAACTTACTTAACACGGGCTTCGGGAAAACGCTTTTGCATACTTCCTGCTTAGCTCCAGAGTGCCCCTGAAGGAGGAACCTGGCATTGTGTACCGATCAGCAACTTGTGCAACTGGGGCAACTGCACAGAGTAACAGAGAGCAACTGTGGTATTGTTGTTCTCTCTCTCTCTTCCTCTTTCATGTCAACGAGTGTACCTATCGTAGCGTAGGGAGTTCATATAACTTATGAAGGCTTGGTCTGGGAAACAGTTGTTGAACCAAAGTTTGTTAGGGTGGGAGGTGGTGCGTGTTTGCAAAATAACAGCATTCGTGTTCCCGAACTTCGGGACCCGAAGTTTTGCCCACATCCCCACATCATCCCTTCAAACACCCTACTGCTAACTAGAACATACACTATCAGCGGTCTCCCCTCCCGTTGCCTTCTGGTTTGACCTGTTTCAGCCGATATTTTCGGTGGGTCTAAGGATTGTATTTGAAAGTTGAATGGATCATTTTAGCGTTTGAAAACTATGAAAAAGCGAGGCTGTTATTCGCCCAGACAATGGCCGACATGGCACTGCGCTCAGTTAATGTCGACTGTATGCTCCGGTGCAACGCTATAGAACTTCTCCTCGCCCTGCTCAACGATCCTTCCCTCAGGGTTCAACAAAATGCTGCATTGGCAATCGGCAGGCTCGCTGACAACAATCACGAGGCCGCCAGAATAGCAATCTTCCTCGATGTGTTACCTGCTCTGCTCAAGAAAATAGAAAAACGAAGCGTGAGTTCAACTTAGTATTACTGGGGAAGCATTGTGTGGTTAACCACACAAGAAGAAGAATATTGTACACATATGTCATATTAGTCATATTACAATATGATATTATGCCTTCCATTTGCTTGCATCAGTGTCGTCATTATCAAGGGTCCCTATTTGCTTGTCTCCCTTTGCTTCACCCAAAGTCCACCACTTTTCGCTCATAAGCACTAACTTGCGACATTTTAGAAGAAAAACAAACTCAAATAATAAGGATACAATAGAGCTATGAAGCCATTGCATTTCATTGCTTATTTATATAAGTAATAGATATATAAGTGAGCATGCTGGGTTAAGGACATTTTCAAGTGATTTCACTAGTCTTCGGAAAGTGTAGAATGATCCCCTATTACATGAAAACAACTTTGAGCAAAATTTACTCAAAGTTGTTTTCACCATTTATTGGTGAGGAGGAGGGTCGTGTTTTAGTCTTGTCCACGGAATAGAATGAATAGAATTCTATTCCGTGATCTTGTCACACAGGTTTTGCTTCACTCTCCTGGAAATTCTGTTTGAACGGCCAGGTTTTGAGTTCAGGAAATTTCTTCCTTTTATGTTGGCCCCATCTTTTATGTTGGCCACATCTTCCAGTTCTGCTAGAGGAAGCGGCCATTGCGCTTGGAGTGTGAGTGTGCGTATTTTTATGACCATTCACTATCCTGGCAGTTGCCAAAACAATTGTCAACCTTAGTTCCACTATTATCAAACGTAAACATGTCATTAAATTTTAATGACCCCATCCAGCCTCTGAAAGGAGGATTTTAGATTCTTGTTTGGTCAGGAGAAAATTATTTTTTAAGCACTTGCTTTCACTCTCCTGCCAAAATCGAAAAATTCAAGTAGGTACCTACCTACTTAAAAATTATTATCCTTTGAACAAATAGGAATCTAACATTCTCCTTTCAGATGCTGGAAGGTGTCATTTAACGAAATATAATATATTATATTTAAGTTTGATTTTACGTTTTATTCATCTATGATTGATAAAATGAAAAATAAGATTTAGGATTGATTTGCCAAGTGCCAGGAGAGTGAATATTTGAAAAAACTGGACCAGAAAAGGGGTGGACTTTCATGGGATGACCAAAATATTAGAATCCCATCTTTTGATTGATGATATGCCTTTGTGGTGCTGTTAGGTATTATACCTATAATAATTGTTTACCTTTCTGCAGAAATATTACAAGAAAGCAGCTATGTTCACGTTGCGTTGTATTGCCAAACACTCACCCGATTTGGCCAACACATTGGTCTCTTCAGGGGCTCTGGAGGCTATTCTCATTTGCCTCGAGGAGTTTGACTCGGGCGTCAAAGAAGCTGCTGTCTGGGCTGTCGGCTACATCGCTCGGCACAACACGAGTTTAGCGCAGGCATGTGTCAGTGCTGGTAAGAGTTTGAGCCAACACCACCATTGGAGGGTTTACATGAACCCTGTGGGCCTTAATCGTGTGGCACTCCTTAGGATTGCTTATACTTTTTGACATTTTTTAGGTGTTCTCCCTATGCTTCAATTAAGTTTGCAAGAGCCAGAAGTATGTCTGAAGCAGATTTCAGCGTCTGCGATTGGCGATATTGCCAAGCATGACCCCACGTTGGCCCAAGCTGTATGCGACGCTGGGTGTATCATGATCCTCGCTAAATGCGTAAATTATCCGAGTCCTCGTTTAAAGGTGAGTTTGTATTGACACAAATCCCATGTATGAGGACTTCTCATGAGGTGCTATTAGTGTCCCGTCCTCGCTTAAAACTCAAAACAAACATATAACAATGTTTTTGATGAAACCAATGATGGTTTCATACAGTTCCTTCAACATGTTTTAAATAAGGAAAGGATATAATCCTTCACGAGCCAATCCCCAAATCGTGTACCTGAAGCCCCTACTGGCAGACGCGTAGTTGGCAACGGTACTTCTTAGAACATTTCTTCTCTGTACACACCCACATAAATTCAAGAAGGTATTTTTTAGGTGGGTTAGATCACGTATTTGCCGTAAACCCGCAGATACTTCATAGCTGCCGTACGGTTTACTGGTATCAAGCAATATATTGCTCCCTTAAGACACTAAGGCCGCAAAGGGGAAGACATAAACTTGGTGAGCCGTAAAGAAACCCGGGCGAAATTGTTCTTTGCGGCGGCTGCGTCATATCGAACGGCTCTTCCCCACAAAGCGGAAGGGGTGGAAATCTTGGGTGGCTATTTCATGGGCAAGAGTTGCTGGTTTGAAGATAAGGTATAATCTTGAGCCTAACATCATTGAAGGGATACATATTTATATGGCCTACAGTGTAGGCCAACCAAACCGGGTTGAATACTTAATAAACGGAAGTATTAACTATAGTTCCTGAAGGTTTTGGTTTCTAAAGATCTTTTGGTCTTGAGAGTTTTCCCTGCTTTGGCTCCCTGTGGGGTTTGTTGAGAGGTTCTTGTGGTTTCTAAGAGATTTTGTTTCCCACGGGTCTCGGTACATGAGACCTTTTGGTTCGCGAGCTGAAGTTCTCCCTATAGGACAGTCGCTAGAGGATTGAAGGGGGGGGGGGGGGGAGGACTCGTACAAGATAGATAGTAGAAGCTTTTATTCTTTTTAAAATCGATGTTATGGGTCTACCATTCATTTGCATGAGCCGTTCATAAGTTACAGGGGTTCAAACATGAGCGACTCCTATTTTTCAGCCAAGTTGGAAAACATTGTCTATGTGTGATGCTTGATTGTGGCTAAACGGCTGAATCGATTCTAATGTGTAAGGAAGTTATTCGACGCAGCATTTTATGCTCTTCAACTTTGTATGTATTCGAAAAGTTTCCTGTGCGGTGTTTATTTTTCGAGGTAGGTATCGGTGAAAAACTGGGTACTTATCCTTCAGCCGGCCGCAAGCCCCGAGAGCCGCGGGATCCCCGACCCCTCATATCCCTTATCGGGCCGCAGTGGACCTTTGACTTTGTTATCTCTTGTTTATCTTTTATCATCTTTGGGACAGTAAAATTCATCTCAACTATCATTAATATACGTCCTGTGGGAATAAATCCTGAACGAATCTATTAAATAGATAGATAGGTACAGATTTTGTATGATCAGTTGGTTATATACACGGATATTAAAGTAGTCTACTTTAATATCCGTGGTTTTATACGAATCTGTTATATACGAATTCACTCTGCGGATATGAGGGGTCGGGGCTCCCGCGGCTCTAGGGCCATGCGGGCGGCTAGAGGATAAGTATCAAAAACTGGAAAATGTCCGAAAAAATCGAGGTACATATAAAATATGTTATACATATTATGTTCTTCCAGCAAAATTTTGCTACCATTGTTAATATTTTGTTGTTCAGACCTATAACAACAATTTAACAAAAATAAAAGCTTCCACACCATTTCTTACACGAGTCCAAACCCTCTGGCGACTGGCTTACTATTCAATTTAATTTAATTGAAATGGATTTTCAGAGACAAGCGATGTGCGCCCTCTCCCAAGTGGCCAAACACTCTTTGAATCTCGCGGAGGCTGTCGTCGAGTCAGATGTCGTCCCGGACGTCATCCTTCACCTGGCACACCCTGACAAAGGAGTGCAGAAGTCCGCAGCAAATTTATTGTGCGAAATAATCAAACATCATTACCACGTGAGCACTAAACCAAATTAGAAGTGTCTGGAGCTCCACCGCGTTAAACCCTCGACCTTCGTGCCACCTGATGTCTTCAGTGCATACTACGTCCCTCAGTATTTTTCGCCCGACTGGAGTGATAACTGGTACATACTCAGGAGTGTGTTCTATTTGTGTTGTTGATTTGTATTTGATCGAATTTGCCCATGGTCTAACGAGGTGTAGTAAACCGCTATTCATTTGCTTTGAATTCGTTGAGAAATAACCTCTTATCTAAGGAAAAGGAAATTCAAAAATGGGCTCAAAAGAATGATGGATCTACCATGCGCTCAAGGCGCCAGACGGCAGCAGGCTGCAGACGGCGCATAGTAGATCCGTCATTGAGCAATGCCAGCAGCTCATCAAGGGGTTAACGCGGTAGAGCTCCAAACGCTACTAACCAAATTTGTACTACAGAGATTACTGATGAATTAGCAAACTCCTACTCAATCTTGACTTAATGTATAATTAACTAATGATAGTATCATCATGATACTACCTTGTGCACATAAACTTATGAATGTTTACTAAATACGTTTGCCTTCGGTTGTTGTTTGATAAATTCATTAGCTAACACACGCCGCTCGTCGCTTATCCCGCTTCGATTGGACTCATTGAAAATTGAAATGGCTTTTACGACTTACATAATTTCAGTTGGCTCAGCTCGTGATTAATTCCGGTGGGGTGGCTGCTCTTCTCAATGTTATCCAAAACGGCGAGTCAGACGAGATTTTCCCCGCCGTTCTGGCTATAGGCTATTTGGCGGGTCAATCGGATTTTATGGCTTTGGCTGTCAAAGCTGAAAAAGTACGCTTCTGATATTTATTTTTACTTTAAGGATGAATTATTGCTCACTACTTTTTAATGATGAAAAAGTCTTAGTTAGGTACTAAAAAAAAATACTCCCGCTTTGGACCAAATTATTAATTTTTTTTTAACGTGAATTTAGGGCGTGTCTGTGCTGAATCACGTCTTGAACAAGGAAAAATGCGATCATGTTCTCGCAACTATTGCTTGGACTATCGGGCAGCTGGGGAAACATTCTCCTGACCACACGGAGCAAATCGCCGAAGCGAAAATATTTCCGAAACTCCTCGAGGTAAACTTGTTCGTTCTGAAAGTAGGAAGAGTTTAATTTGTTCATCAATTTATTTATTTCGTCCAATTTAGATTTACATGGATCCAAAGAGTTCGGAGAATCTGCGACAGAAAACCAAAGGGGCTCTGAAGCTGACTTTGTCAATGTGCACGCTCATCGCAGAACTCGAGCCGCTTTTGGATAAAGCTCCCCCAGAAATTCTCAAATATGTGTTAGCACAGTACAGCCAGGTGAGCCTTAGCAGAATGCATTACTATTTTGATCCTGTTTGTGGTTGTAGTCCCTTCTGAAAACAAGGAAACTGGAAAATAGAGCTACGTAGCGCATAAGTTTTATTAGATTTCATTGACACTGGTGAACATGAGAATTGACTAAACTTGCAAATAATCCATATAAAAAATAACACTTCAATGAAGCGGAATCATCGGAAAAAAGTGAAGTGAAAAAACACATTTTATAATATTATCACAGCTTGAATCATTATTAAAACAACCCGTTGAGAAAAATTATAAAAAGTAGACCTCAAAGTTACTGATGAACATAACTAGTTCATGAACCAATAAGACTCATGTGAATGGTTGGTGGTACATTAATAATTTCCAGGTCCTAGTTATTTTATTCTATTTTTCAAGTTGGGTTTCATCCATTCTAACCAGCTTAATATTTAAATTTTGAAGCACTTTTGATCGAATGTTTGAACACTTACCGAACAAGGTTATTTAATATTCTTTGTGATTCCATAATTGACCGTGGTTTCCAAAAACCCACCATAAATGGTCCGGTAAACAATACTGAACATAACAGAAAGATTAATAGAAGGGAATCATTCTCAGTTATTCCATGTTTGAAACTGTTTTCATGCTACAATACAGCGTTGGGGTTTGTGGGTTTTATGAGAGATTTTCATTCGAGGACAGTTCGTGATGTTGCTCACATTGCGTGCCTAAGAAAAACCATCGTAATTTCGTAAAAAGTACGAATATTATTTAGATTCAAATCTCCCTCGCACGATATTAATTTCCTTTTACCCTAATTTAGACTAGAGGCATAATTATTGAAGGACTGCGTTCATTGGTTAAATCCATAACAACCCTATGTTTCTTATTTGGCTCCTGATTTTTATTGATAAGTGTACTAATATTTTTGGTATCTCATGTGGGTAGATATTCCAAGGTGTAGCTGTGCCCAAGCCCATAAAAACGTTTACTTTAAAGCACTTTTATATTACAGGTAGCAGTCATTTTTTGAAAAATAAGTTTACATTCCTTGGTCCAAACTTCGTTGCTAAAGTCACTTGGTATATATAATTTTCATGTGATTACGTTGGTTGTAAGGTTTGTAACACGAAGCTTAAGTTTAGTACAAACCACAATGGATTTCATTATAAAACATTTTTATTTAATAAAATAGTAGGTAAGTAGTTCAATGAGAATCGTGATTCTGGTGAGAATCATAACTAAAAAACCGTTTTTGAGAATAAATTCCAACTTCATAATCAAATAATATGAAATTTCTTGAATTCGTGATTATTTATATTTGAGCAAAAGGAATGAAAATTGTTGTTAGTAGAAAAATGAGTGTAAGTACAATTAGATCGAAAAGTATCTCTATAAAGAAGGCAAGCAACTATAGCATGAATCGATCATTTAAAATGTATATTTTAGCGTTATTTACTATTTATTAATTTCATTGTAAAGGTCGATGGTCTTCATCAATTACTTTTTTTTTTTTTTTTTTTAATGGTTTGGCATCGTGAGTTCCTACTGTTCTAACATTTTTACCTTCACCTTTGCAGGAAAGAGGGCACTGCAACTACAGTTTGCTATTTTAAACTTATGTTTAGCTAAACTTATATTTCAGAGCTTCCTACCAAAAAATAATTTTACATTCATTCATGTAGACATTTGTTACATATACCAATTTCTACACATTTTAATGTTAGGGGCATGTGCGAAAATGTGAAAATTCTGGAAGGTCACGTTTCTATTACAAGGCGGTCAATTTGTGCAGATTCCTCTTGAAGCAGTAGCGATTACGCGCATAGTTTTGTGCTTAGACTTATATACTAACGTACATCAAAGTGAAAATGCCTTACGGTATACCTACTTATGCAGTTAGGGTTTCTAACTAAATACAGCTTTACAACACCGGAGGGAGGACAGAAAAACTTGTCCTATTAATTCACCGTGGGCGGTTGACTTGATTTGAACATTTCGCCGACCCAAGTCGGGTTCCTACTGTGAGAAAAACAAGAGTTTCCGTACTATTTGACTTTCAGTACCACGCGAGTCTGATTTTTTTTATTGCTCGATATATTATCTCATAAAGTTTAGTGTTTTTGCTATCGAAGTGAGTCATTGCTCAGGTCCATTAATTATTGTAATCAAGTCATTTTCAAGTGTTCTGACACTGGTACCTTCTGGCGATGACTCATTGTGTTGGATGCATTATGCCGTTTATCGTCGGTTTGAAATACGATGGTTTTACATAATATATTATATAACTGTATGTGTTATACACAAAATTCGAGTCATGCAATCGTGCAGTGTCCTGTTGTGGACATAAATCGCCTATTGTGGATGACAAACGTGAGTGAGGCAAATCCAGTTGCTGCCTCCTTTCAAAACTAAAAGGAATTTTGAGGCATAGTTTAGCGTTGAATTGTTTTTGAAAATGGTGAATCCAAATATGTGGTTGTAAAATCAAAATTCTGACCTCCCAAAGAACCTCCGTGCAGTTAATCAATGGGATAGCAATAGTTGGCGCTACTACTTAGGGACCTGACAATATACAATACCATTTCAACTCATGTAACCTTTGAGCGCATTTGACACAACCTCGTTTTCACAGAGAGGACTAAATGACAGACCACAATATGCTGACGAAAAGACTTACCTATATCTTTTTATGGCTCGTGAAGCCGTTAAAGTCAAGGATGAGTGTTTCACAATCCATACTTTAGACCTTGGACTTGCCTGGAGTGTTCATAATGTAGGTACAGTTTGGCAAACTGAATCAAAACTTGTGACTAAACTTGGAGCACCAAACTAAACGTTCTCGACGATTTATTCTGGGCTGATTAATCTGAATTTTGATAGCTCCCGGTATAGTCACCATCTGAAAACACAGCACAACGAGAAAGATTTGATTATTTTTAAATTGAAGATCATTTTATGATATTTTTGGGCATTGATAGGAATCGGCCAGCACGAGAGAGGATACGTCTGCATGGGGGAGTACGAGTGTCGTCATTGTTTAGGGATGAGGCATTGTGCACCTGTAGGGAAACGAGAGGATGTATCCGTGTTATTTACTTGGGAGAGGAGGACACCATATGGACGTGAAACGGTTGGGAGAGTTTGTGATGGGGGACACCTGTAGTCCAGTCGGACTCTGCGGTAAAGCTATTGATTAAACCGTCTGCCGAGTCTGAAGAGGAAGGGGAGGTTTCGCGATGATGGAGGAGGCAAGGAATGGCGGTAGGGATTTTGGAGGCTGGTGGGAAAAGAAAAGAATGGTGGCTGACAATAGACCGCCGGGGGTAGCTTTTTTTTTTGCCATTTCTTTGTTTTATGAACCAGATTTTGAATCATATTTATACCTCTGCTTTATCATCATTATTATCAGAGAAACTAAAAATAATTTTAACGTCGTCCAGGCCGTTTCGTGTAGAACGATTTTTAAATCTGGAATGTCGAAGGAATAATTCTTATTCCATAATAATAACCTACTATTGATTCTCTACTCTCCGCAAGGAATTCCGCCGATCACTCTAACCCGTGGGGTTTGGTAGGGATAGAAAGGGGCAACAGTGGGGTGATTGGTGAGACGAGTTAGATGTCGTTATCGAAGTATTTTTGGGCGTTGTGTCCGCCTGACCGTAAAGTAAAGTCGATTTTATTGTGGTAACCATTCGGTTTTCACAAGGGGCGGAGGTAACCCCATCTGGCTCTGAACCGGACGTATACTAAGTATATACTATAAGTCTATATAAAGTATTTATACTCTATTACGGGACCTGAGGACGGACCGAAAGTAATTTAGCCCGCTGAGGGACTCGAACCCTCTACGTTCATTTTCATTCATTTTCTGCGGTCAATCGGACGGCCAACTCCTTCCTACCCAGGGAGACGAGGCATTGTTCAGCGACGGCAGCAGCCATTTGGACGAAAATTCAGGGGTTAAAATCCCCTGTTTCATTTCATTCATCATTTCACTATCCAGGTGAACAATTTTTTAATTTTTAATATTTTTAAACCTTTTTTTATCGACTTGGAATTAATTTTTGTACAATTTGAACAAAACAACAATTACCATCGTGTAGAAGTTGATTTTTTCGTTCAGAATTCATATTTTTCGGATTTTAAATGTTGATAAAATACTCGGTTCAAGTAAGATAGTTTTACGTTGGTTTGTACGCCGATATCCGCACAGTATGTGAAAATGGGTTGGTTCAAGAGTTTGGATGAGAGAATCGAATTAGGTATCATTTTCAAAATAATTTACAACTTTGAATTGACTGAAGGGATCCTGGCCTCCCAGAAATATAATCGAGTTTTCAGGGCGGGCTGCAGAGCTCTGGTTGGTACTGGGGTTGACAGACACCCCTCCGGGAAGGGAGGTTTTACTCCGTTTAGCGAAGTTTTGACACGGTTCGGCATTCCCCTATTTCACCCCCCCCCCCCCATACTAACCGCCTGTCTTCAGCTTTTCTCTGCCAACTATCGTAACCCATTAATTTTAACTGACCTGATTTGTCGTGCCATTAATTTTAACACCCCGCTTGCTTTACAGTTTTCACTACCTTCCCCTCAATACTCTTTTCAACAGTCTAATCGAAGCAACTTGATTAAATTGGTACCCCCTCATGTTTCAACGACCTCACGTACATATAATATATACGTACGTATATATATATATTATGTTGCTCACTTTCAATAACTCTCCCTCGGTCGAGTTCCCCCTTTTAATTGAATTTCTACCTTCCGGGGAAGTGTTAATAGCTTGGTAATAGCTACAGAGGGCACATAACTCTTTACTTTTTGGGCTTTGTGAGTCTGAGATTAATGATAAGTTTTAATTGTGTTTCGTATGTGGGACTCAAGGGTTCAATACGTGATGGGACTTGAGGTTTACTACTCGACTAATTGTGTTTGAGGTGAGCCATCGCTTTCGTGAGTGACATGTCTATCGTTACTTCACCTTGAGCAGTTCACAAAACAACGCACTGCTCAAGTTGATGGGTTGAGCTAAGCAAACAGCCATCCGCTTCTAACTCAATAACCACCCCTCAACCTGTTACATTTCCTATTGGTTGAAGTGGTTAGTGATGGCGTTGGAAGTTTCCCTGCGTTTAGTCAAGTACGTGTATTAGAGGTTTATTTCTTGACTTATTTACGATGATCAATGGGGTTCTTC
Organism: Pilophorus perplexus; assembly: GCA_955831195.1. NCBI lineage: Eukaryota > Metazoa > Arthropoda > Insecta > Hemiptera > Miridae > Pilophorus > Pilophorus perplexus. Next base: position 24,707,308 of record OY037010.1, read on the forward strand.
GGCGATTTTCGAAAAGCATTTATGTAGAAATCATAAGCATGTGAAAATTACGTGACTGTAATCGTTTCCACGATAAACGCCGCTCCTAATAATATTATTTAGAAAATGGATTAAAGATGCTGCTTGAATTCACACCGCTTCCAGTCAAGTCCAGCATGGGCCGAGTTGTGTGGCCGTGAACTGTAGAGTTACAAAGGGCTTCTCAAACTTTTTGCCTGCGGACCTCTTTCACTGAACAATATGCCGACCCCCCCCCCCCCCCTCCCGTTGAAAGTTGAAAATGTTGAGGTTAGGTGTTTCGACATTCGACCTTGCAAAATGTGCCTTCAACTGCTCCTGTCTCGTTTACACTCTCAGAGCTTGGAGGAAATTGCTCTCCCTGGTCTTGACCTTTGGCTCCTTCTAGTTGGTCCATTATGGGGATGGGATGACTGACCGCCATCTGGGGGATGGCGTGGACCATATACCTCGCGGCTACTCTTCTATGTCTATGAAGAGGTGTCGTTACATTTCACTGCAGGCGCCCCCCTCTTGAAGCTAGTGCTGAAAACACATGCTGAAAATTCCTGCCATAAACGGAGTGGACTGAGAATGGATATAAAGTGTGCAATTTTGATACTGATTTGTATAATATACAAAATAGTATTTTTTTTTTAAATATTATTTTTATGCAAAGATGGAAATGCTTTCAGTAAATGGTTTCGTTACTATTTTCAGGCGGGGTGGTTATTAAGGGAATAATGACAAAGTGGTGGTATTCCATCCAGAGGGGGGAAAATTTGGATTTTATAATTTTTCCGAACCTTCCCCGTTCCCTCTTCCCAAATCCCCCCCCCCCCCCATTTTCCCGCGGCCTAAAAAATCTGGGGACTATTTTACCCATCAACTGGTGTTTTTTGTAGGTATTCATGGTTATTATTCTTTCATTTTTCATTTGCAGTGAAATGAGTTTTTGAATTTTTAATTGTATTTATTCACTCTATTTTTGTAAGGATGTACATATTAAATTTCGTATTAATTTTTCTCAAAGTTCGCCGCGGACCCCCAAAGGGTCCGCGGACCTCAGTTTGGGGACCCCTGGTCTATGCAGATCCAGTTGCCTCCTTCTTTCAAAATCTTATTTTACCAAACTTTTCCTGATCAAACGAAAATTACATTTGGAGCCAAACTTTGGCATAAAATGGTCTGAATATGAGGTTGAAGAATCTCATTATAATCTTATACCATGTTACTCATAATCTAATTTTCGTCTACAAACTTGGGATAGTTCAAAGTAATGACAACTTACCACTAAGGGACTAGTGCTCGCGTTTTAGTTGTCTGCTGACTCGAGTGATTCCAAAGTCTCTTGGAACGTTATTTTCTTCTTTTCGGTTGGTTTTGAAGCTTTGGGGTCATGACCTTTGAAGTTTTTTGAAATTTCTCGCAAATTGTTCATGTGCTGGCCGTAAAGTTTCTTGTAGGCGTTTGACATGTAGGGGTAGAGGATCGTGAGATCAAAAAGATCGTCCGGGCTTTTATCGTACGCATAGGAACCGAAAAGCGAATCTTTCATATCTTCAAGCGTTTTACTCTGGCTTTTATATATATCGCTGAGTATTCTGTACGTTGGTAGTTGGTAGTTGCTTATTTCAAAGGTGTGCTTCTCTACTGGCGAGGTCCTTCTTCTTTTGATTTCAACCGGCGTTGATAGGAGTTCTTGGAGTTTTTCGTCTTTCCGTTTCATTCTAGTTGTTAGGGTGGGCCATTTTTTGGCATCTTGGCTCAAATGCGGTGGATCCAGCCAGTAATAAGGTTTATGGGGGTAATCTAACAGAGTGAGTGGTCTGGTGGCCGTGGGCACGTCAACTGCGCTTCCCCGAACTTCCAGTTGGTCCAAAATCATCTTCGAGGTTATTTCAACTTTGCTAATTTGACTCGTTGCTTCAAAATGTGATCAGGCAGGTACTTCTCTTGTTTAATTTATTCGTCAGATCTGTCATCCATGATATCAAGACATAGGTTGATATATTCATGAACACTCATGGACGGTTCAAGAATTCATATGTAGGCTGTAAAAAATAGATTTCAATGATCCCTTTGCTGAAAAATCACTCTGTTTCAGAAAAATAAATGTGTATGAAGTTGATTAATGTTGACTTCAGTAGATCTGCAGCGTTTCTTAGACGTTAGAGGTTTTCTTCAAACACCTCTTTTCAAATCGGTGGTGTATTTTGCTGCGTAACCAAAGTGGAGCAAATAAAAGTGAGCAACTTTTTGCTTATTCGGCACATCATGTGGTTTAAGTGTTATTGCAGTTTTATCGGTGGCCTCTGACTAATTGCCGAATCCCGAATGCGTGCATCGCAACTGCAGTGGACGTATTAGCATCTTTTGTAGAAAATACATGGGGGTGCTGCAGGATCTTTCATTCTAGAATCTTTCGGATAAACCTTTCCATTACCTCGCCGCTCCCAATCCTGAATTCAGCAATCGCCTCGGTGTCCACCATCTACAAGGTCATTCTTGACGGATTCTTCTAACAGATGAACTTGGTGGTATGTTGTCTGGTATCACCTGATGATCAAGACGCACTTGAGGATTCACTGGGGGAACACCGTATGTAGCCGGCTCGGCGGGTTGGACGGAACTGAACTAGGTCAGTGTACAGTAGGATAGCTTCCCCCGCCCTTAACGCCGCCTCCAGCGCTTCGGCTGCCGCCTTCTGTTTCTGGATGACATCACTGGCGACTTGGTTTTCCTTTCCTGAAATATTGATTATTGCCTGCATTGGATGTGGCTCAAGGTAATGGACCTCCCCTTTGCCGGTAAGGCGCGGCGTGCCAGGGGTATCCAACATGATAGAGAAATTATGAAGGTCTCATCGACATTCAAATGGTGGACGCAGGGTACCAAAGACCATTTCCGTAGAATTTATCCGGGTTCTTGACGAACATTTTTCTTAAAGAAATTGGGTGTTAAATCTTAACCCACCCATTGGGTGTTAGGAAATCAACTTAACCCACCAGAATAGGCTCCCTTCACGTTGTTCTTCGATTGACCCGGTAATCACTCCCGCATCGTTCTCCCCTCGATCTACTTTTGTGTCTTTTTTTCTGACAGCGGTTAAGGAGGAGGGAAGGTGCACCTGCTACAAAATCCACACTACCGCCGCCTCCACGCGCCCACTTTATTACTACTATCTCCTCAGCCGCTGTTCTAAATTTTGTCGCCTGTTATCACGCAAAACATTCATTTCCTCCTTCCTCGAAAATCACGGTAATGATCATCTTGATCGGTTGGTGCAGATTTTTACGATTTGCATTTCCATACTGTAGGCATCGCGTGGTCTTTCTTATGCATTTACATAAGTAAAATTTACTTCCGTGTGTTGTAGATCCTCCCGAACGATCCCAGAGCGAGAAGGATGTTCGTCGAGAGCGGGTGTCTGGCTAGAATACAAGGCATTCAGGCAGAGCCAGGATCGACTCTGATGGAGCTCATAAACATCGTAAACCTTTGTTTCCCGGAAGAAATCATTAGGTTAGTCCCCATCTGGGCTTCCGCTACCACATGAACAAAAATCACCAATTTCGATCTATACACGAGTATATCTTCGGTCTATCTAATTTCTTTCTGCAGATACTATTCACCTGGATATCCTGAGACGTTTGTGGAGGCTGTCGAAAACTACAAGCCTTCTGTTCCGGCTATGTTTGCCAAAGAGCATGACGAGGCTGAGGATTCAGAAATATTCGAAGGTCTCAAACCTCCACTCAAAAGTGAATATGAGGTTTGTTAAAAATAGTCCTCGTGGAATATTGAACGGCAAGCTGATGGATGCTCCGGAACAAAGAAAAAAGAAAATTCAATTGACCAAATAAACCCTTGTGGCTCTAAGGCAGGTCTAATTAATTAAATATGTGAGTGTCTGTCTTTCTCTCGGATCGTTCAAGATGCAACATGTAGCATTAGTAATAATTTATTGTAGAAATGTAATGATCACTGCCAGAGTTTGATTTGCGTTTAAAAAAAAGCGGTTGCAAATATGGACCCATTAGTTGTTTCTTTAGTATTCTGAATAGGAATTGTATCAAATTGTTAACTTTTTAGTTGGAACATCGCCAGAAACTCATTAGGTACCTTAACTGCCCCTCCGAGAATGACCGATAACTGATAACTGCTCTCAGTAGAACCATGTTTCCAAAAACGTTTTCTACTACCATTATATAATTGTGGTAGTTATCACCAATCGGGTGCACATGTGGACCGTGGATTTAATATGGACCCCCTCCAAGGAAAAAAAAAAGAATTTATTAGCTCCCGCTCCTCTATAACATTTATTTAATAGGTAATATTGCTACTTCTTAACCTGAAAGTGAAATTTAGTTTCAGCAACCTTTTCTTTTTCTTCTTTTCATCTTATATTAAGATAATTAGTCAGTAATAAGTCGTTTTCAATTTTTATTAAAAGGAAGCCACCTTCTGCTGGTTACGCCAGCCAACCCTCCTCCGTTCCGCCCTGGCATATGGCCCAACAACCCGCTTTCACATGTTCATTATAATTTTTGTCTCTTTTGTTCTCCGTTTGGATTTTTCGTTAAAAAATCGTAATATTGACTCACTCAGAGTACCACAAAAAAAAGTCTTCTTGTCGGTTCAATTTTAATCCGAAGTTTCATAGGTATAGATTCTTCCATTTTCTGCGATTGTTCTGCGCTCAGATTGGTACATATAACGGAACCACTCTTTGAGTTTTACCGCCTTTTACTGTTGATCTGACATCACTTGGAATAAGCAACGCTGAGTGAGTGAGCAAGCTAACCCAAGGCCTTACCTCTGTACTTTCTCAAATGAGCAATATGTCTGTACTTTTTCAAATGAGTCACAGTTCCATAACGATGAGACTCCGCTGCATACAGGATCACAGAGTTCACCAAAGAGCCCAAGAGATTTTTGTAACATCCCATTATGTTATCTTTCCTTTGTCCTCTGACTGATTCTCCCTAGGGACAGCTGCCCAACGCCTTCTGTAATTCGTTGTTGAAACTATGTATTCATTGATCTAAGGACGGCTACTTTCCTCCGACTGACCCCCAACTTCTCCAACTTTTCCCAGAGCGAACCGCGGAAGATGATATTTTGCACATTATGCTACATTAATTTATCAATAATATTATTATTATTTCAAACGAAATTGGTCCAACTAGGGGTTATAATAATTATAACTTTCAATTCAATTATTGAAACCATATGGGAACCTGGTTCCTAATGAACGTGGATTTTTTTTTTTTTTTTCCGTTGTTCGTTTGAATTTCAGTGCAGGTATGCACAATTTGTTGATTGTTATTTTTACACTTTGGAGTGTTCTAATACGGCCATCACTTCCTTCCTGTGTTTTTCATGTAAGTTACAAAATTGTAACTTATTTAATGTGTACGTCGGATCTGGGGCAAAAGTGTACAATCGATTCAGGCAGGCTGGAGTACTCACCTTCCAATTATCAGTGTACCCTTTTATCCTGCCCATTATTTTTTACGTTCATGGGCACCTAAATTGTACAAGAAGTTCTAGACTAGGAATCCCTCCCTGGACGCTGGATTCATCACCCACTTTTTTCACATCAGAATTCCACTCCGTAATAGTCGAATAGACTGGTATATTCAACGACGATAACCTCCTTCGATTATATTTCCAGTACAATGGAACCGAAGTTATACCAGAACAGGCTGAGCCTGAGGAGCCCGCGGGCCAGCTGCGATATAAATATGAACTGGGCAACCTGTATGCTGGACAGACGGAATTCCCGTGGATCATCTCCATTACTCTGGAAGAGCTCTCAGATTTGGAAGCTGTCGGAAACTTGCTCACTCATATGCACGTGCTTACCAATTGCCGAGTCATCGTCGGGTTCGAAAAATACTCCCCACCGTTAGTACCCGCTTTCATAATTCATTTTTCGCAAAGCCCCTCAGCCCTTACTTTTCTCTCATATTTTCCAAGTAAGTATAATGATATGGATCTCTTACGAAGGACAAATTTGAGGCCCGGAACTAATAAATTACAGGAGAAATGCACCAGGAAATGGACGGTATTACCGTGGCGCTAGAAGTATCAAGTGTGCTTATGCTTCATTGATTCTGGGCGAAGTGGATAGAACTGAGATGTTGACCGGTATGAGCGACGCTCGACTAATTTCTGGGGCCCGCAGAGGTACCTGGGTTTTGAAGCATCCAGACTGCGCCAACGGATTTAATTTTGCTGCTGACTTTGCTATTATCGGTGAGAAATTTCAATAAGTTTGAACATCTCGTTCACCCCACTGTTTGTTTGGGAGGAAGGGCCCCGGAATACTCGAAGAACTGACTCGCCTGAATTGTCGAGGTTGTCCTGATTCCTACTAGTAGCTGTCCAGGGAAGTCCGTCTGATGCATTGTCGCTAGTAGGTAGCTTCTAGGTTAGGCAGAGGAAAGGCGGCCTCCTATACCTTACCTAGTGGCCATTGTACGACGGATACTTTATGAAAATAGTCGTACGAGCAGGGTCCAACTCTGAACCGACGACAGCTTCCTGTTAAAAAAAAATTATTATTATTATTATTTTTTTTTTTTGCTGTTCCTGGTACGTGAATGAGCATGGGCTGCTATGGGGACAGGATGGCCCTGTGGACTCAGGCGTCAGTGAAACGCCTGTTTACAATCAGTCGGGGCACTGATCAACCTGGTTCGAATCTGGGAACGAACACCAATGTTTGGCCAAAAGTCAATCATGTGTTGTAATACCTGTCTTGTCGGTTGACAATTCACCTCTGAACTTCTGAAAGTTTATGTGAATCACACCGTGAGGCAGCCAAGGCATGTCGGCGAGGCATTACTCCTTCCCTGCACAGCTGTCTTGGCTGGTAGGATAGCACACTGACCAACACCTCTAACGTAGCTTGTAAATTCGAATCTAGGAACGCCTAGATATACCGAAAACACCGGAGTCGGGTCCGGTTCCTGTTGTAGCCATCCTGATTTTCGATAAACTTAGTTCTTTTGATCCAATAATTTTGTTTTAGGTTTGAGTCGGCCGATTTTCGCTATACCACCATACGTTTCGTACATGCCGATTTTTACTACCACCGGTCTTCATCCGACTATACCAGACTCAAACGATTGGGTACGTCTGACTACCACAACGATCTGCTATGTTGCCGCCTGGGGAAGGCCGTACGTCGGCCAGGACACCGAAACGGCTAATCATAAAGTGAAGATTCGAGCTTACGCTTACGCTGATCTCTCTCCATGTCTGAATGTATGGGAATATCTTTGCAATAAGCGTACTCTTGAGGACCACGACTTATGCGATCAGGAGGAGCCCCACGTAAACGCCCCTGGTTTAATATGCATGAATACACGAGTAGCAATTGGAGCCGTCTGCGACGCAAATAGAGGGGCTCCGGTAGTTTGTAACGGACGAGTTCATGGTAAACATGTTGAAAATGCATTGCTGTATTTCTAAAGTGATCCGTACGAATTAGTCGATAATTTTGACTATTTGGGTTATTCAAGATGAAACACCCACCTTTCCGAGCTGCAGCTCAGCGTTTCATGAAGTGGTGTGGGCTCTCATGGAACATGTTTAGGCACGCTAGTTCAGTAACTATCCTTGTATTACAGGCATTGTCTCGAGAGCATACCCCATGAACCTTTGCTATCCAGAGGAACGGCAACCCTTTTTGGTCGTGAATTTGCACCACCTTGAGACTGGGAAACCACCTTTTATGCCGAGTTATATGGCTGCCGATAACAAGCAGGGAGCTGTAGATACTGGTTCTGACACCGTTATCATGTACGTTAAAAGCAGCCATCCTCAAAAGGATGCCCTGGCAATTTTCTTAATCGTATTCTTCTGGTTGGCGTGATTGGATGGCTTCAATAGAAGAAATCGCCCCCTTCTTGGAGAGAAATCGCCCCGCGATTCAGCGGAAAATCACCCCATAATGACAGTAAAATGTCGTTGAAATGTACTTGTTTCAAAGTGTATTGTTGAGTGCTTAAATGCTCGTTTAACAAAAAATAAAAAGGCCATAGTGCAGTTCCTACTGCACAAAACGGCTCGGGCAAGAATAATAAACCAAAAGAAGAAAAACGATACGTGATTTGACTTGAAGTGAATTGAAGGCGAGTGCTTCTATTATGCCGCGCCGCTTTTACAACTAGGTACCTACTAGTTCAAGGGAGTTTGGCAAAGAGGCTTGCGCTTTTACACGTTTACCTCTGTTCCGACTGAGAGAAGGACGAGGCAGAGGATTTAGAAATATTCATTAGTCTCAAACCTCCACTCGAATCTGAACTTCAGGTTTGTTAAAAACGTTCTTCCTGGGATATTGAAGGGCGAGCAGAAAGATGCTCCGGAATAAAGAAAACAAGAAAATTTAGTTGATAAGATTGAACCTTGTGGCTTTAAGGCAGGTCTCACGTCTATGGTTTTCTCTGGAACGACCATAGAACACATGCAACACATTTCAAAGGCAATAATTATTATTATTCCAATTACGCCGAATCCAAACCATATGGGAACCTGGTTCCTAATGAACATTGATTTTCGTGACTGTCGACAATTTTGCATTATTGTTTTGGCTCAATCTTGAGTTATTCCAGAAAATATTGCAATCAATTTATCGTTGCTGTCAGGAGGATATAAGAAGGTTTCTGAAGAGCTACTGGTGCTGGGCTTTGTAGGTTACGAAGTATGTGTGGTTTTAAACTGTATAAAAAAGATTCATTACATCTAATTCGTCACTACCAAAGTCTGGTCGACGGCCAGTCGTGATAAAATTGTACCTCCACTGATCATAAAAGCCTTAGTTTACGTTGTATTTAAATTTCAGGCGCAGATATGCATCTTCTATTGATTGTTCTTTATACACTTTGGTGTGCTCAAATCCGGCCATCTCTTTCTTCCTGTGTTTTGGAGGTGAGTTAGAAACGTAATGACTTCAGACATGGAGCGGATTTATCAAATGCATTATAAAATGTATAAGTTAGCTCGATTCACGGCCAAATAGGGTAATTGCTGAGTAGCGCCGTTAAAAAACATTTTTTAGTTCCCCCCCCCCCCCCCCCCCACAAATCCACCAAGAGTCAAGAGTTTTTATTGCCAAGAACACAGAGTGCAAAGACAAGCATGACCATTAAAATGTCAAATTTTGACAAGTCTGATAACTTGACAGAGTAATCGAGTCTCCACGGTTACCAGTACGTTCGCACAAATCCGTGGGGCTCTGTGGGGCTAAAAAGGGGCTACTGAGGGGTTAATGAAGTTTTCAGCTATAGGGTCGAGTTTGGTGTTTTAAAAATATTTTCGAATGCAGAATCCCTTTTTGGGGTCCCTGAACACTGATTTCACCGTTTAGTTCTGATTCCTGGAGTTTGAATAACATGTCACAGAATACCTACCCTTTTTTGAGTCTCTAATTATTAATGACAGAATGTTTGCTCAATATGGACCAAAGAATTGAAAACATTGTGTAAATTTGCAGCGTTTTTTCACATCTGAATTTCTTTCCTCAAAAATCGAATGGACTGGTTGTATTTCAACGACGATTACCTTTGAATATATTTCCAGTACAGTGGACTCGATATTTTACCGGAACAGGCTGAGCCAGAGGTGCCCGCGGGCCCGTGGAAATATAGAAAGGAAGTGGGCAACTTGTTTGCAGGACAGACAGAATTTCCGTGGATCGTCTTCATTAATGTTGGACCTCACCCAGGTCTGGAATCTGTCGGAAACTTGGTCTCTAGTAAGCACGTGCTCACCACTTGCCGAGTCGCCCTCGCCTACGAATATCACACTGGACGGTTAGTCCGCCTCTCAGAATTTCTCACTGGTGTTTCACTTTTTCATAAATGTTCACACTGTAACAATTTTCGCAAAACCCCTCACCCCGTACTTTTCTCCCTTATATTCCAAGTACTAGAATACAGAATGTACTTGAACGTATATTGAATGTACTAGAGTACAAGAATGATAAGGATTGGCTTTCAACGGACAAGATGGAATAATTCCGGTAAATAACAAATTACAGGAGAACGATACAACATGAAAATCCTTGGGATTCACCGTATTTCTATGGTCCTGGAGGCATGTCTATTCGATATGCTTCATTAATAGTGGACGAAGTTGATAGAACTGCCATGTTGACCGGTACCAGCGATCCAAAAATTACTGGATACCGCCCAGTTGAGTGGCTTATGAAACATCCAGGCTGCTACGAAAGATTTAGTTTTTCTGAAGACTTTGCTCTTATCGGTGAGAAATTTCTATTGGTTTGAACACCTCTACTCGTTCACCCCACTGTTTGATTGGGAAGGGCCGTGTAGGTAATACTCGAAGAATTGCATTAGCTGACTTGAATTGTCGAGGTTGCCCTGATTCCCACTCGAAGGGCCCTAGCTGTCCAGGGAAGTCCGTCTGACGCAGTGTCGCTAAAATCTTCTAGGTTAGGCAGAGGATCGACGACCTCCTGCTTCAAATTCGGGATTTCACCCTCATTGTGCGTGGGGTCTACCTCTGAACCTGAATTTTTTTGCTGGTCCCGGAAGTGTCCGACCGATCCAAAGGACTGCAAAGAATACCATACAGTAGCGTTTGAGAGCACTAACGACAGTTTTTAAGTTATGTACTTCACGCAGGTCGGCGTGGCATTACCCCTTCCCTGCACAGCTGTCTTGGCTGGTAGGATATCACACTGATCAATACCTCTAACGTAGCTTGTAAATTCGAATCTAGGATCGCTACCTCACGTAGGTTTACCAAAAACACCGGAGTCTGGTCTGGTTCCTGTTCGAGCCGTCCTGATTTTCGATAAAACTAGTTCTTTTGATCCACTGATTTTGTTTTAGGTTTCCGTCGGGAGATTTTAGCTTTACCCCCATTCATTTCGTACATGCCGGTTTTTACCGTCATCGGTATACCAGACTCAAACAATTGGGTAGCTCTGGCTGCCAAAGCAATCTGCTACGTTGCTGCTTGGGGAAGGCCGTACAAAGGCCAGAAGTACACTACCACTGTAACGGTGGGCCATAAAGTGAAGATTCGAGCTTACGCTTACCCTGACCTCACTCAATGTCTGAACGAATGGGATTATCTTTGCGATAAGAGGCGTCCTGAGGACAAGGACACGTGCAGTCAGAAGAAGCCCCACGTAAACGCCCGAGGATTAATATGCATGTACACACGAGCAGCAATTGGAGCTGTCTGCGACGAAAATAGAGGGGCTCCGGTAGTTTGTAACGGACTAGTTCATGGTAAGCATAGTTGTATTATGACAGTGAATTAATTGTACATAATATGTAATATAGGTACCTACATAATATTATTGGTTGATGATTTTGACCTTAATTATTAAGGTTATTTAAGATGAAGACTTTTCCGAGCTGAAATGTGTGTGGACCAGTGATGTGCCCCGGGAATATTCCCAGGGAACGGGGAATTTATCGGGAATATTTTCCAAAATATGAATTCTGGGAAAATGGGGAATTTGTTTCTCTCCTCTTTAATTTACTCAAACATTTTATTTCTGTTTTCTCTCCCTTTCTAATGGATTGATAGGCCACAGCACCGTCCTACCTTTGCTTAGGGTTTAATTCTTGATTTTCTTCGCGACTCCGGCTTTTCACTGTTTTTAATGATTCTGAAATGAGGAGGACGAGGAAAGACTGTTTGGGATCAATTATTTTATGAAAAATGTACCAAATATATGGTGCAGACCTTTCTCATTTTTATTTATTCTGTCCCCTAAGACTTAATACGTATTAGGTAATTACCCTTTTAGCATTTTTTAAAAAGTATTATTGAATTCATTGAAGGCAGCATGACCAGAATGCTGTCTTTTGATATAGAAACAGGGGGTAGGGTCATTTTTTGTTCATGGAATATAGTTTAAATAATTTACATGAGAAAAAAAAAGAATTCCTGTATAAATTCCCGGGTCGGGAATATTTCTGAAAATATTCCCCAAAAATAAATTCCCGGGAATTCGCCCATCACTGGTGTTGACTGTCACCGAACATGTCGGAGTAACTTGGTCGTCATACTTCAATTACAGGCATTGTCTCGAGAGCATTTCCCATGAAGCTCTGCCGTTCAGAGGCGAGGAAACCCTTTTTGGTCATCAATTTGCACCCCCTTGAAGGCCATAATTTTTTTTTGCCTTATAATTATGAGGCTGACAAGCAGGGAGCTATCTGGGGCCGTACTGGTTCTGACACCGTCATCATGTACGTCAAAAACGGCCACCCACAAATGGATTCTTTGGCACTTTTCTTAATCGTATCCTTCTGGTTGGCGTGATCTGGATGGCTTCAATAGAAGAAATCACCCCCTTCTTGGAGAGAAATCGCCCCGTGATTCCGGGAAAATCTTTTAATGTTGTTGAGTATAATGTTGTTGAAATCTACTTGTCTACTTGTGTTGTTGAAGTATTGTCTAGTGATGAAATGCTCATATATGGGCATATCTCTACCATAGCCAAGGGGCATCGTGGTCTACTAGAGTAGTCCGCAGGTTCTTGTGGCTTGAAAGTCATCCTGCCGGAGTTTAGTCTCACCTTGGTGGTGCCTTGTCCTAATATTCACCTGGATATCCTGAGACGTTTGAGGAGACGTCCGACTACTACAAACCATCTGTTCCGGATGTTCGCAAAAGAGCATGACGAGGCTGAGGATACCCAAAAAACCTTCTCCGTGGAATATTGAAGGGCGAGCTGAAGGATGCTTCGGAATATAGAAAACGGAACATTTAGTTGACAAAATAAAACCTTGTGCCTCTGAGGCAGGTCTCACTCATGTCTATGGTTCTCTCTGGAAAGTCCACGATAGTAGCTGTCAAGAGGATCGAAGAAGATTTCCGACGAGCTACCTGTGCTAGCCTTTGTAAGTTACGAAGTTCATGTAGTTTAAAACTGCGTTAAAATGATCCATGATATCTAATGAGTCACTATAAAAGTCAGGTCGTGATAAAAGGTTACGTCTAAAGTACGTAAAATGCCTTATTTTACGTTGTCTGTTTGAATTTCAGGTGCAGATCTGCACATTCAATTGATTATTCTTCATACACATTGGTGTGCTCTAATAAGGCCATCTCTTTCTTCCTGTGTTTTGAAGGTAATTTACAAACAATCGAAGTCCAACTAGGCTGAATGCTGAGTAAAGCTGTTAACATTTTGGCAAAGTGCTCGGTTCGGACGAAGTACTCCAATTAGTTGTGCCCCTAAGGTATGCCTAATCCGTTCGCTCAAATCCATGGTGCTCTGTGGAGCTAAAAAAAAGGGCTACTGAGGGGTTATTGAAGAGTTTAGACTGTGCGGTTGAGTTAGTTTTTTTCGGATGCAGAATCCTTTTTTGAGGTCCCAGAACCATCCGATTTCACCGTGGGGTTCTTTGGGGCTTTGTCTGATTCCAGGAGTTAGAACAACATGTAACTCCGATGAATTTGGGTCTTTTCGGTGTCCCTAATTTTTATTGATAGATGAATTTGCAACGTTTTTTCACATCAAACCTCCACTCCGTGAAAATCAAATAGACTTAGTTGTGTTTCAATGATGATAACTTTCTTCGATTATATTTCCAGTATGAAGCAAACGAAATTATACCAGAAAGAAGGGCTAAGCCTGAGGAGCCCACCGGCCAGTGGAGGTATGAACACGAACTCGGCAACTTATACGCGGGACAGTCAGAATTCCTGTGGATCGTCCAGATTATCGTGGAGAATCTAAAAAAAAACTGGATGCTGTAGGAATCTTGGTCACTTCCCTTCACGTGCTTACCAATTGCCGAGTCATCGTCGCGTATGAAAAACACCTTCCACCGTGAGTATCCGCCTAACACATTTTCTCACTGATCAGTTTAAATTTTGTATAACTCTTCCTCACACCCATGCAAAAAATACTCTTCATTGTTCACATTTTAAGTGAACCTCCGTCGGCGTACTTTTACTATTAATTACTGATTAACCGAGTTTTGCATTTTCTTCCGTTGCTAATCGTAGAGAAGTTATCAACACTAATGCTGTTACTACCGAAACTCGTACCAATCGCTATAAAAACCCTATTATACGAGGGATTCGTATACAAGGGACGTGCAGAAAGTAAAAACACTCGGGAAATACATTTCCCAAAAATACTTGTAAGATTCTCGCCCACTCTCATCTTACGTTTCAAACGTACAAACTTTGTTGTCAGTAGCTCGTGCCGTAAACTATCGTTGTATATGTATTGTTATACCTACCTACTTAATTGTTTGGTCGACCGTTGGATTTTTATCGAGTTGTTGTAAGAGTGTTATTGAGGACCCTCCGGGCTGAGCAGTTTTAGATCGCACACTCGTTCGTTAACTTGCTATTTTTGGTTGGAATCGACATCCTAATTGTTTTCGATTCTCAATTAATAAAATTTGAGCACCGATTCTAGTGTGTTTCTGTTTGTGAAAGCCAATCCCCAGTCTTACATACTCAAAACCATTTTATAAAAAAAAAAAAAAAAAGTATTTGTATTTGTATTTAATATATAGGGAATAATTATTAATGAAGAAGAATTTCACTAATTTTAAAATAAATTATTATTTAATATTTTATTTATTTTTATGTATTATATGACGGAGAGTCTCCACCGGTCTGTTCAGTCGCCACGTTTTTCGGCTCATAATTATGAGTTAACAAGTTGCCGGTTCCTTGAAACTCAGCTCCCTCCGATGCCAGGGGTGATCCTCCACGTTAGAGCCATGGAGGAAAGAAATTTCTTTCCTCCATGGTTAGAGCAAAATGGCCAGCACGGAAAACTCTGTAGGGGAGTCTGGGGGGTACCGGTCCCACGTACACAATCCGAGACGAGACGTAGGTAGCTCCAGACTGATCCGAGATGGGTATCAAAGGGAGTGAGTAACCACACTCCGTTTGGAAAAATAATAACCGTACAGAGGCCGGCATCGCTACAGAAGATTCAGCAATATTCGAAGGTCGCAAACCTCTCGTAGGTGAATATGAGGTTTGTTAAAAGCATTAGTTCGAAAAAAGGATTGTTTGGCGAGCTGAACAAAGAAAAAAAGATTCAGTTGACCGAATAAAATCGTGTGGCTCTAACGTCCCAATCATTAATAAGTATATTAGCAAGATTGCAAGACATGCAACACATTTCAAACACCAAATATAGCCAAAACGGGGGTCCAATTAGAGCTTATCACCCCAAACCATATGGAAGTCTGTTTTCTCATGAACATTGATTTTCGTGATTGTCAACACTTTTGCATGAATGCTTTGCCTCAGTTGAGAGTGATTCCTGCAAAATTTGCAATATTTAATATTGCTATCAATTGAATGTAACTGACAAGAGGATAAAAGAAGGCTTCCTACGAGCTACGGTGCTGAACTTCGTAAGTGACGTAGTAATTGTAGTAGACTGGGTTAAAATTATTCATTACATCTAATTCGTCTCTGCACAAGTCAGCTCTAACATCTAATTCGTCTCTACAAAAGTCAGCTCGACGGCCTGTCGTGATAAAAGGGTACGTCCACAGAATATGAAAGGCCTTGTTTTACGATGTCTGTTTGAATTTCAGGTGCAGATATGCATTTTCAATTGATTGTTCTTTATACACTTTGGTGTGCTCTAATACGGCCATCTCTTTCTTCCTGTGTTTTAAAGGTAACTTATAAACGTGATGACAAGAGTCATTGCGGGGATTTATCAAATAGCTATTTGAATCTAGAATAATTTTCGAATAATTTTATTTGAGTCGAAGTATCAATTATTGATTGAAGCCCAACTAGGCTAATTCCTGATAATTCGAATATATTTCCAGTACAAAACAGACGAAATTATACCAGAAGCGGCTGAGCCTGTGGAGCCCACGGGCCAGTTTTGGAATCAAAAATATGTCGGTAACTTATACGCCGGACAGTCAGAATTCCCGTGGATCGTCCACATTACTGCGGAAAATTTCTTTAATCTGGATTCTGTCGGAAACTTGGTCACCCATATTCACGTGCTAACCAATTGCCGAGTCATCGTCGCGTACGAAAAACACCTCCCACCGTGAGTATCCGCCTAACAGATTTTCTCGCCCGTTTAACTTATTCATATTTCTTCCTCATACCCATGAATGAAACGTCCTCTGAATTGCTTACACTTAAGGCTAGAAGGCGACCAACCGTCCTGCTTTTTGGCAGGATAGTTCTGTTTTTTTAGACCTCCGTCCTGCCAAGCGTTTGGTCCTGCTTTTTGTGAGAAAGTCCCGTTTTTTGCCTGTTGCGAGGTAGGTAAGCAGGCGAGTACCTACCTACTTACTTCAAAACTAACAGCTAGGGGAAAATAGAAACCAATTAAGCTGAAGAGGAAGGAGGGAGGTTATCTACTTGGGTAGGTTATGAAACCAGTGGTGGCAGATGGAGGGATTTGTTCCTACTCGTAGAAACTTTTGGATGCGGGAAAGACGTAGGGATTTATCAGACAAATTGCAGGTATAAACACTGAAATTTCCTAAAATTGTTTCATTTTATTTATTAATCTTTGGAATAGGCTGCACAATTTTTTTCGGGAAGAATAATAACTGCATTTTACAGCTATCGTAGTGGATTCAGGGTCGCTTTGAAGATTCTGCTACAGGAGGAAATGGCGGGCACGAAGTGTTCAAAAATTAATTCTGGCTGTGAATGCATAAATATTTGAAATTTCCGACCTTAAACGTTTTCAACAAACATTTTACTGTTTTTACTTTGTGTTCAAGAATGCAGTATTTATATAACATATCACCAATGATACATTCATGAGTTAATATATCAGAATATATGATATACAAACATGTAAATGACTGAGTGAATACATGACTATGTATTCATTGTATACCTACGTATATGGTTTATAAAAAGGTACATCGTGCTGCTGGGCGTCTTTTTTTTTTTTTTTCTTCAGAAGTTGGTCGTCTTAACTTTAGCCTTTTACGCAAACCCCTAAAAATATCGGGGGTCTCAAGCAACATGTTTCACCTAACATGTTATAAAACCTTTTTTTTTTAACGACATAATTTTTTATTTTGTATGGAGAAGAAATAATGAAACTTCTCCTTTCATATTAATATGAAAGGAGAAGTTTCATATTACTTAGTAATATTAAATATTACTTTTCATCAATGGTGGTATGAAATTTTCATATCACCATGGTTTTGAATACGTTTTTTGGCCCTGCTGGAACATGTTGCTTCGAAACCCTCGATATATTCCATGTAATTAAGATTCACTTGCAAGCGACACGATTAAGGCCCGGAAATGATAATAATTATTATAGGCCTGTAATTATTACAGGCGAGTTCCACAAGATGAACTTCCTCCGAGTGAACGGTATTACCGTGGCCCGAGCAGTATCAGTATTGTATATGCTACATTGATGCTGCGCGAAGTTGATCGAACTGCCATGTTGACCAGTGAGAGTGGCAGTGACAAAATTTCTGGGACCCGCAGAGGTAACTGGGTTACAAAACACCCAGACTGCAACAATGGATTAAATTTAGCTGCTGACTTTGCCATTATCGGTGAGAAATTTCTATAAGTTTGAACAAAGAACGAACTTTAAAAGTTTTAGTGTGTTTGACGGAGTTTTAGAGAGCGCAACTCCTCGTTCACTCCACCGTTTGTTGGGGAGAAAGGGCCGGGGAATACTCGTGGTATTCTACTGGTTGACTTGCTCGAATTGCTGAGGTTGTCTACCAGATTCCCTCTAACTGCAGGGATGTCCGTTTGATGTGGCGACGCTAGGAGGTACCTAGGTCACATCTCTAGGGCTTCGGGGTGTCCACCGTTTTGCTCGAACCTCTAGGTTGACGGTAGTCCTCTCGTAGCCATTGTACAAGAGTCTTGTCTGTCCAAAGTTGCTGCTCGGATCATCGAGTTGAGGATCGACCTGAGGATTGACGGCCTCGAGCGCCTGAATCCACGTTTGCCATTGTAGAACCACGCGTTTCCTCCAATTCGTTTTGAGCAAATCACGAGCGGCTAACGTCTGCTAGCTGGTGTTGATGAATAGAGATGTTCGTTTTAAATGTTTGCTTGGCTACAATGCGGGTCTTGCATGCATGCATGGGGTAGGATCATAGAACTATACCTGGAATGAGCGCTGAGGCCCTACCGGGCGGGACAGCCGACTCGGGGAAAACCCAAGTGAGACCCCGCGCACCCAGTCCTCCTTCCAACTCCCTTTTCACACCAAAGGGGGGCATGACCAGCCCGTATAATTCAGACCCATCATTTAGGTTTTTTTCCGAATTGATATACTTGGTTTTTGGAGTACTAAATCAGGTTCAGTACAGCAAACATTTGAGTAAACACTGAAACTTGCTGTAAGTATAGATCTCTAATTTAATAAGGCATAGGTACCTACAAAAAATAAAATAAATGAATAAAAAATAAATAAATAAAATGCAGTAAGTACTTTGTACAATGGCATATCGACGCTTAAGCGGCAACGTATCCTATGTATAACGTATTAAAGTAGGAGATAGGATATGTTGCCGCTTAAGCGTCGATATATTGAAAAATTATTGAGAATAAAGAAGTACATATAAAATTATCTAGCAAATTTATTGACACAGTAAGACTAGCAAAGACTTTTTTCATTAAACTAGCAAAGGCAAGATTTAACATTTTTTATTTTTCACAATTTTAAACATTAGGTACTGAACAAAATGAGTTTTGTCCGCTTCTTCTTGACACCTAATTTATGGGCTGGAGTTAACTCAGTAGAGAGTTTTCTCGAAAAATTGTGACTTATTATTTTGGCGGATAACTCGCCTATAGCTTTTATCAATTGATATGGGTGAGTATTCCCTTCTTCGGTTTGGTGTTGGAATACAATCCCCTCAAAGTGGGCATATGTATGATAAATCATAATTTTTGAATTGATTGATAGGTTCTTCGTTTGATAATTTATTTGATAACAAAATTTAACTATTTTAAAAACATCGTGAGAAGCCTTCACCAAGCGAGCCGCGCGAAATGTATGCCCCCCTTTGGCCCATTCGGCTGTCTTCGGCGATACGTGCGAACGTACCCGAGGCCCTTCACTTCTCGAAGCCCCGTGGGTTTTCTCGGGGGATTCCCCAGGGGCGCGTGGCCGAAACTTTCTGAGGGTCGGTATAGGCAGCGAGCATTCCAGGTATAGTTCTATGGGTAGGATACACCACTGATAAGGATAGCCAACAGTTACTGTAGGTACAGTACAGCCAACCTATGTACTGTAGGCACAGCACAGTTAGGTATCTGGTCAAGGGGATATACCCGCAAACTCCGACGACTGGAACTGGCTGACGACCCTGGCTTTGTGTGTTGCGAGAGACATGCTTCAGGCCTGCCTGACATTTGAGAGGAAACGGACTGTCCTGGAAGCTGAGGCGTTCCCCGATACGACGGTGTAAGGGAGGACTGGACCAAGTATGTCTCTAGCCCTTCCTGCTATCGCCTTAAGAGTCCCAACAGCACAAGCCTCTGGAATGCCACAGTGAGCCCTAGGGCTGAGGGGACGATAGCTGGTCGAGCACTGACTCCCAATAGTCGCCCCACCAGTGTTTGCATGGGTCACACCCTGTTATAAGGGATGGTTGAGCAGTGGCCCCCACCCTGGGTACCTAGTGCGAACTCCTTCCCCCCTCCCTTTCGCCCATCATCATGGATCTGTCGTGGTGCTTCCCTGAAATGGGGACAGCTGATGACTCAAATGAGCTCATGCAGTTACCGTGGTACCGGTCATTTCTACTTCTACTGTCGGCATTGGGTTGAGGAAAATGGCCTTGTACATGACGGACGAGTCCGTGAAGCCTCCTTTAAAATCAATCCACACATTTCGTGTTTCAGTGAATCTGTGGTCATGGTGCTCGGTGCGGCAAGTCACGCTGGTGTGTGGACATTTTCACTGATGCCAGTGAAGGGCACAGAGCACTGATGGCCACGGATTCACTGACATCACTGAAGTGTGTGGATGTGTGGAGTTCTCGAGATCGCAAGCCATCTTAGGGAAACCCCAGAATGCTCCCCCTGGACGATGTTGAATTTGGATGTACCTATCTAGTGAAAGCACACTGACCATCACCTCTGACATAGCTTGTTCGGCATACATCCCGGAGGAACATAAACCCTGGAACTCCCTATCATGTCCTTCAAGACAAACGACGGTGAGAACATGGAATTTCCACCTTTAGATCTCCGCCAACCCCACTAAACAATTGCAATCTAGGATCATGGCGTATACAAAATACTCTCAAGTCGGGTCAGGTTGTAGTCTAACAATTGTTTCAGGTATGATGAGGCCGATTTACGCTATACCACCATACGTTTCGTACATGCCGATTTTTACCACCAGTGGTCGTAATCCGACTATACCAGACTCAAACGATTGGGTACGTCTGACTACCACATCAATCTGCTACGTTGCCGCTTGGGGAAGGCCGTACGCCGGCCAGAAGAACGAAGACGTATCAACGATGTATCATAAAGTAAAGATTCGAGCTTACGCTTACCGTGACCTCAGTCAATGTCTGAACATATGGGATTACCTTTGCGATAAGAGCGCTCTTGAGGACGAGGACATATGCGTTCAGGAGGAGCCCCCCGTTAACGCCCCTGGTTTAATATGCATGAACACACGAGCAGCAATAGGAGCTGTCTGCGACACAAATAGAGGGGCTCCGGTAGTTTGTAACGGACGAGTTCATGGTAAGTATAGCTGTATTTCGAAAATGATTCATTTGACATTGTATTAATCGATGATTTTTACATAAAAAATTGCTTTAATGATCCCAGAGGTCGTTACTACCCAATTCTGCCTTCCCACCCCCCTCCAATGTCTGGCAAAAGGTTTGTTCCTGCTGGTAGACCGCGGTCCAACTGGTCGGCCGGCGCATGCGCCGTGGTGGATTTGTTAGGAGTCCACTGTTCCATCAAGCCGACCACCCGTAAGGTCAACTGTTACTTGTGTTCCAGGACACAACGCTGATCAACCGCAGTCTGACCGAAACTGTCGGAGCAGTTCGTAAGAGGTCAGGAAGGAAACCCTGTGATATTGAAACCTGGTCTGGTTGTGTCTGCTTAGCCAAACTCTTCTTTAAATTAGTTCGCCTGCCCACGCTCGAGGACCAGTCACGAGCCGCGGGAAGCGCCGCTGTAGATGGGACAGTTGGGGAAATTCAAATTCTCTCGTTAACGGCACCTCCGCTATAGCCCTATATACTACCAACTCGACGGGGCTTCTCTTGTTCGGCAGTCCTCAGTTCGTGATCTTGGGATCTTGCTTGACGCCCAGCTTACCTTCTCTGACCACGTATCCCAGGTCGCCCTGCGCGGTATGCGAGCCCTTGGGTCCTTAGGCGAAACACGAGGGAATTTACCGAGGCCCCTGCTCTAGTGCCCCTCTATCGCTCTCTCGTGCTGCCCGTCCTGGAGTATGGGTCGGTGCTGTGGAGCCCTTTCTATAGTTGTCACATTGAGCAGGTGGAGCGTGTGCACCGGGCATTCTTGCGGTACCTGGGCTATAAGTTGGGCATTCCTCGCACTGAGATTAACTACTCTGCTCTCTCTACTCGGTTCCATCTGCTGAGGCCTGTCGACCGCCGCCAGTCAGCTGATTTGGTTTTTCTCCACGCACTTCTTCACGGTCGCATCAATTCTCCCGAACTTCTCCGCTCAATTGGTCTGCGAGCCCCGCGCCCCTCGTCTCGTTTTGCCCACCCCTTCAACGTTCCCTTTTCGCCAACTAATTACCTCTACCACCGTACGCTTTGTCGCCTCCCCCGTCTTGCCAACCTTCTCACCTCCTCCCCACCATATCTTGACTTCTTCGCCTACTCTCCTACTCACCTCAAACGTACGCTCCACGAATTTTTCCTTTCTTCTTGACTTCTTTATCTGTGTTACCGATCGCCATAAAGTTCATTTCATTTACTTCCATTTATTTGTAATTTAGGTCCATTCATAATTATATATGCATCGATTCGGTTGTGTATCCATTAAATAGACAAATTTTGTCTACGATAATTAGTGATTTATGTGTTTCTGCCTACGAGTGTATATATTACTTTTGTATAATTGGGCTCTGCCCGTTTCTCAATAAATAAATAAATAAATAAATAGCCGGTTGCGGCCACCCCCATAATTATAATTATGGGGGTGGTCCCAACCGCACCGTCTATCACAAGCTGACCATTTAGTTCTATGTATTTAATAGCAATAACGTCACGCAGCACATTTTCGATTAAACCCAAGGACCGGGCCTCCTCTGGCGAACTTTGTCTGGGGAAGCCAGGTCAGCGGTCTGATGGACCACGTCCAAGCACGAACTGAATAATTTTAATTAGTTAATTACGGTTGATCTTATTTCAAGGTATTGTTGCAAGAGCAGTACCCATGGAGCACTGCCGTTCAGAGGAAAGGGAACCCTTTTTGGTCGTCAATTTGCACCGCATTGAGACTGGTAATCCACCTCTTTTGACGAGTAATATCGCTCGCAGTAACAAGCAGGGAGCTGCCATTACTGGTTTAGACACGGACACCGTCATCATGTATGTCACAAACGGCCACCCCCGAAAGGATTCCTTGACAATTTTCTTAATCGTTTTCTTCTGGTTGGCGTGAACTGTTTGGCTTCAATCGGAGAAATAACCCCCTTCTCGAGGGCTTTTCTACTTAATTACAATTAAATGTTTTTAAATGTTCGTGTGTTTCAACTATCTTCTATAGGTAGGCACCACTATTTCAGACCGTGTCCGTGGCTGGCAGCAGAGAATGTCACAAGCCTTATCCTCTGTAACGGAAGTGATAGAAATACGCCGATTTTGGTTTATTATTCTAGGAATAATACAGCTATGTAATCGCGACGGAGGTCGACGACTCCGATCGGCCTTCAAATTTGACATTATCCATTTCAAGAGGTCTAGATTCCAAAACCGAAATGTCTGTCCGCCGTTCGGGCCGTTTTGGGCAGTAGGAATTTTTTTTTAAATCTGAAATTTTGACAAAATACTCATTTTACCATCTAGTTGTGCCCGCAAGGTTTTCAACCCCATCGCCCAAACCCATGGGGAGCTATGGGGCTAAAATGGGGCTACGGGAGGGGTTATTTGAAGGCCTTTGGCTATGTGATCGAGTTAGGTATTGTTTTCGAAGTATTTTTGGAAGTAAAATCAATTTTTTGGGGTCCCTGAATGACTTTTCTTGTTGACACAGAATTAATATTCTGACATGTAACCTATATCAAAGAATAACAAACCCTTGAGTAAAATTTGCAGCGTTTTGGTTTATTATTCTTGGAATAATACACCTATGTTTTCGCGACGGGGGTCGACGACTCCGATCGGCCTCAAAATTTGACCGTTTCAAGTGGTCTACATTCTAAATCCGAAATGTCCGTCCGCCGTCCGCCGTCCGGGCCGTTTTGGGCAGTAGGAATTTTTTTTAAATCTCAAATTTTGACAAAATACTTGGTTTACCATCTAGTTGAGCCCGCAAGGTTTTCAGTCCGATCGCCCAAACCCATGGGGCGCTATGGGGCTAAAATGGGGCTACAGGAGGGGTCTTTTGAAGGCTTTTAGCTATGGGATCGAGTTAGGTGTCGTTTTCGAAGTATTTTTGGACGTAGAATCCATTTTTGGGGGTCCCGGAACGATCCGATTTCACTGTGGCGATCTATAGGGCTTTCATGGGGCTAACAATTGGATTTTTGAAGGATCCCAAGAGGTTAAATATTTTTCGAGTAAAAGATAAAGAATTTTTGAAAAAAACACGTTTGAAAAAACAATCCCCCCCAAATTTTTTTTTAATTTTTTAAATTGACAATTAAATGTCTGTACAAGTAACCTATATCAAATAATAAACCCTTGTGTAAAATTTGCAGCGTTTTTTGTACAGTCTCGATCACCCGTTACCACGGTGGGGGGTGTTGACAGCTGGGGGCGGTTGGGGCGGGTGAGACATTTTCCAAGATCGGCTTTTAGACTTTTCATCACCGACGGGTCATATAAATCGTCAATTGACCGATTCAAGTGAGGCTTCCCCTGTTGAGAAAGTGGTCGCCCCCTGTCAGAGTGCTAGTAGAGTCTTACATACCTACTTAGGTACCTAACTATACACTTCCCGTGCACTGGTCAGGAAGTTTTCAAATGTGTACAGAGCAAGTTCAATTAGGTATACGGGTGAATATCACAACAAGGGGCATTTTCAGACCTCCTATAGTATCTATAGTATACTTTTTGAAAAATTGACCTTAAGGTCCTGCAATTGCGGGAGAGTTCCCAGGATTTTTTATTTCCTCTTTAGGTTAAATAAAATTGTTTTATGTAGTCGACATAGATCAAAATCAGCGGGGGGGCTCGCTTTGCTCGGCCATTCGAATGGGTAGAACGCCCTCTGTATTGTACCCCTGTATTATCAGTCCTATTAATATAGTTAGTAAGATTTAACCGTTGAAACCCCCAAAAGGCGCTTCCACACACCAAACCTGACTCACATGTGGTATGTATACAAAATTTCATTGAATTCGGTTGAGATGAGGGGGCGGAAGTTGTGGCGTTCTTCGTTACTTGGCTCCGCATCTAGGCTTGGCATGCAAAACTGAGCGCCTCGCTTGAACCTTAGCGGCCAAACCCTTCCGAAAGAGTTTACGTCCTTGGTAGAAGTTCCCACTTACTCTCGGGAGTTCAGATGGGGGCAGGATTATCTTCTGTGGTGGACACGGGGAACTGGCGGGGACTCTAGCGGCTTGGAAGTCGCCCTGCCGGAGTTCAGTCTCACCTTGGCCGCCCTGCGTGGCGAGTCCGCGTCCTGTGTTCCCCGCCACCGATACGGCGTGTCCTGGCGATACGGAGTTTCCTGCTGGAGATAACACTGTGCGTGTCTTTTTGTGTTGGAATTCGCTGCGGTTTTACCCGGTATTCTTCGCGGAGTTTAGCCCAGTTTTTGGTCTAAAAGGGCTGTAGGCAGGCAGAAGGATCGCTCTAGAAGCCCCTCCACTTCTTTAAAGAGTCCCGCATTCCGCTCAGTTATGTCACACAAAAGCTGTAAGTATTGTGGACAATCGACCTTTCCGTTGCTTCACCTCTTCGAGTTATTGAACGTTCGTCTCTATGAAATCCACTAGCTCTGTCTCTCTGACCTTATATTATGTTCCTACTCGTATATTCTACCCTTTCATTCAATGAGCACCGTTCGCTTTTGTTTGACACTCCTTTTCTGATCACAATTCCTGACTCAGTAGGCTGGTCACTAGTTGGCAACTTATGCAAAAACAGTGAATACTGTTTTATAATATTCCCAACCTCTAATTAGGTTTACGTATGATATACATAACTAGGGCTCGGATTCGAGCAGATTAACATATTTTTTTCCCCCTGTCTTGTAACATTATCATAAGCCTTTTGGTACTATTTTATAAATTAACCACCAGAGTAAGCATTTATAAATGCTTACTCTGGTGGTTATTCGTCTAAATAGTTAGTTTTCCATTAAATTCCTCAGAATTGGGGCCTCGACTAAGGTGTGAAACGCGCATAGGTATATCTAGGGGTCTATCCTGAATTAGTGGGAAATTCAAGTTTGCGAATTCGATGGGGCGATACTAATCATTTTTTGAGGTTTTTTGGGCATAACTTCCTCAATTTTTGAGCAGTATGGTCACGACTTCAAATATATAATGACCTCACGACTTCAAATAATATTATAATGACTTCAATATATAATATA
This sequence comes from Pilophorus perplexus, assembly GCA_955831195.1. Taxonomy (NCBI): domain Eukaryota; kingdom Metazoa; phylum Arthropoda; class Insecta; order Hemiptera; family Miridae; genus Pilophorus; species Pilophorus perplexus. The sequence goes on from OY037010.1 coordinate 24,733,042, forward strand.
TAATAATATTATATTATAATGACTTCAATTACCTCCTTGGAACCCCGAAAAATTCCAAATAAACATTTTTTTTTTTGTTGTTAAACACTGATTAGTTCCACCTGACGTTTTGGGGCGAAGCTAATCAGCCCCTAAAATCAACTTAAAAACAGTTGACGCTTCCTGGTATCAGTAGAAAAAAAAAAAAAAGAAAAAAAAAAAAGCACTTCAAAGTTGTAGGATCGTTAAAAAAACTAAGTTCGAAAATAGCGATTTACCTATTTTCAATATCACAGCTTGTAAACTACAAGCTGCCAATGAAATTAAAGAAAATACAATCAACTCAATAAAATTAGTATTGTTTTGAAAGACATTAGAAAGACGTTATTAAAACTTCAGTCAACGTTTACGATTTTTCGGCCGCTTTTCGACCTACAGAAGGTCACGTCATGACATTCGTTGTGACTTACGTACTTACCCCGATTTCCTCAGCACGCCAAGTTATTCCTCCTTTCACTGAAACACCACCCAAAACAAAAAGCAACATAACCTTCCTATATCTCCTCAAAGACGAAAAAGAAGTTGGATCATCAACAAGTGATCCCAAACTACAAGTTACCAAATTAAAAACTTTTTAAAACCCCGTACAGAAAATTGACAATTCGTCGTTGTGATTAGTATCACCCCAAAGGATTAGTTTCTATTAAATTAGTATCTATTAAATCCTACTGACTTCGAAAAACTGTTTAGTGGTTACTTATGTACCATAATATGGTACATATTATCTGTACCATAATATGTACATATTATGGTACATATTATCTACCACTCCAGTACCATTAATTTAGATACATTTTTACACCGCATAAAGGCTAAACAGCTTCCCCCTCTCTTGGACAAGGAATGCTGGTTGAGGAGTAATTTTCGTGTACATTTTTCAATGATCAAAACTGTGGAAAAATCGACGTCAGTGTCTGGTTCTCGAAGTCGGTCAATGAAAAATAATTGAAAATTAAAAAAATGTATGTATACACAGGTATACCTGTGTGGTGGTGTTTGAACAGATGAGAGACCCCACAAATGGACTGGAAATGGTTTGGGCTTTTATGCTCACAATTACTCTGAAATTGACGCTTCATTCGGCCTCCTATCATCCTTAAAAGCAACATAATATGTTGAAGGATATTATGAAGCCCCTTAGAAGCTCCACTTATCCAACGTGAGGTCCGAGGGGTCTGCCCCATAGAATTATACCGTCTGGCTGGAACTATGGTCTGACCCCTATTTACGAACTAACTTCGAAAACGACACCCCACTCGACCCCATTGCCAAAAACCCTTCTGTGCCGCTTTTTCGCTCCACAGAGTCCCTCGGTGTACTGGATGGGTTTGCGGCCCCTAATGAATTGAGTCTCCGTCCAAAATATCTTCGAAAATGACGCCTCATTCGACTTCCTGGCCCAAGTCCTTCAAAAACTCCATTTATAGCCACATAAAGATTTTGTTCGATTCACTTGAAGCATACTTAATATGAGCGTATCTATTGATCATAAAACAGATGTTTTACGAGTATATTTGGTAATCGAGCATATGAATCCGAGCCCTATAAGTACATAACTAAACAATTCAAAGCCTAAAACTGAAAATTTGCGTAGGTACTGATATTTGAAACGTGTCAGTACTCCTTGGCAAAAGCGTTTCAGAAACACCACCTGTACGCCCTTAGGAGCTCCTAATTAGTCCAGTCAAATGTTGGTTTTCCCGTAACAGAATTAGGTAAGTTTTGTCTCAACGGATCTATGTTTTTTCTACGTCCAAAATTACTTTGAAAATGACGCCTCATTCGACTTCCTGGCCCAAATCCTTCAAAAACTTCATTTATTTGCATAAAGATTTTGGTCGATTCACTTAAAGCATAATAAGCTCGAAATATCGATATTTCGAGCTTATTATGCTTTTATGATCAATAGAAAGCATATCACTTGATCATAAAACAAATGTTTTATGTGCTGAAACCGAATGTGAAGTTTGCTGCTGTTTTCATGCTTGTGTTTCTGTCATTACCTATGTAATCTTGACGTTTGCATTGTCATATACATGGATTTTGCAAATAAAAACCAGTTTGATTTGATTTGATTTGCTGCCTCTTCCGAGGTCGGCTTCACATAAAAAAAATGAGAGAAACCTCAAACTGTTGGCACTTTTTTCAGTTTTTCGCTTATATACTTGAAACTATACTTTTTTTCGAAGATGACCACTCTATACAAAAGTAAAGTAAAGTTTCCTTCGAAAAGCAGTGATCAAAATTGATGTTCGAGCCTGTGGTCTTTGAGGTACAGCGTTTTAAAAATTTGGCTAAATCGACAGTACTATGTAAGTACTCCTTGACAAAAGCCTTTCAAACCCACCGCCTGTAGGACCTGTGACCTTCCTACAACCTGAGGACCTGTGAGGATATCGTACTGAAATTCTGAAATCCATTCAGAAAAGATCCGAGAACACCGAAACATTTGAGATTTAAACAAAATTTGTTTAAATCTCATTTAATGCAACTGTCCAAAACGGCGACTATTGGTAAATTCGAAAAGTATCATGCGCATCAGTACAGATAGGAAGTACCTATCGTGAAACGCATCAGCACAGATAGGACAACACCAGCCGTTGCAAAAACACAGGTTGATTATGAATTCAGTCAATAATAAACTTAAACTGGCCGTGCTCTATCTGTTTTGCCTTGAATGTACATTGAAAGAGCTTTGGAGAGAAAATTGTGTCAGGGATAGTGTTACAAATCCGAAACCAAGTGCTCATCGCCCTAATTCATGCTACGATTTGTTTTCTTTGCTGTCACATTCTTTCTCTTCGATGACTACGAACAAATGTATTTGGCCCATGACCAGTGAACCAAATCGGGGAACGTTTACGGAATTGCAAACAAAGAGTGAGGATAATAATATTATCCTGTAGACAAGATATCATCTTGTAGACACGTGTCTGCCAATCTAATGATGGTGCGATGAATGCGTCCATGGTCACTCAGGAGTATGCTTCATGAAGCACTAAACTTCAAGTCTTGTTTTGATCATGTGGTCTCGGTTTTGCCGAGAGGAGGGCGGGTTTATTATAAGAAGGATGACGCAAAGTTTAAAAGGGCAGGGCGGAATGGGCCGTTGAGCCCGTGGGAAGGATGGAGGCTCTCAAGGTGAACCCCTTTTTCACTTTTCTACCAAACGCGGGAATAGTCTAAAAATCGAACTACCGGATCCCACAACTGCTAAGTTGCAGAATTATATCAGCGTGTGCAGTTATCGGGGTGGTGGTACAAGGATTTCTGAAGGAATATCGGAAAAGGTTATGGCTATCGGTTTTTAACAAGCTTGCAGGCACTCCTTTCAGGGTGACCCCTGGCCAAATTAACGTTTGATTCGTTAGGCTGGGGAGGCCGTTCTGTTCAAGGAGGTTGTTACGGACAGGTCGGGGGGCTCAAGGATATGTACGACATGCTATGGTTCTAATAATTTGATAGGTAGGTACCAATGTCACACTTCCATGTTATATGAATAAAAAGTAGGTAACTTCCCAGAGAATTGATGAATTATTAATGCTTATATTTGTTAACAACAAACATCCGAGGGTAGTTTTGCGTTGTCTCTGCAATGGGCTAGGGAACCGCATCTCGACTAACAATTTTTTCTGGAAGAAATTTTGGGCTCCTTCATTCTAATTCAAATTTCCAGGAAACTGTCGAAATGTTCAATTTTGAATTAGAGTTGGGAATGGGTATCTCGGCGGAGGGGGGAGGACGGGCTCTTTCATTGGTTGTTCGTCGGCGAGTGCACTCTGGCATATTACCTTTGAAGAGGAGCTGGGTGAATTCAAAAACGGTCAATTTTCTCTAGTCATTTTCTCTTTTCTTTCTTATTTTTGGTTTTGTTATGTTGGTGGCCAGGAATACAGCCTGTCTCCGCCGACGAACAACCAATGCCCGTCCTCCTCCCCCTTCCTCGAGATACCCATTCCCCACTCTAATTCAAAATTGAAAATTTCGAAAGTGTCCTGGAAATTTTAATTAGATTATAAGAGCCCAAAACTCACTACTACTGCCACAAATTATGAAGTTCTTTCAGAAAAAAATTGTAGTCGAGATGCGGTGCCCTAGCCCATTAAGTATTGTTAAATTTAAGCATTAAAGGTAAAATGTAATTTAGAACCACAGAGTAACAGAGCGCAGTACCTACCTAAAGTTTGGAGTGTGCTAGCCAGATATACCTACATAACGTTTACATTATGATTTGTCCAAATCCCAAGTTCAGACCGCTAATGGTTCTCACGAAATATTAAAATTTTATTAAGTGGTGCCTTTTAATGCAAAATCGGGGCTTGTCTGTAGCTCTGCCGGCCGATTTCCAGAGTTGGGACGATGAAAGAACTGACAAGTGGCCCTACGAGGTTGGCACCTCAGCCTCAAGCGTTGCAGCCGTCTTTTGAGGAGTTCAGGAGACAACCAGATACGGGGACCCCGTTAATTTCAGAGCGGAGCTTGTGGTCTGTTAGCTAGTGGAAAGACCTGCTCCAAGATCCCGAATAAATATTTCTTAGGTAACGTTAAAAATTCGAACAGGTTGGCCTGGACTTGGAAACAGGAGGCCGGTGTTTTTTCAATGGAATGGGAACAACGAATACGAAGAAGCTACCCGCAACGAACTACGAACAATGAACTAGCCGTTTAGCCGTCTCCATTCTTCGTGTAATTGCTTAGAATTAAATTATATAGTATAATTCGATTACCTTTACAACATAAAAGACTCACATGTGTAGGTACCTGTGCCAGGCGTTCACACGCCTTATTCGTGGTTCTATTGTGTTAGCCTTTAGCAATTTCACACCATTCCACTCTTGTGGTACACACTGGCCCCTGACCCTCTCTGCCCCAAACTCAAACCGGCCAAGTACAACTTGCTCATTGCCATCCTCACGTGGACCAACTTGTATGTCGTAACGTGAACTACTTCATGGAGTTCACGTTACGTCATTGTATAAGGTTTGTGCCCCATTCCTGACACGAATAACCCACTTTTTGCATCTTTTGTCTCTTTTTCAGCTTCCGTTGCCGTCCCTTTGAGAAGATTTTTAGACAAAACCTGCCTCCCCAAAGTAGTAAGACTAGTCTCCATTGATCAACAAGGGTGAGTTTTATTGTTTTCAGTCGCAATAAATACACAGTTATCACAAATTTTGTGAAACCGTTTTCTTTCTCGAGACTTGGCTTGGGACTGTTGAGGGAAGTTGACCACTTAAGTACCATCGAATGACCGTTGTTGAGTGTATTTCCTTGAAGAGTAAAGCTTCTACGAATGGCATTCTCTAGACCCAATTAATCTTGTTAGTTTTCTGAAAAAAAAAAAAAATAAATAAATAAATAAAAATAAAATCCTCTGAAAACCGGTCTTAATAGAATACCTACAGAACAAGGGAAGACCGGATTGGCTTGGGATGATAATTTCACATTTATTTTTGAGAGAAGTGAGTACCAAAGATGTAAACTGATGACGAAAGTCCGAAGAAAACGAAAGGATTTTGGCACGTTTTTTACGACTTTGTCACTGAGCACCTTAAGGTCCTTATTATTGACGGAAGTTCATCAGTTTCCATCCTTGGTTCCCACTTCTTCCCCAAAATAAACGAGGTTTTGCATATCAAGAGCAGTTTACAGATAAATTAAAAAAAATCCGTTAACCATTATTGTGGATTGGCAACCAACATTTGATCTCATGGTGTAATTTTCTAGGTGTGAACAAACTGTGATAGACCTCATACTTCTGTACAAACACTACACTGTCACGAGGACTGAAGCCGATCTCGATGGGCGGAATATAGTCATTCCAACAAACTATAGAGGTGAGAAATTGAATCTAGGGTTTGCATCCACACAATCAACGAGCGAAAACAACAACAAGCAAAGTTTGCATTTTTCAGCTTGTTTACAACTAAATTCGCCTTCTGCAGTTTGGAAATGTTGAACTGTGAAAATCTTTCCATGACGCTCTAACAGATGTACAGAGGGGAAAAATGCAGCATGCGACTAAGGGCTTTCCATAAAGTGGTGGACGATTTTTGTACGATGGAAAATGGTGGAGATAAAGTAGTAGGTAACGAAGTAGTTGTACGCGGAAATCATCAGAAATGTGCGGATTCTTCATCCTCAATTTGCTCGCCTGCACAAATTACTGTAACCATGCTACCTAATCACATCAAAAGTTTTAAAGAATGGGCTCGATGTTTAAGCAATTACACAACTTACAATAATTGTAACGTACAATAATTATTATTAAAATGAATGGACGTGCGGCTGAATTTTGGGTTAAATCATCCTGAACTCTGAGAAGTAAAAAGTGGGGGAAACATCTTTGAGTCAAAAAATACTTTAATGATGTGAATATTTATGAAAAGATGTTCTGAACTAGTTGAATCGCTAGCCTTGACGTCATGACCACTCATGAGGGGTCTGACCAATAAGGGTCGAGTTTCCTTGGGAGGGGATGTGTTGACCAATAGAGAGGCGGAGTAGTGCACACAGCTTTCCTCGTCCTTCCGCTAATTCAAACTTCGACTTTCAAATAAATTGGGAATGTGTAGGAACGTCCCCAAACCCTTTCACCTAGGTACGCGCGTCCCTGGTAATAGGACTCCTAAACGTCTCTGAGATGTACAAAGACCTCGGGATTCTAACTATCCCCGCCGCTTTCATCTTTGAATGCGTAGGGTAAGTGTCCCAAATTCCGCCTACCCTAACTGTTTTTCCTTGTAGTAGCTTTGTTTTCAGGTAAACCCGTCCAAAAAAATGCTGAATATTACCAGTGGGGTCCTGTCATTGATTCCTGAGGCCCACATTGCTGTTGAAAAATCCTGCTAGAAGTGATTCTAGATAAAGTGAGAAAACCCAAAATCGTGATTCCCAAAAAAGTGTTCCCAATTTCGCCCCCCAGGTGTTCCTAAAACCGCCTGGTAGGCGGAATTAGGAACAGACGATAGACTAGGGTTGTGAAGAGCTAAAACTTGGTTTGAAACTGAATATAATTCAAATGAAATTATTTTTCCATAGGTAGGTACTCGTATTAATATAAATATACTTCCAAATAAAGTTAGTAGGTATAGGTATCATAATGCTCGAAGCGTCCCCATTTCCTTGCGTTGTACCGCCTCTACCGCCTTCTTCAAGCCTTCATCTTCAAAAGAAGCTCGACGAAGCGTCTTGTCTTTCTTTTCAGACATCTGTAAATTGTAATAGAAGTGTTAAGAAACAATTTCCAGCATGTTCCTATTTCCGCCTAGTAGGCGAAATTTGGATCTGTTTTGTAGGCGAAATTAGGAACAGTGATCACTCCACACACATCACAATGTGATGTGTGTGGAGTGATCACTGTTCCTAATTCATCATGATAAAACCAACATCATGATAAAACCAACTAGGTACGGTTATTTTCTAAGTTTAATACACCTGTGGAATCTCCATATCACAAGCTTCAACGTGGTTCAAGAGAAAAAATTAACAAGCCATCAATTGAATTGAATAGATGAGCGCAACCTTTTTGTTATTACGAGAGAAACTAAGAAACAGTAGGTATCTAGCGACCAAACTATGCCACACAGCACAACAAAAATATCCACGTGATGCTCATTACGTAAACAACTGCACCCTAACGACCGATGCTTAAGAAAACCTTATGCCGATCAGAGGTAACGAACGGCTCAGGCTGCAAAAATCGTTTTGGAGTCGTTGGAATCAGCCTAAAAAGCTCATTCCATAGACCCTTGTACCAACGAAATCGGACAAAAACTTTCGTCCCCCTATTGAGGCCTCCTTAGTTACACATCAGAGATAAACAACTTTCGTCGTGAAGTACCTCCCGAAAACCGATGAAAGGGATGAGGGAGGAAAAATCAAGGTAGCCTATAACCACCCCACGAACTCGCTGATCACAATGAGACCACCCTCATGAAAATCTGTTGAGCCGCTCGGGCGTGATGCTCTGTACACAAACAAACAAAAAAAAAACATACATGTCGAGGAGGTGAGCGCACCTTTCCATTTTTTGGAAAAAGGTTGCGCTAAAAAACAAAACTTACCAGGTGTTTCATTTGGATAAAGTTGAGAGAGAAGTTCGATCGGCGATCATATGGAAACAATAATGTGATTCACACATTTCTGAGCAACAACAACACTTCGAACCCTAGCGCCCCTACTTAGGCAATCTATGAACTTGATGTTACTGCCTCAAACTTGCAGAAAGCGTTGTTAGCCTCTTCAAAACACGAGTAGGCGGAATTAGGAGCCTAGGCGACATTTGGTGCACTTACCCTATGCCATATGTGAAGAAATGTGGATAAGTTCCGAGCTCCGGATCATGGTTATCCTACCCGCAATAGGCATAGGCCTAACCTTAATCTTCCACATCTACGGCTAACGAAAACGCGCAGCCGGAACCTCATGGTGGGACATAAAATTTTATAATGCTCTTCCATTTGACTCACGAAGTGATCCAGTCGATCTGCTTGGGTCTCGGTTAAAGAGATAGGTACCTTCTAAATCTTGCTCCCTACAATTTCGAAGAATTCTTAACAAATGTTGTCAATGGGTTCCCGTCAGCATAGTCTTACCTATTGTTTGTATAATTGAAACAATTTATTGGGGTTTTTAAAAGTTTAAGTTGTTTCCTATTAATTGATGGTCAAAATGTCCTTCACTATGATGTTTTACTGTTACGCTATAATGTCTTTTATCTACATGTTACGCTGACAATTGTCTATACATTAATGTGTTTTTGGACAAATAAAATTTTGAGTTGAGTTGAGTTGTAGGAACGTCCCCGGTTACTTTTCTCTTCAACGACCCCGCATTGTATGAACGTCGCCAACACTTTTTCGACTAAATTGACTGCAATGAGTGTAAAATGAATGAAAACGCATGAGATACATTAAATACCTACATTATTATAGCTCACAATAACATCCATGCAACTATCAAATGGGTCAATAGAGGTTTTTGACTTCTAGCTCTTTCCCTGTGCATTTTTAGATTCAAGTCTATATATATAAAAATGTAGCCATCAAAATTTCCAAAAAATTTGATCTAGTTGATGAAGGTGGCTTGACTAATGGAAGGGGAATGATTGACAGCTGTACTAGTACATCTTCAGGATATAGCTCAGCAAACGGAGCAATACACTGATGTTGCGGCATTGTCTTCAGAACAACGCGGAGCTGAGGTCCAGTAGGATCTGGCGGGGCGACCAAGACTTGCAACAGCCGCTTGAATGGTTTTCAAAACCCCCTCCCCCGTTTCCCCGAAGCTGATGAAATTATGAGCATTAACTGGTGTAGTTGGTCCGTTTGCGGGGACGTTTATAGCATGCGCATAAACTCGAGTCGCCCACTCGAGGTATGACAACAATCCCGAGGACGTTCGTACCTACTACCACTGGGATCTCACTTTCACTCACACGGACCCTTTCGTGCCGTGAGCCCAAATAAATAATAGGTACCTACCTACAAATTAATATGAACTTGGGATTGGAGTTTTGATCTTATTTTTAGTGTTATTTAGAAGCCTTCGAACGATTAAAAAAATAAAAATAAAAAACCTAGAAGCATGTCCATTTCTTTTGGAGGCGAGAAAACATCTCACACTGCATCAGCGTGCGGCGTTGTTATTTTCATAAATCCTGTTTCAGGTTGGTTCTCGTTGGTAACGGAGCGAGGACAGATCAAAGCTGTCTGCTATCCAACGGTTCAGAAATTAGTGAATTCTCAAGTGACGACATTCCTGACGCTCACGGACATTGTCGCCTATCGTCAAAACCACAACCGGAGGCTGGGTGAGTCATACGGAAAAGGTGTAACTGTCACGGGGGAATTCCAACTTGTGATTATTTGAGTACCTAGTAGAATGGTTTATTGGGTTACTACCTGAAGGTGATCCTTGAAACGATATCTACCCGTAAGGCATGTGGTTTTGCATTACGTTTATAATCTATTATGTTTTGTCTTTCAAGATGGGACCAAACAACATTACAGCAAGACGCGCGTGAATGGGGGCCAGACGCTGAAATTGGTAGCTGTGTACAAAGACGTGAACGAAACCAAAAACAAACGGATGTCTTGGCCCAACAACAGATCAGAAACTACCAGCCATTATGCTCAATGTCTCACTGACAATGAACAGGTGAGTTCCGAGATGATGACCTATTTAGTAGCCTCAATCAGAATAATTCTATATCGGTATTTCGTCCCTTGGAATAAGATGATATGAGACGTACCTATTTAACAGCTTTAGTCCTTTTTTAACCCCGTTCTGCATACTTGATCTCTTCGAACATATTACATTGCTTTTAAACAGATTTCCAAATTGTTGACAATTTGTTTCGAAACAATTGTATCGTGTTCACAAGTCGTTAAAGGGAAGTTTCTTCCCCTGGGAAGCACTATTCTCCCCGTAAGAATGGGAACAAACGGCGCCAACGTTGATAGCGTTTAGCGTGTGGAACCACATGAAATTGTGGTACCATCTCTCGTGACGTCATATTTTTGTGTTTGGTTTCTCGGATTGAAAAGTGAAATACCGGCGAGATGAGGATCCGCAGGGTCACAATAGGATGGGGAAACGTGGGATGGGAACTGCCGCCCCGTGAGATACCTTCAAGTGTGAATATCTGCCGGTGTTGGGTTATCCTATTGGAATTTCCTTTGTCAAAAGGAGAGTTTCGGCAACGGATTCACACGGAGGGCAATTAGGTTTCGCAGATGAGATTTAGCGGATTCCAAATTACTGAGTTGCGCCGACCGAAGGCGAACAGACGAAAATTCAACGGTTGCCGTTAGCTGAATGATTTGCTGCATGGGTTAATGATACACTACGTAACTCAATCCACCGAAACGAAATCGAATCATCCGCCCCTACTGAACGAGAATTATGAGAAAAGCAGTTCCACGCCTAACTTGAAGCGTTCGGTTGTAAATCCTGCCCACTGTTTCAGTTTTCGAGAAAATCTCCAAAAACGATTAATAACATTAATAACGATAAAAACATTATTTCCGTTAAATCTGGTGCATTTCATGGGTCATAGTGTCAGCAAAGGTTAGTGTCTTATAAGTTGAAACTCCAACGGTTATTTTGCAGGAAAAGTGGTTATTAGTATGGACGTATCAGGTTTTGATTACAAACTGTGCATCTATCACATTTTGCAGCGAAATAACCTGGATTTGTCTGCCTTTGCAATAAACACTTGGCTCCTTGTGACGGAATGCAGAAGATGAGCTAATGTCTCATTCACATTCTTCTCTCTCATACACACACACCACACACACTAAATAATAATTATAATAAAAAATAAAATAAAATTTCATTATAAAATTTAATAATAATAAAACTAAAATAATAATTAATAAATAATAATAATAATAATAATAATAATAATATAAAATTTATTCATTTAATCTTATATAAGATTTTATATTATAAAATTATCGTGTCACAATGTTCGTTCCCATACTCCTCCGAGACGGCTTGATCGATTCTCATGAAATTTTAAATGCATATTCAGTAGGTCTGAGAATCGGCTACTATCCGTATTAGATTTCGCCAACTCTCTTCCTTCGTCGCGAACGGAGCTTTCCTTCGCGACGAGAGCCGGGTCAAATAGCGTCGTTAATAGGGATTGCTAGGAAAATTTTCGAAACGCCAAAACGAGTCGACGGGTTGCTAAGGGTTGCCATTGGTGGTGACGCCCGATAAAGGTGATGGACAGAGTGCAGCGAAGCGCACCGGGCCCACTAGTGAATAAATAAAAATCTGAGGGATAGTGACTGTATTACAACATCACCTTCGTTTTCACTCATCGCTAGGAACTCAACTCAAAAACACTGCATATTTTACACCAGGGTTCATTATTCTTTGGTATTAATTATCCATAATTTAAGTCTTCATTAAAAAATACAAACAGAATATAGTTAAAAAAACATTTTCCTGCACTATGTTCGGACAGATGTGGGACTTTACAAAATGAATTAGCTGTGCCTAAAAGTACTCGGAAAACGACACCTCATTTGACCTGATATCCTTCACAAGGCCCATTTTAGTCCCCATGAAAGCACCGGTGCTTTCATATACGGCCGTATATCCGTGCTTTTCATTTCATCCTAAGATGAAATCGGACCGTTCTGGGACCCACAGATCCCCACGGGTTTGAGCGATGGGGCTGAAAACCTTGCGGGCACAACTAGATGTTCAACCGAGTATTTGCAAAAATTTCAGATTTAAAAAAAAAAAAAGAAAAAAAAGCTACCTAGGTACAACCTACTACCTGTACTGTACCTACCTACTGCCCAAAACTGCTTGGACGGCGTACCGCGGACGGACATTCGATATTTGAATTCTACGTCATGAAACGTGTAATGTCAACTTTTGAGGTCGATCCAATTTTTCGAGCCCCGAAGCGAATACAATGTAATAATGGCGTTGGTGTATTGTTACAAGAATAATAACAAAACAAAAATTGAACGTTGAGAGGCTATTTACCTTGCATATCGTTCCTTCCTCTTCTACTCACCGCCAACTTTTATTTTCCTGTATTCTCGCACCCCCTGCCTTCATTACTGGCTGTCGCTATTTCCATAGCAAAACAGCAAAACGATAGGTACCAATAAACCCAGACGAAATGAATAAACTGAAAATCACTAAAGAAGCACGCCTGCTCGAGCAAACCTTGTATACCTGTTCATATCTATAGGTATGAACAGGTTTCACACTTGTAGTGTGCCTTTACAGAAAAATAATGATTAAAAGGGGCTCTCATTGCAGTGTTGCACGTCTGACAAGCACCGAAGTTCATCGCTCGAAATTCAGCCGAAACTAGGTTCAACAACACCATGATAGGGAGTCCATTCTTAATTTTTAGGGTGCTCGGGGTTAACACATGAATACCATGGACTAAGTACCGTAATATGGTAGGGTTCGGCACTTTAACATGTAGGTCGACACTAAACACACTAATGAGGATCTAACCGCTTTTGGAGCCAAGTTTGCAACCATCAGGTTTTGATCCGGAACATGCCATCTAGCAGGTTTTGAAACTGACGTAATATTTGTACCTACCGTATTTTTCTGTTGGATCTATAATCTTTTGCAAGAAAATACCTGCACCATCGGATTCCTCGCTACCAAAACCTTCGGGAACACACACAAACTCTATTTCCGAAAAAAATTGACTTTTCCGGAAAAATGGAAAAAAGGTTTTGCAACTGAACGCCTCACTTGTTATATGAGGGAAAAGGTATAGTTTTTAATTAACCAATTTCACGGTTCACAGGCAGTTTACATCAAATTGAGCACGACAGGAGAGTTCTACGCGGTTGAAACTGCGACGCCGAGAGACGAAGTTCGAAGAGTCTATCAGCTCGACAAGCTCCTCAGAACTTTCCCACTTCCAGTCCGCGTTTGCGTTATAGACGGCAATAAGCAGCAAGGTGCACACAATAAAAAATCACCCGTGACAACAACAACAACAACAAAAAAAAAAAAAAAAAACGAACGGGGCAAGGACCTCAATCATTTTTCTCTCATCTTCAGGTTCAATGGTATTGGAAGCTTGCAGGACCGACGAAGTTATATTTGCCTGTACAATCGATTCACCGCCAAGGCTCCTCGAGCTGGACGTCGCCTCACTCAAACTCCTCGTCGCTCCTCCGCACAAAAGGTAGGCAGCCGATGTGGGTTTGTTTTAATGTATGCGACTTCAGTCGAAGGAATCATTCAAGAGCTCGTCCGTAATACTAATCTTGGGCCGTCCTTTGAATCCGCAGGTATTCCACAGAAGAAATTCTCGGGTCTGAGAAAGTGCTGGAAGCCTTCAAAATGTGCCAAAACCGTTCTGACGAGTGGGCTACAGAAATGAAACTTACCGGCCAAGTTCTGAGGTACACAATAATAATAACGAAAAGACGGGTTTCAGCTAAAAAATTATTCCGATGCAAATTCTTCATTTGGATATATGTACCGAGGAATCCAAATTCATATCCAAATGAAGGAATGTAAATATTCCTCGGAAATGAAGGAATGTACATATTCCTCGGTATTTCGGTAGTAACAATTGGTTGAAATCCAGAAATTTCTGGATATTTTAACCAATAATTGTTGTAACAATTATTGTTACTCACGCCTTCTTAACGTATGGCCGAATCCAGGCCCTGGCTTCCCTGGGTTGGCCAGTGTCAGACGAGACGATTTTATTCCACGCTTATTTCGGATACATTTTTGGTTTTTTTTTTTTTTTTTTTTTCGAAACATTTTCTCCCACGTAAGGATGCCCATGGATTGTAGGGGTCCGTTATTTTTCTACCTACGCTAATAAGTTCGAAACCTCAAACATCACCCACCTCTTCCCTACGGGTTTGGATCCTGGTCTTGCTGTGAAAGGGGAGTAAATGCAAAAGCAAAGCACAACGTCCTACAATGAGGCAGAACGGCCTTATTTCGGGGGAAAAAAAAAACTCTGAAAAACCTTTATAAAACCCTTATTTGACGCTGATCGCGAATGCACCCCATGTCCCTAGGCATAAAATTAACTCTTAATTAACTAACTAACTCTTACTATTCTTTTTCCACAAAACCTCTAAAACCCACTAGAGAGGCAACTAAGGGCAGATAATGTAGCACTGTCGATTTTCAATTATGCACAGAAAACTCGTGACTTGAGACCCTGGAACGGTGTTAAAAAAAAACGCTGCAAATTTTACACAAGGGTTTATTATTCTTTTATATACGTTACTTGTGCAGAAATTTAATTCTGTCAATGAAATAATAAAAAAATAAACATTTTTTGGATTTTTATCTCAAAAAAAATTTTTTTTTGGGATTTTTTGTTCAAAAATGTGTCTTTTTCAAAAATGCTGTATTTTTTACTCGAAAAATATTTAACATCCTGGGATCCTTCAAAAATCCCATTTTTAGCCCCACGAATGCCCTAAAGATCGCCCCAGTCAAATCGGATCGTTCCGGGACCCCAAAAAATGGATTCTACGTCCAAAAATACTTCGAAAACGACACCTAACTCGATCCCATAGCTAAAAGCCTTCAAAAAAAACCTCCCGTAGCCCCATTATAGCCCCATAGCGCCCCACGGGTTTGGGCGATCGGACTGAAAACCTTGCGGGCACAACTAGATGGTAAACCAAGTATTTTGCCGAAATTTCAGATTTTAAAAAAAATTCCTACTGCCCAAAACGGCCTGGACGGCGGACGGACATTTCGGATTTTTGAATGTAGACCTCTTGAAACGGATAATGTCAAATTTTGAGCCCGATCGGAGTCGTCGACCCCCGTCGGGAAAACATAGGTGTATTATTCCAAGAATAATAAACCAAAATTCCTCCAGTTCGGCGGATGTTTTCCATAAATGAATCGGCCAGTGGTGAAGGGAACTAAGTGCAAAAAACGCTGCAAATTTTACACAAGGGTTTATTATTCTTTGATATAGGTTACTTGTGCAGAAATTAAATTCTGTCAATGAAAAAATTTAAAAAAAAAATTTTTTTTTGGATTTTTATTCCAAAAAAATTTTTTTTTGGATTTTCTTGTTCAAAAATGTGTTTTTTTCAAAAATTCTGTATTTTTTACTCAAAAAATATTTAACATCCTGGGATCCTTCAAAAATCCCATTTTTAGCCCCATGAAAGCCCTATAGATCGCCACAGTGAAATCGGATCGTTCTGGGACCCCAAAAAATGGATTCTACGTCCAAAAATACTTCGAAAACGACACCTAACTCGATCCCATAGCTAAAAGCCTTCAAAAAACCCCTCCCGTAGCCCCATTATAGCCCCATAGCGCCCCACGGGTTTGGGCGATCGGACTGAAAACCTTGCGGGCACAACTAGATGGTAAACCAAGTATTTTGTCAAAATTTCAGATTTTTAAAAAAATTCCTACTGCCCAAAACGGCCTGGACGGCGGACGGCGGACGGCGTACGGCGGACGGCGTACGGCGGACGGACATTTCGGATTTAGAATGTAGACCTCTTGAAACGGATAATGTCACATTTTGAGCCCGATCGGAGTCGTCGACCCCCGTCGCGAAAACATAGGTGTATTATTCCAAGAATAATAAACCAAAAATGGATTTTTCAGGAGAAGCAAAAAACTGCTTAGACTAACAAAAGCACGTGATTTTGACCGAGTTTTTTTCCTTTTTGGAAGGCCAATAATAGTGATGTTCAACCCTCAATGAACTGCCGCAAGATTTTGGGGGGGGATAACAAAAAAAAATTTTTCAATTATGGGAACTTATTGCCTTTACCACTGTATGACCTGGGCATGAAGAAAATAAAGACGGCATATGATGAAATACCTTTATTTGAACGAACAACACTGTGTATTGAATTAACTATTGAATATTATTGAACTATTGAACAGCAGCGAACATGCCCGCGGAGACCCGACATCCGGTGGTGAAGGGCACTTAGTTCCTTTCTCCACGAAACGCTCGGTGGTGGAGACGAATGTCTGACATGCCGACGCGAGAACTTAGTTCCTTTCAGCCTCAGATGATGAGTCTTGCCAAGGAAAACTCGAAACTCCAATTTTAAAAAATTCGATTTTTTGCACTTAGTTCCCTTCACCACTGGCCGATTCAGACATCCTAGTTCACAAAAAAATTTCATGATTTTCCCCCTCTCTTTTCCAGTTACAAAAACCCCACCGACGACACTCCAGTCGAATACACCCAAAAAATCCATTATTTTGACTTTGAGCCCCAATTTACGGTCTAAAAATTGATTTTCTGGAAAAGTACCTGCTCTAGTCTGTGAATAATATACTGTGAGAATGATGCAGTGGCGTATATAGGGGGGGGGGGGGGGGGCTAAAAATGGGATTTTTGAAGGATCCCAAGAAGTTAAATATTTTTCGAGTAAAAATTAAAGAATTTTTGAAAAAACACATTTTTGAAAAAAAAATTCCCCCAAAAAATTTTTTTGAAATATAAAAATCCAAAAAAAAAAATTTTTAAAATTTTTTTTATTGACAGAATTAAATGTCTGTACAAGTAACCTATATCACAGAATAATAAACCCTTGTGTAAAATTTGCAGCGTTTTTTCTGAGGCTCTTGGCTCCAGGCACATTGTAAAATTAATTTTTTATACCTGAACATTGTAGAATATAATATATTCTAAATTGTTCAGGTATACCTAATATTATTCTACATATTATGTAGAATAATATTATATAGGTTGTGATTGTCAAGAAACAGTCGGGATCGGATCAAGTGCGCAGAAACAGGTACCTACCCCCCTAAGCGAGCCCTCCTTTTTGGTGTTTAATGACCGAGCGAAACGAAGCACACCTGTCCACGGAGTACATTCTATAAATTCATACGTACATGTGTATCAGAGTTTTGGCTCACTTTAAGCGTTAATTGGTTAGGGGGGGCTGGAAAATGGGTACCCATTTCCTTGGTTCGTACTAGTTGATGTGCCCCGAAGTATACAATAAACCTGTTCATGTTGGTGGGTAGTGTCAAACATTTACCCACCAAGTACTATTGAATGTATCTATGTTTTGTACTTGTAATGGAAATAAATAAATAAATAAATAAAATAGCTTCTATAGATAGAAAAAGATCATCTTAATGTCGAGGCCTTCCCTCATTGTTCTCTCGTTCCTTCATATTATGAAGTTCATACCTGCAATGGCCATTCGTTTGTCAACAGATACGTCAAAAAACCGACGAGCCCGGCCAGCGTCGTGGACCCGGAATACAGGAGAGTGCGCGACAGCATCGAAGAGCAAATCTACTGTGAAATCAACAGTTGATGAGAAAATCGAAGTTCGGAGGCTGTTGAAAGATTAGCCTCCAGACCACTCGACACTATTGAAATGAGTTGTTTTTATTATTCTCATCTTTTATTACCTACTCTTTACATTATCCTTAGTTGTGATTTATTTTGAAATCACTCACACGGTTCAAACGTGGATTTCTTTTCAGTCAAGACAATTTTAGGTGCTTTACAATCACGTGAATGTAACTGGTGCTTCATTTGTGGTATACAGATATATCTACTCAATAAAAAGTCCCAAAATGGGGCAGTAAATGTTAATATCGCCGGAAATGGCAAGTGGGGTATTACGTGAATAAATAAATACTGTACATACGTTTATTACCAATACAGATTAAAAGTGTACAATACGCTGAATGACAGCCAGCTTGGTGTATTAAATACATCGTATTTTTTATTGTGGTTGTTTGCTACCTGCGTTGTACATCTCTAAAGAAAGTGGAGTTCTCTCCAAACAATAAGTGGAACTGCCCAGGTGTCTTCGAGTTAATTCAAATAACTTCAATAAATTGCACAATCATCGAACTCCCGATAATAACAAGGTAACGTTTTGGCGAACATATTTAACGGGAAATTGGCGAATTATTTTAACAACCAACCCAACTAGCTTTCGGTAAAAAGGACATAAAATAGCTATCAGTGTAGGCTGGAGCAATAAGCTCATCCTTTCATTCATTCCTTTCACTTATTCTTTGGGTAATTAATAATACAATTATAATTAACTTAGCAATCTTGTAAAAATCAGTCAGTCGAATTAGGCGAGTGTGCTTTCATCAAATGTGCTACCGTTCATATTTTCAACACAAAACAACAATATAATATATTATGTTATAAGAAATATAACATATTATGTTATAAGAAAATTGGCATATTTAAAAAAATGATATTCACAGAGAAGTGAGGTACTTGAATTGCCCTATATTAAATTGACTAATTAGTTTCATTTAGGTACATTTTTTCTTTCGTTGACATTTTCAAGTCACGATCCACTTCTATTGGAGTCCAGTTAAGAGTCAACGGGTAGGTTCATCAATAAATTAGCGCCCCGTCATTGCCCCCCCTCCCCCAATTTTCCAATATTGGACAAACAAAACTATTTCTATATCATTTTTTTTAACCCTTGCGGCCGACTTAGAAACGTTTTGCGACCCACCAGATGGGGAAACGCTCATTTAATTGTTTCTTGTGGTTTCATTGGTTGACAAGAAAAAGCGGTTCTGGAAAACGATTGTAACGTAAAACGTAACGTTACCTAACTGAGAATAATTAAAAGAAACAATGCAGGCGCAGTTGAAACTACGCCTTGGGGTTTTTGGTAGTGGTGGTAGTCGCCAGTGTTGTAGGAGAGGTTGGTAGAGTAGTTGTTGTTGTGGCTGGGGTTGTTGGTGTCGGATTCGAAGAGGGGTACCTAAAACAATAAATACATTTAGAACGACATACAAGATGATCAGGCCGAAACGGCGGTGGATGAAAAATTACCCCCTCCGAAGGATTATGAGCATTCAAGAAGTTAACAATTGAACAGAGCCAGTTACAGTAACTGTTCATGTTTACTATCACCTGAACACAAATTCACTAGTGGCCTTTTCGCGGGAGGAAACGCCTTTTTATGAGGTATGGCCGACATAGTGTGCTGATTCTAAATAAGACTCACCTAATTGAAAGATCGGAATAACAAGCCATGGTCTCGTTCCCAGTCAGTTCCTCTTTGGCTTCCACCGTTTCTAAGGGTTGTTCTTTTGGAACACCAACTCCCTGTAGGCCAATTTTATGATAAAAACTAGTACAGTATAAGCAGTAATTTATAAGCTCATCAATGCAAATACACCTTTAGCATAAGGCCCATCGACAATGGTTCGATTTACTTACAGCAGTCGACAGCAGATTGAGGAAATTGTTGTACGCGAGGCCTTTCAAATCATTAGCAGACCACCCGGCTTCATAAAGCTTATCAAACACGTTGCCCAATTGGTTTATGTTTTGTAAATCTGAAAACAGCAAATTATAGCAATGATCAAACAAATCAGGGCCCAATTAATGATATACGAAGATGAAGTGAAGATGGTTTTTTTTTGTGGAAGATAATAATTATCTTCCAAGAGAATTATTCTCGTACAAAATCACTAATTAAATTTTGAATTCATCATCAACTCACCAGTGGGGTACATGGAGGGAGGATCGCTGAAGTCAATAGCTATGCCAACTTGGGAGCGAGAGCTCAGTTTTGAAATAAAGTCGATGTGGGCGATGAGCTCATTAATGCTGCAGTTATTATTGGATTTATTGCGAATGAAATCACACTTGATGCTTACCATCATCAGGTTTTGTAGCGAATTTTTTTTCTACAAAAAAAAAAAGATTGCAGGAATTCGAAGGACATAGTGTTTATTAATACGTATTTGCAAGCTCACGATATCCGAGATGGTTTGGTTTTTCAAGTTCATTGCATTGTCGTTTAGATCGCTGGCCCCGACGCCGTTAAAGAGTATTGGCGGTGTGCCGGTAGTACTCAGCACGGTTTGAATGACCCCTTCAGAAGAACCAGCTAGATCCAAAATTATTCCAAGCCTATTAGCCTCCTTGACAACATCCTGTAAACAAGAAAATGGCGGCATTAATTCGATTAGCAACGATTCGATTTGAAAAAATTGTGAGGGGCAGAGTGTAGCCTATCACGGATGGATGTTCTCCTGTTCTCTGCTTAATAAAGTACCAATGAATTAGGGTTTTATAGTGAAATTTACTGTAATGCAATCTTGCAGTACATTGAATGCATTGTACGAAAAATATATAATTACGATCTTCCCTCGTCGGTAGTATCGGGATTAGGAGCCAAACGAAAAATCTCATTCTTTTGCCGAGCTTTCGAAATATTATAATTTCTTCCTCAGGGCTCAGAATGAAACTTAATTGATGTGTCCTGGTTCTTACCTTTCATAACAGACTTCGTTGTAAAATCTACACGATAGCTTCATTCAGAGCCCTGAGGAAGAAATTATAATATTTCGAAAGCAAAGAGCGGCAAAAGAGCGAGATTTTTCGTTTGGATCCTAATCCCGATACTACCGACGAGATAATAAATTTTGGATCGATCTCCACAGTCTACAATTATGATCTTACCTTCCCAAAATTTGTCAAACCATAAGCAGCCTTATCTCCTGAGTTCGTGGCCCTGTAAAAACAAACCGACTGAAATTCCTTGTTCCCTGTTTATGTTTTTGATTTTACTTAAAACTCATTTAAATACAGTTATTTTTAACCGACTGGAATTGAACAAAATTTAATGTGAAAATGAGAGACACTTCTATTGTCGATTTTATCACCCTGCTCCTATAGGTTTGTCCCAGGTCTGTCGACAGATCCCAACCACACTCATTCGAGCTGTCGGTTTCTGTCCAACTGCTGCCAACCTATGGACGACCTAGAACAGCAGTTACCTCAACTACGCTTGTCTCCGTCGATTTCTGTTAACAGCCCGTCAAACCTGGAACAAACCTTTTTCTATGTCTCACTTTATTTTCCGAGAAAAACTTCCAAATCATCAAAATTTAATTCTTTTTGAATAATCATGATAATAATAATAATAATAATAATAATTAATAAATTAATAAATAAATAATCTCTTTTCGTCTCCTCTTCCTCTTCTCTTTCTGCCATCATGGCGACTGCGATTGCTAGTGAAGGTGAGTGGGTGCCCAGTAGCTATTGTGGGACGGCTCCAGTAGCGATGGTCAGCAAGCACATGGAAACAATGTGTCATATGCTTGATGAAAAGTTCAGCTACGGACAAGTTGTTGGGAGTGTTAGAAGTTGTTGAGAATAAAAGATGTTCATTGTGACAGATTTCTTACAGTGGTGTCAGAAGTGGGATGGGTGGTGCAGAGTACCCAGTGCAACGAAGGACAACGAAGGGCAACGGAGACGACGACGAGGAGGTGACAAGTCGGGACTTGGATAGGTTGAATGCACGGGTGGACCGACTACAAGAGGTAATCTGGGGGGCTCGGGTGGAAAGGAATGTCATGGAACCGGCCCCATACGATGGGTCCTTCTCATGGGACGAATACTGGATGCAGTTTTGCGTGGTCATGGAGACCAATGGGTGGGGACCTGACACAGCGGTCAAGTGGCTTATCACGGCAGTTCGAGGCCTAGCCCTGAGTGTTGTATGTAATGTGCCTCCTGCCAGCCGGACTTTAGATGCAGTCGCCGCAGCATTAGGTCGTAGGTTTGGTTCAAATTAGGCGGGAACAATGGAGACCACCCAAAGGTCGAGGTCCCAGGTGTTACCTACTGCTGTGGGGAGTTAGTCCACTTTGCACGGGAGTGCCCCCAAGAAGATGACGACAAGGAGGACGAAGACATTGATTTGGACGCCCCCATAGAAGACAGCAACGAACAGCCCATGCCAGAGGACGCTGAGGAGGCAGGCCGCGCTGACGAGACGTTTGAGAGAGAAGACGACGACAAGGAGGAAGAAGAAATCTACTTGGACGCCCCCATAGAAGTCAGCAACAAAGAGCCCATGCCAGAGGACGCTGAGGAGGCAGGCCGCGCTGGCGAGACGGTCGAGAGAGAAGACGACGACAAGGACGACGAGGAAATCTACTTCGACGCCCCCATAGAAGTCAGCAACGAAGAGCCCATGCCAGAGGACGCTCGCGAGTCAGAGACGGTCGAGAGAGAAGACGAACTGAAAGAAGAGAAGATGGAGGAAACCGGTACAGTGACACTACTCGTCACGTCGACGAGCAGTGTCCTCGTCACGTCACCTCGAGTAGTGTACTCCCTGTCCGATGGGAGTACACTGAGGCGTAAACGTCCGATGGAGCGGAGCAGCCCGTCCTATGGCAGAGTCTTCGAGGACAGCAGCAGGGGAAAGATGTCGTCGGCTGTAGTCGTTGTCAAACGTCGTCAGGTTGCCTTCACCGCCGATCTCCACGAGCTGGTGATCGAGCGATGGTGGAGATATAGGCGCAGGCGGAGCGGCTCAACAGGACCCTACAGGCCATTCCCGGCGACGTCCTGAAGAGGAGGGAATAGTGTGGGACGGCTCCAGTAGCGATGGTCAGCAAGCACATGGAAACAATGTGTCATATGCTTGATGAAAAGTTCAGTTACGGACAAGTTGTTGGGAGTTTTAGAAGTTGTTGAGAATAAAAGACGTTCATTGTGACAGATTTCTTACACTATTATGCTCTAAACTATTATGCTGACACTGCTAGATAGGGTCTTTTAAGTTATCTTTTCAAGGAGAGAAGACTGGAAGGACGGATCTCCTGGAGGGCACTTTAGGGGTAGGATGGTGCGCAGGCGGGTCCAGCTCCATACACAGTTCGCAGCTCACGGGAAACTGCGCGGACCTGTTGGACACAAGGGGCACAGTATACCAAGCCGAACTCTACGCAATAAGAACAGTGCATGGCCGAGAATGAGAGAGATCTCCAAGGTGGATCCACATATTCTCAGATAGACCAGCTACGTTGAAATCAACGGATCAGCGGTGGGGACATCCACCAATTGAAAACTGGTCTTCGACTGCTGATTATACGAGTCGAGGCTTCCAACGAGATCCTTCTCAGATGGGTACCCAGACACGCCGAAATACTAGAGAATAAGAAAGCCATGGCTGAGTAGGGCTTCTGCAGGAGCCTGATCCCTGACTGGGCTCTTCCGCAAGGTGGTGAAGCAGCAGCGAAGGACACGGAACCACGAGAGATTAGAGCTAACCGGGCCTGTAGAAGGGATGATAGATCTCAATTTACGGCAGAAATAAGAGCAGTAACTGTCCATCGTGGGCATACACACGGGGCATCTTCAAGAAGCATCTCAAAAGGACAGGGGCAATCAACCAAAAACTAACTGTAATTGTGCAAAGATGAGGATACAGCTGCCCACTTCTTCAACTCCAGCACCTTTAACTTCTCCAACCTCCTGCCAGGCCTATACACGAGTGGCTGTGGGCCCTTCACGAACCCTACCATCAACTTCTCTTGGCACTAACCTAGTTGCTGGTGTGAAAAGAACTTTCGTCAATTTTCCACTATGATTAACTTTTAATTTTCTCATACTAACGAGATAAACATATTAATAGACTTACCAAGGCGTTGAACAGTTGCCCGTGAGCTTCAAAATCCTGGCACCAAGCGCGTGGTAGATCCGCAAAACGGCAAGACGGGAATCAATCGTGTACCCTCCATCCAATGCTATCATCACGCCCACTTTCTCTTCTGATTTGGTTTGAAGCATGTCTGCCAACATGGTATGACGAGCGAAGCATTAGATAAGATACATAAGGAAAGGGTTGAGTGACGAAGTATAAGATAAAACAACCTTCAGTTAGCAGTAATAGCTCTTTCTGCTAGGGGCGCTCCTCGTATTTGAGTAGTCATTGATTCAATTATTGACTACTAGTCAACCACTCAGGATAAAATTATTATCAGGTTTTGTTCATGTAAATTAGTCACATCAAACAAATCTTGTCTAGTTAGCCACCTCTCAGTAAAAGTAAACGAGCAGATTTCTGAGCCGCACACCACTTGTTTTTGACCTGACAACTTTTCTATTCTGGAGAATAACGTACCCTCTTTGGAAGACACCATAGTCAATGTGCTGATATTTGAAACCACTCGAGAAACAGCATCTATCCCTTCAATTGTTTGAGAAACTGCATCTTTTTGCTGAGCGGCGGTACAATTAGACGCTCCCACAGACCAAACCTAACGAAATGGTAACAATTATCTTAAATTACAAACAAAACAATGGTCTGATGGCAGGGTGCCAACGAAAGATACAGTGAATAGGAATTTGTCTTATGAAGCGTTTGCAGCCACCAATATAGCTGATCACATTTTTGACAGAAGCCAGAGCCGCAAGAGCCACTTAAAATACCAACCTGAAGGGCTTCGACAGGTGACAATCCGCCACTTTTGATTGTCATCTAAAAACGTGAACGTCCGCGCAAGCATACCAAACAAAAGTCCAAACACCAACATTAGCAACAATCAACCCAACCAACGGTGATAAAATAGAGCAGCATTTAACGAGATGAAGCCATTAATACATTAATACATAGGGAAGAGTTGGCTATTGGGGCTCAACAGAAGTCAATTTACCTTCACTTGAAAACGGGCGAAAATTACAAGAGCACCCACTCAAATAAACAAACTGCCGCCTTATAGTCCCTGTGGTTCATAGAGACAGTATGGGCGTAAATATTAACTCACTAGCATCTCAAGAGATGGCGTTAGGGGTTCGGAATCCTGTCGGAAGACGCCTTATATGAAAACCCATGGAGGAAAGAAAAGGAGATTCCTCTTCATAGGAAATCGTGTCCAGGCTCTTCATGCCTGCGCGCGCTACGCTACCTGCTGGAACTCATTTCTTTCCTCCATGATGAAACCATGGTGAGCCCTGAGCCCCAAAACCCCACTCTCCCCTAAATATTAGAGAGTTCCTAAAGCCACTTTTTGCCTAACGGTGATGAGTTACGGTCGACGTAACTCGAGATTTCGCGCATGCGCAGAAATAACGGTGATAACTTACGTCCTTATGCCTAACGTCGAACGTTATTGCCGTAAAGTTACGGCAATAAACTTACGGTCTTAAGGATACCGCCGTTAATTTCGAGCAATAGAACGTAAATAGCGGCACTTTAAATTTAGCGTGACTTGTGATAAGACCGTATTTCTGTTACGGTCTTATGTGAAGTTAGCTTTTCTTTGATTCTCCCTAGACAAATCCCTTACGGTGATAAAAATTAACGGTCGACGTAACTCGGATGTTTCTTTAGGAACTCTCTATTATAGCAGGCACTTTGATTCAACTATCATTGCTCATAACTACTAGGATGATTGGTATTTTTTCTGCCTTGTACAGGTAACTTGCGGGATGACGTGCCTTAGGCTGGTTTCACACGGGGAAGCTCGCGGCTCGTGAGCGAGAGAAGGCGCGTGAGATTGAAATGCAATGGGTCCAGTGGGCGCTTTCACATGGAGAGCGAGAGCGGTTAGGGCTCGAGAAGGGCTTGTGGGCCGTGAGTGATCACGGCTCTGCACCTCGAGCCACGCGCCGCTGGCGCGTCCACGAAATGCAAAGAGAGGGGTGTCGGCATTCACACAAAGAGCGGGAGCCGCTCTAGCTCTTCAGTTTATTGCTGACCATCGCTGAATTAAAACGATAATAAGTTTGAATTTTCGACTGTATGACTCAAAATGAGGTGTTGTGTTCTTGAGGTTCAGTCAGGAAAACGCAGATTTTTCTAGGCCGACGTTTCGATATACATATTTATATATCATCTTCAGGGCTATACCTACCAGCCCCGAAGACACACATGAAATTAATAACAATATAGGCAGCACAGCAATACATGAACAACAAATATGGCGTAGGACTAATAATACAGTAGGTTACAGGTCTACTGAAACGGAATATATATATATAAATATATCGAAACGTCGGCCTAGAAAAATCTGCGTTATCCTGACTGAACCTCAAGAACCCAACACCTCATTATTTCGTAACCTCTTTGGAAAACTGTTCAAGCAAATCCTAGCGAATTTTTCAAGAAAGTAGCGAATTTTCTTGAAAATTAAGCTAGCGCCAGCTATTCCGTTTTCAAGAAAATTCGCTAGTTGTGTTATGCGCTGCATGACTGATTGTTCTTCTTTTTTTTTTAATACAAATTTGTCAAGTGAAAAACAAGCAACTTAACTTACCTCAATGTTATACCCAGCCTCAGTTCAGGCTTAATGCAATTCCGCATGTTGGTATCTTCGAGTTGAATAGAACTCTTCACCTTGCCGAGAAGCTCATCAAATGAGGCCACTGACATTCGAAAATAATTGAAAAATTTGTTGTCATCCTCTTGAAGTTGATGGTAAAGCTTGGCGAAAACGGCCAACGCCGAGAGCCAAAAACCAAAAAGGCTCTCTAATGTGAAAGGTCGGGGTCAAGAGCGGAAACGCTCAAGATCGCGAGCCACGAGCCGCGAGCGTCCCCGTGTGAAACCAGCCTTAGTGATTAGTTTTCTACATTTTATGATACTTTTTAAACCCCATAGCGCTACGAACCCATGCATAGACGTTTTGAGGCCAGAATGTTTCTTCTCAGTCATTTGAAACGGAGAAAAGTAAGGGAAAATGTTTGGACTTTCTTTGACGATTCAAGTTTTGGTTTATTATTCTTGGAATACCAATGAAATCGCGACGGAGGTCGAAAATTCTGATCGACCTCAAAATTTGACATTATCTTTGTCACAGAAGAGACAGGACCAGCATTTTTTTTCTTTCTTTTTTTCGGGCAGAGCGAACACACGGTGAGCTACTTTTGAACAGGGTCTCAATGCAAGCATATTCCAAGTCTGTACACCATAAAAAGAAAACAAAAGTAGGGACTTACGATAGTTCGAAGTGTACTTCCCATCAGCAAATCGCTCTTGAATTTATCTCCAATCTTACTCCAGTTGTCATTAATCTTATAAATATACGAGTCTTTAAGCCAAGCGTTTAAGTTACCGATCTTTCTGAAAATCAAAAGCTCAGTTAATTCATGTCTTGGCAACAATGCATGAACATATAAATGGATATATATGCCAGAGGGCGTAACTTACCCTATCACTGGGCCCTCTTTCAATACCGAACTTCCTTTGAATGAACTACTATCACCGCCACGATTCAACGTGGCCACGAGAATGATGACTAGCAAAACCACAGCCAGAAAAATTCCTCCAAATATTATGAGTTTCCGTTTAGACAAGGGTGTAGTCATACCTGCAAAGAATTAAACGCACAATAGGTACCACAATTTTTTATGGATTTCTTTACATTGTTCATTGTTCACACAATAATTTTTGATTATTATTTAATATAGGTATCAGTAAAAAAGTTGATTACAACCGAGCCGCGTTACATTCCAGCATTATAGAGCGTAGGTATACTTATCCTAAAAATGACAATCCGTTCATGTATTGCAGCGTGATAGGTAAGTAGGTACTGCAGAGAAATTTACACTACGGATTCACAAATTCGCTCACTTTGCAAACGGTTGTTTAATGGCGAAGTACTGCCGACGGACTCGCGGTCAATATTATTGTATGACATTGTTAAAGGGGTTGAATACAAAAACGTTGAACCTTCAGGGTGTAAAAGGGTTTTCAACCACACTTGACACTGAAACTGACACTGACAACCTATTAATTTATCGTTAGCCTGCTGAAAGTATTCTGTTTAAGGCTGATCAATACTCCGTGATGTTATAACTTCCAACGTATTAGAAATAGAACGTTGGGTACTCTCAAGATTACGAAAGAGAGGGGCGCCTGGAACTTTCCTACCAAGTCATCATAGGCAAATTAACTGAGATAGGGGAGAAATCGCCTCTCCTCTTTGGGAAAGAGGAATAGCACTATTGAGGGGAGTTGAACATGACCTTGTCTAATAAGGTGCGTAGGTAATGCATTCTTAACGACATTGAGTAGGGGCCATATTTTATTCTTACACATAGCTAATTTCTTATTTAAAATGTTGGGCGTACTGAAGGTAAAATTCGGTCCGGAATACGAATTCAGCTTAAAAAAATCGGGGTTACCTACCATTTGAAATAAGAAAGTTGGGACAAGTGAGCCCATTTGCGCCTGGTCCTCACCCATCCTAGTAGTTCCGAGCAGGAATCGCGAGGAAGTAGGGGAAACCCCAATTTTTCATCGCTTAGGTATCATTACGGCCATAAAGCGCGTATTTTGGTTAGACTCCAGTTCAGATTGCACTTAGGCGCCAGGGCCCACTCAATCCCCACGCAGGTGAAACATTTTCAACATGGATGTGTTTTTATTCAAGTTATTTGGTTGGATGGTGTCTTCGCGTGACAGCCCTACAACCCACCCGTACCACGCATCCACTCCACCACCAACTTCCTTCCTTCAACAGAACTCCCATGCTCAAGACTTGTAGTGTAGTTAGTACTACCCCCAGAAGAAAAGAGTAGAACCAGGAGCAACAGTGAAATCGTATCGTTGCGGGATCCCAAAAAATGGATTCTACGTCCAAAAATACTTCGAAAACGACACCTGACTCGATCCCATAGCCAAAAGCCTTCAAAAACCCCTCCCGTAGCCCCATTTTAGCCACATAGCGCCCCACGGGTATGGGCGATCGGGCTGAAAACCTTGCGGGCACAATCTAGATGGTAAAGCGGGTATTTTCAGATTCTTAAAAGAAATCCTATTGCCCAAAACGGCCCGGACGGCGAACGGACAAACTTATCGTTTTTATAATGTCAAATTTTGAGGCGGATCTGAATTTTCGACCTCCGTCGCGATTGCATAGTTGTATTATTCCAAGAATAATGAACCAAAACGAAGTGTTCGTCTCAGCACCAAATCTCAGCTCCTATTCATAGTGAGAAGGAGCTAAAATTTGGACCTGAAACGAAACTCAAGTTGAAACAGTTTGCTTCATTAAATAAGAAATTAGGTTCCTAAGTCATGTGTAAAAGTAGAAGATGGCTCCTATTCAAACGACGTTAAAAAATTTTTAATGTATTTAATACATTGTGTACCGAAACCATAATTAGGTACCGTTTAAGAGCGGTAAACTTGTGAGATAGGTACCTACCCAGCTAGAGCCACGTTCTGAATTAGTAGGAGGACTTGAAAAGAAAATGGTTCCTAGTCGAATTATGGTTCAAAATCCCGCGACACAATTTATCTTCTTATTTCTTCTGCATTAGTACGATTATGAGATTTCCGTATCTTCTGCACACATAATATGTGTATATTATTTTCTCGACTGATCTCATTTCTTTTCCGAAACTGCCGAGACAAGAATATTTTCATGCGTCAGGCCCCAAACAAACTAGAGAAGGTTCACAAATCAGAGCGGACAAAGTTTAAATTCCAAGTTTATTGAAACTCCAAGTTAGTAGCACGCTGTTTTTGTCCGGAGCCACATCGCTAGAGAAATTTGCGCCTAATTAATTTTCTCAACCGCGTTCAATGAAACCAAAATACAAGCCGTTCGCATACCAATATGAATTTGACAGCGACACCGAAAGAGACATTCCAGTTCGTGCCCATCCTCCTTGGACCGTGCTCATCGGGATACTGAATGAAATGATCGAGCAAGCGAAAAACAAAATCAGAGACTGCCCGGAAATCGACATGGAAAAAATCAAGGTAAGCGGTCCCTTGGTAAAGAAGATAATCTCGCATCTTGTAAAATTGGGTGAAACCATATTTGATGTACACCACGCCATGAACCACGTAATTCTCTTTCGCGTTAGCCGAACCGCCCAACGTTTACGTACTTTATTACACGGTACGTCCTGGGAAACTGATATCGAAATTGAGTTCAGGCTCACTGTTGCCAAGGCCAAGGAAATCATCACAAGAGCCGAAGACATCATTCTCAAAATGCAAAAAGCTCTCCTCCATGAAGACCTTTTCAAGGACCTCGCCCATGAAGACCTATTCAAAGGTCTCGCCTTTAGACCTATTCAAAAACCTTTTTCTATATTTTTTTAATTGTATGGTAATTAATACGGAATCTGTACATCTCTAACCCGTTATTTTAACATTGTTATTTGATGGCTGAATGCCTACAACACTAAATTATATCAAGCATGTAGGTGCCATATGTTTTGTCCATTTTGCTGAGGTGATGGTCCCTACTGGTAAAATAAAGTATGCTTTAATAATTCCTTGATTTATTTCTTATAAGTGCTTTTCGTCATCGCATCCAAGTCGATTTGAACACACGTCCTAGGTTGAAGAGAAGAGACTATTAGATACGAAATTTATGTTAGCGGAGAGTGTGACGGGGTGCGCCAGTTCCGCGCTAAGCCGGAAACGGCGAGTTTCACACCTCCCAGTTCTCCGCAGGGTGTCAGTTCCGAGCATATTGCTGTGGAACTTACGAAGATGGTACAGGTCGGTACCAATGTACTTGAGTGACTCACGACCTTTTGTTTGATACAAAATTGAATTTAAAACGCTGTACATTTTACACAAGGGCTTATTATTCTTTGATTTTGGTACTCGTTCAAAAATTAATTGTGTCGATAAAAAAAGTTTTTGAAAAATAAAAAAAGATGCGGGTCCTAGGAAGATGGATTATGCGTCCAAAAAACGTCAGGAAATCAACAGTTGACGAGGAGATAAAAAAAAAGAATAAATAAAATAAAATGTATAGTAATTATTTCTTAATAATTATAGTTAATTATTATCTATTATTATATCTATAAAATAAACTCGTGTTCGACTATTTATAACTCAAGAACGGTTGAACCGATTTGGCTGAAAATTGGTGGGGAGGTAGAACCAGGAGACAGACATAAGATACTTTTTATCCCGTTCCAATTTCGCGAACTCTCTTCCTTCATCGCGAACAAAGCTTTCCTTCGCAACGAGAGCTGGGTCAAAAAGCGTCGTTACTAGGGATTACTAGGAAAAATTTTCAAACGCCGAAACGCGGTACAACTTTTGGCGTCTGTTTAGCCCTCCAGCGCCCAATGTTGCCCCCACATGAAAAAATTGAAAATTTTCATAATTTCCGAGCTATTTAGGCTCTAAATAGAACATCTAATGGGTTTTTAACATTACCCCCCCTCCTGGCATCGCGCAGTGAGACCGTCACCTGGAGGTGACTTCGGGCCCCCGGGAAACTTAGACGATGAGAGTAAGGTGAATGAACAATGCCCAATGCGGGGTGGTGATGCCAGGCGCGACTCGTGAGGGAGGCAGCGTCGCAACTGCACCCCCTCGATGCAGAAGGGCGAGAGGGGGGGGGGGGCTACGTATTACCTACCTAAAAATGAATCAAAACTCCTTGGCTCGAATATCTACTTAAGTTCTTGTAGACCTTACATAGTTCGCGGAACGTCTGAAAAGCCTGTGTTGATAGTACAATGATAACGGGAGCACTGTACCTCTTGAGACGATTTTTTTGCATGGACCTTATGGAACAACGAACTAAGTGTTAAGCCAGAAATGTCGAAATGTGGGGCAGTTCTGGGAACTGCCCACCCTTCCTTCTCACCATTCACCAGATGTTAAATCACCTCCACAATCAGTGTTGGCAGTCTTCGTTCATGGGCGGGGAATTTTCGTTTGTAATGAGGGACTAATTCAGGATCTAATCTGTCCCAAATCATGGAAAAAATAGGGGCTTACTTTTGGAATATTTTGGTGTTGCTATATTACTTTGTACGGTATGAAATCATAAAATTTCGATCGACCAAGGTTTCTGATTTTTTCAGTTTTCCCACAAAGGTATTTTTTACCAGAAGCTGCAGCAGTTGAGGGAATGGCATCAGTGGTTTTGTGTGCTTCCATGTTTTCTGGGAAGTGTTTTCTGAACTCTGTGATCTGCGTTTGTCTCATTTATAAGTTTTTTATTCGTTCGTTTCAATCGATCATTTCATTGTTCATTTCATAAAGCGTTTGTGGGATAACTCTATTGATTTCATCTTGAGGGAGTTTTCCCGTTTAGGCGTGAGTGAGAAGTGTGCCATTCGCGACATGGGACGGCCAACCTCACCTTTACCTATGCAGCGTGTAGGTACCCGTGTATTTTGAAATGAAAGGAAACTGGTAATAGTTAATTGGAATTTTTAAACAAATGAATAAATAATGAACTATAGCAAATCTTGATAGTAGGTACTTTTTATCTGTATTAGGTTCAATAATATTTTCATTTCATCACGAATCCGTGACTGCACCCCCTTGTTCTGCCATCACCAGTCGCGCCTGGGTGATGCATGCCCAATTTGTGCTAAAAAAAAGTTTTATGAGTATGAAAACTGAGTGAAAACAATTAGGAAGGGTCTTAAAGGAAAGGTAAGCTGAGTAGGTACTGTGGCCGCATGGGTCGCACTGTACAAAGGTATCAAACGTATCCTACAGCAAAGAGTAATAACCCTCGTGTAAAATTTGCAGCGTTTTTCCTTCGGTTTCAGCGGTTTCACGACGAGGTACCTAATTTTGAATAGAAGTATAGAAAGAAATCGAGAAAAATGATCATCCCAATGAAAAATCATCTTCGAGTCGACGAAAGAAAATAAATGGGTTTGACAAAACATTGCAGGAGAATTGAACGGAGAACAGTAAATAAGACTGGTAGCGAACGCTGCAGATTTTACACAGGGGTTTATTATTCTTTGATATAGAATGGGCACAAACTATGTATGATTTAGGTAAGGTAGGTAGGAAGAGGTTACTGTTTGTGGATGGATGTAAGACTCCAAATGGATTATGCGTCCAAAATTATTCGGAAAACGACCCCCATTCAATTTCTTAGCATCCTTCAAAAACCCCATTTGTCCCACCATGAGAGCCTCGTAGATCCTCCAGGTGAAATAAAACGGCTGTGAGGCCCCGAAAAATGGATCCTACGTCCAAAAATACTTCGAAAACGACACCTTACCCAATTGCCAAAAACCGTATAGGTCTCACTTATCCTACAGGTCTCACATTGCCTCCAATGCATGAACATGAGATTTCACATGAAAATACAACGTGACATGTACCTACTAACACACAAAACACACATTTTTCGGAAGAAATATGAGAATAATGGCCTAAAACATAGAAACACGAACGAAAGGGGGGGGGGGGCTCTCGACATGAGGAAAATATTAGTTGAGTTTGCAGAGTAAGTTCTGGCCGTTTAGAATTGAATCAGAACTCGAACGCTTCAAGGAAATAACCCCCCCCCCCACACACACACTTTTAGAACGGCGGTCCTCCGCTAATGAAAAAGTACCTAGTCTCTACGAAGTTACCTCTACGAGATCACAGAAGGAAAGGGATCACGCATGCAGTTCTGGAAGTTAAAAAAAAAAGAGAGAGAGAACTGCCAGAATCGATTCCAAACGAGAGCATCAGAACTTGAGTGTTTAATTCCTGGAAGCCGAGGTATCCCCACTAAACGAGAATGATGAGGTGCGTCCGGATTAGTAAGCAGGCTGGATGTGCGAAGGTTAGGTGCGTCCCACCGAGAACAGCCGAGGGGGCAATACGTTTACAAACATTTGATTAGATACGTATTATATTAGTTGTTGCGGGTCAGTTTAGATCAGTCGAACGGGTTGTGTCCTCATCGCTTGTTGTCGAAATGGAGTTTATAATGAGCCAGAATTGAAACCCCTCATTTTGTTGGAAAACTTCAAATATCGATACCAGAAAACTCTAGCGGATGACGTCCAAAAGTGGCTGTGCACTAACAAGTCTTGTAAGTGTTTTTAGCGCAACCTTTTTCCAAACAAGCCATCAATTGAATTGAATAGATGAGCGCAACCTTTTTGTTATTACGATATATTTAATGAGCGAGAGAAACTAAGAAACAGTAGGTATCTAGCGACCAAACTATGCCACACAACACATCATCCACGTGATGCTCATTACGTAAACAACTGCACCCTAACGACCGATGCGTAATAAAACCTTATGCCGATCAGAGGTAACGAACGGCTCAGGCTGCAAAAATCGTTTTGGAGTCGTTGGAATCAGCCTGAAAAGCTCATTCCATAGACCCTTGTACCAACGAAATCGGACAAAAACTTCCGTCCCCCTTTTGAGGCCTCCTTAGTTACACATCAGAGATAAACAACTTTCGTCGTGAAGGACCTCCCGAAAACCGATGAAGGGGATGAGGGAGGGAAAATCAAGGTAGCCTATAACCACCCCCGGAACTCGCTGATGACAATGAGACCACCCTCATGAAAATCTGTTGAGCCGCTCGGGCGTGATGCTCTGTACACAAACAAAAAAAAAAAAAAATACATGAAGAGGTGAGCGCACCTTTCCATTTTTTGGAAAAAGGTTGCGCTAAAAACATACATCGAAGAGGTGAGCGCACCTTTCCATTTTTTGGAAAAAGGTTGCGCTAAAAATGGAAAGGCGCGCTCACCTCTTCGACATGTATGTTTTTTTTTTTTTTTTTTTTTTGTTTGTGTACAGAGCATCACGCCCGAGCGGCTCAACAGATTTTCATGAGGGTGGTCTCATTGTCATCAGCGAGTTCGGGGGGTGGTTATAGGCTACCTTGATTTTTCCTCCCTCATCCCCTTCATCGGTTTTCGGGAGGTCCTTCACGACGAAAGTTGTTTATCTCTGATGTGTAACTAAGGAGGCCTCAAAAGGGGGACGAAAGTTTTTGTCCGATTTCGTTGGTACAAGGGTCTATGGAATGAGCTTTTCAGGCTGATTCCAACGACTCCAAAACGATTTTTGCAGCCTGAGCCGTTCGTTACCTCTGATCGGCATAAGGTTTTATTACGCATCGGTCGTTAGGGTGCAGTTGTTTACGTAATGAGCATCACGTGGATGATGTGTTGTGTGGCATAGTTTGGTCGCTAGATACCTACTGTTTCTTAGTTTCTCTCGCTCATTAAATATATCGTAATAACAAAAAGGTTGCGCTCATCTATTCAATTCAATTGATGGCTTGTTTAAAGGTTTCTTCTACCAACAATATTCTGGACAGTTTCACTACTCACAATCATGTACGCGACGAGGAGAAGTCACTTAACAGACAGCCTCCCAGCCGAAAACACTAAAATCTGCGATTTTGCTGACTACGTTTTTGACACCTACATCGCTCCGGACTCCACATTTCCTCCACGTATTTGGGCGAAATTTTGCGCATCGACCGACCGTACCACTAAATAGCTGCGAGAGTTTCCACTCCAGGTTGAACAAGTTTTTCAACTCACCTCATCCTAATATTTTTAACTTGATCGATGTGCTCCTCGGAGAGCAGGCAGAAACGTATGCTAAGTGCAGGAGCAAGGGACGAAAATCTAAGAAAATCGAAGAAAAGGAAGAATTCATAAGAACAGCGATGGCGAGGCTGCAGAGCACAGAAATTTCTCGATTTCAATTCGTCAAATTATTGAGCTTTAAATTTTTGCCCAGTGAACATAAGAAAAAATGATGACGTCGGTCTCACATTGAAATATGACTTACAATTTGACAAAATTTGACTGAATGGCTCAAACTTAAGGGAGACTACTCAGCCAACCTCCTCGCGGTGTCTCCTGGGTAACGCTAATAGGCTGGACGCACCCCACCTTTGCATGACTCGAGCACTGGGACGCATCTAACCGTCATTAAGGGGATTAGGACGCACCTCGCCATAACCCCCACTAAAGGCCCTTGCAGAGGCCATACTGCACATGCGCCGAACGGTTCAAAATTTTCAGAATTAGATACTCTGCGAACTAACCTGTTGTTTGTTCATCCCATTCACACAACTATCCAACTACACGGAAATACGAAAAATTTGAATTACAAACCGTTTATTAATAGGCATGGTCGAAAAAAAATCATTGCCGGGTCGTCAGCAAGAGAACTTTGACGTGAACACGAACTTTGGATGGTTATAAAGTCGCTCAAGGGTTATAAATCCAACTTCTTATTGTTTTTCCGACTTTAGGAACTCTTGAAGAAGCCTACCATAGCCACAAATTACAGTGAAATGAATTCTGGACGGATTTGTGGGTCCTAAAAGAAGTGTCACCTACAGGTGACATTGGGCGCTGGAGGGTTAGAACGGAACTAGGTCGGAAAAATGACGAGTTGTCGAGTTACCAAGGGTGTTCCGAGTGAACCATGGGTTGCATTATTGATAGGTGATGGACGGGAATTTGATATTTCCTGCGAAACACGGGTGTCCCAGTTAGTTTAATAGTATAAATTAATATGAACTGAGGACCAGAGATTGTCCATTCCTTATTTGCCTTCATTGTATCTATTTAGATAGCGGTAGTTGCTGACATACAAATTAATAGTCCCTAACGTGCCGATAAGAAGTTGTTTGGAATAACTTCCGGCTTGAAAAATATATCGGCCATGTTACCTACGGACACCTGTTACGTTCTTCAGCTCTACTTCCATCAAATTCCCTCTCTGAGAGTACAGCTACTCTTTCACTTCTTCCATTTTTACCAACTGCCCTCAGAGAACCAATATCAAATGCCATCAGAGAAGGGGCACCTTACCCCTACAATCCACCACTGATACTAAGTATCAACAGGGAAAACAAGACTTGTGACTGTTGAGTAAACCAACACTGACGTGAGTCATACTCACCCTAATGGATGGAAGCCCTCCTTATCTATTTCCCCGCTTATCTGCCCTGTTTGGCGGACTGTTCATATAGACTTGAAGTCATTAAAAACTAGAGTTACGGACCAATAAAAGCGCCCGGAAAGGGAGGTTTATAACAGATTATCAATATCGGCAAGTGCCTACCAAACCAGAAACGGCTTGAGCATAATTTCCAAAATCTACATTAGATTCACCCGAAAGAATATTCATTCTCCCGGCGGTGAAACTGAGAAACCTGGACAATTTGAACGAGAGATCATTTAGACGGAGTTATTAGGGGTGATAAATCACTTTCAACAAGTGTAAGATAAACGAGAAGCCTTAAACAAGAAAATGGGGCCTAACTGTACCAATTATTACCGGCAGTTTTAGAATGTTCGTACAAATAATTGAGAGTTAATATACAATGGTAAGAGGCTCAAAAAGCTACTAGAAACAATAATTGTGAGTTAACCTACGGTCGTAAGAGACAATGATAGTAAACAACTCACCATATAATGAGTTTGGAATAGTTTGAGTCGGAGCGTGAAAATTCCAATCATCCTCTGAATAATTTTTCGCGATGGGTCGACATTTTTATTCGCCTCAAAATGTTTCCTTTCACGTTTCAACAGATTTTTTGTGCCCAATCGCAAACGCTGTTTAATCCTAACCCATGGGTACGTTAATGTTTCAAATCTAACTGCCTGTACAGGTTTAGCAGCCCCATAAATCGAGTCTACGTTCAAAATAATTGCGAAATCGTCATTGCACTCAACTCCATGGCTTTCTTTAAAAACTCAACCCTTAGAACTAGACTTTTTCACACGCCTTAACGAATTCAAGACCTTACGACTAAACCGGGGTATAGTTTTTAACCCATTTTGGGTGGTGATCTGTCTCTGCCAAACGTGTTTATGTTGAGGCCAAATCTTCCTTATGAAAACTGTGATTCAATACCAGCCAAATGTGGTCAATAAAGAAAACATTCATTTTCACTCCTAGTAAAGGCAGATAAATAGCACGAATTCTTCAAAACTTACAAAGTTCATTAGCTAACAAAATTAATTTAATTAAACGGTTAAAAAGATTCACAACAAAGTACCTCATCGGGTACCAAATAATACTTATTACTAACGTAGTAAAATCAAGAATGTCTTACAATCTCTGAAGTTGCCTCTCACTGATTCCCAGCAGTCTCGAAGAAATGACATATTTTTAACTCAAGTGTCAGCACAATGAAAACTGATTCGTTCTGAAAGAAAAACACACTGACAGTGAAGGAAATTGAATGTGCCACTGATAAGTAGTATTTATTTGAACTGTTCCTCTTTTTAACGTGGTTGATTTTTTTACAAATCACTCGCGATCAAGTAAGTCTACGTGGACTTGGGCGCGGTCGTTCCGGACGGTTCGGTTTGTTCGGGCTGGCGGTGAAGACTGAGCCCACGGTAAATTTTAATTTTCAACGAAAAAAAAAGCGAGCCTTTTGAGTCACCTGAATGAAGAGGAGCTCTGATATCGACGGTAACGACGTCGTTCTACCTCTCTCTCACACTCTCTCACTCTCTCACCCCCCCCCCCCCCTAATTCCCACTAACCACCACCATCTCTCTCTCACTTCCATGCGACAGTACCTTTTATCGCA
This sequence comes from Pilophorus perplexus, assembly GCA_955831195.1. Lineage (NCBI taxonomy): Eukaryota > Metazoa > Arthropoda > Insecta > Hemiptera > Miridae > Pilophorus > Pilophorus perplexus. Next base: position 24,771,640 of record OY037010.1, read on the forward strand.
GCGACCCAGCCGTCGCGAAATCCTAGATAAGACGTTTGTGGAAGTGACGCTATGTGTACTATGTAACCTGCCCTCATCTAACTGAAATGTGGATGGGTAGGTACTCATGCTGTAATTAGATTGCACAATTGCACGAAAAATTAAGGTCAATCAACGCAAACTTCTTAGAATATCTAAGGAAAAACGAAAACAGTGTTTCAACATTTCAAGAGGATAGGTATGAAGATAAGGCAAATTACAATATAGTATTATAAATAAAAACTGTATTAGAATAAATTAATTTTAAGATTCGATTGGCATAATGGCCAACAGGTACAGAAACACGGAGAAAGTTCTACGTTGATGGATGCTGAATAAGTAGAGAGTTGCTTACGGTTAGCAAAAGTTAGGAAGCTTGCGCCAAAATTTTCCTTTTCCATGCTTCGTATTCGTCTTCTTCGGTTTCATCAGCACAGTCTTTTTCTTTCTGATTCTTTAGATCTTCGGCAATTTTAGCACTCTTCTTTTCTACGAACAAAAGGCAAGAATCACGCACAGGCTTCGCAGCTGTAAAGTGAATGATTAAAGTTAAGAGGGTTAAGCGATTCAGACTTTGCAGAGGAAACTAGAGGGCTTTGAAGGAGCCCCAGAAGGCCTTCACGATTGCTGGTAGAGCAAAGTTGTTAGCAGAGGGCTCGCAATGTTCCTTCTTTCTCTCCTAGCCATCCCTCAGCATCACTCATTGGAGGCGGTTACATGGGAGATTACCTACTAGGGACGGCACAATACTCAAAACTATAGATACTTCACGGAATATGAAATATTGCGGTATATGATAGTCATTATCGTTACCTCAATAACATTATCTGCACCTATATATAAAAGAAAGTTGTGTTAGTTACGGCAGAACCAATTTGGTTACGGGCATATTTACGGACCACGTTTAATGCGGGATGAAAAGTATCCTATGTCTGTCTCCTGGTTCCAAGCTACCTCCCCACCCATTTTTTAGTCAAATCGGTTCGGCAGTTCTAGAGTTATAAATCCAAAATCTGCTCATTTATTGCCTCAATAACGGCTGAACCTATTTGGCTGAAAATTGGTGGGGAGGTAGCTCAGAACCAGGAGACGGACATAAGATACATATACATATTATTATTTCTTCATTCAGCCTCCCAATCCCAACCTCCTCCTACTAGGTGGGGTAAGATTGGGCTCAAATTGGCGCAACTATTGTTTTGAGTTTAAACGACTTTCATCTCCGATCCGTCTTGCATTCGCCATGACCATTAACAAATCATAAGGCCAATCCTTGAAGTTTGTGGTCTGAATCTAGAAAATCCATGTTTTTCCCATGGTCAATTATATGACATATAATAACGCAGATGGTTGTGGCATGTTCACTGGTCGGAAGACCATCTGCGTTATTTGTTCTTGCGCCTGATAATAAAATGAAAAATGTCATCTAACACAAGGTGTTGTCCTGAAGAGAGGAACCCGTGCACCAAAATGCATAAAGAATCATTAAAACACTTGTATTTATATTTCGTCACTCAAGTTCTGACACCACGTAAGTAATTGACAATTTGGCGAAAATGAGTTTTTCATACGAGAGGGGTTTTCGAAGGATTTCGGCTGTGGGGTCGAGTTAGGTCTCGTTTTCGAAGTATTTTATCATTTAATAATGATTGACAGGACGTTTCCATTTGTTTTCGTCACGTCACGAGCATCACGTCATGGGGGATTTTGAGCGCAACATGATCGCGTAAAGTGTAATCACATGATTGGTCTCTAAGGAAGTTCAGCGGTTGGTTACAAGTAGAGGGTTGGTGTAAAATTAATCATTATTAAATGATCTGACTGTAGATCCATTATGGCTCTACAGACCTACGATAGGTCTACCGTCCGGTTTTTTTTTTTTTTTTTTTTTTACGTAGAAACAATTTTTGGGGGTCACAGGGGGATCCGATTTCGCTTTGGGGATCTATGGGGCTTTCGTGGGGCCAAAAATGGGGTTTTTGAAGGATCCCAGGAGGTCAAAAATTTGGATTTAATAAGACCTTATTTAAAGACACCTGTGTCGTTTTCCGACTAATTTTGGACGCAAAATCCACTTTTTGAGGTCGCACCATCAAATAAGCGTAATAAGTATACATTATATACTTATAGTATATAATGTTATGTTATGTATTATTTAATATTAAGCAGAAGGGGGTAATCTGCTCTATCAACTATCAACTTCGAATATTCGCAAGAGTGTAAGTTATCGTGGAAATAAGATTATATCGTAGAGAATCGTCTTTTGTATGAAGATGGATTCCCACTGTCTCGCCGCGTACAAAATACAGAATATCCAGTATACAGACAAAGAAGTATTGATACCACCAACAGGTACCAGGTACCAGTAACATTGTGTGTGGATAACAAAAATGTTAATGATTATTTGTCAACTGCAAAGGGTACTATGTACATAGTACCTACTATCATGCAATAAACGAGTTATTTAACCTAAATCTATTGTGGGCCTCTTTCAACAATTTATTGTTATTACGGGGATAATTTGGACGTTTAACCTGAGCATATAGGGTTACATAAGCTTTACATAATTTAGTTCGAATCGACCCTCACAGGCGACAATGTGTCATGATGAAAATATAAATATTTCCTAAATATATCGGGATGTAGGTTTGACGGAGGAAATCACATCACAGACCACAATGATCACATTGCCACATCCTGGGAGATGAGAGCAAAGTTTCCCTTAATAATGACGGGGGCAAACAAAGTTGCAATCGTGAGTCATTTCGTTATATTAATTTATCAAATTAAACATAACGTGCCTACGCCGAAGGTACCTACATATGACAGGAATGAATATGAATAATTAATGAATATTTATTATTAGTTGGTTTGATAAATTATTTATCAAACTAACTGAGCGATTTCAAGGAGGTTTAAAGCAGACGCATAAAGAGCATTAAAATAATAAATTAATTGGGTTTTGTTTAAGTTTAAGTGAATATCCACGGCAAAATCCCCTACGATTGAGGCTGTTTGCCCCCATTTGCTTTCAGTTGGTCAATCATAGTGTAAGCAGAGGCCTACGAAATCTAGCGGGAGACGGGGCAAGCTGCAGCTTCCAGAACCGCCGTCGGGCAGCCACGGCAGCACCTTCCCGCCGGACTCCACCTCCTGGACTCCCTCCCACCCCAGGTCGGGGAATCCACACCCCATCCCCTCCACTGCTGGGAGTGGGGGAAGCCCAGGGCCAGAAGCGAATCGCTTCAAGCGATGATCCTCCCAGTCTAGCCAGTCGAACGGATACTCCCAACCGGACCGAACCCCTGCCAGTTTGCCCTCCTAACAGCATACGATTGTCAGCTTGGACTCAGAAGTTTTAGTGAAAGTGTCGCGACATTGTCGAAACGTGTCGCAACCCCGACGGAACACATACGTTGTTTCAAGTTGTAAGACTCTGCCGGTAGGAACCTTAGGGCTTCCACGGTTTCCCCACCCAAAGTTTCCCTGCTTCCTTCTCCGTATTTCGGCGACTTCAGAGACGCTCAGACTCCTGCGAAGACGACCCCGAACTCAAGGCCAGCAACAAGACTTCCTGGGTAAATCCCCCAATTTAGTGCATTTCTTTAAATTCGGCTTCCTGCCAGTTAGAGCACCGAGTTTCTTTTTCTTCTTTTCTTGAGTTGTTTAGTTTTATTTGTTCTTTTTTTCTTGGTTTTATTTATCTCTCGTTTGAGAGTTCTGTTGTGTAAAGTTAGGAGTAGGGATTTGTTTTGAGCCTTCAGCTCTTAAGTTAACGGCAAACCGTTTGTTCGTTGCGCCGCTTCTCGGCGTGTTAGGTTTCTCTTAGGAGTTCCCCCTCAGGGATTTTATTTCAAATCGGGTCGCGACTCGGTCGACCTCATTGACCTTGTCGTCCTCAGCTACACCGTCGATTCGATCGACTCGGTCGACCTCATCGTCCCCGACGACCCCACCAACCCTTTTGTGAATTTTCCCTCATTCGAACAAATTCCATATAAATTGTATACATTTATCTTGTATTGAGTTTTTCGTTGATATTACACTTCGTATGCAATTTACCTGTATTATTTACCCACCTGTTCCTGGATCCAGTCAGAGAAGTGTGAACAAAGGTAAAATTGAGAGTAATTAATTGAATACTGATTTTTGACAATTTTCCTGGAGTTCAGAACCGAAATTTGGTTCATCATTTTACTTAATATTGACAATTTTGGAGGCCTCACTGCCCGCTACCAACTCAAGGGGCTTACAATAGGATGTAAAAGGGTTATTTTGCCTCATTCCTATACGTTGAGGTCGGTTTTTTTGGGGGGGGGGGGGGGGGGGCTGAAAAAAAGGCCAAAACATTTCGCGGTTTTTTGACTGCCAAAAAGTTAGCTCAAAGTTTTCAGGGTTGCAAACTTAGGTACGAACTCCTCTAAGAGACCCAAACAACATAATATGTTGTTTGGGTCTCTTTATATTATAAAAAACCGCAGTTACATGCAACTTTGCGAGGTTCAACATTAGATTGACTGGCCTACCGATTGCTGGACTTACGGAATATAATATATATATTATAACCCCATGGTATATTATAACCCCATGGGTTATATTATAACCCCATCATAAGTTGACATTTATGTGATTATAATCATCATCTGCAAATATTTTGTGAAACAACGAACCCTGATGGCGGGATTTTATATTCTGAAACCTCCACAATAAGGGGAATTCTTCCGGCCGACCTCAAATCCTCATTTCGCGTATTTCTCGTAAGATGAATTTAGGAAGGTTATGGGCTAGCAGGTTTTAGAAGATAAAAATGAAAAGGGATAAGGGTTTCAATCAATCTTTTATGTCCATCGTTAAATGGTGAATAAAGTAAATTGTACGGGCATAATTTCTATTCAGACGGGCAGAAATTCTAAAAGTTTTCAAAAGAAGTCTCCCTTCTCCAGCAAAAAATTACCGCAATATGCATTAGAAAAAATTATTGATACTTCCCATATTTCGGAGAAAAGTACCACTCGCAGGGAAATTAGCGATACGAATACGAATACCATAAATGGTATTCAATAACCATAAAATTATTGACAGTTTGATGGCGCTAAGCCGTCCCCAGGATACCTGAATGGTCAATAGCCATGGCTGCAGAGAGATTTTGAGGTAGGTTTTGAGAACTACTGTAAGGAAAGCTTACCCCTCGCACTGTTACCAGCCACCCAAAACATAAGGCACTGAAGTCAGGAACCCAAGTTGAACGATAAACGAAGTCTCACCTATTTCAGTCGCTATGGCGGAAGGGTCTGCAGAAATAGTCCGTCTCTTACGACTCGTTGAAGCCTTTGCGGCCATTTCAATCATTTCTGCCGCTACCTTTTGCACCTCAGCCCACTTGACTCGGCAGTTTTCTTTAAGATGAGTTTTGTCAATATTAACTCTTTGGCGCCTGGAAGTGAATCGGTGACGGTAACAAATGATTCCCCTTGTACTCGTACGAGCCAAACGTCAATCTGCAGGATGAAGCTGGCTACAAAATAATCACAGCCAATCCAATGGTGGCCTTACTTACTTGCAAGCGGCTAAAATTGCTGCACAGGCATACATCGGTTGACTGGCGTCAATAGAACCGTCCGGCATCAATTTTTGGTACCTAAAATAGTGAACTGTCATAATTTTATGTGATCAAACACATCTGCCAAGCCACAGTCTTCAAAATGTAACTCAATCAGTCGCTCTTATGATGATTGATATCTACTAAGTAGGTATATACCTGCTAAGTATATCATTGGACGGTTGAGTGAGTTCTGCTACTCCGAGAGAGGAACACAGAGAAGATACAGTCGGGGCGGAACCTGCATCCAACAGGGATCTCAGTGTGTGAACGAGTTTCAAATAAGCTGGTTTTGTCAGGCAGGAGAGCCTAGAAGCTTGTGCCTGTCATTTTAAATACAACTGTTAAACGAGACGTGAAACCCAAAAAGCGCACGTAGAGCCAAGAATCTGATAACCAACCTTATCAAGAGGTGCTGAAAGTTCATCTCCTGCAATATGAAGGAGGGCACACGATTTAGCTGTGTCACTGAAGTTGGAGAGACCCAACGTTGACTTCGCCGAACACCTACGATAATACTCCTCAGCCTTTCTGTCAAAACACATTTCAGTTACTAGTAGGTACTTACATTTGACACAAGTTGGAATTAGGCTGTTGGACTTAACATATTAATCGTTAACATATCCTATCTCAACGTATTAAAGTAGGAGATAGGATATGTTAACGCTTAAGCGTCGATGTTCTTAATAATATTCTACTCATGCCTCCAACTTACTTTACAACGGAGGGGGATGTAATGTCAAGTTTTTCGGCGAGCTTTTTCAATACTTCCAAGCTCATTCTGAGGCCTTCCACAGGCGTAAAAATAAGACAACGAAAAACGAATGAAAATATTCCAAGCTGTGAGTAAAGCTTAACTTGCAATACTTGTGAACAAAACAATATTACTACATTATGTTAGAGAAATTTATCATTTTTGATAATAAAAAGCGCGGGAGAAAGTGTATAACTTTTTGTTGTCTTGGCGGCCGCCATGTTGAACACCTTTCCAACCGATCGTCAAGAGTCGTTGTAGGTAGGTACCTACTGCATTATACTACTTAATATTATTATTCATAAGATATTCTACCTAATGATTAATATTTCTACAATACCTTCGCCGATTCCGTATCGTACAGCTCCGCCCTATTTCGGATCTTCTTGACGTATCGATACGCCGATTCGGCGTCCTCTGTTTTCTACCTTTCTGTCACCCGTTTTTTAAATGTCTAGTGTGGTGTTTTCTTGTGAATCGTGTCCAAAATCCTTACCTCCAAAAAGGTTGATCTCCAAAACCATTTCCGGAGAAATCACCGCGCCCCAGTCTTGACGTGCTTTCATTGCAAATACTCCACTAAGTTTAAATTCAGATTGGCGGAACACATAAGCAAGTGTGCCCTCTTTCCTGGTCGTTCTGTTGTAGGTAAGGCGAAATGAAGCTTTCCTCGAATGCTCCATATGCGAATTATTTCAGTGTAAGGATCGCCAATTGATGATCTACAACTACACTCAAATCCACCAGATTCATGAATCCACCAGATTCATGAGCAACACCTCGACTTCGGTGATAGTGCCGCATTTCACGAGTGGAAAAAAACAAACGGAATCCACATAACAGTGTTTCAGGTTCTTCAGATTCCGCGCATACAAATGTATACTTACCGGTGTTTCAGAGATGGCTTTTTCAAGTCTGAAGGCACAGGAAATTTTTGCTTTAGCGGCGACTGAAAATGAGAGGATCGTGCAAAATTAACGGCGTTTGCCCTTGCTCATTGAAGGTGGTACCTAATATCAAAGGGAAGTGGATCCGTGAAAGCGACGTACATTCCACAACATGTAGGCCATACTGTTGATATTGGACGAGGGAATTTATCAAAAGAGGAAAAGCAAAATATTGATGAAAAATTGTCTCAGTACATCCCGATCAATGTTATTTTGGACTCAATTCGCGAATCAACGATTGACGGCGAATATACCTACTCGACTTCTTCTCACCAATATCAAGGAATCGTTCCAGGTATTTCAGCTACATAAGCAAAACTTTTACCTCGAAGTCCTACTTTGTCCACGATGACTCAGCACTTTTTTCTTCGTTTGGGAACGAACGTGCCTATTATAATGCCTATTATATAATAGGCATGGCATATTATGCCCTGCAGTGGCTATCAACCTGCGAGCGGAGAGTGAAAATCCGACCTGGCGGGAGTACTACGGATACCTAGTCCTCCAAATTGGGCATGAAGAGAAATACATTTTTAGCGCAACCTTTTTCCAAAAAATGGAAAGGTGCGCTCACCTCCTCGACATGTATGTTTTTTTTTTGTTTTTTTTGTTTTTGTTTTTTTGTTTGTTTGTGTACAGAGCATCACGCCCGAGCGGCTCAACAGATTTTCATGAGGGTGGTCTCATTGTCATCAGCGAGTTCGGGGGGTGGTTATAGGCTACCTTGATCTTTCCTCCCTCATCCCCTTCATCGGTTTTCGGGAGGTCCTTCACGACGAAAGTTGTTTATCTCTGATGTGTAACTAAGGAGGCCTCAAAAGGGGGACGAAAGTTTTTGTCCGATTTCGTTGGTACAAGGGTCTATGGAATGAGCTTTTTGGGCTGATTCCAACGACTCCAAAACGATTTTTGCAGCCTGAGCCGTTCGTTACCTCTGATCGGCATAAGGTTTTCTTACGCATCGGTCGTTAGGGTGCAGTTGTTTACGTAATGAGCATCACGTGGATGATGTGTTGTGTGGCATAGTTTGGTCGCTAGATACCTACTGTTTCTTAGTTTCTCTTGCTCATTAACAAATGTAAAGGTAATAACAAAAAGGTTGCGCTCATCTATTCAATTCAATTGATGGCTTGTTTTCTCATGAAATTACCTACCTACTTATCTCAGTGTAATTTCTATAGTGGGTAAAGGAATATGGTACAGAAAGTGAAGAAAAAAAGTAAATATTCATATTCCCTTTATGCCTCATTTGGCCTGGTTCGCAGAGTAACGGCCTTGTTGGTGGATTCAGGATGCCTGTACGATTTCCCTCACCCATGAAAACTCATCCAATAGATGGATGGAAAACAGCTTTACATCCATTACTGTAGGAGTAAACTGTGCACCTACCTAAATTCATGGTTTTATGTTTCAGGCGACTAATGGACGTTTTCATTCAGACGACAGGGCCAGCCTAGAAACATAGATAAGATCGGTGGAAGGCTACTCGTAGTCAGGTAGTCAGGTTTTACAAACCACTGTTGGTCCATCAACCCGAACACCGAGAACTACGCAAAGAAGACTTTGTTTTGGTCCGGTTTCACTGTGGGGATCTATGGGGCTACAAATAAAGCTTTTGAAGGAAGTCAGAAGGTCGAATGAAGTGTCGATTTCGAAGTAATTTTGGACAATCTTGGGCTAAACCCACTAAATTTCATTGAAATCCGATCGAGTTGGGGCTGTAACAAGGAACCAGACGTTTGCGACTGCGCACAGCGTTCCGCTGATTCAATCATCATGAAATAATTATTAATATGGGAATTCAAGAGGCCGTACCGGCATGATCCCTGAAAATTTGAACAAAATCATATCAAGACGTGGAAGTTATGCCTGTAAAAAGGAAATGCGGACAGACATGGAAGCAACTTTGATCAGGAGATTCTGAAACGCAAAATGCGAGCGGAAATTTCAATTTTGGGGGACAAAAATTAATTATAAAATATTATCAAAGAATCTTAGTGCAAAATATGCGTTTTTTCTTCTTCTCAAAACAAGCGGGAATATACGATCATCTGCACTAACTAGTTCATTACAGCGGCGGGAGAGCGCTGACACCCGACAAGGGTTACCTACCCTACCTCCTCAATTCAGACATTATCTACTACAGTCTACAAAGTATTTTCGTCCGTTCACAGAGAACATGAAGCCAACGTCAAATAACAAATCCCAGAATTATTAAGACTAAACATTTATTTGTTGAAAAATAAAATACAGAAATACTAGGGAATAGTAGGTAATACAATACAATACATTGATAATCATTCATCCCATGGAAAATAAAAAGTCAGAAATAGTAGTTTCAAAAATGAGTAGGTACACAATGTATGAATATAATAAAAATGCAATGACAACCACAACACCAAAATATTGCTAAATTCATAATGAAGAGCTCACAAGATAATATTGCCAACGATGATTAGATTGTAATATGATATATAAAACTGGTCACAACTACAATAATTTTATAATTATTATAAAACGGGAGAAGGCCGTCTTTGGTGTTTCCGTTATTGGTAAGGGATTCGATTCTACTTGAAAGATCATATTAACCCACACAGGCGTGGAATAATAGGAAACTGAACTTCTGCATTATCTTTATTTATTGTACTGGTAGATCTACAATATCGTTGATTTGGTGGGAAATTTAAAAATGTGCCCCTAAGATTAGATAATATCAACCAACTTTTGGCATATGGAAATATGAATTAAAAAACAATCAACTCCAAAATGCAAAGCGAGTAACCATGTACATAAGTCAGAGGGCATTTGGCAACTTCTTAATTTTTGTGGGAAGTCTATGATAGTCTTTTTGTTGAGACATTTTTCGGTTCTTTACGAAATTCTAAAAATCACAGTTAGTTAAATAAAGGGTTTTAACATCTGAACGCTTCAACGTTGAAACTCATACGCCCTCTCAGGTTTGTAATTTTAGAGTCCTGCGATGATGATGTCAGAATTTGGCTTGCGAATGACGATTTCTTCGTCGTGGAAGGGGTTTCCACGGCGCTTGTTCAATCCCAAGACCTAAAACAAAAAGATGAGCAGTAAGTTCCCTGAACTTCGTGGAGAAGGTTAGTGTTGGAAGTGTACCGAGAGGAAAATTACCCCATCGAGGACGTGGACGATGCCATCGCGGGCGGTAAGATCGCAAGTTTCGACATCGACGCCGCCGAAGGTCGGGGAGGACGAGGAACGACGGCCAAGAGGCAGGGCAGCTCCAGCCAGAGTCCTCACGGTGGAGACGAAAGGCCAGCTCGACGGGCCAACGTTTGAGCAACACAACGCATCTGTGAAAAAAAGTTCAATATTATTGCCATTCTCTCGAAGAAGTTGAATTCAACATTCCTCCATTTCTTCTCTTACCAGTGAGAACGTGGGCTCGGAGGAACGAATCCGCCTCTTTCTTATCTGTAGCGATTTTCTCGAGTGTGGCGGCCCGAAGGTTCTTGAAGGCGTCGTTGGTGGGCGCCAAAATCGTAACAGGACCTCCAAGTGATCCTTCCTTCAATTCCTTCTCCAGATCCGTGTCCTAAAAAAAGACACATCCAAATTACCTATGGTTTCATATGTAATTAAACATGAGCCTACGGTAAAAAAAAGTTTCACACGAACCTTCAGAGCGTCCTTGAGGAGGGTAAGACGTGCGTCGTTTTGTATGATTTCCAAAACCGTGGAGGTGGCAGGTTTGAGAGGTTGAGCAACTTCGTGGGCGATGCCTAAAAGTCGTATAATGGGAGTAGTGGACATATCGTGTGAAAGTATAAAATAGGCGGGTAGGTACATTCTACATCCTATTGCTATCAGTACTGAACAATCATTATTAATTAAGGCATTACCGTTGCAGATGCGTCCATCAACCCTGGTCAGGGGCACACACTGGACCGACAGCAAATTATCCTTTCCCATCAGAGCAGACAGCACCTGAAAAAAGAAAGACAAGAGGTGAAAAAAGAAAATCTTCTATTGTGAGAAGAACTATAATAGTTATTCGACAATCTTAGATGTTGCAGAAGATATCGAAGCATCGCAGAAGTAAAAGCGCTATCTAAACGCTGAGAGCATTTAACGTCTTAATTAATGGCAGCAATTGCCATTTAATGTGTATCATTAGCAATAGTCAGGGGTTCCCAAAAGGTGGTCCGCGGGCCCCCAGGGGTCCGCAAACGTTGGTGTGGGGGTCCGCGAGCTGCATTCAAAAATTAATATTTTAAGCTATTCTACCAGGAACTCAAATAATAGAAATGACTGTTTGTAGCCGGAGTGTCCTGTAAAGCGTGAGAGGCCGTACTTGCGACGCGACGCTAGTGACACCTAGCCTAATTACATGGAAGAAATAGATTCCTTATTCCATGGCCTAATTATTAGTGACTAGTTCGCCCAGTTTCTACCAGAATGTAGGGATGTCCGATTCTCAAAAATAATCGCGATTATTTTTTCAAAAAGAATCGATACATCTGAGGATCGATTCTTTATCCAAATTATTTATTAAATTTCAAATTTATCAGAAGAAGAAGCATTACCTACCTATTACGTTGCGAAACCTGAATTCCAATTACCTACTAATAAATCCAACTGCAAACCAGCACTATTACGTAGGAAAGCTTCAGCTGTGTCAGTGGTTGTTGTGCAACTGTTTCCAAATGTAAAATAAATGTAAAAATAAATAATTATTTGCAACAATCAATTGATTTTTCCCTTGTGATATATACTTACACCTAGGTATAAGCAAACGGGGAAAAACCTTTTTTACAACAAAATTATATATGTATAATTAACATATATAGGGGGTCCTCAATACATTTGTGGTTTGTTAAGGGGTCCGTGACAAAATTTGATTGGGAACCCCAGTTCTAAGTGTCTAATCACAGTGATTATTCACGGATCAATCCCGACGACTAAGGGAGCGACGCTAAGGGAAGCTGAGTCAGCGGGAGAGATCCCGACGCATGGGTTCATTGCCCAGGCCTCTTTTGGCAACAATTCGCCTAAGGCAGCCAGGATAGCGGTCCCATGACCTTTGACAACAATTCGTTTAAGGGGGAACCGGAGTGGATTTGCCGAACAAGTGTGCGAGAGAGAGGGTAGATGCTCAAAAGTAGATCCAAATTAACTCGGCATCTAATTGATCAATTTCAATTCTGAAAAATGTTTTGAGCTCAGGACTCCAATCCTGAAGAGGCCAACGTTGAATTTATTTTTTAATTATTGATTTAGTCATTAATTACAAATTAATCAATTTTTATTACTGAATTTTCGGTGATTAATTGATCGAAATATTCAAAAGTTGGCTTATACCGCCCTTGCAGTGAACCTAAGGAATTAGCAGGCATTTTCAAATTCAATTTAAACCTTCAGATAGCGGCGGAATCCGGTTTCCCGCCAAAATCAGTCACTCCGAATAAGAGTTCGGCTGGAATAGGGCGAGGAGGGCTGGGGCGCGCAAGTTCGGAGAAACCTCGGTGGACTTCACCCCTTCATAGATGCAGACTTTTTTTCCTTTCTTTTTTTCTCGGACCGTTTATCCAGCTTGTTTCAATGTTGCTAAATGCTCTACACTGACGATATTGAATTATTTTGACCGCACCAGAGATAACAGAAAACCTGTTTCCAACAAAGTAATAAAAAGTAAAATTCATAAAATTCAACAAAACAGATCCAGTTTGAAAAATGCACACATTATAAATAATAATAATAATAATAATAATAATAATAATTATAATAATAATAATAATAATAATAATAAAATAAATAAATAAATATAAATAACATATGAAAAAAAAGCAAAAAAGATAGAAAGAGACTCGGGACTAATCTGGAATTTTGAAGATTGCAACTATAGAAAATGAATAAAGTAACAGTTACTTAGTTACTTATAAAGTAAACTTATACCTAAGTAACTTATCAATTTCGGGGAGGGTATCAAATTTTTTTGAAGTCCAAATCAATGATGAAAATAATTATTATAAAGTCTCTCAGAAATTTTCAGCGTGGATCTCTATCAAAATTGACTAATGCAATTTATAGGAAATTTAATGCTCGTTCACTTTTGGTTTATTATTCTTGGAATATTACACCTATGTTTTTGCGACGGATGTAGACGACTCCGATCGGCCTCAAAATTTGACATTGTCCGTTTCAAGAGGTCTAGATTCCAAAACCGAAATTTCCGTCCGCCGTCTTGGGCCGTTTTGGGCAGTAGAAATTTTTTTTTAATCTGAAATTTTGACAAAATAGGTACTTGGTTTACCATCCATTTGTGCTTTGTAGGCTTTTGGCTATGGGATCGAGTTAGGTGTCGTTTCTAAGTATTTTTGGACGTAGAATCCATTTTTTTGGGTCCGGGAACGATCCGATTTCACTGTGGCGATCTATAGGGCTTTCATGGGGCTACAAATGGGATTTTTGAATAATCCCAGGTCAAATGTTTTATAGTAAATATTTTCCAAGTAAAGAACAAAAATTTGTGAAATGAATTCGTTTTGATACAGAATTAAATTTCTTCACAAGTAACCTAAATCAAAGAATAATAAACCCTAATGTAAAATTTGCAGCGTTTATGATAGTGAATTACGCAGAACGCATAGTTTCGGACTTACCTACACGAAAAAAGTGAAAACGCTGCAAATTTGCGTTTACTATTCTTTGAAATACTTGTGCAAAAATTATTTCTGTGCCAATGGAACAAATTTTGGAAAAAACATTTTTTGGATTAAAGAAAAAAATTTCTTTTTCAAAAATTCTCTATTTTTTGCTTGAAAAATATTCAATCACCTGGGATCCTTCAAAAACCCCATTTTTAGACCCATGAAAGCCCTATAGATCGCCACAGTGAAATCGGATCGTTCCGGGACCCCGGAAATGGATTCTACGTCCAAAAATACTTCGAAAACGACACCTAACTCGATCCCATAGCTAAAAGCCTTCAAAAACCCGCTGCCATAGCCCCATAGCGCCGCACGGGTTTGAGCGATCGGGCTGAAAACCTTGCGGGCACAACAGTTGTCTAGTTACTAGATGGTAAACCGAGTATTTTGTCAAAATATCAGATTTTTAAAAATTTCCTACTGCCCAAAACGGCCTGGACGGTGGACGGCGTACGGCCGACGGACATTTAGAATTTAGAAATTAGATTATAGATTAGGATACACAAAACTTGTGGAGAAGGCCGAAGGTAACATGAATCCATGCATCGCGGCAATAACAGCTCCACCAGGTTTTGCGACAAGACTCAAAAGAAGACATCTCAGACATAATCGTATCACTACTCTCACCCATAACAACCACGACATCCCATCCCAATCAAACTAACAGAACAACCCATCCAAAAAGCTCATCGAAGCTAGCGGAGAAAATAAAAAACTTTTGACTTTGATAGATTAGGCACAATTATTGTAATACAATAATAATTATTATTATTAGTAAGTATTATTTCAATTATTATACACTAAGTGTATAATAAGTCATATTATACAATAGTATATTGTAATAAAAAGCTAAATAATAATATGATATTATTTTGGGTAAAATTCTAAGTTTTGTATTTTTTCCTCTCAAAATAATATTCAACTACATACAAAGAAGATATCATCCACCTAATATAATATATCTGTAGCCGCCCGTGAAAATAGAAAACCAAAAATTTAGGGTAGCCTAAAAATTTCGATCGCCATCTGCTTCAAATCCTCTGATAGGCTCAAGCTGAAACACCAGGTGTGAGAGAGGAATCAAAGAAAGTATGTAAAAATAAAAAAACTTGCCGCAGGTACAAAGGGCATCCTGGTGTTTGTTGGTTTGAGTAAGTGGGGTGATTGAGGAGGGGGGGAGGGGTGAGATGAGTCACCAAGCTCTCCCTTCACGGCCCGTTTCAACTCACTCCGCTAATCTAGCATAATTCTGGAAACCGGATTCCGATCGCGTTTTTTGATGAAATGATTAGTTTCGGCGAATAATGTTCATTTCTTGATGTTCTTCAGGGTGGTATAAGCTGAATTTCTTCCTCCACCTCATAATGAGCTAAATTCAAAAATTGGCTAAAATTCAAAATTAAATATTTATTTAAATAGAAGCAATTTCGAAAATGTTGCACGTTGGCCTCTTTTTGATAAGTATAGTAAAGAGATTCCCGTTGGCCGTTTCAAAAAATATTGTTTGGTTGCTCTGCTAATTTGGAACTACTTTTGAGCGAAAATTGGGTTTAATTCGGGGCGACTGGGGCGCCATCTCTTATCTGCGAATCTCACCAAACCCCACTCCGGTTCCCCCTTAAGGTAGCTGCAGCAGCGGTTCCCGGTATAACTGAAACAATACCAGCCACAACATACTGCGTAAGATATTGTCTTCCCCTCTCCATCTCCGCATCTCTACAGTATCCTGACATATATCAGGTAAGCCTGGAGTATGTTAGTCTTCTATTTCTGTGGCTGCAGCTTCCCCCAAGTCTGTAGATCACGAAAAATCGTGTTAAGCCCTAGACGGAAATTTTCCCATAATCCCTTCTTCTTCCTCCAAAGACACCGGCCTCGAAGTCATGGATTCACGCCACAGGCCTTCCGCCAAACACACAACCCAAAAAATAGAGAATCTAAATTCAAATTTAGAAACACAAACACTGGTAGGTAGGTACACACACACCCATCACCTGCAGCAAGGGGTGTCCCACTAGTGTCATGTTTATTCATGTAAATTAGACATCTCTATCAAACATTTTCACAGAGGTTCAGCATCCAAAATTTTGCATAAGCAAACAGAATGGTTTCGGATTTGTTTGCTTAAGCACCATGTTTTTGAAACAAACTTTATTGGATTTTCGGTAATGTTTTTGCAATAGGTCGAAACTTTTGAGTCGCCGACTTGGTCTTTTTGTATTTTTGGAAGAGTGGATTCGAAAAAGGCAATCCCGCACGTACGTGTTGTTTCAAGTACCTACATCTTACGTATAACCATAAGGTCTGACCTTCTTACAACCCATTTCCTGTGTTTCCTGTGTTACACCGAAGTTGGCTGAGAAAGGTTGCCAGGCTGAAAATGTGAGTAAATTTTGAATATGATGTTTTGACATGAAACTGAATGGTCATCAGTCAACTGCTAGTAGTGAGACAACAACAACAATTATTGTTTCGAATCTGGCTTCACCTTTTTGTATTGAATAGGGGGGAGCCATCCATAGCAAACTTGAATCTTTAGTGGAAATGAAAACTTGGGATCTTGTTGAAAAATCTGAAGTCCCGTCTGGCACTAAAATCATTGAATCGGGGTGGGTCCATAAAAGGAAAACTGAACCTGTCGGTTCCGTTCGATATAAAAGTTGTCTCTTTATCAAGGGTCCTGCAGATGCAAACGAGTACATGAACTCAGAAACCTGTTGCGCGTCGGGGATGTGAGAGGAGGATCGCGGGTGTGAAAGTAAATATAGGCGTCACTTTAGATAAACAAATGTCGTTGATGTAAATTCTTTATCACCATTATTTTGCTAATGGCCTAGATGAGTTAGCTTTTGATTCCATTCACCCTTCGTTGTGGCGATGCCGATGTGTTCACCGATTCGATAGAGTGAGGCAATTAAGAAACTCTTCAGTGACTTACATTAGCTTTGGCAGTGACGCGGATCTTTTCCTCTCCATCCTTCGTTGGAACCATGACGCCATTGTCCAGATCATCAGATTCAAATTTGCCGGTTGCAACGTGGAACAAAAGGATTTTCTTCAATTCGTCTGAAAATAGTCATAATAATAATTTTTCAATTAGTATAAAAAGAGTCACATGAAAGGATGGGCAAAATCAGGCGACATTTACCGGCATCTAGCTTCTCCAGTTCGTCCATCTGGTTATCAACTGGCACAAAGAGGGTGATATCTGATGACTTGTCGACTTCCTTTTTCAGATTAGCCTTTTCCAGAAGGGACAGGAACCTCGTGCGGTTTGTCTGCTGGAGCAGCTCAGTAGCAGACCTTGCTGTAAACGAAATACAAATGACCAAATGAAAATCTTTGTTCCAGCCGAAAATCTGGATCCTGACTACATTCAGAGTGTTCATCACTTCCTACCTGAAGAAGGGACAATGAAAGAGTCGACAACGTGGAGGACGCCATTGGTGGCCATCTTGTCGCCTTCAGTTACTCTAGAGGTCTTGTCAAGAACCACATTGCCTTCGTCGTTTTTCTCCATGTGAACCCAGTTTGTTGCCAAGTCGATCGATGAGATTCGGCCACCGTTCACAGCGGCAGAGCAGACAGTGTGAGGGAGGATGTGGTGTCGCAGGATGGCTGAAAAGTTTAATGAAAAGTTGATCATTGGCGTTATGTTAGTTTCAATACAAAAACCGTAAATTAATTTTCGAATAACTGCCAATATCCTTACTTTGCATGCACATAGCGTGCTTGGGTTCGAGGAGGTCGACTTGATCGTTGGTCAGCGCAAAAACAGTGGCGGTCTTTCCTCCTTTAAGAGGCTCCCAAAGTTTGTTTTCAATCAAAACTATAAAAAGTCAACAATTAAACTACGAAGAGCCATTTAATAGGGAAGGTAGCCAGTCAATGATGTAACTACTACTTACGCTGCTTGAATTTCGAGAACCTGGGGTCTTCAAGAATATCAGCCAGAGACTGGGTAACTGGTGGAAGGACCTGAAAGAAAATGGGACTGGATTAATGTCGGTGTATGTGGTTTGTTTCACTACTGACGATGATTTTGATTGATAAACATATTTCTAATGAGCTCCTCGAATGATTTTTAAAAATTTTTTCCTGGAAAGGCCGTGCTTCGAAAGTTAGCAGAAAGGGGTCAACGTTCCAGAAAACCCGTCTCAAGTTATAGGGCCTTAGGAAAAATATAATATTTTAATTCCGAGGTCTGGAGGGAGTACAGGACGTGGGCAGCTTCGCAATCTTTTGATTGGCCGAGAGATCTCTCCCTCTCTCGCATCTATGCAAGTTAGCCAACTTTGCTACGCGAAAAGCCGACCCCGAAAATCGAGAATCGGGGTAGTCATCAGAGGTCATTAAAAAATCGAGCATCGAGGTTATAATCAAAGAAGGTTATTGGAAATCGACCCGTGTCGGATGGTTTTATTCCAATTCCGTTCAGATTTATTATTCAGCGCTCTGGCAGCTCCGTGCCCCAACTACTCGATGCCCAGCAAGACGAGGTGTGACGTCAAGTGCCCTCCGCTTACAGTTCAAAATCTTCAACATTTCTGCACGTAATTATGCGGATTTTTGAACTAAAAATTTTTGTATGGGGGTTTTAAAGGGTGCTGAATCCGAGAAATTCATCATTAAATGAATCCGAGAAATTTTCTTACAACATAATATGTTACTAATAATATTATTATGTTTTAAGAAAATTTCTTAATTCATCATTTAATGATGAATTAAATTTCCGACCTTCTCAAGGAGCCCATTCGGAATATTACAATTCGGCAAATGACTAACTCGCTCAACAGTGTGGATAACACCATCGTTCGTGAGAGTGTCAGTGGTGTTGAGGACAGCACAGTTGACGGTACGGATACCACCGGGATAGCCGTTCACACGGAGAGTGCGGTTTTCTTCTGTCGTCAGCACCTGGAAAATGGAACGCATACGAATTAAGACGCAGGTCCTCCGACTACAAGCTACAACCCTTTCCCCAATTCCTCACCATTTCATTTTCAAGGTCCGCCATTTCATAGACACCAGGCACCACGTGGTTGAGGAGGACTTCCTTCTTGGAAGGGCCAGATTTATCGTCTACTGGGGCCACTTCATTAGTCAGTACATTGTTACTCGATGCCTCCTGCGTAATTAGAAATGAAAGGCTATGTCAGCATCAAACGGTCAGAAGGGCAAAAAACGTCTAAACGAACAAATCCTTCTTTACAACACAAAGTTACGTACATCCATTTTGAAGGACAGGAACGCTGAGTCGATAGGCATGAAGATGGTCTTGTTTCCTGCCATGAGGTCAGCAATACCTTCATTTTCAACGGCCCTTTCAAACTTGTCGCAGCCCATTTCCTTGGCAACTTCCTCGATGGATTTGGTCTCGACTGCCAACAAGCATCATTCAAGTTATTAAATAAATTTCATGAGAATTGGATTGCGAACGACGATTGAGAATTAAACTGAACCTTTTTGGCATCCGTCTCTTCCGCTGGTTCGGCGACTGCCACGACAGCACTGATAGGTGACAGTTGACTTGCTCGTCTTTCCGTCCTTGGTCGTTCTATAAATGTGAAAAAGATTTGTGACAATTGAGGGAACGGTTGAGAAAAATTTCATGAAAACAGGCTTCAACAGTTGAATTTTATTAAAAAACTCAAGAGCGCAACTCACACAGTGGTGCAGACATATTTGGAAGGACTGTGTTTGCAAGAGCTGAATTGCGAGATTCCAACTCCGAAAACGAGGAAACCTGGAAAAAAAATCTTTCACTATCGATGCAATAGTTTACTGGTCATAATAATTCAGTCACGAGTTTAAAATGGCGCCAAGGATGTAGGTTTGAATATGCATAAGTTCCTCCGAGACCTTGAATTCCAACATCACAAGCGGCAAATAAATCAAAAGGCGGTGCTAAACTACAAAAAATCTTTGTACCAATAAAACGGGAACATCAAAGCATAAATTCAACCACGCGACGAGAGGATAGAAAATAATTGTAAGTTTCGAAAGTAATAGAGGTAATTACCGTCGCCCGAAGCAGAGGTTTTGGAATCAGGGGCATCCTCTTCACTGACGTCCCTTTCAACGCACACATTAGGTCTGAAAAATCCCAAATAAATATAAAACACATAACTACTATTTTACAATAATAATAAACCAATTTTACAATAATAATAAACCAATTAATTGGTGTTGTCCAGCCGCAAGGCAACCCCCGTGCAAAGAATGTATACCAAACTAATCGATATCGAAGATTTTCTGATTCACGAGTCCGGTAGCAAATAATGATTGCATTATTTGTTCAAATGGATTCTGGAAATTGTGAATTGCATAATAAGCTAAGTCACTATTGACATTGACACACCCCATCTTTTCAAATTCCAGAGATATGTCGGGGAGTGCCCATTTTTCCATCACTGATTCCATTTTTTTTTTTTTTTTTTTTTTTTTTTCGTGTTTAACAGGAGATAGTAGCCATTTCAATTCCATTCACCAGAATTCAATTAAATTCCATGCACCCACGTCAGATATGTATGTGGAACTCAGTGGGCAGGACACGTTTCGAGAAAGGAGTGACCTCCGCCGGCGTTTCAGAGTTTTCTTTTGTGTTCTTAAAGTTGGGTTCACGAGCTGAATAATTCATCAGTCCCCCATCATAGTCAACTCATCTCCCAACTGAGTCTTCCTTGTTTTCTATCTCTCATCGAGGTTCGAGGAGTCACACTGCACGAGACCGATCTTCAAGAAGTACCTACTTGTCAATGTAAAGCGACCGAACATCTTGTTTTTGGCAAACCATGTTGGGTTTTCTTTCTTCTTTTTTTCATAAGTCCATAAGTATTGAGGAAAAGGTGGTGTAAAAGTAAAACTATTTATCTGGTGTGATGAGAAATAATTCGTGAACCTGAAGAGCGGAAAAATTCATCTGGAGGCAAAGAATGAAGAAGATGTGAGGTTAAATTATTATCAGGCAACCAACGTCTTTTTGAACCCAAGTGCAATTGTGTTTGCATTAAATTTTAGCTGTAGGTAGGTGTGAGAGTAAACTAACATGACATAATGTGAATTTCGGATCAAGGCATCCCGTAATGTGTTCTTAGAACTTGAAAAGTTGAAATATACACAATTTTTGTAACAAAAAGTATTTCACCATGGACGTGCACCCGAATTCCGGGCTAAATGATCCTGTACAATGTTGTAAGAAATCAAAAAGAGAAAAACACACAATTCACGCAGTTTGTAATCGTTTTAAGTCGATTAAAAAAGGACGTGCGTGACGTCACGTACGGCCCTTCCGGTTTGAC
This sequence comes from Pilophorus perplexus, assembly GCA_955831195.1. Lineage (NCBI taxonomy): Eukaryota > Metazoa > Arthropoda > Insecta > Hemiptera > Miridae > Pilophorus > Pilophorus perplexus. The sequence continues at coordinate 24,792,942 of OY037010.1, forward strand.
GGCTAGTTTCCCACCAAAGATACAGGTGCAGATCGATTTTTCTTCTTTTTTTAAATTCTTGGTGAATGACATAGTGCGAAGATGGCAGTGATCGCTTTGTTGTGAACGTGATTGTGCAAAGTAAACTTAGATCGACTTGAGGGGTTGCTTGAGAGGCGTTTTACAAATTGTTAGTGTTTTTGGAATGTACCTTAAATTTGAGAACATTGAAGTTTTGTTTTGTTGGCTAACCTGTTACGAATGAACCAATGGGAGTGCGTTACAGTTTGACGTCAAACCACAGAATTCAACTCTTGTTCCCATACATTTAATTTATATAGTTTACGACCATGTCATAAATGTTATAAGTACATGCTATCAAAGGGTTGACTATGCTGTCATTCTTGATTATTCTTTTTGAGCCGACTGCCAGCTAGATTAACTGGTGGCTAAATTTCTGGAAGAAGGAAAGCTCATCTAATAGCCAGTGCTAAAAAAAATTGCCACTTCCTTGACGCACCCTTTTCACTAATAAGAGGCCATTCTATTTCCACTAGACTTACCGCGTACCAACAGTGTTGGTGCTGCACCCTCTCATTTTTCAACGCACGACACGCCCCACCATTTCCGTAAAAGAACGTAAGATTTTTAACCCCTTATGAGCAAAGAACATTAACACTAATGTTGGTTAGTCGAACCTTACAATATTGCATTTAGCCCCATGGACAAGAAAAGTTAGTCCATCTACTCCTGTGTCTTATGGAAACAATTCTAAAATGGTTGTTTTACTAGTCAAGAGAAGCCTGAGAAATGCACACTATCGTCGTGCAATTCCACTCTTAATTAGATTGTATGCGGCAAGTCTGAAATCGTGAATACAAACGGTCATCCTTCTCAAGAATCAATTTTCAAAAACCTGACAAAAAAAAAAAAATCATAATTCGTCTTTATGATTGCATTATCATTCAGATTGACTAACAAGTTCGTGACATGAGTCAGTCCTTCCTCGTGAGAAATCTTCGCTTCAAAAACACATAATAAATCAGGAGAAAATGATAACACAATTTACGCTTCCTCTCGACAACAGGATACGTCTGGAAGCGATTGTTCAGAATACAATCCTCTCTTTTGTGGGCTTCAGCAGAAATTGGATCGTGGGACGATGGAACGAGAAAGGGCTGGACCGTTATACGGAGAAAAGGAAAAAAAAATGAATAAACAAATCGTTTATTCAAAAAGAGAAATTGCAGTTTATACCGCAAGCTCCGGCTATTGAGTCAGTTTTATCGTTCGAAACGTCTGGATCTTTTTGATTAGTCAGAGAACTAAACGTCATTCCGCTGATCTTCGCATAACGACCAGTTTTATCATGCAGGTATAAACCGGCGCGGCATTCCCTAACATTCCTTTCAGTTTACAGGGCATCGAGGAGTATTCAATAACAATAAACAATAGGTTTGTGTAATAAACGAGAAATGGAGAGCAAAAGAAAACTTTCCCGAGGGCGATTGCTGTTTTAGGTGGGAAAAAGGTAAACTCATGTAAAAACATGATTCACGATGTGCTCCGAAACACATAAATGGTTTCATGTAGGAGAGGGAGCTGAAGCTGAGTAAACATTGGAAGAGAAAACAAAATCAATTCGTAACAACGACAAGTGAGTCATGAATATTCGAAAAGATCAAACATCCAATATTCTGTTCATGTTTATATGGTTTCATTTGCTGTTGGCTGACTCATGGTTCACTTGAAATTCTTGTTGAAACATTTTTCACTAATCACTCATCTCATGAGTCATTCGGTCATTAAATACGGTCTCACCGGTCGTTTGCAAATTCGCCGAAATGAAAGCGGGTGCTATTCTCGAACTGGTTTCGTTACGTAAATGCGTGTAATCTGTTCAGTTCAAGCGTGGGGAGCTTCGTTTTATCTTACTAACCATCCCATCAACAAAATAATATTTTGTTACTAATGATCGGTCATTAATGATAATATCATAGTGCAATAAATTTAATGGTGCAATAAATTTAATGGGATATACAATAATTGTTCTGATTTGAATGAGTCACAAAAGAACAAATTGCTGCAAATTTTACACAAGGGTTTATCATTCTTTGATACAGGTTGATAGCGCAACAATTCTGTTGACCAAGAAGAATCAAGAAGGAAATATTTGAGAAAAAATCATTTTTTCACATCTGATGTGAGTTCTAGAAGAACGAAATTTGCGTCCAAAATTACTCGGAAAACGACACCTTATATGACCTCCTGGCATGCTTCAAAAATCCCATTTGTAGCCCCATATATCCTCACGGTGGAATCGGATCGTTCTGGGGGCCCCCAAAAATGGATTATACGCCCAAAAAATGTCGAAAACGATACCCAACTCGAGCCCTTAGTTGCAACCCTTAAAAACCCGTTTTAGCCCACGGGTTGGGGCGATCGGGCTGAAAACCTTGCGGGCACAACTAGATGGTAAAACGAGTATTTTGCCAAAATTTCAGATTTTTAAAGAATCCCAAAACGGCTCGGACGGCGGACGGACATTTCGTTTTTGGAACCTAGACATCTTGAAACGAATAATGTCGAATTCTCTACCTCCGTCGCGATTCCAAGAATAATAAACCAAAAGCAGCTTTAATATTCACTAAACAAAGGTACTTCTACGAAATGGATTTAGAAGTGCGAGAATCGGCGATTCTCTGCGTGGACTAGATGTTTCGACGAAGAAACTGCGGTGGTAGCAGTACATATTTCTGTAAAACTGCGCAGCGGAAAAACTCAAGCTCGGATGACGCAACCACTCAACAACGGTGTGTGAAGGATGGTGAGTGAGTGTATGAGGGAGAGCTCGTTAACAGTAATTTGACTGAAGTTGCGATTTATCTATTTAGCGAACCGTCAGTCAAGGCCGCACGACTAAACAAAGGCTCCGAAATAGCCGGAACAAATGATCTTCAGTTTTCATGGGTCTCATTACCCGGACGATGGTGAGAAAAACTTCGGACAACCAATGCTATCAACGTGAATGGCATAATTATTTTCAAGACAGTTACAACGGTAGTCATATTTTTGACAACAGTTACTGTCGGTAACTAAAGGAAAGATACATCTGTGGGCGAGAAGTGAGTAAGCCTCCAAAGTAAAATCTACATGGGGTACGAACAACGAGTTCATAGGTTGGGGAATACCGAGAGCAACTAAGCTGTGTAAAGGAACTATTTTAAATGGTTTGAGCGTTGCTTTTTCAACCGGAAAGACCGGGACTTGCGAGCGAAACCGATGGACAGATGAGCGTATCCATGCCAAGGTTACAAATAAACAGGATAAGGGACGCTAGTTCAAGTGCAGATACGATACTCATACACGTACATTTAGAGCAAAAACGGTCGTCGGCTGGAAAAAATTCCGAAATTAATGAAACTGTTACAGATTGTTCGGGGGTGCTGTGGGATGACTCTGTAAAGTTTTTCGAAACGAGGACCTCGTGCTAACTTGTGGAGGGCCGAAAAACCTCAACATTTTTGGACTGTTCTCGGGTTTTCGCTCATAACTTCCAAACTAAGCGGTTTTCGACCAAATTATTCACGTTCAAAGTTGTTGAGCATTAAATTTGCAACAATTTTATATCTGCAAACATTTTTCCTAAACCTAATGTAACTCGAGATACAGCCAATCAAAGTTAGAGTTATTTTCTCAAAATGGTTGGCAAAAAGCGAACGTTTCGACCCTCTAAGTATCATTTACCGTCAGTTGTATGGTAATTATGGTAATCAGCCACCTATATCGACATTGGAACCGTTGGAGGGGGGGGGGGGGGGGGGGTCGCTGACCAAGTGCCTACTTTTGTGAAAACTTTTCTAACTTTGATCGGCTGTATCTCGAGGTTTAGGAAAAAAAGTTTAGCTATATAAAATTTTTGCACATTTAATGCTCTACAACTTCAAACTTGAACAATTCGGTCGAAAACCGCTTAGATAGGAAGTTATGAGCGAAACGTTTGAGGTTTTTCGGCCCTCCCCAAGTTAGGACAAGGTCCCCCTTTCGAAAAACTTGACAAGAGTCATCCCCGAACAACCTGTAAAAGTTTGTACCTGTAAAAGCACGTATCTACCGGACTAATTGTTCACTGCACAGAAAATTACGGGTCTATCCTCAAAAGCCTCGAGAAGGAACGAATGCTTTTTACTCAGGAAACAAGCCGCCCTGACTTTTCTGCAGCCGCCTATGCCGTCGAGGCAACATTTAACGACCTCAGATTATATAATGGTTGGTGATCCGAGATCATTTAGCCGATGAATCGATTTGTGGAAAAAAACCAACGCACAAGAGACTGTCAAACAGATAATAATAACATTATTATTATGTAGTTCATTCAAAACGATTAGAATAAATCTGATACTGATGATCACTTCTTAGATATCAATAATTAAGGCCCTGTTTGATGAACAGCAACTAAGTTCAATACCCAATGCCTTTTCGACGAACCGAAACTAGAGACTGAGGTTAGTCACCTGGGGGGATTCCCGGGTAAAAGGAACTCAACCATCTTTGTTCCTCGAATTGTTTGAAACTTTCAGAGCGCATAATGGTAGAGGTACTTCGACACTCAGCTTTCTCTAGCTTTCCCGCTATGGTTAAGCCATTAGTGGGGTGAGTTCCTTGACAATGCAACTGAGGCGATAATGTGACAGGAAAGATGAAGTCAGTTCGTGAGCCCCTGTGACTCAATTACAACTCGACACCATTTTCTTAGTAGAAACATGAACTTTCCGTCACACATCGCCTGGTAACCATTTGGTTCTGGATTGAGTTTCATGTTTCAATCAATAAAATCAATCGTCGCCTAGTGTAAATGGGTTTTTGCGCTGTGAGTACAAACATGCCGCAAAGGGTCATAATTATCTGAATAATCAAATCATGTAGTCAAGGCGGGGATCTAAAATTTTGATCGGCCAAAAAATGTGCCAGTGAATGTATCGTGAAGATTCCAAAATTGAGCCGTCCGTCCATCAAGGCCGTTTTGGGATGTACGATTTTTAAATCTAAAATAGGTACACTTGGTACACTAGTAGTGTCTGCGAGGATTTCAGCCCGATCACCCAAACCGGTGGAGCAGCTCCACTGGAGCTCAATGGGGCTAAAAATGGGCTAAAGTTGAGGGTTTTGAATGACTTAGGGTAGGGTCGAATGAAGTAATTTTAGACGAAGAATTCATTTTTAGGGGTATTTTATCAATCCTAATACTGTGTAGGAAAATATAGTTTCTTCTTTTTTTCATAATTTTCGTAATTTGCAGTATCACATTTTTGCACCCTTTAGACAAAAGAAAAATATACCCTTGCATAAAATTTGCAGCGTTTTTTCCTCCTAGTCAATGCATACTTCCCGTCATTTCAAAATTTGAGTCATGCGGGACGTTATTCCAAAATACGAATGTTGTGAGTTCGAAGAAGAAGTAATTTCACGGCCCTATAAACCTCCGCAGAAAGCTAAAAAACAAGAAAAAAAAAAAAAAAAACAGCTCCGCGCTGAGACTTGCGGTTATCTTGCCCCAGTCACGGCCGGGTGGCCCACCTGATTTCGCCCCTGTGCAGGCAATATCAACAGACGTCATGGGAGGTCTGAAATCTTCCGTGAGCCGCGGAAGAGATAGAAGCGGACTCAAAAACACGAATTACGAAGATGCGTAGTTTAAAATGGCGGACGTGGGTGGCCTTGAGCACCAGAGAAGCAGGAAAGTGACTTGCACTGAGGTGATACCAGCGAAAGAGCACGCCGTCGATCCTTCTCTGAGAAGAATATACCTACTGCGGAAGATCGATTGCACGGAGTACATAATAGCATTGCACAAGTATCCGATCCATAAGTGATTCCCTCTTCATCTTCAAAGGGTACGTACCCTTGCCACCATGGTTTCAGAGCAGGTTGGCGCAGGAAATTGAAAATGTTGTCGAGGCCAGCCAATGACGGAAAGCCACCAACGGGGAAATCTTCATCGTCCTCCTCGTCATAATCGTCACTGTCTTCGGTTGATGGAGGCTTAGCAGGGGCTTCAGCTGATCCTTCGTCCGATTTCGGTTGTTTTGGCTCTTGTGCTGTGGGTCAGAGAAATCAAATCAAGCATATGAACGGAAAGAAATAAGCTCACTTATGGTGTTGACTACTTTCAGTCGAAATGAGGGTATCTCGTAACATTTCGCCTGATATACTCGTAAGCATCCTACCTGAAACATCAGCGGTAGAGGCGTCAGCATCAACTACCTCCTCGCCAGGCTTTGGAGCCTCGAGTTCTTCGCGGCTTCGATCTGGTGAATCCGGAATGACTTTGGATTCCTCAGCTTTTGTTTCTTGTGCAACAAGATCTTCAATTTTCTTGGCCGTTTCCTGCAACCTGGGGAATCTGAAATCCGAGTATTCTCATAAGGCGATGTGTAGTAGAAGAGGAGGGGGAGGGGATATTAAATTATGTTTGCACTCTTCACGGAAAAGACAAACATCATGGAAAGTCTAAAACGTACATCGACCACCTTTTAACCAACAGAATATGGTGTCAAAAAGGAACAAATTAATTCACCAGCCTTTCCGGGCATTCACCCTGTGGTCAACCACCGCAGCGCCTCTTATGTCACCGCTGTATTACGCGTATGCTATATTGTTAAGGCCAGAGAGCCAAGCCAATGTGCGTCCCTGAATACTCCACCGTACAATTTTAAAGGAGGCCGAATACGAGTGGTGAAACTTTCCTAAAAATTAGCGGCAGTTAGAGAACCCCTCAAGACAGCTATTAGAACGCGCAGCAGCGTGGACGAGGAATTACTGTCAATTAAATCAATGACAGAAAAAGAATAGCTTCACACAAAGCAAATTGTTGATTGGTCTATCAACTGCTCCAAAGCCCATTGTTTGGGTTGCGCACCAACATATATCGTGGGTTATTCATTTAATAACACATGATTGAAAGAACTTCTCCATCCGTCACAGGTTAGGTACTGTACCCAAGCAAGAATTATTCACCGAACTTCGTTAGGTTAAAATCCTCTAGATCGACAGAAATGAGGGCAAAATAAATTTAAATTTGAAAATTTGATATGACGGCGGAAACAGGCCGTTTCAAAAAGTTGTTGATGCTTCTTGACACTGCTTCTTACCACCAAAAAAAGGAGCCCTAGTATTTCGACGAAGAGCCGCCTAAGTAAAAGCAATCTTCTCCCCACAGATTGCACGGCTAAGGTAAAACAGCACTTGAAGAAACACGTTCTAGATATGCAAATTTGTCATTTCCATTACTCACTGATTGATTTCGACTAAGGGGAATTGAGTGTAATCATTTGATTAGATGCTGGGAAACCATCGCTCAAAGCCAATAATCTCAAATTAACTTATCATCTTGGGCACTTTGGTTCTGGTTGGAGAACGTTGGGGCTGAAGTTGTGCGAGAGGTCTCCCCTCATCTCATGCGGCATCAACGTCATTAACCACACGGGAGATGCGAGCCGGCAGCAGGTAATTGGCTGGTAGTATATCGCCCGGATGCTGTCGCCCAGTCAGAGTTACCCCGAACACCCCTTCCACCCATTAGGATATCACAACCTCCCGTTTTGCCCCCATCGCCAGGTACATTTCCAATCGCTAATAGCCCCATCCAACCTCTTTTCTGTGAGTTATCATCCTTATCTCGCACTAGGACCGATAGCCTGCACTGAACGAGAGAGCAGGAGTTCGCCTTGATGTTCAGGTATTGAACGAGAAGTTCTCAGACAGGGAGCCACAATCATAATCTGACAGTTTTCAAACCAGGCAAATAGGAAGAATGCCTTAAGTAAACCACACTTTTGGCAAAGACCAAAATATTAAGCATTGACCTTCAAAGAATATTCAATTTCGTCTGTGTGATGTAAAAAGCTCAACTAATAAACATAACATCAACATAAAAAGATCACTAATAATCAATTATTGATCAAACAATAATCAGATCTCACTATTAAAACCTAGCACAACGTCGTTGCTTCACCTCAATCAAGTGATCAAATCAATAAAAGCAACCATCTCGATCAAGGAAATTGATAAAGAAAAAATGAGAAGAACAAGTTTCCATACTTGGTGATGGATTTTTATCATGTCCAATAACTACAGTTGAAAAAGGGATTCGTGAGAAAAAATGTATTCGAATAACCCATCTAAACTTGCAGTAAGAGCATTCGCTATGATTGATCATCCACACCATCTTGATGGTCGGCAAATCGGTTTCCAAGCAACATCATTTTAAGTGACGTAATTTAAAAGCAGGTTGAATTATTATCCCCATTATCATGATTATCCCGTGCGTAGAGCAATTCGTAGAGCAATTCTCATAGAGCAATTTCACTCATTCTAATAGAGCAATTCATTAATAATAATTATTGAATTGCTCTATTATATATCATTAATAAGTTATTATATAATAGTGAAACAACGGTTATGTGCTTCTTTCGCTCAAGCTCGAGATGTTTTCTGGCAAGCGCACTGAATTTTTGGGTCTTCTAAAAATAATTTTCTGATGACCGCCGTAATAGAAAAATAATTTTTTTAGTAATTATTACTAAAAAACCACTTGGTGACTTTTACTGCTCCAATTTTTTTTTTTTCTCTTTGCAGTATAACTCAATTTAGAAAAATCGCATAATATGCTATGATATTATCATATATTGACTGGCTGCACAGTGTTTTGAATCGGCAATCTAGAGCTAGATTCAGTCCAGCTTAGTCCAGCTCTGGACTAGGATGAAAAAACTAGTATCGTGTATTTGATTGGCAGTGGTTGCACTAAGCAGGAAATGAGTCAACTGATTCAGGTCGAACGGGAAAACCGAGAGGAAAAATTGCACGCTGAGCATCGCGCGATTAAATATGTGCGTATGGCGAATTGTTCGAAAAACTCCGAGCGAAGCATAAACTTGTGGAAGGTGGCTGTGATGAAATTTTGGGTGTAATATCCACCAAGCGTCCTAATTTGGAGTTCTCAGGCCAACGAAAGGATGAATTAGTGTCCACAATTAATAATTTCTGGAAATTCCTTAGGCGTTATTGGAAAGACAGCCATTCCAGCTACATATTCTCATTTTGTATGTAACAAACTAAGAGGATATTTTGTACCTAAGAGGATTTAATTAACAATACATTAAATACGTTACATAAGTAAATAAGTAAAATATGTTACACATAATATGTACTTACACATATTATGTACTTCGAAGAAGCATGAAAAAGTTTTCATTTAATGATCTTAATTTTATAATTATTGAAGATTTGAATTTCCATACAGCATGTGTTTTTGAATGCCTCTTTTAATTGATCTTGTTTTGTATGTTTTCATAATATGAAATATTATTTGAACAATTCTTCATAACAATTGCACTATACCCACTGCCACGTGTACAAGTGCAATTGTTACAATGTGCGCATGATACGCATAGTGTATCATACGCAAGTTCCGTAAACCTTATCTTCGTACTGTTTTCACCTCTAATATTCGCTTTATGGTCAACTCTAGCACTATTCTGACTCAAAAACGTGATGTGCGAGGAAACATTTTTCCTACGGATTGATCATGCACTATAAGCGCAAGGGGTTTTGTCCAGCTAGATTGGCGATTTAAAACACGGTGGGCCGTTTTAGTGATTCAATAGGCATAATATAATATACCTATATTATAATGGCGGATTTCGACACTGACTATATCAGATACAGATCTTGGGGTATTGCTACATTTCAGTACGGAAATAGTCGTTTTCTAGGCTTTGTTTTACGATTTTATTCCAAAACAACTTGGAAAAATCATTGGTCAAATATATTCCAGAGAGATACACGCCGACCACTCAAGAGGAGAAGGCCCGATGCGTCCAGACCCCGTCGAACTTGTTTTTTTTTTTTTTGTACCAGAGCGCTGGACGAAGACTTCTTCAAACAGCACCAGCGCGGTGCATATTCGCACAAAAAGAAAGCGCTTAAATTAATTGCCCATCAGGGTTCCTATTTGACTCGGATACCCTTCGCCATCCCACCCAAGGTAGTTCCATAGGCGGCTCCCGTCCCGGTTTTCACTTCTAACGGACCTTCAAGTCAAGTTCGTTGCACCGACACCTCGACCTCACTTACAGACTTTCAATTCTCATTTGAACAATTTTTGAAAGCAATAACAGCGCACTGGGTAAGCCAATCAGTCGTTAAAATAGAGCTAACCCGAAAAGTGCAAAAAGAGAGAATGCCGTATTACGGCGTATTATCCCACGAGGCATGGAGTAGAAGACTGCTGCTGCTACTGTTTGTGCTGTGTTCCATTGACGGTTATGAGTTTCGAACGTCAAGTTTATCCTCAGTCCAAATATCGGTGAAAATAGTATTTTCACCGATATTTAGATAAGTAAACCATAATATTCTTATAAACCATAATATTATTATGGTCTCATTATGTAGTCGTACCGAAGTCGGTAAAAAAACCAGCTAAAAAAAAAAAAAAAAAATGCTCCATCTAAAAAGCTCTTATTGAACATCCTTCTGAGGTAGGCACCATCATACAACAATACTGTGACATAGGAATACAATGAAATGACACTATTTGGGCCACAAGTAGGGTCAAAAGAGAGGGTGGTCGTTTCACTTGTAAGTATATTTCCCAGAAGCTCAGCACCTGACATTTCACAGTAAGTAGGCTTCTCCTCAGACAAAATGCTTTTAGCCGATGGTGAAACAGACTCAGTTGTCTTTCGAGGAGATAGGAGAAGGAGACGACAATAAGCGAGAATGCACTAACAAACCAAGAGACAGAACTAATGGTCAGCTAAAAGGTATGGAGAGGGGACGGCAAGGACGGAGAACCGACAAGCTAACAGGTGAGTCACAAGACAGAAATGATGAGAGGCCGCATGATTGCTGAGAAGTGCATGACGAGATCTCGGAGAAGGTTCTCGATTCGCGTATTCCTCGGTGGGAATTTCCCAACCCGCGCCGGGTGGATAAATATAGACCACGGAGGATAGTTGAGACGTAACCAAACAAAACAACTACATGTAGCACTTGATGGGATCACCAAACAAAACCTACCAATCTAGCACTTGATGGGATCACCTTGGAAACAAGCGGAAATCACGACAAGCGTTGAACACAAACGCACATTACCTACGAAAACAGTCAAACCACTGACCATCAGAATCAATAATAAAAGCATTTTGTATTGAAGATCTTTCGCCTATCCGAAGAGAGGCTGGGTTAGCAGATAGCTCAACGTCTTCATTCACAACGAAATTCATTGGCATTCATTATTATTGCGATGGATCAATGGAGAAATAATATTTCTCTATTATATTGTTTATTTTCAGGCGAAAAGCGGGATGTTTACCCAGTTTACCTCCTATTACGTTTAGTTTGAAGCAACAGAGCAGCATGGTTCATTTCCTATGGTAAGGGCTCAACGGCTTAGGTACTTACCTTCATTTTTGTAATACTACATTCTATCTTCTAGTCTTACAGAATAATATTCCTTCATATTATGAGGGATGGGAGGTTCATCAAGTGGTAACTCACCCGTATTTTTCTTCAAGATCTTCTATCTCCAGACCAGTACAACAGCTTCCCAACAGGGAAGTTGTCACGAAAAGACCGAGCAGGACGGTTTTCATTGACAAACCCATATCTGGCTGACGATTAATACGCGTATTTTCCCAAATGAGCTTCAACTAATAATGATCTAACTCGCGACCCAATTGCTGGTCAAATCTTGACCTAAACCGCGGTGAAAACTTTTCGTCTTCGACAGAAACGCTTGCAACGAACGAGAGAATATGACTGGAAGTTCTGGAGGTTTCCATGAAGTTGTAGTGGCGGTAGGTGGGGTTTCAAAGTGGAGGGGAGAGCAGCCATGGAGAAGAGGTTGAAGTGGTGGAGGGAACAAACCAAGGATGTTTGAACGTGGTAGGTAGAAAACAACCCAGATTGAACGGCTGAACGTACAAAAATTGTTTTGTAATCGTTGAAATCGTCGTAGGATACTGTCCAATGATAGTACCAGTATTGTTCCGATCGAACGGGGGCAAAATTGGCAATAGCGGCGTCATACAAAAGTTGGCAATCATGATTAAGTTACAGACGGTATTTCTTACCACATCATGTCATCATACATTGTATAACCAGAAGTAAGCCCTGTTCAACTATAAACCAAGATATTCTAGTCATCACTATAGTCGCTAACAATAAGGTTTTTCAACAGATCCCTGAAGATGGTACTGTGTTACCGAAAGCTAGGGAAGCATAAGCAGCTATAATATAATAAAGCATAATATGCTCTCATATTATGAGAGACTGGCTCGTGTCTCGCCAGCCTTCTATAAGTACCTACCCCACAACTTACCAGGCCGAAACATGTCAAGAAGGTAGCTACTCCCAACATAGGGGTAGGTACTCCTTACGTTTCAAGATGCGTACCTACCTAGATTCCAAAAATGAAATGGGTCATTCCACGAATAAGTCGGTCCCCTTTTCTTTCCCCCGTTTTTTCCATTTATCAAAGTCAATGAATAGGTATGGGTGTTGCTATTTTTCCCCCATCCTTCCTAGGATTCTCAATGAATCCACGAAGCAGCAATGCAGGATAATAAAATATGGCGGAAACCATATCTGAGAAATAGCTCCAGAAACCAGGAGAATGAGTGACAGGAGAATGCAATTTTGCCCTAAAATATACAATAACTTCCATAGAAATGACTTGGTTTATAAAAAGCCCTCTAAGCACCTGCTACGTGTCACTAGGTATAGTGACTCACTTCATTATGCATTTCACTAAATTCAAACTATGAAAATGGGCTGACTTAAAAAATACAGGATTATGAGGGGTAATAAAAATGCTCAAATGTTTTTAAAGCTCCAACGAACTCCGCTCACTGGTCGCGTGATGACTGAAAAATTTTCGTTGGTGCAAGTTATAGAACGGTTTCCATCCGTACGGAAAAAATGTCCCTACTTCACGGGGTGATTATTTAATGCTCCAGGAGAATGAGCTCTAAAACTTGTGACACACCTAAATACCTCCCCCATCCTCCTCCGACAAGGATTCAAAGAGGCTTCAATTGATTAGGGATCAGTAGGGGAGAGAGCCCAATGAATGGCTTATGATTGTAAATAATATTCGAATAGAACTTCATCTTACCTCCCATAAAACTGAGTGGTGAACTGCACCTTGCTCACCAAGTGTAAAAATAGAGGGTTGAACTACAGCATTGAAGCGATTTCCTACAAAACGTCCACTCGAGGTCTGATCAGACCTGAAAACTTACAAAAAACGCTGCAAATTTTACACAAGGGTTTATTATTCTTTGATATAGGTTAAGTAAAGTAAAGTGGTTTTTTTTTTTTTTTGTTAACCAATTGGTTCTCACAAGTGGGGCAGGAGCCGAACCCGCACTGTACTTGGATGAGCTTTAGAAATTGCCCCAGAGAAAGGATTCACATAAACTTGCGTTCAGAGGTAAATTGTCTGCCGACAAGACAGGTATTACAACACGTGATTTACTTTTGGTCAAACATTGGTTTTCGGCCCCGGATTCGAACCAGGCTGATCTGTAAACAGACGAAGCTCTGTCGCCTTAGTCCACTGGGCCACCCTGACCCCTTCTTTGATACCTAGAGGTTACTTGTGCAAAAATTATTTCTGTGTCAAAAGAAAAAAATTTTGGAAAACATTTTTTTTTGTTTTTTCAAACATTCTTTATTTTTTACTCGAAAAATATTTAACCTCCTGGGATCCATCAAAAATCCCATTTTTAGCCCCCATGAAAGCCCTATAGATCGCATCAGTGGAATCGGATCGTTCCGGGACCCCAAAAAATGGATTCTACGTCCAAAAATACCTCGAAAACGACACCTAACTCGATCCCATAGCCAAAAGCCTTCAAAAAACCCTCCCGTAGCCCCATAGCGCCCTACGGGTTTGGGCGTTCACGACGAAGGAAGAGAGTTGGCGAAATCTAATACGGCCTACGACACATCCGGGCGTACGCGGAACCGACTCGAAAAAACCCCGTCTCTCTAGGCTCTACCGTTGAGGCGGGTTAGCGTGGACAGCCAGTCAGTCAGTCAGTCCGAGACACGAACAACTTTAATAGTATAGAATATGTTTGTTATCAATATTTAACATTCTACCTTCTATTGCTGTGAAGTGTCTCTTGCAATTCAATGGGTAATGATTACCGTTTCTCCAATTGGCTATTTTTTGTTGGATTAATACCCTGCTTTTAAAAAAGTCTGATTTTCCAAAGTATCAACCAGAATTTAATTCTGGTTGATACTTTGGAAAATCTTGCAGTTTTGCGAGGTACGTAAAACAAACGTTATTGAAACAAAAAGTTTATTTACAAGAATGTTTAAATCAATAAAAACGTCAGGATTACCTTCGAGATTCATATCCGTGCTACAGGTGCATGTTTACGAGTAGGTACTTCATTGCGAACATGTACCTACTTATTTGAAATAGCTCTGCTATAACAATGTATGGAATATAAAAAATGCTATAGGTAGTATAACTTGCTAAATCAACAACAATTGGAAAAAGAAAATATTTTTAGAATTCTAAAATATTAAACAAAAGAAAATATAATAAATTGTCTCCGCAAGCGAAATCAATGGGTGCTTGACTCTCCCCTTCCCTTTGTACTACTCCTGAGAGCCATGATCAATGAGGAACGGGTCACTCGAAAGCTCATTCTCTTTGGCCAGAATCTATAAAATCTAGCAGCGAATCATAAATCATAATTTATGATCTCTTCAAGACCTGATTCAACTGATATCCCCAGGACAAAGACCCCCCCACATCCCCTTTGAGACAACATTCACTACCTATCTACTCGTAGGTATATCAAATATAACGGACAAGGAACATAATATTTTATATTACCTATATTAAAATAATATTTTAGGAACAGGACCCGAATCGGGTGGAGTTAGAGGACCTACAAGAGACTGTGTTCCTAATTCAATATTTAGTTAGGTTTAGGTTGGCGGAGTTCTGAAGGTGCAAACTCCATGTTCTCAATGCCGTCTCGGTTGAAGGAAGGGTAGCAAAGTTCCGGGATAGGCCCTCCAGGATGCTTGTTTAAATTGTCAACGCAACAAGTTGGGCACCCCGCTACATTATGAATTGTGAGGTGTGACCTACTTAAATGTATTTTTGGCTAGTCACGACAATTAAAATTACGTTGGTTCATTACAGATAACATACAAGGAATGGATGGTTGAAGGTAGGCGAGTAAATAAAATTTACAAATTTTGTGGCTGCAGTTTGAAACCCAAATGAATAAAAACTCTGTCGCAGTGATTACAAGAAAGGTACAAAACGTTTCACAATACATAGGTACCAATATAAAGTAAGTAAGGTATCATGACATGACATACCTACATTGTATTCCTATCATTGAAAGGACGTGTAAAATGTACAAATGTAAAATTTACATGTACCTAATGTAAAATTTGGCAAACAGTTACGATTGATCAATAATTCCTATTATTATTATTATTATTATTATTGATACGTTTGGTGTCCCATATTATGGGATACCTACGTATGGTGTCCTTGGAAGCTCTAAAATCGTACAGGTTCAAACAATGATGATTTAAATTAAATTAAATTTTGAACAAATTTTGCTGCGTGTATCCGTACAAAGGTCTAAAGGTAGAATTCATCTGCTACGCACTGCAACCAAATAATAAATCAGAACACCAGACTTTGCTAAGTCTGAAAAATCCTTTGAAAGTACCTGTTATCGGAAACACAAATAGATAGGTACCTCCAAATTTGATTCAATTAGAGACATGTCTATCATGTCTGCACCCAGAGTAAAAGTAACCCATGTAATGGAAATGTGGGGAAAATGAAATTCTAATGAAAAATGTTTGATACAAAAGATTGATATTCACAATGAAATATCACTAGTTGGTACAGTTTACAATTATTGTGTGTTCTGTAGTTGTGCCGCCCTATTTAGGGACAACGTGACTCAACTACCTTCTTAATTTCTTAGGTAACTACTCAATAGCACAATTTTTTTCGACGTTTGGCATGTAGGTAGTTAAGATACTTGAAAGCACGGTGTCCATTAAGGTTTAATGTAATTTTACCAAGGTATGGTTGCGTGAAACGGGTAAATTTGGGTGTTTTAAAAATTGGGATGGAACGGCGAGCGTCTTTCGCAAAAGCTTTTTTTTTTTTTTTTTTTTTAAACAATGGCGATCCAACAAATCATGCCATACGTCGAACATACAATACATATGTACATGCGTTTTAGTAGAAAGATCACTACTTAAAAATGGGGAGTTACTTATTAAAGAATAATAGGTACTCTGCTTCTCTGAAAAATCAATACCTAGGTATCAAAACTAATCAAGGTTTGACATTAGATGTCATCATTATAATACCTAGCGAATTTCTCATGTTTCTAATGTATCTGATGATCATGTGTACAAAAGGGAGATTCACAATGCAATTTCGGTACCTACGTTATACAATTATTAAAGAAATTGCTTCTTTGAAAAATAAATTGTAAAACTAATAATTAAGGTTTGAAATCAGAACTCATTAATTCTAACAGAAGAACATACAGATAAGGACGGTAATGCCACTCATATGATAATAAAAATTTGTATTGGTTCCTATGCCGTCTTAATGGCAAGTAACGGCTATCTACGAGTATAGCCATGGTTTTCGGAACTAAAGCGTGGCACCTAGCAAGAAGACTCAGCCCCCCCCCCCCCCCCCCCCCCCCATTTGAAGGCTGGAGGCTTAAATTATAGAAACATGCACATGCTTTCAATTTTAATATTTCAAGAAGTTTTTTTATTACAATTTCATCTTCAAGATCCAATTGTTTTTATTTCCTGGAGATACTAGAACAAGCAACTGAAACAATTGCGCTACTTTCGTAATAAATTTGTGACATTTTTGGGCGGGGGACCCAAGACTGAAGCATGTGCATGCTAATAGCAAGCAAATGAACATGGTGATTGTCAAACACTTTTTACGTGATGTACCTGTGTAAGATATACCTAAATCTAATGTGTAGATCTAGTAGATAACTACCTCTGTTTTATACATATGAACACACTTTGTATTGCTTTCCTACTCTAAGGAATTGACCGATACAATGTCACCGTCATGAATGTCTCCAACCAATGCTTAGTATCATCAGCTTTCAAGTTCATTCACGCCACAAATATAATATGTATGTATTATATTCCTCTGTCCACAAGTCATAAGTACTCATCAGATCTTTTGCATTTCATGTGGATCGCATTCAAAGAGTCAAATACAATTAAAGCCAAATTTTTACTCGAACGTTATGGGTGCCAATTCCTGATTCTTTACATCCTTGCGTCGGTAATTTATAAGAGCCACAAAATCATAACAGGAATGCCATCAAGTCCACCAAATTCGCTATAATTCTTGAATGACACATAGCAAGTGACTGATAAAATTCTCTAGGCCTTGTTTTTCCATTTAAAAATTATAAAATACAACATCGACCCCCTAAATTCACGGGAAAATAATTGTTTCCGACTAAAATCAACCATTGAGGTTGAGGAGACAATGAATCCTATAGAAATCCTATAGAATGAATCCTAAGCTCACGTTCGGACCATACCAGCCAGCGGCGCTGAAGTCAGTAGAAGCACTAAAAGAGATGATGTCTTCACGTCAGATTTATTGCAGCCATCAGAGTCGCATGTGTAGACGCAAGAGCGATACTCCCGCTGGTCACCAGGCTGTTTGATATAATTGCAGTAGTTCCCCATATCTACCGAGGAGCAATACCGTCTGGTTCCAACACCACCTACAAATTATCGAACAATTTATTAAAACTGTGTTGCGGGCATTCATAGGTATTTGGAAGTTAGGTGTAGAAAACGAAGTCACCACTTGAAGGTCGTGTATTTCTGTTGACAGAGAACAAGCAAATTATCATTAAGAAGTCATCATTTGCCCATTCACTTACTGCTGAAAAACACTCATCAGCGCTCGTTAGCTTACTACTAAAAAGTCTTTCATTTGCCCTCTTTCAGGAGGTAAGGGTGAAAACTCATTGATTCCTAATTGATCGGAAACATTTCAGCATGGTACCTACGTGCATTTTGCCAGGTTAAACTGGTTTGAAGAGTTGGGGACGCCTGCCAGTATTGTAACGACCTGACTCTTCAGTCATGAAATCCCCAAATTGGCCTCTCACTGAGGCCCGTCATCTCTGGTGTCTCATTTTACTATTCTGATTTGAACTTAGGCACTGATTCGAAAACTATCTAAAGTTAGGAAAAGTATGGACCATGTTCTTCGCTTTGGTATTCGGTCTACACTAATCTAGTTAGGGCAAGTTACGCTAGGTACTTCCACTAGGTAAGTAGGTACTTGTATTCCAAAAATCGGTTCCAAATGCGGGCCAAGGGGTAGTACCTACCTAGCTGCTTTTCTTAAAAGTCTTCCATTTCTTTTATACAGTAACTGTATAAAAATTAACTGTTCATATTCTTGTCTACAAAATGGGATAGTTACATTACCGGCAGGTTTCCCACTCTTCAAGCCAGTTTACTCCTGCCAAAAAGCATGTACCATGCTGAAATTGTTGATACATTAGGAACCAACTAATTAAGGCTCATGGCAAAACAAACCACAACATGACCCGCACTTGGGTAGGAGTCGTAAATAATAAATGGAGGGTCTCAAAGCAACGTATCACTAACAATGCAAAAAAAAAAAAAAAAAAAAAGCTGCAAATTTTACACAAAGGTTTATTATTCTTCGATATGAATTATAGGTACATTGCTTTACTTTTTATATAAATTATCCAAATATTACCTGATTATGTACCTCCCTATCACTAAAACATTTTTGATTTCGGTAGGTAATAAACTTTACAAGAAAATAAGAAAAAGATCGTCGCTGACACCGTATCATGACATAAGTCGATTTTTGGGGGTTTTGAGTTAGAGGTGGTTCCTTATGTATTTTTTCGTGCCTGATCGATTGAAATGGTCAGTTTCGCGAAAAAATCAACAGGCGCGCTGTTATCGTAGATTTGTTATCATGACACAGCTCGTTTAGGAGCGGATCATAGCATAAGTCACCCATTTCACATGGCGGACGGAGCTCCAGCTGAATACGGGGTAAGTAATCATGATTATTTAATAGAATGAAACAGTAATTGATGGTTTCTTTTGAATCAATATCATAATCAACTATTGAAGATTGATTTTCACACGTCACATTGTGGAAGTAGGGGGAAAATAAGTTGACTGGAACGAAGCATAGAAACGAGGACGAGTTATGCTATGATTACGAATTCTCTTTCAGGAGTTATGTCAAGATTCTGGTCATTTAGGCAAGGGTTCTGTTGATATTTTCAAGCAGCTGCAGCAGCATGAATAATAGATTGAAGCATGAAAACAGCAGCAGCTGCTGTTTTCATGCTTCAATTTATTAAAAATACCAAATAATAATTTATAATAAAAAAAAGGTGATTTAAATTAAAAACGCAGCAAATTTCACACAAGGGTTTATTATTCTTTGATGTAGGTTACTTGTGCAAAAATTAATTTTGTGTCAGTAAAAATATTTTTTTGAAAACATTTTCCAAAAGAAGAAGAAGATGAGGGAAATTTTAAAATGGGTTATGGGTCCAAAACTACCGGAAAATATATGATCTATTGGGATCCTTCAAAAATCCCATCTGTAGCCTCATGAGAGCCCAATAGATAGGTGAAATCTAATCGTTCTGGGACCCCAAGAATGGATCTACGTCCAAAATTACATCGAAAACGACACCTAACTCGATCCCTCGAGCCGAAAACGTTCAAAAAGCCCTCCTGTAGCCCCTTTTTAGCCTCGGGCTTGGGCGATCGGGCTGAAAACCTTGCGGGCACAACTAGACTGTAAACCTATTTTGTCAACATTTCAGATTTTAAAAAAATTCCTACTGACCAAAACGGCTCGGACGGCGAACGGACATATCGTTTTTGGAATCTAGAAATTTTGAAACAGATAATGCCAAATTTATGGCCAGTCAGAATTTTCTACCTCCGTTCTACATAGGTGTAGGTACCTATTATTCCAAGAATAATAAACCATCAATTTATCAAAAAATTATTCATCATGGAAAACTTCTCAATAACTATCATAACTACCTACATCTATCATCAAAACTAACTAGGTGCATCTATCATCTAGCATCATCTTTCATTATCATCTAACACTAACTACTCTAACTACTATACACACTATAATAAAATGTAGCTCTGTCATACTGTACAACTACTACTAACTACTACTCTATAGTTAGTAGTTATAACTTCTAACTCTACACCATTATTAGTAGTTATAACTACTAAAACTACACTAACTAGGTACATCATCTATCATCATAACTAACTACTAACTACTAAGTTAAAACTACTAACACTACACCATTATTAGTAGTTATAACTACTAACTGCATTTGGTAGTTATAACTACTAACTGCATCATCTTAACACTAACTACATCATCTATCAACTAACTATCTACATCTATTGAAACTAATCTGCCATCTACCATCTACAGGTTTTCCAAGCTCAATTGAGAATTTTCCATTTCAATTTGAGAATTTTCGGTTCAAATTGAAAGAAAAAATTCTCAAATTGAAATGGAAAGTTCTCAATTCAGGTTGGAAAAATTCTCAATTAGGTTTGGAAAATTCTCAATTGAGCTTGGAAAACCTATATCATAACTAATGTACCTGTTATAACTATAATAAAATTTATTTATTATAGTTATAATGATATTTAATATCATAGAAACTATACCTACATACAATTATTTATCTTAAAACCTCGAATTCCTGATTGAATCATGGCATAACTCCATCATGGAATTCGTCATCATGACATTACTCCACCATTATTTATGCAAATAAAGATATCGATAAAAGATATTATTTATAGTCATGAGGGAGATATTCATTACGCGAAAAATACACGAAATGTAAAAATAATAGTTCACCGCCTGCAATAACACGTTTTTTTGCTCTCCTGAAAAGTTGAAGAAATGGACTTATGCCATGATACGGTGTCAGCGACGAGATAATAATTACTATTATTTTAATTTTTTTCTTGTAACGTTTGGGGACAGATGTGGGATCCCAAAAAAATGAATTAAGCGTCCAAAATTACTCGCAAGATAACAAACCAAAATTGTGACAGAGTTCTCGATTTTGAAGCATTTGAAACCAGCGTTTTATCGTTATCTCAACCCGATAATATCGAAGTTGATGTATGAGTGAAAATGTCATATCACAAACTACCCGCTCATAGTATTTTGAATTAGATTCTTGACTCTCCTGAAAAGTTGGTGAAAATGTGTTATCTACGACATGTGGCTTTGAGACCCTCGACTTTCTAGCATGACAACAAATACTGCCAGCCTCATCAAACCGATGATGTTCACGTTGTCTGATGTTTTAATGGTCAGGTTATGTATGGTTTTAGAGTTCAGCCGTTGATAAATCCAATTCATCAGTAGTAAGTAGGCATGCAAACGGTTAACAATTGGCAGTTTTTAGATAGATACCTATACTCGCAGTTTTTAGATAGATACCTACTACTCGTAGATTTAGAGAAAGCTGTAAAATAGTATAAAATTCCATAAGTTAATAATCAATTATTACGTATTATTAAATAATTTTGTCACAGAGCCCATTAAACTATTGGATTATGACATAAAAACGATAACATGCATTTGAAAATTCCCACATGCATCAAAATACCATTGTTATTTCCAGTCGCTTTGATGCAAAACCTCGCCTCAAAAATGTGGTCGCAGCTTTTGAGGTGAATTGAGCTGCCTTCCCTTTCATGGATGAGGAGATCCGTGCAGTCTGTGTTGTTTGGGGCCAAACATTGATAGCACAGTATTCCTTCCGCTTTTTGCAGCATGCGCAAAGTTAGTCAACCTGATTAGAGAAGCTTGTAGATTTGAATATAAGAAAGCGATAATAAATGTGCTGTTACAATAATTATTATTATCAATGGAGTACCAAACATTTTTCATGTATAAATCATTTAACTTAATCCGATTTCCGATTCTTATTACCTACATGAAATGTACAATAATCATTATTAATGAAGAGGCCGATTAGAATAGAAATAGGACAGGAAAAGGAAAATTGGTCACTCTAGTAAGCGAGGTATCATCAATTAATGGGAAGCGTTCAAAAGAGCGGAACACATCATTTATAAAAAGATATCAGTAGTGGCTGAAAATTATGTTATAACCCATTAAGTACTAGGTAGCTATGGGGAAAAGGTAGACCCTGGTAGGTTTAGAAAAAGTCTGTAACTCATGCCGTAGAAACTGTGACATGGTTAACTTGCAATGTACCCATACGTTAGGTTCACCCAAGTATTTTATCTATATACTATTTTCAAAATTACGGCCGTTAGTGGATTGACAGGCTCCTTAGTTCTCAATATAAGGATAAGATTTGAAAATATCAACATTATTAGCAATGTATACTCAATATACAAGTACATATAAGTATTATTAGTGATGTTTTAAGCGTTGGATTCACGTATAGATCCCGAGGCATCCCAAATGCACCCAAGCCATGCGGAACCGCCACCTTCCCATCATACTCAGAACATTCCCGAGAAGATCTGAACTATCTTGCCTTCGAATCGACCCGTGTGTTTGATGCAGAACCTCGCGTTGTAAACCTCGTCGCACGACAAAGGCACTAGATCGTTGTCTTCCGGCATGTTTTCTCTACACTGGAACGGCTCTGTCAGGTCTGTGCTATTGCACTGATAGCACAGGATACTTTCGGCTGAGGAAAAATTGAACCAATTAATACAATCTGAAAAGTTGTGTCAAGATAAATCTTGGAGTGAAAGCAATGGGCGAACAATTAATCAGTGGACGGAAATGTTTTTCAAAGAACGTTATCAATAGAACTATTTTTGGAACAGTTTCAATAGCCACTGACAAACTATCGTTAAATGACCTTTTTATCATCGTACATTTTACGATGATAAAAAGGTCCAATGGGGGCAAAAACCGGGCGTTCTAGAAAAGACTCGTGTGAACATAGTAAGAAACTGCTTCATGTAGACATTTTTCATTACAGGATTGCTGTTCACTCAAGTCTTGTTGACTCTTGTTACATTCGACGTTATATTATTATTCAGTAGCATGTAATCCATGGAAGATCCTCTTTTCCTCCATGCATGTGGTTGCTGAATCTCTCAACTCAAGTGGGATCCCGGTCCGCACAGAACAAATCCTGAATATGGTCAAGTCGTAAACGGGCACCACGAGTAATTCCACTAAAAGGATGTTAGCTATGTGCTGGTACGGTGGATGAACTATCCTCTGATGACTTTACTATTCCCAATCTTGTTTTGTGTAAAACATCATATCTATACCTAATATTGCTATTTATGAATAACATAATGTAATAAATCCCCCACTATTGACATCGCTTGGAATGTTCTCATTTCAGAATCTTTCAAGTTGTGTAGAACACGATGCGAATCAATCGCAAGAAAGGCTTTCTCCGCCTATTGAGAAAGAGGAATCTCCTGCTAATCCCATAGACATAAGAAGCCTTTCAACGGGCATTAGGCATTGCCTTCCCTTATCTCCGAAAGAAAATCGAGAAAAGGAAGCCTCAAAATACTTCCAATCTTCACAGATTGTCATTCAAAGGAAGTTTTTGTGACGTTGTGATCTTTACTTGTACGGGATTTTGAGATTCATTTCGGTAGAATAGGTACTTCATTCCGTTGAAGTATAAAACAAATGCCTAACTTTGTGAGTAAATGTTTTTGCGAACTTGTATCCAAGAACATGGCGACATTTAGGAGGACTGAGGAGTACGTGAGGGGAATGGTTGAGTGTCAGTGTTTCTCAAGGGCTTTCAAAGGGAGCGATGACGGGGTAAAGAAGGTCCTAGCTTCCTTCCAAGAGGGCTTGATCGGTGCTGAATAGCCAATACATGATCTAATCTTGACATCCTATACATCTCATCAGCAAAATAAATTACCCGCTATTTCAGAAGAAGTGGCAAACAAATATCAACTACATTCCAAATCGTTTTTGGTTGAATCTAGGTGCCTCAAGCGAAGATCAACATTCATTAAATTAAGACATTTTTAGCTGAGTTATGTTTGTTCTTTGTACTTGGTCTTTACGTGATTCAAGGTTTTCGCTGACCAGTCCGTCGTGAATTGCGAGCCCTTTTTGTTCATTCAGATCCTTTTCATACTAATGACCTGTCCCTGGCTCCTCTTTACTCAGCTTTCCGCATCTTTTCTAATTTTATGTTTCTCTCGTTTTGGCCCTTTACTTCAGGCCCGGAGGAGATAAAAAATTGGGCTTGAATAGGGGCAAATAAAGAGGGCGAAGTAAGGGTTTTCACAGAACTCGTGAAAGAAATCAGAACATGGTGAACCGTCTGAAGCATGGTGGTTAAAATTTAACCACCAACATTTAATGTTGAAATGACAATCTTTAAGAGCTTTGCGCCAAGTAAAGTGAAGCGTATTTTTAGTGTGTAGAATTAATTAAGTGAAGACTTAGTTAAGTAAGCCAAATCTCAAAATGACAGCTGTTTTCGTTATTCCGTTATGTTCTCTCAACTCTTTGGAATTGGCTCATAATTCCATTATTACGAGAAGCAAGGAAAATACTCTCATTCTTCTTCTCCGTTCTATCGCTTTTCCATTTTCCGAACCAACCGAGTTATTCCCTTTTTTCTCTCGTTAAAAGCTGCAATTACCGAGTCCTACGAAGCAGTCCTTATTGCTAAGCGAGTCGGCCCTTTCGTGGGACCTTGTCGTATGCAAAACAACCTCCTCTCTGCTCTACCTTCAGGCATCTCCGCAGGGTCCTTTCATCTTCGGGATATTCCGCACCACCGGGACGGTGCCACTTAGTAAATACAGCTTCTCCCAATGCTACCAGGGGTGGGATAAAATTGAAGGAAGTAATTTCAGGGAGATTGCTTCAATGAGTCTCCTCTATCCCTTGGGTCTACCAAACGTACCAAACACAATTATATAACTATATAGGTACATAATACTATATTATAGTATGTCTAGCATGACGTGTCTAACAGAAGAACAATGTGAAGAGCTGAATTTCATACCAGGCCAAGTGCCAAAATTGTAGTTTCCAGGAAATTGAGAAAAACATTTTTAATGTCACATGCATGCAATTTATAAAATCCTGTGTGCCTGTGTTGGTCTTCAAATCCAAATGTCCTACGTGTCAGCAGAGGACTATGTGAATTGTGTTTAGCTGCAGTTGTTCAAGACTTCCCTTAAGTCTATACGCCATAAGATCTAAGACAAAAAATTGTCTTTATTGATATGTTGGAGTTCCAGGTGTGATATACACTGATACAAGTAGTCATTGCCCCTTTTCCATCAATAGTGGTTTGAATTGCACAAATATCACCAACTCCATCGTGTGATGTAGGAAGTTAGGTATTCTCTTCACTTGCTTTGCGTCCTGATCAAAATTTGATTTCAGCAGCTCATGGTTTTCAGACTGAAGTGTGGATGAACACTTTTCTATTTCGTAGATAAAAACGCCTCCAGCACGTTCAATTCATGTTTAATTATAATAAGTTACTTCCGTTACACTTTTAGCCATTGATTATTATTATATAGTACGATGTATTATATCGCATTTTAAATACCAAAAGCCGTTATTAAGCACTACCAGTCAAGTAAATTTCTTCCGTTTTAGCCATTATCATAAGCTTAAAGACATGATATATTTTGACATGGATATTATCATGTCAAATAGAAATATCAAAACAACAATATCAAACAATATTGGTAGGTACAAGATGACATCTTGAATACATTGTATTAAATGTCAAATCCAAATTTTGGATTTGAAGACCAACACAGGCACACAGCATGCATGTGACATTAAAAATGTAGACATAGCTGGATCATTGTTCAATTGAAGGCAAATAATACCTAGACATATCCACGATCTATTATTTTTCCCGAAAAGGGAGAAAGTAGATTTTTCTTTTAGAATTGCAGTTGGATCTGAATGACGTGCCTACCGGGGCATCATTGCAGCCCGTTTCCAGCAAAGCCATTTTTCAGCCTTGATGCCGTCAAAGTAAATGAGAAATATTGCCGAGTTCGCATTTCCCTGTTACCATGGTGTGAAGATGTATTTGAATTAACCCTCCTTTCGCACAAGAGACCCGTGAATAGTTCAGGATTACTAGTGGATGGAAAGGAATTGCGGGTCAACTTTCTACATAGTATTGCAGCATTTCATTTAAATCAATTGTTGGCTTTGATGTATTAAATTTAATATGGTTCAAAAGGAAATAATGCGAGCTTGCATTCTCAATGATTTCAATCGCTTGAAGAAAGAATAGAAAAACACACTAAATATGTAAGTGCCATTTTGATTGAGTAGGTGCTGAACTGCAGGATCAAGTTCATTCACAACAAATGCGATGAGACAAGAATGAATAGACTCGAAAGAGGAGCTGCCCAAGAGAAAATTAATAGGGCTTCCAACTGAAGGGGAACTTAATCCGATTAATTAATATTACAACGTCGCGATTATTACGTCTGTCGTAATTACGCGGCCTTTTATTATTACAGCCCTTAGAGCCTCATTCTGCGCGAGGTGGTTCAGGGAGGAGAAACGTCAGAAAAGGTTAGGTGCCTACATGGAAAACATAAATTCGACATTCGAAAGGACTTGTAGACGCAGACCCACAGTTCTGTATTCCAAGATTTCTAACTTCTATATATTATATAGGCGTACCACATCCCAACAACAATGAAGGATATCTCAATAGGTTTAAGGATCACAATTTTCAGAACTTGAGAGTAGTATGCTGCTGCAGCATTGCTCCTCCTCATTATAACCTATTGAAATGAGCTAGGTGAAAGATAGAACCGTCTATAAGCAGTCACCGTCTCTAATTAGTACCGACATTCCGGTTTTCCGGGCGAGGAAATCTTTTCACAACTCCACCCCCACTCTTTGGGAAATTCATAGTGAGTTTTCACTCAGGGATACTCTCTGGTACGTTTATAATTCCTCCGTTGAATACTCAACTTCCACGTTGAAATAATCCTTTCCGTTCTCATTTCGCTTTACTCTTCACATTGTCGGAGTTTCCCTTTTAATTCACAATATTTCCGTCGTTTCTCAATTTACCTAACGCCATTTTCTGAGAATTCTGTGTATGACGGAAACAGACTGAAACACAACCTAATATTCCATCTACCTCAATAGTACCTACTCCATGGCTGAAAGGGGTTTGCTTAAACAACCAAAAGAGAAGCTTCGTGCTTAGGCCAGGCAAAAATAAAAATATATTCCGTTCGTCCCGGAAATATCCCTCTCTTGGTTAAGCTATTTATATGGAATAAGCTTTGTATGAGAGGGGTTCCAACCGCATTTGATGCCATTTGCAAAAGGCAGAGACATGGAAATCAATCCTTTGACAAACGCAAAACGAAAAGCAAATATAAACTTGGGAGAGGTTGTTTTCCCAAGAGGAATTTGTCCCGATGGCTTTCTCCTTTTTCATTTCATGTTATTCCAGCAACGAACGACTACTTACTATAGCCTTTGATCCGTCATCCAAGTCAAATTCATTGCTATTGCAACTCGGCTAATTACCGCTGAGCCGAACATGCCTATATGGTATGAATCTCAAAATCTTTTCATTTCATTGTTGATTTAGAGTCAATATGATGCGTTTTCCATCAAGAGACGTCACTAAACTTAGCAGAAGGTTTAGAAACTTTCTCCACGCCGTAAAGAAATACGGCAATCCGAAAAGTTTCCCAACGTCCAACTTTTGAAGGGGTTTTCTTAAATTATTAACGGTTTTCAATAATTCACTAGAATAATGATGCTCTTGGAGGAATGTAGCACTTTCTCTTGGAGGGTGGATTCAATTCAAATCGTCTTTCTTATTTCCGTTGTCAGCCATTCAGAAAAATTCGAACAAGGCTGTCGTTGTCCATACTACGTCATTTTATATATTTATTTAAAAAAAATTCTTGGGACGAGAATCTCGACCTCTTTATTGTATGACCCACTGCTAATGCTCGCAGCGTTGAAACGCGGAGAGTAGACTCTTGTGATAGCACTCACGAAGTAGAGGTCGTTCTAGTGGACCCATTTGAAAGGAAGTGGAGCAGTGATTACTTGTAGAGTATTTATGCTCTTTTCAACCTTCAATCTTTTGAAGGGCGGGATTGTCCGCTTTTGAACTCCAGGTAAAAAAACTCAGGTTATAAAAAAGAGAGGACTATGTGGTCATTTCATTTCACGGAAAACCTTGCTTTATGGTGATGGTCGGCCGACCATGTTCGCTGACAGGGGGGCCTCCCTTCACTCGACCGACCACTTTCTCGGATAGGGGGGCTCGCTTGGCTCGACAATTTGAATAATAGGTCACTTGATGATATAAAATATATTATGACCCCGTGGGTGTTGAAATTCTTGAAAGCCGATCGTTTGAAAATGTCTCGCCTAAGTTGGGAGACCTTCACAGACCTCACCCAGGGGCCCCTATTGGGTCTATGATTCAAGAGCAGACGCGCGCTCGATCCTGCGTACGAATGGTCGATCCCTAAAATTCGTTTTCACTCCGCTCACCGTCAACAGCTCCCGTTTACGATTTAGTATTAAAATTTGGATCTCAAGGTATGGTATAGTGGAAACGCCGAATCAATTGGAAAGTAAACAATGAATAGAGGAAGAATTGCAAGGATTTACACGCGGTGGAAATTGCGCTCAATGTGCTTATCAGAAGTTAAATTGGCTGAGGAATCGTAAAATAAAAATAAAAAGTAGGGCGCAAGTGCGCCCATTTTCGCGCATCTCAGGGGGATCTCCCCCCCCCCCCCCTAATAATAGCAAAACGGGAATCCGAAACGGGAGAAAAAATTGGCGTATTTTTATCACTTACCGTTTAGGAGGAGAAGGCTTGTGACATACATAGATAGTCACATAGCCAGACACGTTCTGAATTAGCGGTATAGATACAGCTATACCAGCAAGCTTAAGTTAGTCTGTTTGGAATACAGCAATCAAAGGATAATAGGGATTTTATCTCAAGTTATCTACATTATATCCTTTTAGCGTTGCATTTCAGACTGAGGGATTGGGAAGCTGGTGCCAACTGAGCCACCGTTGTGATGTTAATTTGAATTACCCCCGCTATCAGCCGAACAACAGAGATTGAGCGGGCTCATCGGACTTCAATGGATGCTCCGACCTTTCACAATAAGTCGAACAATAAGCTCAGTGGGCGGGCGAGTGTGTCACCTCATCCGGCAAAACACAGGTCACCTGTAAATCGAATGGTCTCCCTTTGTGGTATGTCGGTCAACCGGTAGATTACCCTGAGACACTTGCGAAGCTCTCATGAAATTCCACTGATCCATTCAAATGTCACCACGGTGAAAGAGTGATGTAGCCAGGTAAATGACAGAAATTTTATGAAGGCAGCAAAGATCAACTGCGATGAATTTACTGTTCACTGTTTACGAGTGGCTGACATTCAAGTACCGATGGTCCTTAGACACTGATCCACTTGCAATAAAGACCCTAAAAGTTCTAGGCATCTGAACCGGATAAATCGGGGTCGAGCCCCCTAGTGATTGAGAAATCAAGAGGAATGGGTTTCTAGAATGGTTCCGCCTCCACAGGGTTAATTCAGAGAGGTACAGGCGACAAGAGGAGAAAGGGGCATAGCGTCATTAAGACCACCGACCCCCAACCACCTTTGGGGGCAGAACTTTGTCAATTGACGCTCAACTCGTCAACTATCGAACCTAAGGGGCTCTGGGACGAGACTCCAAAATCGGCCTCGTATTTACCTACTTCGCGTTCTCATCCTTCTGATCTAGAGAAGATGAAAGAACCCATAAATTAATTAGCGCTTCCTCTCATCATCAGCTTGTCGCAGAAACGAGTGTTCAAGCAATTGCGTTTGCCAAGTGGTAGGTAATTAAGGCTTATATTGTGAAGCCTTGGAACAAATAAGGAGAATAATTTGTTTATGGCGGTCTTTTGAGGTTTAGCTTGGTTCAGATTGGTCAAGTTCCAGTTGAGTCGAATGGCCACTACGGAGAAGCATTCTTATAATCAACTCTAAAAATTGTTATCGCCGTTGATTGGGATATTAGTAGTTACCTTATTTTTTCAGAATTTTATTTTTTGCGTATATTGGTCATTTAATGGGCTGCTGAGGGGTGGAATGGAGTAATTAACGCCAACACCTATTCAACAGCAAATAGAACTTAGCCTCATTAAAATACTGGGATGAAAGGAAATTGAATGCCCATATGCTTAAGGGACTTCTAGTTTTAATGGTGTTAGTTGAAGGGTACCGGGACGATTTCAGCTCACTCCCAAACTGAACGAAGAACGATTCGTTTTTTCCAAAAAGTCTTTTACTACGAGGAATTTTCACAAAGGCACTTCGCCGTATGTGAATCGGTTGGTGGGGCGGAAGAGAAACTTGAGGATTTTGAATAATTGATTGGGCCCTTGGAAAGTGGGCTCACAGGCACCCCTACACAGTTTCCAAGCCTCGGATAAAGCTTTCCAATTTATATGTAAATCATGTTAACATGCTTCCAAATCAGGTTTTCCGATTGTTCGTTAAAATGGAGCTATATAGGGATCCAGTTTATTTTTTTGAAATTTCCGTGAATAATTGTCATTCGAATGATTTCGAGGGAGTTACGCCCCTCGAACGAAAGGGCCATAGAAGCGATATAGAGGTATTTCGTGTTCTGTGGTCATGGAGAGGTGGGAAAATTCTTCAAAAAGCACTTGTACTTTGAAACGATTTTAGAAATATTTTGCTCCAGAGAAAGGATTCACATGAACTTGCGCTCAGAGGTGAATTGTCTGCAACAAGACAGGTATTACAACAGGTGATTGACTTTTGATCAAACATTGGCCACGGATTTGAACCAGGCTGATTAGCGCTCCGACTGATTAGAAACAGACGAAGCTCTGTCGCCTTTGCCCACGGGGCCACCCTGTCCCCGACTTGTAACTATATAGTACGACTACATGTCGTATGTCATATTATAACAAGCCGGCGACATATTCACCAAAAGGCGGAGAAAATTATTTAAGTACCTAGGTATTAATTTTACGAAGGAGGAGTGAACGTTCCACATCAAATTCACCGAGATAACGTCCAAATGCCCTCGCCTTCCAACAGTTACTGGACTGGAAAGGCTTTGGGGTGGAAAAATGATAAGCAATTATCAAAAAGGGCGCATCAACCTGATGAAACTCGATAGAATAAAAGTCAAATTATTTACCCTGATGACTGTACACAATTTTTTGAATCCACAGGAAAACATACGGTTTGGGGGAATTGAAGGAGATACACATCTATTCGGACGGCTTGAAGTTGTCACCATATCCGAAAAACATTTGCTGAATAATAATTGGGAAATTAAACAATAATTATCTTCAATAAAATTGCCTAAACCCAGTATAGCCACCAAACAATAATATAGTGGGTGGAAAGTTGTTGAGGGTCGGTCAAATAATTGTCTATCAACATAATATGTCTTTTATATTATAAAAGACATAATAATTATATATAATATAATATTTATATTATCATTATTATCAACATATATATTAACCATTATTATCAACAACTTTCCACCCACTTTCATTGTAACAGTCAACATCATCATCAACAACAATAATATTGCTTTTACAATAATATTGTAAATATTCAAGTGGAAGGTTCTTCGTCCTAATCTAATTAGGTAGGTCTAACTAAATAGGTAGTTAGGTATCTTTTTCTTGCACCTATATAGGGTTGCCAGAATTGTTTCACCAGTATAATATAATAGTATAGTATATTTTTGCCAAGACCACAAAAAATATAGTAGGTAGGTATTAAATATATCAAAACTGTTGAAAGAAATTATAGGGGAAAAATATAGTATTTGAAAGAAAAATATAGCAGGCTATTATTTTATAATAACATGTCTTTTTTTCGGCATAATTTGTAACCTTAGAGACTCCTTTTTTTCACGAATTGATAAATAAAATTTATTTATCAATTCGAGAAAAAAAGGATCACTTAAGTTCACTTAAGGTCAATTAAGTTCTAACACCATGTAATTGACATTTTGGCGAAAATTAGTTTTTCATTCGATTAGATAGGTATTAACATAGCTAATTGATAGAACAGCGTACCTATAACTGAGAAGAAGCGCTCGTAGGTAACTGATATAACAGAGTATACTGATAAAACAACGTGTAACTGATAAAACAGTTTTTTTGCCTCTCCTGTAAAGTAGCACAAATATCAATTACGTGGTGTTAGAACTTAAGTGATGAAATATTAACATTTCCCGCTGAATATTTTTGTGGAAAGCTCAAATTGATGACTGAAATGCCGCGATAAAATTAAGGGGTACCTACCTATAGGCCTATAAGTACAGATGTAGTAGCATCACCTCTCAAATTCAATTGGACATCGATATTATGAAAGTTGCCCACCTGCACACAAAATTATCTATGTAAGCTCCCCTAAACACGAACACTAACTGTGCTGGAACGTTTGGCTAGTAAAATACTTATGGAAACAAATAAAGTTATTACTTAGTTTCCAAGTCTTGTTGTAATTGTGACTAAGTCAGCAAAACAATAATAATGTAGTAGTCAACTATATTATAGTACTACTCAAGTATGAAAAAAATTCCTTTCCTTTTAAAATTTATGGGAACAAATTACCCAGCCATTTTTCGTTTTCATGGACGCTATTAGATAAAAGGACAAGATCGTTGATCAACATGACTAAACAAACATAAAATTTTTATTTAATACAAAACAGAACATACCTACGTAGTTTTCCTTCAATAAAGAAAGGCTAGAACCATAGGACAAACGTAATATTGTCATATAAGAAGCGACATCATATAAAGGAACCTATAAACAAATAATTTGGAATGAAATAAATACAAAATAAAAAACATTCCTTTCGCTCTAATGCTTGTTACGACTCAGCAAAACAATACAAAATATTAAGCTTTCCCTTCAAAACTTATATGAAAAAACGCTGCAAATTTTACACAAGGGTTTATTATTCTTTGATATAGGTTACTTGTACAGAAATTTAATTCTGTCAATAAAAAAAATTTAAAAAAATTTTTTTTTGGATTTTTATATTTCAAAAAAAATTTTTTGAGGCGATTTTTTTTTCAAAAATGTGTTTTTTCAAAAATTCTTTAATTTTTACTCGAAAGATATTTAACTTCTTGGGATCCTTCAAAAATCCCATTTTTAGCTCCATGAAAGCCCTATAGATCGCCACAGTGAAATCGGATCGTTCCGGGACCCCAAAAAATGGATTCTACGTCCAAAAATACTTCGAAAACGACACCTGACTCGATCCCATAGCCAAAAGCCTTCAAAAACCACCTTTTGTAGCCCCATTTTAGCCCCAGAGCGCCCCACGGGTTTGGGCGATCGGGCTGAAAACCTTGCGGGCACAACTAGATGGTAAACCGAGTATTTTGTCAAAATTTCAGATTTTTAAAAAAATTCCTACTGCCCAAAACGGCCTGGACGGCGGACGGCGTACGGCGGACGGACATTTCGGATTTTGAATGTAGACCACTTGAAACGGATAATGTCAAATTTTGAGCCCGATCGGAGTCGTCGACCCGCGTCGCGAAAACATAGGTGTATTATTCCAAGAATAATAAACCAAAATTACACACAGCCTTTGCCACAGCTTCATCATTTTCGTAGTCCCTTTAGGAAAAACGACTAGAATCCTTCGTTGAAAAACAGAACTCACAAATTTGACTCCAGTCACTGTAATTATGGACGGATGGGAATTCATTTCCAAAACGGATAACCGAAACTGTTTGTAATTTTTTCTACAACTTTCCGTTTTCTAAAAATATAGACCTTTTGCTATTATATTTTTTTATACAGTATATAGTAGAACAGGTACTATATTACTTTTAGTTTCGTAGGCCTGGCAACCCTACTTATATAGGAACTACGCAGGTATTGATAATGTACCTTTCCAGTCTAGTGATAAATCAGGACAAATCACAGTTCCGATTCATATTAGGTGATGTTATTGAATGGTTCCTATCTAACATACAATACGTAGGGTTAACACTTTAAAGCCTTTAAAAGCCTAAAAAAACCTTTCTGCCAGTTCTTTAACAGCAAAAAATTGCACTTTCATTGCTGAGGGCACATTTAAGCATTTAGGTTTATTGACTAACAATGCCTCTGGTATTTTCCGACCACAATTATTGCAGTATCAAAAAACCAGAGGTATTTTAGGAATTTAAACCATGTTGAGCAGAGTTGAAAACACAGTTTAAAAAACGAAAAAGGTTGGAATTGAGTGTTTACGCTCAACGGAAACAAAAGGTGAGGTTACTTTGTAGCACTGGCTACCTGCTCGACTCAAACAATAGCTAACTTCTACAAGGACTCACCTGTAGCCAAGTATCCAAGGACGAGGAGCGCAGGAAGGACGGTCACTGTCATCCTGTCCGAATTTGAGTAGGTTGACGAAGAAGATTTCAAATATTCAGACGGTATCGTTAGGGAATAGCGGGATATCCGACGGAAGAATCGTCCACTGAGGCGACTGCCACGAATGAGGGAAAGGCGGCGAAGCGTCGTGTCAGGCGGGCTGGGAATACGAAGGTAGGTGTGGCCGTTGGTGGGGGAGGCTGGTCTCCAGGGTGACGTGTACATAACACTGATGGTAGGGGAGGGCGATGGTGAAACCCTGGAAGAGGGAAAATTTACTATTTAATACATGTACCTGCTAGATAGTGCCTTAAGGGATATTTTCTCACTCAAATGTCATTATCTCCGTTGCAAGTGAGATTTATTTATAATCACTACCTACATATTTTTGGTTATAACCAAAAATATGTAGGTAGTGCATAGTCAGTGGGTCATGGCTGCATACCCTTAAATGCGAGACTACAAGCCGCCATTCTTTGAAACCACACGCAGAAGACATGGTAAAATTTAAAGTGAAATTAGGAATCCTAATGGAAGTTGGTAAAACCTTCTTGAAGTCGACAGACTACGATAAGCGAAGTTAAAAGAATAAAGGTGTCACAAAAGTTGCGTTACGAATTTATTCCAGGTTGAGGTGTAAAATATATAAATATGTGACAAAAATGCCCAGTTTAAATTTAAACATTACCTACCTGGACTATTTCTTAACACATTAATAATTTCTTAACTATTTCTTAACACATTAATAATGGGGGCTGTTAATGTTTAAATTTCGATTTGTCTGTTGCGAGGAGCGCGAGGTTTTGGGATTTTTTTTTACATAACGTCGAAAATTTTGACCATTCGTTTTCAATTAGCTGCCTCTTATTTTCGAAAGATCGATGTGGTACTTAGTTTCTAAATCATTAGGTGCCGGTTCGGTATGTGATCTACCTGCGATGTAACCGGTTCGGTATGTGATTTACGCCGGATCCTCATCGAATTTCTGGTTCGGTATGCGATCTACCATCTAAAATAGAAAAAATCCTTGATTTCCATCAGCAGGGCAAGAAATAGGTCCGGTTTTGGTTTATTATTCCTGGAAAAGGTCTATATTCTAAATCCGAAATGTCCGTCCGCCGTGCGAGCCGTTTTGGGGAGTAGGAATGTTTTAAAAAATCTGAAATTTTGACAAAATACTCGGTTTACCATCTAGTTGTGCCCACAAGGTTTTCAGTCCGATCGCCCAAACCCGTCAGTCGCTATGTGGCTAAAATGGGGCTATGGGAGGGTTTTTTAAAAAAGGCTTTTAGCTATGGGATCGAGTTAGGCGTCGTTTTCGAAGTATTTTTGGACGTAGAATCCATTTCTGGGAGTCCCGGAACGATATAGGGCTTTCATGGGGCTAAAAATGGGATTTTTGAAGGATACCAGGAGGTTAAATATTTTTCGAGTAAAAAATAAAGAATTAAAAAAAAGAAAGTTTTTTTTCCAAAATTGTTTTCATTGACACAGAATTAAATTTTTGCTCAAGTAACCTGTATCAAAGAATAATAAACCCTTGTGTAAAATTTGCAAATTCAGTTCTGTATTTTCGCCAGCCATAGTAGGTAGGTAAGTCCAGGAACGTGGAAATATCGACTATCAGACCGAAAACCCAGGGGCCATCTACGCGTGCTCCGTGGTTTCTATTATTTACTTTAATATTAAATGATAATTTTACCACTTCGGCATCTGAACCTTCCGATGAAGGGGGTGCATCTCCGGACAACCTTCCTATATTTTCTTCTGGCCGCAAAGCGGGCTTCGTCTATCTGAATCGGGAGGTTCATGTTCGTAGATCACGGGGGACAGTAGGAGGGGACCGGTAGATCGAGCGGATGGCGTAGATCGCATACCGAACCGGCACCTATCATTATACATTCGAGTACCTCGTACTATCATTATAGTGATAAGGAACTTAATATTCCATCATTTTACAACCAAACTGTCTGATTTTCTGCTGCAGATGCAGATTTACTAACAATCTAATAATACCTAATCGTTACCAATACCTAATCGTTACTAACAATCTAATAATTCCTAATACCTAAAATAGCCTAAAAAGAGTGCGATCCGTTCTGTAGGAAGCAACCCATATATAATCCAGGAAATATGTACAATGCAATAATATTGCAGGTTTCATGTTTCATCAACGGTCCCGGAGATTGTCATCATTTCTAGTTTGAACGCCATCCAAAGTACTCACTACGATCCCACAGTACTCTCCAGTCGTCAAGTAGAACGAACCACTAAGTTTGAATCACCTGCTTCCATTTTCCTATGGAGGTCAACCCCGTCCATCGGCACAGCCAAAATCACAGAGAAAAAGGAACCAAAAGGCCAAAACCGTCGAAACACAGCCTAGCAAACCCAACCAAGCAAAGCAAACCATTTTTACCAAGTTTTTCTTGTATAATTTGGTTTGCGTAATTTGAATATAAATGTGTTAACAGGTATCACAATGACGGTACACAATTAAATGTTGAAATGAGTTGGAAACTTTTTAGGAAGGTCCCTAAGAGTTCTGCGAACGAGGCATTTCCCCTATAACACTCTGCCCTTTATGAAGTGTGTAGCTCGAGCGCCTTTTAGGTTTGGGTGCTACAGCTGGCCATTTTCCGACTTAGAATCAAAGAAAATCTCACTGGTGTGATGACAATCACTGGTTTATTCAATGGGTTGCAGCACTTACTCATCATACCCAATGCTTGAACTGCCCTGTTGTGGTGGCCCGGGCCGTTCACCGTTTTGTTAATTATTGAACTGGCCAGTTCAATAATAATTATTGAATAATTATATATTAATTATTAATTAATTATATATTAATTATTAACAAAACGCCACGACACGGTGCACCGTGTCCAATAGCTATTATTGGATAGGATCATATTTCGGAATTTTTGCGGACTCTTGAATAGTTTCTGCCACACTACATTTTGAACCATGGTTCATTTTAAAATGTCGTAGTAGTCAACTAATTAATTTACCAGTGAATGAACATGATCACCCTTGGCTAATTCATCCTTTTGATACTTCGGAAAGGAACTCAAAACCTAGAAAATCAAGACCTAAAGACCTAGAAAATCAAAAGATAAGTAACAGCAACAAAGTATACTTAGGTAAGTACCATAAGAAACTTCACCCCCGAATCCAAACTTCACAGCAGACAAACTGATATGAAATATGATTTTGAAGGGTTCTCATTCGTCGTGACAATCGTTCAATCGCGAAAATCGTTCGTTCAATCCGAACCAGAGTAAAATTAAATTTTAGGAGTTCCCATTGAAAATTCGGGGGAAAACGGCGAAATCGTTTTAGACGAGAAGGCTTGACACAGGTGGTACGGGCGAACTCCCACTGGCTGCGGCAGTTTACCGCAATTCCAGTAGAGTGCGCTTGAAGGCTGTTTTAACCAAGAGGCATGAGATTTTCTCCCACAGGGCCTAAGATGCATTTTTCAACCCGTTAAACGGCCATTGGAATTGAATATTTTGTGCCGCTGGTTACCGTAGGTCTAATAGAGCAAAACTTGCTAAGCTTGTTTATTGGAAATTTAACCAAATTGGACAAAACTTCGACCCAAAAGAATTTTAATTTAGGTACCTAAACCAGAAAAAGATGCAACTAGTCTAGAAGATGAACAAATTGTGCCTTTAGTGGCAAAATAATTAAAATTTTCGTTGAGATGGAACTATGGAAGGAGGAACAATCAATAACTTACATAGTTTAGTAATGTAATGCAATAATAATAATAATAATTACATAATTGACTGCACCAACTCATGCAGTCAACGCTCGACTATAATGTTTAGTAACATGGAAGAAATAGTAAGCAAATAATTCCTTATTCCATGGTTTAGTAACTAATAATTAGTTTCACAACTGTTGAGAAATGCCGGCATCCCAACTATAGGCAAATAACTTAGGTACCTAATTATTAAACTTTACATCCACGAAATTGTCGAATTATTAAGGTTGTTTTCTACTAGTTTTAAAACTTAATTTCAGCCCATCTCAATTATCGATTTCCTGCCTTACGCGCTCTTCAGCGATTAAGAGCCATGAAAGAGCCAGCTATGAAGTTATGAATTTTAACGTCATGCCTTAATTAGGCAATAAAGCTGATTAAAGGAAGGCCTCGGAGTGTCGGAAGACCGCTCTATTGCCATTCTAGTAGTCACCGCAAGAAAGGATGTGCTCACTAACGAAGATTGTAACGCTCTGATCCGTTTAATTTGGTCCGGTGCCGAGTCGCTCTTTATGAAACGGTCGGTGCGAAAAGTTGGGGCCCGGATAGGTTTAATCTTCAGAGTCAAACTGTTCTGACCTCCAATAGTCATGAGTGTCATGTTGTCATTAGCCTGGACGGTCACTGGAAGAATCTGGTATTGGATTGCTCATCTAGGCATCTTGAGGCCGATTTGTTCAACATTAGAAACCGAGATTTTACGCTAGAACGGTGATTCAAGCATAGGTGAAAGCAACGTTAATAACAATCTTAGCGTTAAATACTGGTTTAAAATTTGTTGAAGACCGATTTTGTTGATAGGTACCGTACTAAACTTTTTTGAAAAGGTAAATCAGACAATTCGTAATTCACACTGCCTTCGTGACAGGTCTCCTGGCTCGTTCTTTGATTCCCGCATTTTGAACTCGTCAATGGGAAGAAAAACGTAATTTCTATATTTTTCGCGCTAATTTTTGTCATAAAGGAAAATCACAGGGCTTCCCACTCGGTCTGGCATCGTGCATTGTTTGGTTATTCCATGGTAGTCATTGTGTAACATGAGAACGTCCTTGTCATTGTACCCGACACATGGACACCAGGCGAATTGGAATATTACCACGGCACGTTGGAGATCTGTCAGAACGATTGAATTTCGTCTTTGACTGTAAATATTTACAAAAACTCTTTACTGTTACAATCAACGGGCGGGGAATTTCAAAACGTCTAATGGGAACTGAACTAGAAGTGCTGCGTCGCACTGGTAGCTTTCCCCAGGGTTCTTGTTTGCGTTGTCAAGGATTAACCCCCCAGCCGAGGGGGGGGGGGGCATTGTACATTCACTGGAAGCGTCCCGATAAGAGTGGATCTACCCGTAGGTATGCCTTCTGCCCGCTCCGACGCTGCCATACCAATCCTGCCATATCTGAATCCATACAGGCGCGCAGATTCCCTCAAACGTTCCTTTGTTTGCGGGAGGCACCCGAGGGTCCTGACATTAAAGCCTTAAGAGGAGCCCAAATTTCCTAAGTAAGGTAAAGTAGGTTCCAGGTTTCACGGAATGTTAACAGAAATCGCCGGAGACATGCGCAGTTTAGAAACTGCTGTTCCAGGTCGATCGTAAATTGGACGGAAACCGATAGCTCGAGTATGTGCGGTCGGGTTCTGTCGACAGCTGTCCAACTTCTGTCGACAGACGCAGTCAGACCTGGAACAAACCTAGTAAATTAGTGTTTTTTTTTTTTTTTTTTTTGTGGTCATCATTTCGATTAGTTTGATACCCCATTGGGGAGTTCGCATTGATTTTAGATTTGGAAATCTTCCCTACCATTCAATAATATGGCTAAAAAGTAACGTGCACAGACCAACGAAAAAAATCATTGTAGGAGATATAACGAAAAACGCTGCAAATTTTACACAAGGGTTTATTATTCTTTGATATACGTTACTTGTGCAGAAATTTAATTCTGTCAATGAAAAAATTAAAAAATTTTTTTTTTGGATTTTTATCTAAAAACATTTTTTTTTGGATTTTTTTGTTCAAAAATGTGTTTTTTCAAAAATTCTGTATTTTTTACTCGAAAAATATTTAACATCCTGGGATCCTTCAAAAATCCCATTTTTAGCCCCACGAATGCCCTAAACATCGCCCCAGTGAAATCGGATCGTTCCGGGACCCCAAAAAATGGATTCTACGTCCAAAAATACTTCGAAAACGACACCTAACTCGATCCCATAGCAAAAAGCCTTCAAAAAACCCCTCCCGTAGCCCCATTATAGCCCCATAGCGCCCCACGGGTTTGGGCGATCGGACTGAAAACCTTGCGGGCACAACTAGATGGTAAACCAAGTATTTTGTCGAAATTTCAGATTTTAAAAAAAATTCCTACTGCCCAAAACGGCCTGGACGGCGGACGGCGGACGGGCATTTCGGATTTAGAATGTACACCTCTTGAAA
Source organism: Pilophorus perplexus (assembly GCA_955831195.1). Lineage (NCBI taxonomy): Eukaryota > Metazoa > Arthropoda > Insecta > Hemiptera > Miridae > Pilophorus > Pilophorus perplexus. Next base: position 24,833,727 of record OY037010.1, read on the forward strand.
CGGATAATGTCAAATTTTGAGCCCGATCGGAGTCGTCGACCCCCGTCGCGAAAACATAGGTGTATTATTCCAAGAATAATAAACCAAAACACTTGAAATTTGAAGCCTTATCAGAAGGATTCACAACTCAATTGAATTTTATTCTCTGATGAGTAGTGGAGTGGCAACCCTGGGCGGAACAATCCCCTCACGTAGTTGGTTGAAGATGTAGTGACGTCACGCTCCCTCCATGGCTGTGTTTTTCAAACGCCGTAATTTTCGTTAAATTATTTTAATTTTCTGGAAACGATTTCAGGCGGCTGACTACTGTTTTCCCTACATTCTCAGGGAGTACTTTCAGAAAAAAAAATAGAAAAAAATCAATGCAAACCCCCCATTGGTTCTCACAAGTGGGGCAGGAGCCGACCCCGCCAAATTTCCTAAGTACATACGTGCTGGCTCTCGCAAAACCAAGACAAAGGTTCTTTGGACGCCTTGCTCCGGGTCAGTGGTTTCCCCCTCTCCCGCCAAATGATCGTAAATAAGCTTTATAAAATTAGGAAGCTATAAAACTATGTCATTCCGTATTCGCCAACTTCACCAAATAGGGGAGGAGCAACCTTCCACTATCCACGTGAGCCGCTGTTTGCGATCTAGCAGCACGTCCAAAATTGACATTTTTGCAGAACACCTATAGATTTATTATTGAGTAGCACTATCGCTCCATGATATTGAAAAGAAAGATTTTCCCCTGTAAATTGAGCTTGGATAACCAGCAGCACTTCCTAAATTAACACTTTAGGGGAATTTAGATTTATTGTTGAGTTGACACTATTATTATATGACTCCTTTCAATCGAAAATGAAGATTTTCCCCTTAAAAATACTTCATAACTAAATCTGGAAATAAAATCCTATTGCCTTTTTGAAACGTCCTACAGACCGAGGAAGTATTGACGTCATATTTCAAATGGAGCGGGGGGGGGGGGGGGGATGTTTCTCATCATAACCTTTCAGTAACCACGCAAAGGTTGCAAATGGGGCAGAGAGCATTAAATTTTGGTAGCGTACATTAATTGATCAAACTTATTCAAAGCAATTAGGGGTAGCCCCGAAGCGTGCAACGCAAGACAGAATGAAGAGAGCTAAAGACACAGACCGAAGAAACTGCGCATAATTCAATCGTATTTTTAAATACGATGAATTTTAGAATACGGTAAACCGCTACTTCTATGATGAATAGACCTTTTCCAACCACTTGGCAGCGCCACCGTCGCGACGCGGCGAGTAGCCCGGATTTAACCTTCCTCGAACGGGTTATTCTCCACTGTACGTTTGTTTACCTTTTCAATCCCCATCAAGCAGGTTCCTACTCGTTGTGATAATTACAACTAACTAAGAAAATGACTCATTATGGCATGTTCCTACTCGTAGTTATTTGTTATTATCATGATAGTAACGTTGTTCGTTGAATTAGGTTACGCAAAAGGCTGCCCAAGTGCCCTTCAAAAGGGTATGATTGGAGGACTCTGAGGTGCCGGGAGCTTGCCTCCCGAACCCCTATGTTTCTTCAAACTCGGTTGAAGTGGTTTTTGCTTGTGCGTGGTATAAAAACACCGGCGAAACTTAAAAAAACTGAGTTAGTTCAACTTGTGGCGCGGCGTCTTCACCAACAAGTTCAACCGTCGTCGGCAGACTGCAGGAAGTGGGTGGAGAAGAAATGTTCATCTCGGGATTTTTGGGGGTGCCGTGAAACGAAGGAAAGTTATCTAGCAGGTTTCCGACCGATCGTCTGCAACTCTGATTCCAATAATAATTATCGAAGAAAGGATTGCTCCCGGTAGGTATCACGACATTACCGGACCAGCGGTGGGCATATGAACCACGTACACAGGACGCAAATTTTCGACACGTCTTGTGTCAAGTCTTGACGGTCCCCTCAAGACATTCTTAACGAAATAATTATTGTTATATTTTGGCCCCACAGTGATAGGTACTTTTTGGTTGTTGTTTTTCTGTTACCTTTTCAGGTAGGTAACTTTTATGACCCCAATTTTGCGTGAATTTGTAGAATATCTAGTGAAGTACCACCTTCATATTTTATTCATCAAAACATTTCTTGTGCTGTCATTTACCCCATTTATTTTGTGGTGGGACAATAACGGCACGGTGGCCGCCCTAGCGGGTTCGTGGGACGATTTATCCCATTTTGAGAAAATTCGGGACAGAAAAGAGGCCTTTGGGGGAGGGGGGGATCTTGGTGGTGGTTTTGTGATACAGGAAATGCCCCGAATTTCATCAGAATGGGATCCGGCAGATCGTTGGGACAACATCGTCTGGTGATTGTTGGTCAAGCTGTTGTCGTGCATCGACCGCCTTCACATAGTAACAACAACTGTTTCAGTTGTCTACTATCCGAAGGCGGCCCGGCGACTGTCCACCAATGTCGGAAAAGTGGTCGACATGCCGACCATCGCGACGTCGATCACATGATATCGGCCCAACGTACATAATATGTGTACTACCTACAGAGGTTAGTGTTGGTATTATGATCAATAATTACCTTAGGAACCGTCGATACAGGGAAAAACTTCTCAAAATCCATTTTTGCCGGCGTTTCCTCAAAGTGTTTTGAACAAATACGGAAATTTGGGCGAATGTACGAAACACATTGGAATCTCTCATCTTCTCGGCGACAGTTCTTCATCCACTTCGCACACAAAAGGCATTTTTTGCATTGTTTGACGAGCTTATTTTCGTCTTCCTTCGACAGGAGGACTGCTTCCCCCAGTTGTAAACAAGGTTGTGGGAAGGGATAAAACCTCACGGTGCTGTCGAATCCGGGTCTACCCAATCGCGAGTCGCTATTGCAGTTTCCGTACACGCAATGAGTCATTATGATTTAACGGAATTTAAACGGTTTTAACGTTGAAACACAGTTGAAACATCCAGTGCAGTGAGCAAACACAAGGTAGGGTAGGGTGGGGTAAGGTCCCGCAGGTTCGATTCATTTTTGTTTCTATTGACTCCTAAGCCACTATTCCTCCCATTTCTGATCAAGGATGATTCATTGGAGCCTTGCTGAAGACCTCTAACGCCCACAGCGCAGTTTGACCATTATTAGGATAGTTATACCCATTTTTCAAAAAATTGCATCTGCGGGGCTTTGCCCCACGCGATGGGGTAAGTCCCCGCAGCAATTGAAAAATGGGTCTATAACTATCCTAATAATGGTCAAACTGCGCTGTGGGCGTTAGATGTCTTCAGCAAGGCTCCAATGAATCATCCTTGCTCAGAAATGGGAGGAATAGTGGCTTAGGAGTCACAGAAACAATAATGATTCGAACCTGCGGGAACTTACCCCACCCTACCTTACGTCAAAATGCCAAAAAAATGAAAATCACCTCATTGTGAAGGCTTCACTTTGAGTAGCCTCTCCAAACTGATCATTCTGAGTAGTCACATGATTGCCCTTACCTGCCCCATGGCGGACAACGAAGAAAGTTTTTGTGGGAGAGAGTTTTTGCTTTGCAAAGCAGTGTGCGGGAACTTCCCCCGTGCGGGACCTTACCCCACCCTACCCTAAACAAAAAGTGCTTGGAGTAAAACCTGCGTATTGAAACCTTATTGTAACCTCCCGCGTCGCGCTTGCGCCTCGCAGTTTTCCGCTTGGAAAAGGTCTATTGAGGAGCATAGGCATTATTTAACCTGCTTAAAGTAATATTCAGACGAATAATTTTCTCCTCACTGCCAAATACACGAGTATGCTAGATAGGTAATCCTTTTCGGAAAATTATCAAGATTAGATCCTCAATGTGAAATGCCCGTCCGCCAGCCTGGTCCTTTTGGGCTGTAGGTAATTCGTGAAATCAGAAATTTTAACAATATTCAGGTACCTGAATACAATTCTATACCTGGACCAATGAAAGTCACTCGTTATTGTACACGTAGTTGAGTAGGCGTTCAACTGCTATATTCCTATGGTGTCATACTGCTTGACGTCACTCAGGGCTGTAGATGGGCTTCCCAGATCGAAACCGGTCCCCACGCTAATATGTTCATTTTTGAATAAACAGTTAAGAACTTCAGCAGAGGAGACATCTTTCTCCCTAATCTCCATATTGGTTCTTGAAGTATTTTTGGACGTTGACTCAATTTATTAGGGGTCTCAGACCCATCCGTCTACCCAATTTTACTGGCTGCACATGGGACTTTTGAACGAAGAATCCACTTTTGGGTGTCTCATAGGTATCTGTCCTATGACAGACGCCCTGTTTTTGAATTTCCAATCTTTTCAAAGTTATCCTTTCTTGACCGATTCAAGTTTTTGCTTAACAAGATCCTTGTGTAAAATTCACAGCGTTTTTCAGTTCACCACACGTTTCTAAAAACCAATTTACGAAGTTTTGAAATTCCACTTCCCAATTAGGTTGCTTGCAATCGGTTGATCATGTTAAATTTTTCCTTTGCTCCATTGTATACAATATAGGTATACCTATAATGATTCTTCCTTCTATTCGAGATAAAAGGAGCTTTAAAGCGTAATTTTTTCCGTCTTCGGGCGAGTGGCGGGGCTGGACATCGTTGTGGGGCAGTTAGCATCAACTACCTAACACTCGACTGTCTCTCCCAGTCCCTGCCTCCACCTCGCTGCGGTAAAAATTAAACAACTTCGTTAGAAAAATTGCAGTAAAATTCAATATCGGAATCCAGAAAAGTGCGTCGGTCGGTCTCATTTCAACCCGCCAATTTCCGTAGAAAGGCGTCACCGATTCAGCATTGACTTGAAGACTAAACACCTCCATTCTTCAGTGAGCCTGATTACTAGGTAATTTTACTAAGTATTTAATTTGCTGTTAAAAATCATCCGCGGAGGATAACTCCCTTAGGAATGCCATATCTAGAGGACTGCAACGGTATGAAAGTAAAATAAACATGATGCCCAAACTTTTCTGCTCCAAAAAACGCATTTTCCACAAAAATTTGGCAATTTGACATATTTATCCACATACCAATACATTGTATCGTAAAAAACTACGAAAAATGCATTAAATTCCTACAACAAATGGCCATTGTCTTGGTCCTTTCGTTACGGCCACGGGTTCCTGACTGAAAAAAATTAGGAGCAGTGTGAAACTGCGTAGCTAACAGACCAAAAACAGTACAAACCGAACCCAATGGATCGCTATCTGATAGCTGTTTATTAGAAGTAAGAAAGTCACATTACTGCGATTGTTCATTTAATTATGTCAATCCAGTGGCTAGTCATCGGATTCTACTTTCTCTCCGACCTCCCAGTAGGGCAAGAAATCGGTTCCTAAATTCTTCATTTTCTTTTTATTCGTCTACAAAGTTAGCAGTAACATTTCAAACAAGCCATTATCATCAGTCGCTTGGTACAAGGTACCTACTAGGCAGGGGATTTCATCCCAACGAAATGAGGGCAGAAGGCCTAATCCATCACTCTTCTCTTCCTAGTTCTTCTCCAGCTATCATCTTGAAGGTGGTGGAGGTAGCTTTTGAAGATCCGCCACCGCTACCACCGCTTGCGAGCCCAAATAGTCCTTGGGAGGCGGTTTAGCCACAATGAGAACAAATCCAATTTAGACGGTGAGCTCCCGGGCTAACCACGCCACACACTGCTTCCCCTTGTGTTGACCAACGCTGACCTTGGACCTTACGAATTTTAAATTTAACCGTCATAGTTGCGACGCTATTTTTGACAAGACGCCTCCTTACGTGATTCGGAATGGCAATAGTTGGTTTGCTTTTTGGTCAATAATATAGCATAATATAATATTATTATGTTCTTGGGCGGTTCATCTCATAGAAGGAAAACAAGTTTGGAAACTTTCTTTTTGATTCCAAATTTGTTATAGTTACAAAAATTGTTGGAGTGTGTAAAGCTACAAAATTTGTAGCGTATATTTAATATTGTTGTATAGTTCAGTAATTCATACTACCAACGCCAACAATTAAGTTAGGTAATTTTTTTTTTCAACGTTATTATTTGATGGATCTAGATCCTTTCATAGATCCAACCAAAAACTACCGGACGTTATGAGTAATCACAGCAAATTGCGTATAACCCTCAGGACCGGAGAATCCGTAAAATGTTGTCCGAGTCTCTGACAATGTTTACCGACTAACAAAAGGCGATAGGAAACGGAATTCAAACCGGACGGAGGATGTTGTATTTTCCAGTTTTATTTGTGTCCAACTATCCGTTTTGGACCTCAGCGGAATCAGAGCAGACCAACCAACAGTCGCTTCATTTGTGATCTTCCCAGAAAATTAACGTTTTACCGCTTTCGGATCGTGAAAAGTAGCTTGGAGTTACGCCTCAGAGCCTGCTAACGCAGTATTTGAACGCAATAGAAACCCATCCGCATAACCAGATCTCTGAATTCCCTTAGCACTGGTGTGAACTCCCTGCGTCCCTGAGCAATGTATTTAACATCCTTTGCAGTGTATCCCTTAAAACTCATATTATTTATTAAATGTTTACTATGGCAAAGTTAACAAGCCATCAATTGAATTGAATAGATGAGCGCAACCTTTCTGTTATTACGATAATATCGTAATAACAGAAAGGTTGCGCTCATCTATATTATATTATATTTAATCAATCATCAAATACATTATATTTAATGAGCGAGAGAAACTAAGGAACAGTAGGTATCTAGCGACCAAACTATGCCAAACAACACATCAAAAATATCCACGTGATGCTCATTACGTAAACAACTGCACCCTAACGACCGATGCGTAAGAAAACCTTATGCCGATCAGAGGTAACGAACGGCTCAGGCTGCAAAAATCGTTTTGGAGTCGTTGGAATCAGCCTGAAAAGCTCATTCCATAGACCCTTGTACCAACGAAATCGGACAAAAACTTTCGTCCTCCTTTTGAGGCCTCCTTAGTTACACATCAGAGATAAACAACTTTCGTCGTGAAGGACCTCCCGAAAACCGATGAAGGGATGAAGGAGGAAAAATCAAGGTAGGCCGATAACCACCCTCCGAACTCGCTGATCACAATGAGACCACCCTAATGAAAATCTGTTGAGCCGCTTCCTGAAGACACTTAGTGTCTTCTGCATCGAGTGCATGATCGTGTCTGCATGATTTGAGTCGTCGCGTCATTCCTCAGTCCAAAAAGTATACCTACTCCAAATAATAAGTCAACAAACGGCACTTGCACAAGACAAGTTTGAATTTAAACGAGTAATAAAATGTATAACAAAGCCACAAAATTTAAAAGTTCGACCTGCCAAGTGGTATTTAATTTAGAGATGACTGGAATTTAACTTTTTTTTCCATTTGGACGAAATATAAATCGCTAAAGTCCCTAAAGTAGAATGTATTAATTACGATCGCAAAATAAGAGAGTTCCGACTCCTTCCCACCGTTTGTAAGCTGAGGATGGACACATGTCCGAAAACTAGTTTCCATGAATAACAAGCTAGTTCGCAGAACAGCGGGCCATATAAAAATGCATTCCTAAATTAGGTATACAATATTTAAAACAATATAAATAATAGCCCTATAAACTGGGGTCGTTGATGATAAGGCATCATGAGGCTCCTACTATACAGGTAGGTCGTCATGGGCTATTCATTCAAGAATTCAAATTAGGGTGGGATTTCATTGTTGTAAAGATGTAAGATATGTAATTCGAGCTGATTGCTGGCGGAATGGGGATAACTGCCATTTAGCCATCCCACAGTGATTAGCAAAGGTTAGAGTAAGGTCCAGATCAGCTGGTTCAAATTAGCAGGTTGTGGCATCCGCTGATCTAGTTTACCGTAACTGCCACATCCCCGCGATCCTTCAAACGCGTTGATCGTGAAACTCAACTAGGTCGCCTGGATTTGCTCTGCGGTCTCTTTGTGAAGGACCCCATCGCAGCTGAGTACAAATAAACGGCAATTAAACGCCAACACTGGTGCTAACAAATATATTCATTCCGACGAAATTAAAAGAGATCAGAATATCGAAAGGACGAACGGTTCGCAGGTTTCGCTCTACAGTTATGAAGGACCAAGGATATCCATGATGACGGTTTCTATTTCACGTGACCTCTCGCGGAAACAAACTCATCAAATGAGTTCACGCTACAGATTTTAGTTAGACAGTGGGTTTCATTGTAGGGTAGTGCCAGTAACTGTAGGTGTACGCAAAAAGTGGTAAGAAACGTTTGGTGTGCAATTGAACATTCTTCGCGTCTTCCCCTTCGCCACGAACGCGAAAGAAAAGAGGTGAGTTTTCAATATTGCATCGAACATTAACAACTGAAACTTAGAAAAATAACTACCTGGTAGGTTGATATTTAGTACCTCTCAATCATTCAGTGAACTCGAAAATTGTACTTCCGCTGAGCGCCATTGTTTATTTACCAAGAGATATGCAGAAACGGATGGCCTGCTGGCCAGAAACATCTATCCACGAGGCCAGGAAAAGGCACAATAGGTTGTGTTAACAAGGAAATGTGTAGTTTAATACAAGTGAGCACTCGCAAACTTCTGTTGCGACTTTCAGTTTCCCCGTTATATTGCAGTAATGTTTGAATCACTGTGGTCAACTGCCCTATACTTGGCAAACTTTCCTATCGGGAAATTTCAAACAATTTTTTCTGCAAATCTGCTTTTTAGGCCCCTAAAAACATGGAAAAACCATAAAAGTTCGAAATAAAATTTTTTTTGAACAAGTATAGTATACTATACTTAGTAACTGTATATCCAGGGAAGTACAGTATACCACTAAATACGAGTAGGTATAATATATACCACTAAGTACAGTATACCACTAAATGATGTTTGCACCTGAACTTTTCATCAAAAGAAGGATCACTATCCAGTCGGTCATACCCGATCTCCAGAAGTCGTCTAGGAGTAAAATGTTTTTTACGTGTTCGTCAAGCGTTTCTCCTGGCTCCAACACGATCTGCAAAAGGCAGAGAAAAGCAGTCAGTCATGCAGCTGATCATTTTTAGATAGAAGAATACATTGTAGACTGAACAGTCGAGATATCGCCTCCAGTATGAATTTATACGCATTCCCTCACCTCATCCTTTTCAGAGCCAGTTTCTATTTTTTGCGTTCTTTCACTGAAGAATTTTCATTTAGGATGCCATCTAAAAATAGAACACAACAGCGAAAAGTGGATTATTATTACGAAAAACAACATAAATTGACAAAAGCCACTTCGCTCGAAAGTGAATCTAGCCTAGCTGGTTTTGAAAACCCGACAGTCGTTACCTGGCAGTGTATAGTATGCTATACTAGTTTTTCCAACTCACGTCCCGAGCTAATTTCAAGCTGTGTCAACTAAACTATAGCGATCCCAAGTCCCTTAGCAATTCAAATAAGTTGCAAAAGCAAAAATTGCTACTAAAAATTAGAAATACTTATCTTGATTGAAGAAAATTCAAATCGTCGCGGATGTCAACGACAGCCATTCCTCACCAACATGTAGGGATGGGAATCGATTCGCGATTTTTTCAAAAAATCGATTTTCCGTTCCGATTATTTTGAATCGATCTTCGGGTTCCGATTTTTTTCGGTGAATCGATTTTTTACTTCCTTTTTGTAAAAATCGTGAATCGATTTTTTAATACTGATTCAAAAAAAATCTTGAATCGATTTTCGTCATTTATAAAAATTAGTTTAGTACAGGATCCGTTATAAACGATTTCCACTGTATTTCAAGTGATTCAAGCAAATTTCGATTAAAAATTATGATTAATAGCATTAGCTAAGGGGCGTCAGAGCAATTATTGCTCTGACGCCCCTTAGTAGTATTATACTACACATCATCATTTGGACAACTTTTCAAGAGAGCCAAAAAACTACCTGCCAATGACTTGCTTCTCTCTATCTCCACAGATATAAGTATACTTGTGCTTTCCTCATTCAGAACACCAATCTCTATAGACTTATGAGAAAATATTCGGAAACCCCTTTGTTTTCTAAAAAACGAGTCGTTATGGGGTGTTGAAATGGTTGAATTTATAGAAATTGTATAAAACACCTGATGACGATATGGGGTATTCACTTAGAGACGATGTACGCGCTGCCTATCGATTTTTTCATGGAACTTATTAGTTTGATCAATTCGTCACGAGAGGACGCGTCCAACGATATCCCAAACTCATTTTCGCCAAAAATGACTAGGGGTATCTATATATATATACCTATGTGGGGTATTGCTCTGACGCCCTCGTAATAACAACAAAACTCACTAGTTACGAGCGACGTCCGCCATGGCTTTTTCAGACAGCGAAACTGATAACTCGTCTGATTAAATGTTTATTATCAAAATTTTTGAAAACTAATACAAGTTTAATTTTAAATAGATAAATTTTTTTAACGATTTTTTTCTTGAATCTACCGTTATCACTCATTAAAAAAAAACATTTTTTTTTGTAAGACCGATTTTTGAATCGATTTTCCAAAAAATCGATACTTTTATGGCGATTTTTTGGGAAATCGATTTGAAGCATCCGATTCTGAATCGATTCAAAACATCGATACTTCTTACCGATTTTCCATCCCTACCAACATGTCAATTAGGGTTGAACATCGATGTTCGATGTTATCGAAACATCGATGTTTTGGCTCCAATGTTCGATGTTTTTACCATCGATGTATAGCTAGCCGATATTATCGGACATCGATGTTTTGGAGCCAACATCGATGTTTTAGTTCGTGGTTGGGTTTTCTGTCTTCAAATTTAGTTTTCATTGAAAGACAAAAACTACAAGGAAAAATGCTATACAAAAATGCTATGTCATAGCACATGTGCAAGCCCATAGAGGCCCTTGGAATTGTCAAAATGAGAACATCACAATGGAATTCTGGTCGCACTTCATGCGGCAAACACCAAGACCAGGTCCAGGACAAGTAAAACGGAAAAAGAACAAGAAGGAAGGATCGATGACGCATACATGTCTTTGTTGTTGTTTTGTATTAAGTTGTTGGGTTGCGTCCTGCTTTCTGCTGTCAATGTTTTTTTGTTATTTTTAGTGTGCTTTGAGTCATGGGAAGGAAAAGTGTGTAGTGGAAATATTTTATTCCGGTTGTCAAAGGATCTGCAAAGTGCAATTTGTGTAACGCCTCAGTAAAAACATCGGGAAATACGAGCAATTTAAAATGCCACCAAAATAATGAAATAAAATGCCACAAAAGTAATGAAAAAATTTTTTTCATTTCTTTTGATTTAATCTCGTTAACGAGCTTGGTGCGTCTAAGGTCAATAATTTTACCCTTAGATCCTCATGGTAAACAATAAGATTCGAGACTATAAAAATAATTCCGGCTATTTAAATAATTATACTTAGGAGATCGAAAAAAATTCATTTACTGAACATCGATGTTATATCGATGTTTTATCGATGTTTTTGAGCCGATGTTTTTCTCAAATCGATGTTGAACATCCAATGTTGACATCGATGTACATATCGATGCTTTGCTCTCGATGTAATAACCCTAATGTCAATGACAAGATTGATAATAGAATCATGATGTCATGTCAATGACATGATTGATAATAGAAAACTTCCGAGAACACTGATAACACGAAATATTCCTCTTTTCGGTCACTTTAGTTGCCAAGGAAGTCGGTGGAAGCGCTAGTGTCGGTAATATCCGTAGGTAGTTTCGAAAAAAGGGATTTGAAAAACGCGTAGAAAGTACTAGTGTCGGTAATATCCGTAGGTAGTTTCGAAAAAAGGGATTTGAAAAACGCGTATAGTATACTCGACGTTGCCAAGTAGAGGGTTATATTGCAGTAATGTTTGAATCTGTGGTCAACTGTCGCTATGCTGAGAAAGTCAAAGTTTAACAAATCCCTCGGGGTGGTAAGATCTAAGAGACCTACCAAGTAAGATGGTCTCTCGACCTGTCATGTGGAAATGTTGCGTGAGCAATTCCTTTAGAAATATTAGTCACAAAACACGAACGAACTCGTTATAATAAATCTCGTGGTGATAAAACGCCACTCAATTTTGTAGCGTCATTACCTAAATATTTTAATTGCAGTGTTCATAAACTCGGCAGATTTTAGTGGCCTGTTAACATCTTTACCGTGTTTGGCAGTTGTGCAAACCATTTTTTTCAGAAGACGGTGCTCGCAATTTGAGACCAATGAACCCTTTTTGCCAGAGGAACCTGTCCGTCCGCTGTGGACTTAATCACCCCGCCTTCAAACCGGTCTGCCACTCCGGGTTGGCTAGAAATTAGCGGAGGTTTGAGTTTACGCTGATTTCAGCTCGTGTGAAGCCCCTACAAAGAGGCATTGTTGGTTTTACTCGAGTGGCTCAGAAGTAACGGATGCTCCTATATTTATGTATCAACTGCATTAGTAGGGTGTGTGTGAATGGATACCTATCCTGTTAAATCCTACCGACATTTCTTAAAAAAAAAAAAAGACCCAAAGCGCTATGACGTTGTTCACTCAAAGACCTTAATGACCAAACAAATACCGAGGCTGATAGAAAAATTAGCGTCCCCTTAAGACCATATACCTACAAACCCCGTTCAAAGACTATGACGTTGAGACATCGAGTTGACAAGAACAATATGGAAATGTCACTAATGAGTCATACCATTTCTAAAGACCAACATTTTTTACGTTTACCTGCCACTTGGGCGAATGAAATGCCTCCTCTACGATTCTAGGGGTAGACTGGTAATTGTACCAGTTGTTGTGTATGATTGCATTGGGTATGTACAGGGTAAATTATGCACACCAGTAACAAACAGAACACACTTTATAAAATATAATTACTTAAGTAAAAATCTAGAAATTAGATTCTTTCTCGAAGGTAATTTTGTTCGATTTCCGCACATTACCGTACATTTCCGTACATTACCTACCTACGCGTACGTATACCTACCGGTACGTATTTTTTCTGAGAACACGTCCTTTTGAATTTTGGAGAAAAGGCGGTTTTCAGTTGGTTCCGATAGTACTATCGATAGTTTGCCGACTATCAATTGTTTTCGATAGTATCGATATAAAAAACTAGCAAAAGTATCGATAGTACTATCGATAGTTCAACACCACTACTTTGCAGTGCAAAGTTTGCACAGTAGGGATGGGACATCGGAACAAAAACATCGATGTTAGCATCGATGTCATCATCGGTTGCATTATATCGATGTCATAAAACATCGTTAATTTAAACATCGATGTTAACATGTCTAGACCCCCACTCCAAATTCCCCTCCTCCCTACCCATCATACTTGCTTCTGTCCTCAGGTTGGAGTGCGAGGGTTAAAAAAAAGAAAAAAAGTCACCTTATGATCTGATTTGAAGACAGAAAACCCAACCACGAACTAAAACATCGATGTTGGGTCCAAAACATCGATGTCCGATAATATCGACTAGCTAAACATCGATGATTAAAACATCGAACATCGGAGCCAAAACATCGATGTTTCGATAACATCGAACATCGATGTTCAACCCTACTAATCATGTTCATCCTAATCTGTTCTCTGTTACTCTGTGGTCTGTGGATTCTGAGGATTTTCGTCTGATGTTTGTGATTGTTTGTTTAAGTAAAACTGATAAGTGCTGAAAAATCTGTCAAAGGCAGTTTTAGGAATACACGTCAGAAAAGGAATGTGTAATAAGGTAAGGTAACGTGGAACGTAATGTCCAGCAGGAGCCCACCTTCTTGTATCTGGCTTTCCGTAGTCGGAATTTCGACGATATTGGTAGGTAGGTATATCTACTTACCTAGTATCAGATACAGGATTCTTTTGAAATTTTGGTCAATTTTGAGTTCCGAATAAGGTCTGTAGGAAAATAAATAGTGAACAGCGCGCAGTCAGCCGGCCTGCCTGCCCTTTTTTTCTACGTGTCATTGGGGTGGGATTTGTGGAAATTCCTTACGAGCTACCGCAGCAGAGTTTCCATTTTCACCGCGTTTGGCTTGAAGGTGCTATGAACGGTCCGCGAAGGTACTAGGGGACGGAGGTTCTTACTAGGCACTGACACCTAGGTAGGTACGGGAAGATATTCAGTTGATTGATCCCTGGTCATATCACTGTGTGGTGTGAATGTGTTGAGGGCATCGATGTAGTAAACTAACATACACACTAACGTACATCGATGGTTGAGGGTCGTGAGGATAAACACGAAGATTAGGGCGACATTTCAGAATCTTCTGAATGAATTCTCCTATCTTCGGGACTTTAATTCAAGTTAAGGTTCAACAAAGACTACTCGACCATAATCACGAACTGGTCAGTCGTCGTTCTATTGTATTATTGTATTGTATAAGACCTATATAGGTAATAGTAGGTACGACTGACCAGTTCGTGAAATTGGGTTTCTTACAAACTCTCGACTCATGCACCCCACGCATTCATTGACTGGTTAGCGTACCATTTGTTCTCCGGAACACACTATTGGTAATGGATTTCGCCCTCATTATCCTCGCATCTACACCAATTAATAGACCCATTGGCGAGGAGTCCAATTAGGCATTCAATTTTTTATAGGAAGTATATTACGTCGTAAATTACGGCCAATCAAAGCCGTACCGAGGGCGGAAATTATTCTCACGATAGCTTAGATAGTTAAATCAATTTTTCATCAATCGTACGCAGAAATTGCTCGCCACTAATGAATAATATTCATTAGTGGCGAGCAACTACATATTATCTAGTGACAGTGTGGTGCTTGCCGACGGTGCAGAGGTCTAATCCAATGAGGTGGTTAGGGTGAGAAATGACTCCTCTGCTGAGTACTAAATTGTTTATTTAAATAAACAATTTAGTAGTCAGCAGAGGAGTAATTTCTCACCCTAACCACCTCATTGAATATGTAGTGGATTATTGGAATCATATATCGTTAAGAGTTGCGGTTATTCCCCCAAGAAGATCCGCTGAGGACGACGTGACGTGGCAGACGACCGTCCCATTGCGAATCCCGATTGGTGCTCCGGAACGGGCCAATTTGTAGATCGAGGGGACCCCTAGTATAATAGTAAATACTCGTTTTATTTATAGACCGTTTCACTGACCATTCTGAACTACCGGCTGATGTTATACCGTTTCCATCTCGTCGCTTGCGATTTACAACTATAACATTCTCAGGTCAGCTTTGAAGGTTTTCTGGGAATTAAACTGGTGACATCATTGAGGATTCGTAGATTTATTTGTGGTAGCTTGATGAATGCTATGTAATGAAGATCCCGCTACTGGAAAAAAAATTCTCCTTCAAAAATAATTTTTGGCTGTGAATGCTTAAGTAAATAGGTTTGTTCCAGGTCTGACTGCGTCTGTCGACAAGTTGGACAGCTGTCGACAGAACCCGACCGCACATACTCGAGCTATCGGTTTCCGTCCAATTTACGATCGGCCTGGAACAGCAGTTTCTAAACTGCGCATGTCTCCGGCGATTTCTGTTAACATTCCGTCAAACCTGGAACAAACCTATTATGTGGAATTTACTATCTTAAACTTTCAACTAACTTTTTGCAGCCTTTCACTTACTTTTGAAAATATAGTTTAATCATATAACTGGTATTACTATGTACCTGCCAATAATATGTTCATGAAGTTAATATATACCTGCAACTATATATATATATACATCGTGCTAGGCGTGCTGTAACTATATTTGTTTATATAGGTACATGCTAGGAGTGGTTGTTTTTTTGTTTTTTTTTTGTTTTTTTCAGAAGTTGGTCGCTTTAAAATGTTTCACGAGTTCCAAACATTCCAACCCTTCACTATCATTTCTACTTCAACTCTCATCTGTTGTAGTTGTTCAAATACCTCATCCCTCACCTCTGCAATGTCCCCCCCCCCCCTTGTGGCTCTTCGGGGATACAAAGAGGCTTTGGAGGATTTTGGGCGGGGTAGAGAGGGATGTCGTTTTTGTATGTTCCTTATTTTGGACGAAAATAAGACCACGCCGAATTCGGCGCAAAAGATAAAACCATATGGTTTCAAACCGTCGATTCGATGAGCGTAAGACCATTTTCTGTAGATGTATCGCTGCACTTCGGAGTGATCCAGCCACCGTGAAATTTATGCAACTCTGGGTTCAAAAGTGTTAGATAATCCCTAACGGCTGCGATCTCTCCTCCGTTCCGCGTGGACTCATTGTTAGTTGCTCAACTTGGGCTGAGGATGCGCTTGACGAGATCCGACGCACAGCGAGATAAGTTCAAAAACCGATTTGTCATCTCCCTCTGCTCAGTCAACCGAGCCAAAGGGTTTAACTGGTTAGAAGTCGATAATGAGATTGTAATCACTTTCTCTGAAATTGGTATTATCTTAAGACGGGCATACGGAGGGGAAGAACGCAATGACAAGGGCTTGAGAGTGTCTAACATTTGCCGTTCATAATCTGGTGTTCCCATCTGATCTACTTTCACCTACCTATGTATTTCATTTCAACCCAAAGGTGTATTAATTTACCATATCTCGAAAATAGTATTAGGTTTTATTGCTGCAGAATGGTTGTAACAAACTCCAAAATGTGCCAACAATTTAATTAACCTAAAGTGCAATTAGCATACCTAACCCAGTAAACAAACCCGGCCCAGTTTTCCACCTGCGTACAGCGAGAATTGTTTGTCTACCTAACGAACGAACTGGAAGAGCTGGGGACAGTTCGGCCAATTGACGTCATACTGTAACTAAATAGGTACGCGAGTTTTACGAACAACATCGACGCCCTCGCAAAGATTAACCTGCGATAACATTCCCTACTCTTCTCACCTGAGACAGTAGCGAGTCGCGCCCGACCTGATCGAGAGTTTTTTTATTGGACGAAGTTGGTTGGATTTGTTTCTATCCATTGGACAAACCTATGGGTTTGCTCAACAAACGTGATTGGAAACATGTTCGCCGTTGGGTTTAGTTTGACTTTTCTTGGAGTTGTCATGACTTTTATATCGTCAGGTGTCACCATCATGAAAGTGAGTACTACAACACCCCCTTGAATTTAATCAACTGCTATTTATAAACGTCTAGCTAATCAGGATTTCTGAACGACCGCAATACAACCGAGGATTTTTATAAAAACCAATGGGCTGTATTGCTGGCTTATCGGAAACAATAACGCAACCACTGGATGTATCCATTGCTCAATCTAGCGATTTCGGAACTACATAAGTGGTCAGCCGCTCCAGTGAACCATGAAAATAATTGATTTCCTCGAAGTGGAGAGCCATGAACGAAATCATTTAGGTTTTTGTGTTTAAGTCCAACTAAGTGTGCGACGTGTCGACAGAAAGTGGAGTAGGTCGTTTGAATTTTCCCCTGAAAAACAGAAGGGAGTGGTTTTGAGTGTTGTTTCTGGTGGTTGCGAGGGTTGCTGGCGGAGATCCTAATTGAATTTTTGGCAATTTCCTCGCATGATGAGTAGTTCATCATTCCCTGTTGTAGCGGAATCAAAACTACCCAGAAGTTTTGGGGCTTCGGCGAGCTCAAAAGGAAGCGGGTACGGGGCAAACGAAACGTATAATCCTTCTCAATGGCAAAATTACTTGCTTGACAGCCTTAATTCGCACAATTTGCCAAGATCTCATGGATACACGGCGTGAGAACTAAAAGGCTAAAATGTGACCTCAAGGTTGGTTTAATCTTGGCAGGCGCCGACCCAACGTTAATCTGAGCTCAGAGAGCCTTGCTGGTATGAGGAATAATTTTCGAGAATATTTTGCTAATACCTACATACTTATTTGAAGTTTGGGAGGTACTTCGGAATCATGATGTTCGTGTTACATGTCTGGACTTCTTCGAATTCCAGCTTAACACCCTATTCCCCTCATCGGCTTTGCAACCCCGAAGTAACCCACCAGAGGGTTTAATTAACAAAGCAAGTCAAAAAGAGCACTCTCCAAAAGTGCAATAACCAGCTCAGCGAGAAATTCTTCCTTCTTCTTCAGGACCAACTCCTTAAAAGTTAATTTCAACCATGTTCCTATGTAAATGGTCGCACGGACGAGTAGGTTTCTCTAATCAAGTTGGTATAGGTTCATGTAGGAAATATGCAGGTGATTACCTGCCTAAAAAGTCCTTTAATTTAATTTGGTACGCAGCAGAAAATAGTTATTTTGCCAGTATTTCATTCACCTTTGTTTCATCTGTTCTTCCAGTTTCAAATTTCTATAGTAACTAGGTGAAGAAATGGTATAACATAGTAATTGCAAATCAGATTATCGTTCATACTGATTTGCGAAATACCTAGTGGTGTTTACACTGGATATTGCGTGTAGGAACGGGGCCCAAATCGGTAGTGTACCTAGCTTCGATTTTAGCCATTGAAGAGTCCAGGAAAGAAAGGGGCTAACTAGCAATTTTCTCAGTTCGAGAAAAACGAATTTTAAAGTTTGCAACCTCGCCTAAAATGTAAAAACAGGAGTGCGCCGCCCTCAAGCAATATATATATTCGTATATATACGAACTTTCATAATATGAATATACTTATTATGTATGTATGGTGATTTTTACGCCGTTGGGGGTTAGGGTGACACTATATCCTCCCGTTACAACCATTAAACGTTTTGGCAGCATTGAAATTTTCTGAAATTGCCTCCGCATACAACCAAGTGTTTTTTTTTTTCGCTTGAAAATGTCACGGATGCCAAGTTCACGCGAGGCTTCGCATACCTACGTGAAAACTGCACCTTACGCAACGTCGCCCTTGGCCGGCGAAAAAAATCCTTGGTGATCTTTATCTCCTGTCAATTTCCCCGTTTTTCCGTGTTTTTTTTTTTTTTCGCTCCAGCTCTTTTTCTTTCCTTCTAACCACCGTCCTCGTATTTACCTACGTCCTTTGGCGTGGACCTGATTGTAATTGCATGGCGCGTGAGAAACTGTCCTATGTGATCGGTAATTTTCCTTCTACGACAATCTGCTTTAATTCGTCACATCCTTTTGGGAGACCTGTGGAAATACAAAATTGATCCAATGATAATAATTGGCTTTTCTTAGGGAAACAATGCACACTGGAATAGCTTCCTGGGTTACCCTGCAAAATAATTTGGTGGGGACAAGGAATATTTTTCCTAACACATAATTAATGATTCTTATTTCTCAAATTATGATGACAATGCAATTATATTAATTTGCTATTGTCACCCTCGGATGTGTTGCGTTTTCCTGGTTCACACCATTTGAAGAACAATTATTTCAACCCAAATAATGAGAACGTTTTAATTAATTAAACCATGCAAAGCAAAATTGACGAAGAAAATCAACCATTCATTCACATTTTCGTAAGTTTAGGTAGGTACTTCTTGTTTTGAGTTTCCATACAAGTGGCAGCTCGCTTACGTGACTTCCCATTCGTTCCAAGTCGAATTTCGCAATTTTGAGTGACACGACTTCGATCCTGCTGTCGTAAAATGAAGAAAAAACAACAACATTAAATTTTACGCTGGCATTCAATTGCTTGTCGTGAAAGTCAAGCACGAGCATCAAGCAGAAACCCAAGGCCGAATCGGTGAACGTAGTTTCCACTTTTCCAGGACCCAAGAACCGTTAATATTGTACGTAAATGGCGTTGAAGTTAAACGCGGTCGTAGTTATTCATTTGTAAGGGAAGAGTGATTCAAACATGTACGACTCCTTTTTTTTTCCTCGCATGAGCTTGGAATAAAGATGTTCGCGATTTCTTTGCCCTGAAGGTCAAATGTTGTGATGCGAAGGGGGTCAGACTCTAACAAGGTTGTCACTGACTAAGTAATACAGCTCCCACTTTTCATCCTTCACCTCTTTCAGTA
Source organism: Pilophorus perplexus (assembly GCA_955831195.1). Lineage (NCBI taxonomy): Eukaryota > Metazoa > Arthropoda > Insecta > Hemiptera > Miridae > Pilophorus > Pilophorus perplexus. The sequence goes on from OY037010.1 coordinate 24,853,461, forward strand.
AGAACAGGTCCTGTTATTGCCTCCTTGAAATTCACATTGAGATCACGTTGGTCAACACATTTTTTCAACTCCTTAAGGGACGAGTAGATTTTCATCGGACACGACCTTTCAAGTCAAATATTATTCCGTCCCCCTCCGGGCAGAAGGGCGAATATTGCAAAACGGCGATTTTTAGTTAGGGCACCCATTTTTTTTATTTTCTCCTCCTCTTTCCGAATTTGAAAAGAGCGGGACGATCCAATCACTCAGAAAGATGCTAATTGAGGTTAAAAAAATATATGTTGGGGCGAATATCGGCAGTAAATCGAGAAAACCTCGTAAGTCCATATTATGACAATGAAACGGGCGATATGACAATGAAATCGCGATTTCCCAAAATTCAGCTTTTGCAATATTCGCCCTTCTGCATTTAGGGGGACATAATATTATTATGTCTTCCAAATAAGTCTTAACGAGTCGTTTTCTGCCCTATATGTCTCAGAGAAAAGTTTTCTGATGGAAAAAATAAAAAAATAAAAAATAAAAATAACATCCAGTGAACAATAGGAACGGGGCTTTTGAAGGTGCCAGGAAGTCGAATGAGGGGTCGTTTTCCGAGTGATTTTGGATCTATAATCTATTTTTCTGGGTCTCACATCCGTCCACAAAATAATTTTTTTTTTTGTTATTGATGTAGAATTAATTCTTACAGAATTGGTAGGTATCAAACAATATTTGAAACCTTTGAAACCCTTGTGTAAAATGTACAGTGTTTTTAGCCTAGGACCGAGCAACCCAAAAGGGCTCTTGAAATTTAGACTGCCTCTTTGGCTCTCGGACTTAGGTAGGTATCCCACAAGAATATTGCGCTCCGACACTGCATTCTGGCGGCGGAAATCGAACTATTCTTCGCACGAAATTTCCCGGTTCCCTCTCGTTTTTCCCTTCCTAGTGGCAGCACTTTTCTTTTTCTCCCGTCAAACAGGGCTTTTAATTGAAAAATGTTGAAATTCACAGCATTGAATAGACGACCTAACGACTTTTTGGAATTTATTTTAGTTTTGCTGTTGTGCAGTTATCAGGAAGGAATACCTCAAAATTCACAACATTCACATCGCGAACGTTAACTTTATTCTGTTCTTCGTCTTTCCTACCAATGGAAAATTGCGCAACGTTGTAGACAATTTCCCTCGCCTGACTCTTCAACGGCTTTCCCAGAGAAATGCTTGTATTCATATCTTCCATCTTGAAAATACGGTGGTTTAAAGCAAACTACACAACTAGGAGACGTAAACAAAACGGCGAGCAAGCTGAGACAATGTTGCGAACTGAAAAAACTCGAAATCCCTTTGCTCGGCCTCAACTCAGGATGTCACATCAGCGTTTCCTTTTGTGGCCACCAGACTGCAGTGTCGGAGCGCAATATTCTTGTGGGAGACGCTATAATAAAATAGCGCTATAATATCGCAGCATTGCTAAGCACCGCAGGTGGACAGGTGAAACAGAATATTATTCTGTTTCACCTGTCCACCTGCGGTGCTTAGCCATGCTGCGATCTTTGGGCAGCTCTAGGAACTTTTATAGCAGTCGTGGCATTTGGACCATTTTGTCGGTTGTTGGCAATAGTCCTTACACTGTTAAAAGTTGTAACCTCGATTTCGAGATTTTTGGCACTTAGACTGTTATGAACTTCAACTCTTCAGTTATCACTAATTCTCATTATCCCACTAAAAGTTACATGAAATACTAAAGTGAAGTTGTATATCTAGATGTATTGATATACCTAGTCAATCTTAACTTGAGACATTATCCTATCCTATATTTGTAACTATGTATTAAGAATATATTTAAAAAATTCCCTCGGCTACTCTAGCGGAAATTTATTCATTCATGCTTGGAAGCAGTTTCCAATACATATACTACTACGCCCAAACATTGCATAGGCAGTGACAATTTATAACCTCCCTCATCATTTATGTCTCGTGAGATTATAATCCATTCGGCTCCTGAAAGATTCTTTTCTCATGGCCCCCGCAAAATCGAAGTCCATTTGCAAACATGGAACTATTATCTTGACAAGATTGATCTCGCGGATAATGAATATTTATTGCTTCCTCTTCAACCAACTGGAAACTAACAGCTTTTTCTCCGGAACAACTTTTTCCGGAAAATCAATTTGTAGTATGTTGACTTTGCTTTCCCAACCATTGAACATCCTTTAATCGTTTGGGAATGCTACCATTCGAATCTACGAGTAAGTCGATTTATAATCATCACATAATGAAAAATGTTTGCCAGGTGGGATTCTACTTTTAATCTGAAATTTTGACCATATTCTGTATACCTGTCATACCTGCTCATCCACCTGGATAATATTCTTGCGTCTGGGGACGAATCTCAAAAGTGGTCCTCAAGTTCAGACGTATCATCAAACATAATTTTTCTAAAATTACTATCTAGTTGTGTCTAATTGTAAGGTTTTCAACACAATCACCCAAATGAATGGGGTGCTGTGGGGCTACAAAGGCTTTTCCTTTTTTCAACTGATTTCTTCGACTTAATTTTAAAATTAATTTTTGCGCAGTTATTACAATTATAACCCCATGTATATTTTTTTCAGCGGTTTTCATTATTCTTTACAAAATTTGTAAAGAATTATTTAATAATGCTGCAAATTTTACAATTATTATTCCGTGATGTACGTAAATTGTGCAAAATTTAATTTTTGCTAATAAAAAATTATTCTAAAAAATTATTCAGAAAAAAAGAAATTTTTCCATGCAATGTTTGGACATATTTTAACAGAAGATAATATATTATATTGGCTCACTCAGCTGATCTACTTGGATCCCGTCATGTTATTCGTCTCGGTCTGTCTCAGGGAGGCTCCCTACACATTTTCAGCTATCGAGGGGAACAAGAGAGAATTGAGCTGCGAAAACCCCTACCGCTGCCCCTTTTTAGCACCTCAGAGCCCCATGGGTTTGGGCGATTGGGCTGAAAATCCGTCCCTCATCCGTGACGCGAGCAGGGGTAAGCCGTTCATGGACCCTACCTGCAGAGACAGTTGGTAGGGGAGAGTATCATCACCTCCGCCCATTGAATCCAGGTGTTAGACCGTGCCCTTCCAATAGCTTTATCTCCCACCTCAAAGTAGGCCTGTGATCCGTCCTCCATCCTGTTCTCCTGGTGCACTCTCCAGTCGAGCTCCAAGCACTCATCGATTGGAGGCAGCGTGCAGCCAGTATGGCCTGGAGATCAATGTGACAAAAACCAACGCCATTGGCTGTATTAAAGTTTGGTCCGAAAGAGAGCAAACACCGTGGCAGTTATAACTGCCATAAATGGGTCGGCCTCTTGCGGGTGAGATTACTTTGCGCAGAGGAGTGAGGAGTTGATGGGCCATGGGAGGAAGTGATGACTGCCCAGACCGAGTATTTTGTCAAAATTTCAGATTAAAAAAAAAAAAAAAAAAAAAAAAAAAAAACTCCTACTAGGTACCCAAAACGGCACGGACGGCGGGCGAATTTTGTCTAATATACGTGTCACGCATAATAACAAATTTTGAGGCCGATCAAAATTTTCGACCCCCGACAAGAATAATAAACCAATAGAATTCTTTAATCCCCTTACATTCTATCTCTAGCCAACAAAAAATAAGAATAAGTCAAACCGTTGTGTCATCAACCCTTCAGTAACTATACCACTGTACCTACCTAAGTTATTGCACATCATTTCAAGGTCAGTCCTATTCGTACTGCTCGATTCGTTTCCCGTGGTTAAGTTCTTTTTGATTACACACCAGATCAGTGCCGCCTTTTTGCAGAGCTGTCGGGCTCTTAACATCCCATCAGACGTTGTTAAAAAAAAAATTCCGCCTAGTAGGTGTGTCTCCATAGCGCGATTATGTAGAACAGGGTTTCTTTATCCACCATAGTCGAAGCAATGTCATTTCTAATTATCATGTAGCTGAGGCTCCTTATCCATGACCGAATACTTTATCGTATGTATTTTATCTAAGCTGTCATTGGTTTCATTAACGCTTTGTTGGTCTCATGCTAGCTCCTGCTGTTCCTCGGCTCTTATGGTTTTCGCATTTGAAACTTCCAGACCATCCGCATTTTACCTCGTGAGGCTGTCTTTTAGAGCTGCAGCTACAAATACCAAGGTGAAGAGGGGTTAAAACAGGAGTAAACCAAGAGGACAGGGATAATTTTGCGGATGGTTTTGTACGGAAGGAGGGGAGGGTGTAGTGGAAGGGCATACTACGGTGGTGGGATGAAGGGGGGTCGTCACCTCCGCTACAGCTCCCCCGCGACCTCTTGTCAGTGAGGTCTTCCGCTTCTTCGCGAACGTTGGTGGGTGTCGGTTTTCAATTTCCAGTGGTGCAGTTCAACTTTGATCACGCGCTCTTACTGTTTGCGAAGTTTCAAATCAGGATTCCTCTCCTTTTCTGCAGACCTAAATTGAAACATGGTTTGATTCACTGGATTTTTTTCGGTGAGCCTTTCAGTGGATGCCTTGCTCCCTTCATACCATTAAACTAAATTCATGTTCATAGGTAGGTACCTACCTTTCAATTCAGATTGTTTTCGGCTTGTTAGGGATTCAAGCGTCATTAGGTTCGAATTTCAAGTTTATGGTGGAGCGTCGTGCAGTATATTGTAGGTACTGCATATCAGGCAATTTCTTAATAATTATTGTGAAATGAAAATTACGAAGAAACAACTGAATTCATTGCCGTGCTCAATTTGTAATAAGTATACTTGGGATCGACAAATTTATATGACCTAAAGATTATGATAATCATGTAACTGCTTCTACAAAAATTTTTTATAACAGTTACATGATAGAGAGAGAGGTTTTCGAGTTGTTTTTTTTTTTTTTTTTTACTCTGCGTTGTGAGAATATCGAACTACTGGTACGGTGCTCTCATAACGCTCAACCTTAATCAGGGAATCAATACAATCTGAACCATATCATCAACGATGATTCAGCCAGATACAAATACAATCACGCTTTTTAAGGAGTTGCTGCCATCATTAATGAATGAATAGAAAAAAAAATTTTCTTTAAGCAATTTGTTGTGCGTAAAAACAGTAGTTAACTACTGATCCTCTGTATAAATTCTGTTACCGCCTTGTGTTACGATTTACGACATGTTCTGCTGTTCTATTGGTAGTCGGGAAAATGTGTAGATCTATTCCAATACAACACTCAAAGGAAAACAACAAGGGAAACAAACAGGGCGAAAACATTAAGCGTGGCGAAATTTTAATGTGAGCTTACGAAACGTTTCCGCCATAAAGTTCCCATAAAGCCATAAAGACATAGGATTTAATGAAATCCAAATTTTTCGGTTTCTTTCATTAGTGTGGAAAACCAACATAAAAAGTTCCAATTAGCAGTTCCCTTGAACTAATTAATAGTGGAGCATGCCTCGTACACGAGAATGCGTTATCTAGATGGATAAGTAAAATTTTCTTATTTAATTCGTGCATTAGTACGATACGAGCAACATTTTGTTTTTTCTTTACTTTTAGCGTGACCTAACAATCAAAAAACGGCTATTAACAACAATACTGAAAAACGCTGCAAATTTTACACAAGGGTTTATTATTCTTTGATATAGGTTACTTGTTCATAAATTTAATTCTGTGTCAATGAAAACAGATTTTGGAAAAACAATTTTTTTGAATTTTGTTAAAAAAAAAATTTACTGGATCTTTTTGTCAAAAAACGTTCCCGAGAATGGATTCTACGTTCAAAAACACTTCGAAAACGACACCTAACTCGATCCCATAGACTAAAGCCATTAAAAAAAAAAACCTCCCGTAGCCCCATTTGAGCCCCATAGCGCCCCACGGGTTTGGGCAATCAGGAAAAATATTTGACCTCCTGGGATCCTTCAAACATCCCATTTGTAGCCCCATGAAAGCCCTATAGATCGCAACAGTGAAATCGGATCGTTGCGGGACCCCTCAAAAATGGATTCCAAAAATACTTCGAAAACGACACCTAACTCGATCCCATAGCCAAAAGCCTTCAAAAAACCTCTACCGTAGCCCCATTTTAGCCCCATAGCGCCCTTTGGGTTTGGGCGATCGGGCTGAAAACCTTGCGGACACAACTAGATGGTAAACCAAGTATTATGTCAAAATTTCAGACTAAAAAAAAAATCCTACTGCCCAAAACGTTCCGGACGGAGTACGGACATTTCGGTTTTGGAATCTAGACTTCTTGAAACGATAACGTCAAATTTTGAGGAGTCGTCGACCCACGTCGCGATTTAAGTTATGTTATTAACATAAGTGTATTATTCCAAAACGACTCCTAACAACGAACCGAGCAAACGACCCCAGAAACAGTTGTTACGGAGGCAAGCTCTGTTATGTTATAAAAAAAGAAAAAAACTGGCATTTGGTTTGGAATTGGTACCTTTAAAAATGAAGCGTGTTCCACGTTCCTCCAACGTGACAGCATCCAAATTTTGTTAGAAATAAGTTTTAAGAATAAATAGGTCTTATTTACTTGGAACCAGACATCTATTGTTGGCTTAGTAAATTTTGGGTAAACTCGAGAATGTGTATTTACTCGTGGAACTGATGATGGAAAGGAAGTTCACAAAAAGATTAGTACAGCAGATAGAGAAACTGCAAAATAAAAATGTGCGCGGACACGTTATCAAATTTTTTAAGAATAAGTTTTAAGAATAAATAGGTTCTATTTACTTGAAACCAGACATCTATTGTTAGCTTGGTAAATTTTGGGTAAACTCAAGAATGAGTAGGAATTTACCTAATCGCGGAACTGATAATGGAAAGAAAGTCCACAAAAAGATTAATACTGTACATAGAGAAACTACAAAGTAAAGACGTGTGTAGATAACAATCATCAACCAGACACTACAGTGTGTCTGGTTGAGGGTGGATTACGAAAGCGCAGATCCTCCCTGGAATGCGGTACGATAGCGTCAAATTTTTAGGAACGATTGCGCCAGTTTTTAGAGAAAAATCATAAGAAAGCGCCGAGTATGAGAACTACCTTTCTGCAAGTACGAAAGCGGCGTGCACATGCATGCTCCCTGTTGTGGATGATCTACAGCAAGGAGGTTTTCAGCTCAGCAAATGGGTCAGTAGTTCCAAGCTTATCCTGAATTCTGAGGATAGCAGTGAGGATAGTAGTGACTTGAAGACAAAAGGAGTGAGAAATCCCAATGGGTCTTCAAGGTGACTGTATTTCGTAGTCGTGAGGGAGGTCGGAAATTCCGATCGGTCTCAAAATTTGACATTATCCGTTTCTAGATTTCGAAAACGAAATGTACGTCCACCGTCCGACCCATTTTGGGCAGTAGGAATTTCTTCAAAAATGTGAAAATTTGACCAAATTCTCGATTTGCCATTTAGTTGTGCCTGCGAGGTTTTCAGCCCGATCGCCCAAACCCGTGGGGCTAAAAAGTGGCTACGTGAGAGCTTTTTTTTAAGGGGTTCGGCTATCGGATCGAGTTAGGTGTCGTTTTCGAAGTATTTTTGGACGTGGAATCCATATTCGGGGGTCCCATGGGATGCTGCAGCACGATTTGAGTTCACCGTGGATATCTATTGGGCTCTCATGGAGCTACAAATGGGCTTTTTGAAGGATCCCAGGAGGTCAAATATTTTCCTAGTAAATTTGGACGCATAGGTAGGGAATCCATTTTCGACGTCCCACATCTGTTCGAACAATATAAAGATTTTTTTTTTTTTTTTTTTTCAAAAATATTTTTTTTATTGACATAAAATTAATTTTTGAACAAGTAACCTTTATCAAAGAATAATAAACCTAAAATTTGTAGCGTTTTTCTGTGTACTTCATGAGGTTTATTTTTTATTGCTGTAAACCAGTGTCCTAGAATATAAGCCCTATGTCAACACCAAATTTTAACAAGTAAACATTTTAGTGAGCATCATAAGTTTGCTGTCCATTATATCTTAGCCAGGCGAAAGTTTCAAAACGTATCTATAATAATTGTTGACGTAAAGAGTCCCATGCTCACTATTTGCTCCCATTCCAATATTCGTAATGGAAAGTATATCGATCAAATGTTGGATCGCAAAGATAATGTCTTTATTAAGAAGGTTTAGTACGTTACCATTACACGAGACATAGTGAGCTACAATTTACAAATTTACCGTTAAACGCTGTCTTTTCCAAAATACGAGGTAGGTAGGTCGTTGGTTTTAGGCACGAGGTAGGAGGATCTGTACCTGATCGTCTCACAACTCCAGTTCCCACACAGGGCAGATTACCGCCCCAGATTCCACGGTGTTCCCCATTCAACTTTCTTATTCACCACAGCTTGCCTTGTGCTATAGTATAGTAGTCGGCCTAATACTGGATCATAAGCTTGAAAGATGTTTTGGAAAGTGAACAAGTGGATCCATTAAAAAAAAAACAAAAAACGAATACCTACAGTATAGCCCGATTAAGAACATAATATGTATAAGAACACAATAATATTATTATTATGTTTAATATTATTAAAATAGCAATGGTATCAAGTCAATTACATTTTTAATTTTTTCATCTAAAAGTGAAATTTTTGTCGTTTGTTGCAGATTTTAAATTCCCATCACCAGCGTGGGAAGGAGCCGAATTACCGAAAGCCAGAAGATGTGTACTTATTAGGAACAAAGAAAAACCAAACCTCTGCAATCATGATCTTCATAAGCAAGTTTTTTGAGAGGATATCCTCTGACTTCCAACAGAAAGAGCTCCTTCCGCTCAAGCTCTTGTTCTTCGTCCATTCGTCCAGTGAGTGTTCCAGGAAACTGCTAGATTTAAGCTCATTTTTGAGCTCTCATTGTTCCACATTTATGAGAAACAGTTAATATGTATAACTGGCGACTAACATGCCTAATCTCAAACTGCGATACGGGGGGGTTACTCTTGTATTGTGCGTGAAAATAATTACGAGTATAATATAATTTTCTCTGTACATGTGCTCCGAGGTATCAAACTAAGTACTTACCTACTCAAGATACCTTTATAAAATACCCCTTCCCTGGAAGCTACGTGCTTAAGATGAACAGGATCTTGAGATCAGGATCTCAGGAAAAAATTGAGGCGACCCATCTAAGTTCTGGGACGAACAGTTATTCCCATGCACGCAAGACGCTCCCGCTAAACCATATGTGGTGTTTATGCACAGCCGTTTCATCCGTTTGGTGTCATGAATCGGAAGATCTCCTTTGTAAGGAAAATACGAATTTGACAGACATGCCAGAAGTATTCATACGTTTATTGAAAGGATCTTCTACTGAGTTGATGATGCAGTAATGCCCTACTTGACACGCACACTGGAGCCCTTAGCTTCTGATATCCTAGGAAGAACGGCCTAGTTTCATGACTTATCAGATCTGGTACCGCTCTGGTCCTGACATTGTCTGGTGTACCGACAGTCAAGGCTGGACAGTCGGCAGGCCGGTGTGATAAGGAGGAATCTTGTTCCAGTGACCGGTGACAACGAACGACCTCGCAAGGTCATCCACTTCTTCGCGATCCACCCATCCACCACAGGGTGAACGAGCTGGATGATAGTGTTGCGCGTTTCCAATAAAATGTTTCTAGTTAGCCGGCTTGCATGTCTACAAGATAAAGACTGCTCCCTACTCCAAAACTCCACCTGTTCCTAAGTTGGGCACTAACGACGAAGATTGTGTTAATAATCTGATACCACACTTGTAGACCCTGAAGAAGGGGACAAGCACTCCCCGAAAGCTCGAGTAAAAAAAATATGAATAAGCATCCGGCCTTTCGTTCCTGATCTCCCTGTGTCCAATAAAATGGTTCGGTGGGAATCGGTAACATCAGACGTTGAGATGTTGGCACTCCTATTTTGGATTTCCTGACTCATCCATGTTAGGCCACAAAAGAAATGTTCTAAATTATTCACGGTATGGCTGGATTTAATGGCCTCTTGGAGGGATTTCATTTTGGCAGTTTTATTGGGGGTATTGTCTGTGACAAAAGTTACGCGCCCTTCCTCACATTTCGGGTATTTAACTTATTATTCTCACTTCAGTCAGAACCATTCCCAATGTGTATTATTTTTCTCTTGTATCGTTACTTGAATTTCTTTTGCAGCTATATATGTACTGTACCCGTACCTGACTATACACATGAGGGAGCTAGGAATCAACATAGAAGAGACTGCCATAATGTCTGCTGTCACACCAATAGTAGCTATTATCATGCCACCAATTGCGGGCATGATAGCGGATAAAATAGGTAATTTTAAGGTAAGAGACAGCTCAATATTTTCAAACGATACCATAACCATTAACCTACCAGAGTGGTTGTTAGGACATCTGCTAACTGTAGATAACCAAAGAGCCACCACATTCAATTTCAAACTTGCTGATATTGTCAGGTTGGCAGATGCCGCCTATCTTTCAGAGCTACCCAGATTGAACCCCGGAGTTTCACAGCCAATATTTGGATGTCTAGTTTAGGGTTGCCTGACTTTTGGATTATTATTCTTGGAATAATACACCTATGTTTTCGCGACGGAGGTCGAGACTCTTTTAGTGTAGTATATAGTAGTTCAAACCTGAAATATAGTAGAATAGGCATTATATTATATAGTAGGTCTGGCAACCCTAGTCTGGTTGTTAATTATTAACTTCAATTATTGAAGAGCCAGTGGCCAATAGGCTTATGTGTCATAGTTTAAGTTTGCATCAAATAACAAGATGGCGCTCGAGAACTAGGAACTTTCCATGTTCGAAACATGACGTCCTCCAGGTCTTCTTCCCTTTTTCGAACGAGTCGAGAAAATGTAGGCAGGAATGAACCATCAGGGATAACGTTGTAAAGGTCAGTAACTCACTGGACCTTGAGGATTCTTGAGAGATTTATCTCTTTGTCCCAACTTAATTTTCAAGTCCCTTTGAAACCCGTTTTCAGCGGACCATTGCGTTCGCACCAAATACCTTCTCAACAGTTGAGGGTTTTAAATGATTTAAGACCGTTTATTTAATTAGGTTTGGTAATGGTTGGGTTTTAGGAACACCTATTGGTGTTCTTTAATCCCATACTATTGAGCAAGTTTAGGGATTCCCATCGTCCAGATGGGAACGTTCCTTCGCCTTAGAAATGCAGTGTATGTTGGCAACAAATTTCGATTCAGAGGTTTCGAATCCCTTCCGATTCCATATCCTAGTCTTCGTGACACGATTAGCATTCTACTTCCTTGTGGTCACCTTTCTATGCGATTAAAAATTTTTAGATGAATTCGTGATCATATCCCGACACCAGAGGACATTGGGGGACATGTTCTCCGAGTGAATTCTGGGTGCGGTGCCGAATCCCATTGAGCAAACAGACCCAATAGCCCGCCTTCACTCATGAGCGACGGTTTTTGTAGGACGTACAATGGAGGTGACTGGGACACCGTTCAAATGGATTGCTGGCTGGCCCCTCCTTCCAAGGTTGCCCATTTAGCTACGGTCGCGTGGGAAATCAAAAGCAATGCCTTGATAGAGATTATGCAATTTCAGTTATTTCCTAACATCCCTTAATATTTAAGAATTTTTTAGGATCCATGTTCTAACTCTTTTCATTAGTTGCATAATTCAGCTTTATCTTTTGGTTACAGGCAATATTATCATTATTCAGCGCGCTTGGCGGCTTATCGTCACTTCTCCTGCTGTTGGTTCCAGTGGGACGGATAACAATCTCGTATCCAGTTCAGACGGTATTAGAATTGAACACAGTGAATGGTAATTATGATTTGTGAAATTATCCTAACTAGCACTCTGCCATTTGGGGGGGGGGGGGGGGGGGTAGTGATGATTTATATGATCCCATGGGTGCTGAAAATACCTAAATGCCGATCGTTGAAAAATGCGTCTCCCAAGTTGGGAGATATTCACAGACCTCACCCACCCCAAGTGCGGCCAGCACCTGGGCAGACCTGACAGCTGGCCCCTATAAGGTCTATAAGACACATAGCATTCCGACGCGTGATCACTCAAATTAAACTCGCCGTCTAAATTTGCCGATCGTTGGAATTCGTTCTTTCGGGATTTAGTATTAAAATTTAGACCTCCAGGTAGGATACGCTGAATCAATCAGACTGTTAACAATAAATATAGGAAAACTTACGCTGATTTGCGCGCGTCGGAAATGCGCTCAACGAGCTTACCGTATTTGAAATAGAATCTATTTCTGAAGAATATCTGATATTCTTATTTGTGGTCGATAACCAAGAGAAACAAATGAGTTCAACATATATGAGCACAACAAATGAGTTCAACATAATATGTTATATTATATGAGCACGAATTACGATAATAAATTATTTATTTTCAGCTTCTATCGACCTTATGGTGGCAGAGCCTTACCCATGTTACAAGAACCAGAACACGTCCATTCCTACTCATATGATGCTCGAGACTTGTGGTGTCGTTTGCAACAGAAATCCCAACACTTTCCAGCCTTATGTAAGTATCACAGTCAACAAATACGTAGTTCTTTATGCTAATGAGTCGATCTTGACATTTCTCTTCAGTTCATGCCTATCGTTAGGAGTATTAACTGGTTGAGAGTGATTAGTATTCGAGTGATGGTTGAGTTTTCAGGAGATCGGACCTAAGACAGAGAGTGAGGAGGCTGAGGCGATCCTCAGGATACGAAGTTACACGGTAAAACTGCAGGACTCGAATGGGACGGATTCGTGGACTTACATGCTGGGCCCTGGCGATCTACCACTGTACAAAACGCCAATTCACGATGACGTCAGGAATAGTAAAGTTATGACCAACAAGGGTGTGTATCAGAGCTTCCAAATTTACGCACGTTGAAATAATACTTTTCAAAAACTCTACGTGAAGATGTACATCTGTTGTTTTATAATTCAGATTTCTTTGCCAGGTAACTTTCCTACTGCGGTGAGGCAGCTGACTCCGACACGGTTTTTCTTCCCGACAAAAGGCCTCTACTCGTTTTCCTGCATCGGCGAGAATGAAAATCTAACGTGTACGGTGCTTCTGGACAAGGAAGGCGTCCAGGATAAAGCGCCTGACCCGAAAGAGCTCGCCGTCCACTTGGGGAACCCCCAGACGGCTGACGACATGTTCGCCCACTTTCCGATAGTCAACCTCCGCCCCGAGTTTGGGAATCTAACGAGCTGGAAGTACTGGGAAGCCCGCGGATACTCCTCGGTATGAAGCTTTGATTAACGAGTTTAATTTCAATGAAATTCACTACTGCTAAAAAATTCCGTTGAATGGAACAAGGAAATCTTTTTTAAAAAATCTAACCACCTCCATGATACAAAATAATATTTTATATTCAATGAATATTATATTATATTCATTGAAAACCTCATCTTGACTTTTTGATGCCAAATCTTGCGTGACACTTCCTGTCATTGTACCGACTAACCCAGTGGTGCCTTCGTCCGACAGGAAGACGGTAACGCTCTTTCCGTGGACGTGCCTCTCCCGAACAAAGACAACGGCCTGGAAGTGGTCGCGACACTTCATTTGAACGACTGTGCACCCCGCTGCCTTGCCACCGTCCCAAGAAACCTCATCTGCACCAATCAGGATCACGTCACGGAATTCGACGTGAGTTTGACCTTCTGGCTCTACCTCATCATCAGGGTCTTCATTGGCATGATCGGCGGCACGGCTTTCGCCATGTTTGAAGGTTCGCTTTTGTTGTATTTTGGTTTTACAGGAAGGAAATTCTGTACTGAAATAATTTTGTTGAAGTTTTAAATTTTCCTGATGCTCATCTTTGATACCTACATTTTTTTAATTGTAACTAAAATTGCTCAGTTCGTCTTGAACTTGATTTTTTGCAGGTGCTGTGATAGCAATCCTCAGGGAACACAAAGCGGACTATGGACTTCAGAGGATATATGCGACGATTGGTGGGATGATAAGTTCCCCATTATCTGGTTACCTAATCGATTATGCCAGCAGAGATAAATTCTACACCGACTTTAGGTAAGGAATCACGTTTGTTACGTTCAAACTTACCTACCACTCGAGTTGAACGTGAGTGAGCTCGACGGTGTCCTCTGATTGATCCTACAGAGGATCAATCGCACAAAATTCGATGAAAAATTTTGTGCGATCCCAAAGAAGCTCTTGATAATGCAAATTAGTACGCCTAATTGAAGTATGATAAAACTTCAAGAGGCACTTCACTGAATGGCAGCACGCTTCAAGCTGGCTAAATAATTTGTATTGTGTTAATAACATGTTCCCTCCTGTCTTTGATATCAAAGCCATGGAGAGTTAACAAACACTTTACCACTAAGCAGTTCGTACACTACAAATTACTTGGCGAGCAATTTGAAGAGCCTCGACCAATGGGAGCCCAATGCTGGGGGTCGGGAGGGGGGGGGGGGAGACGACCATTGGAGCCAAATCTTCCAAAATCGGTTGGTTATTAAAGAAGTAGGGGAGACGGGGGACTTTTGGGACACAATTTTCAAAATTGCCTCTACTGCTGCGAATAGTTTTGATAATATCAAATATATTATATTTTATGGTCTAAGGCAGTCCTTCATGAGGGACACATCTCACCAAGTATCTCCGATTTTTCCAGATTTTATTATAAAAAGTTCAAAATTCATAAAGGATCATTTTGGAGAGTTAACAAACACTTTACCACTAAGCAGTTCGTACACTGCAAATTACTTGGCGAGCAATTTGAAGAGCCTCGGCCAATGGGAGCCCAATTCTGGGGGTCGGGAGGGGGGGGGGAGACGACCATTGGAGCCAAATCTTCCAAAATCGGTTGGTTATTAAAGAAGTAGGGGAGACGGGGGACTTTTGGGACACAATTTTCAAAATTGCCTCTACTGCTGCGAATAGTTTCGATAATATCAAATATATTATATTTTATGGTCTAAGGCAGTCCTTCATGAGGGACACATCTCACCAAGTATCTCCGATTTTTCCAGATTTTATTATAAAAAGTTCAAAATTCATAAAGGATCATTTTGTCCCAAACCTTCTCACCTACCACAAATGAAAGAAAAATAACATGGAAAAGCATTCAAGCCACATTGCATTTTTCAGGAGATGATTCTAACGTATCCTTATTTATATTTTTTGTACGTCTGGGGAGGTTTGGGATACCCTAACATGGAAACGCCTTAATATTACATACAATATAATATATTATACTATGTCAACTATTATGTCAAATAATACTATATATACCACCTAGTATTACCTATACTACCTAGTATTATTTGTCAGCTATTTTTCGTAATCCACCACATCCACAGGCACCTCCTGTTCTTAAAAAAAAAAAAAAAAAAAACAGCACCTCCTTGTGCCTGAAAAGAAGAAAACAAGATATGAATCAATCAATATGAATACCGGCAATGGGCTTCTTGAAAAGGTCTGAATTCAGCATTTCTGACAACATATTCGGATTCAGCACCCTTTAAAACCCATACACCCCAATTTTTAGTTCGAAAATCCGTTTAGGTACGTGCTGAGCTGTTTTCGAAATGTTAGAGATTTTGAAATGAACGCCGGGCAAATTTGACGTCACACCTCGCCAGGCTGGGCGTCGAGTAGTTGGGCACTGAGCCGCCAGAGCGCTAAATAACAAATCTGAACAGAATCGGAATAAAAACACTCGGCCCAGGTCGATTTTTGAATAACCTTCTTTGATAATAATCTCGATGCTCAATTTTCGAATGACCTTCTATAATGATTCACCCGATTTTCGATTTTTGGGGTCGACTTTTCGCGTAGCAAAGTTGGCTGACTTGCGTAGATGAGAGAGAGAGAGAGGGATCTCCCGGCCAATCAAAAGACGACGAAGCAGCCCACGTCATGTACCCTCTCCAGACCTCGGAATTCAAATATCATATTTTTCCTAAGGCCCTATAAATAATTGAAACAGGGTTTCTACAATATGGACCCGTTTTCGTGACTTTTGAAGGACGACCTTTGCAGGAAAAACATTTTCAAAAATCATTCAAGGAGCTCATTGTAAAATAAGTGCTGGGGAGGTGGTCCCACGCCTCCCCTATCTAGAAGAAAGTCAAACGCTCGCACACCGTATGCTGCGCAATATTATTGCATCAATATTCAAGACAAAATGAAATATTCAGCTACCTACTTACCAAGTTGATGTTAGTAGGGATGTACTTGGATAGGAGAAATAAGTCACTCAACTCTCGAGACATCACTCGAAATACATGATTTGAAGGGTGTAAGCCATGCGGGGCCAAAAGCATGTCCTTCCAAATATGGCAGGAAACAAGCTTGAGGTTTCTTAACCTTCATAACCTATGTTTGTAGCCCATTTTCGTAGAACCTCCCCAGTCTCCCATAAATAGAAAGTTCTACCGTTTTCCATAAGTTACTCCCTTAATAGTCAGCTGATCTTGATGAACGTTAGCCCAAAAATTTTACTGCTATTTAATAGCAGTAAAGTTGTCCCCAAGAAGCTAAACGTCCTATGCCACTTCTCAGAAGTGAATAGTTCTGAATAGTGAAGTAGAATTCTTCAGTTTCGAATTCCCTATAAATCTTGGTAAAGACAATTTATCGATTTGATAAGTGCCATTCACGTTGCAGGCCAGCATTTTACTTGTATGCCGGCATGAAAGTCCTCAGCGCCGCTCTCATGCTCACCATCAACCTCGAGTTCAAATCACCAGCCACTAATGTTCTCTCTGATGTCATGACGGTCCTCAAAAAAGTGGAAATCGTCGCACTTTTCATCACATGCTTCATTCTAGGTGAGTTCCAGTTGATGAATGAATCCAACTATGAACTTCATATTACTATAATGTACATTATGTTACTTGGACTTAATTTTCAGGCACGGCATGGGGTTACATCGAAAGCTTTTTGTTCTGGCTTCTTCAGGATTTAGGAGCGTCCAGGTCTTTGATGGGCATCACAATCACAGTCGGAGGAATAGCTGGACTTCCCCTACTTGTAATGTCCGGCCCGATCATAGACAGGATTGGACACGCCAATGTACTTTTCATAGGCTTCGTATTTTACGCGATAAGATTACTTGGTTCGTACTTATTGGCCCCGCTATAAAATACACAAAACATAGAAAATGTGCCCAGTTTGTTGATGTTTTTTTCATTTCAGGCTACTCTGTCATCTACAATCCTTGGATGTGTCTGCCGTTTGAAGCAATGGAGTCCATCACCTCTTCATTGGCTTTCACAGCTGCAGTAACGTACGCTGCTAAACTCTCCACAATGACAACAGATTCCAGCATACAGGGACTTCTTGGTGGCTTGTACTTCGGCGTCGGTACGTCCTGGCGGCATTTCCTATTTTTTCCCTTCTCGATGTACGCAGTTTTTCATTAGTTGTCTTCTTCAACAGGGAAAGGTTCCGGGAGTTTGATCGGAGGCTACTTGATGCAGACTGTTGGAACCCGACCGACTTATCAAATATTTGCTGCTGTCACTCTTCTCACAGGAGTGATGTATTTCCTCTTTAACTTCTTCTACATTGAGCGACACGGCCGAGAAATGGAGAAAGTAAGATTCCCATATTGTTTCATACAGTTTAAACAAGCAACAACAATTTTAAATACCTACGTCGATAAACGAGATAGAGTGAGCGGAATAGGTAATCGTTCATAAAATCTTCGCATTAAGGCATACCATTGTACTGTTTCTCACAGTCCTCGATGCTCACATCCACTTACGAAAAGAACTGGTATCAAGCTCTTGGAGACCACAGTTTACCATACACTGGCTCCGAAATATACGATTTGGAACTTCTAATTTATCAGGAAATCGGAGGTTCTTGAAAGAAAGAATAACTTTCATTAAAGAATTGATGTATATTTTTTATCACCTGAGTAAGTTGTACCCCATTGAAACTCACCAGCCTAAAATAATAGGATATTCATTAATGGGTTCGACTAACATTTCTTTTTCTGAAAGAACTTCATAATTTGTAGCAGTTTTGGGCTCCTACAATCTAATTCAAATTTCCAAATTCAATTTTGAGTGGAAATGGAGGGGGGAGGACGGGCTCTCTCATTGGTTGTTCGTCGGCAGGGACTGTATTCAACCAACATCACCGAAAAAATAAAAAATATAGTATTAGCGGACCTTTTCCGTTTTCGTTCAGCCGGGTCCCCCAGCTTCCTCGCCCGCTGGTATTGTTCCGCCTCATCAACGAGTGATATTAAATATCACAACAACAAAAAGTTTCCTTTATATAATTGAAGAGAACGACCTCGGCAGAATGAAAGTCAGTTGCAACCATTGTAAGGCGGTACATTTCGCCGCTGATAGAAATCAGGCCCCCTGTCATTTCTGTCTTGTCATGCCTTTGTCGGATCAGTGGAGGGCGAACCGTACGGAGCTAAAGCAAAGGACCCGAATTTCCGGCATTTCAGTCAACCACTTGCGATATTTTGTTGATCCGACGAGAGCCCATACGAGATTGAGATTTTGTGGGAATAAGCTAAAATTGAACTAAATTGCAATCGGGTACACGCCGAACTCTACTAGATTGCACCCACCTCGGGCCGAATTTATGAGGCGCCAGAAATACTGACGAGATTGTCATCTTTTGGCCTCCCAATGCCAACTTAATCGAAAACTTGACACTTTATCCTGTTATTTAACTTATGTAAGTGGTTGTTTTGGTAGATTTTATATACCTACCGTTCTACTTGTATATTACATTATTAGGGTAGCGATGAGGGGAAGCCGGCTGGCGGACGAGGGACTTGGCTGAATGATAACGGAAAACGTCCCTCACTTAATTGCAACTACCTATCTTAATTTTCATGCTCACTTAGGCCAGCCAATAGATATATCCATGTAAAAACACATTCTGTGTTAAAACCTTACGATTGCGAAATGCGGTTTTTAATGAATTCTGAATCTATTTCAAATTCCACCATTTATTGAATAATTATTGTACTTTTACAGAATGAACAAGGTCAATGTGTCAGATGGAACGAAAAACCAGCTTTCGAAGAAAAGAAACACAACAACAATGCCGGCAACGATGTGAAGCTGCCGATCTCAAATCATACCTCCGAGTCGACTCCAATAGGCCTCAATACAGCTAACAACTACCAAAGTAACGACGTCAGTAAAGCTGGTTTGAACACGAGCAAAACAAAAGGGAAAGACAAAGATAAGGGAAAGGACAATAAAGCGTTTGATATTAAAGACGAATTTGTGACTCCAGCAGAATCAGATAGGCCTGGGCATAGGTAACGATCAGAGTAGATCAGGGTTAAATCCACAAATTGGATTGTGTCCAAAGTGTTTCAAGTTCAAGGCTGTGTCAATCATGCAAAAATCCTACCTAATTGCTTCAACAACCGGACTACGAGGAGTATGCCTGGCGTGGAAGTGATATTTATTCTGTTTTTGAAATTCCCCCATCTGCCATTGCCTAAGCATACACAATCAAAAGGTTTGTTCGCCGAGAACTACATGTTACAGGAATTTTAAAACGTCCTTTACGAAGTGCTGGAAGTTTTTTTACGAATCAAATAGGGCCCTAAGAAATGGATTTATTCTTGGTAGGTATGACTCGGTGGTTCATGCGAAACTTGCCATAATTAAAAATCCCACTGGGGATAGATAACCCCCGTAGATAACCAAACCCTTCCCAGCCCATTCTCTACCTGTGTAAGTACAGTTTCACGAGCTTTTTAAAATGTCCAACCGCACCTGATTCTGTTGAACCCATAATGTGAACGTGGTACATGTCGGTACAGGGGTGCCAGTTTTGGAGGTTGAGCGTCCGGGTGTCCCCGTTGATCTCACCACCTTGTCCCCCCTTTCAATAGACCTGCCAGAGGCAAACCTCCCAATGGCAGCGGACATTCCACCACAAGTGGTCTCCAGCTGTTCCTCAATAGAGTCGTTGTGATATTAGAAAATACTGACATTCCTTGCGACATAATTTTAACGTCATAATATCGATATTCCGATAATTATTGCAGATTATTAAGCAAAATTGAATACGACAAAAAAGTTAAATAAATAAGAAGAAGTGAATGTTAATCGCGTGAAATCATTCTTTGAAACCAAATGAGCCTCTTCCACAGTTTTAATCCGAGAAGAGGTCGCGTGGTTCAGAAAATAAATGAACGTTTTTTTTTTTTTTTTTTGCTTTGATTCTTGTTCTATACTGAAATAATCCGGGGGTTTGGAGGTGTCCCCCAGTAAATTAGCCTTCATATCTTCCCATCGGTAAAAATACCCAAGCTCCCCATAAGTCATGTCTCAACCGAAAGAGCCGAAGTCTAGCGTATACACCAAAATCAAGGCGTATTTTTCTTGTTTATGTATTTTGACAAGCATTTAAAGGGTCGCTAACTGTTCAGGCACTGCCAATTTATTGCTATTCGGCCTTCATGACCATCATGGTTTTGAATTGCACTTTATTTTAGGCAGAAACTGTTCTAAATTCAGGTTACTAAGCAGACAGGCTAGTTATCACCATGACAGGATTTAATTGCTCGGTTTTGTTAATTTAATTTTTTATTTTTTTATTTTTTGGCAGTGAGTCTTGGTTGGAATCTTTAATTGTGTGTTTATTTAGGAACTTTTCGAATTATGAATATCTGGAGGGTTTGACGTTAAATGAGATTACGTCACTTGAAATATTATTGTGATGAAATCTTTTTAAAATTCACGTAGTGGCAATACTGTGCACTGAGTAGTCTGAAGCCCACATCGACACCAGACCATCATTTAAATTGTAGTAAAATGTTAACCCGTCTTTTACGTGACGTCTTCTGTACTTTCGATTTCCTTCATTTTGCACGTTACAATGTACCTAATCTATTACCTGTTGAATGTCCATACCTACCTTTTGCAGCCTTAAGCACCTGAGTGATTCCGGATGGTAAATAATGAATAAATTCACAATTGTTTTGGAGATTTTTAATTCAAATTTCTTGTAACAAAGCTTTTTATTTTAGCACAATTGTGTTCTTATTAAAATTAAAATTTGATCGTTACGAATACATGTATATAGAAAACCTCAATAGGTAATTAGTGTTTTGATTAGGCACTTTTGTATACATTCTATTTTACTTGTACAGCAATTTAATTTTAAACTGTTCCTCTGCAGAATTATCTCATTCGAACCACTTTTTGTTTTGTCTCTCAATAAAACTTATTGAATCCGACATTCATGAATTGACATTCGAGATCTTCCAGGAAAATTAAATGGATTTGAATGTTAATGATATAAACATTGTCCTTGTTGGACGTCAACGCCGTGATACAAATAAATAAATAAATAAATGAATAAAAAACAAAAAATAAGACCAAGCGCTCGGAGGGTCTGAGGGGTTGTCTTCCTCGTTTTCAAGGGTCAGTTCCAACTTCAGGGCTACTAAGAAGTGAAAGGGGAAATTCCAAATTTCTCCCTTCTGGAAAAAAACATCACATGGATAGTTAATACTAAGTATTAACAAGTCTTGGTATGTTTTTCGCAGTAAGGGTAACTTAAGAGCACAATGCTCAACAACTATAATAGGCGTTGTCATATTATTATCATCATCTTTACAACAATGGAAATAAGCATGGAATAAATGAATGGAAAGCATGGAAGGAAATTTCTTCCATGGGAAATGAGCATAGAAATTAACTAAAGGAGCCACTCAGCTGATCCCGTCCACATGCTGCTTTAAGCCCTAAGAAAGCTTCATGCCGAATTTCAAAACTACCACCACGGGAAGTTCGCCAAATACACATTGTTTTGTTGGAGGGAAATCTTAGAATGACACCCAGCCATAATACATGTCAAAAAGGAACTCAAAATGAAATTCAGAAACACGTACTGATGTCGAACCAAAACCAACTCTTCATAATCAGGTACCTACCTACGTTGAAGCTGCGACGCTCTAAACGATCGCCCGATCATAAGCAGTTCCGGCATAATGTGCGTTGTAGATGCATACCGTACCAAGAAAAATGATTGAGTTCATCTCCAACTTAGGATCCGGTCAGTAGAAGAAGTTATCAAGGAGCAAGCGGTCGCCCATCATTTACGAGCTAGTCCTCCTCCATACTGACGAACTACTCGGGAGGCTTCACACGAACAAAACCTCAAGGCCTGATGAAATAGGCACTGTAGAGCCAAATATACCATGTTCAGTGAAATTGTACCTAACGAATGTCATAATGGCCTAATGAAGTATTGAAATTTAACATAATATGACATATGTATTAATTAAATAATATTTAACATTGTTAAATATTATTTAATATGTTGTAACGAAAATCCAACTTCGAAACCTAAGTGGTCCTGAGTCCTCGAGTGGTGTGGTTAAAATTTGACATTAAAATAAATTCCAACGTCAACTACCTACATGGATACATGTTATCTAATTTGTTATGTAGTTGGCGCCATTCCCATCTTCGCCCGTAGTTTGAGGGAAAGTGCTGAAAGGCACGAAAAAATAGCAGTTTTCTTCCAAATTCACGGCTTCTAATTCGTGCATCTCAGCGACTTTCGGTCTCATTTGATTAAACACATAAAAAAATCTTGAACCAACCTCACAGCTTCCAATCGTCACGTGATGGTGAAACCCAGACTTCAAATTCGTATTCAGCTTACATGGCAACTCAGTTTTTGCACACTCATCACTAAGGCTCGGATTCGAGCGTGTTAGCTTTTTTTTCCTGTATAGTAAACATTGAAAGAAGCCTTTTGGTAGTATTTTCACCTCTCTGGGACCAACAGAATTTAGGTCATAAATTTATCGAACATATAAATGCATATTCTAGTGGTTTTCGTCTAAATACTATTTAGAGTACTTATTATGTCGTTTGTTTTTCATCAAATTTCCACGGAAATCGAGGGGTGTTTTCTGAATTAGTGGGAAATTAGAGTTTGAAAATTTAGTGTTTTCCATTAAATACAGCTGAATTCGAAAAGAAGCTTCTTTTTTTGTCACTCATAAACACTCCGGTAGGTACCAATAAGTTTGCGTTATTTTACCCCGCATAGACCAAAATGCTGCCCCCAATCCAGTACTTGGCTACCTATTAGGACATTTCTCATGATCAAAAAATTAAGGCAGAATGACACCTCCAGTGGTAAAAAAAGTCATCCCCCAGTCAAAAAAGGAAATAATTGAGTTTCAAAATTCCGCGACTTCAGAAAACCCGCCGTCACTGTCTGGTTTTGGAAGTCGGTCCATTAATCATTAAACAAAAATTAGAAATTCACAAAATGTACCTACACCTGCTTATTGTATACATATAGCCCCATAGAAGCCACACACATCCACTGAGAGGTCCGAAGGGTCTGAAGTTTCTCCGAACCGGTTTACCGGCTCATATAGACTCGGCGTTCATAGATACTTAGAAACCGACACCCCACTCGACCTTGACCCAAGACCTTAAAAAACCTCATGTTGCCTTTTTTTTTTAGCTCCACAGAGCCCCACGTTGTACCTACTGGGTGGATTTTAGGCCCTGATAAATTGAGTCTACGTCCAAAATTACTTCGAAAATGACTCCTCATTTGACTTTCCCCCTTTTGTAGCCCTATAAGTTGTCGATTTTTTCGTTTCACTTTCCTCTGTGTAGGTTAGGTAACTGTGTTTTTCAAGCAGATCTATGGAGCATAAACATATGTTTTTCGAGCATATTAAATATCATTAAATTAATTATCATATTAAATATCAACAAATTTTGTTGATTTATCGAGCATATCAATCCAAGCCCTACTCATTATCTTTGTTCAGCATGGAAGACAACCCGCCAAATTTTCCGAATGCTTGATTTTTGTTGCCCTGTGTAATTACAAACACTCATAACGGTGTAAGGTATTTATACAGTTTTCGTCATGTGTCCAGTCAGAACAACGGGATTGCCGCAATATGAAACAGAACACCGGTCAGCCTAGGAATACATTCATTTACATAGATTAACATCTTAATTTAATGTACAATGCGCGTGCGTTCGGTGTACAATTTTTACAATGATAGTAATTATCCTAGATCAGTAATTGATTATTGCAAGTGAAATAAATAATCTACCATCTACATAGTCTCAATTAACTTTGTGCAAGATAGTTCTTCGTGTGTAAGTCCTTAATCGTTACCACGCTACACATCATGTAAGAGAATACTTTATCGTCTCATATAGTACTTATGCTTAGCTTCAGCGATCGATCTGAGTGCATAGTTTTCGTGGTATTGGCGCTGGTGCATGGCCGCCTCTTCTGACAGATATGGCAAGAGGACTTTGTGACGGGCTATTGATTTGAGCACGAGGAGGCCCACATAAGCGATGAAATATATGCTGAAATAGAGTGGGACGTACCACAGGTGTCTACCTATGTAGTAGTAAGCGTACTGAGACTCGGTTGCTTTGCTCTTCTGCGGCGGTGGCCTCTTCGGTGGCGGAGGTGGTGGAGGATGGTGAGGGATAGGGTGGGAGTAATGGTAGCCGTCGAATTCGATGTGACCAGGGAACTCTTGATGGCCTGGGTACCCTAGATGAGGATCATATTCGATTTCTTGTGGATGGTAAATTGGCGATGAGATCCCCTGAATGGAAGGACATCAAATGCAGTTAAATGACTAAAAATAAGTAAATGGATGATGTTAAAAAAGCTCACACCGTATCGCCTTTTCAAAGTAGGCGTTTCTGGGTCAGCCGACCCAGGTGCTGTAATTTAAGAAAACAAACCGTGCGGGTCCGCTGATCCTGTGTCGCCTTTTCAAATAAGACGTTTCTGGGTCTCCTGACCCAGGTGCTGCAATTTAACTCGACCCCAAAACAAAAACTCTTCAAAAACGCTTCCATAGCCCCTATAAGCCCCGCGGGTTTGTGCGATCGGACTGAAAATCTTGCAGACACAACGCTCCTGGTCGTGGTGCTGGAAAGACAAGGAAGTAAACGTCATTCACGTGGACTGATAGCAACTAACCTGCTGAGACCCCTGGGATGGTGTCTGCTGAAGAGGTTGAGGATTCGAATTTCCTCCCGCTGGTTTCATCATCTGCTGATAAACCGGATGTGGCCTGGGGGTGATTGCTGATGACGAGCCGGGCTGTCTTGGGTGGTTGAGAACCTCTCCCTGATGCACATCCAACTCCGAATAGTCGGAAGTATCTTGAGGTGCGTCGCCGCCTTGGTAAGCGTACTGGATTTGCGGAACGCTCTGAGGTTTCGGCATACTGGCAGCAGCACTTTCCTAACGCGGCAACAGTAATAGATTCATTCTAGCTAGTGAGTCCACAGGAGCAGCAATAGGAACTCGATCCTATTTTCTTCAGACATTAATGTAATGATCAAAAATTCAATTAAATTGTCCTACTCCTATAATTATAATTATAAATTTTATAATTAGTAGTAGGACACTACAAAGCCCAATAAAAATCAAAGTCGGAATCCAAAGTATGTGACTGTTCACATTTTGACCATGCTTGACTCACTTCTTCTGAACTTTCTTTGCTGTAAGTTGTGGGGTGGAACCGATTTTTTATAGCTGGCTGATGGTACCGGTTGACAGGGACGTGATACTGCTGTTGCTGCTGGCGATGAAGATATAGTTGACCATTGTTGTTGTAACCTGAACACCTATTTTAGACGTTTCACGTTAGTAAAGTTAAACCAGCGACATTTTTCTAATTACCAAAAAAAAAAAAAAATTTGCCCATATTTGAATCGAATAGGGTCCAAACTTGTTTCAAATGTACGTATCATACCACCGGTGCATATCAAATCGCGAGCAACGCCCGCCACGCAAGCCACCCTTATCCGTGGCGTTTGCCCTGCGCCAAAGGTATGATTGGAGAAGTGCTCGCAGTGTGTTCGGTGAATACATTCCTGTATAGAATCCTAAGTGTGTGTGTGTCACGTCTACACTTTACTTCAGCGAGTTACGTATCATCCCTTAAGGGATATTTGATGGGGGAAAACCCGGCAACTGGCAAGGCTTTTCAGGCCCATTGCGTACCTTAGTGAATGAAAAGACTGTTGCTTACTGTCAGCATTAATACCAAATTTTGGTACACCACGGTGGCACGATACAGACCTGATACATACAAGTGTGGACATACTATGTTATGTTATCGTTTAAGCGTTGTATATCAAATAGTAAGCAGCGCCCAATACCTTTCCATTCATAAAGATAAGTACCTACCAGGCCCGATACATTGGCGGGAAATTATGCGCTAGGTATGCGGTTGAGTGTAGTGTCGAAGTGACTCGTACCTCTATGTATAGAGGTACCTAGCTACACTTACCTAAATGTAGGTACTTAGGAGAATCTTAAGCTCGACATGTTTTCTCTGCGATGCTCAGTTTTCGAGTTATTGGTGAAAAACTGGAAAATGCTCGGAAAATCGAGGTTTTTTGCCGCCAAAAGTTCTCCCAGCATAATTTTGCTTCCATTTTTGATATTTTGCTGTTCCTACCCATAACAACCATTTAAAAAAATGAAAGCTTCTTCACCATTTCTTGCACGAGTCCAGTCCTCCCCCCCCCCCCTTTCAATCCTCTGGACTTTCCTATCTGTGACTGATGAGGAACCCTGTCACCTTGAAACCCAACAGTTTTTTTTGGCAAAGTGCTCCCCCCCCCCCCCCCCCCCGTCAAAACCGTCATCCTGTACCTACTTACTTCTTCAAGAGAGGAAAAAAAAAACTATTCGTTATCGAAAAGCGAGAAGAAGGGGTCTTAGGCCAGGTAGTAGTTGTCGGGGTTTTAGCCAGCAGTGGGGGAGGGGGGGCTTCCTAGTCTACTATATTAATATAGTAGCTTTAATTAAAGCCCCATCCTCGGGGCAGACGAGGAGAAGGAGGCAGAGACACAATTTTGGTCATCTTTATTTTAGGGCACTTCTAGATATCTAGAATGTTGGAAAAATCTGATGTTGGAAAAATCTGAGATCGGTCTTAAAAAATCCAGTTTGGCGAGCATAGTACGAGAAATTCTGAAACCACCAAAAAGTTGCTCCATGAAACCACCATACGATTGGCTGATTGGGTTCCCAAACCGATTCTATCGCTGTTTACTAACGAATAATCATCCCACACGTAAAATTTGCGGTTATTTCTTCTTACCCTAATCCTCGTGTCCAATAAACCAACAGAAGAATTACAGCCGATCCCAATATCATCCTACTATCGAAGAAATTCTCATTCGTGTTGCCCTCCACTGGTGACGGTACGTTGTTCAAGCGCTTGAAAAGTCTCATTCATGGTGACAACCGGTCAATCACTGTGAGGCTATGAGCAAGATTTTCACTTGACTAATTGAATTCACGCAAAAAATATTTTGGGTAAAAAACGATCGTCAACCGAGTGAACATGTAAACGGCGAAGAAAACACGAAACGCGTCATCATAATATGCTGTTAAAAATGAAATTTGTGAGGAGGGTGATGGACCAAATACCGTCAAGGCGCTACCAAAAGTAACTAAGAAACGAGTCAAATTAGACCAACAGTTATTTCTTAGTGTACCGGCCTTAATTTGTGCTAATTGGGTAAGTCAAGCTGACACTGCCGAAGCCCCCCTCCTCAGATCTCATTCCGGTTTTTCTTATAGACGGAGCTCTGAAAACAGCAAGTTAAACGAATACGTGTCCGGCTAACATTTACAATCATATTTTCCTCAGAGTTACAAATGGCGATAATATCCGGGCCCATTGTATAGATCTACCTATACGTGAGACGAGATTAGTGTGCGGTGTGACGAAATTGAGGAATGGACTGTTGATTTACTTGATCAACCGGGTTGGACTGTGATTAAAACATAGATGTGTTCACCTAAGATATGGTTATTCTGAGTCAGCAAATAATGATAATCTTGACCTGTTTGTACTTCAAACAATCTTGTGGATGCTTCGAAAGGACCAACGATGAAGACGGCACAGTTGTCACTTTGACGTCAGCTGTTAGCAGCATCGAATCGTCAAGGTACCTACTGTTTTTAGCGCAACCTTTTTCCAAAAAATGGAAAGCTCTTCGACATGTTTGTTTTTTTGTTTGTTTTTCACAGCATCACGCCCGAGCGGCTCAACAGATTTTCATGAGGGTGGTCTCATTGTGATCAGCGAGTTCGGGGGGTGGTTATAGGCTACCTTGATTTTTCCTCCCTCATCCCCTTTATCGGTTTTCGGGAGGTCCTTCACGACGAAAGTTGTTTATCTCTGATGTGTAACTAAGGAGGCCTCAAAAGGGGGACGAAAGTTTTTGTCCGATTTCGTTGGTACAAGGGTCTATGGAATGAGCTTTTTAGGCTGATTCCAACGACTCCAAAACGATTTTTGCAGCCTGAGCCGTTCGTTACCTCTGATCGGCATAAGGTTTTCTTACGCATCGGTCGTTAGGGTGCAGTTGTTTACGTAATGAGCATCACGTGGATATTTTTGATGTGTTGTGTGGCATAGTTTGGTCGCTAGATACTTACTGTATCTTAGTTTCTATCGCTCATTAAATATCTCGTAATAACAGAAAGGTTGCGCTCATCTATTCAATTCAATTGATGGCTTGTTTATTGCTATCATTCGAGCGCAGGCCTTCCATAAATTTATGGGGCCATGCTTAGCAGTAACCAAGACGTGACTTACCTACTTAGTTTGAAAAGAACCAGTCGCAGAAGGGTGCACATGGTGTAGGGGAAGGTACCTGTGTTACAGTACCTCTGGCCAGTTTTTGAAATATTAACTTTTCGATAACAGAATAGTCATAATTTTCAAATTTCTCATCATTTTCTCAAAAAGTAACTATTTGGCTACCAAACTGCGAAGAAAATTGTCAAAATACGACAGGAGCAATTTAGAAAAAAATGTGAAATTTGGCCACAACCATAGCATGTACCTCTGGCCAGACATGTTTGTACTTCCGGGAGTACATTCTGGGAGTGTAAACGAGGAAAATCACTGTTGGTCGATGTTATCATAACCCAAATGTGTGATATTGCTTCGTGGATCAATAAAATGTTTAGGTGGCCAGAGGTTCGCTAATTTGAAAAAAGAAGTGATTGAGTTCCTAGCTTAGTACCAAGTTTTCCATAAAAACAACTACCTATACTTATCGCTTACCATGTACGGAATCGAAGGAAATGTGGAGCCTCCATCTTGTAACAGCGCATCACAAAAACTTTGACCAGCCTTATCCAGGGTGAGTGATATAATAGCAACATGGTGAGTGTGCTACGTTAAAATTTGTTGTCTGGGACTATGAATTCATGGCGGACTTAATTTTTTTGTAACACGGCTGGAGGTACAAACGGCCAGAGGTACGGGACCTTCCCCTAATGCAAACCACCGGGTAAAAGTGCAAAGGGTAAACCTGCCGGGACTTCTCTACTCCCTTTCTAGTAGTAGTAGTTGGAAATAGTGAAATATTTTATGCATACCTCAAATGGTATAGGATACCTAATTAGGTATAACTAATTATTTACCAAAGAGATTATGAAACTAGTTTCATAATCTCTTGATGAACTAGTTTCATAATCTCTTGATGGACAGCTGTCCATCAAGGAGTCTAGATCTGATCAGAATCCAATGATTATTGGATGGACCCAAAACGTTCTTTCCATCAGCTTCTTCCTTCTTCGTCTCAAAACGAGCGCCCCAACACACGCAGCTCAGTCGAAATTCATCGAAATTGGCGAGAGAGGCAACTGTTAGTAGCCAGTGCAGGGTTGCTCTAAGGTAGTTTGGCTATGGGGGTCTAAGGCATCAGTTCATTTTTTAACAGGGGGGGACGGGGGGTTGCTCAGAACATTAAATAGTAAATTGCATTTATTGGTTCTTGGACCTGTTCCTGATTTTTCAGGGCTTTAGAAAGAGTGAAGCGAGAGCCGCCAGCACCCACGGTTGCATACTACGATTTCCTCGTGAATGAATTTTCCTTTAAAGTGTGGGCAGTGTTCGAGGTGAGTGCAAACATATTTAATGAAGTGCAGATAAATTTAAATATTGTATGTTGTATATTGGTGTAAATGTTACCGGCAAAGTTAAAACTAACGTAAATCCTATGAAAACTAACTTAAATAAGCGGGTACCTATTCTTTAAACTGCTTTAAATCTATACTTTTCCGAAATCAATGGTAGGCATTATATACGCTGTCAAGGCATTGTGTACATTGCTTAGCCATTGTGTCTAAATGAAGGAATTTCATACTTCGCCTAAAAAGTGCAGGCATTGTATACAACGAGATAGTCATTGTATACAATGCCTGCATTTCATACTTGACCGGTAACATAAATATTGGGTGTGCAGTTCACAGTGCGATTGCACATTATACAAGAATTATTAGCGTTGATTGAAATAGTAATAAGGTGGTTAGTTCTTTTCGGTGACTGCTAATAATTTGTCGACTAGAGATTGTTCTACAAGACACTTAGTGAAGTGAACCGTTTAGCGAATGTTCGAAAAAGAGTTCGTTCCGAGCCATATTATAATATATGTCATGTCATATGTCAATGTCATTGTTTATATTTTAACAATGACATTGTTCCAGGTTTGAGGTGGGGCGATAGAAGGCGGTTGATTCTTTACGTATTTATTCAAGCTTTCGGCCAACAGGCTGCCATCTTCACTAGTCACGTCAACCCCCGAACTCACGCTAAATTCAGCAGCTCCAAATTCGCACAATTTCGTCATAAGCCAAGTTTTGACCATTCTCCCCCCACCGCAAAGCATCCAGCATTATCGCCGGCGGCTAGCCGCCCCCAATCCACGAACCATAGATAGAAGTATAACGAACCCGAAAAAAGATCATACAATGAAAATCAAACGACCAGCTGCCCGGCGGCGCCCGCTGAGGGAGCGCAGCACGCAGAGACGCTACCTATACCAGTATTAGATCAATTCCTGAAGATGGCACCCTGTTGGCCGAAAGCTTGAATAAATACGTAAAGAATCAACCGCCTTCTATCGCCCCACCTCAAACCTGGATGAAATATGCCAAGAAGGTACTCCCAAGATATAAATGACATTGTTTTAAAATGTCGGAAGTAGATTCGATAAGACCTTTGAAACCTCGTGGCTGCCAAACCGTGCATTCGCCAAGGAGCATACTTACAGCATACAACAATACAGTAAATTCACGTTTTTCGTCGACTTTGAGTATAAAGAGATGTTGTTTAACTTTCAAGTAAATTTTTAACCTAAAAATAATAGTATGTGAACCAGGCTTTTCTGTAAAGCATTATTTGGACGCATTCGAACTTTCTCAGCACTCTGCGATTCTATGCCAATTGGATTTCACACAGGTTCAATATTCAAGGGTCTCAGACGTGTATAAATCCCCCCTTCGTCCCAATCGCATACGGACTCGTACTCGTACTCACTCGCACTCGGACTCGTACTGACGCCACTGTGTACAGAAAATCTCCTTCACAATGTGATGTCATCAATCGTACTTGTGTTTTCAGATGGTGACCATTGCTCTCTTGTTCTACTCCACATTTGCGGCTATCTACTACGCTAGGTGGACTTACCTCCGGTCAGACTTTACTGATGAAGACGAATTTCTCAGGAGGTCCCACGAACGACTCGTCAGAGCGTTGGAGAACCCTCCTGGATGATAAATAAAATCATCGACAAGTGGTGTTGTAGATATATCTGAGCTTCAAACGGACTCTTTGAAATATATAATATATATTATTGTAAACTGCTCTATTATCAAGTAGGTTTCTCAACCACCTCCGCTCATTTCGATTGTCACACGAGGCATTGCCTTCAAAAGCTGACTATACTATAACCCGCCACTTTGATTAGTGTCTTCAGTAGGTACGTATTCTTTGGACCTGAAGGGGCTCTATTGGTCGAACTAATTTGTAATTTCTTCACTATTTAAAGTATTTTCCTAATAAACAATCTCCTACCACAAACTTCATCCAGTAGTAGTTTAGTGTATGAGTTTGCTTTGTTACCTGCTGATCTCAGTTCAATAACTTGTTAGAATACCTTCACTGTATGCAGAAGCGTAGGTATATTCAGGACCCAGACTTAATTTTAATTTTTGGAAGATTTTTCGAACTTTAAGGAAGATTTTTTAATTATTCTGATACTTGACTATGTACAATATTTTCTAAATAAATCAATATAATAAAGTGTTAACATTTATTTAATAAACCCTGAAAACCTACCGCAGGATGATCGTTTGTAAAACAGTGACAAGCACCAGCATGGGCGTACGCAGGTCTTCCTTGGGGGGGGGGGGGGGGGGGGGGGCTCAAAAATATTGCAGGTAGACATGCTGCCAGCAAGGGTACCTACCTAGTTAAATTAAAATTAAAAACGCTGCAAATTTTACACAAGGGTGTATTATTCTGTGATATAGGTTACTTGTGCGAAACTTAATTCTGTCTTGAAAAAAAGAGTTGAAAAAATTATTATTATCTATTATTATTTTTTTCAAAATCTTTTGTTTTTACTTTTTTTTTTTTACTCGGAAAATATTAAATATTTTTTATTAAGATATCAATTTTTGATCTCTTGGTATCCTTCAAAAATCCCATTTGTAGCCCCATGAAAGCCCTACAGATCCCCACAGTGAAATCGGATGGTAAACCACGTATGTTGTCAAAATTTCAGATTCTTAAAAAAATTCTTACTGCCCAAAACGTCCCGGACGGCAGACGACGCACGGTGTTGCAAAACGGCCATATTTGTGGGGAGGGGGGACTCTGAAACCCCCATACTTATAGTAGGTATTCGTAAATTTGACGCTGATCACGAATGTTATATTCGTAAAATACCCCATGTCCCTGTACCTAAAATGGATTCTGAGCCGTTTTTTCCCAAAATACCTTTAAAAAACACGTTTTCAGTACATTTTCCAGTGTGCGAGCCAAGTAAGGATTCTCCCGAAGTTTGTACATAAAGAAAAGTTGTAGAGCAATAAATTTGGCGTCGATTGAAAATTGAAAATTACTACAAAAATGAGGAGGTCGAAGATCATTTCGATCGAACACTCCTGTGATTTCTGATGGAACCCTGTAACATTGGTGAATTCCATTGACCAACCTAGAATTGAAAATTTCTACTTGTAGACGGAAAATTGCTGAGCCAAATTAGTTATTTTCATGACTTTGTAAGGAAAAAAAAAATGCCCTTTTAAATTAAATTTTGTTTCGAATGTTTGAGCCAGAAATATCTCGCTGTAACTTAATATTTTTTATACACTGCAAAGACCCTAATAGGGTATATGTATGTTTTCATACTTTGTTTTCTCGATTTCACTGAACGAGCGCCGTAACTATATATCGCAGGTTCTCTGAAAGGTCTATCTAGGTAACGTCGAGTTTGAAGAATCTTCAAACTCGATCTGATGAGATTTAACGTTATCCAACGGCGGGAATACATATTTTTGAAGTTTGGTACCTATTCAGCGTCTTTTTGGCGAAAAAAGGAATTCTCACAATTTCAAGCATTTACCTTAAAATCTGTAGAAAAAACGGACGCCAAATGTCGGAGTTGTTCTGTACATAGGGCACTACATAGGGTACCCAGTAAAAATAGTCGCATACCTACCTTAGCTAGCCCAAGCTCTACTTATGTTGAATTAAATGCACAAAAATCATGGTTTTTTGCTTCAAAATCCGCTAAAAACGTGTTTAAACCTGTGTCTAGATTTTTTCCGCAGAAAGATAAAATTACTTTCTTGTACCTAGCTGAGTAAAAACTGAACAAATTCGATGTCTAACGAATTTTTTCACGTGCAAAATGAGTCGGCTACGATTCTCCGTAAATAGGTTTAATACTGCTCCAGTCAACTCACAAAATCGAGAGGTATACTGCACGAGTCAGGTCTACAGTACGAGTCAAGTTGATGACTTTTTGATCCGAAAACTATTCATATCAACCCTCCAACTAATACTGAATGGAATATAAAGATTTTGGGGGGGATTTAAAAATATTTTTTGGTTTTTTTTCACCTGTGGACCACTGAATGATGTCAAATTTTGAGGCCGCTCCGAATTTTCGACCCCCGTCGCGATTACATAGGTATATTATTCCAAGAACAACAAACCAAAATGATCGTAACTTTGCATGTAGGTATTTGGAGTGCGGAGTATGGTGTGATAGATACCCTATATCGTAAATAATATTACATAGCTTGAGTAATAATACAAAATAACATGCAAATCATTTTTACAAAATCAAGTGTTGTAGTTAACTTTTTTTCCCCTCTTAATATAAAACATTAAATGTTTACACAAAATGTACACAATATAAGTACCCAGCAATGTCAAGTTGATTTTTTTTTCACTTTAAATTTACAACATGAGCCGCCTCGGGTTCTCTGCGAATTTTCCAACCACTACTTCTTCTTTCTTTCTTTTTATCTGAAAGTGTATATATATTATTCGTTTGTCTAGGGGGGGAGCCCGGGCCCCCCCTAGCCCCCCCTTGCGTACGCCTGTGAGCACCAGGACTAGTGCAACAGTGACAAGCACCAGGCAATGTCGCAGGCAGGTAGGAGGCAAGTTCTGGGGAAAAGAAAATACCTGATGGACTCTATGGAACACTTGGAGGTCAGAGAAGACTGTACAGAGTTCAATGTGGCTGGGTGGGCACAATCTTTTGAATCACCTTGGTAGAGAGGTTGTGCTCTTATTGTATGCAAATCAGGCCCAGGAAAACTGGATCATCTAGTGAAATCTAGATTGGTACTACAAGATAGAAACACAATCAGTCGAATCAAAAATTAAAAAAGAAGCGTGAATAGCAACAATTGAATACAAATCTTATTCAGACAGGGGAATTTCATTGGGATCAAAATCACTGCACTTCGACTAAGCACTAGATCACTGCACTTCATTATGTCTTGACATTACTGTTGGTTGTTGTTCATGGCTTGAACTAAATGGTTGTTGAACTGTTGGTATTGAACTATCTATTGGTTGTTGTTCATGGCTTGGACTATTTTCGAATCATAATTTGACATGTGTTTTGTGTCAAGTTTGTGTAGATTTTGTAAGCACCTTCCTTGGGTAGTGTGTAGAAACTTACGATATTTACCAATTGAAATAATATTTAATTAAATTATAATGATAGGTATTAAATTATATTAATATATAAATTATATAAATTGCTGAAATTCACCTGTTGTCTTGCTTGGATAACAGCGACCATAGACAAGTTACATCTGTACACAAAATATATATTGAATAGAGAGAATATGGCTGGGGCCACGAGCCTGAAGGTAGTCTAGACGTATCCAGAGAGTGCCTCAGAAGGCTGGACGTTCCAGTTGAGTGTGCTGGTAGTCGTTGACAAGCGCAGGGCCCTCGGAATTTCCTGGATATGGCTCTAGGGCATGGAAATCCAGGGGTGTCCGATTCAAAAATACGCTGAATAATTCTGAAAAGAACTTATGACATCTACTACAAACAGTGGGCAGCGTGACTTGGGCCAGGACTAACATACGTTCACTATGACAGACAGTTGGAGACTAGTCAGAGGCGAAGGCGACGCTCACTGGATGGGTTGGGGGATAATCCACGTTCAAGTGTTGGAGGACAGGTGGTCCGGCTGGTTTCCGCCGCTGCTTACAATATGGTTAGATGGTTTTAGCCAGACGAACAACTTGGCTCAGCAGCTCCTATCAGCTAAGATGGCTTAAGTACATTTTTTCTTTTTCTTGCTTATACTGCTATTATACTTCAACTCCCTATACCTTAATTTTTCTTGTGGGATACATAGTTGCATCGTCATCGGATGCAACTATGTATGTCTATAGACACTAACCTGATCCTCCAAAATTTGAATTTTATTCAGCTTGCTTATTTAACTTTGCTATACGCCATTGCCGTGTGCAGTAGGAAATTTACCCCTTCTTACATTCAATTCAAGTCGCGGTGCCGGAGGGGGGAGGGCTTAACCAGATAACCCAGCCGATGCTGGAGGATCCGCTAATGACCTGAAAGGATTAAACGTTTTTCTAATTAGACCTCAAGTCAGGTCAAATGGCTGACAAGCTTTAGGTGTGGCTGTAGGGACCATGAGGGAATGTGCCAGTTAGAGACATAACATGGACGATATAAGATTAAGGTATTTGAATAATGTGGCAGGGATGATAGTCTGGTGAAGCTCAACCCTTTGCCTGAACGGATGAATCGAATTTTTAAACATCGACCTGCAAAAAATGTAATGGTCGAGGGAACACACAAAAAATATGTTTCGCTCCTAAAAACAACATTAAGGAGGCGGCATTTATTTTTATAAGGACGACCAATCATTGCGGTGCGTCGTCATGGGAGTGCAGGGAACTCTGAGAAGCCCACAACTGTAGGTTCCCCTCTTCATTGAGAGTGACATTTGGGAAGACACTCTCTGGAGGAAGGCCTCGAAGCTGAAGGGCAGACTTCCTCAGAATCTGATGCATGGCTTCCTCCGCGGACTGGCCTTTATTTAAACAGTTCACGATTTAATTTTAATCTGGTAAGACACACAATATAAAAATCTGCCCTGTTACAACAGATCAGCACCGTTATTGGAAGAGAGGAAGGCAGAAGTAACACTAGGAAGATAAAAGGTCCAATTTAAGAATGTTATGTCCCAGCGCCATGAAACCCCGCAGTTTAGTTAGAAGTTCACATCCCATAATTAACCTTGTTGAAATACCCCTCGCCCGAGCCCCGATGCAACTGCAGACCCTGTCAGGTCCCCGCCAGTCACAAAAACCAACTTGTATGTCTAATTGGTTGGCGAATTGTCCGTCTCTCTCCCAACCAACCTGTTTACAAAGTTATGTCCGGTATAGGAAAAAACGGATGATCACCGAGGATGACTTTTGTCGGGATGAAGACGCGGCTGCCGGTTCTTTATGTCTGCAAAGAGGCAATTTTTCAAAGGGGCGCTCTGGGAAGGCGACGCAGAATACTGTGGTGATTAATTCACGACAATTTGCCCTGGAAACTCTGAACGGGATTGTTTTTATGTTGTTATGTAGTTTGTACTTCGCACTTCTACACTATTTTTGTGACAAAAAGTCGTTTATGATTGTTGGCAACCAAAAAAGAGAGTTCAATTCCATTTTCTTGATAGCCTCCGGCTCAAGTCACACTAAAAAAAAAAAAAAAAAAAAAAGATTGCTGCACTTGTTTCTGTTGGGGCGGCTCAAGATTCCGCCAGCCACGGTATACCTCTTATAATCTCTTATACGAGTATAAATACTCGTATAAGAGATTATACCTAGGAGGCGAAACCCTAATATTCTGCCAAGGGGTGGGTATCATAAGCGCAAATCTCCTTGGAATGTGAATCCAAAGTGCGAAAATTATAGTGTTCAAAAGCGCGAGGTCTCCAGCTCGAATTTAGTATCAAATGCGCGAGGTACATAATAATATTATGTTACATTATAACAGTGACAAATGAACAGTTCAACTGGTGAGTCATGGTTCAAGGGAGCAATCCATCTGAACCCCCAGCGATGATGGCCTCTTCATGATTCGTAGGCTTGTTGATGTTCGTTGTTATATTGACCAGTCAACTTGTTGATTGTTTTGTTGATCAGTTAACCTGTTAATCACATCTCTCATCTATCAGCTCTCCCTTCTGAGGACTCGAGGAGGCCAAGATATCCTGACGCTTCAGGTAAGTCTGGCCAAGCCGATTCCTCCATTCCTGTAGCTGGGTCCACCTCAGGAATACCAGATCACGACAATTCGTGTCATGGTCCAGAGGGGAATGTCCCTGCACCCTCTCATCTACACAATCTCCCGTCAATCTCCTTCATCCCCCAAAACACCTCTCGGTGTATTGGAGATACGACGCGTCGCGACGCTCCCGTCATTCCGCTACACACAATAAACACACTTAATTTACCCACAATTAATCGTGTCCCTACAACTAGTTCATCAGGTTTTCCCTGTTCCCGTCACACCCAAGAAAATGTAACAGTCCCACCTCGCACTTTTGATAATGGAGTGGCGCTTTTGAAAACAGAAACTGCTCCCAAAACTCGCGCCTTTTCAAAGGCCTTTTAATGTTCAAGAACATTAAATTATTGGTACATTTGAAAATCAATCTTTTCGCGCTTTTGAAAATCACCGCCGCCATTCGCTATCTCAAGATTCCGCCAGCCTACTACCTACCTCAAGATTCCTCTATCCTAGTAGCTATACTATTTCCAAACTTACTTGTGACGACATCCGGTTGATTCATAACATTTCTATCGCCCATTGCTCAATAATACGAATGTGTGACAAATGTAAATGGGCCTTCAGAAATAGTATGGGAGGCCAGGTAAGAAATTCTGAACCCTTCTATTCAAGCAAGCCCCTTCACCCCCTCGCCCGGGGAGGTTGTCGTCTCAA
The DNA here is from genome assembly GCA_955831195.1 of Pilophorus perplexus. Lineage (NCBI taxonomy): Eukaryota > Metazoa > Arthropoda > Insecta > Hemiptera > Miridae > Pilophorus > Pilophorus perplexus. The sequence continues at coordinate 24,891,732 of OY037010.1, forward strand.
GTAAGTTTGGAAATAGTATAGTGCATTTTTTCAGATTTTTTCGAACGAATTTAGGAGTCGCTAGGTACCACAATATGAAGTTCCCCTAAAACTTTTTTTTTTAAATCTGAAAAAAAAAAAATCAATTCTATTTTTACGCGATTGTGAACACAACTCCAGGGCGTCCCCCCGGAAAATCGAAAAAAAAAGTTTTTGGCAATATAAGGATCACCCTAATAGGTACCTTTAAACCAATGAATATAAAGAAATGTGCATTTCAACGACTCGGATTTATATTTATTTTCTTGGATTATTCATGTCCATATCCACTCAGACTACATACCAAAAAAGATCTACTACCCCCCATTTTGCTTTTTAGATGACTACCTATAATAGGTAGTATAATAATACCCCGATGGTCCAGTCAAATAATTTGACTGGACCATCGGGGTACTTGGGCCGTCGCGTTAATGACATCGGCTGACGGAATCTTAATACACACTTATGTTGAATATTGCAAAGTGTTATTGTTTAGTTATTCAAAATGTGTTTGTTTTGAATCGGGGTATCCTTCAAAATCGTGGTATCCTCGTGGTATCCTTCAAAATCCCATTCCGATGGTTCTGGAGCCCCCCAAAAAGTAGGTATTCTACGTCCAAAAACACTATGAAAACGACACCCCACTCGGTCCTAGAAAGCAGCAGGTTCATAGAACGCACACTGAACTAGCACCGAAAATAGTCTCGAGGCATACTCATTGATTACAATTGGGCATGGTGAAATAGAAAAATTTAATTCTTGATAGAGTAGAGGGTAGTTCCGTAATAGTTGAGGGTTACGTCACGTTGTAGCCGTTGAAGTATTTTGATGCCGTTTTATTAAAGAACTGTAATTTGGCTGGTAAAGCTAAAATTAACACGTCCTGCAAACTCATCTTTTTAGATATTTTCTTCCCAAGCGCATATTTACCGGTTAATCCCCATGATTAAGGAGGCGGAGGCTTAGGATAACCGGGTTAGTTAGTGGCTTATCCCGACCAGAACGCCGTGTATCCTGCAGGTGGGGGCGCCTTCAGGAACCGAAGACGGGCCGTTTCCTTCCTTCCCGTCAGTTGTTGAGTGGCTCCAGTCATGCTGAGATCAACATGGAGCGGAGATTCCATCTTCACAACAACCCCTACCTCGCGTCCAACCCTTACGTTCACGTGAGTACACAAGACCCTTGTGTAGTACACTACAGTTTTCATACCTTGACTCATCCTTTAATTATTAATTTTGTAACCTCTAAATGGAAAAGTGAAGTGATTATAAACATTTCGGCTTAATTCTGCAGAATGCACTATAATAGAAAAATATATTCATAGTATTATGAATATCTCCTTCAATATACGAGTATATGTATATACTTGTACTTGCATTTAAAATTGGTATTATACAAACTTATCCAATCCAATATTAAATATTGGATTGGATATATATAAATTTTATATAGGTACCTACCTAACCATTTAATATCATTTATTTATTTATTTATTTATTTTTTTTTTTTTTTAGTAAACGTGAAGATAGGTCTCGCAAATTTTTCAATTTAACTAGGTACCTATGTAAATGTACAGTGACAATGGGGGATAAACTCACGATGAGAGATTTTTGAGTCAGTCAAATTTCTTGTTGCAACTTTGAAAAGTTGCCCATACTTAATAACTTTCGGCAATAATAATTAGGTACCTACTTTAATTTACTTAAAGTAATTTAATTACTTTAATTTAAGGTAAAGCAATTTCCAAATTGCTGATTTACACATGGGGAAATTGCTTCGGTACGTAACTGGTCACTTTCCTGGCTGTCTCGCCTGAAAATGTTTTCACTAATATGATTAGTTAGTTAATTTTAAAATTCTATAATTAAATTTTGCTATTGCTCTAGGAACGTTGAACGATAAGGAGGGATAGTTGTTATAATAATTATAACATTAAATTATTTAACACTAAAATCATTAGTTATTTTTTCTAAAAAAGTTACAAATAACCATGAGTCTTGAAACGGGCTTATGGCGGGATTGGTTGAATGATTTTGGTATGGGACCCTATTGGGGTGTCGTTGTGGTGTCTTGTCGTAAGACCCATTTACATTTCAGGTTCATTGTGCAATGATTTTTTCCCCTTTATCTTAGCTTCATAAAAATATCCGAACGTGTTCCATTACTTCAATATTTTTCTCATGTATCATAATACGAGTATGATACTATATTATAGTACCTACCTATACAAAACAATAATAACCCATTGTTCATTATTCTTTGAATTGCGGTGAATGAAAAATGTTCTTACTTGATATTAAATCACCTCCACGCTGTAGTATCGTTTTTAGCACGATTTCTTCAGAAGGTGATTTCTTATGGGCTGAAGTGGGGGAAATATATTGCCAGGGAAATTTTCAATGTAGAATCGATTTAAGGTCCCAGACCTTTCACTAATTAGGACGTAATTTAACTACGTACCTACACGTATCATCAGTGACTCTAAAAAATAATTATTAATCGGCTACTTATTACCCATCTTCAGAAAAAATCGAGAAGTTCCCGCGTTTGAGTTGGAGAGGCCATGTTTAGAGTTGACAGAAGGAGGTCGATGGCGCTCACAATGCTCAGCTTTTATGTTGGTGTATAAATACACCTGGACTAAACCCGACGCCGCGTCACACCATAACCATTAGCTAATTATAGGTCATTAAACTGCCAATCGTGCGGGCTTCCTTTACCTTCACTACGAGTGTGGCTCCTATGGCGCTCCGGGCGAGTCAAGAAATGAAAATGCATTTAATTGAAAATGATATTATTATGAAAAATCTTCGTATAAATCTATAAAAATCGTCTTAGGATTCCTAATTGGAAACTCATCTTGTCGCTCATGCTGGGCACCCGGTACTTTTCGGTAACCACCCCCCTCCCGCCCGTTTTAGACGTGTTGTCGCGGCGATTTTTCTCAGGAACTACTGGACGGATTTGTCTGATTTTTTTTTTTTTTTTTTTTTTATCAGTATATAGTCTATCTTCATTTGACGGATTCTTTTTCTCTTTATTCTTTAAACAATATTTTTGTGTGAGAATTCATGAAAACACACTTTTTTTTTCACTTAGTGTAGTCAGTCGGTACTAGTAATTCGAAAATCGCCAAAAGCATCCGTTTATCTCTTCTCCTAGGTCTCCTTAACAAAACAAAAAAAAAGTAATTCGGATCAGTACTTACTTACCGAGAAAAGTCGCCGAGAACGTCCAAAATATTTTGAGAAAAACGAGAAAAGCGAAATCGAGTGTGATTTCAAGTGAATTCGAGACGATTTTCAGCTCCTGATTTCTAATAATCGATTTTTTGGGGTTAATAATGTGAAGGAGTCATTCTTGTAGAAGAAGAAAAAGGAAAAGAGGTAAACATAGGGAAGGGAACTGAAATCGGACGTTCAGTGCATGTTTCAATTGACTTCAGTCTAGGGATGGGAAATCGGTAAGAAGTATCGATTTTTTGAATCGATTCAGAATCGGATGCTCCAAATCGATTTCCCAAAAAATCGCCATAAAAGTATCGATTTTTTGGAAAATCGATTCAAAAATCAGTATTACAAAAAAAAAAACGTTTTTTTAATGAGTGATAACGGTAGATATATTTAATGTAGGTAGGAGTCAAGAAAAAATCGTTAAAAAAATTTATTGAAAATTAAAATTGCATTAGTTTTCAAAAATTTTGATAATAAACATTTGATCAGACGATTAATCAGTTTCGCTGTCTGAAAAAGCCATGGCGGACGTCGCTGGTAACTAGTGAGTTTTGTTGTTATTAGCTATTATCATAATTTTTAATCGACCTAAGGCTCGAAATTTGCTTGAATCACTTGAAATAATAAACTAATCTTTATAAATGACGAAAATCGATTCAAGATTTTTTTAAAAATCAGTAGTAAAAATCGATTCACGATTTTAACAAAAATCGGAAGTAAAAATCGATTCACCTAAAAAATCGGAACCTGAAGATCGATTCAAAAAAATCGAAAAATCGGAACAAAAAATCAATTTTTCCAAAAAATCGGAAATCGATTCCCATCCCTACTTCAGTCATTTGTTTATAGGTAGGTACTTGAAGTTCACCAAGTCTTGATTTTCGTGCGTGTTTCTTCGTATTGTTTCCCAAGTTTTCGTGTGTGATTCGTTCGGTTTGACTGTGCTTAATGGGGAAATCAAATCGTATTTTTAAAAACCGGAATGCCCCAGTCCGATGGCCTAAAAAGGAAGTAGAAAATATTCCTTCCGGCGTCATCAACTCCACCTAAACGCCGGCTTTTGACGACTTCGGAAAGAAAGTTGAAGAATTTGGATTACAATGACTACTATACCTATCATATTAATGGCATTGTCGACATTGGTGATGTATGGAATTCAATCTCCCAGTTTGCTGTTTGTAAAGTTTGTCAAAGTGAGCTGTCGTTTGGGGTCGAGGCGGTAGTGGACGAACCATCTTACGGCTATGGACTTCACTGATTTTGGCAATTTTTAAGTCCATATTTCATGTAAATACTATTTTATCTTGTGCCTTACATGTTTCTGAGTTGAAAAAAAAAAAAAAAAAAAAAATCGAAAAAATGGGGTTTTAGGTACCGGGTGCCCTTAAGTTTCGGTACCTAAATGAACACCCGTTAGGTATGCGAATCTCAAGGGCGAAAATTTCATTGATCCATCAACAGGTGCACGAAAGTGAACCATAGAAAATTTATGGTGGCTTGTAAAACCTCAGAAGGTACAATATAAAAGTAAATCCAATTGATGGAGGAATGGTGGCTCTCGCTACATGCTAAAGACACCTTTGAGTCATTCTTTGAAGATTTGAAGTAAACAACCTCCTAAAACGGAAGGAATCTCAACGAGCTTAACCTGGAAACCTAAAACTCGACGACCTTTAGAGATATAATATATCTATATATATCTCTAAATATGGGTTAGGTATACTATATTATAGTATAACCCATAATATGGGTATAAACCCATAATAAAATATTATTTTATTTAAAACGCTAAGTATCGATTGGGTGAGACCGCACAGTGAACTCGTACCGGTTTTGGAATTCTCTTTCTGGTGATACCAACTCTTGACATAAATGACGCCTATAAACAAACTACTTTCAAGTGGCAATGGACTGTAGAATTCACCAATGCAAATCTTCAGTAAAGACTCAAGTGCATTGCACTTTACTTTTCAAAAGAACCATGTCCTCTCCACCGTTGACTGCTATTTTTTCGTCCACTCTCGGCCCCTTCCCTTCCACGCTCCATGGGCTGCAAACGCTCGAGGCCCTATTGATATTCCGACTGCGGACTCCTTTTTGGCGATTTAACATCCTTTAAATCGAGTTCGATTGTTCAGCACCATTTAAGAATGCTCATCAATCACATTTTGAATCGTGACAACTTTATTTATGGGCCGACCATCTCAACGTATCTCACGCTCACAGGCTCAGCAATCATCTTTTCTTCAGCAATTATGTTGTTTGTAGGAGAGCCTCTTTTAGTTTGAGGATGTTGATAATAGCAGATGCCGATGATTGTTCATTTTTTATAATTACAAGCGAGTTGAATTTAAATTTACTGTATACAGTAAAGCTCGTATACGAGCTTACGTGTAATTTGTTTGCCCCTGGTTGAGGTGGCTTTATCTTCTCATCGACAACAGCCCTTCCACCAACTTTTTTTTTCTTTTTTTTTTCAATTTACCGCCAGCGTCACAGCGGTGTTTCTCGGTAGCTTGACTCCTCAGATCCGTTCACCGTAGGTACATCCGTTGACTGAAATGAACGCTTCTAATTGGACAGAGCTGCACAGTCTGGAACAACACGCGTTTAGCACGCTGGCCAGGTCAGCCCCGTTGTTCATCGTTGTGCGTAGGATTCGATGTCCAGTTGCTAACGGGCCCAACACTGAGTGTAAAACAAACATTGATATAACAGCTAGATAACTACTCTAGTAGAATCTGTAAACATCGATAAAACCTACTGATATACAGTTTACATTAAATCTCTATAAAATGTTTATAGAGAGTTGCGTCGGGGGAAGTGCAGAAATGCGGTAAGTGGGGATTATGCTTCTTAAAATCAAACTTCAGGGCGACGTATATAGGTAGTAGTACAACACCTACCCTCTAAGGGTGTTGTAAGCAACAATGTCAAGCTTCAAAAGATGTGACTAGAGACAAACGAGTGCTCGTACCGTTTGTAATCTTCACAGTGGTATTATAAAGTAGGTACCTATCATTAAATGATAAATGCAAATTTTGTCGTTTCATCTTTGAGATTGAGGTAATGTGGGGGCAGATGCTTGGTACGATTTGTAAAGTTCGACTTCAACAAAACCTCAAAAATTAGCTGTTGACGTTACGTTAATTTTTATTTTTCCCTGGATACCTCTGGATCCCATGTTTTTCGGTGTACGACTGATTTTTCGTAGCCTTGTCAATTGTGAGCATTATGACCGAAATAGCTGACCAAGTCCGACTTACGCAGTTGCCCCATCAAAGCGGCGTAAGCTAACCAGACTGTTCAATCTTTGGAACGCTTAATATTGTTTCATAGGGGCAAGTGAAAAAAAGTTAACCTCTCCTGATCATAACCAGTAACAGTTAGAATACCTATGTGATAGTAGGTAATTCCTGTATGAAGTAATGGGTAAACCTACAACTTACAAGTGGTACTACAAAACTAAGCTACCATACACACCATTAGAAGTCTAGTCGACTATGATACACTTTGTTTGCAAATGGTTACTGAATATCGAGATGCTCCAATCCCAAGCTATCCATGCCTTGCCGTCAAGTTTCCAGGTTCAGATCCAACACCACATTTTTCACAATTGCTCAAATCCCTCCGAAAATTTAACACACCTCACACAATATCCAACAACATCAAGCTTCAGAAACGATATTCAGACGCGGTTCGACGTTGAAATGAGGTGATGTGGTGGAGCACTAAAAAAAGCTTCTTATTTAAAAGGGTGGTCGAGCTGTCCATGGATATGACCAAGGAACCGGGACCCAGTCAAAAGCGACCAAGCGGCAGCAGTTCGGGAATGAAGCGGGGCAAAGACGACAGGACTGGATCCCGAAGGGGTCGGGACAAAAAGAGTTCGAAAACGTCTCACACAGTGAACATTGCCGATAAGAATAAACCCAATAACAGAAGCACGGTGGTCGCAAGCAACCATAATATCAACATCACTCCTCCGAAAATCGTAGCAGCTAGAATTCAGCATCTGAGAGCCAGACCCGTTGACCATGTTGAGTATCCTGTCAATGTTTGCGATTTACAGAAACAACAACTTGAAGATATGGGTTACATTTTATCAAATATCGTCGGGAATGACGAAAACAGTGTCAAATTCAGAGCGCACTATTTGCACATGACCAAAACCAGTCGGTTACGCCAAAAACAACACTTATGGTGCAAAGTTATTGACACATCAAACAACGTTGCAATTAATGATTTCAAGTCGAGAGAAGTTAAAATGCTTACAAAACTGGACCATCCAAGTGTAGCATTTTTTCATGGCTTGATACGCTTGAACGAAAAACTATTTATATTTACTGCAGGGGGTATGTATGGTAACGTTATGGACTTCTTGGCAAATTACGGTCCGTTGTATGAAAACCATGGTAGAGTTTGGTTTAGGCAAATTGTGAACGGATTAGAATATTTGCACCGAATCAACATCGCACACAATGATGTAAACTGTGAAACGCTGTTGCTGAGTAATGGTTACAATATCATGATCAGTGATTTTAGCAGTGCGTGCTTTGTGGCCACTGATGGGAAAAAAGGTTTGTGTAATCTCGTCAAAAAGTCTTTGTATTCGGCTCCTGAAGTACTGCTTGGGGAAGAGTACAATCCTGAACTTGCAGAAATGTGGTCTTTGGGAGTGATCCTCTACGCATTTTACATGGGCCACCCTCCATTTCGTTATTACGGCGACGAGGATGAACAGTTGGCCCGGTTGGTGGTCGACCAAATACAACGAGTTTGGCTACGAAAACGGAGCGATTCGAAAAAACTGTCGAAAAACACTTGGCGAGTAATTTCAACGTTGTTAGAACCTGACAATTTGAAGCGAACTCAGCTGAGGCACTTGAAGGAGTCTGAATTCTACATCATGAGAGAGTGCGTGTGCGGTCATGGTTCGCACAAAGCCATGAGCCAGGAAATTTTAAGTTCTCTGCCCGACGCGTACATCTCGACGAAATCGCCCCCGAAATGGGTCGCAAGCACCAAAAGTGAGTCGAAAATCAAGGTAGTTTGCCCGCTTATAAGACAGTACTTGAGCCCTCGGAAAGACCTGATGCTCAAAATAGAGGATGCCGAATCAGTTCCCATTCCAGTTCCTGCAGGATTATCTGTCACACCTACTGCACTGGTCATAAACATTGATGACCACATTTGATGCACCAAACTGAGTTCATGGAAAGTGACGTTGTCAACCGTTAGCTCTCTTGAGGTGTTGCTGAAACGTCTGCAATATCTTCATGCTTATTTCAAAAGAGTAAATCAATGTTTTTCTCAAGAACTTAATTTGTACAAAATAAACTTTTTACAATCTTTCTAGGATTCTTGGTAGTTTTTTGGATGTCATTATTCAGTGATGAGTAGGATTTATAATGAGCTTGATCGCAGGTGATTGGGATGGTTTAAGTGTCGCTAAACTGAGCAAATAGGCGTTGAGAGAGCAACTATCAATGTGATGTTATATAGAGTGACTTGTTAGTCACCCTGGCGCCTCATGGCGTGGCTCGAAGAAGACCTTCAAAACTCAACCCAGAACTGAGCCTGTTGAGCCCATAGCCAAAGCGTCAGTCGTCCTCCCGTTACCTCCCTGTTCTTATTACCGCGCACGGCGTTACGGCGTCGCGGGTTTGAGTTGAATCTGCGAACGTTCGACACACCTCGAGAATAAACATGAGGCTAACGGTTGAAGTTGGAGCAGACGGGGGTGTAACATGTTTCAATTTGTCCTCGAGACCTACTTACATCCTCAACTATCTGTTTAAAATTCAAGATCGGAACGCCATGAGTCGCAATAGAGTGGATAATATCCACTCTAATAATAAGTATATTATGCTTACAGCAATGACATTTCCGTGTATGACGCCTCTGCTGATGTTCAAAATATTTTATTAAAAAATAATCAAAATTCTTCATGGCGGGTAAGCCAGTTTTCTTCTGTTTTTTACGAGGATGTGCTGGACTTAAAGCATTCTGGCACTTCGGGTGAGCCTAAGGAACCAGATCCTCCATTACTGCAGCTGGAGTTTCCTCTGGGTCTGCAAGACTTGCAGACCCAATACTTAGTATTCTCCTCAAGTCTGCAGATTGCAACAGCTTGCGTCATTCCTCTAATGAATCTCCCCCTGTACTCCCTCCTGCATCCTCCAAAACACCTGTCGCCGTAATCACGGACGCTGCGCCAGAACACTAGGAAAACCACCCATGTAGGTACACACCCAACATGGTCTGGAGGTGCCCTAGACATACTTATGATAGGTATACTATTCCTGATAGGGCTTTAGATGAGCTTAGCAGTTCGAAATTGGTCCCTGCCCTGGATTTTTGTATTTTTGAATGAACGATTTAGTATTTATTAGGCTGTTGAAAGAACAATTTAGTATTTAGGAGAATTTCGTATTTATGAACGATTTAGAGGAGTCATCTTTCTCCCTAAACTCCATTGAACTTCTTGCATCTCCGACAATCAACCATTTCCGTCTTCATCATCTTCATTTTATGAAGATCTCTTTTTGTCGTGGATATTGTCTGCAGTACATCTCTATTGCCACAGATTTCTTGCTTTAAGTAAGCTGATGCTGTTGGGCTTGTTTTACAACATTTTCAATTGAAGCAAAATTAAAATAATCTTCCAACGGTCGAATTTTTTACCAATTTGTCGGGTTCACTAGCAATAGAAGCGGACAGGCTGCGCTCAGAAAGGCCATTTTGTGACGCTCACTTGCGCGTCTTTGTCAGTACCTAGCTGTCATCCGTAGATTCCTGGGGGACGACAGCTCGACGCATAAATCGGCTCGTCTCAGAGTTTTCCAAGTTGAATTTTTTGCGCCATTGGAAAATTGACGTTGACGGGCAGCCTTGCGGACAAGTACCGTTGGGACTATACACCACACACGACCAAACCCCATAACCCCTTGTCATCCTATCCACGAGCCTGATATTGCACACCTAGCGGCTCTAAAACTCCTCAACGCGACAATTTTTTCTTTCGGGAAAAAAATGCGCTGAAGAAAAACTTTGAGGTTTTTTTTTGTCTCCTCGACCAAGTTGTAGCATCTTTCAAAAAGGACTTTCGTTCTTGTTATAATATCAAAACAAACGTACAAACATTGAGTTTGTATGTTTGTTTTGAAATAGGTATTTAATATTACATATTTTTATATTTTTATATACCTACCTATTTTTTAAAAATTAATCAGTATTTTGTTGCTGATCGCATAACTTGAGAACGGTTGGACCAATTTCAATAATTTTTTTTAATAATGTTCGCAAAAGCTTAAGGAAGGTAATTATCTATCTTTTTTTTTTACGCGCGAATATTTTGTACGGTATGTAAGTTTCACGTTCTCGAGTTATGCGATCAGTTAACTCCTGATTATTATTGTTGTGTGGTTGCTACCTACGAACAGAATGATGATGTTATTGGAAAAACCCCTAACTTCGTATTGATGTATTGGATGTGCGGGATGTATGGGATGTATGGGATGTATGGGATGGTGTGTGAGATGTATGGGATGTGTGGGATGTATGGGATGATGTGTGGGATGTCTGGGATGATGTATGGGATGTGCGGGATGTATGGGATGTATGGGATGTATGGGATGGCACACATGTATGGGCTAGCATGTGTGTCAGTTTGTGGTTTTGCAGTTTAACCGTAGAGTGCAGCGAAGCGCGCTGGGTCAGCTAGTAATTTAATAATTTAAAAATTAAATTATTTAATAATTTAATATGGGTCAGAGATGTAAAATAACTGGATGGGAGTATTGTATTGAGTCCTTTATCCTCAATGAAATAGGATTGTCTACATAAAAAATATGTAAAACGTTCTCATGGTTCAAAAGCCTGCCTGTGCCCAAGCTTCAAGCATTTTTGAGTTCATGATAATCCCAACTAAAGAAAATGTCCCCCCCCCCCCCTCATGGAAGGGGTGTGCATGTCAGATATCTAATGTTTAAACTTTAAACCTTCTATTACCTATTAGAATGGGGGAAGTGCAAAAACGGGGCAAGAGCGTAAGTGGGATGTAAATGCTACTTAGAACAATATCCACTGGATGCCATTCAGTGGCTACGATTGAAACTATATGCCTGACATCACTAAGTGATGGCATCCAGTGGAAATTGTTCTAAGTAGCACTTACATCCCACTTATAAGTGGGATGTATAAATATAAATATAAGATAAGTCTTATCCACCAGATGGTGTCAACGCAAATTGTAACCTGGCTGGAAGGTTATGAAGTCACATTGTGCCATTTCCCTCGGCTATCAAGTTCAGTGCTCCGTTTTTATCGTGTTCCATCTTTCACATCAGAGAGTTTTGTAGGTGTTTTAAAGTTTGTTTATAAATTCAGTAGTTGTACTTCACACCCATAATTGAAATTCAGTGTTATCTTTTTCCATCAGTGAGTTTGGCCCTATAGGGTATACCATGCAAATAACCCCATTCGTTTTTAAGAAGGGGCATGTATGTGCATGATGATAATTAAGTTTGAGATTGATACTCCATCTAAAGACTGAATTTAACTTATTCGTGTTTAGAACGGATTTATTTAAGTAAATTAAAAGTAAAGGAATATAAAGTAAAGTGGGTTTTTTTGTGTTAACCAACTGGTTTTCAAAATTGGTGCAGGAGCCGACCCCGCACTGTACTTGAAAAAGCTTTAGAAATTCTTGCTCCATAGAAGGATTCACATAAAATTGCGTTCAGAGGTGAATTGTCTGCCGACAAGACAGGTATTACAACACGTGATTGACTTTTGGTCCAACGTTGGCGTTCGTCCCAGGATTCGAACCAGGCTAATCAGCGCCCCGACTGATTTGTAAACAGACGTTTCACTGACGCCTTATCCCACGGGGCCACCCTGTACTCGCTGATTTATTTAAGTACATATATTGGTGTGTAATGATGCTTTCAATTTTTGCTCCCATTGTCCAGGCACTGACATCGGTAAAAGTTGACGACTATGTGAGTTTTTGTACAATTTTAAATTTTCAAATCGCTAAAGGATCATTGAGATTTCCTTTTTTGCACTTACCCCGGTTAAACCAGAATAAGCGTTCCAAAGATTGTTGAAAACAAATCGCTTAACTGCTCAAAATAACAATAATAATTATTGCTCAAAATAACAATTATTAACTGCTCAAAATAACAATTATTGTTATTTTGAGCAGTTAAGCGTAAGTAATTATTACTGGGAATGCATAATTCATTCCTTATCATTACCTAAGCCATTCAATTTTTTTATTCCAGAATTTTTGAAAATTAAAAAATTGAAAATTGTTAATACAAATTTAAGAGGTTGGTTTTTCATGGGAAGGTATTTATTCAAGGCTGGGTAAATACCGAGTGACCTGGTCATGGTCACGTGGCTGGCTATCTAGACTGTGGTTGGCGTACGAGCACATACATTTTATTGAATCCGGTTTTGTATGTTTCAGAACCTCCTAGTAACGAGACCGTCTGTATAGTTTAAACATTGTACCAGATTTGACAGGTGAACTGTTACAGTGTTACTGCCCCACTGCCCTTCTCCTAATAAAAAAATAAAAAAACAACTAAGAATCGTCTCTAACAAAAATGACCCAGTCCACGTGCTGTGCACGTATACGAACCTTATCATGGGTGTTTCTGTATTGTCAAGCTCACCCAATGAGCTGGAAGAAAAAATGACCCGTTTATTCACGATTGTGTACTGTTTGGACGAATAGGTGCGACGGAAAAACTTTCCCACGACGCGTCGGTCCACAGGCAGATTCAGGTGTGCAGACCACACAAAGATTCGGGTTTATCGCCTGTTATAACCTGCAAGGGCGCGTTTCGTGATGGGAAACTCCTTCCCGTCGGCACTGTCGTTGTAAATGGGACTGTGTTCCACTTCTGAGCGGACGAAATGTTTACAGCCCGAAAGAAAAGCCTCCGATCACTTCCTCCGTCGGGTTTAATGCTCCTTGCGCGCTGAATGGGAAGATTTCTGCTTTCCTTTCGCCTTTGACGTCTTTTTTTTTCGGGAAAGGTTTTGTGTGAATCGTCTCGCTCCGTCAAGGGATGATCTATATGTGAAGGTCAAGGGTATTAGAAAGCCCCCAGTTCTATTTCTCAGCCACCACTCAAACACTTCATCAGATATCTTACCTTCAAGTACCTACCCAATAAGGGATCGTGCACTTCGACTTTCACCCATCTTCTTTTCTTACTTAAAATAGATGTTTTAAAGCCGAATTCGTCGTTGCCATCCACTCGTGATTCACAGCGTATCTGTGTGTGGTTTACAGCTCATGATAAACATTGCTGCTGGCTCTCGACAAACCAATGATTATGGATTTAGGTTCCACATTAGTAGTCTTCCTAGACGTTATGAAAAACTGCCCAGTGATAAAAGTTCGTGCGAAACGAAAAACTAAAAAAAGCAAACAAAATAAAACGAAAACGAAACACATATATACATATATACATATATTTATATATTTATTTATAGCGAAATATGAGAGAGCAAGTGAAATAAAAGTGGGCTTACATGGTTGAAAAAATGCTCAACTGAACACATCTAGTGAAAAAAACACCCGTAGATTGCCCAGAAAAGGAAATGTAAATTAATATGAATCTGAATTCTACTAATGACTGTTTTAACCTGTTGCCCCCTGTCGCGCGCTGTTAGTTCAGTCCCGTGCACGATCCCTTAAAAGATCTCGGGTACAAATTGATAGAATTTTGTATTTGCACGAATCATAAGCGTCAATACAAGTTTTTTAATATGCGCATCTTCATGAAGCCTTGATCGATCGTAGGGGAGTATGATGTACCTATATGCATTATGGCACTGGTACCCTGATAAAAATGGGTCATTCTTCGGAAATGGTGCTATTTCATGTTCAACCACATTTCTCCCCAAATCCAATGTCCTAGGTTGCCCCATTTTTTCGAATATTGACCTCAATGAGACCGTCTCATAGCTGGCAAATTGTGCATATATGGAATACTATAATACTATAGTATTCCATAACTCTTAAACTTAAGGCAAGCCAAACTGGAAAATGGAGAAGGATAATTTTGTCCTTCCCTAGCAATGTCCACACCATGAGTTGGAAAGTTCTCAATGTAGGTATTCATATAAATTTCTAACACATAAATGCAACATTTTACTCAGCATCCTTTCTAGTATCGAAATAACGTTGAATAGAAATTTCAGATGGAATGAATATTGGCTAGTGATCACATGACTTAAAATCTGTAGTTTAGACAATGATATTTTCAGTTGGTTTGGCGTGAAAGAAAAGTAGAGGTCTACGTAGGTCTACGGTGGGAAGAAACCACAAAAGTTAGTTCAACTGTGTCACATTCCGCTTGGGATCAAACTCCCATTTCCTTCCTCGGTTGAGAACTGTCATGTCAGGACGAGGCTCTCTTCCTCTCGCACTTCGGGGCCTAAAAGAGCACAAACCATCTGGGATCCCATTGTTGACCTTAATTATGGGTGCAGGGCCTACACTGTGGGCTCCTTCGTGCTTTTCTGTCGAATTCGTCGCAAAACCACCTCCATTGCCTGGAATCTTTGAATCATAACTTGCCCTTCATTTTAGGGAGTCTCACTATGGATACCAATAATTGATTACCCACCACGAGTAATTAAACGCGCTTTTCATCAAACATTAATTGCAAAGTACGGCAACCCGTAAGTATGTTAGATTACCAAATTCACACGCGAAACAATATTCCGCTAGCTAACTCTTCAACAGATGCAGCTCCTTCAGCGCGGTTTATTAATAAAAGGAAACCTTAACGGTACGTTCATGTAACGGTAAGCAATTATAAAGCGTGTGTTGTATGGATGGCTTACGACCCCAACACCGTGACGAGCCTGACGTACGTCCATTAACCCAATCCCGCTCATTTTCGTTATTCAGGCTATCTCAGAAGGGATTCATATGAATTCTCTGCTCTACGAAATCAGATTAACAGTCCAGGGTAGTTCATCAACTGCAAGATGAACTAAGAATGCCTCGACCGACAACCTATTAGGAAGAGTGTATTTAGAAATTGGTTTTAAGAAATGTATAAAACAACTAATATAGGTTTAATTAATCGCTTTTTTTTAATGAACTAAGTAGCTGCAGACATTTAAATAAAATGCAAAACTCGGTACCGAAGTGAAGAACAATGCTGTCAAGTTCGTCGGCATTTGACGAAAGGTTCGACATTGGCCCAGTTCCGATCACGAGTTCGACTAAATTGAGGCTGTTTACACGGTCAGGTCGTGCGTGCTCAGTTTTACTAAAAAAAAAGAAAAAAAAAGAATGAGAGCCTGGGCACAATAAAGATCGGGAGGAACGGATGCTTCTTTCTTACCTATAGAGAGAACCCTTCTATATTGAAGGTGGATTTATGATTAAGAGGAATAGTGCTCGCGAGGAGAAACCACGGCGTTGAATGGCATAATATGCATGGCCATATTATGGGTACCTGCAGGTAGGAATGTTTCGACAATACTATGTAGGTTGTGCGCTAGTTCTATGAATGCAGAACTGGTGTGCACCGTATAAGCGATCCACATGCGCGAAATAATACTATCATGAAAGTGGAGAAATCATTTTACATTAGCGATTCATGTTCATGAATTCGAAAAATGAGGTGGGATTATCTTGAATGAGCCTGGCAAGTATTTTAACGAAGCACTCAAAATAATTTTCCCACAGCTGCACCAACAGACAAGTTGGTAATTGGACTAAATAAACCAACTATGTCAGTCTCGGCACATTACAGGGCATGCTAGTCGCTCCGGGTGTGAGAGCTCCTATAAGAGGCAAAGAATGTCTGCAAAGAACTGGTTTCTACATAAAGTGAAAAAGTATCTGTACCTGGAGTTGAAAAGAGAGGAATTAAGGTAAATGTTTGTTGATGAGAACGAAACATTTGTATGAATTCAGGTGAGCTTCACTCCAGACGAGATGACATTTAGATTTAAATGGAGAGAATTGTCATGTTTCGTCAGCTATATCTTCATTCCACAATTTCTTTACCTTATTCACTACTATTCAGCGAAGTATAGTTGTTTTTTTTTTTTTTTACAATTTAATTGATTGAGATTCAAGAATGAAAATCACTGGAGAAGATAGCTTCCTGGTTCATAGGATTTTATCGGCCGTGTAAACGTGGCCCGTCCTCGAGGATGTCGCTCGCCAATGGTAACATTAAGCGCCTTCGAGGGGATTTCATGGCGCGTTTAGAGGCTGTGGTGGGGCGAAGGAGAGGAAAAAATCGCGGAAAGCCGGAAACCAAAGTCATCTCACCGCCGTGCGTCGCTGATTCTGGTGAGCATTTCTGTCCATCCGCATGAACCATTTGTCAAAAGTCGATAACTGGCAGGTGCATTCTAGTCTATCCTAGAACCATAAATTTCATGAGTCCAATTATAATGGGTGTAATATATTATATAATAATTGCCTATATTATGAAGAGTTTATGAACTGAGCTAACTATGGTAGCTAACAATAGTCACCGGTGCCGTGGGATAGATATAATAATCATAACTTGAGGTTTATAGATATCAAGATTATACAGATTACTAAGGACCTCCAGTCATCCCGCTTGTTGCCCCATGTAATCGGGGGTTATGGAATCCCAAAAAATAGATTCTCAGTCGAAAAAATACTTCGAAAACGACACCTAACTCGATCAGAGCCGAAACCCTTCTTAAACCCCTCCTGTTGCCCTTTATGAGCCGCTCGGGTTTGAGCGATCGGGGTGATAATCATGCGGGCACAACAAGATATATCCATAAAGAACCGAGTATTTTGTCTAAATTTCAGATTTAAAAAAAAAAACAAAAAACAAATCTTACTGCCCAAAACGGTCTTGCAACGCCTTGCAACGTATAATGACAAATTTTGAAGCTGATCAAAATAATGTCGTTAATTATTGTCAAAATTGTACCCCCCTTGCGAATAGATAGGTGTATTATTCCCAGAATCGTAAACCAAAAAAATATTGAAGCATGGAAAGTGGTTTTATTAACTGTAATCTTTCGCAGCTCCGCATATCGACATATCGGCTACCTATGCTTTTGATCGACTGTTTTGCCGCTAATTTCGTAACATATTTTCCTCTTTTTTTTGGCGAGGACACATGGCTGAAACATTTACATGCTAAAAAGGTCGAGTTACTATAGTAGCTTATAGTTTAATAGGTATTCTCCTTACAAGGTTACAAGGTACGGAGAATAATCACCATCAAAGTCACCAACTCGTGTTGAGAAATTTGACCATGAAAATTAGCGATTACCCTCAAATTTGACTGGAACGCGAAACGACACCACCAACAGTTGGACGAAAAAGAAAAAAAAAGGAAGCCCAATGTAGGTATAGACAGCGGCCTACTGTGAACATAATTTCTTTCCAACGGTAGCACCCATGATGTCTTCTACCTTGAGTTGCACCTACTTGTCACTATCTCAAAATGAGATGGGATTCTGCCTGGTGGTGCTGAGGTGCTTATCCAGGAAAGGAGCAGCATGTTAACAAGCAGAGGGGTCACATTCATCGCCAAACCCTTTCTTGCACCTACCTACTTTTCCCTTACCTTATTATATAAAGTCTTTTTTTTTTTTTCGTCTCAATTCCAACTCAAACCTCTACTTTCCCATTTCTCGGTAGTGATCTGATTGGCAAAACCTGCGCTCGTTATTCTATAGTCATCCAACCGTTAGAACTTTGCAGAAAATTATGCAAATCCCGAAGTAGAGAAAGAGAATGGTACACGGTGGGGCCTGAAAAATCGCAAAATAGGCGCCGTTCGTGGAAGGAAAAAAATTCGGGGCGCTACACACTAGTTTCCCAGAAGAAAAAACGAAAAAGCAATAAAGAAGAGAACGTAGCGAGAAAAAAAAACTCGTATGAAGGGGAAGGCAAGCCATAATTTAGCTTCTCTTCAAGGCACGAGTTGGGGGCCTTTCACATATATCTTTGGCGGAGCTGATGCTGCTAAAATAAATCGCCAGTAAGCAGCCATAAATATCGTAGGTGCACGCTGCAGTTGTGATGTCCAACTCAACCTGAAATATTACACATTAGAAAACCCATCCGTCACGAAGGCTGTCCGATTTTCTTTACCTTTTCTTTTTTTTAAATAATAATTCGCGTTCATTAAGAAATCTCATCGCAATTTTTTTCCGTGGTTCGAGAAATTATGTATTCCGTCAACAAGACTTGTTGAGATTCCACTTAGTGGTTTGGTGTTCGTTTCATTCGTGCGCGGGTTTCTCTTGGGGCACCAACTGTTTAACAGTTTAATAGACGAATGATCAATAGCTTACTTACTAAATTAGCATAGCGTTGCTTGCCTACTGCGTTCTTAACTCGTTTTTATATTCATGGTTATAATGAAGCGAACATGCTGAAACTTAAAATCAACTCGCCAGATCTCTTCTGTACCACTTCGCTAAATAAGCCCATGAGGAGGAAGAAAACCCCAGAAATCGCAGGAAAGCGATGGTACACCCTTGATGAAGGCCGCGGTCTTGTCTAATGAGCATGAACGTCAAGATCAAGGGCCAACCACCCGTGCCGGCCCGGAAGAAGTTGACCCTGCGACTACGTCCACGATCTTCTTTTCTTTCTGTCCTGCTGCTTTTTTTTCTTTTTCTAGCTCATTCACCATTTCCCCTCGTTTCGCTCACTACGAATTTCAAGTCAACGAACTTGTTAGTATTATTGTGGATCTCCCTTGCTACCATCTTGAGAGCGCGATCTATTTTCTTCTAGCCAACGACGAGGAGAAGGAGGCTCGAGCAATACCTACCTAATTGTAATCATTAAATAATTACCACAATGCCACAAAAATATTTAGGTATTGGCTCTTTTGAAGAGCACGCGTGACTTGACAAATCGTCCATTTGTATTCAATGTAATTTTAGGTTCGTTTTTTTTAAGAGCTCATAAATCACGTAAAGGATTCGCGAACTCATAATCACGCTTGTCTTCGGGAGCAGTACCATGTGGCTGGATGAATGGGAAATTAATTCTGGTTTTACATGTATACTAATTCCGAAACTACTAGCAATTCAGTGACTCGCAGTCCGTTCCCACAGTAAACCAACATCCCAACCACATGATAAGTTAGAATTAATTGAACCCATTCAAAGAGTACCTCGTGATATCCCAGAACCGCCGTCTTCTCCTCCCTGTTTGCCGAGGAAGCGCAAAAAGTATGAGAAATTAATTTTGCAAGAGTGCAAAACTGATCTCTCGTACGATTCATGAATATGGATGCGCGAGGAATGTTCAGGCCCTCGACGGTTGGATCGACGGAACATCCATCTCAATTAATCCTTCATTGCATTTCCAATCCGTTCAATAGTTTTCTATTTTTACTGCCCGACATCTGGTGTTTTACGGCAATGGACACTCCAGCCACGCGATGCACGCCATGATTCCCCGATCTGAAGAATCTCTAAAATCTGTACGACCATTTAGATGGGTTCCAGACATGAGCATACAAACTTGGCGGTATTTTTCAGTTCCAACTGTGACTGAGTTTTGTCTGGGTTTTACATTCAGTGCACACAACGGTGAGGCGTAAAAGATGAACATGCATTTCGTGATTCCCTCTACGCCCAGTCAGAGGCCAGACATTTTTTTTTTTTTTTTTTTTTTTTTTTTTCAAGATTCTGTCAAAGAATCGTCATTTCTAAGGGACAATACTCACGTTTCTCGAGGGCTTCCTCCTTCTCCCCCTTTCCTCGATCCGGAGGTCCAACCCTGAGACGCGTCCTGGGGTTTTCGGCGTGGGACCCGTTACCAGGGAGATCGCGTCCCGAACACGTACTACTCTGGTCTGATGTAACGGAGAGCACCTGGGGACGTTTGCCTGGAGTTCGCAATTCGCTGGGGGATAAAGCACATCTTTTTGACCGCATCGATTTTCAGCCGATAATTTGCAAAATGGAATACACCATCAACATAAAAACTAACCGCGTAAAAATAGTCGTAGTGCGAACCGGCGGGGAGTGTAGTGGTCGCTTTTTTCGGGCCGGGAAGTGTAGTGGCCGGACCCCAACAAATCAAGGATAAAAATTTTATTTAATAACACTGCTAAATGTATTTTATCGACAACATTGAACGAAAAAGCTGATTTCCCAAAGTTCTCCTCTGACTGACAATGCGCCTTCTTCGCCGGTACCCTTCACTTTTGAAAACTCGAAAAATACAGTTCCCTTGGTCACAAAGGGTTGGTGACCCCCCCCCATATCACGAGATCTAGATTCCAAAACCGAAATGTCCGTCCGCCGTCCGGGCCGTTTTGGGCAGTAGGAATTTTTTTAAACTCTGAAATTTTGACAAAATACTTGGCTTACCCTCTAGTTGTGCCCGCAAGGTTTTCAGCCCGATCACCCAAACCCGTGGGGTGCTATGGGGTCGAGTTAGGTGTCGTTTTCGAAGTATTTTTGGACGTAGAATCCATGTTTGGGAGTCCCTGAACGATCCGATTTCACTGTGGGGTTCTATAGAGCTTTCATGTGGCTACAAATGGGATTTTTGAAGCATCCCAGGAGGTCAAATATTTTCCGTATAAAATAAAAGTTGAAAAAACAATTAAAAAGTAACCTATATAAAATAATTATAAACCCTTGCGTACAATTTGCAGCGTTTTCTGTTTTGAGATAGGTATAAGGTGAATGTCAAAGATCAAAATATTTTGCTCGTTCAATTAAAAATTTACTTGGAACATAAGAGAGTTTGCAATATTGCAATAAAATCCGTAATACTGAACTTATCATCCGTTAAGATAAGCGACTTCTCAGGTTTGTGGCAGAGCCTCAAAATATAGTTATGCTTCAATAGGTCTGCAAAATACAGTTTTGCTTCTGTTTACATAATAGGTATGTATACATGTAATATATGTATATATTATATGTCTTCATGGCGCTGTCAGCGCGGTTCAGCTGAAGAAAGCGCAGCGTCCTGCACCCTGTTGTTCCAAAATTTGGAACATTTAATGTTCCATGCATCCAGGCACGCGCGCCTTCTTCTGCTGAACCACGCTGACATAGCGTCTTCTTTTCCCAGTGCGCCAAAACTTCTCTCTTTTTTTCTCCGGATCTGGCGCTCTCTTCTTTCCCCAAAAAACGATTATACAGAGTGAGGTGGTTAGGGTGAGAAATGACTCCTCTGCTGAGTACTAAATTGTTTATTGGAATAAACAATTGTAGCGTGGGGACCGGTTTCGAGCAACTAAGCTCATCTACAGCCCAGAGTGACTTGAGGTGGTTGAACTTACAATTAGTTCAGAACTAATTGTACGTTCAACCACCTCAAGTCACTCTGGGCTGTAGATGAGCTTAGTTGCTCGAAACCGGTCCCCACGCTACAATTGTTTATTCCAATAAACAATTTAGTACTCAGCAGAGGAGTCATTTCTCACCCTAACCACCTCATTGGATTAGACCTCTGCACCGTCGGCAAACACCACACTGTGATTATACAGAGTTGTAGATCTGATCATCTTCCACTAGATGGCATTACTATCTCATTCTCGCCCAGAGCTTCAAGCATAAAGGCACATTGCGCCTTCTTCCCCTGTACCCTTCAAGTATGAAGCAGGGCTCGAAATATCGTTTCGTTTGGTTCCCCCAAAACGGTTCCGATCCCGAAAAGAGCGAAAAATTAAAATTTTTAGGATAAAGTTCCGAATGAGAACGAAATTATAATGTTCCCAGTGGGAACGAAAGTTGAAGGAACAATACTTTATGATAAAGTCTTTATCGTTCGGGTGAAGAACGTTCTTCTCAAAAACGTTATTTTTTCGTTCCGAAAAGAAACGTTATTGACGCGAACGATTTAATATTGTTCCTTCAGATTTCGTTCCACTTATTTTGTTATGATCGTAATTTTATGTCCAAATTGCATAGGTATATCATACATTCACGGTATTTTAGGTCCAACACGGAGATGGGAACGAGAAAACTAAATAAAGAGAATTTTCGTTCCCAGTCAGAACGGCTCCCGTCAAGAACGAAAAATTAAATTTTGGCCTAAATCTTACTTTTTGAACGTTTATTTAGGGAGCATTTATTTTTTCAGGAACATTATTTCGAGCCCTGGTTTGAAGTAAACCTTGGAATGTTAAGTATTACGTTATTAAATGCCCTATATTGTACGGCTCCTTCGATAATATTGGCCCGAGTCATCTGATCCAAGCATGGAAAGACAGTGACCGGCACTATATTCATGTACCAAACTACCTCAGACCCTCTAAAAATCATTTTCACATTTTAAGAGTAGTACTAACAAAATTTTAGAAGTTGAACATAATATGTTGAACATAATATTATTCATTTCCGATTTAATCCTTTTGTGAGTTTAAAAAAAAGTGTACGAATAGTGCCTCAAATCATAGTAGATATCATAATATTATTAGAGTGGATGTTGATGAGCTAAAATTCCTAGATAATATCCTAGATCATATTATGATCAATATGTTCACCCAATGTTCCGCGATAAGGTGAATCTGGCGGCCCCAAATGCCTTGTCCGTCAAAATTTGTATATCGTGATCTCGGGGTTTCATGTCAAGTTAGGCGTTGGCGTCAGTCGAGGGCGAACTAGTAGATGCGTTATCTGCAAGTCTGGTGTTCTGCCGGTATCCCCTCCGGGCTGAAGGGGCGGCAATAAAATTTTAGTGCCCCATAACTGCCGTGTTGGATGCAGAAGGAGCGTCTTGTGATTGCCCGATTTCTCTCCAGGAGGGTTTTTCGCCCTTCGGTGGAGGTCAATCATTGTTACTTGACTACCTCAGCTGCAGCAACAACATACACACCTCTGTTCAACCCGTCGTGGCGTCATATGACCCTCATCTTACGATCCCTATATTTCAGAGGTTCATTATGAATTGGGCTCGTTACTTCTGTCCAATGTAAGTATTTTACGATCCTCTTCTGTACGCTTAACAAAATGGAGCGTGAAAATGAACGGTGCAGTTTAATAAAATTATTTTAAATCGGAATTATCATAAATCGGATTTTTTGATGGGTTGTAGTTATGAAAATAGATGAAACCCTCTTACGTGAAACTTCTTTCAAATGGTAGTAAGACAATGGTAGTCTCGTAACGGTCTCGTGAATGATTTGTAGCAGAGCTGGGCACATTTTTATTTGTAAATAAGGTTGTGAATTAATGCACATCATGCGTTGTTTGTGAATGTGAAATTCACATTCATGTGAATTAATTCATACTTCACGTATTTGTAAATGTGCGTATGAATTACCTAATTCACATTCTCAACTTTTTCTGTAAATTAAATTAAATTAAAATCAATTTGTGAATAACTCACAAAAAATGTAAAAAATTACAAAAAAGCCTGAGTTTTTTTAAATTCACAAATAATATGTGAATATGTGAATTTTTGTTTACATTCACGGCGAACTGAAGTCAAATTTGCGGTGATTCCATTTCTCGCGGGTCCGCTGACCAGCGATGTTGTCATACTCCTAGAAAAACTGATGAATAAATTTGTTGTAGGTTTCCAATGACCCGACCATTAATGTAGGTCAATTTGGTTTTGGTTACTCTGTTCTAAATCCGCAAAGGAAAATGGAAAGGAAAAAAGGGAGAATTACCGTGAATTTGATTCACAATTTCTCAAAATTCACGTATTTCGTTGTGAATTTAAAAAATTTCAGATTTACTTGTACTTATTTAATAAAAATCACAGGCTTTTTTTGTAATTATGTATTTACATTTTTGTGCATTATTCACAATTTTTTGTTTTGTGAATTTAAGTTATTCTTTGGAAAAAGTTATGATTGTGAATTAATTCACATTTGCTGTTATCAATGTGAATTAATTCACATTTACATTTACGAATAGGTAAAGTATGAATTAATTCACATTCACAAAATTTGTGAATTAACTCACAATCTGATTTATAAATAAAAATGTGCCCAACTCTGATTTGTAGTAGGTATACCTACTACAAATAAGTACTCTCATCAGACCTTTTGTAATCCTCAGCGGTTCTCTTTTCCATACATTATTATATTTAAATTCTGGATAGTTTCCCTTGATGAATTCAAAATGTTTTAACCGGTCGTTTTGAGTCAGTCATTTACCATAGAGCGATTTTAAAATAGAAATGAAAAACTGCACAAATTTCGGACGTTTCTCTTTAAAAAATGTGGATCATTGAACTGAATTGATGAAGACAATTGAGTCCAGTTTCATTATCCACGTAGGTATGACAATGCAGCTGCCGCTGGTGCTGTTATCGAAAGGACTTGATGAAAGTCGTGCCTTACGGGCCACAGTTGGCCTGGTTAAACACGAGTTAGTGATCTAAATGAAGGTTGTACAGTTATAGTAGGCGGGATCTCTGGGTCAGGGTTATCCTGAGAAGAGCCAGGATGAACCCTCAGGACCCGACTTTTTACGAAGTTATCACGCCGGACCGCTCGACGCCTCAGCACTTTCACAAGTTTACGTCCCTTTATCCCTTCGAGAACCGCCTTCGGGCCATTTGTGGGAAATCACACTCCTTCAACCAGTGTTGTTCTTGAACATGCTTAAGCATAATGGATGTTGTATACAAAGGCTTAACCAGGCACCGATCTGTTGCACAAAAACTACTCTGAGAACATAAATTTATGGATGATTATCTATTCCTTTAACACAACTATAGTTGACAGTGTACTAAGGGACTCCACCATGTGTTTAAAATGACAAAGTTCCAGGCTGAATAAGCTCTGTCCAATCATTGTCTCAGCTGAGAACACTGTATCCCATTGAAAACACGAGAGGCCACGCTTAGTGCGTCCGCCAGGTCGCACTGGAGTTCAACGCATTATCTTAGTGTCGTTTCCTCGCATTAAACTCCCGGGACGATTCTTCTTTGCTGTTGTTTTAACCTTGACGCCACGGGTTTTTTTTCTGGAAGATCTTAGAGCGAAGTGAACGAACTACGAGAGATGATACATTTCCGCGAGCTGCTGGACGACCGTGTCATTAAATCTAGATCATGTCTTGAATTTTAGCACTTCTTTTTCAAGGGCTATAAACAGGAAGTTAGCGGGATGTGTAGGTAATCGGACTCTCTAAAATTGATTTTGAGGGAAGACGAAATTCATCATTTTTGCTATCAATACCTAGGGAGGTTCACACTTACGTGGAGGCTTACACTAAGTGTAAGTCTTACCAACGCATATCTGCTTTCATAGCCACGCTTTATGATTATAACCTATTTGCTCGGGAAAAGGCCTTTCTAAACGTCTCTTGCACTCAGACTACCTCCATGGCGAATTTTGGAGGCATCAGCCGCATCACATTTTCGACGCAAATGTATCTTATAACCTTTAGGAAAGGGAACAACCGCAAGTTAGGGTGTGAGTTAGGTACTTTGACAGCACGGCGACAGTGTGTCTTAGAAAAATGAAACAGGTGTACACTGGGGTTCAACTTACACGTACCTAGTATGCTGCCTCCGTAAGCCATTTCACGGTAGCATGATGGGCCGAAACGTGATAAGGATGATTCTGCTTCTTGTGGGAAGTCGTATAACTTTCAGGTAATAGTGAGAATAGGCATCATCGTCGAAACGTGTCGGAATGAGCATCAAGGACCAACGGTAGAGGGAAATTTTTTCTTTTAAATCTTTTCTTCCGGAATACAACGCTCCGTTAGATGTTGTGATTATATTTTCCAGAAGATGTTATGCAGTCACGAACCTATAAGACCACACTGCACCTCACCCCACCCGTTCTTCACCTTCATGATCAACATCGATATGCATCATTAGAAGTTGCACATGTAGGTCAGGACGTAATGTATGAAATTCATCGAAAGTAGTTAGGTAGCTCTATTTCCGGAAATAGTCCTGACCGTGACTACATTCAGTTATATTAAACCGGTACCTAGGGCTCGGATTGATATGCTCGATAAATTCAACAAATATGCTCGAAAAACATCAATTTTATGCTGTATAGATTGCTCAAAACCCCCATTAATGCTCTTAAATATGCTCAAAAAACACAGGTAAAATCTACAGAAAGGAAAGAGAAATGAAAAAATCTACAACAGTTGTAAGTTAGGTTCTTAAGGGGCTTGAAGAACTGGAGGTGTCATTTTTGATGTACCTCGGTAATTGACAGGGTACAGGGTTAAAAACCAGCAATGCCACTTTTTTTTCGAAAATGAGTTTGATGCATCATTGGAATCAGAATGAACAGTACTTTTCAACGGTCTATCCAAACAGGGAAAAAACCAGTTAGTCAGGGTCAGAATAGCACTCAAAGTTTCGCTGTACAGGGAAAGAACGAGCTATGTCATCCGGTACAGGGAAACAACCATCTTTGTCTCCAGCAGATTCGCGTTGTTTTCGCGATCCTGATTTTCGGGATCGCGTCTGTCCGCTTTTCCTTGCTATAACGTCCACAATTTTGATCCGAGTTTGGTCTAATTTTCAGGGATTATGCGGGTCCGACCCCTTGAGGTCCCCTTATAAATTATTGAATCAGCGATGCGCTCTGCGCAAGCACGAACTTAATTTTCTTGTTACAGGGATAAGGCCGTCAATTTCGTGATGACCTAATAATCCAATTTGGTTGGATATCGGGATGGTCTTTGAACGTAAGGAAGCTATTGCCATGCCCCCTTGGCAGTGTATTTTTTTCGAATCGCGTGAATTGAATGGGAAGATGAGGGAAACGCATTCATTACAGACGGCCAACAACAACATTCGCTCACTCATTCCTTCGACCGATAGCCGGCGGCCTTTAGGTGAGAGTGGACGCGTCATAAGTGGAAGGACCAAGCTGTTAAGAAAGGAAGGTGGTTTTGTCTATGGAAACCTTGAACAAGTAGGGCATGCCAGACAAAGGGTTCCCTAGGGATTTATAGTGAAGGAAATGGACAGGAGAAGGGTGTTCCAGCTGGGGAAGGGGCACTCAGCAACTATAACGGTACAGAACGGTGGATGTGGATGCTGGATACCGGCCTCAAGGGCCAAGAAGCTGTGCGTGGTCTCTAGTAGGCAGTTCTTATATATAATATATATGTTTATTATAATAAACATGGGAATTAAGTAATGGACCCACTCTTTGGGTAACCCGTCGATTTTTATTCTAGTCTTTGCTGAAGCGTGAAAATTGCCCGCGTGATGTTTATTGAGAACGTTAGGTGGTAACTAGCCTCAAACTTACAGTTTGAGGCTATTAAATAAATAGCGGCAATTTATCGAAACCGGAATCAAAGCCACCGCCTTATTGGTGTGTAATTCGGTTGGGAACACACGAGCTCCCTCAAAAGGTGTCTATGGGATGTATGAGTGAGGAGAACCATCAAGACCTCCAGGCGAACCGTATGGAAATGAGATCGAGGAAAAGAAAGATTGATAGGTTTGACTTACGAACTAGATCATGACCGAAGCTTTGCTATTAATATCCTTCCTGTCTGTTTCAGGTGAGTAACCTACTTCTTCATGTCTTTCACGGCGCACTCAAATGATTCGAGGCGGTGTGAGTAAAATTACCCCTTCAAATGGTACCGTAATTCAACTATTTTCATCGGGAGTTTCCGCTGGCTAATAATTGAGGCGGTAGCTGCAAACCAAGGATGTGCCAAAATCGTGTTTTGAAAGTCGCACCAGAACCCGCTAACACACTGATAAGAGATTTTCCACAAGAAGGGCGGCAAAACACCCTTGATAAAATCATGGACACCAACAAAACTAATGATCGTATCAAATTTCGATGATCGAAACGATATTTTGAGGATAAAATTTATTTATTTAATAAATGAGACCTAGAGGGCGTTCTCCGCAAAAGGGGCGTTTGGGATCATCCACCCTTTTTGCAGCTACCGCCTCATTTATTATAATCTATTTCTCAAATAGTTTCCAAATCAAAATGTTATCCTATAGAGAGGGATACAGTAGGGAATTGATGAGAACCGTCTCTATTCGAAAAAATAAAACATCCTATCATTGATCGGTCGGCTCGGGCGACGGGTCTGCCGAAATAAGACTTCCCGTGAGCTATGATGACTGCATACAAAATCAGAGGATGCATGCGTGTGAGTTGGTTGAATTCAAATCGACCCAAGGATCCACCATCGAACCTAAACTGTTCGTCCGTCCACTGTAAGCAAGGTTGTTACACGTTTTATACGTCATAAGTACGATCACGGATATTTTAAAAAATTTTCAAAGATCCGCCCGAATTGTATTTCTCACCTGTCAACCGACCAAATGAATGTCTAATCCAAATGACTCCAACTGGTCTGAATGCCAGAGAAAAGCGTGCCACCACAACCTACTACCGTTGGGTTCAGGAGATATGTGGGTTTGATAAGTTGCAGAGGTACCGGAGCGCTCAATACCCGAGCTTTTGTGCTGCTCTCAACACGACTGGTGCCCTCACGTTCGCGGATAGGACGCCAACTGTACCGTTCTTCCTTACCGATACAGTCATCAGATAAGGACCCTACGGGTTCCAAACAAATTAAACGACGAGTAGGGATGTTCGTGGGCCAAACAACTAATGTAAGAATGGCATGGCCCAATCTGAATGGCCTCTTCTAACATGTAGATTCCTTTGAGATGGAATCTCAAAGGAATCTCTCTTCTTCTTTAAATGAATCGTTTTCATAGAATTTCATTCTCATTTTAACAAGTAGATTATATAAATACATGTGCATCCGCCGACCTCGCCGTTTTGGTCATTTTTTAACATCTTCAATTTCAACAATATACTCGGTTCTCATTCTCGTTGTGCCAGAAAGGTTTTCAACCTGACCTAACAAGCAACCTGAGCATGAATTGGGGCTGTGTTCTACAAAAGGAGCTACAAGAGGGTTTTATGGAGGATTAGGAGTAAGTGGTCGAGTGGGGCGTCGTTTTCAAAGTAATTTTCGACGTAGCCTGGCACTCAGATCTTGAAGATCGGCAAAAAGTCGATTTTTGGATTTTTATACTTGGAAAAAGAATCTGCTGAAGTATTTTTAAATAACACGACATAATAATATTATTATTATGACACTTTGCTGAAGACAAATTTTTTTTTTTTATTGTTTCATGAAGTTTTTAAGTTTTCATGTCTTTCAAGACATTAACAATACTCATTTTATTGAGTTTAATTGTATTTTCAATAATCCTACAACTTTGATGTTTTTTTTTTTTGTTTTTTTTTTGTTTTTTTGTTTTTTTTACATTTCTGCTGAATGGTATAGCGTCATAAACTGTTTTTACTTTGATTTTAGGGGGTGATTAGCTTCACCCCAAAAAGTCGGGTGGAACTAATCAGTGTTAAACAAGCCATCAATTGAATTGAATAGATGAGCGCAACCTTTCTGTTATTACGATATATCTAATTGAAACTAAGAAACAGTAGGTATCTAGCGACCAAACTATGCCACACAACATATCAAAAATATCCACGTGATGCTCATTACGTAAACAACTGCACCCTAACGACCGATGCGTAAGAAAACCTTATGCCGATCAGAGGTAACGAACGGCTCAGGCTGCAAAAATCGTTTTGGAGTCGTTGGAATCAGCCTAAAAAGCTCATTCCATAGACCCTTGTACCAACGAAATCGGACAAAAACTTTCGTCCCCCTTTTGAGGCCTCCTTAGTTACACATCAGAGATAAACAACTTTCGTCGTGAAGGACCTCCCGAAAACCTATGAAGGGGATGAGGGAGGAAAAATCAAGGTAGCCTATAACCACCCCCGAACTCGCTGATCACAATGAGACCACCCTCATGAAAATCTGTTGAGCCGCTCGGGCGTGATGCTGTGAAGAACAAAAAAAAAAAAACAAACAAACATGTCGAAGAGGTGAGCGCACCTTAACATTTTTTGAGGGAAAGGTTGCGCTAAAAAAGTATATTTGGACTTTTTCGGGGTTCCAAGGAGGTTGTCATGTAGCTGAGGACTCAAGGATTATATCATAATATTCAAATATAATATATTATATTATAATATTATATTATATTATATTATATTATATTATATTTGAAGTCGTGACCATACATCTCAAAAATTGAGGATGTTATGCCCAAAAAACCTCAAAAAATGATTAGTATCGCCCCAATCTACACATAAAAATTTGGATGCGAGGTTTTCCATTGTGTTCGCCATGACTGAGCGAACAGTTTTCTAAACTACAGCATAGAAGAAGAGCGATAGCATAATTCTGATCTTCAAGAACTGCTACTTTATTTTCTTTTTGTACCTAATTGGAAGTTTTCCATGCCCTTATATGATTTTTTATTGATCGAATCACATTTTTTGCACAATTTATATAAAAAATAATACGCCACTGTGTAAAATTTGCAGAGTTTTTCTCTATCGTACAGAAGAAATGAAATAAAGGGTCTCATTTCTTCCGGATTTATAAAAAGAGAGCTACTTCCGAATGCGCCTTACGTGAGAAATATACCTATATAAATGGAGCAGCATCTTGAAATCCACAATGAGTGATTGATATTTATGCCCTTTAGCGAATCGTTGAGTAATTGTTCTCAATTAGTAACATGAAAAGATCGATCCGAACGAGCCCGTTCGCATTTTTACAGATTGCTCCTACGAAAACCCCGCTCCGATTCCCCCGAACTCAAACTTCTTCGAAGAAAGGTGCGCCCCTTCGGGCATGCAGTATCTTATTTTGAGCCGTTAAACACTGTTCCGTGCTCGCTGATTTATCTCACGTCCGTGGGCAGATTCCTCAGAGGCCATGTTATGGGAGGAGTTTATTTCTGAATAAATAAATACAGCAACAAAAAAAATCGAATTTGATGGCAAACATCAAGCTGAGAGACCCCCAAGGGAAAGGCGGCGTTTCTGCCGAAGTTGAAGATTTTTTCCCCCAAATTTATATTTAAAAAAAAGAAGGAAAAAAAGATGAATGAGTAAATGAAGGGCATTAATTAATCCCAGTCAATCACGATATGAGTACGGAAGATGTCAGCTGTTGATGTTTTGTTGTGTTTTGTATGAGTGTCTGATTAGATATTAATTTATAGTCCTACTCTTGTGGGAGCCCTTCAGGCAACTGATAATCACAGGTCTGAAGAACACTGGAGGCAACTTCTCGCAACTTTACGGGTCTTTGATCTCGCGATCAAGTTCGATGTTCTTTAGCACTGAGCAGGAGAACCGTTTTACTTTGAATAGATGCAGAGGTTCAGGGGGACGTGCAACCAGTGGTTCATAACTTAGCAAATTGTGAAAATGCTTGGCCACCCCTCAGGCAAACCCATGAAATGGTCATGTCTTCTCATCGGTCGAAAGATGTCTACAACAGTGGTGTTGCGAAGTTTAGCATACGTTAATGGTACCTACCATTAAATTATAAGAGCTTATTATGAATATCGAGTGGTTTCAAGAATACCTATCTTGAATAAATGCAGTCTTCAACGGCTTCGTGCAGCTTTGAAATAAACATGCCTACAGACTGTTATGGCTGATTTATTCGGTCGTCCCGTTTAAGTTGGGATCCGCCTTGATAATCGCGCATTGAAGTCTACGATGCTTTGTCTAGCCATTTAGCCAATAAAAGCCGCTCTCGGGTATGTTAATGGTAGGATCTTATCGACCAGAGGGATGAGAGCCAGAAGCCACTATGGGAGGTCAAACCCGGTGGCATGTCATCCTTAAGAGTTAATTACTCGAGTTTTTCTTCAAGTCGGTTCCTTCAAGGCATTTCCCTTCGGATGGGGGGTCTCAAGGATCACTTGGTCCCCTACCCATGATGTATTATCGTTAGCAACTAATTCAGACACTTCAAAGACTCGAGTTTAAAAGGTCCGTGAAGTCTGTGTCCAAAGCAGTGCAAAAATTGGGAGGCTGTGGTAACTGTTTGTGCTGTACATGATAACATTGTCAAGTCATAGTTAGATCAAGGTTCAAGCTTGAAATTTCCGGTATACCGGTATCGGTACCGGTATACCTTCAATCAAGAAGTTCAAAGTTTCAATTATTTGTTCGGTCCCTCCAGGGCGCTCCACATTTTCCCAAGGCCGTGAAAAGCGATTCTTCCCCATGTGAATGTGCAGGGCTTTCTCTAACTTTTCGGGCCGGCAGGAGAAAACTCGACAATAGTGTTCTTTTTCAGAACGACAAAACGGCCGCGAGGCTCCTTTTACTTTTCGGGTAACCCCGTGTCCGACTGGTATAGATTCTCGAATCGTTTACCTATTGGATTTCAGAAATGCTCTTCGATTGATCCAAGAGTAGTTTTTCATGAAGAACCGGCCTTGATGAGGCCACCGAAGCCCTCATTCATGTTTAACAATGAAGAAGCAATACAATACGTGAGTGAGGTTCATTATCTTCCACTGGAAAAGATGCTCCACCACTTAGAAGCAGAAGACTAGGTGACTAGCTTCACTGGACCTTTGGCACAGAAATCCCAAAATCCAGAAATGCAGGAATCCAGAGATTCGGTAGTAGATTTACAGATTCAGAGATCTGGACATCAGAAAATTCAGAGACCCTGAGATTCAGAAATCCACCGAACCGGGGATCCTGGAATCTTGTGATGTAGAGCTCCAGAAACCCAGAAATCCACAGAAAAATCTCCGAACTACCCATTTTTGTGAAGGTTTTTGAGCATGTCGTACTGAGGAGAATGGGGTCGCATTTGGATGGTACATGATCCATCCGCAGCAGTTTGGGTTTCGCAGGGGGAGAAACACGTCCAGTGCAGCTTCATCTTTGCTCACCCCAGGTTTTTCTGGCCCTAGAGCATAAGCAATTAGCATCCATCAATTTATTCGATCTCGTTCCTCACAACCTGCTATCGATAAAACTCGAGCATTACGGTTTTACCCACCAGGGGTGTCCTTTTTCAAAAGTTACCTTGAAGGTTGGTCCCAGGTTGTGAACTACAATGTTAGTGTGTCGAAAGAGGTTGATTTCCCTTGGAGTCAAACAGGGAAGTATCCTGGGTCCTTGTCTCTTCCTCATTTACATAAATGGCCTACCTAGCCAGTTTCCTGACCCTTCTAAGGTGTTCCTATTTGCGCATGACATCACTGCCTTGGCCACGGGTTCTACAAGAGAAGAGTTGCACCAAAACCTGCAATACGAGTCGTCTTTGATTGAGACTAATTCTCAATCAATAATTCCAATTATTGGTGCTCCGTCAATGCGTTGGTCTTGAACTCTAAACAGACTGAGACCCTCGAAGTGGGCCAGAGCGGTCGTTTGGATCAGGCTGTGAATTTCCTGGGCTTGACGGTGGATAACCTGTTCTGTCATGGCTGTCTCATGTAGAGGCGCTTGTGCCCAAGTTGTCTTCCTCAATTTACATGGTAAGAAGGTTGAAAGGGGTGGTGTCTGACGGCCTGCTGCTTTCGGTTTACCACGCCTGCTTCGCGAGTAGAGCAAGACTTGCTTAGTTACTGCGTCATAGCCTGGGGAAATTAGAAACCATGCACTCAATATCTTCAGGCTGCAAAAGCGGGCTATAAGAAACTTAGCCAATCTGTCGTGGAACGAAAGTTGTAGAGGCTCATTTGCTCGTCTGGGCTTGTTGACGATCGCGGGTTTGTACGTCATGGCAGTCCTGAACTTGAGAGGATCAATCTGCCGAGACTTCCTCTGGTCTCTGGGGTTCACGACCTTGATGAACTTCTGGCGAAGTTGGATGGTACCCGACGTACAACTCTCATTTCTTATTAGTTATTTACTAATATGTTTCATTTATTGGTTTTTAACGAGACAGCAACCATTGAAAGCCAACTAGAGGTATCAAACAATGGTCGTTTCTGCGAAAAACAGGTACCTACAAACGTTTTCCTTCTCACTATATCGAAAGTTTTCTCAACTTCACGGTTGTCATCAATTTCAGCTATGTTCAAACGACGAACCGGACGCCCCCCCATGGCACCACTTCTCTCATTTTTGTAAAAGAACTCCAAAACCAATCCTCTGTTTTCCAAGGGAAGCTGACGATTGCTTGGAACTAAACCTTTTACTTTCGCGTCATCTTTATCAAAAGAATTCGTCTCCCTTCGTTTCAGAATTATGCGCCTGGAGGAAGCCGTTGACTGTCCAGGAAGTTCTTCAAGGAATATAGTGCTGTCAACAAACAGCTGAGCACTACCAACGATATCAATAATTTCGAGTATAAAAGAGAAAAATAAGAAATAAATTATTTATTTACGATAACTATTAATGTTCTAACGCAGAATGTATTTTTTTTTTTTTTTTTTTTTCGAGGAAATGTAGGGTCTGTTTGACTTTCCGTATTTCCTTTTCAACTTCGTCCGCACCGAATGAGGCTATAGTAGCTGATAAAGAGATTCTGCTGGAATCAAAAAGAGATGGAAGTTGGGGCTACTTATCGCTCGAAGGGGATCTTCCTCAAAAAAGAGACAAATGCCCGAGGAAATCACCGACTGGCAACAACGGGTTCAACCACCCTGACATGCAGGCGGTGACTCCACGTCTCCAACGGACCCAAATTAAGTTGGATCGTAATCAGACGATATGACACCCCGACAACAAGAGACGGCAATTTCCGAATCAACGCAAAAGGGATTCATCCAATTAGGCAGTTCCGCCTCCCAGGACCAGCCAGCCTGGAGAGAACAGACGAAATGGCGCTTTGCGATTTTTAAGATTGGCAGGCGAAATAAAAATGCCTTTATGAATGCAGCCCCTTGGCCACCCAGAAACAGAGAGACCACCAGTGTCCGCAGCGATTTACGATTACGAGATTAGGAGGGAGTTTTCGAATGATTCTCGCAATAAAATTGAAGTTTGAAATGCGTAAATCCGAGGTTCTAACTTGATTCGTGCTGAATAATTGATTTTAGAATAAAAAAAACGGACGGTAGACCTATGGTTCTTCAGTCAGATCATAATGATTAATTTTACACCAACCCTCTACCTACTTGTAACCAACCGCTAAACTTCCTGAGACCAATCATGTGATTATAGTTTTCGCGATCATGTTGCGCTCAAAATCCCCCGTGACATGGCGAAAACAAATGGAAACGTCCTGTTAATCATTATTAAATGATAATAAATTTTTAAATTATCATTCTCTTATCATCACTATCATTTTTTCAATTCTCCAACTTACCTTATTGGGTAAGTCTGACTTCAATTACCAATTAACCCAAAATATAGATTTCAATCAAATTTAAGCACGAACTTAAAGCAGTTTTCATTTTGGGTATACAGAGTTTTAGTGGGAAAGTTGGATAAGTTAGGTTTTGGTGGTTAAAAGGCATTATGATAGAGAATAAACGCTGCAAATTTTACACAAGGGTTTATTATTCTTTGATATAGATTACTTGTACGAAAATTAATTGTCAATAAAAAAAAGAAAAAAAAACAATTTTTTCAAATTTCCTTTTCAATCTGTTTTAATTTTTTTTTTTTTTTTTTTTTTTTTTTTTTCACTCGGAAAATGTTTGACCTCCTGGGATTCCTCAAAAATCCCATTTGTAGCCCCATGAAAGCTCTACAGATCCCCACAGTGAAACCTGATCGTTCAGGGACCCACAAAAATGAATTTTACGTCCAAAAGTACTTCGAAAACGACATTTATTTCGACCCCACAGCCGAAACCCTTAAAAAAACCTCCCGTAGCCCCATTTTAGGTCCATAGCGCCCCACGGGTTTGGGCGATCGGGCTGGAAACCTTGCGGGCACAACTAGATGGAGTCTCTCTTCTTCGACGCAGTAGCACGACTCTTGCGCATCTGCTTCATACCACTGGCACATAGTTTCCTCGCGTTCAATGACCCGCCAAATATACCGCGATTTACCGCCAAACTGGATTATCGGTCATCACAACCTTGGCGGACAAAAAAAAATAAATAAATAACGTTCGTGCATGCGCCTAATCGATCGCTGATTCAATCATGATGCACAGGTCTATAGGTCTATAGGTCTATAGGGGACCATCTAGCACTACACTCACACTATTCCTGAAAATTTCACGGCGTTCACGGCTGTGGCAAGGAAATGTGGGCAGACAGACACGGAACCAAAGTTCAGAAAGCTCTGATCATCATACCTGGAAATTATTGGTAACTAGTGGACCCCCCCCCCCCCCCCCCCTGTTGGCTACGCCAGCCAACCCACGACCGTATCCCACCTGGCCTCAGACCCAACAACTCGTTTTCCCATATTGTGCAGTTTTTTTTTTTTTTTTTTCTTAAAAATACAGATTTTTTAATTTTTGCTATACTTTTGGAGCTTAGATGCGCCACGTGGAGTAACTTTTTGGTGGTTTCATATTTTTCTCGTCATCTTACTCGCCAAAAAGGATTTTTGGTTTTTTTTTTTCAAATTTCTTAGAAAAAGTTTAATTTCCCGTGGTAATTGTTTACTATTACCTTGTCACCTTCAACTTGTTTGCTACTTGAATAATATTCAACATATTATGTTATCAGCAATGGCCTACAAACGAAAGATAAACATGTTTGTTGGCCCGGAAAAGTAAGAAAAGTAAGATACTTACTTTAGAAGTCGTCTTCAGATGAGGTACTGGCGTTGGAGTCCGGAGAT
The DNA here is from genome assembly GCA_955831195.1 of Pilophorus perplexus. Taxonomy (NCBI): domain Eukaryota; kingdom Metazoa; phylum Arthropoda; class Insecta; order Hemiptera; family Miridae; genus Pilophorus; species Pilophorus perplexus. The sequence goes on from OY037010.1 coordinate 24,928,531, forward strand.
GTTTCACAAGGTGGCGACAATTGGGTATTGTCTTCGCCGTTGTACAAGTGGCCAATGGCTTTAAAAAGAGCGTGAATACGGCTATTATAGTCTGGATATGTTCTTCTAAAGATAAATTCTGCAAGGTGCCCAACTAGATGATGTTTCCTGTTCCCGTACCGCGGCACAGTACCTCATCTGAAGACGACTTCTAAAGTAAGTATCTTACTTTTTTCATTTTTCCGGGCCTTAATAAATGTAAATTCTTTATTAACAAACATAAATATGTCAAATGTCTTCATACTAAAAAAGTTTGAGGTGACAAGGTAATAGTAAACAATTACCTTTCCCGTTTTTCCCCTTTAGGAGCTCAGATACGCCACCTGGAGCTACTTTTTGGTGGTTGGAACTTGCCCCAAATGGCCTGTTTGGAAATGACGCTCTGATAAGGTTAGAAGATGTGGAGTGAAGAATCCACCGACATTGACGCTCAATTACACTACTATTTATTGATGATTAGCTGATTAATTTGGTGCAACCCGATCTCACACAAAATTGACGTCAACTTTCCTGAAAATTACATCGAAAATGTGAAAACCAAACTTAACGCATTTTCTCAGCCTATTGCCCGCAGAGACGCCATTATTTTTTATGACAGACACGTGGTGCTGAACTGAACCACAACTGCTGCCTGGTTGACAGTTTCTCAATTACTAATGAAATATTGAAAAAGCCACTGCATAGCTTTGCCCCGTGCAGGGCTTTGGCCCCACCTACCCTATTGCAAATGAAAGTGATTATAGGTAAGGGTCGGAATTGAGAAACGAGAAAAGGTCTGATGAAAAAAAGAAAAAATGGACGTTCAAGTTAATAAATAAAACCCTAATTGACAATTGACATCTCTGTCTCATAACAAAAAGAGAAATTTACAAATATTTCGGCATTGTGTGCTATCCTGCAGGATCCGGCATGCCGCAGTAAAAACAAGGTCAATAAAGGTATCGTAAAACTTGGAAGTTATCCAAGCAGAATAGATTGTTCCAGATCACTAGGCTTGAGAACGGAAACTCCACTGGGGCTCACACTCCAAACCGCTGGTAAGCGTCCGACCCGAGGGAAATCCAGTACAGCTCTGGATTCAGCCGTAGATCCCGACCGTTTAGATAGTCCTAATCGGCGACAATAAGGGTCGCGACTCCGACGGGTCAACAAAATGATAGAAAATGGGGAGTTTACGAGATAATCTGGATCGCTATAGTTGTTTATAACGTTAGTAAGGAAGTTTGAGTCCGCTAGGTGACCTGCCTGCTCTCTGAAGCAGAATAAGCATCTACGTAGATCCGAGTACTCGGATATGGAAAGGCTTCAGAATTCAGAAGAAAAAAAAACGCCAACATATTTTGGTGCTGTGCTAAAATTTGCATTAATGTAAATTTACATTTAATGTAATTCCAGGAACACTAGCACGTGGCGGTCTCGTCTTCGCTCAACCACGTTTTTTTTTTTCCGTAGCCTAAACCATTCACAGAGCCGTGACATTAAATTTAACACTTGCGCATCGGTTTATGTTCTTACACCCACCGCTGTATAATGCCACTCTCGTAAGACTCGCAAGAACCCTTTGAATAAGTGATGTTGCTGTCGGGGTGAAACCCGGATTTTATGAGGGCTCTGCGAACGGATATCTATAAGCAAGTCATAATAAAATCAATCTGATATTCCTTATGTGGGATCAATGGCCTCTCAAGAAGGGATTTCAAATAAATTATTATTCTTTTACAATTTAAATGGGATAATACTCTGGAATGCAATACTAGAGACCCGGATAATTCAGTTCAGTGTCCAAAATGAGAGAGGGTCATTCATTGCACAATTCAAACGTGAGTGTGTACGTACTTCCGGGTCAAATTCTTTCACAACCCCTCAACGTTAGACCCTCCAGACTCTCATACACCTGACGTGGGCTGATCCTTGTGGGACAACTAAGTTAGGCAACGAGTAATATTGTCAATAATCATACACAAAAACGCTGCAAATTTTACTCAAGCGCTTATTATTATTTGATTTAGGTAAATTGTACAATATAATTCTGTAAATTGATGATTTTCTTAAGAAAATATTTTTTAGTAAAAATGTTTTTTTTTTTTGTAAAATGTTTGGACAGAAATGGACCCCAAAAAATGGATTATGCGTCCAAAATTATGGAGAAAACAACACTTTATTTGACCTCCTGGGATCCTCCAAAAATCCCATTTGTAGCCCCATGAAATCCACATAGATTCCCACGGTGAAATCGGATCGTTCTGGGACCCACAAAAATATTTCGAAAACGACACCTAACTCGACCCCGTAGCCGAAACCTTTTAAAAAAACCTGCCGCAGCCCCATTTTAGCCCCACAGAGCCCCACGGGTTGGGGCGACCGGGCTGAAACCCTTGCGGACACAACCAGATGGATAAGCGATTGTTTTGTCAAAATTTCTTATTAAAAAAAAGGCCTACTGCCTAAACCGGGTCGGACGGCGGAAGGACCTTTCGTTTTTGGAATCTAGACATCTTGAAACATATAATTCCACATATATAATTCCTCCGTCGCTATTACATAGGTGTACCTATTATTCTAAGAATAATAATCCAAAATGTTAATGATAAAACAAAATTAGCAACTTTCGTGAGACAATCATCAGTTCGCAAAATAAAGGCTTGAACTGCGAAAACTCATATAAGAGGGCTGTCACGACGTATCATGGAATTCAAGAAAATCGTGACTCTCTGGACTTGTGTCAACGCTACGCTGCTTTTCGGGTTGTCAACTGGATTGACAACCTTTTTCCCATCTTTTCACTCGAAATGAGATGAAAGGAGACGGGAAGAAATCCCTGCCTCAGGTAACCCAGAGAGCAACGGGGTCATAAGTAGCCAAAGAGCCTTGACTGGCCCAGCCGCTAGCGAATCGTAACCGCAGTTCGTTTCTTCGGCGTCTCCCTTTTGTCCTGGAGGAAAACTATATCCGCTCATTTCTGCGGGTTTCCCGGGCTGTTTTAATCAGGTCGCCTGGCCGAAAAGGGGATCATTCCTTGAAAAAACATCGATTTTGGTTTGTTATTCTCGGATAATACAAGTACGTTATCGTCGGAGGTTAACAATAATTGTCAACAACAAAATTATTTTGACTTCATCCGTTTCATGCGTACATAGATGCCTACCGAAAATGAAATGTAAGTCCACCGTCCACCGATATGGTTAGGAATGGTCTGTTGGAATAGTTGTTGGGCGTAGGGTAAGTCAGAAGTCAACAGAAATATCCGTCCCACAACCAACCCCACCCGACGCCTCGATGCCCCCCCCTCCCCCACCCACCATGAACCACAACTTCTTCTAACCCCACCCCATGCCCCGAGTCGATCCCCTCGGCGGACTGTCCATAAAGCACATTCCAAGATTCATTGGTTTGATCCTGAATCATAACATTAACAATCCAGAGGTCTGGGGGTGTCCCAGAGTTCTAAAGTAAAAGTATAGTAAACCATAGTCACATTACATTGTGGCGAATATCGTTCCTCCTATGGCAGACTATCAAATCTGAGTAGGGAGAGTGTCACAACATTCGATAGTCAGCCATAGGAGGAACGATATAGTCACAAGCTAGGGTTGCCATATGCCATTTTTTGAGAGGACATGTCCTTTTTCGGAGTGTCCTTTTATGTCCTTTTCTTTTTTTCACTAAGCGTCCTTTCAAAAAAGGACACACAAAATTATTACTATTAAACAATAATTTTTTGGTGGAAGTAGAGACTATCACTATCATTTACCTAATAACCGAGAAACTTTCCAGGCCATGAAGGTGTTTTGTCATTGTGACGATCGCCGATACAAAATGTTGGTTAGTAGGGCTGGCTGGCAAACTGACCAACTATCTGCGACCTACGATGCGACGCGAGCAAGACCGCGACCATGTAAATGACGTCTCATTATGCTAAGCGGTCGTCCTCCCTTGACTGGTCAGTGTGGCCAGTAGGAGACTGAATGTGTTTCTGAAGGCCGACAGTTCCATGAACAATTTGTGTAAAGCTAAACTTTACACAAGATTCGTTCAACAGATCCAAAGTGACGTTAAATCACTAATTTTTCTTAGTTGGTGTCGGAATACATTTAAATAAAAAGACATTTTTGTGTGCGTAGGACAATAGTGGGTCCCACCTCGCACATAACCTAGTCGCTAAAAATTAACGGGGAAATTATTAGGTATATTATAAACAACACACACACACACACACACACACCCTCTCTCACCCTCACACACACACACATCCATTCACCCGTACAAACATTCACACATATATGAGATATATCTTACATAAGTAGGTACAATTTAAATTCATTAAACATTAAATTCATCAGTGACAGCACGCTACAGTAAGACAATGCTTAAAGAAAATAACGTGGTGAAAAGCACCGTTTCATGACCCAGTCAGTGTAATACCGGCTCATACAGGAGACAATGGAATATAAATGTCACGCTCTGCGGCGAGGAGTTTATAGTGAGGAGGAAAATTTCACAGCATAGCCAGACAGCCGGCCGAGAGTCATAACTCATTTGCAGAACAGATGGCCAGCAGTTGCCTACTTTCTTGATTAATAGTGGGTCCTCAATAACAGCGACTACATAAACCTATGGTTAACTGGAATTCGGGATATAGGTTAAAATCTGGTACACTGCATTTACCCCCAACAATTTTTCTGTGTTAAAAATCCCCGCGGGTACATTACACTCGCTTCTTGGGTTTGATCACCATAATTACTTATAGCAGAGCTTCCGGATATTATCCGTTGTGAAAGTCAGTAAAGACCATCGTCTTATTGACGAGAACCACCTATAGGTACATGTATACATGTACGTCAATTGCCAAATTATTTTGAAAGGTGTTCCAGAAATGGAAGACTCGCTTACTCCAGGCTTACTTGAGTTGTCAAGATACCGTGGAGAGGCGGTTTCTACAGAAGGGAACTGCGGGGAAGACAATACCCTACACGAAGTGTCATGGTGGGTATTGATTCGCCCATGGCCCGAAGCATTACCAAAGCCAGCTGGTTCAGCTACTTTAATCGAATTGTCGATAAAAGTGGCCTAGCCAGCTGACCCGGTTTCACATGGGAACACCCCCCCTTTCTTTGACGAATTGTCGTCAAAAGTGGCCAGGGTATTGAACCCATGCATTGGAATCTCACCCACTGCTTCAGCTCCGTAGACGAGATGTCGTCAAGGGAGGCCTGGCCAGTGGGCCCGCTCCCATAAAATAAACTGCGATAAAACATCATTTAAATTGTATAATGACACACCGTGAATGTTAATTTTATATGAGAATTACTCCAGTTTTTGAACTGGCGGGCTGACGTACCGTCTGGAGAAGAGGCCTTTGCACGGCCGCAGCACGACCCGCTCCTCCCACCAGTACTAATTTCCCACTTAAGTCTAACAATGGTCACCTTTCTTTTACTACAGAACGTTGGGAGCAGGTATGGGACGAAAGGATGCAGCACAGGAACCCGAAGCAGTTCGTCATGGGTGCTCTGGGAACCGCAGCACAGCTCGGCAGCGCCTCACAACCCATGGTGCTCACTTCTAACGATACTCGTTCTTTTCCTGGTCATCCTGGGTGTCCTGGCAGTCGCAGGACTGGCGCTTTACATGGGAGGTAAGAATACTCAAATAGTCAAACTTAGTCATGCATACTGTTTCCTCGGACGAAAAAAAGTGTCTACAACACTGAAACCGACAAAGCGCCTTGGTGTTCAGTTGATGAATTGTTTCTGATCGTCCGGTTTCGGAAGAAAATTCAAAGGGCGGTAAAAGCAATCAAACGCTATTACGAATGACACCGTTTGAGAAGGAGGTAGACAATGATAGGGAGAGCTCCCATGCTTCACTGGGCAAGTAGATTATTGGGAAAACTCCCCTCACTCCATTTAACAAAGGAAAATAGCTGAGGAGGTGACGGGTTTTGTTGTCAGTCGGACGTGGTCTTTTTCGGGTCCTTTACCGACCACCTCCTTCCTTGCCTAATATACTGTAAGAGTATTCAAAATCTTTTTTCCCAGTAGGTACCTACCAACAACATTACGGGTTAACAACCCGTTTAATCTTATATCGACCTTAAAATCTTCGTGGAAGCAGTACAAATTGTACAAAGTTTGTACTGTTAATGTCAATTACAAGTAAATTTCCGAATGAATTGAATAGATTTTTTTTTTTTTTTTTTCAGCCTTAAGACTGGAGCCAGTGCACTGTAAGTATTCAATTCCCTAACAAAACACCAAGTGAAATTCCATACGACCCGCACAGCGAAGCATTGAGCTTTGATCGCAGGTAAATGGCTGAGCCAATGCTTATAATATTATGCCGATAAAATTTCCAGCGTTCCTGATATTCGATGGAAGCATGCGAGTAGTGGGAGAGCGCTACAGTACAACTCTGGCAAATAAATCCAGCAATGCATTTCAAGAGAAATCCAGGCGATACCAAACTCTGGTAAGAAAAACTCAAATGCGGTAAACTATAATGTGAGGTAGGTACAGCGTCATGAGTTGAATTGTTATTATTATTATTTTAGGAGCACCCATGGAAACGGATTTTGGGGGTGTGCCTACGTAATGTGTTCCTAATTGCTTCTCTGGGTGTAAATTATAATTTGTTTTGAGTGTTTGGGGGAATGTCTCAAGCGCCATATCTAGGATTACGCCCCCGGCGTCTTTGGAGGATGAGGAGGGAAAAGTATGAAAATCCCTAATTAAGGCATCGCACGAATTGAGGTCGTGGTCTACAGCCTTATGTAATAGGTAATAGGTCAATTCAGTAATGGAGGAAGCACGTGCTACAGGATGGAGTCGAGTAGTCCTGTCGTGGGTCTTTCCTCGGAATGACGCTGTGGTGAATCCAATCCAATATCAAACACAAAGTGTCGTTATTTGTATCAGTTCTCCCACAGCTCGCAGTTAAATTGAAATTGGACTGATTGGCTTCCACAAGCAAGTTGTCGCTAATGGAGGCCTGGCTGTCCTACCCAATCATACAAAGGGCAGTTCTCCTGGCACCTACAAGCGAAGTTTTGCTAATTGGTCAAGCACCTGCCGCAGCTGCCCTGCGCGAAAATATTGGGCCCGCTGATCCGGCGTCCCCAACCGAATTGTTGGCAAGGGATGCCTGGACAGTGGATCCCATGCGGCCCATGGGTCCTACAATTATTGTTGTTGATTATGGAGGCATGACCTGAACTGCGCTAAGGAGATCTAACCCTCAGACATTCGGACATTCGCAGACTTTATGAGATCCTGATTCATCATCGAATGAACTAAAATGATTTTATCCATTTATAGTTGGAGGCAGTGTACAGTAGGAGCTTATTGGGGCCATCTGTTCATGAGATTATTGTGAGCAGTTTCGCAAACGGCAGTCTCATAGTTTTCTTTCGGATTATTTTAGACAGGAGGAAAATCCCCAAGTAAGTTCAGGAACGATCAATTGGTGATATATTGAGTTCTGGACCACACTACAGGATATTAAATCTACTTTTTTTTCTTTTCTTTTTTCAGGCCAATCGGAAGCATTGAGGAGACCCTTAAGAACGTTATTCTTCAAGAAGCTTCATCTCCCCTCAGTGTCTTGAACGCACTCAGAATAGACCCTAAAGAGTTCATCATCAAACGTAAGCATAATCGACATTACCGTTAGAAAGGACAACAATCGATGTTTCTGTATCACTATTCTAAGTTAAATTTACCCATGTTGCTACCCATTCATTTTAACTTAGAGCCAATTTACTTTTACAGGTTACCTTGAAGATCCAAGACAGCATATGAAGGAAGAGCTGTCCACGATAATAGTGCCAGTCGAACCGAAACGAAGACACGACTCTGTGGAAGTTAGTAAATCAGTTACAACGGAGCCCTCTTGGCCTACAGTCACTGGAGAGGCAAGCGTGAGGACGCTCCCGAGTCAAATGATCCAGGGAACCTACACGGTGACAAGCAGTGAGCCCAAGAACAAGAGACCGAGTGTGATCAAGGAGGAAACCGCTTTGGTTACCCCCACACTGACTTTGCCCAGTCGGAGGACAACCAAATTTACAACGGAAACCCCAGAAATGGTGTTTGGGATGAAGCACAGTCCTGCGCTCAAACAGTTTTTACAAACAGACAAAACAACCGAAGCGCCAAAAACCACAAGCAGCACTTCGACTACAACTACAACAACGACGACAACTCAAGCATCGACAGTAGCAAAAACCACACCTCCTGAAGTGGTAACAACTTCTAAGTTGCATTATTCAGACGAGCCTTGGAAACCCATCATCCCTGACCAAGTGAGAACCTTCCAAGACAAGGTGGACTTTGATTATGGGGTGGGTGAGGCTGAAGTCGTTTTGGACACAATGGCTGATGTGGCAGACGTTCAAGAAGCCCCTAAAATCACGACCGTTCCCCGCATGAAAATCAGGCCATACACCACGGCAGGAATCGTAGAAGAAGTACAAATGACACCATCGCCCCTTGACATCAGGACAACCCATGCATATGCAGAAAAAGTTAACAAACCCAAAATCCTTACTACGCCTGATAACATGCAAAAAAGCATGCCAGAATTATCAATTTTACAACAATTTCACGACCTAGACGCCTTACTTAGAACATACACGAATAAACCTCATATTAGAACGCAGTTGCCCACCGCCAGATTGGAGACGCCAGTAGAACACCCAAGTACGGTAGTAACCTTACTTCCAGTCAGATCAAACGTTGGTGTTAGAGGAACTTTGAGACCTAGACCCAAAGATACACCCAGTCAACTGTCAGTACCCGACCGGCTAAGATCCAAATACCCTCCAACTCCAACTGAACAGGAAAGTCCAAGAGCAGACATTGAGATACCTTTTTACTCTACAACAACGGAAACTGTGGAGACAATCGCTCCAGTCGAGAGACCCAACATGACCCAACACATATTTTTATCGGCTGATTCTGACATGGTAGCTATTCCTTTACAAAAATACTTCGCCACGACCAGCCCAGTATTTAGGACTGAACCTGTGCAATTGCAAACTGTCCCAACGTCGGCTACTGAACAAAAAACAACGAAGAGCAACGATTTGTCTTTTGTGACAGAAGGACTTCGAGAAATAGCCATAGTGGGAACTGACAATATCGATGTATCGTCACAAAGAAATTTGATGATGAACGCTAACGACTCTGACAGGCTCACGTACAGTAGAAAACCCAAAATGCCAGATTTCGATGAATCGTCAATCGAATCAGCCAGTCGTGAGCCGAAAGTGGGCCCTTTAGACCATGAAATGCGGCTCCTTCTCGAAGAAATATTCCACAACTTGACCACAACCGCCAGGACAATAAACGGCAAAAACCTTACCGACACGAGGAAAAGAACGCAAATCGACTTCAACTTCCCCAACGTGCAAAGCCAACCCTTCGACATGAACAATACGGCTGTGTTAAATAAACTGGCAAAATTGAAAATCGCCACTCACGAGCCACGAAATGAGACTAAGTACTCTCAGGACAAAGTCTCCAACAAGGCAGTCGCAGCGAGTTTTGCAGGGAACGAGCCATTCAGACTCTTGACTAAAGTTTACAACAAAGCACCACCAAGCAAAGTGGAGTCCCGGAACACAACCGAGAAATCAACGTTTGAAACTTTAGGTAAAGAACCACAGCAGGAGCTTAGTTAACAAAGTTATAGCCGCTTGACTCAAACACGCAGTGCTAACATAGCAATCGTGGTGTTTCATTTCAGAATGTCCAGGAAATTCGAGCATGCTGTGTGGCTCTGGTGAATGTCTCCCGAAGCACCTTAGATGTAACAAACTAATGGACTGTCGGGATGGGTCAGACGAAACCAACTGCACTTGCGCTGACTTCCTACGCAATCAATTCCACCAAAGGAAAATATGTGATGGGATATACGATTGCTGGGATCTTTCCGACGAGCAGAACTGCGGTACGATATGGAATTTTTTGTATTTTTACTTTTTAGGTACTTTTAATTTTTAGGTACAATGGTCCCGGGTTGGGATCACTGGAAGACTGCTAGATCTCGCTTCTCATCTGAGGTGTGGGGATGATACCCCCCTCCCCCCCTGCAAGAACCGCAACTCCTACTAACCCCACCACACGCCCCACAGATTAAACTACACGCCCCGAGTCGATCCCCTCAGAGGGACCTCTCCTCAATGTGGGAAATCCTTTTTTATGTCAGCATTGGGATCTTACAAGGGCAGTTGGTAACCCCCCCCCCCCCCCCTCTTTCTTCTTTTTTTTCTATTTGCTTGTATTACAGTCATGACGCGACACCTCGCCAACATAATATGTTGGCGGGGTGATATTATGACGGAGTCAAACATTTTGATCCGCATTAAATTTGTCATTAAACGTTTCATGAAGACTTTCTGCACTTAGTGTAGATTTCAAAAATAAGTTTTTGACAAAATTGGTGCCTAATCGGTTCTAGTTGTGTCTGAAGGACCGCTGACCCTTTTCAAATTAGGCGTTTCCGAGTCTGCTGACCCAGGTGCTGCAATTTAACTCGACCCCAGAGCTATCGACGGGCTCGCAAGCACCTGCCAACCTAGATGGATTTTCCAAATGGTGCTACAAATTCTTGTGCCTAAAGAACTCAAACCCCTCTCCGAATCGTCTCTGGGTTTCATAAGATTGCGTGTCCTACAGATTGGTGTGCGCCAGGGCAACACATCTGCGCCAACTCCAAAATGTGCATTGACAACTCCCAAGTATGCGATGGGTTTCCGCATTGTCCGTACGGGGATGACGAGAAGAACTGCATCACAATATCTCCATCTGTGGAAAAAGCAGCAGAAAAGGATTACTTTCCAGCAGGTAAAACGCGTTTTTAGTCTGGATATTTATTTGATGGCATCCCTTGAGGGGACGTGCTCATTCAATCGTGGTTCGATTTTCAGGTTACGTTATGGTGAGAAAAGAAGGCGAATGGGGCAAAATGTGTTTCCAGAATTTTGACAACGTGATAACTCAATCTAAAAGTGATTGGAGCATCGAGGATTTGGGCCAGTCAGTTTGTCGTACACTCACATACAGGGAGTTCGATGGAATAACACGTCAGAAGGATATCACACCAAGGAGTATCTCTAGTGCTCCTGTGTACTATGAACTTTCCCTGAGCAGTGACAGGAATTCATCCCACAACAATCGCAGAGCTGCGAGGTGAGTTTAAGTGACAGAACACAGTAAGGTAAGGTGGGCGAAGTGCGTGGTATGGTGTGTTCAACTTCAACAAAACCTCAAACGTCCGGCGTTGCCATTACGTTGTTTTTCCCTGAATACCTCGGTTTTTTTGGGGTTTTTTTAATGTTTTTTTTTTTTTTTTTTTTAATGTAAGATTGATTGATTTTTCATTGCCTTGTCAATTGTGAGCCTCATGACCAAAATAGCTGTTCAGATCTGACTTACAAACTTACCCCATTGAAGTGGGCTAACTGGCCTGTTCAATCATTGGAACACTTATTTTAGTTTCACCAGGACAAGTGCAAATAAGCCATCAATTGAGTGGAATAGAAGAGCGCAACCTTTCTGTTACTGCGAAACCAAAACCGTACCTAACTAAGAATTCGTAACTTGACACACTAGGTATCTAACGACCAAACTATGTCGTCGGGATCGGACAAATCGTCGACGACGGAGGTGATTTTGATAGCCTATAACCACCCCCAGAACTCGCTGATCATAATGAGACCACCCTCATGATGACAAAAACACACAAAAAAAAGCTGCAAATTTTACACAAGGGTTTATTATTATTTGATATAGGTTACTTGTGCAAAAATTATTTCTGTGTCAAAAGAAAATAAGAATTAATTTGGGAAAAAAAATGTTTTGGATTTTTTTTTTTTTTTCAAAAAAAGTTTTTTTGGATTTTTTTTTTCAAAAAAAGTTTTTTTGGATTTTTTTTTCCAAAAAAATTTTTTTGGATTTTTTTGGATTTTTTTTCAAAAAAATTTTTTGGATTTTTTTTTTCAAAAAAATTGTTTTTTCAAACATTTTTTATTCTTTACTCGAAAAATATTTAACCTCCTGGGATCCTTCAAAAATACCATTTTTAGCCCCATGAAAGCCCTATAGATCGCAACAGTGAAATCCGATCGTTTCGGGACCCCAAAAAATGGATTCCACGTCCAAAAATACCTCGAAAGCGACACTTAACTCGATCCCATAGCCAAAAGCCTTAAAAAAAAAACCCTCCCGTAGCCCCATTTTAGCCCCATAGCGCCCCACGGGTTTGGGCGATCGGACTGAAAACCTTGCGGGCACGACTAGTTGGTAAACCAAGTATTTTGTCAAAATTTCTGATTTTTTAACTAATTCCTACTGCCCAAAACGGCGGACGGACATTTCGGATTTTGAATGTGGACCTCTTGAAACGGATAATGTCAAATTTTGAGGCCGATCGGAGTCATCGACCCCCGTCGCGAAAACATAGGTGTATTATTCCAAGAATAATAAACCAAAAACAAACATGTCGAAGAGATGAGCGCACCTTTCCATTTTCCGAGGGAAAGGTTGCGCTAAAAAGATAATCTCTCAATGATTACCAGGACAATGGTGGCAAAAACTGAAAAATCTATAAATAATCAATAAACACCAAAAAAATGTCACTCAATCCACTCTAAACAATTATAAGTTCAATTCAGTCTTTACATGAGTTATCAATCTCAAACTTGATTATTACCGCGCACTCGCCCCTTTTGAAACACCAATGGGGTAAATTTGTGGTAGGGCCCAACTGTACCTATAAACAAACTTTAAAACACCTGAAAATGCTCACCTATTTGAAGAATGTAATATGATAAAAATGGTAATGGACTTGGTAGCTGAGTGAAATGGCACAATGTGACTTCATAACCTTCCAGCCCGGTTACCATTTGCATTGACCACATCTTGTGGATAAGTGATGTCACGCATGCTTTTAGTTTCAAACTTAGCCACTAGATGGCATCAAGTGGAAACTGTTCAAAGTAGTTTTTACATCCCACTTACGCACTTGCTCCGGTTTTGCACTTCCCCCACCTTAGTTTCCATTACCTTGCGCAGAGCCTTGTCTTTATGAAGAACTGGGCACTTTTGAAAACAGCGTTTTGAGGAGTGAACCTTGTAGTGAACAGAGCTATTATTTTCAGAGAGAAGTTCTCTTTTCAAAAAACGACTTGCATTGAGAAAGAGGTGGCAGAAATCCGATGCAGTGGGTTGGAGTGCGGTATCAGACCAGAAGCCAGCATACCCTGGGCCAAGTAAGTGCATACAACTTCAAACCGCTGGAGGATTAAATTTATATAGGTATATATTAAATGTATAAGGCAAAACGAGATCGGGTGATTAAACATATTAACAAATCGTAGTGAACGAAGATCAAGAATAGTAGGAGGAGGAAATGCCGGACCAGGAGCCTGGCCATGGCAGGCAGCTCTTTACAAAGAAGGGGAATTCCAGTGCGGCGCTACGCTCATCTCAGACACATGGTTGCTATCTGCTGGTCACTGTTTCTACAAGTAACGGAAATCAATAGTATTCGCTCTTAGTAAGCAAATTCTTGAAACACACACTACAGTAACTGTATCTGCTTTCAGTGCACAAGGAGATTACTGGGTAGCACGACTGGGAGCTCTGAGACGAGGAATACCGCCGGCCCCTTACGAACAATTACGTACAATTTCAAGGATCGTTCTTCATCCTGAATATCAAGATCAGGGATTCATCAACGATATCAGCCTTCTCAAGATGGCCAAGCCGATATCCTTGACAACCTACGTCCGCCCAATTTGCCTTCCGACGCCTAACAGAGAACCACGAGATGGTGCAATGTGCACAGTTGTCGGTTGGGGTCAACTGTTTGAAGTAGCTAGAGTGTTCCGTGAGTTATAAATTTGTTTAATATTTACGATTCAAAAATATTCATTTTAGACAAGTACAACAGAATGGTACAATTGAGTTGTATTGGCGTTTACCAAATAATTTTTTTCCAGCGGACACACTTCAAGAAGTTCAATTACCCGTCATTTCAACGGCAGAATGTAGAAAACGCACGGTTTTTCTTCCTTTGTACAAAGTGACAGATAACATGTTCTGCGCTGGTTATGAACGAGGAGGTAGAGATGCGTGCTTAGGAGACTCTGGTGGACCCCTCATGTGTCAGGTGAAGTTAACATCAAATTCAACTCCAGTTTTGGAATCGTGCTCTTTGACTGAAAAAACTGCGCAACACTGGTACGGTTAGTCCTACAGCTTGAATGAAAAATTGGTGAAAAGTTGCTGCTCCGAAGAATTTTGCCAAGTCAGCAAATTGTATACCATGTCGATCATGGACAAAAGAATAAGAAGATAATATCTTCTTATTCTCTTGTCCATGATCGATATTATGATGATGATATTATCATACAAGAGTCAAGATAAATCACCTTCGGTCAAGGAGGTTGGAATATTTCATGGTGTGTGACAGCCGGATTGACGGTCTTGTTTCATCAAGTTTTGTATCCGTCAACCCGGGCTCACCGTTCAATTTGGCAGCTGAAACGATTGATCTGAGACCGGAGGGATATTCCTTATGAGCTGCCAATCCTCCCCTTTGTCCTGCTAAATTGACCTAATTTCTCCAACAAAATAGAAAATTTTCCCACCCGAGCACTGGATACGCGAGCCGTCGGAGGCAATTCGAGATTTTCGAAGTATTACGACGGATCTGACCTGAGTGTTGACGACGACGGTGGCCAGCGCCGACAGTCCTTTGGCTACGAGAGCCCTCGGAGTGAGCCGGTGGTGTCACTTGCTTGCTTGGTGATCCAATCACGACACACAAAGATTCTCCTTTGTTCGTCTCCCTCCAGCCGTCTTTCCTACTACTGATTCGGCGTCTGCTGTTACCTTTTCAGAGTGTGAAGAGATTTTCTCATTGGGTTCATCTTTTTGCCCCTATAAATAATTCAATTTCAGTTAGATTTAGAAGAGAGGCATTAAACAATATAGCCAATGGCTCGCTGTGTCGACAGGCTTACCAGCTTGGCTTATGGCCTTGGCCTTGAACATCAATAAAATGCCACAAGAAGGTTATTACTGAATAATTTCAGTAATAACCTTCTTGTGGCATTTTATTGATGTTATTATATTGACGGAGAGGGCCTGACCAATTTAGGGGGCCTGGGTGACTCCTTAAATAAATGGCCATGTTAATTTCTAAAAATATCTACCAAACATATAGACTCGTTTTAACAAAACCTAGCTACCACTACATCGCCAATCGCCTTACTAATCGCTGTAGAAGAAATCCGCCTAACCCACATCTTTCCAACTACCCAGGTGACACAAAAACAGTTTCATAAAATAAAAAAACAAATAAATTTCGTTTAAAAAAATTGTTTGATGTAAGTGCTTTATGTAACTGTTCCATTTAACTGTTTCATTAAACAAACTTTCTTGTAAAAGCTGTTTCATTTTCCGACCGAAGTGGGTTAGGTGGTGTTGCTTCTGCAGCGACGATGTGTTATAAACTGAAAAGTATCTGACTTAGGAGTCTTGGACATACAACAACCCAAGCAAAAGCCTGCCCTTGACTCAGCGAATCATCTTAGTAGGTATATAAGTTGCAGTCGAAACCCGAAATCAGTCAAAACTAGGGTGACTTGTCCAGTAAGTGACCGTACCCCAGTGAGTGAACGATAGCCCACATTTTCGTGATTACAAAGCCTCTCGTAGCCCCTATTGGGATAACTCGGTACTTGTTAGTTCCATTAGGATATCATAGAGGTCAGCAAAAAATTTCAAGACGCTAACGTGAACCAAGCGTGAGGTACAAACATTTGAAACCTCCTATCTCCTCAGTCTGCCCACAACTACTGGAATTTAATAAGGTAAGCTACTGTTTCGCCAGTGGAGAATTGGATACTCTTTGTTGTATTTTGTACATTTGACTTCATTTTTGTTTTTTTAGCTTACTAGAGTAGTCTTTCTAGATAGGGAGAAGAAGAACATGTAAAAAACTTCGAAATTTTCATTAAATCTGCAGGTGTTCACTCACTGGATTCTAAATCTGAGTTTTCCAATTAGTGACCAGTGTTCACTCACTGGTAAATTGGGTCAGGTCGTTATTTTTCCATCAACCAGAGCTTAGAATGTGCAGAAACTATCCAGGATTCTGTTATTTCAAGAGAAAATACCTAAAAAATGTTCCTTCCAAAAAATGAACGGGGTGTTAAGTCAACAAATCACCGTTCACTCACTGGGTTTCAC
Organism: Pilophorus perplexus; assembly: GCA_955831195.1. NCBI lineage: Eukaryota > Metazoa > Arthropoda > Insecta > Hemiptera > Miridae > Pilophorus > Pilophorus perplexus. Next base: position 24,944,829 of record OY037010.1, read on the forward strand.
CTACCTACATTTTCCGAACCCAGTAAGTGAACACGTTTCATAGAAAATATAATGGGTAAAAAATTAGGATTTTCTATTCACTCTATAGGTATTTAGGTACCTATTTTTCCATTGGTTCCAGATGTCAAAAAGGAAGGCAGTTAGAGATGATGGAGAAGAAGGAAGGAGAAAACAGATACGTTTCCACTACACTGAAGAAGTGCTGTTTCGAGCGGTTGCTGAAGTTAAGGATGGATCGATTTCAATCAATGAGGCTAAAACCTAAAAAATAAATACCTAAACCTAAATGTAAATACCTATAAATAAATAAAACCTAAAAATAAATAAAATAAAACCTAAAAACCTAAATAAACCTAAATAAATAAATAAAAAAAATATAAAAAAATAAATAAATAAAAATAAATAAATAAAAATAAATAAATAATGAAATAATAATAATAAAATAAATATAAAAAATAAAAAATAAAAATAAATAAATAAATAAAATTAAAATAAAATAAATAAATAAATAAAAACCTAAATAAATAAAAATAAAACCTAAAAATAAATACCTAAACCTAAAAAATAAAACCTAAACCTAAAAAATAAATTTGTTATTAATAAAAAACGATTTTAAAATATTTGCTGTAGCGCTTTTTTATTCTGTCCACTTACTGGGTTTTTGCTGTTCACATTTAGGGTCGTTCTGTTCACTCACTGGGGTAATTAGGGTTTCTTCACCTAAATCTCACTTTTTAAAAGGAATAATAGACCTACAGGTTAGAGCGGTTTTTTACTGTGAACTAGAGGTGCATGGAATGGCTGTAGGACAGAGAAAATGATAACACCTGCTTCAGCGAAGTATTGATGATTTATCAAAGTGGCAGTTCCCTAAGAAAACTCGTTAGGTGGTCACTTACTGGACAAGTCACCCTAGTTTTGCCTAGACCAAACTAGATTTGACGAAGGCCCTCAGGCATTTCTAGTTTTGACTAGGCAAAACTAGTTTTGACAAGGGCCCGCAGGCAGATCTAGTTCTGACTGCGATGAATGTTGCAGTCAAAACTAGTTTTGACTGAGAGCCCAACTGAAGTACTCCTAGTAGTTGATAGTAATCTATCAAACGCGAGTTCGTAAACTCGGTAATAACCGAATTAGTGTCGTTATGGCCCGAATTAAAAATAGTTCACGGCAAGCCTCGTCATAGCCAGAGCCAAGGCTCAGTCGAAAGGGCCAACCAGGACATCGAGATTATGACATATTGTTGGCTCATAATATGAGCCAGGACATCCAGAATATGACATATTGTTGGCTCATAATCAGCCAGGGAGCCAACAATGTTATATTATAACATTATTATATTATAACATTGTTGGCTCCATGGCTGAGAGACAATAATACGCAAAAATGGTCGCATGGTCTTCCGTTCGTGCAGTTCATGAAAAACATGGCCCTGCACTCGGGGATCAACCAATCGCCTTATAAGGCTACGTTTGGCTGCGAACCAAGAGTAGGTCTCTCCACATCGTCGTTGCCGGCAGAAATTGTAGGGAAATTACGAGACGAGGGGACCTGGAACTCCCCCCCCCCCCCCCCCCAACTCATTCCTCCCAACGTTGCGCTTGTCACAAGAATGGGAACCTTTGCATTAGGTACATGACTTTGAGAGAGACGATGAGGTTCTTTCTGCCACTCACAGGCAAAACTAGATCTGACTAAGAGCTTAGTCAGAACTAGATTTGCCTAGTCCAAACTAGATCTGCCTGCAAGCCTTCGTCAGAACTAGTTCTGACTGGTCAAAACTAGATCTGCCTGCAAGCCTTCGTCAAATCTATTTTTGCCTAGGCAAAACTAGTTTTGACTAAAATCAGGTTTTGCCTGCAACATATACATACCTGCTAAGCGGAAACCAGCCTCAAGCCTTGACCCTATTTTCGTTCTTTAGCTTCATTTTTAATAGCACTAAACAATAAGTTAGGTAATGCACCTGGTCTCTGGACACACTACCTGCATTACACTGACCAGGTTCAATCTGATGGAACCCCCTTCATAGTCTGAAATCTTGTTGAAGAAATTGTAACTGAAACAAAGAGACTTTGAACCTCAAACAAAGAGACTTTGTACTTGTGAAGCCCGAGGTTCATTAATGCCTGGTTCACTGCTATAGCGCTCTCATTTCAGTCCAGGGCACGATCCCTATATCCTCAATGTTGTGCAGCTTACCAGGGCGGTGATGAATTAGTCATTAATGGAATTATTTTGGTGCAGGAAAATGATGGAAGGTGGTCCTTGGCTGGTGTAACTAGCAACGGCTACGGTTGTGCCAGGGCGAACCGACCCGGGGTTTACACCAAAGTGGTAAACTACCTGCCTTGGGTGGAGAAGACGATGGCGAGCAGCGATCCTGGCCCAGGACCTCCCGTCTGCCAGGGACACCGCTGCCCCCTCGGTGAGTGTCTGCCTCCAGCGCGACTCTGCAACGGCTTCATCGAGTGCCGCGACAGCAGTGATGAGCGAGGATGTTGGTGATCCTAGTCAACTAGGTATGCTCGCCACCATCTCATTCAAGATGGGAGCGAAGTGTGCATGTCCTGTCGTTCAAACCTCTACGTATTTGTAATGTACTCAAGCCTCCTCAATACCACGTCGATTTAAATATCCTCCAAACTCAGGTTACATCTACGTATATATATATATATATTCAAAGGGACAAATTCAAGATGAATCACTATTGTCAGGCAACAAATTTAACAGTGCCAAAACAAAATGATCTCCTGACAGTGAAAAACCAAAATTTTTCTTTCGTCTTAACGAATAACAAAAACAATTATGAAATACTAGTAACTAATGTTCTAGATGTTGCCCGTTAGGATGTTGAGCCTCCTCTTCAACTTTTAACATTATATGTACTGTACGAATCAGCTACATCACCTGTTGTGAAATGCTATCAATTTTCTGACAATGAAAAACTTTACAACTCAGAACAATCCTCTCAACTCAACCGGACAAGAACGTTAACCAGTTGAACTATTAAAAGAAAAAAATTTCAGAGTTTGCCTTTTTTTTGTTAATCGGCGATTTTAAAATGTAAAATAGCATTTAATGTATTTTTTACACTGTACAAAGTTTCACAAAGTACATAGCAAATAAGTGCCACTCCTTCGCACTATGCTCAAAACCTGAAGTGCTGTGAAAGCTTTCTCTCATATGACTTTGAAAGTGCATACTGTAATATTATGACCGTTACAGTGCTTCTCGGTAAACGTTGGAAAACTCAGTTATGACTTGAAGCATCACTTTAGTTTTAAAAATTAGTTTGTACATATATACAGAAAGATAGTATAGTTTAATGTAAGTTTCATAATGTCTCATCAAATACACGTGTGATATAGTGTATTTAACTGGAAGGAAAATTCCACACTAACAACCTTTATCAAGACAAATGTGTATCAGGGAAAAAATGGTTCTACCCCTGACAAAATGAAGGTCTGTGATTTAATATAAGGCAATTTTCTGCATTCAATCCAAGTTTCTAAGCTTCGGCTTGTACTACGGACAGGTCAAACTGAGAAGTAATTCTGTCCGTTTTACAACGTTGCTTTCAAAACTCGACTTTGAATGTAAATATACAAAAAGATCTGTTATTGTAATTTAATTTATTAACAATGAAAAATCAAATGACCTGTGAAAGAGAGATATTAGCACATCGCGCCGCAGAACAGGTCATTTGAAAAATGTTATCCCATGATTTTTATGAAACATTAGAATGTAGGGAGTAGTGATCTAAAAGGAATAGCTAAGGTTATTATCGCAGTATTAATGTATTTGTATTTTCAAATGTTTGTACAATAAAGTTATTTTAGAACCTTAGTAATGTTTCAATCATCATATCATCTCTTTGATTTGAACGTGTTAGGACGGCCAAACCGTACGTCGCCTACTTTTCAGTAGTAGTTCCAGCGAGACATCCGAATAGGTAAAATATGTGATTGTACCAACCACCAAGCACAATGTGGTAGAGTTCGGGTTTTATTTCAGTCAGATTCACTCGAAGAGCTTTCTGAAGACGAAGACGATCGCGACCTTTTTTTCTTCTTCTTCTTTTTGGATTTTTTGTCACTTTTCGCAGATTTCGAGCTCTTTTTCAGTTTCTCTGAAAATAGAGAATACAACGGATGAGATGCACAGTACTAATGCGTACAGTGAGTGTAATATCGATGAGTACAAGAAGAGGCGGCCTGCAGCATAAATGCCTGGTCGCCATTTTCCACTTAAATGGGATGCTTACTCAATTTAAAACCATCAAAATAACTTTCAATGTTTACTAAACAGCAAAAAATATATGCTAATATGCTCGAACCCGAGCCCTAACTGTTGTTGCCCAGTTCTAAGAGCTGCTGTCGGGCCAAGTCACAGCTATAAATTATGGAACATTTGAAATTGAATCCGGTTGTTTTCCCCATCTAACTTGGACCAAAATTTATTATTAGGACTCCCTTGGTAGAAGAAGCGAACCGAGAAACCTAAGAAACCTCATCACAATTGTGTATATGAGCTTATATTAATGGTGTGCTTGTTAAAAACAGAAAATCTAATTATTTGATTCATATATTGACCCCCTTTGAGCAACTTTTAACGTTTACGTCGTTAGTACACTGCCAGAAAAATGCCGCCAAAGAAAGGAGGAAAGAATGTAAAACTGGTTCACCCCCAGGACGGAAAGGATTCAAGAACGTCTACGAGCGAATCCAGCGTGGAAATGAAACCTAAGAAACAGAAGCCCCTAACGAAAAAAGAAATAGATAGGATGAGAAAAATAGAGAAAGAAATGAAAGAAGAACTCGAGAGAATGAAAAGGGAAGCTGATGCCATGTTGGCAGAATTCAAGGTAGGTAGCAGAGCAGAGAAAATTTCAATGTGATATCCAGCAAGGAATGGACCGTCTTCACGCCACTTCTTTCCTTCTTCGTTCTTCGAAGCCTTTAAAACATTCAACACTAAAATAGGCATCGAAAAAATTGTTAGTGAGGAGCATCCAACAGAGAGGAAGGGAAACGTAATAATCTATTATAATAATTCCGTGATAACAGGAAATGGAGGAGGCTGCACAAGCGAAAACTCGATTAGAAGAAGAGCAACAAGGTGTCAGAGTAGAACGCTTAACAAAAACTTGCGAAACTTTTGAAACAGCGAAGTTGCGACTCATTCACGAAAACAACAAAGTTCGGGAAGAAGAAATTTGGAACAGGTACACCTCATTCTCTTATTAATCTGCGAGTAAGGGAGAAAATATTAATCTCTTAACATTTCAATTACAGGCTTATAATAGGCATTGCCAATTTAAAACTTTTTGATACTAGGTACATCACAACTGATCAAAAGCCCTACCCAGAATGCACTCCAAACATGCACGATCATCTCTACTTGTGGCGGCAGCACAAAGTCACGGACGACATCACTTTTGTATTGAACAAAAGTGACACATACGTTGAGACTCTGGACTTGCTCGAAGAGCTCATCGAATACCCGTTGTACACCCCCAAAAAGACCGTCGCCAACTGGAAAGAGCTGAGAACTGAGTGGAGACGCGAATATCTTGAGAGAATAGATAAGAGTTGTTTTCATATGATAAAAAACCTGTCCAGGAACTTCAAGCAACAACCTGACCAGAAGCACGTGTACACGTTTGACTTTCAAAGTGACCACATCCATCTTGGAATGTCCGCGTGGACAGAAAACCATGACATCAAACCATCATACAAATGGACTCCCCAAATCATTTTTAAGCGATTGGGCGCGGAAATCATCATGCCACGGGATTTCCGGGAAAAACCATTCATTTTGCGGTTAATTTATTTGGATAGAGATTTCTTTAGCGAAGATTCGCTTACTAGCGACGGTTCACCATCCATTGCAGCTATGGAGACGAACATGCTTAAGGAGGTAAAATCATTATTCAAGGCATGAAAATTATAGCACTCTTAATCGCCGATTATTTTACCAATGTCGTAAATCTCCGTTTATCAATTAAGATGCTGTTTATCAATAGGTCAAGGTAAAACGCTGAAAATTTTACACTAGGGTTTATTATTCTTTGATATAGTTTAATTGTGCAGAAATTTATTTCTGTCAATGAAAAAAATTTGTCGTTTTTTACTTGAAAAGTATTTGACGTCCTGGGATTCTTCAAAAAATCCCGTTTGCAGCTCCATGAACGCCCTATAGATCGCCACAGTGAAATCGGATCGTTCTGGGACCCCCAAAAATAGATTCATTTCAAAAAAGCCCTCCCGTAGCCCCTTTTTAGCCCCACAGAGCCCTACAGGTTTGGGCGATTGGGCTGAAAACCTGGCGGGCACAACTAGATGGTAAACAGAGTATTTTGTAAAAATTTCAGATTAAAAAAAATTCTTACTGCCCAAAACGGCTCGGACGGCAGACAGACACGTCGTATTAGGAATCTAGGGACGTGTCTTGAAACAGATAATGTCACATTAAATGTGACAAATCAAAATTTTTGATGTTGATTTAAATTTTCGACTTCTACATAGATGTTTTATTCCAAGAATAATAAACCAAAACTCCGAAAATATTAACTATGAAATGGTAGTTAGCTCAGAAGTTCACCACGTAACTGTTCAAACCCCACGTAATTGTCAGAGGTCGAAATTTTTGAGTGGCCTCAAAATTTGTCAATATACGGTTCAACATGAATAGACTCCAAAAACAAAATGGCCGTCCGCCGTCCGAGCCAAATGTTGGCAAAATACTCGATTTACCATTTGATTGTGCCTGCAAGGTTTTCAGCCCAATCGTCCTAGCCCGTGGGGCTCTATGGGGCTAAAAAGGGGATGTAGGAAGGGTGCTTTTTGCAGCTATATTCTCTCTTGTTCACCCTAGAAAGTTGGAAATGGGTAGGGAGCCTCCCTGAGACAAAAAGAGACGAATGACATAACGGGCTCCAACCAGATCAGCTGAGTGAGCAAATATCTCTCCTCTTCAAATCTGTACAAACATTGCAAGGAAAAATTTCTTGTTTTTCTGAATAATTTTTTACTGACATAAAATTAATTTTTGCACAATTAACTGTATCACTGAATAACAAATCTTTGTGTAACATTTTCAAGGAGCCCATTTGAAACATGAAACTCAGGTAAAACCAGTCAGAACTATAATATTGACAGAAATAAGAAATTCTTGAATGTGTTAACGATACTCACTATCTTTGATCTGTATTAGATACAACGGTGCTTTGAAGCAATGAAGGAATCCAAGCTGTTAGTGGCAGACAGGGAAAGAGAAAAAGTTAGGTTGGCGAAACAAAAAATATTGGACGCTCAAGAGGCGGCCAACCAGGCTGAACTGTCTTTCAAAGCGTTACAAGAACAGACAAAAGATTTAATAATGAAGACGCAAGGCAGAGAAACCCCCTCTAAATCATTGATAGATGAACAAGCAATGAGTGAACGCCGGTTAAAACCCAAAGGCTCGCAAGCGGCGGGGGATTCACTGATGATAGAACAATCATTTTCTTCCCTCGCTTCGAGGCGCCGAGGCGCTGCAGCAACGACAGAGTGAGTGATAACAGAATATCATCAAAAAACGACATAGTGATCCCAAAGAACCTCAAGTCCCTTAAACATTTGAACTTTAACGTGTCGTAAATTTGCAAGGTATATGGCGCACAAGTCCCCAATACTCTAAATTGTGTGATTTTAGAGGCTAAAAGATCACACTGCCAGTGGTCTTCGATCAATTTTGGGTATAGGATTATCTGATTACTTATAACGATTTTATACGCAGAGAACCCGGAAGTACAGCCAAAAAACTTATGCAAAACCCAGGAGCGATGAAAACATTGGATGCCATAAGTATGAAAAGTGGCATGAGGAAGAAACACGACAAACTGAGGCAAACTATTAGACGAGATAGCGATGAAGATAGAGACCCGACGAATGTTTTCAAGACACGCAGTATGATTGATGTACCTGAAGTACAGATACGAACGCAAATCAGGAAAGACTCGACATTATGCTTCGAGGACGTAGAAGATGAGTAGGTCAACGTGTTGGGAAGACTTAAGGTGTATTTTATACAAAAGATCCTAAAACTCTCCACAGGTTGCTCAGAGCCACAGAGTAACCCAAATCGAATTACCTGATGGATTAGAGCGTTATAGTAGGTACAAATAATGGACAATGGTTTACGATCAAATAACGTGTTGAGGGCGCCACTGCAATATCTTAGGGTCAGATTGCGGCGGGAGGTAGCGACGCCTGCTTACTTTACAGCCATCCTGCCTTACCAGAAGCCAGCAGTAGTTGTTAACTCACAAGCTGGTGTCCGTCAGTGGATGGTGTCATGCAACCTTTCTGAAGTGGCCTAAGGGTAGAACACAAGCCCTTTCTGGATGACGTCTGTAATGTTGTAACTGTGGGTTGGACACTACAGAAGAATCCCAACAGGTAATCCAAATCGGACTATCCCCCTTTCCAGAGACCCGAGGGTCTGATTTGGATTACGAGTAGTAGGTGAAGATTGGACTTGAGCTCTTCTCACTTTAATACAGTATGATATACTGTTCAGTAAATATTATTCAACTACCAGCCCAACTCCACCACGCCTTGATGGCTTCATCAAGCACTGATGGGTCTTGACTACCACGTTGTTGGGAGCCTGCAGCGACCTGTAAGAAGGCCAACAAGCAGTTGCATATCACTCCCCTCCAGGGGTTACTCTTGATTTGCAGATTCTGATAAATAATCTCGCTTGCCTCTGACCTTTGCCGGCGCAGCATTCTCTCCTGATCCTCCCCACAAAGGGTTCATGACCAACAGGATGAAATGCGATCCCTCCAAATTGACCAAACAAGGGTCAGTTTGTTGTGCCTAACGAGGAATTTGAATTGGTTCAAACATCCCCAGACCAGTTTAGTTGTGATTGAGAATGGGACCAAGGCTTTCAAAGAGGATCTCTAGAAAAATGGTAGCCCCTGCCCCAAGCGGCTATTCTGATTCTCGGGCTCTACCATCCATGATAGAACCATTTCGTGTGATTTGACAACAACTATAATATAATTATGTGTTACCACCATGAGATGCGATGTCACAAAATTTGTGATAATACCCTAATAGTATATAAATAATAAGTTAAGTATAGCCATAATCTCGACGCAAAAATAAATGTCCAACAGTTCATTAGAAAGCACGAAAATTCAGAAGATATCATCGTTTGATTCGTTGGACATGCTGTTGGGAACTTACGACGAGGAAGGTACTATACCTACACTGAGACAGCTGATAAAAAGAACTGAAATCGTCGAACGAGACTTAAAAGTACCGAAATCCGGAAAGACGCCAAAGTCAGCGTCGATTTCCTGGGATGGGAAAAGGAAAAAGAACCGAGGTTGGTACTTTTGACCGTTCGAGGTTGAATTTGTAGGTAATGGCTTTAAGACACTAGAGTTGCCACTGCACAGGTCACTCACTTAAAACTAGTCTATACACACTTTGAAAATAGACCAATCATAAGCAAGGGATAGATGTAAGCTGAGGAGGTGTCGTCAAAGTTCATGTTCTTCAGGTTGCAACAGGCATTGTGAATCTCTAATCGATTTCTGGAAGCAGCCTTTTCACCGATTCCCAAGCTCACAAATGCATTTCTATTCCAAGCTAAATCCATCGCAAGCGTGGACAAAAAATCAACTTTGGAGGAGGAAATTGCACCAACTGCATCTGATATTTTCGAAGCAAAAGAAGATTCCCGTCAGGAACAATACTTGAATAGCTTGTACTGTCCAAACAAAGTAAAACTCGTGGGACACGTGAATCTACGAATGTACAGCATTGTAAGTGGAACGTACATATTGGATTTGATCAGTCACGTGCCACAACCCCATACGCTGCCTAACGGAACTACGGTGCAAATATTTTACGGGGAAATGAACATAACGAGAGAAGACTACGAATATGAGTACATCCCACCTCCTCCTCCAGCGCCAGACGAAAATCCCACGGAACTTTTGCCAGATGCCGGCCTGCTGCACATACTACACGTGAAGGTAAATCCATAGTTACTATTAATCCTCAGTATCTGAGAGTCTTGCATAAAAATTGAAAGGAATAACATTTATTTTATGATATCGATGATTTCGAGTGCCGATAGATTATTTAATAACCTATCGGCACTCGAAATCATCATAATATGATTATTATAAGGTAGAAACTGCTGAAAAGGTAAGATGGAAAACAATTATTGTTGCTACCAAGGCCGAGGAATGCTCCCTCAAAACACTCGTACCAACATTGAGCAATGGTGAGAATGGAGATTGACGGAGCAGAACTGTGTCCAGGCTGATTGGGAGTGACATTACGAGATACAATTCTGCTTCTTGGTGAAGAAAAAGTAACACGCAATAGGGTCTCCCTGGAGTGGGTGCCAGGGCGTAGAGGCATACCAGGCAACGAACACGCTAACGCTCTGGGCAGAGAGGGCTCTCAGACCCCCTTCACTGGCCCAGAGCCAGCAGCTGGCCTACCACAAACCTCCTTCAGAGGCGCCATCAACAGGTGGACATCATTATAAACCGCCAAAAGATGTTAACTCCTCGAAGGTCACGCTCACAGCAAGCAAAACACAACACCAAGAACGCTGATTAGCTACTCAAGCTAAAACGTGGAGAAATTAGAAGGCTGGTACGCTTGACAACTGTCTTTTCCCCCGCGAGATTTCACTTGAATTGCATAGGGATAACACAATCATCAACCTTATGCAGGTGAATGAAGGAAGGATGAGTGGAGGATGAAGAAAGCGCCACACACATCATTTTCGAGTGCCCTGCACTCACACACTACGGATTTGCGCTCCTAGGGGAACTCACTCCCATGAGGACATTCCCGCGCGACCACCTAGTCAAGGATCTAAAACCCCTTATCAGGGGAATAGACATCCTGGACTAGAACCAGGGCGCCTACAGGCTTCCTTGCAGGAGGCACCTCGAACCCCCTTCCTGAGCAATCCCGCAAACAATCCACAATTTACCACTCGTTTTACTCTACCTCTGAATTTTTGTGGTGCAGCGTATATATTTTTACAAAACTAAAACTTCTCAGTTTGCATGCTTCTCAGCATGATGGGGGTGTCTAATGCACCATCGATTTTTTATCAATAATCACGTTTTCCTATTTATTTATAATTTTGAAGTGTCCAGATCCCAGTCCCCTGTAGTGTCTCCAGCATGACGTTGTTAACTTTGATGGAACCTGCTATCAAGTGAGATAGAGCGTTGGTTCTTCCACAGAACCTGTATAACATACATAGTCATGAATCCTTGAAGTGGAATGAATCCTTGAATAGTGGAGTCATGAATCCTTGAAGCTCACGAGGATGCACTCATTTCAGTGATAGTTAGGCCCCCAGTCGTCCATGCCCCAAAGGTTTTCGGCCAGTCCCCTGGACGAAATGGTTTTGAATCCCCCCTCCCCTCCCCGCCCCTCCACTCCCCTCCCATAGGAGGGAAATAAGAGACATTTTTGCCGCCCCTAGCAACACTGACTCCCCCACTTAATTACTGCGTTGTCAATTTTTTCTTCAGTTGCCCTGGAGAGTGTGTGTTAAATGGAGCTCATCAAAATGTTAGTGAGTATTTTTATTGTTTCCCAGTCCTCTGATGTGGATATTATATTGGTGAGAATTTCTTTGCCTTGCTTCCCTTGGTATTATAATAAGGTTGAAGATGTGTGAAAATCAATCCCTCAAGCCTTATCTGATAATTTTTAAGTTGTGAAAACGGGCAAGATCCCAGTCAATGCAAGTTTTTTTAAAAGCCAGGGGACTGGGTAAAAACCAGGAGACTGGATTTTGAATGTTGGAGACTACTTAAAATTCTGATTTATTGGGTTTTAATGAGTGGTGAATGTGATTGTAGGACCTGAGTACTTGAATCTTGTTTAGGGTGCCCAGAATTTTTTCTTCCAAGTATATTCCCAGATTTTGGTTAATTATTCTTGGAATAATACACCTATGTAACTCGTGATGGGGGTAGACAATTCTGATCGGCCTCAAAATTTGACATTATTTTTTTCAAGAGGTCTATATTCAAAAAACAAAATGGGTACTTTTCCGTTATGTGCAGTAGGATATTATCTTACTTCACGACATGGCATTGCAACTGATTTTTTAAATAAAAATTAATTTAAACAAAATTATTTTGACCTCACTATCAAACTCAATGTTCTTAATCGTGAATGATTTACGTGGCAGTCGAAATGCACGATCCCTTTGGTATTGCTAATTCCAGGTACCTCTTCCCGAAAACGTCGCCTTCTTCGAACCACCAGGCGTGGCTCTGTGGGACCGAGAACGCAAACACTGGACTACGGAATACGTCAAAAAACAGGAAATTGACGTGGGAAAAAGTATAGCAACATTCAGCCTCACCCGAATACTTCCGTTTGCTTTTTGCGTCAAGAAGTTCGTTCTACTACCTTACTTATCGTGGGCTCTGAAACCTAGATTTGACACTGGAGCCGTGAGCCTCACGCTGAAAAGTTTCTTAGCCACGCTAGAATTCCACGTGACGGATTTCGCAACATCGTTGGTTAGTGCAGTGACCCGCGAAGGAAAAGATATACCACAGCTTGAGGACATCATCACGAGAGAAATGCACCTACATAAACTTATTGCTGCCATGAAATCTAGGGGCGTCAACGTATTTCCAGACGAAGATACGTGCATTTATACGGAGAACTCAGCAAAAGGTTCGATAATTGTAAAAATCATAACACATTTGCTAATCATCTAGTTGGATGGTTCTCAACGAAAAGCTCTAACCAGCTCTGCCCAGTTGGGTGGTGGTCACTAGTACCTTTTTTTAACGGTTTTTCATCTCACCTTGAGTATATGAACCATTTCAAAATACTAATAATTAGTATTAGATAAGAAATATTTTCCGTAATAAACACTTATCTGTTCCAATTCTCATTACCGCTGCATATCGATAAAAGTATCCTTCCTTGAACTATGAAGACGGAAATATCGGTTAAAGTTCGACTGTGCAGGATTCTGGAAAAAAGGACCCTGCCTTCCCAAGGTCAGTTAGGGCATAGACGGAGCATTCTCATTACCACACACTAATCCCTCTCATCACCACCCATTATAAAATTTAATATACAAGAAAGCGGCAATGAAAAATGGCTCTCGGATGAGAATTTCATGGAAATTATGAGTAAACATATAATTTTCAAGGTATTTTCATTAGACTTGTAGAGCACTAAAACATGTAGAGATATAAAAGACATGCATTTGGTATTCTCATTACCACCAACCTAATACTTTTGTAAATTCCAATTTAGGCTGTATTCCAGTTGAGCAGTATCGGGCATGGTAAAATATCTAGCATGATCAAATAATTTGATCAAGCTAGATAATTATTATCGGATTACGAATTTTCTGACGAATGTTTTAAGAAGGTTCGCTTTCTCAAAACTCAGACCTTAGAAATTAGGAATGGATGTAGGTATTTCTGGATTTTTTTTTTTTTTTTTTTTTCATCAATAGATGGTTTTTAAATAGGTAACACCGCAAATGGGGTTAAAACACAAATTGCAAGTTCGTACGAATTAATATAATTTATGGAAAAATCGCAATTTGAATTTTCAGCGGAAACCAGACCATGGTGCCAAGCTGCCATTAAAAAAATTAAAAATTGAGGGATCGGTTTCTGAGGTTAAACCAAGGTGAAGGTTAAACGTGACACCACTGCCATTGTTTTGATTCGTTTGTGGGTTAAGGCGAATAGCAGAAAAACGTTTTACTTCGTTTTACTAAAAACTTCGATTTACCAAATTTCGAAATATTGAGAGGCGTGAGGGAAAAATCCGAAATACTGAGAGTTGTCAGCGAAATACGAGAAAAGAGCCAGCAAAGAAAATTGGTGGAGCTTTTCTATGGATGTACAAGCTTCCTTCAGCGTTACAAGTTGTGGCCACCGACCAATGTGAGTCCACAACTTCGATTAGGTGGGGGAGTTCAAAATTTTGATACCTATGCCAAGAGTTGAGCAGGTTGAACTTCGATGTGCTGCGTGTTGGCGGGCGGCCTTTTTTCCGTTCAGCTTCGATATACTGAGTGTACTTCCAATGCATTTTGGTACACTTCGAAATATTGAGACTGCGATTTTACTTCGAAATGCCCACCGGGTGTTGGAGAGAGAGAGTCTACTGTTTTTTTATTTAAATTCCCCCTTCTTGTCACAAAAACGATGTATTTTTCCTCTTTTGACTTCTAACAACATGGCACAGGATGATTTAACCAGAAATTCGGGTGCACGTCCATTCCTAATTGCGCTGGAATCACCCAGCTGTGTAAGTAGGTATATCATCCAAGGGCTTACGGTCGATTTGGAAAACTGTTCGCAGATACAGTGTTGGAAGATCACACAAATCTGAGCATTGCTATGTGGTCGGACTATTTAGAATTTCAAGGGTGCGAGTGGAACGGAGACTTCAAACGGCGGAAACTGGCGTTCAGAGTCAGAGAATGTCTGTCGTACAACTTGGAACTCCGCTACCGCACAATAGTAGCTTCCAGCCTGTCCGCAATGATATACCGATTGGGTCTTGAAGATACCAGCTTTGACGAGAGCAAAGTCGAAAACTACGGGTTTTCCCCGGACGTGTCGAATTTACTTGAAAAAGCGTTCATTCATGTGGACGCCTCAATGAAATTGAATCCACTGCAGGTAGTTTTCATCCTAAAACTCATTTTGGGAATATACAGCAGATTAAACATGTAGCAAACCTTTACAGGTACTGAATGTCTACGCACTACTAAGTAGAACAAAAGTCCTCAGCTTTTGTGGCGCAAACAGAAAAGAAACGGCCTCAAGTTCGTCGGACGATTCCAAAAAGAGCACAAGAAAGAAGCCACGAAGACCAGCCAAGTCACGGAATAAACAAGAAAAAGTTAGTGCTGACGGAAACCAATCTGAAATCTCTCTTCTATCCAACCAAGTAAATAACTGAAGCAAAGGACGACTTTTGCAATTTACCCGAAGTGTAAATAATTCAATAGTCAAGAATTCAATAGGACCGGAAGAATTATGAGAGAAGAACAATAGAGAATAGAGGAGAAAAGTAACTGAGGATGATATGATGCACCCCATATCTGGAGCGTTATCTCCCACTATACCACCCCAATCAGAATGTACACAAATAAAATGCATTTTCATACCTCTGCTTCTATCTCGCTTCTCCTTTTTAAACTTCTCCTTCTCCTTCTTCTCTTCTTTCTTTATAAAGTCTTTACTATCGGGCTCGTGGTTTGTTGAATTTGTCCTGATGGGAGATGGCGGTTCTTGTTTAACTTTGACGGGATTCACGGCACAGCCTTCTTCATGAAGCAAAGCGGTTTCTGCTGTCATATTCTTCGACTCCTTGGGCGCCTTGTAATCTTCGCAGTGATCCACACGGATTGTTCTCCCAAGAATCTGTCGATCGGTCAGAACGTCAAAGAAAATAATGTCATGCTGAGTTTTTCTTACAAGATCTTAAACAACAAACATACTTTTGTTCCATTGAAATTGTCCACGGCTAGAATGGTGCTGCGTTGATCCTCATAACACAGGAAGCAGAAACCTTTCTGCTTCCCACTCGCCTTGTCGCGGACTAAATTTATGTTCACAACTTCACCATACCTGCAACAATCAGTACTCGTAAAAATACTCTGTCAACAATAACGTATCACGGCCTGATAACCGGCTCCCTATCAGAATTTGTACTCACTGAGAGAAAATGCAAATCACATCGCCTTCAGTCAGGTCGTATGGGAGGCCACCAATGAAAATCCAAGCGCTATTTTTGTATTGATCATGCCATGATGTTTTGAGATTCAAATGGAGCTCCTGTTCGCTCAATTTGAGCACATTTTTCATATTTCTGCAAATCAGCGAAAGAGAGTAAGATTAAATCTTTAGTAAATTTTACTAAAAGTACGGATTACGATAGGGTAAACGTACCCCTTGTGGACATGTTAAGAAAAAGTGGCCAGTTTTTTTGTTTCCCCAGTTTATTCTTAATGAGTTATCTTTTGAATCGATTCATATTACTGTGTACCTATTGCACGTCTCTGAATGGACAGGAACAGAAAAATATCTGATTTATTAGAATACAACGTAAAAAAATCATAGTTCCGCAAGTCAGATTTTGCACCAGTACTTAGTGGACACCCAATAAAGTCAGTCAGACCACATGTTCGATGAACCACATGAGTCGACCACATGAGTAGTTCGATGAACATCGAACTACTCATCAAAAAACTGTGCGCTCATAAATGAGAGTATGAAAAATTTTCCGTCGCAAAATTTTTCAATACTTACCTACCAAATTTTGGCGGACAAACATCTCTTCTGAAATGGTATGATAATAGATGCAAAATGTGCTCATCTTATATTTCTATCCACTTACGTGAGAGGATTCATGATTAGGAGACTTGCGTCTCGTGAACCTAACAATGGGTCCTAGCTCGGCCATCGTCGGGTGGGCTCGGCCCCTTCCGACGTCTTTCTCTTTTGGCTGTTCCCGCTATTTTTCAAAAGTTGAGTCAAGTACCCCCACAGAGTAACAGAGTACCCCGCTCCGCCTCCCCCCCCCCTCCAATAAGTTGTTTCTAATAATATTAGAAATATTATTATTCTCTATAGAATATTATTATTCTCTATCCTTTTAATCAGTTACATTTTATGGTTTTCATCATATTCGGCGCGAACGTAATTTTCTTGTTGTTTTCACATTTCCACTCACGTTTTGCTTTTCAGAGCCTCCTGAAAAAATTCGGTTCCGTGTCTGTCTGTCTGTCCGCATTTCCTTGCCACACCCATAACTTCCACAATTTTGATCGGATTTCAATGAAATTTGACATTAAATTCCCGTGAATTTGAAAAGTGCAATACGGTAACAGTTGTAAAACTGATTGCAGCGCTTCGCTTGGAGCTCGTGCGGAACCTTTCAGTTGTCAACTTCTCCACTAGATGTCTCTGTTAAAAGCCAAAAAACTGCTCGGGAAATAATCATTTTTCAACGCAAAAAAGTGCCAATACGTAGGTGCCAATACCTAGTAATTTTTTGGGTCATAAACAGTTGAGCGATTATATTTGATACAAAATGCGTGTCAACATCAAGTTTGTAAGTTAATTTTGGTGAAAGTACCATTCCGTACAGTTCCTTCTCGAGCCCACGAAACCAGTAACTTTGTGGAGTATATAAACTGGTTCTCGACATGTGAAATAGTGGAAGCATGTGTCAAGTGATGGCACAACTGAACGTTGATCGCTCGATAACTATAGGCCGAGCCCACCCGACGATGGGCCGAGCTAGGACCCATTGCTAGGTTCACGAGACGCAAGTGATTAGGAGAAATCAAAATCAGGAATCAAAAATTGCACAACCATCGTCGTAAGTTTAGTAAACTCAATGTAGTAAATTCAATTTGACGTCCGTATTTGAAAAATGAAAAAGGGAACTTCGGGCGAAGATAAGCATCCACTAGAAACATCCAGGCGCTATCCGGGAAGACCGCAATAACAACTTGGAACAGTGCTGCCAACCGGAGACGTTGTCCCCTGCGGGCAGCAATTGTGGTAGATCTACCGCTTTTCAATCTCATCTACCACTCTACCGCAATGGCACCCAAATCTACCACTTTTTTGACATTTTTCTCAAATCGCACTGTCCACGTTTTTTAATTTTTCTTCTTCGTTAAATTTACCACCTGTTATCCTCATTTGCATGGGGGTAGCCGTGATCTTCATGAATGCTATTCTAGCAACCCTGACGTGTCCGCCATAGCTTCTCACGGATCCCGTAAAACTAATAAACACAGCTACTGTTATCACTGCTTTGAACAGAAGAGTCCTAGTCCAATTGAAGAGTGTACTGCATTGTTCAACCTTCTTCCCTTTCTTTAGGACGAATCTACAAACAAAAGAACGACGACAAGGTTGTTTCCGATGGTTTTCGTTAATAACCTAACATGGAATAAATTGTTTTTCCATTAAAAAACACAAACCGTCGTGGTTATGAAGTAGGTAGGTACCTACCTAGGTGCTTATTAATGTTTTTATCATGGAATAAGGAAGCTATTTCTTCCATGTGTTTTTATGTTAGCCTGGAAGATATTTCACAGGTATTTTTTGACGAAATTCTAGGTTTACCATCTAGTTGTGCCCGCAAGGTTTTCAGTCCATTCGCCCTGCGGAGCTACAGGAGGGCTTTTTTGAAGGGTTTCGGCTATGGGGTCGAGTTAGGTGTCGTTTTCGAAGTATTTTTGAACGTGTTATCCATTTTTGGGGGTCCCGGAACGATCCGATTCCACTGGTATGTAGCGCTTTCATGGGGCTACAAAAGGGGTTTTCTGAAGGGTTCCAGTAGGTCAAATATTTTCCAAGTGAAAAAAATTTTGAACTTTTTTTAAAAATACTTACCTATTTTTATTGACACAGATTTTTTTTTTTCCCCGAAAGTAACCTATATCAAAGAGTAATAAACCGTTGTGTAAAATTTGCAGCGTTTTTTCTACATGATATGTATTATAATATAATCATGTATTATACATATCATGTATTATACATATATTATATACACCTACCGCTTTCTACCGCTTTTCTGCAACGATTCTCCCGCTTTTTGATCCAGACTGGTTGGCATCACTGCCTGCGGGGCATTTTCGTCTTGACACCGTTCAGGATACTTCGAAAAGTATCGATATGTCAAGTAAGTATCGAACCGACGTTTCTAAAAAAGAGTCAATATTACGGTATTTCAAAACTTCAAAAATATGCGAAACTGAAAATTGTGAAACTTTGTTACCAATATTTCTCTTAACTTGACATTTGGTTTATTATTCTTGGAATGATACACTGATGTAATCGCAACGGAGGTCGACAATTCAGATCACCCTCAAAATTTGACAATACCTATACGTTTCAAGATGTCTGGATTCCAAAAACGAGATGTCCGTCAGCCGTCCGAGTCGTTTTGGGCAGTAGCTTTACTACCTTACTCTGTGGGCAGTAGGCATTTTTCTTTAAATCTGAAATTTTTACAAAATACTCAGTTCACCATGTAGTTGTGCCCACAAGGTTTTCAGCCCGATCGCGTGGCAAAAAAGCGGCTATGGGAGGGCTTCTTTCAAGTGTTCGGCTATAGGGTTGAGATACCTAGGTATCGTTTTCGAATTATTTTTGGACGTAGAAATTCTACGGTAGAATCCATTTTAGGGGGTCTCAGAACGATTTGATTTCACCGTGGGGATATACTGGGCTGTCATGCGGCTGCAAATAGTATTTGTGAAGGATCCTAGGAGTTCTTTTTAAATATTTTTTATTTTTTTACTGAATTAATTTTGCACAAGTAACCTGTATCAAAGAATAATAAACCCTTGTGAAACATTTGCAGCATTTCCTAAATCGATCGCTCAGTCGTATATAATTTAATTCAATCAATCAACCACGAGAACCGATATCATTAAACTGAATCGCTCTTTATGGAGTGAATCGATAAGAATCGTAGGTATCGATTTTTATAATTTGTATCAATTTTTCTACCAATTCATACAATTTTGTACCAATTCATTCAGATAAATTAGGTATATAGTTTCTTTCTGATAACTAGGTATATCTTTCGTTTATTTCGTGGCATAAATTATTGTTGTCACCCACAAAAAGAATAGGGCCGATTCTCGACACTTTGAATCGATTCTCCGATTCATCGGCGGTAAGTGGAAGGTGTCCGGCTGCCATCCGATTCTTCTGATTTTGGTAAGCAAAGACTCATTCTAGGTTTTCCTAGCTTCCTGGTGATTATAATAATAAATTTCAGCATTGTTATCGATAGGCCGATAGTTTTCTGAGATATTGGTACCAAATTCCTCAAAAAAGAACGAAAAAATGTTGTGAGCTCATCCCTCACTACCTACTCTTCAGGTTTGGCTCATCCCTCAATACTCTACTGGTTTGGCTCCTCACTAGTACTGTACTGAGGCAGTAGTGAGGCAAGAACGGGAGCTGCAATGTAATACAATCACGCTCTTGCCTCACTACTCTACTGGTTTGGCTCCACCCACGGAATAGAACGCTCTTCTATTCCGTGGGCTCCACCACTTTATCACTCAACTGGTTTGACTCATCCCTCTCCACTCTGCTGGTTTGCCTCCTTACTCACTAATCTGCTAGTTTGGCTCCTCACTAGGACATTGCTGTTCCTGCTCCTACCTCACTATTCTACTGGTTTCACTCCTCCATCACTGCATGCATAATAATGTTATTCAAAATAAAATTCAAACCGAAGCATCTACAAAAGGCAACTCGGATACAGAATTCGCTCGCTCGCTCGCTCGGAAAAAGAACGCCGCCCATTAAAATTTATTTTCAACGAAAATTTCAGTGCTCTCATTAGTGGCTTTTAATTAGATATTTAATATCTACTTAGAAGTCACTAATGAGAGCACTGAAATTTTAACGGTGAAATTGTGGCAAACGTTGACCCTGTACAGAGTTCTTTTAATTTGGATTGGCGAGTCGCCAATGGCGACACTGTAACTCGGCGGAGAAGGTTAGTGAACCGTTCAGTCTGAAGTTCAGACTAGGGATGGGTATCGATGAACAAAACATCGATGTTTGGACATCGATGATTTTTTAAAAGAAACATCGATGTCTCAAAAACATCGGAGAAAAAACATCGATGTTTCGATACATCGATGGTTTATATGTATGACAAGGGGGGGAGGGATGTTATGAAAAAAAATTCTTTCCATTGTAGTTTTAGTAGAAAATTCGAAAAAAAAGTCATTAAAACTTGAAGCGATGAAAAGAAGTAGGCAGTAAAAAAGTCAGTAAAGAATAATTATTTACTAAAAAAAAAAAAAAAAAAAATTGACGCCAGTTCCTCTGAGAGACGATTTTTCAAGGAGCTTAAAATTAAGCCTGCTTATAGGGTTAACCCTCTCAGAAGGAACTGATGTTGCTACGTTTGGTTCATTCTTGAAAACAACTTCGGAAATAATAGAGTTGCCCGCAGTTGACCATCCAAAACCCCAAAGTGTTCTCTTCGATATTTTCGTTGGGAGCGTTCAAGTAAAGCGAGAGCTCAGCAGGGATTGTTTTGTTTTTGTGTCAGCAGTGATGCCGCATGAACACAGATAAACATCGAAGAGTAAACATCGATGTATAAAACATCGATGTTTGAGAAAAACATCGATGTTTTTGAGACATCGATACATCGATACCCATCCCTAGTTCAGACCACAGAGTAACAGAGAGGAACTGAACATTCAGAGTCTGAACCAGTTCAGTCTGAAATTATTTCAGACTGAACTGGTTCAGACTGATCGTCGTATCATCAGGTTCCACGGAATAGAATTCGAAATGGATGCGGAATTTGATCCCCCACTTTCATCCTATGGCAAGTATTTGGCACTACCTATGTATTTTTAACGTCGAAGGATGCTGGTCAGTAACACTAATCATGCACTCAGGTCTACAATAATTGTAGGGAATGCTCTCTCATTATGAGAGAGCATTCCCTTGACATGATACTATTGATGAAATGTCTCAGTTGCGCTGATACGAATGTATTGTTATGGCATGAAACCATCGGAAACTTCATCAGATGAAAGCAGATTCTACTTTCTTTTTTTCTCTTTGATTTGTAGTTGTGCACACGTTGTGCCAGAACATAATATGTATATTATACATGTATATTAACCAATGTTCAGGCTTCCTTGCTAGTAAATCAGTTTTCCATACAAATACCATAAGGAACTTCTTCTTGTTGATCAACAATAACGATAGAATGAGACGAACGTTCAGATGGCCAGGCCATTCTTTTTCCTATAAATTTAGTGCTTCTATACGACATGCAGAAAAGACATTCAATTTGCCTTGCGTTTTTTAAGGGGTTGTTTGTATATTTATTTATATTATTGTGGGGGGGGGGGGGGGGGATCAGATCACCGTCCCGGAACGGTCACATCTGTTTATAAAAGCAGTGTTGAGTTCTTGACCGCAGACGACGAACTTTTTAAGTGCTTTATTCTTGAGATCTGCTTATAAACAGATATATAACAGATAATATAAATATCATAATATTAATTCTTAATTTATGTTTATTATATTTACACCTTTATAGTTCAAGATATTCAAAATAAAATTAACATTGCCGTGGCAATAGCAGTAATAAAATCCAAGCCAGAGGGCATTTCTACTCGTGAATACATCGGCGAATTGCAGAGAAAAGTTCTGAAGGACTGGCAAAAGGTGAGACGCTTTCAAGAACTGCTGTAACAATATTTGAGTCGTATCAATTTATTTGTTTCTTAGCCTCCCAACAGTTTTAGGCCTTGAATTATATTATTATCTCATGCTGTTTCAATCAATCGTTTACTTATATATTTGTGCTAGGAAACAACGCCTGGCGTTTTTGAAAACAGGATGGTATCTCTTCAACAGAACAAAGTCTCTCAAGATGTGGCTGAGGTACTTCCCGATTCTCCTACTGTTGAAGATGATGGTGAGATTTGCGATTTCAGGGAGTGTTTTGCTTTTAGGCTGATGTTCAGCAATCACCACTGAACCATCCATTGAACGTTTTTTCTTTTTGTAGATTCAAATTCCATCCCTGGTTGTTCCACTTTCCTGTTTGAAGGATCTGGGCTCCCTCCCCCTTTTCCTGACGATGCTGCTGTGGAAAAACAAGGTAACGTGTTTAAATCCCTCGTTTGGCTCAAGTTCGCCACGGAAACCAGGAAGACTGTCCGCTTTAAGTGGGTCCAAGAGTTCATTGAAGAAGCTAAAGACAGCACAGGAAGCGCCAAGTTGTCTTTGAACGGCTGTAAAACCGTAAGTTTAATGTGATCATCATTTGTTTCATTCATTCGAATCCTAAGGAATTCATTAGGATCCTAACCTGGCCACAAACCTGTTGTTGGCTATGGCCACGCTCCAGGCATAGGTATGGCCTGTTAGAAATTTTGATCCAAAATGTGATTAAAACCCAATCAATTCGCCGGTCTTGTAAGTCTCACGGTGTTTCACAGCTCAGCAGTCCCAAGAAATCTCAAGTTTCAGAAGATTCAGGCGTAGCGACAAACACAGGTTACCAAACTACGGACCCCGACTCCGTTTCAACGAGCCTTTTCAAGTGATACACCAGCCTGTTCAAGTGTTATAATATATTATATAACTGACTGTTTTCACAATGAGATTTGTCCTTTTGAAAAAAGTATTCGAGCTCTAGTATTCCTACTGCACCCATGGAGTTACAAGGATTGGGTTTTGGGTTCCTGTATTGGTAATGCTCCACCATGATTCCCTACATAATTCGATCTTTTCACAGGAGCATAACTCACTCATCTGACACGGAAGCGTTGATAACCAAAACCGCCAGGTCACTACTGAATTACGTCGAATTCATCGTGTTTCGTTGCCCTTTCGACGGGAACCACAACTGGAAGGGATCGCTTTTGGAAAAGACCTGCAGCATTTTGGGCGGCGCCCTGACTGACGCTCACTGCCGTGCAGCTGTGACAGCTTTTTTGGAAACGATCCTGGATCAGATATGGACGACTGATGACATGTTCAAGGTGATATTTCGTTCACCCCCTTCATTGGTGTTGCTCTCCCGATCTCTCCTAGTTTTATTTTTTATTATTTTTTTTTTAGAGTTTCGCGATCGAACATCAACTTTTAATACTTACCACCCTCAGCCAAGTCAGCGACGTTTGCACGAGTGCACTGAACAACGTCATGTTGAAATGCGAAGAGTTCGTGGCGACATTTTCCAACGGCGCCCCTCCTCTACCTTCCAGCGTGCATAAAATAGAAAAAATGCCCCACTTCTTGTATTTTGGTGAACTCCTCCTCTCACGGTGGATGCAGAAGGCCAGTGAGAGGTTGCAGAATTCGTCTGAAGGGCCTAACATCCCACCGCAGGCTTCAGCGTCGAAAGATTATTGGAGGCTTCGCACCAACGAAGGCGACAGATCGCTGGATAAGTCTGAGGTATAAAATCTGCTAAAATTTATTAGGTACATACAATAGGCTGTTACGACTTCGGGCCGAAATTTTCATTTAATGAAAGTGACAGGGCCAAGGTTCTGCAACGATATTGGGCCAAAGTGCAATGTTGAGTCTCCGAGGATGAGCGCGTTTGATTATGATATTGGGCGAGTTATTAGTGTGTTATTGAGCGATGGTTTGAGTCAGTTGAGTGTGCGATCCCGTTCAATTATGGATGTCTGGATGGAACATTAAACTGTTGTCTTGTGATTTTTTTTCAGCTGTTAATCAGCTCCTGGCGCGAGACGCTTCAAAAACTATCGGTATCGTCTGTTGGAAAGTTTCCTCTCATAAATTTATATCTCCTCAGGACACTGTCCGCCCTAAACGTTCACGAAACCAGCGGCTCTTTCCAAACAGACGAGAACCATTTCTTTGAAACTGCCAAGTTTTGGGAGTGGAACTGATTACCAGATGTGTACACCGTCTAGTAAGTCAATGCTCAAGAAAATCATTCGATTTTAAGTCAAGTGACATAGACAGTGCAGTGAATTGAAGTATTTACGATAGACATGCCTCGTTTGAAATCTTTACTCTCACAATGTACTTTTTTAAATACACCCTTCGGTCTGAGGAGAATTGGTTACGATTTTCATTTTCTTCCTCCAAAAATTTTTCTTCGAAGGTTAGTATTCCCTACATGGTCATGGAGTAAGTTCACAGATCATCAGATAAATTTATCTTTACTACCTACGTATTTATACTGTACAGAGGCGGTACAATATCATTCAAGTATCCGTACTCGCTGCGATACTATTTCTTAAACAATAGGATAGTTACCCAACAATATCACAGTAGTGATACTCACTTCGAATGTATAAGTTGGAAAAGATCGTAGCATTCAATATAAACAATAATTTGAAAAATTGTTGTGGACAAAAAAAAAAAAGTTTCAAATTTCAATGAAAATGAAATACTCATGTTATTGAAGTCGACTAACTTAGTGGCGTGAAGTGGGTTTAAATAAAAGTGTTACCGATTTAAGGTAACAATTTTCGCCGGTATTGGTTTTTCGAAAAATGAATGCAATGCGTCAATTTAAAAAAAAAAAAAAAAAAAGTAGCCGCCTGTGGGGCCTGTGTTATTGTATTGTGTATTAATACACAATACAATAATTATTGTATTGTATTGTATTGCCGCTTGTGCCTCAACGTCATGTGACTACGTAGGTATCGTTAACGATGTTGCTTTTGGTTTGTTATTCTTGGAATAATACACCTGTTTTCGCGAAGGAGGTCGACGACTCCAATCGGCCTCTAAATTTGACATTATCCGTTTCAAGAGGTCTAGATTCCAAAACCGAAATGTCTGCCCGCCGTCCGAGCAGTTTTGGGCAGTAGGCATTTTTTTTTTTTTTTTAATCTGAAATGTTGACGAAATACTCGGCTTACCATCTAGTTGTGCCCTCAAGGTATTCAGCCCGATCGCCCAAACCCGTGGGGCGCAATGGGGCTAAAATTGCAATACTATTGGGCGTTTTTGAAGGGTTTTGGCTACGGGATCGAGTTAGGTGTCGTTTTCGAAGTATTTTTGGACGTAGAATCCATTTTGGGGGTCCCTGAACGATCAGATTTCACTGTGGGGATCTATAGAGCTTTCATGGGGCTACAAATGGGATTTTTGAAGGATCCCAGGTGGTCAAATATTTTTCGAGTGAAAAACAAAATTTTCATTTATTTGGAAATTCAATTTTCTTGTCAGCTCATGTTCGATACTGAGTGTACCAAGCCCCGTCAGTCGATTCTGGGTTGAACAGGACCTCAGGAAGTGTTTAATTCTTGAAAGAGCGCTGAACGATCTTTCAGCCGAGGCAACAGAAACTGGCAAAGTGCAAAATATTCTCAGCCCTACACAAACATTTGGGAATAGGTAAGGCTTCCAATTTTTTGTCATAAATTTCGTTCAGAAGATCAAAGGGGGACTCGAACTTAAGGATAGCCCCACAAATGCAATTTAGGTGACTGATCTCGTCACCAAGTTCGTTAGATACATCGCATGAGTATTTCACCAAAACTTTCTCGCATGCTTGTGAAATCTTATTGAAATAATTTCAACAATTATTGTTGAAATCTTGTGTAGTTTTGCCTCTCCTTCCCCCTTTAAAAAAAAAAAAAATTCTCAAGGAAATCCGGGCCCCCTCGACGGGGCTGCCCCAGTCGGTAGGTATCTTCAACCAGATAGGCTTCAGTTTTGCTTCAGTGCGATATAGAAGCAAATACCTAGTAGCTTTTCAAGCCCCTCAAGCATTCATTCGCTTGACTTGTGGTTTCGCGATGATGTGAAATAGCGGTACGGGTCAAAACATCCGGTTCCAGCGATTTAAATCGGAAATCTTTGCGAAAATCGTCTTCAGAGCCGCAAAAAGACGTTCTTCGTTACGATCTTATCAAACTGGTCAGTCTATAGATGGCAACACCTGATGGTATTCCATTTGCCCCCACATGGCTCACCCACCCTTCCCCTACTAAGGGAAATGAAAACGCCAATTGTTGAAATTAAACATTTTTTATTTCATCTGTACGGTTTTCTTTTTACAGAATTATAAAATAATATAGCAAAATTTGAACAGTCACAGTAAAGTATGACTGTCGTCCTTCGGTCCGACTCGAACATAGGCGTACCAAAAATATATTCATGTATTTTGAAGATATATTTAGATCTATACACGTTCTTCTTCTCTAACTAATAGGTATGAAACAACTACCAAAAATAAGTATCAGCTTTAATGTGAAAGAAAATGAAAAATTCAATATGTACCCAAATTAGAATTTGTGGCTTATACCTACGTAAGCCGAGTTACAAAATGATGAAATAGGCAGTAAGAATGTCACATAAATGCCCTCGCAAAATTAATTCCGCACTTTTTGTGTTTTTAAAATTATAATTATGAAATATAGGAGTACATAAGGAAGACATAGTTGTTGCATTCTTGAAAGGCACTTGAAAAATTGCTTTCGGTCAAATCTAGATCTAAAAGACATAAGAACTAAGTCAGCACAACACAACACTTTTGAGTTTAAACGACTGTGAATTTCGTTTATGAATCCCAAATAATCGCACTTTCTATGGCTTGCAAGAATGCGACCAATTTTGAAGGGACAAACGTTTAATATTGCATCTTAGTCCGTTTTATAATAATATCCATTTTCCCGTATAGAGTAAATGCGAAAAGAAGTTTGTTTCTTCCTAAAAAATATATTGTTATTTTTCTTTTTACATAATTTGAAAGACACGCTTTGCTAATATTAACTTAGCAAATGAAAAAGAAAGGAAGGCACAGAATTTAGGCACATATTTTTTTCGATTGTTAATATCGATAATGGGAAACAAAGAACGATGGAAGTGAAAACAAAAGGGACCGCAGTCAATGCTGAGAAAGTATTTACAATATACAATCATTTCTGCAACAGTGGCTGCTTTTCTGAGCGTTTGCTTATTTGCCACACGAATGGCGGTGTATTAGGAGTTCATTTTAGGACAGCGTTCCCCAACCTGGCACAAAATACCGAATGCGGAGTTTTTTAAAAAGATTCACTTTGTTTTAATCTCGTAATTGTAATCGCGAGAAGTGATAACCTCATTTCACAGAAATCTGTAGAAGCTTGAAGACTAAAGCCGTTGGGTTTCCTCAATCCGCTGTCAAAATATCTCAATTTCGGTAAATTGTTTTAAAATGGTCAACATGAAGGTTGGGAAATACTGTGAGGACATCCCATAATGTCCGTTCATTCGTGGATTCAAAGTCATCTCTTTTTAAATTTCACTATCCAAATCATCATGGCATACAACAATATTCTAATACAAACGGTCAGAAACTGTACAAAACATCTCCTTTTCTGGCAAATGACTCCTAGTACAAAAAGGCACTTTGTCATTCAAGACTGTAAAGCTTTACCGAAATAAGATCTTATAACGTAGATAACCCGAAAGTATTTCGATGTTACAATCTACATTACAACAGAGTAAAACTTAACAAATCACCAAACGTTTATAAACACTGAAATATTTAAATAAAAATATATAATTTATGTACAAAGGTGACGTATAAATCTATTAAAAATCGGAGTATATAATATATAAAGTGAAGTAGGTTCATTTTGCACGAAAAAAAATTCATATCACATATTCTTGAAGTGAAGGTACAGTTGTAGGTGACATGAAATTCCTCATGTTCGGGATTGCTTTTCAAAGATGTGGCATAGTGATTACGATGGTTGAAAAAATGATCACAGCGAGTTTGGAACCTTTGAATAGATTCTAACGAGAAATGAGATCTCTAAATTGTAGAAGAGTATTTAGAGGAGAGGTGAGCGGGATCGAAAGCAGTTTCGTGCACTCAGTAAGAACGTGGAACAAAAACTTAAGGGATATAACTGCCATAAAATCAAGAGGAAAGTAGGTTTTGTAAAGCTGATGGTTATTTTCTCAATAAAAATTGAACGTTCAATGAATAATTTGATGCTGCAGATTGGGCGTATGTACTGTAGGAATATGTCACATGTACCTATACATGTCACAACATGCATCGTGCGATCCCCTCTCTACTCTCCCACATTGCAGCACCTCCTTATTTTAGGTTCACGATCGGGAGAGAGCTTAAATTTCAGAATCAACTAAGTACTAAAGTACATAACAAACCTCAACTGAGCTATGTACAAAATTCGTATCACTATTCGGTACTAAGTTCTAAAATCATACAAAAACGAAACCTTAACTCACACGAGTTCGAAAAATATTGCATCAGAGTTTTTTTTTTTACCATGGCACTTAACATCGACGGACACTCGATTTTTATAAGTCACTACTTCAAAGCAGTCATATTGTCGTTTTGGCAACCGTGAGCAATTTACTGTTGACAATTTCAAAATTACACTTAAATTTCGAATACAATCGAATTGCGTCTCCCCACTCCTCGGATAAGACAAGAGGATGAAATGGTTTGAGCAAAAAGAGATTTCAAGTCATGTTTCTAAAAGGAAATTATGGCTTTCCAGAATGGCTAGTTATTCTGAGCGAATAACCAAAAAAGAATTCGAAAATCTACATGTTTCTGCTACGACAAATTTTTGTCAATTTCTAGAAAGTTAGCTCTCGATTCCCTCGAAATATCGATAAACCTCGATATCGAGTAATGTAAGTTGCTAACAAAGTAATGTTGTCGCATTACTCCTCAGTACATTTTGAATAAGTTGACAGGTCTATTAGACCTTTTTCCAGACGCTAGTTACGAATTTACCACCTTTCCACGTGTCAGTTAGTGGGTTCCCTGTGCCAAGTTGTCATCATCACATGGTCGAAATGATTTTGAACGAGAGATCTATTCACTGGGGTTTCAGACTTGTCCGATACTGAAGGGCTCTTTGAGGCTTGTCAGGGGCTGCGAGTGGGATTTTGAAGGGTTTGGAACATGAAGTCGAGTGGGGTGGGTTTCGATGTAAATTTGATTTCAGACCTGCCTGATCATACCAGGGGGTTCTGTTTCACTTGAAACAGGCTACAAGTGGGGGTTTTAAAGGGATTTGTCCAGGAGGTCCATTGCGGTGTCATTTACCAAGTAGTGGAATCGATTTTTGAGAGTCGCAGGACCTTCCGATCATTCCGAGAGGTTCTGTTTCACTTGAAACCTGCTATAAGTGAGGGTTTTGAAGGGATTTGTCCAGAAGGTCCAATTTTGTTCCATTTCCGAAGTAGTTAGTGGTGGACGTGCAATCGTATTTTGAGGGTTGCAGAATCAGAAGTGTTGGGTTCTGTTTGACTTGAAACGGGCTAGAATTGAGGGTTTGAAGGGTTTTTTCGCGGAGGTTCAGGAGGTGTCATTAAAATTGAACTTAAATTTTCTGAAGTAATTGTGGACGTGGAATCGATTTATGAGGGTTACAGACCTGTCCGGTCATGGGGTTATGCACAGTCCGAAGGAACAGTAGTAGATATGGGATAGCTCGAAAAACAGCTATTAAGACAACACTTCTTCGGAACCCTGCAACAGCAAACATGCATCTGATTCAACTTGGCGGTTCAGCGAGCCCACTAACCTGCCTCTACAATAACCAAACGTAGCCATGAATTCGAAAAAGGTCTAATAGCTTGCTCAAAGGTCACACAGTTTGTGAGAAATTAATATGATGGCGAAAAGATAATGTGCGCTATGCTGGTTAATTTCATCGTGTTTTATAAGGCACGAACGTGATAGTTTGAAAAGGAAGCTCAGTGCACAAGATAGGCTACGTTCTTTAAAACAGCCATTCGAGTTTCTCTATGGTTTGGAAGAAATTTTAAATAATTTGCCATCATGAAATGGAATCAAGCACATTTCTAAAAGCTATACCTACGGTACTTAGATTTTGTGGTCATAGAAAACTCATTCACGTCTGAGGTGCGCTTTATCCCAATTTCGGCAGGTGTTTAGAGTTTGAACAGGCGAGTGGCAATTATCAGAGTTGAATTGAACAAGAAAAAAAACAAAACCAAAAAAAAACAAAAAAAAAAACTGCAGCCCCAAAAATATTCTCGGTAAATTTATGATTTCGAACAAATTCAATAGATTTGTACGTCCCCAACTTAGACATCGTATGTAACCCCCGAATCAACAGAGGCACTAAAAACTGGAAAATAATCAGAAACCCTACCGTCACCGCATACGAACACGCTAGTTAATTCTACAATAAACCCCAAACTCAAAAACACTCTGCTGAATAAAAGGATAGAAGCACACAACAGATAGCGTTAAAAAACGAAACAAAATTATGACATTACACGTAAATTCATTTAAAAAATAGAATTGATACAATCACTTCATATTAAAGGTATACTATTACATTAAAATACTCGAATACACTGAAACATAACATGATTAGGGTCAACGATTAAAACCTATAATAACGCAAACGTAGGTAATATTAAGTTATATAAGTTTTCCATCATTTTAATGTAAAGTATTCACTAAATTTAAGTAAAGAATTGCCTAGAATTTGCTTTCATTTCGTTTGATGCAGAAGGACGGGTGTGTTCTTTCGACCTCTTGTCAGATTTTCGCAAACTGAAACAATTTCTTATGCCCTTAATGATTTTTTTAAACAACTACCAGGTAATTGAAAATTAATAGTAAAAAAGACTGAATTTTGGCCAGAAATTGACTTAAAAATAAAACAAATTAAGGGAGAGTGAGCTATAGCCACGTTAAACTGTTTCCAGGTTTGCTGTTTGGATTGATGAGGGCTTGGACGTCGTCGAGGATGTCACTGGAGAATTCTTCTCCCAACTGAAAAAGAATGGTTACGGATAAATGAATCAAAATAGATGAAAGTGTAGATTCTATTAAAAAGGTTAACCCCGCAGGAAAAAATGACGATGGTGGACTTAAAGCGGGTGTTGAAATTTTCTTGGGGGATATGTTAGCAATTATTCTAGTCTTCTCTCCTCGTTGATTTGAACGATTATGAGGGTAGTAGTATTAGTAATCGTTTATCAACCTGTAAGGAGGGTACGAGGTCATCTGTCGAGTCGATGTTATCACTGATTGTCAGTTCGTGGGAATCCAAAGAGCCCATCTCTGCTCCGGCTTCTGTAAAAGAATAAGATCTAAAGTAGAAAAAGTCTACTTTGCTGACAGGGGGGGGGGGCTCACTTCGCTTGGCCGCCACGAGAGCATCGCCTAATTTGCTGGTCGGTGGAAATACCAAAACGCTAACAAACATTCGAAGTACCTCAGTGTGGAATAAAATTGTTTCCTATTTGACGCCTGCCTCTGGCACGTCTAAGGACGCCCAGAATCTGGACAGGGAAGCCGGCCTTGCTTCGCTCAACCGAGGAAAAAGGAAACTGACGGTGACGGTGACTTTCCAAATCGTCCTAAAACCCTCCCTTGTCTTTGGAATTCGTTTGTTCGAAATTTAGTACTTGAAAGGGTGTCATCCATCTCTGGCTTTTTTGGCCGGCGGGGTTTGATGGGGGAGGCACTGATGATGTTATTTTAATAACGAAAGCGCTCTGCCAACACGAACTCTTTTAATTAACAACCCATCTACCACCCTCATCAAACCCCGCCGGCCGAAATTTAGTATCAAAATTCGATTCAACGGAAAGGCAGGAATCCAAGCACTGGATTGGATCGTATACAACAGAGATACCAACAGCAGCGCCCATTTGTGACAGGCGCAAATAAAATGAGGTTAGGAATCCAAATCTTGCATTGAAAAAGGGAGGTTGCCATTTGAAAGGGCAAAGTGCAAAAGTGCGCCCATCTGCAGCAGAGCTGAGCCCCACACAGAAGGAGGAAGGGAGTAAACCTCAATTTTATCGTTTACGGGTTAAGCGTGAAAAGCATGCTACTTACATTAATTACCAGAGAGGGCATGAAAGTGGGATCCTGAAGGGCGCCCCAATTCCCGCACCTAGGCTTGTAGACCCATTGTGCTACCTCTCAGAATTATTACTGTAGGAGGTTTGTGCCTTGAAGAGGTTCAATAGCCCTCCTACCAGGTCCTGATTCGCTAGTATCTCTCCCCAGTCCACTGATCCCACAGCAAGATACCTTTTGCTCTCCATGGCCTAACACTCGAAGATGAGGTGAGCTCCATTCTCCTCCTCATCTCTGCATAGCATAAAGGTGAGTTTTTCTTCATTACCCCTATCCCGTTCAAGTGTTTCCTGAAGGTAATGTGTCTTGTGTGTAAACCCCACGATGAACCTCAGTAGTGTCTGCCATGAATGGAGACATGTATTCGCCCTGCTGCTGGTGTGGGGTTCTTTCCCATCTCCGGTTGTCTGTGTTCTCTGCCACTGGCAAAAAACTTCGCGGAAAAGCGCACCACAATACCTAGTTCAGGTCTAATAAGGTCCCTAGTAGGGACTCCCTACTGGACTCCTGTCTGACCAGGGCGTCTGCTTTTATGTTCCCTATGCCAGCGTGACCAGGGACCCATCTGAGAATTATCTCATTGGCCTCCCAGCAGTCGAGTAGGTACCAGTTTCGAATCGGTAGACTTGCGCGCTAGTAACTTCAGAGCAACTTGGCATTGAGCTAGGGGCCAGTAGGCTACTGGCCGCTACTGGAGCTAATTTGCTCTGCAGATGGGCGCATGTGAGCTGCAGGCTATTATATTACAACATATTATGTTGGTCTCCCAAAAGAATATTGCGATCCGACCCTGAGCTTTGGTGGCCGCAAAAGGAAACGCTGATGTGGCATCCTGAGCACTGCTCAAGCGTAGGGATTTTCAGTTTTTTTTTAGTTGGTGACATTGTCTCAACTTGCTCGCTGTTGTTTTGTTTCCATCTCCCCGTTATGTGGTGATTGTGCGACGATATTTCGTATCGACCCTATAGAAGCCACACTCATCCACGGTGCGGTCCGATGGGTCTGAAACCGCCATATATCGACTCTACGTCCAAAAATACTTCGAAAACGACTCCCCACTGGACCCCATGGCCAAACCCCTCATTTTTCCCTTCTTTTTTTTAGCTCCACAGAGCCCCATCGAGTACTGGATGGGTTTGAGGCCCCTAATAAATTGAGTCTACGTCCAAAATTATTTCGAAAATCACATCTCATTTGACTTTCTGGCCCAAGTTGTTCAAAAACCCTATTTATAGTCCCTTAAGGTGTAGATTTTTTCGTTTCACTTTCCTTTCTGTAGATTTTCACTGGTTTTCGAGCTTATAATGAGGTTTTCGAGCATATCTAGAGAGCATAAAACAGTTGTTTTTCGAGCATACTTGGTGATTTTATCGAGCATATCAATCCGAGCCCTAGTCATACGTTTTCCCATGAATTTGGTTTCCATTCTCCACAGCATTTGAAGCTGTAGCCAACCATCCCCAGAGACGATCTCCATACGTAGAAAGCATTTATTTCTACTAAATCTACAGAATCAAGGTGATTTTCTAAAATTCTTCTTCGCTTTGAATTTTTCTGGCTCACCTGAGACGCCGTCCATGTTATCGTCCATGGTGGACAGGAAATCGTCGGGTGTGTGAGGGAGGGAATAGTTGTTGCCAAGTCCGAGGCCACTGTCTGCTGACTCTTGGCGCGAATGGTCGGCCAACCCAGAGAGAAAAGGGTCCAAGCCGGTTGTCGCCGACGGAGCATCCCTCAACATCAGTTCTTGCTGAAATTTCAACCGATCACACTACCATTAGCAAACTAATTATTAAAAAATTTGTTGTTATTATTTAATAATAATTACGTTGGTAGGTATTGTTGTTGACCGAATCAATGATCCCATAATTATGACTATTACGGTGGAAGTAAGTAATTCCCGTTTAGGAAAAGACTGAAATTAGACGAGAGAACTGATCCGACCAAATAGTTATTTTACTTTCTGCTACAAAATTAACCACGACGTTTGTTGGCAGACACATTCCGTGAAAGCGGTTTCTTGGGTCGTAAACCAAAATCGATACCACCTTGGTAACATTCCCGGCCCAACATAAATGACTCAGGTGAGTTTCGGATTTTTCAACGCGACAAATTGTGACTCAACGCCCCTCTTCACCGTCCCTCATCGCCAATGATGATTTACGTCACTGGGTCGATTTTTTAAACGATTGTTTCGCTCGAATTCCTGCGAGTGCGCGTCACAACTTGGGGTTATCAATCACTTTTGTTGCTTTTGTTTAAAAACAAATATCCAAAACGAAAGGAGGGAAACGTTAGGAAATTCCGATTATTATTTGCGAGAAGCACACAATTTCCTTTGAACGGGGGTTATTTATGTGTTTTTCTTCCACCTACTCAAATACCTATACATTCCAAACGACCGGGCGAGTATTTGGTCTTGGAAATATCCTAAGGAAATACACACACCGTCCAACACCAGTACCAATGGAACACGTGGCAAAGTATCCAGCATTACTGCATCTTAGGCCTGTTTTGTTACTTCGATCAAACTTACTTGTCGCATGATCTCAGCTTGTCTAACTTTCAACCTTTCCCTCTCTTGCTGGAGGGACTGTAACCGAAGTTTCTGCTGCTGTGTGGCAGCGATGTTGGCCGAAGGTAACACTTGCTGTTGGAGCCATGTGGGCAAGATATTTCCCGCTGCCGGCGCTCTTTGCAGATGAACCGCTGTGGATCAAGAAAAATACTAAGGTTAAGAAAATAAATGGAAAGAAATTGTTATAACGTCGCCTAAAACGTGGCTTGATAATATCAATAGATTATTGAAAGTCAAACGCTGTTACCAAGACCAACTCATGCAAGCTTTTCAAATATATAACAACACATGGCTCTGATTGCCTCATCCCCTGGATCCAGAAGAGTTAACCTCCTGCCTAACGCCGAAAGGAATCAATCGATAGGATACTTCCAAATAACTCCCAAAGGCCAATCTAAAATTATGGTGCTTTGCATGTAATATGAAGATGCTACGTAGAATGTTGATCCCAAAAATGTATGTTATCAGTAGGACTCTAATGAACATCTCCATCCAGTTAATGCCCAAACTTTCGTTAAATACATATTCAAATTGATCAGTCCAACGTCAATTTCTATCTCCATAGACCTGTCACACACGTACGTAAGTTCCCAGTTTCAAGTGTTCTTTAAAGCAAGTAAATGGACTGTTAAAATCAGGGTACTGTATTGTCGCATTATTACCCATAATATCTTAATAATTCCTTCATTTAACTAAAATCAACCAAGAACCACAAGATCAAATCTTGTTCAAGGGTTTACCTGTCAAATCTTGTTCATAGGGTTTTACCTGTCTCCCTAGAACGGTTATAAATTATGCGCTGGAGGTGAATAGAAACGGATTTTTTTTAACGCAGAATGTGTTTTTGCGGAGGTTATTTGGTTTGAAGTTGTTGGGTGTATAAGGCTCTCTTTGGCGTAAGGTAAGTCAGATATACGGTATATCATATACCCCACCGTCCGCCCAACCGACCACCACCCTCCCACCGAGAACTGCAACTCCTTCTACCCCGAGTCGATCCACTCAGCGGAATTATTTTGTTCCACGAGCTTTGGCAACACTGACGTCGTCAGTGTGACGATCCTCCTTTGCGGCAGCCATTTCCAGTTTACCCGGTGAAGTGTTGTGTTGAGTTGGAGATGAATTTCGCTGAGTATTTTTATTCCCTCTATCTCCCTAGACCCTACTGTTTTGTGATATGAATGCGATTTTCAATTTAATTTCTAAGAGCTGTGGTCTATCTGAAGCACCTGCATGGATCGAAAACCCAGCAGCAAAATTTTCGTTGTAAATGGTGACTTGAGGAGAAGCACAATACGGCAAACAACCTGTCTCCCTAGACTCATTTTAAAAAGCACAGGTTCCAAGGTGTAAAATCTAAGCTCCAGATCCAGGCTGTTTTGGGCAGTAAGATTTTTTTTTTAATATGAAATTTTGAATACTCGGTTCACTGTCTACTTGATCCCGCAAGGATTTCACCCCGATCGCCTAAACCCGTGGGGCTCTGGGGCTAAAAAGGGGCTACGGGAGGGGCTTTTGAAGAGCTTCGGCTATGGGGTCAAGTTAATAGTTAACTTCAAAAAATACTTCGAAAACGACAATTATTGTCGTTTTCGAAGTATTTTTGGACGTAGAATCCATTTTTTGAGGATCCCTGAACGATCAAATTTTATCGTGGGGATCTATGGGGCTATTGAAGGGCGTCAGAAGGTCGAATGAGGTGAGAAAATATTTAGTTTTTATGTGTGAATACGTTCACACGTTGTCTAAGGGGCAATGTAGCAAGATTTTAGCTGAAACGTTTTTTGGGAAAAACGCTGCAAATTCTACACAAGGGTTTATTATTCTGTGATATAAGTGCAAAAATTGATTCTGAGTCATTAAGAAACTACCTATTTATGAAAAAATAAAAAATAAATATTTTTTCTGTCTAATGTTTGGACAAAAAAGCGACCCCAAAAAAAGGATTAAGCGTCCAAAATTACTCGGAAAACGACACCTTATTTGACCTCCTGGGATCCTTCAAAAATCTCATTTGTAGCCCCACGAAATCCCCACAAATTCCCACGGTGAAATCCCCGGGACCCCCAAAAATTGATATTTAATCCAAAAATTGATATATAAACCAAAACGCTAAATATATTTCGTATAAACTGAAGGAAAGCACCTTAATTTTAGAATAACCCCTAAACCGAAGCCAAATCCCATACCTATTGCATGTACTTAGGAATTTATGGAAGACAATTAATGGAAGACAATCATTCAAATCTTTAGCGGGTACACGGGATCAACTCTCTGGGTTGACGCCACACGATGATTATGGCTGGGGCTTATTAAATGTTGCTGCTAGCGAGCCAATGGGATCCCTTGTGTCGCCTTTTCAAATTAGGCGTTTTTGGGTCTGCGCTGACCAAGGGGCTGTGAGTTGAATAAAACTAATAGTGTGTGTCCGCTGACCATGTGTCGCATTTTCAAATTAAGCGAAGCAGAAGCGTTAGAAGTGTGTGTGTTAAATGTAAATATGGCTGATTACTTTTAGGTATTCCACCAGCCGTCTGTGGAATCGCGGAAAAACACATCTGTGTTTCATTCGTTTGATCCTCGATCATAACATTAATAATCCGGGGGCCTCCCCCAGTTCAACGGTAAAAATGTAGTTAATCATACCTTCCTATACCTACACAGGCAGCAACGGTTTATTTTTATATACATTTTTAAAATAAATTGTATAAATTAATTCCTATAAACATGCAATAGTTGTCAATTTTAATGTCATTTAGATGCCCTCTACTGATTAAAATGAGTTCTTGCGATATCGAGACTCGGACATAATAATATTATGTGCGAGTCTCGATATTATGTGGGATATTATCCCAGAGCGCACTTCACACGCGGTCACCCATCCAAGTACTGACCATGCCCAAAGTTGCTTAACTTCACTCATCCAACGTGAAACGGTAGTTTACCCCCCGGACGGTTTTTATTATTATTGTACACGCATTGTTCGTTAAATGGGGCATTGTGCGCTTGGTAAATCGTAGCGAAAAGCCGACGACGGTTTTGGTTTGCTGTAAAATAATAATCCTTCCGACACCAAAGGCATTTGGCCTTATAATCTCCTGTGTTGCGGGCTGCCTACTCTATTCAGTACTTGATGAAGACAAGCATTATCCTCACTCATCACGTCGATTGTCTAGCGAATCAAAAGAAAATTCTCTATAAAATTCTACGCTATCCCGATTTCACGCTTGCAATTCGTAACAGAATTTTGACATTGCGTTCCCATTCATAACGGAAATTTCGACTTACGAATCCTGGGGTCGAACCACGAGGTGGTTTTGGTTCTGTGGTTGATGAAGTACACTTCGCCTTCGAGGGTCTGCGCCTGTTCCCAGCCTTCTGGCAAAGGCCCCAGGCCTGTCGTGCTCCCCGGACTTACTCCGCCATTTTTACCTAAACACACTATGAATTTTAGGGCTCTATATTCGAATCGACAACAAATTGTTGCTTTAGCCACAAATAAAAAGAGATTTCAAGACTCTTCAAGAATAACTCTTCAGTTGTACGGGATAAAGAAAACTATTTTGTTAAAGCTCACACACCTTTGGCTAAATAAAATCAATTCCGCCCTCAAGTCATGCACCCAGAGTAAAAGGAAGGCTGTACAAAGTAGGCTAACCCGCAACACCGAATTTCCGCTATAGAAATTCATCATGTGGGACATTTAGTTAAGTGTATGTTATTCAAACGTGCACACACATTAAGTAATTACTAGGAAAACATTATTCATGTACGGCAAATTTCTAGGATGAATGAACAATATTTTGAAAGGTTGTGAATTATTCTGACAGCACCTTTGAAAATCCATTTCCAGGCTCCCGAATATTTTCTACGGTAGAAAATGATTACGACCCGGTGGTTGTTCTGTGATTTAAATATTAGTAAAAACCTCAAATAATTCGTAAAGATAAAAAAGTGCACACTAACTAAAGGGTGCACTGAATTAAAAGAATAACAGATCCATGTTTAACAACAACCAGCGTATTATCTTACATGACATGTACATTGTATAGCCAAAAAGTAATGTCCACTATCCAAAGTCCAAATATAATTATATTGTGTTGCGGGTTGCATACTAAGCAATACTATACAATAATTGAAATTATTTCATTTCTACACTTGAGGCTAAATCATTGATCAATAAATCCACCAATATCCGAAGGAAATGACAAGACCACTATAGCGGTAATACCACGATCAAAAGTTAATTTGACAGAAAAAATGTCTAATACAGCGTAGCGATCAAATGAATTTATAAGTTGGTTTTTTTTAAATGTTTTAATTTGTTTGATTATATCAGGCGCATACCTTGGTGAGGCTGTGGGGAGGTAGAGGGGTGAGGTGATGTGGCGACGGTGTTTAAAAGTTCTTGACTCCTCTGTTGCGCTGCTTGTTGTTGGGCTGCCACTGTTTTCCTTGGATCTTCCCATGTCGTCGTCTGTGTTATATGACTGAAAATAAAAATAAAACCACGCTTTATTATGTTGTAAGTTTAAATGATAACAATTGGAATGATTCATTAAAATCAAAAAAGACGAAAGAGGACAGGTTCCGAAGAGAGATTCCCTCCAAATGAAGAGAAAAAAAATTGTGGAAATTATGGCTGTAACAAGGAAATGCGGACAGACCGACAGACCCACAGACCGACAGACCCACAGACCGACAGACACGGAACCAAATTTGTTCAGTAGGCTATGAAACGCAAAATGCGAGTGGAAATTTTGAATTCGGACAACAAAAATTTTTTTTCTCCCGAAAGTGAACACAAGGCTTCCGCTGCTTCGCAGACTCGGAAGCAAAAACTTGTCGAATGAGTCACGAACAACAATGGAACGTAAATTCTTATTATCAAAAATTGAAAAAAACTAAAGTTATCGTATATTAAATATACGATTCGTATCGCATCGTATATTAAATTTTAATATAATATATTGAGGTAATATATTTTGTTGCCGGGTTTATGAATAAGATTTCCTCCCTCCAACGGATCACTTTATAATGGCTGCAGAGCCGAAGATTTGTTGCGACCAAAGCCAACGTCGCCCCACCTAAAAATGAATCCACCAAATGTCTGCTACGATCTCATTGTACTGGTGCAGGCTGTTGCAAAAAGGATTCCCCCCTCCAATCAAGATCTTAGAAATGAATCAGAAAAACACTGAGAGACGGTGCGCGAGTCTTGGCCCGCACACTTCAGATGGAAAGCCTTCCCCATTCATAAAGCGAACGGACAGGAAAAGACGAGCTGGGCGGTGGGGAGGAAAGGGGTAAATTACGGTAGGGTTTTCTATCCGGTGGACCGCCAGGCGCCAGTATACAGGGGAGCTCGTGTCTATCTTTAAACTCCGCCCTGCCCAAACCCAACGCTCCTCTGGGGGACACCAACTCCTTGTACAACACTTGTATACAAGTTAATTGTAGAGTCCGGCTTGATGATCAGAGTCAATGTAAAAAGTACCTGATAAATTAGAAAAAATCTCTGGATAAACAAGTTTTAGAAGGATGGTTATTGCCACTTCCCAAAATGGTACACTCAAACGTGAAGGCTCAGATCTGCTACAGGGCCAGCGGTAGGGCCAACTTCGACCACATACGTGTCTTTCTGCCCCAACCCGTGACATTGCCACATCGCCGCAAAAGTCAATTGGAGGCAATTGAACTCGGCCAAGTGACGGCGTCTTCGGGCGTCCCTCATTCATTAGGCTTGACGGGTGAATCTGATGGGTCGTAGGCTTCCCTGTGTTTGTCTAGAGTGAAATAGGTTTTGGGCAACGTGGTCTGATCATTGATCACTTTCAAAGTAGCAAATTTCTGAAATCAATTTTTTTTAGTTTACTTAGCCCAGGTTCATCGGAGCTAAGTGGGGGGGGGGGGGGGGGGGGGTGATTTTGAGCAAACCTTCAATGGTTCTGTGCAAAACACGCGGTGGGTTTGGGCAAACACTTCTGAGAAAAAGGAGTAGGTAATCAAATGATCAACCAATGATCACCAATGATCAACTGACGATTGGTGAACTGGTGGTCATCAGTGAGGTACATCAATCGAGTAGGGTCACAATTTAATGCCTTTATTGAAATTTGACATAGTAGAGGTACAAGCTCATACAGCGTAAAACTATATACATGAAGGTATTTAAATGACATTTTCCGCTTAAATGCATTAAAAGAAATTGTCCCACCTTCGCCCTTACGTAAGGCCCTGTCCCACATAGTGGGACACTTTGGTCTAGTGAACTTTCTCAAAATCAATTCTTCGTTCCAATGAAGAATTTTGACCTTCCTGACCCATCTAAATATATTTGAGAGTTAGAATATGGAGTTCAACGGAACAGAATAGAATAATATTCTATTATGGATTCTAATATGGATTCTATTATTCCATATTATGGAATTCAATTTTGACGGATTTATCGCCGAAAATACAAAATTTAGATCATTTTGGTCACAGCATTTTTAAACTTATCTAAATTTCCGAAAATGAATTCTCCGTGAGTTGTACGGAAGGAAATTGTGTCCCGAGGTCCATGCAAGAATTATTTACGTGGATTTGAACTATTGACTGTATTTTTGAAAATGCAACACAAATTTGAGAGTTGTCAAGAGAAATTCGGATCAAAATTGACTGTTTTGCTGTCTGGGGACATAAAAGTGTCCCACTATGTGAAACAGGGCTGTATATTTCAACGACCTCTTACTTCTCATTAAGTAGGCACATTTTACCCAAAGTCATTATACCCGGTTGAACGATGAGCTCCAGGAGGGTCCAGGCATTCAGATACTGCTTGCATTTTGAGACGACAATTCGTTGAGAAAGAGAGTCAAAACCAAATTAATGACAATAGAGATAATCGTCTCCTGTCAGCGGCTCGGAAAGGTGTGGCATCGGATTTCGCGTATCAGAACAGAGAGACCCCGTAAATCCTGTGTAGGTAGCGCAGTGGTGGCGATGGGAAGGTAAATCGGTCAACCCCTCCCCCTCCCGTCGATGGCGTTTTCAATGAGCCAATGCTTATTTTTTCGCCCTGTTTTCAAGCCGGGTGAAAGCTGGACTGAATGTCCTTGGCGGAGAACTGAGGTTGTACCGGTGGCGGTTGTCGGTAATCGGATAATTGCTTCCTTGTATACATCAGCTTCGCAAAGGCTCACATAAAGAAACATGAGCACTCCAGCGTCTGGCGTTGAAGGGATATACACCATTTGGTAAATATATTTTTATATATTTTGTTATTCAACATGTACTACCCAAAGAAGAGCGTCAAGTTTTTTTTTCCAATGCAGAGTACGCGGCCCAGCCCGTGTGGTGTGCCAATTTTGGTTTATTGTTCTTGGAATAATACACCTATGTAATCGCGACGGAGGTCGAAAATTCTGATCGGACTCAAAATTTGACATTATCCGTTTGAAGATGTCTAGATCCCAAAAACGAAATGTCCGTCCGCCGTACGCCGTCCGAGCCGTTTTGGGCGATGATTTTTTTTTTAAGAATCTGAAATTTTGACAAATATTTGTTTTACCATCTAGTTGCGCCCGCAAGGTTTTCAGAACGTTCGCCCAAAATCGTGGGGCGCTATGGGGCTAAAATGGGGCTACGGGAGGGTTTTTTTCAAATAGGGTTTCGGCTATGGGATCGAGTGGGGTGTCGTTTTCGAAGTATTTTGGGACGTAGAATTCATTTTTGTGGATCTCATAACGGTACGATTTTACTGTGGGGATCTATGTCGCTTTTATGGGGCTACAAATGGGATTTTGAAGCATGGCAGGAGGACAAATAAGGTGTCGTTTTCCGAGTAATTTTTGACTCATAATCCATCTGTCGAGGTCCCTCATCTGTCCAAACAATGTTCTTACAGCACTTTGTTTTTTCAAAAATATTTTCTCAATGACCCAGAATTAGTTTTAACCTATCACAAAAAAATAATAAGCCCTTGTGTAAAATTTGCAGTGTTTTCATATTAACATTCTGCAGCTCCAGGAAGCAAGTTACAACAATACAGAAAATAGTTACCTCGCGAGACCATCCAGCATCCCAGCTTTTACAGGCCAGGTGGATGTTAGCAACCCACGAATTATTCAGAAGCCCCGAGTTAGGATTATGCATCGTATCGTCGACCAGTTGTATAATCCAATTCCGCACATCGCCCTCATGCGTCAGTAATTCATTGAGAAAACGGGTTGGAAATCGAGAATGAGACATTTTCTTGAAAATTATATCTACTTGAGTCAATGTCGGAGACCAAATCAGGATAGTTTGTAATAGATACATCAATACTGTGATACATACGGGTACGTTACGTCAGAAGATCTGGTGGAACGGTTTATGAACTATGATGATCACTCCTCATATAATATATTATATGCTCCTCATATAATATATTATATTATATGAGGAGCATATACAGGTAGTTGCTATCATGTGTAC
The DNA here is from genome assembly GCA_955831195.1 of Pilophorus perplexus. NCBI lineage: Eukaryota > Metazoa > Arthropoda > Insecta > Hemiptera > Miridae > Pilophorus > Pilophorus perplexus. The sequence goes on from OY037010.1 coordinate 24,988,308, forward strand.
CACAATGTAAGATCCCTTCCAGGTATGTTATCAACATTCGATAACATAACTGTAATTAACACGAAAATAGTGGTATAAAATGTCATTTAATTCATAAGCACTATTTTCGTAAGAGTTAGATTTAGTTACCCGGTTTTGATCGAATACTTTATAACTGAAGACTAGGGCTAGAAATGCGGGCAGACAGACAGACAAATTTGTTCAGGAGGCTCTGAAACGCAAAACTTGAGTGGAAATTTTGATTTTGGAGAACAAAATTTTTTTCATTTAGAAAGTGAAAACAATGCTTCCGCAGTCTCGGGAGCAATATGCTAATATGCTCGTATCCGAGCCCTATTGATGAGTGAGAAATATGTTGAAATTCAAGGCGTCGTCTGGATTTGTTTAGTCTTTTAATGAAAATAACTTGGTGTTTAGTCTGAGCAGGATGAGAATGGAGCAAAATTAATTGTCACCGCCACGACGCGATCAATTTGAGCCTGTTCGTGTGTCCCGTCTTGGTTTTTAATGGTACGAAGAGTGACGAAATCTGTTGTAAAGGACAAATTGACTGTAAAAACGGATTTGGGTCCTTAGGAGAATTGGGACGGTTACGAGGGGGGTTGGGGTTTGAAAGATTGTAACACGTTAAAATTCCCTTCCCTTCCCCTTATCGACGATGTGCGCCATGGTGAGAGCGTCGACGACGGCCGGCCAAAAATCTCACGTTGCTAGAGCCGTGCCAGCCATTCCATCTTAATTTTAATAAACCTTATTAATACTAGTCGCCGATTTGGCTCGATGTTGGGTTCTTGGCCAAAAAAAAAGAAGGGTTAGTCAAAACGATAAGACCTCCCTAGCATAGCTCCATCCCGTGCAATTTGTCGACAACCGTTCAATCATCTTTGTTATTTTTATTTCCCAACAACTCTTTTCACTTTATAATACACCGGGTGTCGCGCTTAAGGTGATTTTCATTTTGTGAAAATAATTTTCTTTACTCCCACAACAAAAGTCAGTCCTGAGGCTAAACGTTCACTCGGAAGAAAAGGACTGTAGGTTTCGAATGATGTGGGGTCTGGATGAATGACATTTCGACTAAATGTCAGGAGGACAATAGTATGGTGTTCACAATAAAGTCATTATCCTTTCAATAAACGATCTGGTTGGTGCACGATTTCATTCAAGTTGTGGAATGTAGAATATTGTACATAGATGATCAAAAAGAAATGACAACTCTGGTTAGCAAAGTGATGCTTTTTAGAGGGGTTTCCATTTATTTCAATATTGTTGTTGGTAGTCAAAATGTAAAAATTAGATAGGTGTCTTACTTTATTATTTCACGTTATTCTTATGACTACTATAGTAGGCTATAGTAGAACTATTATAGGTCTACTATAGCCTACTATAGGTGAGGCAAAATGTAAAAATTAGTTAGGTGTCTTACTTTACTATTTCACGTTATTCCTATGACTACTATAGTAGGCTATAGTAGACCTATTATAGGTCTACTATAGCCTAGGGGAAGGTGGGCTAATAAGAGACATGGCAAATAAGAGACACGCGCATTTAAAAATATCCCGCATGGTCGAAATGTTCAAAAAAGTACCTACAAAGGTAGCTGGAGATCTGAACTAAAAGTTGAGGGGGTCATTCGCTCCAACAGCCTCTTTCCCTGGCAACACTGGCCAACCTACGAAGAACCTCCCCATCAACTTCAGATTCCCAGTGTCTCTTATTTTTCGGTACACCATTTTCCAGTCCATGAAGACGTTCGTCGGTGCTGGTAAGTTTTTCAAAACGCTTATTCTATGAATACGTTGAATATCCTTGAGCCCTATTTCCGTCAGATTACTTCTTCATTTTTTATGACGATGTCTCTTATTCACCCCAGCTGTTGTGCAGTTGGGTCAATAGTAGACGGTCTGTCTCTTATTAATCCAAATCTCATTATCGAATGTTTCCTGTTTGTATCAGTTCCATCATGGGTCCAAAACACACTGGCAAGGGAATTCGGTGCAACTATAATCGTGATTTTATACAAACAGTGATATTTGCCATAAGAAAAGACTGCCTTAAGCGAGTGCCTTCACTCAAACAGTGATATTTCTTACAATTTTGTAAGTTTATTTATTCTTCAAACATTTTGATCTCAATTCAATCTTCTAAATATTAATTCAAGTTATTCTGTATTCAGATTGTGATTTGACTGAGAAAAGCCTGCCTTCAGTGAGTAATTTTAGTCAAACAGTGATATTTGTTAAAATTTTGTAAGTTTATTTATTCTTCAAACATTGTGATTTTGATTCAATCTGTTCTTCCTACTTAATTTATTATAATAAAACGTTTATACATTCTCAGGACTTGAGAGCCGAAAGTTTTGGCTGACCTTTTATTCGCCTAAGTTTGAAAATTCATAACTTTTTTTGGTTTGAACCAAATGCGATGAAACTTTCAGGGTATTAAGAGACGTGTTGCTAATTGTCTCTTAATGCCCTTTAGGTCTCCTAAGACTTTTTCTGACTTCTCTAACAGTGATTTCGTGATGTGTCTCTTATTTATCACTTTCGGGAATAAGAGACATTGACTGCTACCAAAAATTTCACGATTTTTTTCTCTTACCTGGGTTTTTCTATGGATCTCAAAAAAATTGTGGGTTTTCCATTTGTCACAAACAACCTACACAAAAATTTACAACGGAAAAAAGTCAATGGTTCGGCTGAAAAAAAAAATTTTTGTCTCTTATTCGCCCACCTTCCCCTACCTATGAGGCATTCCCTAAGTTAAGTTCGATAGGTACCCGCTACGAAAGAAAGTTCTGGAGGAAACCCGTTATAAGGTTTTAGCCTCCTTTTACTTTTACGAGTTTTCGCCACACGTAGCAGTTCAGTTTGCTTGGATTACAATGGAGGCACAAACAATTCGTCAATTTTCTCAACCAAATATCTACCAGGTCACTACAAATACGGCTGGATCTACAAAGTGATCAGAGAATGACGTCATTGTGTACCTAGTAAAACAGAGATAGGGGTCCAGCGAAATGGGGAAACCCAGGCTTTGAACAAGTGTGTGGGACAAGGCCCGCTATTGACAGAAATTAGGCTGCAGCTCGGCTGAATCGGCTCACACGCAACCGAACATCTGAACTCCGAGTGCAAATAGGTACGTGTTACGCATAACTGACAATGAACACTAGACATCATTCCTCGCGATACCGTACCTCAAGAAAAAGAGTGCATGGTCGTTCTTGTACGTAAACCATAAGAAATGCAGTCTACACCAATAAAATTGCAACGTACGTTGCTTAATAAGTAACGCCCGACTCTGTGGCATCAAACTGCACCCCTAGGATAAGCAGACCCACCTCCATAACTTAGGAAGGAAACGGATACTGAGAGGAAGCGCACGTCCGGTCCGGCAGAACGTGAGAATGACGAAGCTCTCACAGACATAGGCCAGTCGTTTTGAATGCTAGCGAGTTGGTGGATTTATATTTCATTTTACGGCCGTAAAATGTGTTGCAAGCGCAGTCCTGCAGAAACAATTACCTACCTAGGATGCCTAAAATCTAGTATCCGAGTTCAAGACGAACAGTTCAGATATTTCAGTTGGCAGTTAAGAATCAACACTCGTAGCTCAAGGCCACACAGTCAAGAAAGCGTTGTTGTCTGGTGGACAACACGCACAAGAACAATGTTTATGGGCTTCATCAAATTATAAATCCACAATGCCCATTGTCCATAATGGCCATAGTTTAAATTATCAGTAATTATTTATAAACCACGCCTCACCAAAGATGTTATTGTGGCGATGTGATAGAATCGAACGGATTCGCTCAAAATAAGATGCCAGCGACAGTACGAGAAAACTAATGATCCTGTTGGCTGCATCTCGCAACCCAGCCGAGAAAGACCTCCGCACACCGATTCCTTTGAATCGGTAGAAAGGTAGGTTAATACGATTCAAGTCTCTAGCAAGACAAACATAAATCAATCAGGATCGAAAATAAACACTAAAGAGGGAGAAAATATCTGTTTTTCATTGTTCTCTTTTCTCTCAGAAAGAGAAAGAGAGAGGGCATCGGTTTGCGCTGAACATGAGAGAAATAATCGCTGGAGCCCGTCCAAAAATCATACGAGGGAAAAATTCGCCGTCTTACCACCTCTCAACCGCGATTTCTCAACTCGTTTCAAAGGCATTAACATCCCTCGGCGTTTAAAGAGGCACCAGAGGTTTAGACTCCTAAATCAGAAAGGGAATCCTGGTTCTTACTTTTAATTTACTTCCTAGGAGTAAAATCCCTAAGCGACAAGCACGAGGGATCTGGTGGGCGTCCAGGGAGACATTTTTCAAGGGTCATTAGACGCTGTGGCTGCGACATCAAAGACGTTTTTCTTTGATTTCAAATTGATTTGTTGAAGTTTGTGAGTTTTTTTTTCTTTTTCTACTTCTTGTGGTTGATGGGTTAAGAGTATTTTGGGATGATAATTATCGACGGCGATCAAGCGATTGAGGCGATCAATCTGATCGTCCTGTGCCCCTCACACACACGTAGGCGTCCACTACTAGGAGGCGCCAGCAAGGAAACCGATCCAATTAATTCATTATCCCCGGTGCGAAAAAACAATTTGACAGAGACTTATGACCCGCGAGGGCCGAGAGCACCGGCAATTGACTATCTCGGTACTGAATTGAATCGTAAGAATTTCACTTGGATTCAGGGCGGGTTTATCAAATGCATTAATGTTGTTTAACTCAAAAAATTCGGTAGATTTCGTTTGAGCCAGAAGAGTACCTAGCAGTGGTTATATTTTTTTCATTTGTACCTACACAAATAATTTTTAATTATTAAAAAACACAAATTTTTCATAAAGTCTAATGATAAAATTTTCATAAAAAGTCGTATTTAAAAAAATAGTCATCAGCTCACGAGTAGGTACTTCAACAGTTTTCGTCAACCCCTAAAAAATTGTGAGTGATCAGCTACGCGAAGAAGGAAGGGGGGGGGGGGGGCACCCCTATTCACCTATGAGGATCGGAAAAACTATTCATTGCCATAAACGAGTAGAAGTGGTCTGAGGCCAGGTGGGTCGGAGGTTGGCTGGCATCAGCCAGTAGGGGGTGGCTCCCTAGTCGTAGTTCTAGAACTGGCGCAAACGTATGTCTCTTGCCTCCGCAAACTGGCGCAAACGTATGGTATGTAGCTGAAAAATTTGTTGCGAAGTCCGAGTTAGCCAATTGTTGAGAAACGCTATTAAAATTGGATGTCGTTTCTCAGCGACTTTAATATGGGTAACAAAATTCGTTACCTATATTAAAGTCGCTGCATTTAATGCATTCTATAAAATTTGTTACCTACATTAATGCATTTAATGCATTCTATAAACCCGCCCTCAGAATATTTAAATGGGTGTGCAAAGTAGCTTTTCGAACAACGTTCCATTACTTGTAAATGTACGTAAAGGCGTTCGGCAGAGGCTCAATTTTTCGATCGATTCCCATCACCAACTATTCATCAGTGGAACCCCCAAAGGTTTTAAGGCGTTAGAGCCAAATAATTGCGACACACATTTACAGGTGCCACGGCTCATGGGTTGAGGAAGAAGTCGACAGAAGAGAAGAGACAGGAGCAGCTGGGAGGTGGAGTTATCGTCTGGTAGAACAGGCCTTGCGGAGATCTTCATAAGGTCTTCGTCTACTATCCAGCTAGGGACGATGACCTTTCTTGCAGGTTTGTAGGATCAGACTAAAGAGGCCCCATCCCCTGGAATTAGGGATCTGGTCAGGTGAAATTGGTTGGTCATGTTCCACAATAATTGGGTAGTGTAGATGGACTTTTAACGTGATCATTTGACGAAGACAATGTACAGACGGGTGATAACATGTCTTCATCTGAAGGATTTTTATTTTAAATCTGAAATTTCGGCAAAATACTCGATTCACCCTCTGGGTGTGCCCGCAAGGTTTTCAACCTAATCACCCAAACCTATGGGGCGACGAGAGGGGTTTTTGAAGGGTTTCGGCTATGGGGTCGAGTTAGACGTCGTTTTCGAAGTATTTTTGGACGTAAAATCCATTTTTTGAGAATCTCAGAACCATTCAATTGGGGATCTCCGGGACTTTCGTGGGGCTACAAACGGAGCTTTTGAAAGGTGTCAGGTCAAATGAGTTTTCCAAATAATTTCGGAAGTGTACGTATTAATCCATTTTTCAGGGTCCCACATCTGCCCAAACATTGTACAACAAAAAGTTTTTTTAACCTTTTAAAAATAATTATTATTTTTTAACAATTATTGTTTATTGAAATAGGTACCATGACCATAATTTCATATTGGCATGAATTTATTTTTGCAAACTTTACCTGTATCAAAGAAGAATAATCCCTGGCTTGCACCGTTTTTCAATTATAATGATGAATTTTGATAAAATATCACTGGAACACTGAAACATCTTGGGTAAAGGTGCATGTTATGATTGCTTGCAGAGAATAGTATTTTTCTACATGAACATACAACGGTATGTTCATAAAATCTCGAGAAACGCCTCTCATTTCGATAACCGTGGGCGGCTTTGAGGTTTCACGGCGGACCCTATTTTTGAATTCAAGCAGAATGCGATATTTTCCCGTGGTGGAGCACTAGCGGAAAGGAATCCCGGTACGGGATTCTTTATGCCTTCTAAAAACTTGAGGATTCGGATGGAAATGAGGGAACAGAAATCATAAAGTAAACAGGTGGCTTGGTAGAGAATTCTCGAGTGCCGCCCTGCCTTTGGTATGTCCACTGGTGCAGTCAGTCTGGGAGGAAGTTGACGTCCAAATGGCTTAAGTCAAAACATTTCGTGAGCCGAGGCCGCGATTCAGCTCGGAAATATAAATAAGCTTTATTTATAATGCATAAAATTGCGATAATGTGTTGAAGGGGTACTCAAGCGCCTGGGGCAAGCAGCCTGGTTAGGTGCTCCTCTCCAGTAGAAGGTGTACCCTAACCAAGAAACATTCGTTAACACTCCATCCTTGCACATGTCCATTTTGAAACAAGACGGTGTCCGTCCCATTAGTAGGAAAATGACTGTCGGATAGCATGGACAGAACCGTGATAATTTATTACTGGTACATTTGTTATAAAATAACAGGCAGCGTGACAAACTTACTTAAGGAAGCTAAGGCATGCCAAATACAAGCGAAAATTTCAAATTTGGAAGACGTATTGTTTTTACTTCTTGCACGAACGAACAGCTTCTACTGGCGATAGTGATAGAGAAAAATATGACAACTTCAGCTGAATACGGAACCGGCAGGATGGACACGGCCGTGTAAGGATGGATGACCGAATGTAGCTATGAAAAGCGGTGACGTAAGGTCATTATTTTGTTTCTTTTGAAGGCTCCCATTCAAATTGTGATAGCAAACGTCCATTAGCGGGCGGTCAGTTAGTTCACATGCCCTAACAAACGTCATGTTGCACTAATCCCAAATTACAGTGGCTAGTTGAAGGCGCATTTAATAGGACTAAGCAAGTCCCCGAAGACGATTTTCAGTCTAGGATAGAGAGAGTACAAGTAAAATACAACAGCATGATGTCGTATGCAAGTATCTTGAGGAGCCGGAACCGCTAAATATTTTGAGCGCTCATTGGATCATGTCATCCATCAATCACACGGCAATGGGCGATGATTAATACAATAAGACAGAGATGACACAATTTGCCAACTTTTCCTCGAATTCATCCTCTCCCTTATGGCGTAACCGTCTGCCTTCTCCCTGCTGATAACTCAAGTGAGGTGAAAAGTGAAGGCACAAGGAAAATAATTGGCAATACGGCAATAATCGACCGAAATCTTTCCCATCGATGGGTTTTGAAACTCCTCGTATATCTTTTCCTCCATCTTCACATCCAAGACGTAAGAGACTAGCGTAATGCAGAGACAAGCGTGGCAAGGATGAGCTTAATTTGATCATGCAGAGTTACGTTTGCAAGCATCGCGTAAGCTATAATAGTGCCATTAGTGTGGAATTAATGGAGAATGGATACCGCTTGGGCTAAAAATTCGGTTTTTGAATGGTAATAAAGAGAAAATCTACATTCATCTTGGAGAGTCCATAAGATCGCCTCCCGACTACGTACTAGAACTAGAAAAACGTAGAGGGTATGTAGTGCCAGAAACGACGCGGCGTCCCTAGCTATATTTAGCTGGGCCGATGTTACAAGTTTGTTGTAAGTGGGCAGTTCCAAGGCTTTCCCCCAGTGCTCGACAGGCCTTTCTCTGTTTTCTGCCCACCCTAGATGACCACCGTTACGGTTCTTGTAAGTGTTTGGTGACCAATGATGTCTCAAGCCAAAGCCACCCATAACAAACCGGCCTCACTGGCTAGATCCGTCTCATCACAGTTCAAACTTTTGCATAAATAACTAAAAATTTCTGGAATAATATTTCATTCAAATGTACCAAAAGCGCACAATACAATTTAAATTGTCGAATAAAACTGTCAATAAAACCATTAAATCGTCGAAAGTAGAGAGAATCATTATAGAGGCATACATTTATTTCAATACTAAGTTTACAAAATTGCAACTTTCCAAGGTGACGGTGGTGGTAGTGAGTGGGTCTAGTGGTCCCCGTCAGCTTTTAATGAGTTTTTTATTTTTTTATTGTCACATCGTCCGTATCGTTTGACGTCAACCAATAAAATTTCTTGCAGCTATCTCGCCCGTTAAAGAAATCGGTTCATCGTAACTCCCAGGCAGAATCCTCTAAGGCTTGAGAATCTTTCGTGCCTAAGTCAGTAAAGGTAAAATTATCAATCTTAGTGATCAAGAAAGAATGTAGGTACTCATCTAAGAAAAAATTACATCAATTAAACTAAGTTGAAAGGAACGATTCAACGAGGCGCCCTATTATTGGGGGGGGGGGGGGGGGGGGCACTCAACAAACTTTCTTGGGCCATTTTTTTAAACTTTTTTTTTACTTTTTTATTATCTACATCTATATGTTGGAAAAACCAACGCACGAAAAAACATAAAATCTGACCGGAGGTATAAACATCTGAAGTAAGAAATCTCCTGCTGCACACGTAATGAAGAGTAAACAAGAAATTGAGACGTAAACTGACGCTCAAGTGTCTCCAACAAAAGTGTTGTTGATGTTAACTATTAATAGGATAAATTTATCCACCCATCCGAAGAATATAATATATTATATTCCCTGAGAGAGGAAAGAAAATCCCTGAGAAGGTTATTCTTTTTCCTAGAGTTTCTTTTGGTTTGTTGTGTAAGTTGAGTGTGAGTGTGAGCGTGAGGATATTTAAGTGTGGGTGTGAGTTTTCAAGGATGATAAAAGTTAACTCAAATAAACAAAAATTTGTGAGCTTGACACTTTTGAAGTCAGGATATACGAGATCCGGCGAGGTTACACAAGGTTATCAAGCGAGTTGCAGAGGGGGTAACTCACAGTCAGAAGTTTGAGCACCTTACAACGCCTCATACTCACGCTTCTGGAATAGCAAAGTCGATACTCACACTTCCTCACGTATCACTCCTGGAACTGTGAATTGGTGGGAGTGGCCAACGAAACGTAGCACTGCGCAAGCTCACACTCCTTATGCGTCCGCGCTCTCAAGAATTCGTGGCGGACAGTTGGTAAAACCTAGATGCGTTTTTCTCGGATGGACTTTTTATCGCAAACCTTTCCGATTATCTCCAGGTCTATCTATCGTAGCGTAGTTTTGTTTGTTCCAAAATGTTCGTCTATCATTCCTTTATCAATGGGACGAAGGAAAATGTCCTGGGATCAATCGGGAGTGCGAAAGGGCAAAAAAAGGGGGAAAACAACGGTTGAACAACGGTTGGGAGATCACGCCCTAAATGTGAGGAGATAAAATTATTTCCTTCGATCCAAATGGAGGCAAGGAGTTTGGAACACCAGAAAAAAATCAAGTCTCTATCATTAATAGTTTCCAAGATTTTGGGAATAATAGGAAGTTAACACAGATGGTTAACACAAATTTCATTAGGTACACCTTAGCCTGATTAGGCCAGTCAGGCTATTGAAATTGCATAGCAATACTCCGCAATTAGCCTTCTCAAACAATAATAGAGGTGACAAATCAATAATAATTATTAATTAACTGATTAAAGTTAGTTAAAATTAGTGCCCAATCTTAAAGGTACATTAAATGTTCAGCAAATTTTGCTCGATCGAATGGCCGGGGTCATGACGATCCCACGCGAATGGATAAACGTCAAATCAAATGGCGCATTGAAGTGTGGGAGGTCGAGTACGTGAATGTGTGGCGAAACGTCAATATTTTGAACGGTATTATGCAGTTTCGACATCGGCAAAAGAGTGGAGCGCTACGGTAACCTCCCGACCCCTTGCGCAACTTAGGCGCGAGTCAAGAACACCTATGAAGACAGAGAGAGGAGAAAAGCAGGCACGGTAAGAGCTCATGCGCTAGACGAGGAAGGGGATTTAGGCCTCAGGATAATCAAAGGGAATAAGACGAGGCTCCTGGAAGGTGAAATCTTCGGCTTGGACTTTTTCTTGCCCAGCTAAAGTAAAAGGAAGTGAAAAGAGAGAAAGATCTGAGTAGAAGTACCAATTGAGTGAGGTAGGGCTACGGCCACGGCAGAGTCAAGGGTCACCTAACCGAACCCTAGGCATCCAATTATGCAGGGTCGAGGTTACACTCTCGATTTATCAGGATAGGAATGAGTGATTGAGGTCGCAGGTTCGAACCTGGTCAAAGCCTATCAGCCGATATTCACGTCACTAAATACCACGGTTGCGAGCATGTTAACATGGTCCTCACACTATTCTATTTCCTTTCGCAACTTTGGTTGCTCAATCAGTAACATCACAGGGATCGGGGTTGCCCTCAAGTTGCCTCGGATGTAATACTTGAAATAAGTTGGTATAAAGATCTCATCTTTCCGATGAGTGTCTAACAGGATAACGCGGGAAAAGTTTAGCTGAGGTTCGAAGGTTAGTCTCAGGTGTTGATTTGGTTGTGGCTGCCAGAGTTGCCTGAGGCCGGAACGCAAAACCTTCAAAGTGCGCCGAGAATAGACAGGAAAAGGGAGAAGGTTGCACATCCCTATCGCCCTCTGAAAGCCTATTAAGCGAAAAACTTCACATCGGTCAAGAGTCAACAATGACCATTGAAATGGTAAGTGAAATGTTGCCGATCTTGCTTGCAGCAAGTCTTGAATCCGCAGCTTGAGTTTTCCTTAGTCCTTGGCCATGTTAAAAGGACCATGATCAACTAAACATAAACAATTGTTTATGTTTACAAGAACCGAATAAGTCCAAAATAATTAATTAATTCATTCATTATTTTGGACTTATTCGGTTCTTGTAAAAAGCCCCTCAATTATTAACCCCCCTTAATTATTAAAACCTTCAAATTATTTTCAACCACCATTTAGAGTAGCTGGTAAGATGACGATCAAGCCCTTACAAGTATCAAAATGTATCATCTCTTATCACTTATCGGAGACTTGATCTGTCTGGGCGTAGCGAGCATAGCCGCTCCCCCAATCGTTCCAGGATGCGCCCCATCCCGGCCTGGTGACCTCGAACCCTTTTGTGGGAAACGGAGTTACGACAGAGGCAATGTCATTGTCTTTTCCACTAGAAGGTGGATTTCTATGTTCTCCAAGGTCGCTCCCATTTTACCCCGCTCGTTCTTCTTCTGTGTCATCTACTTTTCGAAGAGTGAAACTATTTTCCTATCAATCCATAACATTCGATGACGCAAATGCATTACGCCACAACGAAATACCTAATGATCCTCCCTGAAAGCACGCATTAAATTTTGACTGTTCTACTTTGGAAATACTATGTAAAAGAAAGTAGAAAATAATCCTTTCATGTAAATAAACTGAATGGTTAGATTTCATCTTGGATTCATTAAATGAATTTTATACACAACTTCAGTTGAATCGACTCACAAGTTTTCTTACAAGAAGTCAATCAAATTAAGCGTTGAAAGAATCACTTTATTCAACTGGGTACGCAGAATGTAATCATCGCATGCGTGGTGCTTTTGCCACCTCAAATGAATTAGGAGCTGATTTCTCTATATGCTTCCCCAAAAAGATAAGTCCAAGATTTTTCTATTAGCTCCACCATTACGACCTGTGGTACACTGCTTACACCGGAACTTGCTTTTTACTGATAATCGATTAATAATAATTCTGTAAAGAGCGATTCGGATGGAAATTCAAAGAAGATGAGGTGGGAGAGCGTCGTCTTGTTCATATTATATGGGCCATTCTCCCAGAAAGCGACATTTTGATGTCCGGAGCGTTTTCCAAGCCCCATTATAATTTTTTGAGTTGAAATTTTTTTTAATGATTGTATTTGACTATATCTAGAACAGCTTTTCTCATTTTCCCGATTAATGAGTTCATTCAATAGAAAAAAGTGTAAACAGTCAATTCGTCATTCTCCGTCCGTGTCCAGGTTCGATCTTCCCAACTTTCATGTCTTGAAAATGGGGTTTTCTCGGGTCAATAGAAAATTCGCACCCCCCTCAGCACCTTGGTCAGCATCTGGAGATTCTCCCTCAGGGGTTCTCATAATTCTTTGAAAATCTAGAGGAGAATATGCTTGTCCGGACCTGTAGCTAGTATCAGCTCGTCCAAGATGTTTCTTGAATTTTGACAGACACAGCTGTTTTTTCCCACTTATTTTCTCCCGCCATTCGATTCCCGCGCATCTCAGCTGTCTAGAACACCGGCCGACTGTTCGTTTCAGTTCCTTTCAAAGTCTCAGCGTCAAATTGTCTCGTCCTGGACGTGGCTGTCCAATCACCGTCATTCTCCCGGCAGTGATTTTACGGTATCCGTTTGAAAATAATTTTTTTTCTTCGGTTTGGTGTGATAGAGCTCATAGAATAGTTTCAATTTCACAATCCAATTGAGAATTTGTTAAAGTTAAGTAGGATAAACAGGAAAATCCATTCTCCGTCATTATCCATCCACACCTGTTTCATTGAAGAACGGAGAATGACGCAATGGACTAGAGGATGACGGAAAAGACAATAATAATTATTCCAATCGACATTTAAATAAAATTCTTTGCTACTCAGAACGCAAAAAAAAAACCTTGAATTTTGAACAATTATGGTTCTGTACTTCAAAACGCAATTTGTGAAAATAAGGCAAAATAAAGTTAATATTGACTCATAAAATGCATGTAGGAACCTAAACCTAAACCTACCTACCTCACCTCTGATCTAATCTTTCCTTTCAATAAATAATTTATTTATATTGAAATAATTATTATTAGTGTTGTCAATCACTAATGCTTTTAATTAGTTTAACTTTCAACATACATAGATGAAAACAGAAGACAAAATCGTCACCGCGTCATCCTCCGTCCTGGACTAGTATTTGTGATTGGATAGGCATGAATTAGTTATTAAGCATTAGTGATGGCTACCTACCTGAATTTTTTTGTTTTTTCAAACAGTTTGGAGCATTTCTTTTTTTTTCCAACATTGAGATTTTAAAATGTCGCTTTCATCCGCTTCGTGGGATGAAATGGTTGAGGGCTCAACTGTCATACTTTTTGAATCAATGGGAATATCTTGCAGTTTCTCGTCTAAACCGCGGCTGTATTTCCATAGTTTAAAAAGTAGTAGCAAAAACTAATAATAGTAATAGTAACAGAAATCAAAAGTAACGGTTCACTTGAACTTATCGAGGATGCTTCTATAATTCCATTTTGCAGATAATTTATTAAAATAACGTATAGGTACTTTTACAAAGAATGAATTGTGGTACGTAAACAAGTAGGTCATGGAGGAATAGAGTATTCTCTATTCCTCCATGCAAGTAGGTAAACAAAGTTAAGATTTTCGTTCCTGGTGTTAATGCCATGAACTATTGAGAAGGCGAATAATTTTTCGCCAACATACGCAAGTTTTTTTTATGGAATCGATATGTACATTGAAATGGTGTAAATAATCCAAATATTAGACGTTATCAATTATTGATAACGTCTAATATTTGGCATGAACCTGTCAACCAATTTCAGCGCATGATTAATTTTCAGATTGTATAATAAACGTGTGCCAGGAGTGTCCAAAAATCCGCCGGTTCACAACCATCAAACTCCATTCATGTCTGGTGATTTTTTATTCTCAACTCTGGGCATTGATATATTCAGAGGCAGTTGAGTGAAGGAAAATTATCTCACAAAAAGTTTGAAGGGGGTTTAAAAAAAAATAATTAAACCATTTTGTGAATAGTATTTCATGAAAACATGAAAGTTTTATCATTAATTTCAGCTTCCCAATCACTGATTTAGTTAAAATGTGCCCATATCAAACTGCAAGCCCTGGTTGCTTATAACCGGCACAACTGCCGGAACCTGTGGGTTTGGCAGAATGAAATGAGCACATCAACCAAATGGGTTTGGTGTTTTACCAAATTTGAGAGATTCCCCTCTTTAGCTTAGTTCGAATACCAAAGAAGATCAAAACTGGAGCCTTTAACGAATAAAAAAAAAAAAGTTATGACTATCTCTGGTTCTGGAGCCAGGGCAAGGATTTTTAAACATGAAAACTTGAAACTCGATTTCTCAAAAGTACCGATTTTGAGATATTATTGAGTTTTATTCTACGAGTGCGTAAGCTGTCTTGAAACGTTCAAGGACAAGTTTTGAAGATAATGAAAATTGTTGGCACTCGTCTCGAAAACGTAGGTTGATTATTATTTAAGAATAATGAACAAAAACATGAAATTAATGGGAACAATTGAAAAGTTCTACCATTCTATTGAAAAATTAAAAGTTCTGCCATTCTAGTATCCCGGACATAGCCCATTTACTTCTACCTTCTGCCTACTTCAAGTACCTACTTCCTGGCAGCATTATTCCATCATTAAATTCGGCTAATAATTGGACAGGGACCAGCCGAACTGCTATCTTTTGAGAGGTGTCTACTCGTTTTTCGGCAATAAATTTGGAAACATTAGGATACACCTCCGTATCTTCTGAACAAACACGAGATACGAAGATTACATCGAAAACCTCGGACCGTGTGGCGCTCCATATTTCTGTCGGGCTGATTCCTAACATGGCAAAAGTTTAGCAGAGTGAAATTTTACTCAGCACTCAGTCAATTTTGAAGATTTCCTAATAAATGTGGGAAGGATAATAATCATGCCAATGTACATTTACACACGACATCAGCGCTCAATGCGTCAGAAGGACATCCAACATTTAATTACTTTAATGCTCCCACCGAGTGTTACCGCAAACACTTATATCGTTCGCTAAAGGCATACATAACAGGAATTTACCGGGAAAATTACCGGAAATTCAAAAGCACGAAACCACTATCGTGGAACCACAGCGGTATCCCAAATCCTCACATCCTCTATGTAATTCGGTTTAATCGCTCCATTCTGGTCTTATGTTGATGCTGGGGCTTTTATGTGCGGGGAACCAGCTTTGAGTTGGTCGCTCGAAATTGCGCAACGGCCTGCGGGAACTCCTCCGACCCGACCGACTTTCTGTCTGGATATAGGAGGCTGACTTGAGGTGGAGGTGCACCAGGATCCCTTAACCACAATTTTCTCTGTTGTCATTAGGCATTATTTACAAGGCTTTTGGTTTATTATTCTTGGAATAATACACCTATGTTTTCGCGACGCGGGTCGACGACTCCGATCGGCC
Organism: Pilophorus perplexus; assembly: GCA_955831195.1. NCBI lineage: Eukaryota > Metazoa > Arthropoda > Insecta > Hemiptera > Miridae > Pilophorus > Pilophorus perplexus. Next base: position 25,003,974 of record OY037010.1, read on the forward strand.
TCAAAATTTGACATTATCCGTTTCAAGAGGTCTACATTCAAAATCCGAAATGTCCGTCCGCCGTCCGGGCCGTTTTGGGCAGTAGGAATTTTTTTAAAAATCTGAAATTTTGACAAAATACTTGGTTTACCATCTAGTTGTGCCCGCAAGGTTTTCAGTCCGATCGCCCAAACCCGTGGGGCGCTATGGGGCTATAATGGGGCTACGGGAGGGGTTTTTTGAAGGCTTTTAGCTATGGGATCGAGTTAGGTGTCGTTTTCGAAGTATTTTTGGACGTAGAATCCATTTTTTGGGGTCCCGGAACGATCCGATTTCACTGGGGCGATCTTTAGGGCTTTCATGGGGCTAAAAATGGGATTTTTGAAGGATCCCAGGATGTTAAATATTTTTTGAGTAAAAAATACAGAATTTTTGAAAAAACACATTTTTGAACAAAAAAATCCAAAAAAAAATTTTTTTGAAATAAAAATCAAAAAAAATTTTTTTTTTTAAATTTTTCCATTGACAGAATTTAATTTCTGCACAAGTAACCTATATCAAAGAATAATAAACCCTTGTGTAAAATTTGCAGCGTTTTTTTGTTTGTTTCTTAGATCTGTATACTGTTCTCAAGTACCTCTCATGGATGCTATGAGCCCAAATGGCTAATAGTTTCCTTCAATCCAACTTTTAACCGTCAATTTCAAGTATGAACTATACTTCGGAAGTACCTACCTAACGGTAGATTCCGTTGGCGCCAATAGGGTTAAATTAGCCGAAAAATCCCTCTATGTTTGCGCTAGTCGTAAACCCCACGTTTGCGCCAATAAATATTTTTTTAAACTAAGTTTGCGCCGCTCCAAAAACCGCCAGGGCTTCGTTCAGCAAGAAGCGTCAGAAAGTAGTAGGTACAGTTTTCCTAGGGGGGAAAAACCTAGTAGCGGTTATAGTTTTTCATCTGTACATAAATTAAAAATAAAAATTTTCATAAAATTTAAAATTTAAAATTCATAAAATTTTCAAAAATAGTCGTCAGCTCAAGAGTGTATCACATGTTTTCGTCAACCCCTAAAAAATTAAAGAAGTTAGCTACGCGACCGGGGGGGGGGGGGGGGGAGAGAGAGAGAGAGAGATAGAGTCCGAGATCAGCTAAAAGTGCCACTCCCCCATCCTCCTCACGAGGATCGAATTTCTTGGGGGAAAAAAAAAATTCATTCGTGAAAAGCGAGTAGAAGGGGTCTGAGGCCAGGTGGGCTGGGGGTTGGCTGGCTTTAGCCAGCAGGGGACGGCCCCCTAGTCGTAGTTCTAGAACTGGCGCAAATGTAGGAACATTTTTCCAATTTCCCCAAATCTGATTGGCGCAAACGTTTGCCTCTTGCCTTCCAAAACTGGCGCAAGCGTAGCTGTCTGTGTCAGCGCAAACGTAGCCGTTTCTTAATCTGACTGGCGCAAACGGATGGTAGCCCCTACCTAACTATAAATGAATCGACACATATTATTATTTGTAATATTCATAAGAATGTAATATCGAAGAGAACCATTTTTCTCTCAACTTAGTTTTGTGACCCATGAGCTCCTGTAACCCTCAGGAACTGGCTTCCTAGTGCAAAAACAGGCTGAGATCATTTCGAAAAATTGTAGCGAGGTAGGATGACGTGTGAGGGCAGGTTGGAATAAGGGAGAATGAATGAATACGAAAAACTGCCAACCCCCTCACGCTGCCAGATTAGAACTATCAGATAACAGCCTTCGAGTGAAAAACATTTTGAGTTGGAGTAAACAGACGAGGGTTTGACACTCCACATTAGAGGATGAGGCATTGTGTTAACGGTGAGAGGACCTTGCCCTTCCTGATATGGCAGGAGACGCCTAATTCGGTCATCTATCACTCGTAAGGAGGAAGGGAGGGTAAGGATTATTTATCTGTCGAGATTATTATTGTCGGTAATTGACTTCTATTCCGCAGCGCTCATTAGCGACAATCTTTTCCTTCGGTTGCGTCGCCCCCTCGCCTCTTCTTTTGACCGGTTTTTTTATCTTTGACGGTTCTATTAGGCTTTTGACCTCCTTCGAAATCAACACGTAAACGTGCCGGCGAAAATCACCCCGGTTCTTGCGCAGAGCAATTAGAGTGGGCTGTGAGAATAATTACCTAAACAGATTATGACGGATACACCCTTTCACAGACATCCAGACGCTAGATTTTTACTTTTGATTAAGAATGATTTTCATAAATCAAATCATCTATTCTTCTGTCATCCACATTCAACAAACTTGTTACGCCATAGTATTTTTTATAAATAACTCCAAGTGATGTAACGAGTAAAGGCCGACCCACACATTTCAGTGATATCAGTGAATCCGCGGCGGCCATCAGTGCTCCGTGCCCTTCAATTGCATAAATAATAAATTGTCCACACACCAGCGTTACGTGCCGCACGGAGCAATGATGGCCGAGGATTCACTGAAACGCTGAAATGTGTGGACCGACCTTAAACCGGCTAATTTTTTAGTGTCCAGCAATCACATCAAGGCAGACATGAGTGGTCTTTCGGCAAAAGCAAAGAAGGAAAACTAGGGAGATTTCTTCCACAATTTGCACCTGCAATCCTGCTCGCAAAATAAAAATAAGATGTTCATGAGGACCAGATCAAAGCCATCCGCTGGCTTCCATCTCGAGAATAAAAGAAATGGAACTTGTTTAAAAGGGCAAGCAAGCTTATTTACGTCCCGCAGAATGAATAGGTAAATAGTCGGTAATTTATCGAGCGGCCTCTAAATAGAACTGAGAAAAACAGCTACTAGGCAGGAAGAGGGCTGATTTTCCCCTCACAGCGCCGTGGATTTTAGAGATAACGAAATCACTGCGAATGAATTAGCAGCCAAATCAGATAAGAAGTATTAAAAGCGAGAAAATTATTTCGTGAGTAACTAAAACAGGTACTGCATTTTGGCCAAATCGACAATATATTCCAATTTTGGGGCAAGTGATCTAAGGGGGTTCTTAAATCAAACTGATGAAAATATCATTTAATTATATAATAGAACTGAACCAAATTGGTGGCATTCCGTTGGAAGTCACCAAAACATTGCAAGCTTGTCCATGCAGAAATGATTCGGCGACTTCAACAACAAAAGAAAATTCCGCTAACAAAACGAGACGAGTAGTAGTCCGATCAAATTAGCCTGAAAAACGGAAAATAGAACATTTTTTTGTCTAGTTCTGGAAATTTCTATATGAGCAGCTGAACACGAATCTGATTTTTTTTTTTTTTTTTTTTTTTTAACGTCAAAACCTCAGAATCATGTTCAGCAGCCCAAAATACTATAGAAATGAAAATTTCCAGAACTACAACAACACTTTTTTTCTGTTTTTCCTCATTTGACTGGACTACAGCTTCGAGAGCGTCAAATTGGATTCATAATAATATTATGAATTATACATTATTATATTATGAATTATACATTATTTACATTATGAATTATACGCTACTTTTATTATCTACTATGTCATGGTAGATAATACAATACTAGTGCAATCAGTTCATCAGAAAAGTCAAGACACAGGCTCTAGCGGTATCGACAGTGATTGAAGAAAATCATGCTCCAAGCAAAATCAAATCACCGGTCGGTAGGTTGCTAAGGTAATCAGTTTCCGATGGGAGAGCAGGTCGTGCAGTCGGTGGGAATTCAGTTGCAGTGAGTCGGGTCGAGAATGACGTAACGTCGAGGCCGTTCGGTGAACTGGGTACTCACCTACTTACATAGCAACAATGATAAAGTCATGCAGCCTGAAACCAGGAATCACCTAATTGCAGTTGGACACACGATTTTTACAAATTACACTAAAGAGTAACGCGACAAATCGTGGACTCATGGAACAGCTCAAACTGCACTTCCATGGCATTAAACAATCTTGACTGTTTTCTCTGTTGGACTCATCGTTGAACTTTCTCGAGCTACTAACCCTGTTTCAATAATCACTTCCTAAGTATTACTTATTCGTAATATGCATGCTGATGTGTCACAAAAAAGCGAGGGTTACTATAATCAGCCTGAGGTACCTATCAATGACTACTTTGTTACAAATGTTCACCCAAATGACGCATTGTCACATTTTTATGGTTATCCACAATTTTAAAATTCGCTAACTTTGCCTGCAATACACAATTTGAATATTTCGCATTATCATCGAGCTACAAGGTTAGCTCTTATGAGAATTGCACATGCGTCACGGCTAGTGAGGTTGTCACGATCTCCGAGGAAAGAAAATCCCTTCATTCCGACATCGAACGATATTCACGACGCACGCGTGAACACGAAGTCCCTTCGGAAGGAATATCTTGCTCAACCAACCTTAAAGGTCGCTGTGGAGGAATATCTCCAGTTCCCAGCTCAAGATTTTTCTTAAAGGAAATTGTTTCAGGTATTTTCTGACGTATATTTGTAACTTATATTTTGAATGAATAAATGCCCACACGTCGATAATCTCGAGACACGGTTCAGTTGTCACGGTTTAGTTATGTGAATGAATGAAAAGATTTATTGATTCTTCATATACAAAAGATAAAAAAGAAACAAAATCTGTCGGTGTGGCTTGCAGCCGTTCACCGTGGCTTAGTTATGTTTAACCCTTATTGACATTATAATTGTGTTGAGAACAGTATGTACCAGGCCCGCGATCATGGCGCACAAGAGCCCTCGTGTGTCGCCACCTGTTTAGCTTGGGAGTTATCCTCATGAATCGTATTCCCAACTCGAGTAGTTGCCCCACAAACTACAATCAAACTCAGGGGAAAAACACCTTTTTGGATATGTCTTTTTGAAAAAAAAAAAAAAAAAACCAATCCTTTCAACTTGCAGGATATGTTCCGCATTGGTGGAAACGGATTCACAGTTTACTATGGGGGAGATGTATGCCATTTTGGTTTAGTCGAAACCGGTCCCCACGCTACAATAATTGATTATTTAAATGAACAATAATTATTCATTTAAATAAACAATTTAGTATCCAAACCAGCAGAAGAGTCGTTTCCTCTCCCTAACAACCTCATTGGATTAGACCTCTGCACCGTCGGCAAACAACCACTTCGTAAAAAGGTAATTAGCATCAGGTGAAACCAATTTTTCTAAACAGCATTAGCATGCGGTTGATCTTGCTTCAAATTCCACTACTATACGAGACTAAATTTGAATGTTGTATATTTAGTAAGAAACGCCACGTGGAACTGAAAGAAAGAAATCGCAGGACAATCCCAGAATCTCAGTTCAGAATGAATAACAACAGGGGCGTGATGGGATTTCGTAGAAATTAAAGATGGTGACTCAGAGTCGTGGAGTTGTGCAAGCGCCTAGTGACCACTCAAGAGTTATCAGAAAAGCGCCACTGGACGATGGAAGCCCATTCTCAAAAACTGGGTGCCTGCAGATTGTACTCTACGTTACGGTACACAATATTAATACCTATTATTAAACTTCTCAAGTTTATTATTAAACTTCTCAAGTTTATTATTAAACTTCTCAAGTTTATTTATATTAATATTATTGAACTTCTCAAGTACGGCAACTGGAGACTCATTCGTTCTTATGGTCCTGGTCGGCAAAAGAGCACTCATCACGAGCATCACAATGCTTCTAACGTGTGAAGTAGAGCATTTCAACGCGCATGCACCCCTCCACGGTTATCAACAAAATTTGGCGCATAAAAACAATCTGGCGCCTGCAGACATCAGGTGGACGCGAAGTGGAGCGCAGGGCCGGGATGTGAAGTGGTGGAAGGAGGAGAGAGGGAACAAAAAATAGAAATAGCTGCCCACCACTGGTTTCTATATTTACCAGTCACGGCCCAAGCAGTACTACTGTCTGCGGCACACACCCAACCCCCTCCACTCCCCCTGCCACTTGATTACTTGGTCTAGTCTCCAAGTGTACATCTGTTGATTCCAAATCATCAGACGGCAACTCCACCAGAAGGTTACGACTTTCGGTAGTAGCGGATTAACTCAATTAACCTACAGGAACTTACGTCAGAAACATACCTTTGAAACATACCTTTGTTAAGTATGGTTTACGGCAAAATGGAAAAAAATTCACGGAGATTCGGTTTTAAAAAGCTTACCGACACCCATCCGATAACCACAATTAAACTTCATTGTGCTCCCAAACCGAAACCAATTTCTTTAATTAACGACCCGAAAAAAGGGACCGACCTTGACTTATTAGGAAAACGATACGGTTTTTAACGCAAGGAAAAGCTCGACGAGGGAGAACCAAGTGAAACCGTCCCTCGTTGTCGGGGTAGCCTCTCAACAGTGGCCGACAACTGAGCGATGCCCAACAGGGCGAAGCAGGGAAATTATACTTCATTTACCTCCCGCGTGAAAAGATTTCGAACCAAGAAACAAACCTTGAGGATGTGCGGTGCGGATCGGGCTGCTGTTGGTAATTAAGTGGTAAAAGATAATTAGCCGGTGTAAGGGGCGTCAAGTTTTTTCTCTAGAAAGGGACCGTCCCGATAATCAGACCAGAACCCCTCGTATGAGTGGATCACGTATTGGCTCGCTCAACCAGCAAACTGATCGTCGCGATACCCAAAGACTAATCATAATGCACACGTGCAATAATGAACCAGTGAACGAAAATTTGGCTCATTAAGGTTAAAATTAGGGAGAAGGCGATTCCACTTTCCAACACATCTTTTACTTGCCTTGCCAGCGACAGGTCGTACGTAATACTAACACCGGAAAACTTTCTGCCAAATCGGCAGCAAGAGTTGGCAAGTTTCAGCAGTAGGAAGTGTAGATTAGATAATAATTACTTGGAGCTAATCATGAGTAGAAGAAAAGTGACGTCTATTGTGACGCCTATACCGCGGCGACATGGAACCGAAAGAGCGGATTCACTCATGAAGAGTGCAAATCACACTGTGCACAATATGCCGCTGTAAGGCAACTATAAGACTTAGGAATTACCAATGCACTTTTATACCTAGTATAAGTGCATTGGTAATTCCTACGAGAGAACCTCTGCACAAAGAATTTCAGAAATGCCATTTGACAATTCAAGCCGCAATAATCCTCGACCTGTAGGCTCTATTTTGGCAATAAAGCTAAAGAACGCGACCATTAAAAAAAGAGCATTTGAAAACCTTAACCATGGTCCATCTAAGACACATCCATGGACGGGATCCACGCTTGGCCATGAAACGAGTATGATAGGTATAGTAGGAGGGTACCTAGGCAGTGGAAAGGTTGGAGGGTAGGAGGACAGGTAGGACTGTTCGTGCGTGGATAGCGAGGGGAGGGCGGTAGCAGCGTTGCCAGCTTCACGGACGACTCAGGTCAATTCCTGAGGAAGGTGCACACAGGCTGGTAGATAGGTAGGAGACATAGGCGTACGCAAGGGGGGGCTAGGGGGGGCCCGGGCCCCCCCCTAGACAAACGAAAAATATATATACACTTGCAGATAAAATGAATGAAAAAGAAGAAGTAGTGGTTGAAAAATTCGCAGAGAACCCGAGGCGGCTCATGTTGTAAATTTAAAGTGAAAAAAATCAACTTGACATTGGGTACCTACTTATTCCAATATTTCATTCAGTATTAGTTGGAGGGTTGATATGAATAGTTTTTGGATCAAAAAGTCATCAACTTGACTCGTACTGTAGACCTGACTCGGGCAGTATACCTTTGTCGATTTTGGAAAATAATTTTTATTGTGAGTTGACGGGAGCAGTATTAGACAATTATTGTGAGTTGACGGGAGCAGTATTAGACCTATTCACGGAGAATCGTAGCCGACTCATTTTGCACGTGAAAAAATTCGTTAGACATCGAATTTGTTCGGTTTTTACTCAGCTACAAGATAATAATTTTATCTTTCTGCGGAAAAAATCTAGACACAGGTTTCAACACGTTTTTAGCTGAATTTGAAGCAAAAAACCATGATTTTTGTGCATTTGATTCAGCACAAGTTGAGCTTGGGCTAGCTAAGGTAGGTATGCGACTATTTTTCCTGGGTACCCTATGTAGTGCCCTATGTACTGAACAACTCCGACAAATGGCGTCCGTTTTTTCTACAGATTTTAAGGTAAATGCGTGAAATTGGGAGAATTCCTTTTTTCGACGAAAAGTCGCTGAATAGGTACCAAACTTCAAAAATATGTACCTACCTATTCTCGCCGTTGGATAACGTTAAATCTCATCAGATCGAGTTGGAAGTTTCTTCAAACTCGACCTTACCTAGATAGACCTTTCAGAGAACCTGCGATACGTAGTTATGGCGCTCGTTTGGTGAAATCGAGAAAACAAACTATGAAAACATACATAATATGTATCATAGGGTTTCATAGGGTATATTATACCCTATTAGGGTCTTTGTAGTGGATAAAAAATAATAAGTTACAGCGAGATATTTCTGGCTCGAACCTTCGAAACAAAATTTAATTTAAAAGACCACATTGTTTTTCCTTACAAAGTCATGAAAATAACTAATCAGGCTCAGCAATTTTCCGTCTTCAAGTAGAAATTTTCAATTCTAGGGTGTCCAATGAAATTCACCAATGTTACGGGGTTCCATCAGAAATCATAGGAGTGTTCGATCGAAATCATCTTCGACCTCCTCATTTTTGTAGTAATTTTCAATTCTAGGGTGTTCAATCGACGCCAAATTTATTGCTCTACAACATTTCTTTCTGTACAAACTTCGGGAGAATCCTTACTTGGCTCGCACACTGGAAAATGTACTGAAAACGTGTTTTTTTAAAAGGTATTTTGGGTAAAAACGGCTCAGAATCCATTTTCGTGATCAGCGTCAAATTTACGAATACTAAGTGGCATTACTAAGAGTATGGGGTTTTCAGAGACCCCCCCCCCCTCCCGCCAAATATGGCCGTTTTGCACCACCGTTCGTCGTCCGCCGGCCGGGCCTTAGTGGGCAGTAGGAATTTTTTTAAAAATCTGAAATTTTGGCAAATACTTGGTTTACCATCTAGCTGTGCCCGCAAGGTTTTCAGCCCGATCGCCCAAACCCGTGGGGCGCTATGGGGTTAAAATGGGCCTACGGGACGGGGTTTTTGAATGCTTTTGGCTACGGGATCGAGTTAGGTGTCGTTTTCGAAGTATTTTTGGACGTAGAATCCCGTTTTGGGGGTCCCGGAACGACCCGATTTCACTGTGGCGATCTATAGGGCTTTCATGGGGCTACAAATGGGATTTTTGAAGGACCAAGAGATCAAAAATTGATCTCTTTATAAAAAAATTCAATATTTTCCGAGTAAAAAAAGTAAAAACAAATGATTTAAAAAATAATAATTCTTATAAGGAAACTCTTTTTTTTTTTCAAGACAGAATTAATTTTCGCACAAGTAACCTATACCTATCACTGAATATGCGTATTATACACCCTTGTGTAAAATTTGCAGCGTTTTTAACTTTAATGCTTTAGGTACCCTTGCTGGCAGCATGTCTTCCTGCAATATTTTTGAGCCCCCCCCTCAAGGAAGACCTGCGTACGCCCATGGTAGGAGAGGCGCTATACGGCAAGTGAATCACTACAGACGATAGAAAAACGCGAATAGATGATTAGATCGCGCTTTCACCGTACTATTCAGAGTAAGAAAGAAAGCAAATCAATCTTTCATTTGATTGATTTCACGAACACCCAAAATCAAAAACAGTTAACACCAGCCCAGGCGTAGGTTTTCGGGAATAGACGCCCGAAACTTCAATGGAATTGGGAACAACAAATGCAGTGGTTTTGGAGGCAGGAGTGCCAAGGAGATAATATCTCCATATACCCATCATGTTTACGATATATTATATCGTACACATGATGGGTTGGGTTCAAGCCGTTATCTCGACAAACTTTTGGTTTCGCCAGTCAGTGCCAGTCTACCAAGAAGGGAGGCACGGGACTTGCTGACAGTACTAAATGAACTGTGGGATTTCTACCAGAAGGATGGGAATATAGAAAAATATAGAATATAGCTTGTCGTCGTTCTACCAGATATTATTTTCCATTTTATAGTTTAAACTTGCGTCATGAGCTTACAAGCTACCTTGGAGGTAGCGCTGCAATGATGTTTCCCATTCCCCCAATCTCATTACACCCATTTTGCAGGTTTGTCCACTCGACCCCAAACCCCTTATATTTTCGACATTCTTGCCCCCAAACCCATTAAAATTTTAACCCAGCCCCGTTCTTCCAAACCCGTTGTTTAACAACAGCCAAAACCAACCAATGCGAATGATCTAACAGAATCCAGTATCTGGTACTTATTATTTCGGTCGGTTTCCGTGTGACAGAGAAGGTATCAAATCTAACTGTTACAGTAGACAATCATAGGAAGGAAAAGAACGCAGGCGAGTCGACAAGGTAGATCAGGTCCTTTTGTGCTAGACACACCGGCCAAGACTTCCCAGAAGTAACTGGGATACGTCCTGTCCGACCCCAGCGAATACCTACAGAAGAACCCCAAGAAACGCTTCAGAAGGTGCATCATCGTGTTTCTCATCTCTTTTCTATCTTACCGTAGGGGGAAGAATCTTAATAAGTATCACTTCCATTAATAACAGAAACCCCGTCAAAACTAAATACACAATAACAGAAGCAATCACGCAACACTGTGATTGCAGTTTGTGATCGTCCAGGTTTTAAATTGAGATCATACTCAATAGAATCTATTACCCAATCAGAAGTACTACTGCATCAGTAAATGGTATCCTAACTAATGAATAACAATCAATAATTCAACAACCAAGTATGATGGAAGGAATCGGGATCGGAAGCAAGCCAGCAATAGAAAATCAGTAAATTCCTTGGACAGGAAACAATGAAACCGAATACTGTGACAAGGGCTGGAGCGAACCAAACAAAAGAATGGGACCACCAAGGACTGATTTTGCTACAGAGGTAAACCAAGAGTTGTCTCAGTCCTGGGTAAAAAGTGACCCCCTTCCTCAGCTTTACTAATTAACATGATTTGGAGGACTTTTCCTCCATCGAACGGGTTCCCGTCTGGGTTGACTCGAATTTCGCATCGGGCTAGTAATCTTGGAGCCAATGTCATTCCATTATCAGACGTCAACACCTCGTCCAACGAAGGTCGCTCAAGCTCAAGGATCTTGGCAAACGGGTAACGGTATAAAACCAAGAGTATCACGACTCGATGCAGAGAAGAACCTGAGACCGCAATGACGACTTGATAAAAAATAAAAATAAAAGTGGACGAGTAGATCAATTTGGACGATTTTCCATGTCATTAATTTCAATTGTATAGAATGTATCGATTAATCCAGATTTAGAAGTATAAAGTATCGATTAATCCAAAGGTTGAGCCTCACGACGAAAGAATCGGCACAAGGGACATCAGACTGTGTGAGGTTCCTATTTGAGTAGTTTGGAAGACCTAGTAAACAAAGTTTCATATCCTACAGACTCACCATAACCAACAACAGAAGCCCAATAGGTACATGGTAGGATACTCACCTGGAACAAAATGGATACGGCATTAGCAATCAATTAAATATTCGTAATAATAACAGTTTTATACGAAGGTACCAAAAAGTAGAATGGAGGAAAAATTATTGGAGTTATAGAATCTATAACTAATATCTGATATTATTCACAATTAATCCATCTGCCATTTTGAGCAGTGACGTAGACAAATTTATGTAGGTAGTTCATTTTTATTTTTTCTCATTCGTATAATATACGAATTAAATATTATTTAATTGAATTTCAAGTTCTGCACATAATGGGTAGGTTTTCTAGATTTTTCGCGACAATGGCCACTCTTCGGCTAACAGGAGCCCAAGGGAGGGTAGGAGGGATGATAGTTCAACTCAACCACTAAACCCGATTTATAAATAGACCCGCCCTGTAGGCGTCTATTTGTGAAAGTCCGAACGATTTTATTTCTGGCTCCAAACTCCCTTGCAGACCTCTTGGATAAACCGCTTCCGAACCTACCTACCTTTTAACCTCACTTAGCAAAAGGTTTGCAACCGGGACTTCCAGTGGTGCGGTATCGGAAGGATGCAACCATTTGAGGCATCAAGCGTTAGTTAGAAGTCCTGGGAAATATTGTTACCGTGACGCCAATTTAGTTCATTGAACGTATCTAAAGTATGTCAGTCCAAGACAGTATGTCAGGACAATAGATATCGCTAATCAGTCCCATGTTCAAATTTCACCACTTGTTCGACGAGAACGTAGGTAACGAGTTGTTGACAAGTAGTGGTACTATCATCAAACTTGTATGACAAGGGATCCGTGAAAATGATACAGATTCAGAGATAAACTTCATGCGTCATTCCAAAATTACGGTAAAATTCATTGCAACGGGCATCTGAGGAACATCTGTGTGCACGTAAAGTATCAAATCGACGCATCAATTTTAATTATACGGGCAATTTAGACCTGTCACACGGAGCCGTGCCCCCACTTCATTATAGCGATAAAAGTAATAAGTAGACATGTCAAGCTAAAATTCGGAATCGAAGGCTATTCCCTACAATAAAGGATCGAATGTAGGAAAAAACTTCCCCATTTCTGACTTGCTGGGAAAATTCTTCCCAAACCAAAATGTTACATTATAATAATTATTTGAGTCAAATGAAGTACAGTATGCTTACCAAACAGTTTATTGGCCGACACAGCGTTTAACCTATATCCCAAGCATAATAAGTTCAGCTCTCAAAGCAGGAAGAAAGGGGGTTTCTTATCTTCCTGCGAGGAAAATGGCAACACTAACAAACACCTGTTAGAATCCTTCTTTTGTGAATCTGAGTGTTCTGCGAAGTTCATTTGTCAGAACTTAGGAGCGTAATTCTATTCTCTCCCTCACTCTCGTGAAAGATTGATACTTGGCAGTTATGAAAAACTGGGATGAGTAGGAATTTCCTGCATGGATTGAAAATCCCACCACTACTGAGACCAAACTCACAATATGGCAAAAAGCTTACTCATTCAAACAAGCGTGGCTTAAATGTTGTAAATTTGCATTGCTGAATACATCGTGGCAGTACTCAATCTGCGACAACCTGTCGTTCTATATGTATGTTCATTATGGCTATGCTAGCCTAGGGCCTCATTTTTGGGTCCCTTGACCATATATTTTTAGGGTAGACCATAGTGCATCTGGTAAAATCTGGACCTACCTACCTGCATTTTAAGGGGTTGACGACTACATAAGCAAAGTTCCCATTCTACCTTTATCTATGTTCCAAGGTGTGTGTCTCGACCGCTCTAATCAAATATTTGGGGTTAGCGTAGAAGAACCAGAAGCTTTTTCTGACTGATCCTCGCTACCCCTAATAGTTATTTATGCTTTAGTATAATATCTCCCTAGTCTAAGTCATAAGTATAATAAGGACCTAGTATAATTTCTTTAAATGTTATAATATTACGAATATTATTCGTGCATACAGTGTCCCCAGAGTCCTTATACAAACATTTGGGAAACAGTAGCTTTTTCTTTTGCTTGAAAATTAGGCCCAATACGATGTACATGTACATCGTATGCCTACTTTAATTTCAGAATGACCCATATTTCAACCAGTTAGTCATTCATATCGCTATTAACTGAGCTATTCCTCATACAGTTCCCCGCCCTACTTCGTTTTACCAAATTTCACATCGTCTAATGAAATAAACTTTGTGTTTGAATAGGAATTACGGAGACTTGTAATAAAACCTGAAGTTATTCTTGCTGCCAGCAACGCATTAGAAACCTCGCGCCGATTTAGCCCGGCAAAAAGTAAAAATCCTTCTCTGGCTTTTGTGTCACCCAATCATGTCGCTCTGCATTTAGCGAAGTGCCGGTCGCCATTCGTTATGCTTGTTATTTTTATATTTGTAACAACCGGCCAAATAACAGAAGAAGAACCACAAAAAAATCCAAGAGGAAAAGATCTTGAGTTAGGTGCCTGATTCCCAAAAAAATGTTGTCGACAAATAACCAACATTGACAACTCGGTAATTTTTTAGGGATATATTAACGGAATATTCCGCCCAGTTTATGAAAGCCTGGAAAATATCAAATATCATATTTTCAATGCTGCCCAAATGGCATTCGAAAATTTGCATTTGATGGACTTTGTTTCTTGTTCAATTTGGGGTTGATGCTGGTGATTGACTCGATGCCGAGTTGAAAGACCCTGGTGGATGATCGATTACTATTATGAAGTACAGCGAGCGGACTGAAGGAAGAAAATTCTGCAGCAGAAGAAACTGCGGTCCACGAGAGAGAAAGAGAGGGTGCTATCCCCCCAGCGAGGAAAAGAGGATAGTCGGGAAGAGGATAGTCGGGAAGAGGGTGGCACTGGGTACTCACCTCTGATTTGTGGTGGGGAGCAGATAGTCGTCCTGGTAGGGGCCATAGGGGAGGGTAAGGGAAGGCGTGGGAAAGGAACCAAGGACACGGGACCGGGGCTAATGGAGAGTTCTCGGAACCGCTGCCTTTGTGGTCCATCTTCTTGTGCCAGGACTCGCCTTCCTTGGGTTACCAGTTAGCTACCCTGTTGGTTACCTTCTACCTTTCCACCATTTTTTTTTTTTTTTTTTTTTTAACGTAGACACTTCTTCAGAACCCCTTCCTGGCCCCACGAGTGGTTGGAGGGGGCTACAGGCGCAGACTCCTCTCAGCTTTGATACCCAGTGATAACGCTAAGGCTCTCGTCTTCCATTTAACAGCACTCCTTTTTTTCCTTTAATCAACCACAGACAGATGAAGTTTTTCCTTCTTCTCGGCTGAGAAATAAAGAATACAACACGCTACAATATCCAGCAGGTTAGCATTTCATGACATTGGGATCCCTTCCATCCAAGAGGGACTCGCACACAAAGCATCGGGGGATCCTACTTTGGGGAAATCGTCTGAAAACGACTTTTGGGGAAATAAACGAAGACTTTGGGGAAACGAAAGAAAGACGAAACTGAGAGGACCGAAGCTCGAAGATCAACTGGTCGATGTAGTGTTAGTTATATAATACGGTGCTTTATGGCAAACATTGTCTTGGATAACTTCACACCTTTCTGCCAAAAGATCTCGAACTAGGATGAGATCAGAAAATGGGGCTTTTTGAGATGCGTGTTCAAAGTAAACAAGTGGATAAGTACCGACACGAACACTCAAGGAAAGTTCTTGAAGCCAGAGCGCGATGACGCCATGGGTGACTCATTAGCGTTGATAAGGATGAACAAGTCGCCTTCAAGACTGGAGTGACGCACATTATATTACCTCACAACCGACAATACCGAGAGAAGATACCGCTAGAAGCCTACGCGTACAAGACCTTGCGATCCCTGATTATACCCAACAACACTACGATCTAGCACCAATGTTGTAGAATCATTATAAAATGTACTATCGCCACCTAAACTGAATACAATTAAAAGAGGTACGTACACCTGCATTCGCACACAACAAGCTCGGTAAGCAGTGAGAATATAATTAAGGACAAGGATGACTCGGATATTCTAAACTGTGTTTTTTTTGTTTTTTTTTCAGGAATAAACAAACCCAGGGTAGAATTGCTAAGCCAATCCACAGCCACAGCACTAAGAGACTCGAAGCAGTTAAGCACTTGAGTACCTACTATGAGAATAGTCGAAAATTGAGTATAGGTAATATTCAACTACTTCGGGTCAAGTGGAGGTTAGGGAGGAGATGACAACTCTGCTGTAGCTACTAAATTGTTTCTTCTTTTTTTCAAAATGGGTTATTGGAGCGTGGGGACCGATTTCGAGCAATTAAGCTCATCTACAGCCAAGAGTGACTTGAAGCAGTTGAAACAAAATGAACAATTTAGTACCTACTGCAGAGGAGTCATATTAAATGTAGACATTTTCTCCCTTACCTCCACTTGGAATAGACCTCTGCACCTTCTGCAAAAAACCACTTCGTGCTTCGAGTCACTCAGGGCTCTAACCTCAAAACCTGACCCCAAGCTGGGTTAAATCTTAAATTTTATTTATTGCTGTAAAAACAATAATAATTAAGAACATCCTCTGAGGCGTCATCTTTCTCCCGAATTTGACCACTACACCATTGGCAAGCAACCACTTCGGAATTTACCCATAACTAACTTAAATATAGATAATATCTATAGTGTGATATATTATATCACACTTCCAGCTCAATGAGTACTTCCATGACGTGTAAGTACGCCCACCCCCACCCATCACCATAGATTTCCATTCAATTTTAATATAATTTATATCATGAAAACGGTGATAGAGCCAAGAGCCCTTAAAATCAACGATGAGAACATTTCACTAGCAGCCGTTTGAAACCCCCTCATACTCAACACAAAACCTCAAAACTCGTAATAGTAGGTGCCTATCGCAGAAATAAATAAATACGTCAACGTATACAGAGCCTTTTTAGGAAAAACAACATTCCAGCTCCGGAAATACGAATGAAGTCCGGAAATACGAATGAATACGGGGAAAAATCCCATGGCCTGATCAAAGATAAGATGAAGACGTGGTAGAACTTGTGAGGAATCGGCTGGGAAACTCAAATATGCGCTCTTGTGTCAAAGTGAAAAGATACCGAGGCGGCAATGCCATATTACAGCTCAATGAGACAGAGGAAGTTGGTCCATTCATGAGAGAAAACCTCAGTTCCGGTGAATGGAGGTCACCCTAGGAAAAAAAAAAAAAAAACGCTACTACCAGGAGGAGACCCAAATCGGAAGACTTCTGTGAAGAATCGACACCGGTTCACACCCAAAACAGGCAATATGTGGGATTCCGATAGGAAACAGAACCATGTGTGTCAAACAAAAATTTTAGAATCTCCCAACTCAGTAGGTACCATTCGCCTGAGGCGCTTAGGGAAGCCCAAGATGCACTTGCATCCACCTATCCCTCCCACCAACACCTTACAGGGACCTGCATTTCTCATACTCGTGGGAAAAGAACGATAAAACCTCTATAAGAACGACGGGACGAAGAGTTTCATTCATATAGGCTCAAAACACCTGCAGGCAGCTAGACCTCCCCCTTTCCATTATTTGCTTGTTGACGCAGTTCACTGGCCCCACCCAAAGCTCCTCACAAAACGCTTTCTCGGCCGGAGTGTCGTGTTTCAACTGAGGCCTACCTCCTATAGTTCCACCGACTTGTTTCAATCCCCAATGTAACGATCCCGACGTGAAAACTACCTGTTGAGCTTCCAACCTGTTACCTGTGAGGCTCGGCTAAAAGGCAGCATTTAGTGGGTAACGTGACCCAGTTAACCCGAGTGTGACTATCAGGGCTGACCCGAGAGAATAATACATTCCCCCCGGCGGAGAGGAATTTTTGATGATCAAACCAGAGCATGTTATATTTGTTTTTCGTCATACCAGACACAAAATTTGTACTGGTCATGGTGACAATAACTTAGCGCTAAAGGGAAATGACAGATCGTCGAAATCGCGATACGTTAGGGCGAAATTGGGCAATGTTTTTGGCTGAAACTGGTGATTTCCGCCTTAAGAGGTTTTTCAGTCGAGTTCTTACTCCGTGGAAAAATTAACGCTATTCGAGATTGAATCGCTTCTGAATGCTCAATTTCACAAGTCTTCGCAAGTGTCCCTTCTCAATGAAAGCAGTTTTATTAATTGAGCTAATATCTCCTGTAAGCCAAATGTCACGAACGTATCACTACTTACGTAATACATAATATGCTATATTTTCCGTGAGACGTTTAATTTGTAGCCTTAATGTATGAAAAAATTGCACTTGTTGAGCTATCATCAGTGTCTAACGCAAAATTCTACCGAAGCATTAGGATTTGTGCCCGTACTAATATATTCTATAATATATTGGTACGTTGTATATAATAATTTTTGTCTTTATTTATTAGTGTAGTACACTAGATTCCTAACCTCTACCCGCATTCCTACTTCATGGAAAAAGTTAACGCTATTCGAGCGTGTATCACTTCTCAATGCTTAATAACTAAGCATGTGAAATTATTTCACAGTCTACTTAGAAACCGTCTCGATGTTTTCATTGAATTGTTTTAAACCGGATCTCGATGAAAACAGCTCATTAATGAGCTCCTTGAATTATTTTTTAAAATGTTTTTTCCTGGAAAGGTCATGCTTCTAAGTTACGAAAACCAGATTGCATAAAACCCTTCTCTATAATAGAGAAATTTAAATATTATACTTTTCTTAAGGCCCTATAAATAATAATTATTATTTGTATTAAATGGACGAGAAACACATACAAAAAACTTTGGTTACCTTATGATAAAATTTTCGACATTCAGTCGTCATCAGTATCTGGCTCTCGCAGTGGCTTCCAAAATGTTGTCTTCAAAATAATTATTATTTAATATTTATAAATAATAAATATTTATAGGGCCTTAGGAAATATATAATAATATTATTTGAATTATATTATTCAAATATTATTTGAATTCTGAGGTCTGGAGGGGTACATGACGTGGGCTGCTTCATCATCTTTTGATTGGCCGAGATATCTTTCTCTCGTATTTATGCAAGTTAGCCAACTTTGCTACGCGAAAAGCCGACCCCGAAAATCGAGAATTGGGTTAATCATTAGAGAAGGTCATTCGAAAACCGAGCATCGTGGTTATTATCAAAGAATGTTATTCGAAAATCGACCTGGGCCGAGTGTTTTTATTCCGATTCCATTCAGCTTTATTATTCAGCGCTCTGGCGGCTACTTGTCCAACTACTCGATGCCCAGCAAGGGAAGGTGTGACGTCACGAGCCCTCCGCTTTCAGTTCAAATCCCCAAAATTCCTAAAAGAGTTCTGCACGTAATTATGCGGATTTTCGAACTAAAAATTGGTGTAGGAGGAGTTTAAAGGGTGCTAAATCCGAATATGTGGTTAGAAATGATGAATTTCGACCTTTACAAGGAGCACATTACATACATTACTTGAGGTCAAATCTACACTATGCCAAAGTTCCAGAAAATCGTTCAAAAGCAGGTAACTGCACTTTTTACGAAGAAATTTCCATTTCTGACATTTTGTGTTTTTAGCGCAACCTTTCCCTCAAAAAATGGAAACTTTCCATTGGAAAGGTGCGCTCATCTCTTCGACATGTTTTTTGTCGTTGTGAGTTTGTGTATCACAGCATCACCCCCGAACGGCTGAACAGATTTTCATGAGGGTGGTCTCATTGTGATCAGCGAGTTCTGGGGGTGGTTATAGGCTATCAAAATCACCTCCGTCGTCGACGATTCGTCCGATCCCGACGACATAGTTTGGTCGTTAGATGCCTAGTGTGTCAAGTTACGAATTCTTACTTACGGTTTTGGTTTCGTAGTAACAGAAAGGTTGCGCTCTTCTATTCCATTCAATTGATGGCTTGTTTTTTTTTCTCTCGCATTACACCTAAATGCCTTTAGGCGGACAAATTTACTTTGTTTGAGCGAATCACTTCTGTATACCAAGCAACGTTTAATTTGTAACCTTACTGTATGAGTAAGTGGCACTTTTTGAGCTACCTAATACAACCTGATATTATCTTCACAGAAGCATTCGAATAATTCGAATCCAAAATTATTTGTGTCTGCAGTGCGGACTCCGCACTCAATGCAAAGCGCGCGCGTGCGTGTGTGTGCACACCACAATTCCTGCGGATATGCACCTAATCTATGACAATCTTGTTTTATAGAATTTACCACTATTTGAGCTTCTATCAGAATTAAAATTTAATTGGTTAGGCATTTAATGCCAAATTTCTTTCAAAAGCATTTAAATTGGTGTACCTGACGTATGACTTGCCGTATTTATCGTGGCAGAACGAATTTTTTGCCCGGAAGACATTGAAGTTTGACAGAACCATGGAATTTTTTGAATGTTTGCTCAAAATCAAAGCCCCCTCGTCCTCAACGTAAGTCATATTAAAGTCGTACCGCACGACCGCGAAGCCGCTGACGTAGGCGGCTTCCAATTATAATAATTATTATTGGACGCCAGCAAAGATAAAAAACCAAAAAATAAAACGATACCATCCCGCGACATTATTATCAGCTTGAAGCACCTAACCAATAGTTACTACAGTAGATAGTTCCACCACGACCTTCCTATTGTTCTCGCCTATGACTCAGGGAACGACGCGACGAATCTGGAAGGGTGGGGGGACCTAATCCGAACCAAAGATGAGCGAACTGAAACAAAATTTTCCAGAATTCTCTACGTTACAAAACAGGTAGGTACTACCTCAATCAAATGAATCTACAGCAAAAAAAAAAAACGCTGCAAATTTTACACAAGCGTTTATTATTCTTTGATGTAGGTTACTTGTGCAAAAATTTAATTCTGTGTCAATGAAAAAATTGTGGAATTTTTTTTGATTTTGTTTTCAAAAATTCTTTATTTTTTACTCGAAAAATATTTAACTTCCTGGGATCCTTTAAAAATCCCATTTTTAGCCCCATGTAAGCCCTGTAGATCGCTCCTGTGAAATCGGATCGTTCCGCGACACCCAAAAATGGATTCTACGTCCAAAAATACTTCGAAAACTACACCTAACTCGATCCCATAGCTAAAAGCCTTCAAAAACCCCCTCCCATAGCCCCATAGCGCCCCACGGGTTTGGGCGATCGGACTGAAAACCTTGCGGGCACAACTAGATGGTAAACCAAGTATTTGTCAAAATTTCAGATTCCTACTGCTCAAAACGGCCTGGACGGCGGACGGACATTTCGGATTTAGAATGTAGACCTTTTGAAACGGATAATGTCTAATTTTGAGGCCGATCCGAGTCGTCGACCTTCGTCGCGATCACACAGGTGTATTATTCCAAGAATAATAAACCAAAAGGGAATCCACAGGCCAAGCCAAAGAATAAAGACGTCTCCATTCTGAGAGGTAGGTCACATTTCGAAACCTAGAAATGCTTGAGAGGAGTCAACCAAACAAGCGTGAAAATGGTAAGGATGCGATTAGGAGGATCGTGTTTAGAGACTGCGATAGTCTGATAGGGACACCCAAACGAGGCAAGTCAAATGAGGAAATCGGCCGTCGCGGCAAAAGGGTAAACAAAAGGCACCTTGCGGCCTTGTCCTCGCCTCACGACAACCACGTACTTTTATCGATGAGAAATGACAACACAGAAGGAGGGCTGAGAAAAAAATATGTACCATGAAGTGGACTAGGGAACAACTTCTTTATAACTATTGAGTCCGCAGATTGCGGACCTCCCCTAAAATCTGATTGCGTAGGTAGGTATGTGCGAAAAACTCAACGCTTAAGGAATGTTTTTCTGACACCAGAACAAAGATATCTCTCTCCCTGAACCGAATCAGCGAATCCTGGCTGTCTTCAGCCCAACCCCTACCTCCTCCCTTCGGATGAACAGCTCTCAGGTGGCGGCCAGCTAGCAGACCACGGAACCTCCGGCCAAATGAGAAGACGCTCCCCCTCCTGGTCGTTGGTACGCCGAACACTGGGGTTGTTGTCCATTGTCCTGAGGGTCCGTTGAACTTCTCCCCCCAAAGAAGGTCCTAGGACCCCGCAGCCTGGAGTTGAATCCGCGGTTGATCGGCCGACCGCACGGCAGCCGGCACTCAACTCTCCTGACCGGGAACTATCAATTGGGCGCTCAACGATTGGGTACTGGTCCAATATCCAACCTCAGGTTAGACTGCGATCGTCGCGAACTCTCCACGGACCCAGGATGCGATCTCACCTATACTCGCATGAATGCTTACAAGCTCACATCTCTACAACATTTGCGTTTGCCCCGAAAATTAAGTTTTGATTTGCACACACCTGGACCACACATTCTACCTTGTTTTTCGCAAATATCACAGCACACATCCCGTCTCAAGGTGTGCGTATGGTTTGGAGAGATGTGGGACCCCGAAAGATGAATTCTCCTTCCAAAATTATTCGGAAAACGATACCTCATTCGAGCTCCTGACACCCACCAAAAGCCCCTTTGGTAGCCCCATAGACACCCACCCAGAGGATCGGATGGTTCTGGGGGGGGGGGGGGGGGGTTAAATATCCTCCCGCCACTTACACCACGACCCTATACCCGAAAACCTTCAAAAGCCCTTCCCGTAGCCACAAGGGTTAGAGTAGTCGGGCTGAAAACCTTGAGAGCACCACTAGATAGAGAAAGGAATGTGTACTGTTCAAGAAAATTTCCTTCTGCCCAAGAAGCCTAGGAAAGCGAGCGCCGGAAGGGGTGCCCTTCAATGGCATCAATGATAAATTGTCCACACAGCATCGCTACATGCCGCACGGAGCGCTGATGGCCACGGATTCACTGAAATGTGGGGTCGACCTCAAAGTGTACCTCAACATTTTCACGTACTACTTCCTTCTACGTAGTAGCCTTTCAATACTTGTACATTTTCTAGGAATGCCTGCGCAGTCCTGAGTTGCATTCAAATTCATCTTAACCTGTACAACCAAGTTTATGGCCGAAGGAAGGTCGAATCGGTCGAACCCCCCCTTCAGATAACAAAATCCAGTCATTAGAGTTCGTGTAACATGCAACGTTAGAGCCTTAGGATTTCCCGACCATTAAAGCTAGTTTCAATGCAAATGACAACACTTAGGATCTAATGAAAAGATAGGGCACACCAGGTAGGCTCTTTGTAGACCGCAGTTGGGGAAACCAGGGTAGCAACCTACCTACCCTCAATCCTTCTGACCTGTCTGACCTTCTGCCCTGTTCTGACTGTAGCAGGTCCCCTACATTGAATACCCGCCTCAACCTCCTTTCAAACTCGGTTACAAAGAAAAAAAAAGTGATTCCCAACCACCTGAATTCAACGAATTATTGTGCAGAAGGAGCCGAAAGTGCCATATAAGAGTAAAGTAGGAAACTGTTTTCTCCTAGCTAGGACTAGGAGTCTACCCCGAGCTGATGAATTCTGCTGGCATAAACACCGCACAGTGATCCAAA
Source organism: Pilophorus perplexus (assembly GCA_955831195.1). Classification (NCBI taxonomy): domain Eukaryota; kingdom Metazoa; phylum Arthropoda; class Insecta; order Hemiptera; family Miridae; genus Pilophorus; species Pilophorus perplexus. Next base: position 25,026,848 of record OY037010.1, read on the forward strand.
ATCGAAAAAGCGTGACCTTAATTGGAAAAATCAATGTTCACCTTTGGACTCGGGACTAATTTAGGTTCATTCCCAACAACTTGGAGCTCATTCATGCACCATTAATTTGGTGAAAAACGTCTCAAGTTCGTAGGGAGAGAGGAAAACGTTGAGGTTTTTAAAAGGCGCGATTTTTGTCGTTTTTGATGCTCCAGTTTTAAAATCAATAACTTCATAGGCAAAATCGTAGGACCATGAGACTTTCAGGAGTTGTAAATCTACCTTAGATACACAAGAGAAAAATAAAAAGAGTCCAAAATTCAAAGAAGTGGGCGTTCGAAAAAAATGAGAAATGCCAACATGCTTCACATCGAGTTTTAAATATTCCGAGAACGCTGGTCTTTAGGGAGCCAGGAGAAGCGTACTCTGTCCAAATCTTTCTGCACAAAGTTGCACTTAGAGCCCGATTTGATGTCAAAACGCTAACGATGGGTGTGGCTGGTCGGCTGTTCTTCCTCACAAATATATATGTTTCTCACTTAGACAGTCGTGTAAGTGTAAATTCAGTAAATTCAGTGAAAGTTACGAGGAAGAAACTACACAACTTTTTAGAGAAATTTTTTTCCCAATAATTAATTTTTTAGGTAATACACTTTTGAGAACATTTTTGAGAAAATGAATGAAAGAAACTCTTTTCAATATTGAGCAACAATAGAGCTTTTATTTACATACATAGATGAAATAGGGGTTTCCAAAGACATACGAGTACCTATTAATCCTAGAACTACCGTTCAAATGGATTGATTTTACAAGAGACCCTCTCAGATTAAGGGAAGTTACCACATTCACAAAAGTATTACTTTTTGAGAAATTGAATTAAGTTCACTTTTTTCGATTTTGGACCACTGTGCGCCGTCCAGTTTGGTTCAATAGAAAGAAAATACCAATATCGGAATATTTCATATCCGATTATATTATAACGTAGTGTAGCAACTTGCTACACTAGCAAGGCTCGCTGGTGGCGGCGGACAAGATGAAAACGGGTAGCCTTCAGGACAGAAACGAAATAGAGAGAGGGAACAAAAAGAAAGAGAGGGCCTGACGAAGAGAGGAACAAGACAGCGTTGCCAGCTCGAGCGTTCATCTCTCGGGGTACACAAGTTCCTACTTTTCCAAGTCCAATCTTAAAGTACTTGAAGGAATTTTCTTTCCGGCGTGATTTAGCAGCATCACAAACTCATCGATCAGAAAAACATGGGTTTATTATTGCTTTGAACAAATTGAGAAAATTTCCATGACAATAAAAAATTAACACCGTACTGTTAAGTAATATCGTGTAATGTAAAAAAACACTGTACACCTGTACAGTGTTTGGACGGATAAGGAACCCCCATAAGGATTCTCCGTCCAAAAATACTTCAAAAACGAGATCCCACTCCCACTCGACGCCTCAGCGAAAGACCTTCAAAAATATCCTTTAGCCCCTTTTTAGTCTCAAGAGCCCCAATCGTTAGGGCGATCGTGCTGAAAGCCTTACGAGCACAACCAGATGAAGAACCAAGCACTGACAAACTTTCAGATGTTAAAAAAAACTCCCTGCAGCCCAAAACGGCGGACAGTTCATCCTTGGAATCTAAACATCTTGAAACACAATAATATTATGCCCTTAAGGACCAATTTCGAGGCTTATCATTATGTGTCGCAACCTTCGTGAAAACATAGGTAGATTGAGTAGGTATTTCAAGACTAATAAACCAAAACGAGGGAAGAAATAAAAAGTAGATTTACGCTAGAATAATCCTGCTTGAAAAAGACAGGGGAGAGTCCGTTTTGCAAAAATAATGAGGAAAAAATAAGATTATGACAAACAATCCAAATAAGGTTATCAGAAAAGAGATGCGATTCCGCACGCACTTACAAATTAGAAACTATCTGCTTAAGATTTATCCAAATTTATCCCAATTTCTAACAATAAAAAGCGGCTACCACTAGCGATTAGCCATGGCATGGCCTTGTTAGTTTCCACCAACGAACTGCATTCGTTAGGGCTCTGACTCTTGTCATGGGGTGAATCTACCCATCTATCTCAGTGAAGTTCTCTGCCCCAACAACCTGTTGAGTGTTGCGTAACACACTGGAGATGTATCTCCTAGCCAATGTGTCTTGCAGAACGTTATACCCGAGGTTGAAGGGCCAGACGAAATGTAACGATAAGATGCCGCTTCTAATAAGGTCTTCACTATCCTAATATTCAGGTAGTAATTGAAAGCAGATCTCCCGCTCTGATGAGGCTAACAATGCGCTTCGAATATCCTCAATATTAGCTTGCGTTTGGAATGAAATTGAAACGTCAGGAGCGTAGAAGAAAAAGGATTTTGGGTCAGTACTTACTATAGGGAAACGAAATGAGAGTAACAATCCAACTATTAACAGTCAATACACCCACCAATTACCATGTAATGGGAAGTGGATTTGCTGACTGCGTCTGTCATACTTGACAATGTGTTATAAATCCACCGTAGAACTCAATTTTTCACGTATTTCAGACGCGTTTATACCGCCGGATTGACAATGGGGATGTGTGTCAATCCTGAGATTTAACAAATCAAGCCGTCACGTGATGCATTTAATGCGTTTCAACACGAGCCAAAGAAACGACTTTTGTGAGGCCACAACCATAATAATGCAGAGTAATTATTAATGCTACTTGGGCATTCATAATATGAATAACATGAGGAGGTGTTCGTAATAAGTCACTGACCTGAAGTTTTCACATTGTCAATAATATTGACAATGCGAAAACTTTGGTTCAGTGACTTGAGGGGTCGAACCACCTGTTCAAATTATCAATTAGGCACAAAATTAGAAACTTCCATATAATAGGTATATTATATTATTGCATCGGAGCGAATTATTTTCCGACTATTTTTAAAACGAATTCCTTTGATTGACATTGTGACAGTTCAGAGTGGCCTACAGATGGGTAAACAATTGCACGGTACTCACTTTAGAAAGTAGATCTGTCCTTCAGATGTGCGTGCTTGCTCCCATCCGAGAGGCAAAGGGCCGAGATCGTCCATGGTCGAGACGTCGTAAGATCGCTGCTTCAGGTGTTGGGGGGCAGCAGCGACGGATGCGGAAGCGTATGTTTGCTGAAGGGATGCCGGACTGCTGTGGGCCCGAGGGTGATTCACAGTCAGCCCCCCAACGGTGGTCGTGTTGGTGCCAAAAGCTGAATCCGCAGAATTCTCCCGAGAATGGGAAATCGAAGACACTGACGGCGATTTGGACCCGGTGGACGGCGGATTGAAGAAACTGTTTGGCAAATTTCTCAGTCGGAACGGTTTGGTTTGAGGTCGTTTGTGTTCAGGTTTCAAAACTGAATCGAATAGAGCCTGAAGTTCGTGTTCGGAATCTTGGTCGATCCGAACGACTAAATTGTTTCCCCCTTTGAACTGCTCCACGTCTGGATTGCCCGACATCGCGAACCAGAAAGACTTCTTAGACGAAAGGCACCGAAAAATAATTCAACGAATCCGAAATGACAACGAACAAAATACTGACAGTTTGAGGGGATCGGTATCCGAATTTTCCCACGACTCCAAGGAAAAGGGGGGAAACGGAAAAACGGAACGAGGAAAAAAAAGGAAAACCAAGTGAAAAAGAAGGCACACGGTCAGAGGAACATTGTTGACGTCGGAATCATGCACACTTGAGTGGAGTGTGTTGTGTGACAGGAAATCGGGTGGTGGTGGGTGGGACGCTAAGAGAGGGGATATCTGTGGTAGGGGGGTCCACTCATAGCGCAGGCGCCGTGGAAGCACAAAGGAGGTCATTTCTGGCAGAGGGCGCCACCATCCTGTGCCACGACCTGAGAGTCGCTCTGAGAATACCTGATGGCAACAAAGTATCGATATTTTGCTTCCAATATATCGTCATCGATATTAAATATCGATCAAATTTTGGGCTTCGATATTACCGGACCTATCGATGTTTTTGTTCCGATATATCGGTCTTCTGTATATAATATACCTAATATAATATATTATATTATATCTCGATCTTCTACGCCAACGTTTCGGTTTATTTATAAACTATCATCCGGCATACAAAGGTAAAGGGTAAAATGAGTTTCACGTCAAGATTTTCTACCTCTTGGGCCAGACATGACGGGGCGCTAATATGAGCCCCTGAAAAGCCAAGTGGCATACCTAAGTCAAGTTTTTGGCGAAACTGACTTAGGTCCAGAATCATACTCTGCACCTTTGACTTCATTTACTGGCAAAGTGGCATAAGTCTAGAAGTTCAAGAAGTAACCGAAAGATAGCAGGATTGATTGGATGGAGAAGGCATCGGTCTATCTGTTGTAAGGCAAAGTGGCTTTATGTGACTTATGCCATTTTTGCTGTAAACACTGTGATTCCTTGGTTGTTGTGTGTCGGCGAGTGTGCGAGTGGTTGTTGTGCGAGTGGTTGTTGTGTGTCGGCGAGTTTTTTAATGAAAAATAAAATTGTGTGGCTTCTGAGTCGATTTTTAAATTTTTTGGGAGCTGCAATCAATAAACGAAGGAATCCTTTGACAGGCAAAGTGGCATAACTCACTTTTGATCCTGTTAATGCAGGACCTACCACATTTTGATTGATCCGTACCACTCCCTCGGGGAACGGCTTATTTCGAAGCAACATTCTGGGGTTGTTCGATTCAGAAACATGATTCGGGAGTTTTCTATTAGCATGGATGCAAAACATGTTTTTTCTCAAAATCACGTTTACTTGACTTATGCCGCTTGGCTTTTCAGGGGCTCATATATTGATGAATCACACCAGCTGCACTTTTATTCCCAAAATTTCCATGGTCTTCAACAGAATTCGAAACCGTGGCCTCAACAGAACACAGCGAGAAGTGGCTAACGCCCAGAAGCACACGGCTAATCTGGCCGCCACATCAGGGATACAAAACAGAACCACATCTGAGAAACGAACCCTCTTTGAGTGAGAACAAAATTCACGCGATTTTTTTTTTTCTCAGGAATCATCGTAAATACCACAACTATCGTACCATCATCGTACTCGTTAGAAGGAAGAAATTCTTCCTTCTTCCGAAGAATAACCACCAGGTACCTACAGGAGAAAGTAGTTGAGCTTAGAATAAGTATGTAGTCCTACCTATCAATTACCTGATATACCTAACAAAATGAGGGAGTCAGGAATTTCAGATGTAGGCAGTTCTCAAGGAGGTTACCTATGCCAAACTTCGAGTTAGTTACACATACGTTCCCACTCAAAGATCGTTTGTTTCGTGAGCGGTGGTTCTGTTTTGTTCACCTGAAGATGGTTTATAAATAAAACGAAACGTTGGCGTAAAAGATCCCTGTAGCTTTTTTTACTGAACCTCGGAACCCCCGAATATTAAATTTTAATTTGAGCAGTTGAGACAGGCACACACCTTGGTTATCTTTATTCTAGGGCACTTCCAGATGTCGGAAAAATCTGAAATTGGTCTTTAAAAATCCAGTTTGGTGAGCATAGTGCGAGAAAAGTCTGAAACCACCAAAAAGTAGCTCCATTAGGCATAATATTATTTGAGCTCCTAAAGTGGAAAAAACGGAAAATTGAAATTTTTCTAAAAAATTTGAAAAAATACCAAAAATCCGGTTTGGCGAGTAGGTAGATGACGAGAAAAATATGAAACCACCAAAAAGTTGCTCTACGAGGAGGATCTAAGCTCCAAAAGTGCAGGAAAAGCAAAAATCAGGATTTGGAGCAGTTGACAGGGAATTGAGATGGTGGTGGGCCAAGGCGTGACCGAAGGCTACGCGGACCTCCCCCCAACCACAACCCCCCCAAAAATACACGAAAATCTGTATTTTTCTAGAAAAAAAAAAACAACACAATATGGGAAAACGAGTTGTTCGGTCTGAGGCCAGGTGGGATACGGTCGGGGCCCCCTAGTTAATTTCAAAGGACCCCTTGTACCCAAGGTGTTGGGTCCCAACACCCATCAGTTATTCAGTAGTTTAATCTGTGGTTATTCAACAGACAGGCCACCAGGGCAAGTTACTTTTGACGAACCTAGCCAGCGGCAAACCAACTCTGCATAGGAACAAGAACCCTTTTGAGTGAACCTTTTTGGGTCGTTCCGATAAAGTTGTCCTAGCCACCCTGATCTGAGGCACCACTATCAACCCTGGGTTGATCCTTGGTGGAAGGTGTTGGTTTCGTTTCGCATCGTTCGCTTTTATCATTTTTACTAATTTTTTTACGTCATCTCGTTATGTGAAATCTGCTGCACTTCGTCAGCCAACTAGCCGTTACCGACATTTGGTTTAGGTAAGCTCTATCATTGTGTTAAACAACAAAAAATGAGCATGGGGTATCTCCGACCTCCATGCGCTCTACTACTACTTTCTCGACAATTTTCTTGCCTTCTGTAATTTACTGAAATTAATTGGATATTTCAAAAGTATGTGATCAATAGACCGATCTGTTTGTGAGGCTCCCTTAAGAAGTTGGGACGTAGTTACTCCGGCCAGGTACAAATGAGTGTTTGTCTATTTTCAGCTTTTCATTCTCCCCTTCCCCATGGTGGTCTTGAAATGCCTCGCAATGAACAGGTTTACAGATGAATTCAACGCAACACTACTTATGTTTATACAATTTTTATATTGATTTAGCATAGCGAGTAGCACGTTTACATGCTTTCAATATGCAGTTTTTAGAGTTTGTCACATACTTTTTGTGAGCACAGCCCTCGAAAAGTGCCCTACACGTTGTGTTTATCCTAGTTGAATGTTTTCAAGCTCCATCCTTTACCATCATGTAGGTAGGGTTGAGTTTATAGTTGGCGGGTTGATGATAGGCTCCCTACGTGGATCCGAACGTTATAAAGCGATCAGCTTATGACTGATCAAAGCAAAATCGGCCTTGTAGCATTCGAGCGAATTTTCACCTTATGGTAAAAATTTCTGTTCATGTTTATTAGAATTGCAAATCCCCTCACACTCACTTATTGGTCCAGAATGTTTCTAGGTTTGTTCAAGATAGTGCCACTAAAGTAGGTTCCGTACTATTCTCTAATGGGTGTAGTGGGGCTATGTTGTGTCATAGAGGACCACAATTACCTTGAATTTCAAGCTCCTGATTTTCGGGGTGTCCTAGTGTAGCAATACTTTGAATTCAATCATTCAAAGACAAAAGTAATTTTCTTGCTCGTTTCCGTCATTTGAGAAGCGCTAGAATTTCTTGTACCTTTCAAATAAAAATTTTGTTATTTGATTTAATTAATTTTTTCGTTTAATTAAAAAATGCAGGGAACTTTAAGTGGCCTTATAAACATGAGGACTTCGGTGGCCTAACCGGCTAGTTAAAAAAATAAATATAAATAAAATCCATCCATACATGATGACTTAGGTACATATTTAGTGCCCAATATCACTTGTTTTGTACCATACACTACCTACCTACCTACGTATCAATATTATTTATTTGTTTGTAGTTTAGTTTAATGCTTGTTTTATGTTTATGTTCGCAGTGCATGAAGTGTTGCATGATCTGTTGATGGCCGCTTACGTGACTCGCACAGTATCAGTTATGGGGGGAGGTGGAGGGGCCACGGCCCCCTCTGCTGACCTAAGAAACTCTTCTTCCCCTCTCCAGAGATTCGTCAAAGGAAAAAGGAAGATCAACGACATCTTTGTGGAAATTGAAGGATACGTCCGTGATTCTGGAAACTATGTCACTGGTGAGTAATTTCGTATACAATTATTATATACGCAATTGAAACATCCTCTCCTCTTCTTCTGGGGTTAACTCAGAGGGACAAAGATGCGTGTTAATCAGTGGCGGCTCCTGCCCTGAAACTCACGGGGTGCATAGACATCAGGAGGGACTGTCGAGAAGGGGACGGAAAAGGTGCTTTTCTCAGCCAAATAGAAATTTCAACCATATGCAAATGGGATAAATCTTGATAACTTTCTCATCGTCAAATTACAAACGGTACTAAAATTTAATACATACCTACGTGCAATAGACACAAAAGATACTAACATTTAATAGGTACATACGTACAACAGACACAAAAATGTTCTCTAGTGGTAAACAGAAATTCGGAAATACGCAAAGCCTATCTACCTTCTTAAGGTATTCAAGTTAAACTTACGGCAAGAATCTGCACGTTTTTTAAATTTTAGTGTCTGCTGTAGTGAGACAAGCGACGGCCAGTGTCTCTAACGTTGCTCTTCTCCTCCACCGACAAACGGGAATATTTCACTTTTCTATTCTGCACTGAATTGGTCATCGTCCTACCTACACTCATAACCGTAACCCTTTAAAAACTTATTAACAGCAATAAACAAGATAGAAGAAATCTCGTGAATGCAAACGTGAAAGGGCGGTAAATCTCTTTATCAGCTTGTTTATACAACTGATTCGATTTACAAAATATAAATAAATCGGGAAAGAACGCATTGCAAACTCCTCTGGCGGAGGAGCATGATGTTGCTCTTCCCGCCTAATTTCTCGCTCTCTGATTGGTCAATTTCACAAACCCTCGTGAAATCTCCTTAGATAGCTCATTTTCACCACCCCTCGCTCAGTTTTGCGCACAGATTCAACTATCATCGTGTCTTCTGTCACTAGCCATCAAATGAGGATGGAGGAATTTTGAAATATTATTACTTTTTTTTTGGTGTGTGTTATGCCTGGGGGTGCACAATGTGCACTGCACATGCTCCTATGCTCCTAGCAGTAGCCGCCACTGGTCAAACTCAAAATTTTCGCTCTAACTGCATTTGGGGGTGATTGATAGCCAGTCTACAATTACCCCATATCCATGGGGCAATTGTAAACACGTATTTATTAGTCGCACTTATCTGGACGGCCGAGAATCTCTTTAAATTATTCTCGTGAAAAAGGCATGTTTTTAGTCCAGGGACCCAAGCTTTTTTTCACCCTATTAATTAAAATTGTCTCAGATGCCTCGCAAATTTAATTTGATTTTAAATAGGGTGAAAAAAAGCTTGGGTCGCTGGACTAAAAACAAATTATTTGTTTACATAAATTTTATGTAAACAAATAATTTAAATGTAAATATGTATTTATAGACCTATTATGTTCAATACGAAGTGACCATTTACGAAAAACGTTTACTTTGATAACTCAAAGCCAAAGGAAATGCACAAAAAACCATTTGTTTACATTTACCCCAAAAGGAAAATGTTTGGGGTAATTGTAAACATCTAAATTTTTTTCATTAGTAATGACAACTTCGATCAACGTGTAACTCACATCAGTTAGCTATCATCACAAATGAACGAAGATTGCCTTTCAAAAGCAGCCACAGGGTCTTCTACTTTGTGTGTGTCAGCATTGATTTTCAACTCGCCTGATATGTGATGATCAGCTGTCCAGAAAATGCGAGAATCCCCTTTCTCTCATCGAGGTTGCATGGAAAAGGTTTACTTGAAATTTAGTTCCACAATCTACTACAGGGGCGGTAATGGCTCTTGTTTCCATTTACCCCTTGTTTACATTTACCCCACCTGACCCTATTGAATTGTTTTTGTATTAAATTTTCCTTTTCCGAGGTTACACCTCGCAGTTATTCTCCTAATTGAGTACGTACTTCATTCAGCATTGATCACTCTGAGTCTGCTGTTGGATGTGGACATTTCGTCCTCTAGTCCTCATGTTTGACCGTCTCATACTGTTTCAGCTCTTCACAAAGAGAATAAAGTTATCATTGACGAAGAAGCTGTTAAGCTGGTCACAGGTTACGTCCAGAAGGTCAAAGGAATCAAGGATGTTCTTGCTAGGGATCACATGAAAGTGGCCTTTTTCGGCAGGTAATTTCAAGCTCTCGTCATAAAAGTCTACCAACGGCAGAACCGTGCTACACTCAACTGAAGTTTCCGTTTTTAGGACAAGCAATGGTAAAAGTAGCGTTATAAACGCCATGCTGCGCGACAAAATCTTACCCTCCGGCATCGGCCATACGACCAATTGCTTTCTCCAAGTTGAAGGATCTGAAAACGGCGAGTCTTACCTCATGACAGAGGGCAATGCTGACAAACAGAATGTCAAGGTTCGTACGGTACGAAGTTTTACTGTTCATCAAATCGTGGATTTTCTCTGTACATAATGTGATTTTTTTTTTTTCAGTCTGTGGGTCAATTGGCTCACGCTCTCTGCAAGGAAAAGTTGAACGAAAACCAATTAGTGAGAATATTCTGGCCTCGGGATAAATGTTTTCTCCTCAGAGATGATGTAGTTTTTGTTGACTCTCCAGGTAATCACCATTCGTATTTCTTAAGATCTGAAGAAAATGAACAAAGTTTAACTTGATTCATACTTTGTAGGAATTGACGTATCTCCAAATTTGGATGAATGGATTGACCGCCATTGTTTGGATGCTGACGTTTTCGTCCTTGTTGCCAATGCCGAATCAACACTCATGCTCACAGTGAGTAACTACAACAGTTGTAGTTACTAGTTACTAGTTCCTTCTATTCTTGGTTGCAAACATTAGTAAAATATAATATATTTATATTATAAAAAATCATTATGAAAATCGATTCGTGGGGTAGAAGGCTCACTCAATCGCCAACCTCAGTAGCCATCCGATCTCAACTTGAGAGTGGGGAAGGGTGCTTATAACAGTTATTAACACCCTTCCCAGTTACTGTCAAAGGGCGCTAGCAGTGAACAGTAGAATCCTCTGCGTTTGCTTTTCCTCCTGTTTTGGACCAAGTTTCTCCTGTAGCGCAATATATTTACAAGATGTGTTATTTGCAGGAAAAGAACTTCTTCCACAAAGTGTCTACGAGACTTTCGAAACCGAACATTTTTATTTTAAACAACCGTTGGGACGCTTCTGCCTCAGAAATGGAATTTCAAGACCAAGTAAGCTCTCATCTTACTTGAACCATCTTGTCCTTACTGCATCATTACCTATTTCCTCATTAATCCTTTAGTTGAAATGCTTTCAATTTTAACCAATTTACATTTTATCTACATGTAGATAGAAATCGATCTTATCATTATCGTCCTTGCAAGTACTAATCGTTCCTGTTTGTTGCTTTTTATTTCTATTTCCCTTTATTTCATCGTTTTTCTCGCTTTCGGGATAACCAGAAGACGAACGAAATAATGCAAACTCAGGTATTACTTGATCGCTTGTGTTCGTAAATATACTAGGATTGTGACTGCTTTTGCTTTTGCTTTCTTCTGGGAGATGCCTCTTGAATTTCGGAATCTCAACAACCTCGTTTCAAACCACAGTTGTGGTTTATTATTGTCAGAAGAATCAACCTATTTTTTTCATGACGGGGATCAACCGTTATGATTGGTCTCACAATTTGTACTTATGTTTCACGATGTGTAGATTCAAAAATGAAATGTCCGTCAGCCGTTTTGGGGTTTTAGAAATTTTGTTCAAAACCAAAAATGTTGTACACTCGGTTCTCCATCTCGTTGTCCCCGATTGCGCTAACCCGAAGCCTAACAGGTTGGGTTTTTTAAGAATCTATGGGGTCCAGTCGGGTGTCGTTTTCGAACGGAAAATCCATTTATGGGGGTTTCGAACCCATCCACATAGGGTATGTGTGGGGATTTGATGGATTTTGGAAAGGAGGTCGAATGAGAAGTAATTTCAGATGTAAAATCCAATTTAGTGGAGTCTTTTATCTGTCCTAACACTATACAGGTATACATTGTGTCGATTTCGTATTCAATTTAAACCCTTGTGTATAATTAGCAAACGTTTATCAATTTAATGTAAAAACCGAAGGCTTGATGACTCATTTTCTTCAACAATCCCCTTTCGTCGCGTCCTCAAGATTTTTTCCTTTGCACTCTTTCCACTGCAATCACAAGCTTTTACCAATAATTGGTAATAATTATTATTACCTACAGTAAAACCAATTATGAGCAATGCCCACATTGATAGCAGTAGCAATAGTAGTTAGGATGGCCCCCTCCTATTTGCAACTCGCAACTTCTCTTGATCCTTGCTCCAAACCCCAAATTCCGCTTGAATGATAACAACAATGGACTCCTTGAGAAGGTCGGAGTTCATTTCGAACAACATAATATGGTAATTGGTGCTGAATATTATTCAGCACCCCTACAGAAATTTTAGTTCGAAAATCCGTATAGTTACGTGCAGAACTGATTTAGAAGTGTTGGAGATTTTGAACTGAAAGCGGAGGGGCCATGTCTTCACACATTTCCTCGCTGGGCATCGAGTAGTTTGGCACGGAGCCGCCTGAGCGCTGAAATATAAATCTGAACGGAATCAGAATAAAAACACGCCCAGGTCGATTTTTTAATTTATTCAAAAGGTTATAACCTTCAAGAAGGTTATAACCTTCTGTGATGAGAACCTCCATGCTCGATTTTTGTAAGACCTTCTCCGATGATTAACCCGATTCTCGATTTTCGGCTTTTTGCGTAGCAAAGTTGGCTAACTTGCATCTCTTGGGGCCGGTTTTTGAAGCCATAGTCAAATCACCGCAAACGAGTGGTTTGGTGACCACCGTCAAACGCGATTTTACGGCCGCTATTTTGTCGGCGTTTTTAGAACCATAGTCAGCGTTCCGACAGCTGACCACGCCGCTAAAATTTTGGCGCCTTGAACCTGACGAATATTTTCCCTAGGTGAACTTTTTTCGTCATTGCGGGTTTTGACAACTCATTTGTGAGGAAGGAGTTCACATTTCCCGCTTCTTCTGCCTTCAACATGTCATTATTTTGAGCGAAAAAAGTAAACAATTATCTCCATCTCTTTCTACCACTCCCCACCCTCCGCGCCGCGGAGTCCGCGGCTCGCCGTCTCGTCAGTCAGTTGTTCCTCGTCAACCAATGAAAGCGGTGGTCACGGCTCCGTAAAAATTTGACCCCAGGGTCCTGCTGTGGTTACCGTTTCGTAAAAATAGCGGCCCGTAAAACGATAACTAAGGTTCAAAAAACGCTTTTTCCGCTTTTCGGCCGTCAGAGTCGTCTTTTACGGCCGTCAGAGTTAACTATGGTTTCAAAAACTGGCCCTTGGCCAATCAAAAGATGACTTAGCAGCCCACGTCATGTACCCCCTCCAGACCTCGGAATTCAAATATTTTATTTTTCCTAAGACTCTATAAATAATAGAGACGGGTTTTCTGCAATGTTTACCATTTTTGTAACTTTTGAAATAGGGAAAAAATTTAAGAAAATCATTCAAGGAGCTCATTCATTGCAGAATTTTCTTTTGTTTGGTGTAGGTAGGTTTTATTAACAACGTATGAATCTTTTACAACTCTCCGAACAATATAAATAGCAAGATTGACTTCATGATATTGTATAAAATTTAATAAAAGTATTTTATAACCATCCAAACGGAATCATAGCTTGAGCGAAGTAAATTCACGCTTTCACAAATTACCAAAGGGACTAGCTGCTATAATAGTCATGAATATCCTTGTAATTGCACCGTTTCATTGCCATGATACAAATTTGCTGTTTAGGGTTGCAACATATTTGCGAAAATCTGCTACAAATTGATTAACTCGGGGAACTTCGTCGTTTCAGACTCGAATGTCGATTATTCAGCTATTTAATTCATATTACATGTTCTTACTTCTCGTGATACTTCTTATTCTTATTTCCTTATTCTTCTTCTTGGAGTGAGGGATTCTTCCTCAACTGAGAACGTCTTTGTTCGAGAGGAAATTTATTTGTTTTACTTTTCACCCATGTAATTCTATGATTTTTACTTTAGTTTTCGCTGATAACTGCCAGCGTAGTGTTCAATGTCATCTTCGTCGATACTATTGATGCATCTTTTGCAGGTGAGAGCTCAACACTTGGAAAGAGCCGTTGACTTTCTAGTGAAGGAATTGAGAGTCTGCACTCCCAAAGAAGCGAACGAAAGGATTTTCTTTGTTTCTGCCAAAGAGACTCTTCAGGCGAGGCTCAACGAAGAAAAGGGGATGCCTCCCCACAGTAAGGAATTCATTTCATTTACACTCAGGGTGGTAATGGGCCCGGGAACCGAACGTCGACTAATACTTTTTTCTGAAAGAACTTCATAATGTGAAGGCATAGCAGCGAGTTTTGGGCTCCTACGGTGTAATACAAATTTCCAGGTCACTTTCGAAAATTTCAACTTTGAATCTGGAGGGAAAAGTGGCGCTACTCTCTCATTGGCTGCTGTCTTTTTTTATTTTTTTATTACACTACTTCTTACGCTAGCGCACTCTGGCGGATTAGTAAAAGTGCCACCGCGGGAAAATTCAAAACGCCAAATATTCACTAGCGATTTCCTCTGCTCAGACACCTAATTTCTCAGTGCTAACTGTACTGAGCACTTTGTTCATTACTAGTTCAACTATGTTCGGCCGAATTTTCCCATTTCTCTGACCTAGTTCCTTGGCCCATTGGGCGGCAGTGAAAAGTTGCAGTTTCACAACATTCTGTGTGGTCTCGATTTGTAGTTTTGCTGTGTTTACTCAGGAAACCCTTCTTTGTAAGATAACGTATTTCAGGTGGAGCTCTAGCAGAAGGATTCCCTAACAGGTATTTTGAATTTCAAGACTTCGAGAAGAAATTCGAAGAATGTATATCCAAATCTGCCATTAAAACAAAATTCGAACAACACTCTCAGCGCGGAAAATCCATCTCACAGTAAGTTAATGTACCGACGTTCACTTTTGACCAAGCACTGTTGTATTTATGCTGTATTATTTACACGATATTTAATTCTTAATTATTCCGTAGGGATATCCGAGACGTCATGGAGGCTATTTATGAAAAAGCGTTGTCGACTCAGAAGGAAAATGCTTTGATAAAAAAAGAACTTAACGATAAACTGAACTATACTGAACAGCAACTTCTTTTGATCACTCAAGAAATGAAAGAGAAAATACATCACATGGTGGAAGATGTCGAACAGAGGGTTAGTTGTTTCAACTAAGAACTTCACCGGCACTCTGACAGGGGGGCCTCGCTTCTCTTGTCCAACCACTTACTCGTACCATTAAATGTACGACGATTCAAATTTTGAATGATAGGTCAAGTGATGGAGTGTGTACATTTTTAATGCCTAAAAACCTCCTGATCTTGGGAATAGTGACAGAAATCGTCTTCCCGCACACCAGAATATATCCGAAAGTCGGCACATGGCCAGCAGCCCACACTATTTTTGGTTTGGAGCGCCGAGCCATACCAGTTAGGGGGGGGGGGGGGGGACTGAACACCTTACTGACATCAGAAGTAGACAGCGCCCTCGTGGGGAATCGGAGAGTTGAGCCTCCTTAACCCGAGTCAGTCGAGAGATCTCATAGAACTTGCACATGCGCATGTGCCTGCCTCTATAAGGTCGGAGAATGCATCAAAACGCAAACGCTCGCCGTTAAGGGTGAAGGACCGAGTGGTGGGGGAGGACGAAGAAGGCCAGAAACACCCGATCTCACTCGGGTCGGGGGCTCTGGCCCCCTGGCTCTGGACCCCTCCATGGTCCCTGCACAACTGCACAGACCCTATAACAGGGGTTCCCAAACTTTTTTGTACCGTGCCCCCTTGTGGTAAAATGAAAGCCTCCCACGCCCCCCTTACATAACTAATGAATTGATGTGAAAAAATGCAAGTTTTACACTGAACACAATTTTTTATTTGCTATTTATACAAAACACGATTTGATAACACGTAGCTTTTATGAAGTAGCCTTTAAGATAAAAAATAAGTTACTCTTAATGAGATGGATGGGCTTGCATTTTCTTTACTAGCGCGGGTATTCTTGGTGAAGTTTTGGCAAGGGCACAACGTAAGTCACTAGCAACATCAAGTTTGTTCCGATTCTTCGTTTTTAGCGCAACCTTTTCCCCAAAAATGGAAAGGTGCGCTCACCTCTTCGACGTTTTTTTTTGTTCGTTTGTTTGTTTGTTTGTGTATCACGGCATCACGCCCGAGCGGCTCAACAGATTTTTTATTGATGTAGGTATACGAGTGTTGAGAATGCTTTTTCACACTACCTAGTAGGTGGTTGAAAAAGGCAAAAATAACCGAAGAGCTTCTTTTTTATGTATTTCACTATTATTAGGTGTAACGAGAAACCATCAAAACCAAAATTTGGTTCCATCAAAACCATTTAATGGTTCCGCTAGATGGAGTTGACCCCGTCCTCAGTTTGGGGCAAAAACGAGCTCCTTCCTGGAGTTGGCTCGATGTTGCCCCAAAGAATGGTCGAATGGTCTCACGCCCCCCCTGACCCGTCTTCACGCCCCACAGGGGGGGCGCGCCCCCCAGTTTGGGAATCCATGCCCTATAAGGTACATACGATACACAGCAGACCCATTCACAATCTCTAAAAATCGTTCAAATTAAACTCAAAATTGGCTTATCATTGGAATTCGTTCTTTCGGGATTTATTATGAAAATTAGGATCGCTAGGTAGGATACAGTGGAAACGCCGACTGTAAACAACGAAGATACGGATTTCCACCGCGCGCAAATCCGCGCAACGGGCGGAAAATTGGCTCAGGAATCCAAATCCTTATTAAAATTCGGGGTTCCCATTTAAAATAAGAGCGAGCAGTAAGAGCAGATTGCATGCATTTTGGGAGGATTAAACCCCCCTATTAGCTCAACGGGTTCCTTGTAGCCATTGTAGATGTTTTTTAGGTTTTAGGTAGTAAATGCTATAAAAGTGTGAAACGTAGATGATGTGTCAACAACTTCGTTTTTCATGTAGGTTTCCAAAGCTCTCAGCGAAGAAATCAGAAGATTGTCAACGCTGGTGGACGAATTTAACATCCCTTTCCACCCGGAGCAGTTGGTTTTGAATGTGTACAAGAAAGAGCTTCATCTCCACGTTGAAAATGGGCTCGGCAGCAATCTGAGGGCTCGATTGTCAACAGCTTTGGCTCTCAATATCGATGCGAGTCAGCGAGAAATGACAGGTAACGTATAAACAATTGTATTTATTACCGTTTTCAAGACGACATCCTCCAATCATTTCTGTATTCTGCGCAGAACGCATGTCGCTGTTGTTGCCGGACACGAAAAGAGCCTTGTCCCACTCCGTGGTTCCTCGTCGTGAGCCGTTCGAAGTTTTGTACCGCCTCAACTGCGACAACCTTTGCGCCGACTTCACGGAAGATTTGGAATTCAGATTCTCGTGGGGTTTGACTTCGATCATAGCCCGTTTCGCTGGAAAAGGGAACGTCAACAAAACTGCTCTGGCCAATTATCATCCACCTCCGGTGAGAACATTGAGACAACACTCTTGTCATCATGTTGTCTAGTAAGGAATAGTAATTATTATTTATTTTGGTTATGATTTAGGCGTATCCGATGATGAGTCCATGCGACGCCCCCGACATGAACTGTTACTATCAACCAGCCCCTCAAACACCGGTGACTAGTCTCTTAAAAACTGAGGATTGGTCTTTGCCATCGAGGCTTGCTCTAGCTTCTATTGGTTCCCAAGGAACCATGGGAGGTCTCCTTCTTGCTGGAATGGTGAGAAAACGCTTCGTATTGGTGTTCTCTTTTTCACCTAAAAAATTGAGAGGATCCTAATTTTTTAATTTGTACGTAGATGCTTAAGACGGTTGGTTGGCGTATAATAGCAGTGACGTCGGCTCTCTATGGATGCCTGTACCTGTATGAGAGGTTGACCTGGACCAACAAGGCTAAGGAGAGAGAATTCAAGAGGCAATATGTCGATCACGCTACGAAAAAACTCAAGCTGATAGTCGATCTGACATCGGCCAATTGCAGTCATCAAGTTCAGCAGTACGTACGACAACGCTATGATGTGATTGTTCCTTGTTGGCATCATTAACTAATTTTACGTTCCAGGGAATTGTCGTCCACGTTCGCCCGCCTCTGCCATCTTGTCGACGAATCCACGACGGAAATGGGCGCGGAAATGAAAGAGCTCGAATTGGTGCTCAAAGGGCTCGAAGAGGCGGCCAATTCGGCCAAAGTCCTCCGCAACAAGGCCTCTTACCTCGCCAAAGAGCTCGACATGTTCGACGAGGTTTATCTCAAAGGTAAACTCACGCAGATGCCCGCCCTGTGATCCCTTTCCCCGACCACCCTTCTCAAGTTACCCGTTTCGTTCTTGAGTTACCCTCGTAGTAAACCTTTACGCTTAATTCTTTACACTAGTGTTTGTTGGCGGACAGCACAGCAAAGTGTAGTGATTTAAAATAGCATTCATTAGCCACTTTTACCAATAAATTAAGATGTCATCACTGGATTCATTTTATCGAATTGAAGCGTAAATACAGTAGTGCATGTGAACTAACTTGGCTGTACTAGATTTACCTATGAATCTTTTCTTACACTGTTACCCACTAGTAGATTTGGATGTCCTCTATCATTCAAAATGCAATACGCGTTCAAATCCCCTCTCATATCGCCGATTCATTGTTGCATGCTCTCAACTAACTACACACACACCCTGACCAACAAAAAATCCGACTTCAAAGATTTATCTCGAGAGGTGTAAATTTCAAAAAGAAATCAGCAATGATTTACAATAGTCAAAACGTCAATTCCACTTCTATTTCGCCAATCGACCCACTTTTAAAATTCAAGAAGGATCATTCGCAACATCATTAAATTACAACTACATAAAACCTCGCGATCAAAAAATCCATGTATTCATCACTTACGGGTAGGGATGTGGAATGGTACCAATTTTTTCAGGTTGCTACTCATGGACCAATTTTTATCTAAATCGATCTTTGAAAAATCTAATTCCCCGTGGAAAGTTCTGCGGCCAGATTAGCCGAGTGTTTCTGGGCGTTAGCCACCTTAGCCAGGTAAGGTAAAGATCCCTTACCATGGAAAAAGGTCCTTTACCATGGAAAATTCGTACGGTTTTCTACTTGATATCTGAAAATGAACATCGGTGGCTGTGAAAAATCTATACAGTTGAACGTAGTTGTGAAAATTTACAAAAGCTTACTTTGAATAAAATTAAAAATTGATGCCCCCATCTAATTATAATCCCGTTCATTCCTTATTTATTTTACAACAAGCATTAAATTTTACTTTATTCTACCTGAGCGCACCCCTGTTTCCATTTATTATGACTGTCGGATGTGTTTTAAGGGGGCAATGCAACTTGGAAAACTTGAAAAAATCGATTTTCTTTTTTATTATTTTTTGAATCCAGCAACATCTCCTGAACAAAATTGAAAAATATATTTGTAAATTCGAGCATTAGAACAGAAGTTATGAGCCAAAAACTAAAACATTACCTAATGCGCGCCGGCCGCATACGGAACTCCTTCGGCAGCTCTATATTAATATATATAAAATATTAATATATTATATTCGTTTTTTCGAAAGATTGACAGACTCGCGACGAGATATATGTTTTGATTGTTCAGACAGATGGTACTTAGTAGAGGGAACACTAAAAAAGTATAAAAACAATTACCTAAATTTTCGCCGATTAGTTGGCTTCATCAGAGGGGTAGGAATGGTGGATGGCGGTCACTTGAAGATGAAGCTGGATGAAATGTTGTTGTTGGCGCAGAATGTAGTCATGGCGGAGGGAAAGGTTCAATTTAAAGTGGGTGTAGGTATTTGGTTGAAGGGGATATGAAAGTGGGTTGAGGATGAAAAATATTAATTTTCAGATGAAAAAAAAAAAAAATAATAATAATAATAAAAATAATAAAAATAAATAAATAAAATAAAAAATATAATAAAAAATAAATAAATAAAATAAAGAAATAAAGAAAATATATATTATATTAATATTTAGGCAATAATATTATATAAATATATCAGAATATAATATTATATATTATATATATACATGTCGAAGAAAATAGAGTAATGGTCATAGATGACATCCAACTAGGACGAACCGAGCGGGGGGAGTGGGGAATCTTTGAAGCGCTCTCCTGTAAAATTTTGTTGCATTGCCCCCTTAATGCTCTCACGGATTTGCATCTTCTCTTTGGGAAATTTCGACATTTACTTAGAAATGGCAGTGCATGGTGTACCAGCGTACCTTCTTTTTCTCGCTTCACTCCTCTAAAATGTTTGAACCTGCTAACATACCAATGGGTCGTTTTTCTCTCTTTGCAGAATAACCTCTCCGGCCTCCATCAAAAAAATTCGAACGGCTAGTATCCTTAAATTGGGGGTTGTAGTTCAATGGATTTTACCTGAGTTACTTGACGTTGAAAATGAAGTTTTGGGTTAAGGAGGCACCTTTGGATATTGAATTAACATTATGTGTATAGTATATTATTATCTGTATCCTTTATTAACTCTGTCAGCAAATAAAATGAGGGTTTGTTTGAGTAGAATTGATCTGCAGTGATCACAGCAGATCAAAAGAGCACCTCTGATTCTTCAAATTGACTATAATCGATGGTTTTAAATCAGGCCCCTCTCAATTCGCAAAATAGTAGGATGAATCTGCAACATTGAGTCTTCTGGTCTTCGTTTTTTTTTTTTTTTTTTTAGGTGAGATTCAAACTTTATTATGGTCGCCCAGTTTATCCTCTGGTGTTAGTAGTTGGAATAGATTGGCAAAAAATCCTACTAATGTTTTAAAAACGTTTGTTTGGAATTGGCAAAGTCTACTTTTATCTTGATTATCATTTAGAAAAGTGTTACTTCCACTAAATGCTGAAGTTTTAAATCGTTCATTACTCTCAATGATGATGTTTTTTTGTTGTTTATAGCACGGCCTATTGGTGTAATTGTGGTGTAATTGAGAACCCTTTTCGGTTTGGTCAACAAATTTTTAGCGGTAAAATTTTATTTCATTTTTTTCGAGGCGTAAATTATTCAAGCCCGCAAGTTTCTACGATATGTGTTGAACGTTGGTGTACATATTACAATATTGTACGACTCGAATAAATGAATTAATATAATTAGAAAAGCTCGTTGGAGGAGGTGGAATCGATGCCGTTTGTTGTATTTTTTCGCTAGTCAATAAGACGATTTGTTGTTCGTTGTTGAAGAGATTAAATTATTAGTTTGAACTCAAGAAGTCTCTGTGTCCTTTTGGCTAGTGAATTTCCGTTCCTGCGTTCCTGGGGGGGGGGGGGGGGGGAGGGGATGTGACATGTAGGACTCGAGAAAAAAATATGCAGAACATGGATAGTTGGGACAAAATTTCGATCCCATATTTATTTGGTACGTCGTAATTCTAATACTGGTATAAAGTGGCAACTAACTACTGCATTATCAGTGGCCTGATTTAAAACTGAATCGTTGATGATATCCGCGGTTCATTTGAATTTTGTCATCGGCCGTAGCTGTTGGTCTTCTTGATGCGGTACCTCCTCAGAATCTGGTTGAACTCGTCGGGGAAATTGTTCCTCATGTAATCCGTCACTTTCTTGGCGTTTTTCGCCTGTTGTTCATCGCAGGAGCGGCAATTCCTTCCGAGCACTTCTGGTATTGCCACTGGAAAGACGATAGGTATAAATTAGGAGCGTAAGAGTTAATCAGCTGAGTGTAGTCTTATTGCATATTATGGTGACGTGTGTCTCGAAATGGCCACTTGTAGGACAACTATATCTGTGGATGGCATTTAGAAAACCGACTTTCCCTCAATTAGGGTGTCTAAGAAAGTGGACTGCGGAATGGGTCATATTCCTTTCACTGCTAAACTTAATGACTGTAACTTGGTTAAAAGGTGTTTACCGTTACCGTCCAAGTCTATTACGCCGGCATACTGTTAAGGGCCGTTAGTACCCGGAAAGAGCTGTAATGAGGTCATTTACGTTTAGTAATCTCGAACTGGCTGCTGTAAAATGCGCATGGTTCCCAATTGCCGCGTTTCGATGTTTTACTTTTATTTTTGTTGTTTATTATTAGGACCTTCAGATCGATTGTACAATAGATAGGCAGCATGTTAGATTTATTTTTCAATGGAAGACAAATTTAACCTAAGGTGATTTCAGACAAATTCTCTGGGCTCATATGAGATGATATATTATAATACCTACTGAGGACGGTAGGTCGTGGAAGCAGTTTTTACTTTCGGGCTCGAACAAATTGTTGTCCTCCAACATGGACATTTTCACTCGCATTTTGCGTTTCAGAACCTTCCGAGCAAATGTGGTTCCCTGTCTGTGTGTCTGTCCGATACAGTCATTGTTCTAGTTGTAGCCTCAGGGTTTTTAGCCCGATAGCCCAAACCCGTGGGGCTATAAAAGGGCTGCGGGAGGGGCTTTTGAAGTATATCGGCTATGATATCGAGTTGAGTGTCGTCACATACCTTCATGTTAAATACGAGTACCTTTATTTATGACAACTGGGGAGTATTACAGCGAGGATGTAATAGAAGAACGATTTCAAGGACGATGGGAGCAATAAGGATGTAACTGCAATCTCCACAATTTTTCAGGAGAGCGAAAACGAATAATAAACCCATGTGTAAAATTTGCAGCATTTTTTCAATAAATGGTGAAGGGTATAATTCGACATTATTTCTCCCCAAAAAATGATAAGAACTGTAGGGGAAAAGGGTCCAAGTCCGAGACCTCTATTCTCTCCTAGAAGAGCAAAAAGAAAAAATATTTTTCAGGCCATTGCATCAGCCAGAAATGATTTGAAACTTTGTAATTCGATTTACTCCGAATTCGGAAAATGTGACAATGATCTATCTTCCCCAGCACCCTTCTTATCTGAAGCGCTTTAGAGCTTTGAATTTGAGTTCAACAACAGATTTTTCCTCCGCAAAAACGTTAAAATCCTCAATTTTCCGAGCAATACGGGCATGTAGTTACACCCTTATTGCGCGTTCCGAGTTGTAGCGGTCAGATCTGTTTTTGGCGGTTTAAATCTCTATTGTGGTTTAAGATTTCTTTTAAACCATCCTCCTGAATTTACATCTACAAGGTTACCAAAATCAAACAGTCTCGAAATCAATGAAATCAAGATGACGTTACTGCTTGTTGGAGGGAGTTTGCCGTTTGTCTTTTGCCATTAAATGAGCAAATAACGGGGTGTCTGTAAGAAAATGGCAGCCATCCTGTGAAGGGGTGTTTCGGGTCTGACAATAAAACAAATCGAAAATCCCTCTTACCTCCAAATGGGAAAGGTCTCAAACGACGACTTTCAAGCACCGAAAACGCAGTTACGACTTTTTTGGTAGATACCCCCTTATTGCGGGGAGCAATTAAATGGTTGGTGCATGCACAGAGAAGACGATATCATGAAACATCGAAGAAAAAAAAATCAACCAGAGCCCATTTTCATCCTCAATTTTCATCCACAAAATGCACTCGTATTTAACTTTACGTGTAGAGAGTATCAAATTCTCGATTTTTAGTTGCCAAACTTGGAACAATTGTACTTTTTGAGAGTGGCGGTTGGTCTCATTCCGTTCAGAAAGGACTAAGCTTTCAACACGATACCTCTATTTTTTTCCAGGACATTTTGGAGCCAGTGGAGAGAGGAATATAAGAAAAAAAGTAACGGTGAAAAATGTGATTTTTGCTCTTTTTCGTGTGCGGTTTTTGTTGGTTTAAAAAGGGTTTAGACTAAATTTAAGAATATATTCGGAATCTGCAGTAAATGTCCTGTAAGATAAGCGTCTTTTGAAGATGTTCTAGTGAAGTCGGTGATTGCTGGAAAATTTACGTGTAAAGAAAGCTCCAAAAAACCGAAATGCAAATAAAAACCTTTTTCCAACCAACCTCAAAAACAAAAGGCCATCGTTTTTGGATTCAGCACCCTCAAAAACCCCCTAGAATAGATAAAAATAAACCGGCAACTCGGCGGTAATTTTTTTGTAAGTCTAAAAAAATAGATCTTCTTCACAATATTATTCAGTGTCAACAACACTTGATTTTTGAACAAAACTAAGTCATTTCTAAAAGCTGTATACCTGTACCGCGTTAGGACAGATGGGGGCCCCCGAAGTGGATTCTACCTCCAAAATTATTTCGAAAAATTTTCGAAAACATTTAATGATAGGTACTTCATTCGACCTCCAGGTGTCCTTCAAAAGTTTCCTCGGTGTCGCAGGAAGGGTCTGACATCCCCATGAACAGCAAACCATGAATTCTACGTCCAAACGTACTGTCGTCT
The DNA here is from genome assembly GCA_955831195.1 of Pilophorus perplexus. NCBI lineage: Eukaryota > Metazoa > Arthropoda > Insecta > Hemiptera > Miridae > Pilophorus > Pilophorus perplexus. Next base: position 25,050,880 of record OY037010.1, read on the forward strand.
TCATCATTTCAAATAGTAAAAATGATATTTGTAAAATAAAACGTTCAATTTGTACGTATAATAAAAGCATAATAATATTATGCATAATAACGCATTTTTGTTGCCCTCTTGAAAAGTTGGCCGCGAGGTTTTCCAACTACGTGAGTGTGAGGATGCATAAGTAAAATAAACCTGACTAACATTTGAGTTGATTTCCCATACTGTCGCATTTGGCTCTTCCAAGGACGCAGTTGATCTGGTTTCGAACGTAGGATGAATCCGACAGAAGTTCGTTCACTTCGGCATTAGTGAAAAACGGAAGACCCCGAGATCCTCGCTGAGCCGCAGCCAGGCCGACGAAAATGGTGATGAGCAGAACGTTCATGTCGTCAAAATAGCACTCTCGTGGACTTGAGGAGTGAATTAATAGGACAATTTTGAATTGATAAACAGTGCTGTTGCTTGGTTAGGTATTGAACAATCAGAGTAAGATTTTTGCACAACTGAAGGAGCACGGCTTAGCAGCAGATTGGCCGCAAATAGAATGCACTGCTACGAGTGAAATGTCACTAAGTCACTTAAGGGCGTTTCCACAAACCCCCTTCCATTCCTCATTCATGGGGAACAAGCAGTGGGAAAGTACCACCCTGAAGCTATTTCATCGCATTGGGTCATCCCCAGGAGAGCGGAACCCCCTTTAGCGTGTCCACTTTGGAAAATTGTTTCGGTAATATTGCAGCAAAAAAAGGCCTCAGGTGATTCAGGAGCTAAAACGTTTTTGTGAAACCAACAGCGTAAAATGAACTAATTTTTGGAATGGGGTTGTAAATTAGGAACATGATCATTTTAGATTTACTATGATAAGTTCAATTAACATACAAGTGGAAATAATTGCCAAATTAAAATAAGTAAAGTAGATGTTCATAAACATCACATAGTTTATCACATTAAATTGTTTTTCCTCCATTTATACCTACAGTTTTTTATATTGCACATGGTTAGTAATATGGACATTTGGAATTAATAAATAATTACAATGAAATCAAATAGTGATGAACTGCTTCTGAAGTCCAATAAATAAATATTCTCCTCCTCGCCCTGCAGCTCCAATAGGTATAGTAGATTTCAGCTTACCAGCTGCATTCACAAAAAGACGATAGGAAGTTATCTACTGAGGATGGTACCGACCAGTTTCATGTGGAATCCACACTGTGGATTGACGAGAGAAGACTTAGTTTGATTGATTCATTGAGGTTCCACCATTATCGTCTTGCTAATTACTTTTTGTCGCTTTTACGTTGATATCGCTGAACGCTGTGTTTAATTTAATTTTACGAACTAAGCTGATGAGAACCAACTGAGGATGTCGTTAGACGCAGGTTGAGATTCAATCGAAGGTTTGCCCTTGATGAGAGGCAGAAGAACGTTGTTCACGTAGTCGTTGAGTTTGTCGCAGTTTTTGGCCGAGTTGGTGTCTTTGGACGATCCCCAGATGACGATGCCACTCGCTCCTCCACGTCTCGGCACTTCAAGGCTACTCTTCATGTCAGTCTAAAACATCCAGATGAGATAAACCCCAAGTGAATCTTAGACAGGGGCAAATAATGGAAGAATTAGGTGATCGACCAGGTTGCATTTCACTTTAAAAAAGACCCATCGGTGTCGTTAATTCAGGTACCTTGGATAGGAAAGATGAGGTATCTTGGTATTTGCACGAAACGTAGATGTAGACAGAAGCCGGTGGAGATATGTTGTTAGCTATACGAACTCCCTCGGCGGTTCTGCCTTCGATCATTTTTGCCCTTTTCGCTTCCGATAAGGTTTTTTCATGGATGTACGCCGATGGGAACAACGCATTTCCCGTTTTCCACATCCAATATGATCTGGGGAAAGAGAGTTATTGGAGAAAAATATTAAGGCTAGGGCGAGCAAAATTCGAAGGTATTCTTGCAACTCGAAAGGGGCTTCTGGAAAAGGTCAGAATCTCGGAATTCCGAAATGACATTCGATAGGTACTCAGTACTCTTCAAAACCCTCTTCACCTTATTGTCAGGTCAAAAGTCGGTGAGTACAGTTACGCGGAGGTACCTGGGTATTTAATTATTATAACAGCTACGGGAAGGTTTTTTACGGTTTTACGGATCTTTGGTTAATGATAATTTCTACTCAGCCTCCGTTTTTGATTCCTGTAGGGTGGTGACACATATTGTCAACACGTCTCTTACCTATTATTGACAGTTCGACTCAATAATGAGAGACTAGTCGATAATAGGTGCCTCCACCCTACTCATGCAAGAAGAAAAAATGAAACAAGCCATCAATTGAATTGAATAGATGAGCGCAACCTTGTTGTTATTACGATATATTTAATGAGGGAGAGAAACTAAGAAACAGTAGGTATCTAGCGACCAAACTATGCCACACAACACATCATCCACGTGATGCTCATTACGTAAACAACTGCACCCTAACGACCGATGCGTAATAAAACCTTATGCCGATCAGAGGTAACGAACGGCTCAGGCTGCAAAAATCGTTTTGGAGTCGTTGGGATCAGCCTGAAAAGCTCATTCCATAGACCCTTGTACCAACGAAATCGGACAAAAACTTTCGTCCCCCTTTTGAGGCCTCCTTAGTTACACATCAGAGATTAACAACTTTCGTCGTGAAGGACCTCCCGAAAACCGATGAAGGGGATGAGGGAGGAAAAATCAAGGTAGCCTATAACCACCCCCCGAACTCGCTGATGACAATGAGACCACCCTCATGAAAATCTGTTGAGCCGCTCGGATGTGATGCTCCGTAAACAAACAAACAAAAAAACATACATGTCGAAGAGGTGAGCGCACCTTTCCATTTTTTGGAAAAAGGTTGCGCTAAAAAATATTTGAATTTTTTTTCTTTGATAAGGATAGTTCTGAGGAAACACAACACTAGACAAGAAAATTTAATAATGTAGGTGAACTGAAAATGTTTACTTACGTAGATAACCTATGGTTACAAAAACGGGTTTTCTCCTAAGAAAGGGTAAGATAGGTACCTAATGGTGTTCAGGTACAGTCAAACTATTGTTTACTTCTATCTTGGGACCTGGATTTTCGATTTTGGGTGGACGCGGTGCATGATCGGTAAACCGACATGGACCAATCAGTAACTCCTATGATGTCACATCCCGCTCTCAAGCCCCAAATTCAAATGTTTGTTGCCTATTCCTACTTTTGAATGATGGAAAATGACCTTTCCATAAAAAAAGTTTTAAAAAGTCGTTTATGGAGCCCATTTTTCTGAACAACGCAATGCTGTAGCCATGGCCTTAGTTACCTGTCATTGTCAGACTTGGTTTCCGCAGAACATTTCATGTAATTATTATTCGGCGTGAAGTTGTAGCAATAAGGGAAGGCATAGTAGCCCCACCGGGCTTTAGGGCGCAGCTTTCGCGCCAGAGACAAGGTTTCGTGAAAGAAAGCAAAAGCCGCCTTTTCAAATCGTTTCGTGGCCTGAAATATGAAATAATTTCATATTTCACTTACAAATTATTTGAGAAATTTTTATAATACATCAATTATTGATAAATCGTAATAGGTACCTAATAACTACCTGTTTTTCAATAGTACTTTTCGAAGCCAGGGGATTTTTTTTCTTTTCGATTTCTCGAGACCTTTGACGATAAACGTCTAATTTGGACCAATTCTGTCTCCAAATAGGTCGCCAGTGTTCGAAGTCTATGACGCCAACTCCTGTATCACAAGAAGCTCTTTGCTAATCCAACGTTTGTATTGTGCTGTATTCAACTAAGTTAGGTGACTTTTTGACGGTACATATTCCAGTCCATTTCATCGAATTTGACCCAAACATTTTTAGGACCACCGATTTTTAAAATGTTTTATGCGCATCACTATTTCATACATACCACTGAATTCTTTGGAGGGCACTGCTTTATCGAGATCCGCCGCAAACTTCCGGAGGTGAAAATCGATGTCGCCCTCTTGAGGGACACCTCCGTTTCTGTCAGTAGAGCCCAAAATCGCCGGGAAGGCTCCGGGGTCGTACAGGATGACCATTTTGTCTCCTTTGAAAGGATCGCCGGTATTTTGAAGGATTCCTGCTACACCTATCTGAGAGAAGTTGTACCCATGTTTGTGGCACATCTCAGTCGGCACGTTCCATATGATGTCATATCCTTCAACACTACACCACCAACGAGTGGAGGATGTGATGATCAACAAATACCTTCATATCAAAACCCAATGAATGAACTTTTCTGTTTCGGGATATTTTTTCGTCTCAGAACCAACAACAAGACTTAGCCCTAAAAGTTTAAAAAGTCTAATGCCCCAAGAATTTGTTCGCTTTCTGTTCACCCGAACTTTTCAAACCTGCCAGGCCTAAATACCACCAGAGCAACCTTGATAACGTTGTGTATTATGCCGCAGTTGTGCACACCAACGAAGGACGAGGAAAACAAAAAGAGGAGGGATTAACTATGTAAACGTTATTTTTGTAATCGAGTTAAACCTGAAAAGGATAATCAGCCTCGTTCTTATGAACTACTAGCCTAATTGCTCGAATTGACGGAAATTTCCGTTGCACCGAACAGGTTGTTCGGCCAGGATGATTTATTTTTGCTGAAGATTATTCTTCTGCACTAGCAATATTGGGGAGTGGACCACTGGAAATCTTAAACAGTTAAGTTAGCATCACTTTTGATGAAGTTGAAGCAGTTTCGTCTTACGTCGCACTAACTAATAATATTATGAAAATAATAATAATATAATATAATATAATAATAATAATAATATTATGAAACTTCTTCGAACAAAATCAAAAATTCTATCAATTAAGACAAGACTTTTTGTTGCATACTTGATTAACGACAAGATATTGTGGCTTTGAGACCCTCGATCTCGTCGTCCCTCTAGATACATAAAAGATCGATTGAAACGATATACCGCTTCTAACGGTCCTTCATTGAGGATAAAGAGTTATCCTCTGTCATGTAACTCTAGTAACTCACGAATCGAGTTTTTCGCAAAATGTCATAATATGATTATAATCATAGGTATATAAATATAAGTAATCTATAAAGAAGTATCGATAGGTTTGAGTAGGTATCGTGCCAAACCCACACACATCCTTCCCAGACCATTCAAGTGTGATTCCGATCCTCAGCTACCCCAGATAGTACCGTAGGTACGTTCCGAGTAATAATTCTGAGGATTGGACTCAACAACTCAACGTTTAACGTGTTTGTTGTTTGGAGTAGTAGGGCGATTTACCTTCTTCCATCAAAGCAGAGCAAGTCCCCGTGTGGATAAAATAGTATAAAAAAAAACACTACACTGGAGGATGATTAACAAAAAATCTGTAATACAAACCATCCCAGGATCCAAACGAACAAGGCCAGCGACAAATTGCAAACAGCTGGGTGCCCTCTCATTCTGATCGTTTGTGTACTCTACAGAAAACAGTACGAGAAACTGGCACCACACAGATGTGGATGGTTCGAATCGTAACAAGCGACTGCACGAGCTCGAGGACCCCACGAGGAGCCGTAAACGTGTTAATTGGTATGTAAATTGAAAATAAAAGCTGATACCATTGTCGGAAGAGTTGACTAGAGAGATATGAAATAATAAGTAGTCGGGTCCCGCAAAGCTGACAGATGGCCGGGGTTCTGGAAATCGCATTTGTCATTTAATACGCGATTGTCGCCAATTGAGGTGGGTGAAAAAGATGGATCGGGTGGTAAGTTTCAATTCGTCAAAAAGGAGCCTGGTAGGGAAGCAGATAAATTGATGATGGACAATAACAGTTTCTGTCCTTCAGTTCGTGTGCTAGTGATTAGGTAACTGTTTCTCATTAAAAATCGTCGATCTGCGATCTGTAAAAATAAGCTGCGGGTTTTCCCTATAAATGCACTATAGATTACTCGATCTCTCCTTCCAAACTATTCTGATCGACACAGCTCCACTTTTATCGAACTCTCATGCCAAAAATCGTTCTACTACAACAACAAACAACTTTCCAAATCCCATTCCTTCCCATTAATGTTCATACGATGCTCCGAGTTCACAACACAATTCCATACGGTCTCCAGAACCTCACGGCCAGTGAAGGGAACTGGGAATTTATCAGGAATATTCCCCCAAAATATAAATTCCCGGCAAAAATGGGGAATATAGTTTCTCTCCTCTTAAATTGATTAAATCATTTTTCCTACTTTTAAATCTTTCTGATTGATCATTTGCTTTTGAATATCGTTTTAAAATATAGAAGAAAAAATTATAAAAATTAAAAAACTTTTTTTTAATCTTGCTTAGTCTTGGTCGTTTTTTAATTATCCTTTTTTAAATGCATTTTTTAAATATTCTTCGCAAAAGTAAATTTTACTTTGCATTTAATTTTTACTGAAAATTGATGTAAAAATATATATTTACCTTAAAAATTAGCTAGTTCAAAGATTTTTTATCATTTAATAATGATTAACAGGACGTTGCCATTTGTTTTCGTCACGTCACGGGGGATTTTGAGCGCAACATGATCGCGAAAACTATAGTCACATGATTGGTCTCTAAGGAAGTTTAGCGGTTGGTTACAAGTAGAGGGTTGGTGTAAAATGAATCATTATTAAAACTAGGGTACGCCAAAGTGTTGTGGAGTACGCTGATGACCTAGTGCTTATTACCAGCAGGGCAAGTACCAGGACACATAACATCAAGAAGATAAAGAGGAAACGTGGTTCGTCCAAGAACGAAGCCTTGCACAGACTGGCCAGTTCAAATGGAAAGCTGCTCGCCGCAGTACACTTCATGATATATGAGCTAAAAATCTGCATGTGCTATATAGTGACAAGAAGGTAAGCAGGTGAGAAATCAAAGTGGGTCTAAGAAGGCAATTAATGCCCCATGCGACTTCCAGCCTAACATGTATTATGTGGAATGGACCACCCTGAATTGAAGCAATAAGGTTGGACCTAAAAGGTGTTTTACCTAGTTGGTATACTCCAACCACTCAGGAAAGCCCAACACAGACTGAGAAACCCGAGGCAGCAGTGACGCATAATGCATTCTGCTCAATCAAAAGGAATGGTATCGAATTGTGTTAAAACCAAATGTATTGGCAGTAAACACCATACAAATTAAACACAAGCAATTCAACTTAAACTTAAAGAAAATATAGCAATCATACATCTAATAGCAGAAATAAACCTTTAAATTTAAATCACAATACACATCTAGGATTAAAGAGTGTCATATCAAACCGACGAAAGCCAACGTTTTTGCATAAATCCCAGATATTGTTCAGGGTCGAACTTAGCTCACCAAAGCAATGATCGTGTTTCACCCCTCAATCACCAGGACCGATTATAGAAACTTCTTGCAGCCAAGCATCAAGTTCAAATCATCTTATTCCTCAGAAATCGTACGCCAAGGCAAATGCACGTTGCCACGCCCGATGTTTATCCCGCGTATCGCTGGCCCGTAAGAAAAGACACAGAACTTTAAAAAATTCAATTTTCGTTTTCACAAATAGGATTGGTTTGGTCATGTTGAAGCAACTGGAAGTGACACAATTGTAGTTGCACGCAAAACCGCTAGAGTGAGCGAATGTGATAGCTTTTGAACAGCAAGGTAATGACACATCTCAGTACAGTGATTTTCGAGTTGTCACTTTTCTTGCGGCCCAGCGATATTATCAAGGCACGTCAAACTTATTCTGATTTGGCCACATAAACATCAGTAGCGGAATACAATGTGATCTCGTTAAAGCTGTCATAAACAAAAACTCTGGCTGTCGCCTATACAAAACCATAAACCTCTCATAAAATGTGCTCGTCATAACAGACCCCGTAATTTATACAATAATGCTACATAATTATTTATTATCAAAAGACTTTTTTTTATTCTATTCATTTTCCAATTTTGGATTTTGTTGTCCATGATTTTCTATTGTAAATTATGCTGAACCAATTTTTCAACTCGTACAATTTGTTTCCTACAGTGGCAAAGAAAAGTATCACCTAACGCAAATAGTTATTGGAGGTTTTATTCACAAAAGTAGTCTGTTGTTTTTAAAAAATGGCGGGAAAAATAAATGTGTAGGAAATGATACAGAGTCGAACAATTTCAAGAGAGGGCAGAATCTCAGTTTCCATAGACGTTTTCATCGCTGTAGGCGATGTAGAGGAAGAAATCTTCTTCGTGGTGCTCCTGAGAACAAACGAGAATGTTAATTGAACGAAAAATAAGTGTTGGGTGGATGTACGTTAGATTGATTGCCTAACGCTAAGCTCTCCAATGCGTTTAGACAAACGCAAACGCTTATTCGTAATGTAGGAGATAACACGAATGCAGATGTCAGTTTAGGATTCTAATCTACTTATTATTTATTGTGTCGTTTTCTCCACTATACATATCTCTTCCCAGTGATAGAAAACGTAAGTCAAGGTTGGGTGAACTCAAAAATTAATGGCATCGTCGGGTTTACAATGTACTAGCCAAAACTGTTTCCGGATGCTCTCATGTCAGCTTATCGAAACTCCTTTGATAGGCATAAGAATCCTCCACACCCCACTCGAGCACACCTAGTGAGTTGGCCTGGCATTAGAGACAAATCGTCCACGAACTGTGCCGGAGGAATTCGACAAAGGGTATGGAAGAAGTGGTCTATGTTGGGAATCGGATCAATCAAATGGTTCGTCAATCACCTGGTACAGAGATCCCATAGTGGCGGACGTTGGGGGGATGACGTTGTTGACAAAAAAGAAGAGAGCGTCGTCAGGGCGGAGCTGCACTCTCTTGCGGATGAGGAAATAAAACTGGCCGACTGTCAGGTCTGAGGGCACGAGGTACTTCTTCTTGTCCAAATCACCGATCCTCGCCTTCGGAGCCTTCTCCACAATCACCTGTAATCGACGAAATCAAATCCTATTCAATACATTGTACCTGGTCCAATACTAAATAGGTCCAGGGTGGAGTTACCCCCTTTTGGGGGACCCGGTCGTGGCCATGGGCCGACATACCGGTGTCCAGCATTTGCCTCAATACATCGTGGCGTATTTGAACTGGGGGAATGAGGCATGTAGGAGCACCCAGTGAAACGAATGTTTGGTGAGTACCTACGTGATTATAATGTGTTCCTAATTGTTTCTCTGGATTAACATTATAATTGGTGTTGTGTTTGGGAGAAAGCCTCTAGCGTTGGATCTAGGATTACGCTCACATTGTTTTTGGAGGAAGAGGAGGGAAGCGTATGAACATCCCTAATTAAGGCATCGCACGAATTAATGTCAAGGTTTACGAACTGAATCGTGTCAATGCGGAATGGGAGGAAGCAAGAGCTACAGGATGGCTGGTAGAGTCTAGTTGTCCTGTAGTGTGTCTTTCCTCGGAACGGTGCGGTGGGGAAACCAACACCAAACACGTCGTCGTGATTGGTATTGTTTCTCCCACAGCTCGCAGTTTTATTGAAATTTGGCTTCCACAAGCAAATTGTCGCTAATGGAGGTCGTCTAATTCAATCATACGAAGGGCAGCGCCTACAAGCGAAATGTCGCTAATAGGTACCTGGGCAGCTGCCCCGCGTGTAAATATTGGGCCCGCTGATTTGGCGTCTCCAATGAAGTCCAAGAATGACGAAGACGATGACGATTTGAATGATGTGTAAGGGATGCCTGAATAGCGGATCCAATCAAAAAGTCACTGCGTTTAAATTGAGCGATACCTAATAATGAATTTAAGCGATCAGTGTCAACGAAAAGAAATGCAGTGTCGCTGGCGGGAGAAGAGGGGATTGCAGGATCGCGCCGCGACCGTAGCGCGACCCACTCCCCCCACTAGCTGTATAGGGCTGGCGATACGAGAGAAGAGAGTGGGGAAATCTGTCCAGATTCCCCACAGGGCAGTTGGAGAGCGACAGCAGGACAGAGGAACTGGGGGAACTCAATCCCAACCAACACAGTCATGCAGGGCGGAAAGGAGTAATCGTGCAAAGAGTCCTTGGGCAGAATGTAAACGTCGAAATATCGTGTGATCGTTCTTATCTTTGCTTGCGATTAGGCAAGGGTGTTGTCAGAGACTGGTAAGAGTCACCAAGCTCGGATTTCTGGATTTCCAAGAGCTGGTTCGCAGCGTAAGCAGGACAGCAGGTGACAAAGCTGGCTAATAGCCACCAAGCTTTGTTTTGGGGTTTCTAGGATCTGATTCAGCTTGACTACCTCCTACCGATGTTGGCAGAAACCGGCTAAGGGCCAGGCCAAGCTCTGATTGGAGGTGTACAGGAGCTGGTTTGCCAACTGTTGAAAAATGGCAGGGATGTTTGCAGAGACTGGCTCATAGCCACTAAGCTCTGATTTCTGGATTTCAGCACCTGGTTGTGCTTGATTACCTCCTGCCTCATGGCAAGGATGAGGGCAGGAACTGGTTAAGAGCCACCAAGCTCTGATTGGGGGTTGTCCAAGAGCTGGTTCAGCTATGCTAACTCTTGAAAAATGGCAGGGATATAGGCAGAGACTGGCAGTAAAGAATGAACTAAACGAACGACTACGACTATGTAGAAATATTCCTATTGATTCCACCAGTTACGTCGTATTCTTGACTTACACCTTCCCCCAGTAAGATGCAAAGGGAACCCAGACCCGCGCCCTGCCTTCGTAACCCAGTTAGATTCTCTTTTGGGTCCTTTTCCCCCAGTTCGAAAGCGCCCGCTAAGACATGTCGGCCTTCCGATGGTTTGACCTTTTTTGCCAGCATTCGAGTGAAATATAGCACTGGCTAAATTTACACCGTGAGCCAAGGAGGATTTCATAATCATTAGGCTTTTTGGAATGCGGCCCAACGAAGTGTTTACTCACAAAAGAGGTTGTCAATGCCGAGAGATTATCTCGACATATTCAAAACAACACTGACTACAAAAACACAATGGAAGTAAGCAAGGAAGTTGAATATCCGCTCATTTAAAAATAATATCGGCAATTCGGGTCGCATCGCAATAGAAAACCAGAGGGAAAATGACAAAAAAAACAGGCTACAGGAGAAGCGTAAACAGCGTTTTCATAAATTTTCGAGAAGATTCAGACAGAAGCAATAACATGAAGTTATGATGAAACGAATATTAAGATAACACCCCACAACGAAAATAGACCACAGTAGTCGCTTCATCACCCACGTCGAATTATTAACAATAGCAAGACGTAAGTGAACTTTAATGGGGAATAATAAAACCTGCCAGGCGCCAATAAAACATTTTCGGAACAAAAGATGACCCTGACAATGTGGAACGCATGAAAAAATAAAAATGAAGCATTTTTGATGAGTCATAAGATTTTAAGTGGACAATCCTGATCTCATTACGTAATTGCTAGAATGTAGCAATCACGTAGTCATACCTATTGCTTAGGTTTGCAAATTAAACAAATTTCGTTCCACCCGATTGGCAGGAAGACATCCAGGCGGATTGCGTGAATCTTCCAAGGCGTGATCTTCAATCTAACGCCCTTCAAGTTAAAATCTTTTATATTGATTACATCAACTAATATGAGTTCCTTCATGCTTATTTACTTGACATTTTTAGGCTGGACCAAACAATATTGCATAATAAAACCACAAAATGGACTCAAAAGAGGGTAACCACAACAAAGGAAAGGGCATTCAAGGCCGTAAATTTGGAGAATGGACTTACGGGAACTCGGTCAGCGTATTTTCTCCTGATTTTCTCGCCTTCAGCCTTCCTCTTCTCGAAGGGATGCTCCTCTTTGTACTGGAATTTCATTTTGTTGAATTGAAATTGAGTCAAATAAGTGCGAAAGAGGTAACCAAAAGATCTTTTTTTTATAAGAGAAATTGATAAGTTGACGTTGAACAGCAAACTGCGCAGTGAGGAATCGTAATGACAGGCAACAAACAAAATGGAGGAGGCCAGCTGATATGGCGGAAATCAGCTGGGTGTATCAAGGTTGACCCAATGCACGTTGAGTAGAGTGTGACGTCATAGCAAAGAAGTAGGTTGTCTTTGTGAACCATTTCAAAACCAGGTAGGTACCTAAGAAAGTATCGATTCGATATTTTAAACAAAAATCGGTTTTTTAATAGCATTGATAACTACTTTATCAATAAGAAAACAACCTTGGTTGCCGATATTATCCCTTTTTGTTCATGACGTTCTCGTCACATGCTTTTTAACATTTTTAACTCATGTCATTATAATGCTGCAAAACCAATTTGACATTTCATGTCTTTACATTGGCACACAAACGAAAAAAGCGTTGCGTTAAAAAAAAAAACGTTACTAGCTACGACTAAACTAAAGATATAAAATGTTATAATAATATTATGTTGCAGACGCAGATGCAAGCGTTGCTAGGTTGTTCGACCTTTTCGATTATTTGGGCAAAAATCGAAACAAAAACGTTTCAATAATACATATAAGGTTCATCTGGCACCCCACTTCCTGCCCCTAAACCTGTAGACCCATTGTGCTGCCTCTCGGAGGTTCAATAGTCCTCCTACCAGGTCCTGTGGCGCCAGTATCTCTTCTCAGTCCACTGATTCAGATATCTTCTGAAATCCAGGGCCTCACACTTGAAGATGAGGTGATCCACTGGTGATGCTGGGTTCTTTCCCATCTCCGGCTGTGCCTCTGAGCAGTTTTAACAGACACCCTACCGTTCAAATCCCCTCCGTCACAATTCAACTTGAACTCTGCAAAGCACCCAATTTTCCCCTGAAGAGCTAACAATTTAATAATTGGGATGTTGGGGAATGTGGCAATCATAAAGAGAACAGTAAAAATGATTCTTTATAATAAATCGGTATAACAGAATCAACAATTCCATCTTCAAGTCAAACATGCAGGAAATCAGGCAGTAGAAGGATAGAGCTAGTGGCACGGCTACTTAGATGGCGGTAAATTTATTTTACCATTCAGATTGGTAGCCTGACACTGCACTGTTCTTAGCTATGACCTATTAATAAAATCAACAATTATTGCTGAAGAATAATTACATAAATATGGACCCGTCTTTTTTCAAATGACTAGGCGTTTTTTCGGAAGAAAGCCTAAAAGGCATAAAAAACGCCTAGTATAAAGCCGGCCTCCCTGCCCTACAATTTTTTCAAATGCTGGGACCGCGGTTGCACAGGTTGGAGAAGAAAGATTTCGCCTGGTGACACCTGGCGTTTACGCAATGAGGACACCTGGTGAGGAACTTGGGCGATATGGGTTGGTCGGAGTTGATGTGTGTTGTAACGATGTCTGCCAAGGCCGAAATAAAAAGAGGGTGGTCATTGGGAGCAGCTGCTCTTCTAATAGACTCAGCTCCGACCTGGTAAATTTCGATTTAAAAACAATTTGAAGTAAATCGAACAATGCTTTGAACAGGGTTTATTTAATAAAACAAATACTTACTTCTTTAGCCAGATCGTGGCAGTATTCTATGTCCATTTCATGGAGCGTTTCAATATGCTCGTTGACAAAAGCTATAGGCACAAGAATGAAGTTTTTCTTTCCTTGCTTGACATAACCTGAAAATGCAATAAATATTTGAGGGAGATTATATACCAAATTATGGCAATATTATCAAATCATCCTCAAGCCTGATTGATGACTCAAGGCAAGACGGCTGTTCGGAAATACCTTTGATAGCATCATCCGTATAGGGTTGCAGCCATGGGAGTGGCCCAACCTTACTCTGCCAAACCAGGGCGTAAGGATGGGAGTATCCAAGCTCTTGCATTACCAACTGCACAGTGGCACCGACCTCACTTGGGTAGGGATCTCCACGACTTACAGCCTATGAGACAAAAGCAAGGATTCAGATAATCCGACTAAATATACATTTCTGTCAAATAGAATTTCCTCTAGTCAATCATTATGACCGCAATAGTTTAAAACTTGAAGATATCGTGCAATAGTGTAAATAAATAAGCATGTGACCTTGAGAGGAAGAGAGTGTGCAGAGAACAGGATCATGACATCCTTCTGTTTCTCAGACGGAAACTGTTTGATTTCTGTTGATATGCGGTCAGCCACAGTTTTGGCCAAAAGAGGATGAGATGGCCATCGATCAATTAGGCTCCATTTTACGTTAGGATTCAACTTCCTAAAACGAAAAATGAATTTACAAATAAGCCAGCATTTTCTTTGATCCTTCACCAGGACCAAAAATATCTCTAGCACTCGTGATACACAAATTTCGCTCATTACTGTACATTAAAAACATTAATCTTTACTAAGTATTAAAAGAGATAGGTGGTTTACCTTTTTGATAATGCCGAGTAAACAGCGTTAATGCTGGAGCCGGTTGTGGCACAGCTATACTGAGGATACTGAGAGAATATCACAACTTGTTGAGCACCATCCCTGAAAAAAGAAATTCAATTTTCTTTCAAATGAGGAGTTGAAAGAAATACTTGAGAAATATTTCTCAAATTGTTTTCTTTTAACCTTCAGTTGATTTACTTCAGCACTTTACCTTTCAATTTGATCCAGGGTCTCTTCTGTGAGCGGGTCGACGTATCTAAACGCAACATAATGTTTGTGAGGGGCCGTCGCAGGAGACAGCGTGTCCAACTTGTTTGTCAAAAGTTCTCCCTGCATAATCAAGAACAGTCGGTTTGAGATGGTAACGTAACGAAAGTGAAAAGGGGCTCAAGTTAATTCAAGTCTCCACAACGACGGTAATTACCTGAATGTTAGTCCATTTAAAAATTGGAGAACCGCCACCAATCTCACTGTATTTTTTCTGGACCTCGGCTGTTCTTCTGCGGGCAATGTAAGGTCCCAGTTGACTGTAGAAAAAAGGAGGGGGGTTAAAACGTGGCCATTTTCTAATCCAGCCGTTTTCTAGACCAATCGATTGAACTTACTTTTGAACCGGCAGCTGTATCATATCCCTGTCTGTCATGATCCTCAAGAGATAATCGCCCACCTGGTCCAGTTTTTGAGGGCCTCCCATGTTGAGCATCATAATAGCAGTCTTCACGGCCTTTGCTGGTTTCTCTTGTGGAGCAATGGTGGAGTTGCATCGCACAAAATCTGGAAATCATCAAGTGTAGATGAGATCTCAACTTACGTAACAGTTACCGTTATGCTCAAACTAGGTTCGATTCACGTTTCATCCCTTTCAAGTGATTCCTTAACGCTCTACAACGTTCACTTACATTTGCTACTGTGATAATTATATACCTACCCAACAGAAGCCCCTGGGTTCGAATCCCACAACACAATTCGTCCCCTCCACACCCACCTAGCTCTTCAATAGGAAAAACTGTATTTAAAAAAATTTAATCTCGTGGATTTCAACAAGACAACTTTTAATACATTGGCCAAAATTTAATCTCATTGATTTCAACAAGCCAAATTCGTTGGTACCTTCAGTTGGGTGGAACACGGAAGTGAAAGCTATAGGTACTAAACTACTTTCATTTGAGAACGCGATAGAAGTCTAAGCGAATCACATATGCGAGCAAATAGTAGTATGTATTATAAATGAAACATAATATGTTATAGCTAGTTGAGATAATATTTTAATAGCGAGTAAAACTTACTTCTAAAGATCGGGTAAGACAGCTTCATCATCGGCAATGATCCAACGAACAGACGGAGAAAAAGTGTGCAGTCTGTATTCGGGTGGATCGCCTCGTTTCAACGGACAAGGGTCCGATTGTTCAAATGTGTTACCTAATTTAATGAAAAAGAAATATAATGCTACACACTATGCTGTGTGTTTACCGCAAAAAAACAAGGATCTCGAAATCGTCGGTCACTCAACGATAAGCACGATTGATAAGCGAGGAAACCAGGCTGGTAGTACCAGTGCTGCCGACCCTCCCCATCAGGATTTCCCCAATTTCCCCTTAAAACGTATTTCCCCACAATTTCCTACTCCCTATTTCTTAATAAAAGTCATTTTTAAGAACTCGAAATCGGTGAATAAAAGCAAAAGAAACGGTAGGTGCCTGACTAGAAAAAAACTTTTATTTAATCCACAATTTTAATTAATATACAAGGTACCTACCTACCTAGGTAATATTTATAATGTAAAGGAAATTGCAATGTTGGGACAAGGAAAAGGTCGTGTTGGGTTAATTAACGTGAATTAAGGTAAAGGTGTAAAATCCCTTCTTCAGGGTGATAGATTGAGGTTGTCCTAGAAGGTTGATTCTTCTAGATTTGTTCTTATTCGCCTTGACTTCGACCATAATTCAGCTTGACTATTCAATTAGAATTAAGGTCGTAACGAAACCAATTCAGAACAAATCAAGAAGAATCCCATCAGCCTTTAACCGAAAAATGGTGGACCAAATTTACGAGAGTTATACAATGTTGACGCCATTCGTTGTCCAATTCTTGCGGGTTCACAAATTCGTTAATTTAATACAAACTTTGTAGTAGGTACAAAGTAGGACATCAAGTTAAGGTACCAACTATACTTCGTTTTTCATCTCTTAATTAATTCATTCTCGTTACAAAATTTCTTTAAAATTCAAGCCCCCAGGACGATGGTGAAATTTCCCCCAAAAATCCATTTCCCCATTTTGGTTTTTGACTAGGTGAAATTTTCCCATTTTGGGGAAAATTTTCCATAATCGGCAGCATTGTTCGGTACGGCTATCTGAGGAGCCCATAAATCACCTTGCATGATGGCATCCTTCAGTGTTGCCAGACGAGGGAACTGTTCCTGTTCTCGGTTACACTAGACCAGACTAGATTAGACCTATGATGACATCATGTCATAATATGACATTAATAATAATATTATATTATGACATGATGTCATCATAGGTCTAATCTAGTCTTATTATGACCTATGATATGGCATATTATGACACATCTGACCTATGATAGGTCAGAACATTGTTCTGTGGGGGGAACATATTATGGGGGGATCATATTATTAATATGATATTATCATAGCCAAATGTAGGTGGTGTCCCTACCTTGCAGTTAATTGTATTTTTCAATTTTTTTCCTGTTTTTTTACCTGTACCTCCATATTCACTTTCAAAATGTATCTTGGCCTTGGTCTTGATTTATTATGGCCTTATGAGAAAAAATCTGAAAAATTATTGTTTCATTCAGGAGGAAGGGTCTCGGATTTCGGGTCAATACTGAGTGTTGAACAACTTTACAAAATTTAATGTCAGTTCAGTTGTCAATATCAAATTCTGGGTTTGGAAAATGTGTAGATTTTTGTTTAAAAAAAGCTTGTTCATGTTGTTTGGCAGGCAGCAGCTCCTTTAATTTTACAAAAAAAGTACAAGTATGGTAGGTAGGTATAATATACCTACCATACCAAGTATGGTACAAGTCTTGTACTTTTTTAAATTATATTATTTATTACTACTACATTGTATTTATTATTTTTTATATATCTATGATATATCATAATTTATAATAAATTATTTATTATAAATTATAATATATCATAGATTATAATCGATTTTTGCAGCCGGCGGTGTGCCGAGAACGCGTTTGAAGGTCATGTCAAGTTTATCAGTGTTTTTGTTACAAAATCCATGGCTGCGTTGCCAACGTGGGGAACTTTGTCCTCTGACAGGGACTTTACGAGAAGTGCTTTGGTAGTGGGCTGCACTAATTGTGGTCAATGTACTCACTTTAACAATTAAATTCAACAACTTAATTCATTTTTCAATGGGTGTAATCTCAGAAATCGTCAGTGGGTCGCGTTTTGACAAGAGGCTTTGCAGGGTTTGACACCTTGCCCTTCAGCCAAGGGATTTTTTTTCAGGAATGGTCGGCAACACTGATACTCTGATAACAGTCAAAACTCGGTGGGTTTGTTCAACTTCGTTGAACGAAGTTCGCTTACTGTTTTGCACTGTGACGGGCGAAACTGTACCTATTCGTATCTTTGTTTTTGTACAGTGAATCATTTCCATAAAGTTGTTATCCAATTTCGGTGTTAACATTGTTGAGAACATAATTAGTGGAGAATGGAGTCAGGAGTCGACACTTGGGTTCGTGATTCCGGAATGCCGTTTATGAACCTGCGGGTAGCGTTTTCTTCGTCATAATATTTTGCAATAATATCAGGAACCTACCAAAATGTCAATTGATGATATTGATGTTGATTTTCAGGGGATGTTCTGGGCTCACTTCTTACTACTATCGTTGTAAGTTCTGAAATGAAACCAGAGCTCATTGATGGTTGCCATGAATTGTAAGCCTAATGAGCTTAGGTGTTACATAACCAATCTTTACAGAAGAAATAACTCGTGATGGTTACCTCTTAAATTGCATGTTATTGATAATGCTCACCAATAATAATTATACCGTGGTGGGTTTAATATTTAATAATGTTATTGAATAATAATGTTAATAATAATGTTATTGAATATGGTAGTAAAACAAAAACCTACCTATCATTGGTCTATTTTATTAAGCAGCCTGTTTTCGCGACGGGGGTCACAAATTTTGAAAAGAAAAGACTGGGGAAGGGATAAAAGACAACTCAACGAGGCATTATACCGGCCGACGAATGTTCAACATACATCTTTTCTAATTAAGTACACCAATTATTTTTCTTCATTGAAGGACACCCCCCAATCGTGACTATAATAATAATAATTATTATTATTAAAGATGGGTACGATTGTGAATTATAATTATTATAATCCCGGTTCCCCGGTGGGGATGATTTTCCCTCCCAATCTAGAAGGCTACGAAATTAAATTTTGTTTTAATTTAATTTAGTGGAGCTTTTGACGGGCATTCGTAGGTGATTTTGGACGTAGAATCTATTCTGAAGGTCTCACTCACAAACACTGGAAAAGTTTTTTTAAAATTCTTAAAAGTTTTAAAAAGATTTTTTTAAATTATATTTTATTGATCGAATCGAATTTTTGCAGAATTTATACTAAAGAATAATAAAGCCTTGTGTAAAATTTACGTTTTTTGCATTCCGTCTCTCATATTTTTTTTGTGGTGATCTTTAATTTTGACAAATCACTCAGTTTTGATTGTAGTTGGTCATTTATTGAATTGATTGAAGCTGAACCCTTGTTTTTAGTGCGATGCTCGGTCACTGGACGCCTAATGCTTACCTGTTCTACAACGCTATATTCATGTTCCTTTTCATCCTTGGAATCATCAATAAGGACAAACCTGAACATCTTGAACTGGTACGCTTTATCGATACTATTTCATTTTTTTCTGGTAACGACGGTTAAATGTTATTGTCAAATCTGTCATGAAATGTTTTTCCATTTACTTGTTCAGGCCATGTCAATCGATGGAGCAGCCGTCATATTGGACATCATAGTCATTGGTGCGTGGTTCCCGTTGAGCTGTAAGTAATGTAACAAGTTTGGTGTTTTTACCATCCCATTTTTGTCTACCAACAAAACAAAATTTTAACTTCATTCTGGTTACCTGCTTGCTATTCCAGCTATGGGAAAGTTCAGTGCTGTGATGGGCATTTTCAATTTGATACTAAGATTCGTGTCATTTCTCGTGCTGCGGAACGAAGTGGCCAACAGAAGTGGCGATGGCCGCCTCATCGGCAATTCAACGTTTGGTAGGGGGACATCTCCTTATTCCCTCTAGTGTTGTCTTGTATACCAAGATCCATTTACTCATTACAATGCCTTATGTGATGATTTTTTTTTATTACAGGAGGGCAATATCAAGACATAGACAGTGGTGACCACTGAGGAGCCTCTGGGTTCAAATAATCCAATTGCTTTAGGAAGACTGAGCTTCTCGTCTCGTCCACTTGAATTTCACCACCTGCACAGGCCCCAGCTAAGTACTCCGCATTACATCCTTATGTATTATTTTATCAATCTATATCATTTTTTATTATTGTATGATTGTCGAAATTGTTGTTGCTTCGTACTTATTAATCACTGAGAGGTATATCATGTTGAACAAGTGATCACTGCACACTTAACAAGCCGCTTCACCTTCTTCAAATTTGTTATGGGAATATGTAACCCTCATGTACGGCAACTAGGTTTGACATTTGATTTTCGACAAATTAAACTTGTTTGTTCGAAGCCATGTGCTCTGGAATAGTTAGGTATAGATTTAATACGACACTTCGGTTGATTTTATGTTTTATGAATTTTTATGCTGCCATACACTACGACTGGTCGTGCCTTAGTTCAAGGGTTCATTTCATCATAGTATGCATATAATTGTACGTGTATGATTAATATTAGGTTACCTATGTTATACAAAGTATTGGACCAAAAGTCAAAGCTGCTACAAGCAGTTCAACCTAACGTTTCATCTATTAAATTGAGCTAAATTATATTTCGTAAACGTAACAAGCGTAATCCGTCGTTGAGGTAACTGCTGCCCGCAGGGCATTTCGAGAGGTGGTGAACTCCACGGAAGCTGATGCCATACCCCGCGGGGAATAAAAATCAAGGACAATCACCCAATATCATTCAGAACTTGTGGAAACCACTTCAAGGTCGACGTATTGATTACAACAGCTTTTGCGAACTTGTTCTGCCTGTTTTTACAATCTAGGCATGAATTACGGGGGACCTCTAATTTGGTTTGATTTCGATTGTACATTGCCGTCCGTGGTCAGCGGTTTTTTGGATTGGCTCCATTCCCGCATGTTCATGTCATATTATTTTACTAATTTACTTTAAATTTTACTGCGTTGTATGTATTTGTGGATTCTACGCTAATGCTGGGTTCAGGTGGTGCGTTTATGGATTGTGCCTGGATTTTGGTCCTTTATTTCGTACACGATCTTCGTTATGCTTATACGATACGGTACGTTAACATAAACGTACTTGTACGTTTCTCACTAACTAGGACCAACCTTGAAATTGAACTAGATGCATTTGATATTGTGATGATGGGTACAGTAAGTTACTTTTTTGTTTGTACACCTGTTTGTGACATGAAAAACTAATTTTTTACTCAGACCAAAATTGAAGTTCATCACATTGACATTTAGCATATTACCTAGCTAGTATTATTAGATCTTTTTGATCTAATAATAGTAGTATAATAACATTAGTAAATAATATTACTAATAATATTAGTAAATTTTACTAATCGATGGTCTGGGTTTGTTGGCAGCATTGGAGGTCGCTAAGCTTGTGAATACCTAGTTATTTCTGGATAAATTATTAGTAGTACACAGTGCATTTCAGAAGGAAGTGTAGAAAACCAAGGGAACAGCAACGTCGTGCATTGTCTCATGTGACATTCTAACGGCTAGCAGTTCCGTTGTAGATAGAACAATCTAGATTAGCCGCTTACCTATTAAGTTATTTGAGTACAGTTACACCCCAAATTGTACTTGGCTCCTTAACAGTAAAAACGTTAACTAGAACTGTGCTATCATCGAAAGTTAAGCCCATGTATCAACCTTACCTACAAGATGGAAGGTGGAATAATTCTACAATTATTGTGGAACGCGACCCTCATAAAATGACTTTCAAACATAGAAAGTGGCTTACGAGATGGCTACTCTTGTGGTAGGCAGCTCCATTTCTATCACGCAGATTTGTAACCAGAATGAGCTCCTTGAATGGTTTTTTATTTTTATTTATTCCTGGAAAGTCCCTCCTTTAAAAGTTACGAGAACCAGTCTCTTTTATTTACAGAGCTTTAGGAAAAGTATAATGTTTGAATTCTGAGGCCTGGAGAGGGTTCATCACATGGGCTGCTTATTCTTCTTATGATTGGCCTGAGAGATGCAAGTTAGCCAACTTTGCTACGCGACAAGCTGATCCCAGAAATTGAGCATCAAGGTTATCATCAAAGAAGTGTTCAAAAATCGACCGAGTGTTTTTATTCCGATAAGACTTATTACTACTTGATAGTAAATCTGAACGGAATTCCGCCAACAATGAATAAATTAATTTTATTTATTCATCGTTGGCGGAACGTCAAAATGTCGCGGAGGAAGACTAGTATAGTGCGGGGGTGCCTGTGCTTGGACGAAGAAAAACTCATGATTAGCGAGGGGACGACGAGAGAATAGGTACCCCCTATTATAGTTTATATAGGTATTTAATAGGTACCTACTTGTTGGAGAGACGTGAACAGGGTTGCCGTAGCCTGCGTGCTTACTGAAGAAGATCACTGCGCGCTTTGGCGGCTTCGTGCTCGATGCCCAGCGAGGCCCTAATTATGACGTCACGGGCACCCACTCAGCTCAAAATCTCGTTCTGTAACAGCTCTGCGCGTAGCTATACGGATTTTCGAACTAAGGATTGTTGTGGGAGGGGTTTTAAAGGGCGCTGAATCCAAATAGGTTGTTAGAAATGCTAAATTCCGACCTTCTCTTGGAGGTCATTCAAGGACCACTCACTGAGAAAAGGATAAGAATCTCTCGCAACACAAATGTAAATATACTTAAAGTCCTCCTCGTGAGTTGGTACGTGCTCGAATAAGTCGCAAAGTGATAATAATTTCTGTTGAAGTATATTGGCGTTTTTATGTGATATCTCATGGTTTCTGTGGTTTCGCTATTAAATAAATTTTATTCCATTATAATATTATTGATTCAATTCCGGTGTATTGGTGCAAGATCCTAAGTCAGTCCAATATGCATAAACAACGAACGGTAACAAAATAGAATTGACCGTTTTGAGGACTTTCACTCTCAAGAAAGTTCCAGTTTCGTGCAAATAATTATTTTTTTAAACCTAGAAACTGGTTTTAGCGCTCAGTCTCCAGCCAAAAAACGATAGGTAAGTAGCGGCAAAACAGTTGGTGGAGGGTCATACTGAAACCATCACACTCGGCAATACACCCACAGGCTGCAACTTAGAAAAAATGGATTTATCAAGGAAGCCAACATGGCAGATGTCGAAATACTTCATGCTACACCCCTCTCTAAGCTAAGCTTGTGCTGAGGGAAAGAGCCTTTAAAGAGCTGTCTTGCTACTTCAACATTCACTTGCACGAGTGTCACTGTAAAAAATAAATTGTAGCTATGAATATAAAAAGTAAAATTTTAATGATTGATTTGACGCAAGTATATTTTTAATGATTTATAATCGTGTTTTGCTTTATTATTCAGGGAATAATACATGTATGTATTCGTGTCTGAGGTCGAAATTTTTGATGGGCCTCAAAATTTGTCATTACTTATACGTTTCAAGATGCGTAGATTCCAAAACGAAATGTCCGGCCACCGTCCGAGCCGTTTTAGGCAGTAGACATTAAAAAAAAAAAAAAAAAGGAAATGTTGAAAAAATATTTGTTTTACCATGAAGCTGTGCTTGCAAGGTTTTCAGTCGTATCGCCCAAACTCATGGGGGGCTCTGTTAGGCTAAATAGGATCTACGGGAGGGGTTTTGGTGCTAAAAGCCTCCCTGAGACAGAACGAGACGAATGTCATGACGGGACCCTAACAGATCAGCTGAGTGAGCTCTTATCTCTCAGTGATTTTTGCTCAATTTCGGATTTTTGCACCATTTACCAACATCAAAGAATAATAAACCCTTGTGCAATTTGCAGCGTTTTTAAAGGAGTTCAATGTGCATATATTTTCATCTGCTCTATTTATTGCCTGATCCTAATCGAAATTTTGAAACAGCGAGTCAAGGAAACACACTTCCGGATTACAAAGACTAAAGGACCTTTTAATAATGTGATTTATTAACCAAAAGTAGAAGTAATGTACTGAAGCCGCTTTTCCCACACGACTTATTTCGGAAATATTTTTGTATTTTTAGCCAACGTACTTACTTAATCCCCATGTTCAGATCCCGGGCATCGGCGGGGCGATTGGGCGCAAGTGCGCATGATTGAGTGAGGGCTTCCTGAACCTTAATGGCCAAGCGTCTGCTAACTATGGTATATTACAAAGAAGAAAACTGTATGCTGAGATGGCTGACTAGTCAAACCATAAACGAAAAGAAGTGTTTCAACATGAATACTTTATCGTGGTAAACTTTTTTAATTTCGTCCATAATAGTATACAACAGTGATTAAAGAAACGAGAGTTGAAAGACTTGAGGTGGGCGGAGATCGGCAAGATACAGGCATGGAAGGCGCACCTGGCACATGTTCGCTAATGAAAGGAAGCATAGGGCACACATACATCCAAGCGCTGACAATAGAGCGGCTGTTGCATTTCAATTCGAGCTGTAAAATCATACAATTGAACTAAATTGAGTATTCAGCAAACACGTTGACGCGTTACCTATACACTGAACTAATTTGATATTGAAACATCACTATTCCTAAGTTCGGACGATCTGAACTGTTGCCTTACCGTTCCATGAGCGGAGAATTTGCACGAATCCCTGTTGTATATTACATGGGCAACTCCAGCCAATTTTTCGTTGCAGACCAGGGGCCCTCCGGAATCACCAGGACAAATACCTTTCAATTCTTGTGGATTACTGCATAACAATCTTCGTTGTAAGTACCTATTGGTCAAAGTTCAGGCGTTTAAGAAACGTTAATGTTAATGGTAATGTTTTATTTCCTCCAAATGAAGACCCATTGGTAATAACACCACAGAAGAAGGGTCATAGTTCCATAATATATTATATTACCTTGTCCGGAGACAAAGAAGGTGAAACTGGTATGTACCATTCTAGCATACGGTAAGTAGGTACAACCCTGAATTGAATAGACACATGAATAAACTAACATGTCAAAACATTTGCAGGCGTCTGTCCCATGCCACACAGTTAGCTTGGTAAACCTGAGAGAATCAGTTTGGACACGAAACTCTAAGCTACCCCATCCAATGGCCGTACAGTTGTTAACTTTGTATTCCCCATCTCGTGCTGTTGGTAGTGTTGTCCAGTCGACTGCATACGGTTGAATGCTTTTCACGCGTTCGTTAAATTCGAAATCATCCACCTATAAGTTAGTATTCACAGAAGTGGTGAGTAAAAACTACGTTAGTTACTAAAGAAACGTTATGTTAGCTCATCAACTCATAAGTTTCAGGACAATCTAGACATACACGACATGCTTCGAAAACACTTACTTTTAGTAAAGCTACGTCGTACTTTGCAACTTTGTTTACCCAATAATCGGGATGGAGAATAACTGCACGAACATCCCGGCTTTGACAAATTGACTTTTTGGACAATTCGGAAGTCAGGTCGCAACCCCCATGTACCTGCGACAAGCTCAATTCGCTAAACATCGGGTTTCTTGGCAACATATAATAGTTTATTTGTACAATTTTTTCTGATTGGAGGTAGAAAATGTTATTACCACAACAGTTCTCGCCGTGTCTTCAACGCAATGAGCGGCTGTTAGGACCCAGTTTTTATGTATGATTGAGCCAGTGCAAAAAACCATTCTCTGTTATACAGAAGTATTGTGAGTAAGTTGGCACGATTCAGATAAAATTAAGTCCACATGTAAGTAGGTTATAAACAACGTCGTGTTTTTTCAGTTGTTGATTCTGAAAATGACAACTTTTTTTCGGGTACTTAGTATTTCCACTCATTGGTTCGTTCTGACATTCTAAGTTGAGGCGATGATACCTCTGATTTTCTTGAAAGAGCCACGACATATGGGTATTCCGCAATTTTAGCTGGATTGCTTCCCTCTGCTGCTATCCTCAGCCCTTCACGACGATCACCCTATCAAACAGGAGTGGTTCTAATGACATGTTGTAGAAATGTAACTATGTGGCTTCAAATTAATTACTGAGATTTGGGAGAGTGACTGCTCTGCATGGTTTCATCAATTGGATTGGGTCCCTGCTCCTTCTGCAGTACCCATTAGCTTCTAACTAAGTTGAGAATGAAAATTGCATCTGATGGTTCCAGGAGAAGGCACACTTTTGTGAACCGAATGAATGGAAGTTGGTGATAAACAGAATGCAGTGACACTCACCAGGCTCACAGTGTTGTCTGCCGTTGCCTGCCGCATAAAAACCAGAATGCTTATCAGTACAACACGTTGTAGCTCAAGCATGACGATCCCAAAACGATATGCCGTGAACCTGTCAGAACTTGGTTGCAGTGAAAAGGTTGTGAGGGTAATCATAGTATCCAAGGTCGCCAAATCTATGGCGAAATATGTCGTGTCGCAGTTACACGGAATTACCGCAATCTGTGTAATATCATATTAAGGATTGCCTGTAACCAATTTAGGATGTTGGGCAATCCTAGTGAATGTCCGCACATCGCGTCTGCCCACATCGCGATAGTTATATTTATATATAATATAAACTGTTATAGTCAATGTGTGAAATCCGTCATTATACAATGCCTAGTTATTCTATAGAATCACTAAAACGGCTAGCTATTTCACACAGTGACTAGTCATTCAATACATATAAGATTGAGGCGTCTTAGGCAATGTGTAAAATGGATTCTTTCAGCGATCTTCAGTTTCTGTTCAATCAAAATTTTTGTGAACATCATTATGTACTTGTCTACAATTACAATTATTGTAATTGCAGTCAAGTTATGTTGTTATGTGTTATTATTATAGACGTAAATTTGGGTTTGGATAAATAGAAATAATAACCCAAAAATATTGAAAAAAAGATTGCGTTTACTAGTGAATGAGGGGGGAGGGGCGTCCGGGAAGTGGGTCCCGCCGACGCAAGATGAGAATGGGAAGTGGGTCCCGTGTGAAGGGCCTTTGGAGGAGGTACTTGGTCAGCTAACCAGTGTTCTGGATCCAACCCTAGACAGCCACCCTGTGAAACCTATCGCTTAAAGCCACTCAAGGCAAATGAAAGCTTCATTAACGGATAATATTGGGTATTTCGACACAATTACGAAGTCATTTGGTAAAACCTTTAATTTTGGATTAAAAGTTGACATTTTGGTCAAAAATAGGTATTAAAAGGTTGAAACAGCCTGTACAGTCACACGTCGATTCCGGTGTGGTTTTTGCCGACGGTGCAGAGGTCTGTGCAGAGGTGAGTACTCAGCAGAGGAGTCATTTCCCACCTTAACCACCACACGTCGATTCGATGTATGTAGAAGGTTTGGACATGTTCGGTATAAACAGTTATACCAATTAAGATGAGTTACTCATCCATCTTGACTTGCTGACTGCTACTTATGTATGTCCTGCATTAGTGCCGACTCACAACTAAAATGACTTGGCATTCCTAGTATAGGCTCCAATGGTGCTGCTCCATACGTCGAAAGATGACGTGGTCGAGGACGATATGGAGAGTTAGGTCACTGCCCGCCAGTGGTCTGTAGGTGGCAAAAAACCTCATTTTTCAATATGATTGTTGGTACAATTTGAATTTACAACTAATGTTTGGAGGAAACTAGTAGGTACATTCCATGGTTTTATTGGTGAAACCAACGATGTTACAGCGTCACACAAGCTTGAAAAAGCGGAAAAACAAAAATGTAGGTCAAAGAAAACGTAGGGAAATGGAGCGCTTCATGTGGAAAACGAAAAATCCCTGAATTTATTCATGTTTCAATATTTATTTATGTTTTAAAATATCAAATACGCTGCAAATTTTACACTAGGGTTTATTATTCTTTGATATAGGATACTTGTGCAGAAATTTAGTTCAGTGTCAATGAAAAAAAAAATTAAAAAATTAGGACTCCAAAAAATGGATTCTACGTCCAAAAATACTTCGAAAACGACACCTGACTCGATGCCGTAGCCAAAAGCCTTAAAAAAATCTCCAGTAGCCCCGTAGCGCCCCATGGGTTGGGGCGATCGGGCTGAAAACCTTGCGGGCACAACTAGATGGTAAACCGAGTATTTTGTCAAAATTTCAGATTTAAAAAAATCCTGCTGCCCAAAACGGCCTGGACGGCGGACGGCGCCGCGGCGGGGCGATTGGGCTCAAGTGCGCATGATTGAGTGAGGGCTTCCTTAACGTTATAACGGCCAAGCGTCCGCTAACTAAGTTATATTACAACGAAGAAAACTGTACGCTGTATAGCTGACTAGTCAAACCATAAACGAAAAGAAGTGTTTCTACACGAATGCTTTATCGTGGTAAACTTCTTTAATTTCGTCCATAATAGTATACAACAGTGATTAAGGAAACGAGAGTTGAAAGACTTGAGGTGGGCGGAGATCGGCAAGATACAGGCATGGAAGGCGCACCTGGCACATGTTCGCTAATGAAAGGAAGCATAGGGCACACATACATCCAAGCGCTGACAATAGAGCGGCTGTTGCATTTCAATTCGAGCTGTAAAATCATACAATTGAACTAAATTGAGTATTCAAGTGTCCGCAAACACGTTGACGCGTTACCTATACACTGAACTAATTTGATATTGAAACATCACTATTCCAAAGTTCGGACGATCTGAACTGTTGCCTTACCGTTCCATGAGCGGAGAATTTGCACGAATCCCTGTTGTATATTTCATGGGCAACCCCAGCCAATGTTTCGTTGCAGACCAGGGGCCCTCCGGAATCACCGGGACAAATACCTTTCATTTCCTGCGAATTACTGCATAACAATCTTCGTCGTAAGTACCTATTGGTCAAAATTCAGGCGTTTAAGAAACGTTAATGGTAATATTTTCTTTCTCCAAACATAGACCCATTGGTGATAGCACCACAGAAGAAGGGTCCTTGTCCCTTGCTTTACCTTGTCCAGAGACGTAGAAGGTGAAATTGGTTCCCTTCTAGTATACAGTAGGTACAAACCTGAATTGAATAGACATATGAATGAACCAACTTGTCAAAAAATTCGCCGGCGCCTGTCCCATGCCGCACAGTTAGCTTAGTATGTCTGAGACTGTTACTGACGACATCACATTCTGAGGTAGCCCATCCAATGGCCGAACAGATGGAAACTTTGTGCTCCTCGTCCGGTGCTGTTATTTGTGAGGTCCAGTTGGTTGCATATGGTGAAATACTTTTCACGCGATCGTTAAATTCAAAATCATCCACCTATAAGTAAGTTGGTTCAATTTGTAAAATGATTTGCAGTGCATACACTGGAGAGGTCCAGTATTGATTAAACAACAAGAAAAAAGAGAGAAAAAAAAGTTCCTAGTTGATATCCGCCTATTATGGCGATAATTCACGTCATTCTTTGACTTACATACTTACACAACACTTACTTGAAGCAAAGCTACTCCAAACTCCGCTCTCTGTATCCAACAATCGGGATGGAATACAATTTTACGAACATCCCGGCTTTGAACAATTGACGAATCCAACATCTGGGAAATTCGGTCCAAACCTCCCCTAACCTGCGGGAAACCCATTTTACTAACATCGGGTTCCTACAATTGCGCCATCTACTACTGTAGTTTCTTTGTTCAATTTTTTGTTTCCGACTGGAAACGGAAAGTTTTATTACCACATAAGTCGCTCCGTCATCAACACAAGTAGACGCTGTTAGGACCCAGTTTTTATGTATGATGGAGCCAGTGCAAAAAGCCATTCTCTGTTATACAGAAGTATTGTGAGTAAGTTGATAAGATTCAGATAAAAGTATTTCGACTTTTAAGTAGGTTATAAACAACGCCGTGTTTTTGCAGTAGTTGATTCTGAAATTGACAACTTTTTTTCGGGTACTTAGTATTTCCTCTCATTGGTTCATCCTGACATTCTAAGTTGAGGCGATGATACCTCTGATTTTCTTGAAAGAGCCACGACATAAGGGTATTCCACAATGCTAGCTTCTTCGCTTTTCACGCCTGGTATCCTCAGCCCTTCACCAC
This sequence comes from Pilophorus perplexus, assembly GCA_955831195.1. NCBI lineage: Eukaryota > Metazoa > Arthropoda > Insecta > Hemiptera > Miridae > Pilophorus > Pilophorus perplexus. The sequence goes on from OY037010.1 coordinate 25,080,459, forward strand.
AATCACCCTAACAAAAAGGAGTGGTTTTAGTGACATGTTGTAGAAATGTAACTGTGAGGAAAACTCTACCCACTCTGTCCGATCGATATCCTTCCTGCCAACGCAGGTTCGAGGGGCTCACACCCAGCTGATTACTGAGCTCAAGTGCGATGGCAATCGCCACTTCTCCCGAGCTCTGCTCAGCGGCCGCCAACTTAGGGGGACCCTCAAAACTTTTGCCTTCAGCTGCCATAACCCGTTTTCACTGCCCTTTAACTTTCTCAGTTTCAGTCGCAGTTATTTTTACTCCGTCGATCCGAAAATTCTCCGTGACCCTTCAGGCGGGTTTTCCGAGGAGGAAATAGCAATTTCGCAGGGCCCCGTTGTCATGGAGTTCATACTTGACACGTCAAGATTGGAAGCCAGGGAGCCGCCGCTCGGTACAACTGCGACAGCAGGAAACCTTACCCAACACGATCCTTCGTGCCGAGTAAGCCAGGTTTCTCCTGTTCTTTCCTAGGATCTGCTGGACTAACAACATCGCGACACTTCGGGTGAGCCTAAGGAACCCAGATCCGCCATTACTGCAGCTGGGGTATTCTCAGAGTCTGCAGATAGCAACAGCTTGCGTCATGCCTCTGATGAATCTCTACCTGTACTCCCTCCTGCATCCTCCAAAACACCGGGTGGCGTAACCACGGACGCTGCGATGGACGCACTCCACCACTCACACCACAAACCTAATCAATTATTAGGAAAAACAATACGTGTGGGGGTGCCATCTAGGGGATTTCATGAACTCGCACCCGGGGGGGATTAGAGCGTCAACTTGCACCCGGTCGTATAGAACTCGCACCCTGCCGTAATCAAAACTGACAAGTAGAACTCTGCACCCTTGCCTTTCCCGATTACCGACAAAATGTGAGCTATCAGCGTTACCAGAGAGGACACCACGAGGAGGTTGCTCACGTTGTCCCCCGTCGTCAGTGACGCAAGTCACCTCGTCAAATAAATAAAACAACAAAAATGTCAATAATCGGTAGTAAGTGGCAATTCGTGGTAAGGTTTACGTCCGCGTATTTATTTGCCCACATCGTCGAAGTAAAGGGTACAGAGCTTCGTCGTTCTTTTAAAGGTCGTCGCGAATAATTCGCGAACAATTGTTGCAAACCAGGAGGACGTGATGGTTTTTCCATGAGCCACTCGCAGAAGACATCTCCTACGTTTTGATTTTGTTATTGAACTCGCACCTCAATTTCTGTCCTCCAGTCGCGACCACAGAGTAACAGAGGACAGGTCGCGATGGTGCGAGTCCTTACATCGTAAACCTCACTTTTGCTCCAGGCGCGCTCACTTTTGGTTCGGCGGGTGCGAGCTCATGATATTATTGGATTGGGCCCCTGCTCCTTCCGCAGTACCCATTAGCTTCAAACCAAGTTGAGGATCAAACTTTCATTTGATGGTACTAGGAGAAGGCACACTGTAGTGAACCCACAGAGTAACAGAAAAAATAGTGAACCGAATGAATGGAAGTCGGTGATGAACAAAATGTAGTGACACTCACTAGGTTCACGATGTTGTCTGCCGTTGCCTGCCGCATTAAAACCAGAATGCTCATCAGTACAACACGTTGTAGCTCAAGCATGACGGTCCAAAAACAAAAGAGATACCTGGTTAGGTCCTAAGCTTTGAACTTGTCAAAACTTGGTTGCAATGAAAACATTGAGAGTATCCAAGGTTTCACATTCCATGGCGAAATATGAATGTAATAGCATTTAAAATTTTATTGTTTAGTAAGTCCTCTAGTTACAGTAGAAACTAGTGCCATCAAGTGAAATGATGAGGCTGTAAGTGGTGGTGAGCAGCAGGTGGTAGGTTGAGCAGGTGTATTGGGCACCACACTGTGGATAAAACTCAGCATTGGGCATACGTACATCCATGCGCCGATGACCTTTGGGCCGTTACAGGAGATTTTAAGCTGTAAATAAATAAAAATTCGATTTTTGCCCAAGTTGTAATAAAAGAAAGAATTTTTCCAAAAAATCAAATGAATTTTCGTTGTTTCACCTTAGGACCAAAAAGATGGCGTGTACACATTTCCTCGTGGAATATCAAATGAGCGACTCCAGCTAGCTTTCCGTTGCAAACCAATGGCCCTCCAGAGTCTCCGGGACAAATGCCAGAACGGTGTAGTGTTGCGCTGCAAAGCAACCGACGTTGTTGGTACCTGCAATCGTAACGCAATTAACTCGTAGATAGATGAGGAATTAACACGAGATGAGGCATATCCAGGAAACCCACATTTCAAAACATGCACATGCATTTGTTCCGTGTTGAATGGTAAGTTGTTCTGATTTCAGGTGAGGGCTGCTAAATTCGATTTCGACCATGCCCCATCCAGCAGCTGTGCATTCCATCACACCATATTCATATGGGTGAGGCTTGGGAACAGTTTCCCAACTCGAATTCCATAGATCAATTTTATTTATTCTTGGACCAAATTTAAAAGGCCTATCCACCTGTAAAATGAGAAATGGGTCTAATGAAGTTACTTCCTGAGATTTTAATGTGACAATAGGCCTTTTTTTAGCCTGTAACAAGGAAATCGGTACCTCAATCAGTGCAACATCATATTTAGAAGGTTTGCTTTCTACGAATTTTGGATGAATGACAATCCGAGTGAATGTCCGGGCCGCACATCCCGCCAGACCACCTGTATTAGTTAACTGAACGTTCGCAGTTGTATCACAACCAGCAATAACCTGCGACAGTTCCGGAGTTATGCAAATAACAAGACAATATGAATACGATTTCAGATGATTTTTTTTTTTTTTTTTTTTTTTCAGGTGTTGACAAATTTTTTTAACAATGGCATGAATATTGCAATCGAAATAGTGATCATGGTGTACCCTCATCAGGCTCAAAGTTGTGGTGATACTACAATGGGCTGCACTAAGAACCCATTTTTCATCTATTATGGATCCAGAGCAGAATGGTATTCCTCCAGTAACAGATCCCAACGTCTTCCCCTGAATAAATCATCAAACGGAAAACGTGAGTTTCATTTAAGGAAAGGCTTAATTTAAGGCCTCAGCTAGAGCATTAAAAAGACGATTTCAGACGAAGTAGTCTATTTCCACGATAAATAAAATAACTTGTAGGGGATGGTTTAGTAACACGTTAGCATACTAACGTGTTACTAGTTTTGTACGGTAATTTAGGATTGAGCCTTTCTTCCTGACGTTCTCAAAGATTTTAAGGAAAAAACACTCCATCCGTACAATTTAATAATAAAAAAATTGATTGATGGGGGCATTTGGAATCTTCTTCAAAGAGTTCCAAAACGTATAGTAATAAACCTTTTATTTTCGGTGTTTTTCTTTAAATTCTGCGTCCCCACGCCTTCTCTTTTTGAACTCAGGAGTACCTGGTCGCCTATCTTCCTCAATTTTTTCCCCGCACTACCTACCAAACTTACACAAAAACACTTTACTTCATATCAGTACCTAACAGTAATTTTGTTTCAGCGCTTCACATTAAAACCAAGAAGAATTGTTGGTTTTAATGTGAAGCGCTGAACCAAAATGACTGTTACTGATATGAAGTGAAGTGTTTTTCTGTGTAAGTTGTAGGTATGTGTAAATTGTATTTCGTTTGTAATTTGAAGCCTGTAATTATTATTACAGGCTTCACATTACAAACCAAATACAATTTAGGTACAAACTAACAAATTACCTACCAAAAACCACAGCCAACAAATTCTTTTTTTTTTTCTTTTTTTTTTTTTTCAAGGTCCAATTTATTTTCCGGCTTTTTCCCTTGTTAGACACAGGTCCAAAATAGCAGCGAATGTTTAATGTTGGTTGTTGTTTTCCAATTCAGTGTTTTTATGGGTTTTATAGTTTCTACAATGACATAATGCGTACGGTAATTTTGGGGGAAAAAAGGTAATTTTGAGAGTACGGTAACTCAACCTTGCAGACCTGACAACACTGCCTAAACCAATTGTCGCTAAGGGAGGCCTGCAGGTTAGCGGGATTGAACCCTGAATAATCACTGCGATTAGACATAATAATATTATTTCCAATAGACATATTACTGCGATTGGACATAGTCTATTATTAGCAAAATTTTGCTATATGATCATTAATACCATATGCAGTATAATAATAGTATCCAGTATACATATTATGATACTCAGTAAATGGCAATTTAAATGCCATAACAATGCCCGTTGTCTCACTGGTTGGAGAAGAGGGGTTTGCACAACCACGCCGCGACTGTAGCGCGACCCACTCCTCCCGCCAGTACTACCTCTGGCGGGCTGTCGAGATTGAGAAGACAAAGGGTGTAAAACCCTCACGATAACTATTTTGACCCTTCTCCTGATCAGAGGTTGTATGGTGCGTAATTCCCAAAATGACACAAATTGAACCAGATAGGTAGGTACGTTACCGGTGCAAGGACGAGAGCAACAACAAATGGCATTTCACTTATATTGATGTCCTCACTCCCCATTCTCGCTCGTTTTTCAAATGGGGGCGGCACCTATGTAAAAATGGACACTGCAATGGAAACAGGCTACCTTTACAAATCACCTCACTAATAAGTAAATTTGCTGAACGCTGTCTGATGTCACGTGCTACCTCACAAATACTTCAAGCGATAGAAAACTTAAATTTACTCTACCTGATCCCACCACATGGGTGGCCGGTTGAAATCATAGTTGATCATAGGCCCGATCTCAATTGAACCACACATGTTACTTCGGCTAGTGAAACTTAACGCCACCGTTAACATAAAAACCTTATTCATTTTTACTGAATTAGGAATGTTGTAGACAAGCAGAATCACGAACACCGCACTAATTCATTTCGGTTGAACAGTAGGTGAGATTCGATGCTTGGAGAACCCACCTACCATGGTTATGATGTTATCATGGTGATGAGGTGAGACAGTCACTAGTTTGTTTAAATCTAAGCTGCTTAGATCTATGCTCCACGTGGAGCAACGCTTTGGTGGTTTCAGACTTTTCTCGTACTATGCTCGCCAAACTGAATTTTTTGAGACGAATTTCAGATTTTTCCGACCGCTAGAAGTGCCTTGGAATTTATATGATTCTCCTCCTCCTCCTCGCCCTGCTTGTTGTATGGAAGATAATATCGTCCCCTTAAAGGTAAAAGTGACCAAGTGACATTTGGTCAGTTTTCTTTTTTTCTGCTATTTAGATCCGAAATTAGCTCAACTTTATGGGAAAAATTTAAAAAGTGGGAATTTGTCAGCAGTTTCACGGGAAAATGCAAAAAACCATTTTTACCTTTTGGACAATTGCTTTTCTGAGTGACCAAATGGCAGTTGACAATATTTACCGAATGAATGTGGTTCGAAAGTTTAACTGATCAAATGTCAAATAATCAATTTTACTTGACGAAGACATGAAAAAAAAGAAATTGACCAAGTGTCACTTGATCTATTTTTTTCGACGCCTTCTTTGAAGAAAAACTGACCAAGTGTCACTTGATCAATTTTTCTCGACGCCTTCTTTGAAGAAAAACTGACCAACTGATCAGCGCTCGCCCAAGCACTTCAAGTAAAAATGACTAACTACCATTTGTTCAGTTTACCTAAAACAGTTATTACGAACCAGCTGAGTTCCGAAGTGATCAAATGGCAGATAATCACAAGAGTGACGTGTCTTTTTTGCCCCAGTCTACTTTTATCCTTCGTCTTTCTCCTTCAGTCAGCTTATTTTTTTTCGTATCGTGGAAATTTCGTCCGTAACCACGATGTCCGGCCGGGCCACAGCCACATGGAAGCCGATTCAATGCACAGTAGCATAGAATCAGCTAAGAAATACGTGCCTGTTTACACTTTGGATGACTGGTTAAATATAATGAAGGCAGCTCGTTCCACCAGACATAACAAAAAATCAAAACCTTATGAGGTGAAAGAGTTGAACTTTTATGAATTCGTCGACTTAAAACAACTGGCTACATTAATGATAGCAAATCGAACGACCGACTCTGAAGGTGAAAAAATTAATTGGCTGAAGATGAAACGTCTCAAATTCGAAAAGCATTCACCTGGGGTCATTTACTTTTCTTATGACTACGACTCTCAGTACCAAGAGCTGTGGGTTACCTTGAAGACGAAAAAGGGGGGAGTCACTCCTCAAAATATTCCAAAGAAGCTTCAGCCCCTGTACAAAAAACTGGGGTGTGGTATTATGAAACCACGGTAAAAGTGAAACTTTTTTCCCACTAGTCTCTCCGGCTCGCTTCGCTCGCTCCCCTAGTGGGGTGCGTAGCATCGATGGACACGTTTTTTATGTCTAGTCCCCCCCCCATTTCCTACTCATTCACCTACCCTTGTATCTCTACCTCTTTTCAATTTTTCATTAATTTAAAAAACGGGTGTGGTTTTATGAAACCACGGTAAAAGTGAAACTTTTTTCCCACTAGTCTCTCCGGCTCGCTTCGCTCGCTCCCCTAGTGGCATCGATGGACACGTTTTTTATGTCTAGTCCCCCCCCATTTCCTACTCATTCACCTACCCTTGTATCTCTACCCACGGCTTCATTTTGGCGTTTTCTCAAATTGATTTCAAACGTGGCACCTGATAACAACAAAACAAGCGGCATTGTTTACTGCATCCATTAATAACATCAATAAATATAAAATGGGGACATAATGACAAAGAACAAGTACGAAAGAAATGTGTGATAAATCGAGAGCTTTCCAACGAATGGTGAACGATTTTTGTACGATTATAACTGGCGAAGATGAAGTTCTGTAGCAACGAATCGGTTGTAAGCGAAAATCAACGGTAGCGTGACGGGACAAGAAACGACACACAGTCTAAGTTTCACTTTAAAAAGCAATTCCTTTGAGTGATGTCAAGAAAAAGGACTTGCTCAAATAATTTGAGCAATAATTATTATGCTCCACGGGTGCCATCCCCACGGGGTACCACGAATGGTACAAGAGGCTACCTTCAATGAAGAAAAAAATTGCAGAAAAGTGTCCCAAGCCTTCGATCTCAGATGAAGATGACGAAGACAGTGAACCGTGAGACGTGAAGCAATACTCAGTTTATTTGTTCCTTTTATTTCAGCAATTTCATTTCCTTTAATTTCAGCAACGTTCTGCGATTGTGTAATTATTAAAGTGAAACTTTTATTATATCGTCCCAAATTTTTTGGTCTGTGTGTCATTTCTTGTCCCGTCACGCTACCGTTGATTTTCGCTTACAACCGATTCGTTGCTACGGAACTTCATCTTCGCCAGTTATAATCGTACAAAAATCGTTCACCATTCGTTGGAAAGCTCTCGATTTATCACACATTTCTTTCGTACTTGTTCTTTGTCATTATGTCCCCATTTTATATTTATTGATGTTATTAATGGATGCAGTAAACAATGCGGCTTGTTTTTTTGTTATCAGGTGCCACGTTAGAAATCAATTTGAGAAAACGCCAAAATGAAGCCGTGGGTAGAGATACAAGGGTAGGTGAATGAGTAGGAAATGGGGGGGGACTAGACATAAAAAACGTGTCCATCGATGCCACTAGGGGAGCGAGCGAAGCGAGCCGGAGAGACTAGTGGGAAAAAAGTTTCACTTTTACCGTGGTTTCATAAAACCACACCCCAGTTTTTTAAATTAATGAAAAATTGAAAAATACTCGTGTTTTTACTGTAAAACTTTGTTTCTCAAGTGCTGGCCATCTACTGGATTAGAGGCGAAAGAATAAGGTAAAAATGACCAAGTGTGTGCAAACCTAACCTGGAACGAGAGACCTTCGATTCGTTTTCATTTATTCGGAGTTCTAGAAATCTACCGGCATTCATTTATCTTTCATCAATTTTCTACAACGTTATATTATTTTCTAAATTAATGGAAAATTGAGGAACAGTTATGTTTTAAGTAAATTCTAAGTTTTTATGGAAATGAACAACTGCTGAAGCATGGTAAAGTCGAAGAGGTAAAAATGATCAAGTGCATCGGAGCACCCCTAACGTTGGAAAATGATGTTTTGACTATTGTGAATGATTAAAAATAAACCTTAACAACACTTCTTTGATTGGGTACGACAAACAAATCAATATCGCAGATTTTATTGAAAATTTCGTAACATTCCTAAAATGACCAACTGCTGAACCCATCCTATCTTCCTAGAGCCAAACCTGACCAAATGCAATTTTTCGCCAAAATGATGGGATTTCAACAGAAAACCAGGCATTTTGCTATTGATACTATGAAAGTAGAGTGTCTTTATCCTTAAAAAAGAAAAAGTCGAATCCACAGATGGAAAATAGCGACGGACGAAGCTTTTCTATGAGAACTGTCTGACCCAAAAACTTTGGGAGGCCATACTGAAAAATCTCCGAAATGTAGATGGTCACTTTTACCTTTAAGGGGACGATATCATGTCATAGATATTAATATTATGACATAATATGGAAGATACCTATTATCATTTTCCATACATTGTATGCTTGAGGTTGACTTTACTACTCTAGGGACACGTGACAGGAATGAGGATCGGGCCATTAATTATTAAATTACACGAAAATGTTCTTGATATAGGAAAAAGCAGCGATGGGATTTTTTTTTTTTTTTTTTTTTTTTTAAAAAGCTCTGAAATTCAACTTGGGAGTCACAATCCCGAGGCAGGGGGGGGGGGGGGGGGGGCAGGCCTACCGTCGTGATTAGACGGTAGTGCCCCTTCGTCCTGAATCAGGAGTTTGATCCCCTGGGCACCGCGGCCTCTGCACTGAAGCGTGGCCTATTGTAACCATCGAACCTCAGAGCGGACGCATCCATGTGTTGATGTCCAAGGTCCCTAAGCCAGGTTTTATCTCATACACATGTCATCATGAGATAGAGCCGCCGGAATTGCATGTTTTGCCACTTTTTTATCATTCATGTTTATAGTCTTGGAGTTCCAACAATCAGAGAACCCCAGAGGGCGGGGATCACCACTCCCCTGGCCCAGGGGCCCTGGGTCGAAATACCGACCCTGCGTGAGGACGGACCGTCCTCGGATCCAGGGTCCAAAGATTGCTGATTCGGCTTCCCCCGCGCCTTAGGCCCTGCCCTCTGATGTGGAGGGCAATGTATGCCTTGTATGACATTACGGGAGCTTGCGGATAAGGAAAAAGGACAAAAGAAAACCTTGACGCAAGACAGCCTCGAACTACAGACCCTTCAGTAGACTACTGACAGTAGTGGACCCAGCACGATAACCACTACACCATCGGCGGCCCCAGGGCCGTACCCAGGGGGGGGGGGGGGGGGGGGGGGGGTCAGAGGGGTTGGAACCCCCCCCGAAATTTTCCCAAAAATAAGCATTTTCAAACACATAGGAATTAAATTTACTCAAGTACAAAACAATTTCTAGTTAAAAGTATACGTAAATAATTTATAAAATGTATTACAATTTTACAAACCCATTCGCGTACGTGGATGGACGCGGTCCGCCGCTAACGGCGAAGACCCAAACGTTCCATTACGGAAGTTGCCGTAAAGCATGTAGTTTGGCGCTATGTATTAGGTACGATAGGTAGCAGCACGAAAAATGACCGCCATTCGACTTTGCAAATCCCTGACTATATTCTGTAGGTTGTTTTTCTATGTTCAATATGTTTTTATATGTTAAACAATGTTGAGTCTATTTGTATTGTCTATCTATTTATTTTCCTAGTCCCCAAATTAACAGGGGAAATTATTTTTATGTTATTATTTATATACTTAGTGACACTAAGTTAGTGTCGTTCTAACTTTTGTCAATAAAAGCTTAAAATGGGTTATTTGACAATTTTTAAAAAAGTTTTATTGGGTAGGGCCTCCGGACCCCGCCTGGTGCCACAACCCCCTTTATATACTTATTGTCGTTCTAACTTTTGTCAATGAAAGCTTAAAATGGCCTAAAAATGGGTTACCTATTTGACAATTTTGGTTTTTCTTGGAATAATAGGTACACCTATGTTTTCGCGACGGAGGTCGACGACTCCGATCAGCCTCAAAATTTGACATTATCCATTTCAAGAGGTCTACATTCTAAATCCGAAATGTCCGTCCGCCGTACGCCGTCTGGGCCGTTTTGGGCAGTAGGAATTTTTTTAAAAACCTGAAATTTTGACAAAATACTTGGTTTACCATCTAGTTGTGCCCGCAAGGTTTTCAGTCCGATCGCCCAAACCCGTGGGGCGTTATGGGGCTACAGGAGGGGTTTTCTGAAGGCTTTTAGCTATGGGATCGATTTAGGTGTCGTTTTTGAGTATTTTTGGACGTAGAATCCATTTTTGGGGGTCCCGGAACGATCCGATTGCACTGTGGCAATCTATAATATAGAAATATTATGTCTTTCATGGGGCTAAAAATGGGATTTTTGAAGGATCCCAGGAGGTTAAATATTTTTCGAGTAAAAAAATAAAGAATTTTTGAAAAAACACATTTTTGAAGAAAAAATCCCCCCAAAAATTTTTTTTGGATAATAAAAATCTAAAAAAAAAATTAATTTTTTTTTCATTGACAGAATTAAATGTCTGTACAAGTAACCTATATCGAAGAATAATAAACCCTTGTGTAAAATTTGCAGCGTTTTTTTCTAAAGTTTTATTGGGTAGGGCCTCCGGACCCCGCCTGGTGCCACAACCCCCCCCGAAAATTTTTCCTGGGTACGGCCTTGGGCGGCCCCATAAGCGATGGGATTAATAAGAGTCTAGGTACTTACTCTGAGAGCTGAGACCAATAGTTTTCGTAATTCAAGCAGAAGACACAAAGCATTGGCTCGATGTCATGAATTGTCCGCCGTTCTGCAAAACGGCCCTAATAATAGAAAAGAGATAATAGAAGTTACCTAGGTAGATGATGTTGAAGTGGAGCACAGGATGCAAGTGGTCATGGGAGAAAGTGGCCACTGGCAGTTTTTGCCCTATGCATTCACAAAAAAAAATTTTTTTTAGCAAGAAAACCCTGGAAAGAACGAAAAACGCTGCAAATTTTACACAAGGGCTTATTATTCTTTGATATAGGTTACTTGTGCAAAAATTAATTCTGTCAGTAAAAAAATATAAAATATATACAAATTTTTTTCGATTTTTTAATTGGAAAATATTTGACCTCCTGGGATCCTTCAAAAATCCCATTTGTAGCCCCACGAAAGATAGATAGATTCCCACGGAGAAATCGGATCGTTCCGGGACCCCCGAATGGATTCTATAGAATCCATTAAATGGAAAATGGAAACAAATTTTGTTTTACGACCAAAATTGAGGAGGTACGTGCAAGAAGCTTATTGTCGAAAACGACGTTCTCAGAAAATCAGCTTCGAAGTGGGACATGAATTGCCGAGTACTTACTTACATGATATTATTCATGTCCTAATGGTACCTACCTACTTGATTTGACATTAGATGTTAAAAGTAAATTTTACTTCATAATATAAAGCATGTCAAGTTCGACTCTGGTCACGAGCTCCAAAACATGCATTTTGAGGAGCCGGAGTGGCCCGTGTTGTTGTCACCCATGATTCATCCCAAGTGGACCATAAGCAGGAAAAGCATTCGTGTCAACCACCTCAACACGATCTTGTTTTTACTTAGCGTAATTGCGCTGTGGGTTGTGTATCATGGAGTTTCTTTGTCTCAAATTTTCTCATTAATTTTGATATAATGTTATTTTTTCTTCGGTGATTCAATGTATTCTGTCAGACACTCGAGGGATTTCCGTGACAGTTGTGATTTGAACCCTTCGAGTGGTTTCTAGTCCATTATTATCTAGTTGACGCGCTTCCAACCTGCCAAATTAGTCTTATCATTTTGATCATGGAATTGGGAAATTTCGGCGTGGATTGTGTCGACGGGGGAAGGTAAGCATCCATATTTCGTACTGTTTAACTAGACGATAAACCAAACAGTTCTTAAAATTATGCGTCGGTTATCCCAAAATGACCCCCTGTGTAGACAGGTTTCGCCAGGTCTTTCAATTTCACCAGACCTGGTTTTCGGGTGAGGGTTTCATTTTTTTGGCGAGATGGTATGCTATCAGATCCTCCTGTCGATTTCTCCCACGAAAGTTGCTGTTCAAGTCGATGGTGTCAGCTGTTTTGCACCGACTCGGAAGATAAGGATACTCTGCTTCGACCTCCCATCATTTTACACATGATACGATAATTTTATATCTTGGAGGCACGACAAGCTTTTTTAGTAGGTGGGAACACACCTCTCTGAAAGGACGATGCAAATTAGTTGATATGCTTATGATGATCCCGTTTTTCTTGTGGTTTCTAGTTTTTCCCTTTACAGGAATTAGTCAAATCTGACAGAACTTGGTGCCTATTCATCATTCAGCATTCTAATTCTTCAGCTTATCATCCCACTATCTATTTAATTTGAATGTGCATGAATGCACACACATTGTTGCATTTCTGATTGGCAACCCCTGGCATGAGTCATAAATTTATGAATTCATTTTTCATAACCCCTTAGAACCTAATCTAATCTACATAGTTTATTCTTCCGACCCTCATATCGTTTCAGTTGTCTGCTGTTGAGATATGCAAGCCAGAACTCGCTCGATGAAAGCTCCCAAAAGCAAATTCCTCGCTCCGGGGCCAAAGAAAAACCGCCGTACAGAAATAATGTGCACACCCAGAAGGCTTTTGAAGTTTTAAATATGATGAGGAAGTAAGTCAGTAAGATCATTACGTTAGTGAGATATTATGTACGTTTGGCGATTTGTTGGGAAAGGGATTTATTAATGCATGTGGCGATTAGTAAATGGGCAAACTGAAATTCAAGACGGTAACGTCAATTTTTTCATAATGTCACCGGACTACGCGCTGATTAGTCGAGTTAAACGAAGTCGAACCCTGCCTAAATCATTCATGAGGCGATTTGGTTCGGTCCGTTGTCCTCGTTGAAAGCGTGTGAGCGTGTCAAGGACTTGGAAGGAGGAGACGTAACTCACAAGCTGTTGCCAGTTCCGAGTAAAGACGTTGTTGATACGTTCTCACCATCTACGATAATGCAGCTCCTGAGCATTACGCCCGCCACAAAATGCCTCTTTACAGTTTGAAAACGGACATTTTGCAGTTCCATAAACTACGGTTTGTCACATGATGTACATCAAGTTTGTGTGTTAATAGTGTACAATATTTAAACATAAATTAATACCTTATGCGTATCGAAGGCCAGCCTTCGTTGTTTCATCGGGTTAATTTTGATACGTGGGTGATTGTCCGAAAGTAGGGAAATCCCCTCGGATCTTCTATTCTAACAACCGAAGTATAGGAGATAAAAAATAAAAAATAAAATAAAATAATATAATAAATCAATAAAATAATAAAAAAATGAAAAAAAATGAATAAAAAATAAAATAAAAATAATTAAATAAAAAGGTTTTGCTTCTACAATTTTCCACAGTCGTTGTTTACGTACAACTTCTCTATATACCTAAATAATTATTGAATGTATGAAAGTTAATTACGCCGACCTTTTTCATTTTCATAGTCGCTTTAGATAAAAGGACAAGATGGATTTATTTTTCATCTAGACTTGAATTTGGGGGGTTTTTAAAAATGTAGGTAATAGATGTGATACCTATTTTTTTTAAAATACAGTAGGTATAATATACTACTTTATTACAGTAGTTCAGACATATAGAACCCGTAGGCAGACATATAGACATATAGTATAATATACTACTTTATTATAGTAGCTCAGAAATATAGTAGAATGCCATATTATATAGTAGGCATGGCAACCCTCTCACACATTGGAATTCTGGCAATAATACTCAATAGTTGTGACTTCAGTATTCAGATCGCGTCCTCGGCCAAAGGTTCCCTCCCAATCATCCCGCCTGTTCATGCACAGGAGTGAGATTTTTTTTTTTTGTCAGAAATATGCTGAACCAGCGCCATGTGCATTTTTTTGCTCCGTCAGTGTAAATTTTGACCCAAGATGCATAGACCTATATAGTTCTACTTAACTCTACCTAGAGTTAAGTTACTGACATACGACTCTACAACTTTCTACCGCTCTAGGGCCGCAAGGCTCTTATTTTTTTCGTTACCTATTTATCGATACATCTGCGATAATCGCAGTGCGATTTAATTTGTTTTCCTGGGATGTTGTAGGCAACACCTTTTGTGCGATGTCCGGCTTGTTGCGGAAACCGTTGAGATTTCAGCTCACAAAATGGTTCTCGCTGCCTGTTCCCCGTACTTTCACGCCATGTTCACGAGTTTTGAAGAAAGCCGGCAAGAGCGCATCGTTCTCCAGGGAGTCGACCCTTACGCCCTCCAGCTGCTCATCGAATATGTCTATACCGCCGAAGTTCACGTAACCGAAGAAAATGTTCAGGTGTGTTGACTCAATGGGAAACATGTATCTGAAGTTGCTCTACCTAGATGTCAGTGTGCTCGGTATTTATTCGAGGGCGTTTTGATATCGTGATTTTTAGGTTCTTCTACCGGCGGCCAACCTCCTCCAGTTGGCTGATGTGCGAGACGCATGTTGTGATTTCCTCCAGTCTCAGCTCCATCCAACCAACTGTCTCGGGATCCGGGCTTTCGCCGATCTCCACAGTTGCCTCGAGTTGCTCGGCATGGCGGAATCCTTCATTGAACAACACTTTTCGTTAGTACAATACGTTTCCTCCTGATTTACCGTCGAACTCTTCATTTCATTTTACGTCTTTTGGAAATGCCCGATACGATTAATTGAGTCGTATTCTTCACTTACTGAATCCATAACCTCTATTTTGACAGGGAAGTCGTCGAAGGCGATGAATTTCTAGCTCTTTCGCATCAACAAGTTTGCAAACTCATTTGTTCCGATCGTCTTGCAGTCAAATCAGAAGAAAAGGTAATGAATGGAGCCTATTTTAACATCTTGAGCCACTTTGGGTTCCCATGATTAGCGAGTATGAGTAGCTAGTAGTAGCTGAGTAGTAGCTAGTAATGACTAGCTCTAATGTCAGTGACTTTTCCAGGTATTTGAATGTGTTGTTAGTTGGGTAAATCACGATTTAGACGAAAGACAAAAACATTTGGCTGAATTAATGGAGTACGTACGTCTTCCTCTGCTCCCTCAAGATTACCTTGTGCAAAGAGTTGAGGAGGAGCCTCTGCTGAAAGCCAACCTGCAATGTGAGTGACTGAAGGTTACTGAGCTCATGAAATTTCTGATAATTCAAATTTAATTATTTTATATTTGATCGTTTCAGGTAAGGATTATCTCATAGAGGCTCTCAAGTACCACCTACTCAAGACTGATCAAAGGTTAATATTTAATACACCAAGGACTAAACCAAGACAACCCATTGGTGTACCTAAGGTCAGTATACTTTGCGTTTCCTTCTTGTTGGCGTGTTGTCTGCTAACCTGTCGAAGCGGGAATCATTGAAATTTATATTTCGTACTCAGGTAATGTTGGTGGTCGGGGGACAGGCTCCCAAGGCTATAAGATCGGTAGAATGTTTCGACTTCACTACGGAAACCTGGTCAACTGTAGCGGAAATGCCTGGCCGCAGGTGTAGAGCTGGTCTCGTCGTCTTGGCAGGCAAAGTTTATGCCGTTGGCGGGTTCAACGGCTCCCTCCGCGTTCGAACTGTCGACGTTTACGACGCGGCGGCCGATCAGTGGACGACGTCTAGCAGCATGGAAGCCCGTCGTAGCACCCTGGGTGTCGCCGTCCTCAACAATTGTATTTATGCGGTTAGTGCCATGATGAAGCCACTTATATTTTAAGACCCAGAAGACCAGCCCGTTCGACATATAAACTGATGTTTTAAATAATTTTGTTGTTGAAATCTTTTTATAGGTTGGTGGATTTGATGGGTCGACTGGGCTCAACAGTGCTGAAATGTTCGATCCCAGGAAACAAGAGTGGCGGATGATAGCTGCCATGTCCACCAGAAGAAGTAGCGTCGGTGTCGGTGTTGTTAACAACTTGTTATATGCTGTAAGTATGGTTATAGCGTGGAAGTTCTTGTGAACTCAATCTCTTTGTATTGATGTTCCTAAAGCTGCATTTAATGCAACGTGTTTTTACGGAGGTTATTTGGTTTGAAGTTGTTGGGCGTACGGCTCTCTTAGGCGTATTTTGGTTTATTATTCTTGGAATAATACACCTATGTAATCGCGACGGAGGTCGTCGTCTCCGATCTGCCTCAAAATTTGACATTATCCGTTTCAAGAGGTCTAGATTCCAAAACCGAAATGTCCGTCCGCCGTCCGAGCCGTTTTGGGCAGTAGGATTTTTTTTTAATCTGAAATTTTGACAAAATACCTACTCGTTTTACCATCTAGTTGCGCCCGCAAGGTTT
This sequence comes from Pilophorus perplexus, assembly GCA_955831195.1. Lineage (NCBI taxonomy): Eukaryota > Metazoa > Arthropoda > Insecta > Hemiptera > Miridae > Pilophorus > Pilophorus perplexus. The sequence continues at coordinate 25,096,773 of OY037010.1, forward strand.
TCAGCCCGATCGCGCTATGGGGCTTAAATGGGGCTACGGGAGGGTTTATTTGAAGGCTTTTGGCTATGAGATCGAGTTAGGGTCGTTTTCGAAGTAGTTTTAGACGTAGAATCCGTTTTTGGGGGTCCCGGAACGATCCGAGTTCACTGTGGGGATCGATAGGCCTTTCATGGGGCTACAAATGGGATTTTTGAAGGATCCCGGGAGTCAAATGTGAATTTTTTTAATACGTCTCATTTTTTTTTAACGTATTTTTCGAGCAAAAAAAAAAAAATTGAAAACAATTTTTTTCCCAAAATGTTTTCATTGACATTGTATTAATTTCTGCACAACCTACCTATATCAGAGAATAATAAACCCTTGTGTAAAATTTGCTGCGTTTTTATGTTTAGAACCTTCTCAACAAATCTTTGTAGTTATCTAGACATTTCTTTCTCCTTTTAGGTTGGAGGCTATGATGGAGCGTCCCGCCAATGTCTAAGTTCTGTGGAGTGCTATTGTCCTGAAACCGACAAATGGAGGTCCGTCGCGGACATGGCTTTCAGGAGAAGTGGTGCTGGTATGTACGTCTAAACTACACCTTTGTAATAGGCTTGGGAAAGTGAAAGTGGGAGATGAGATTCCAGAATTTCTTGTATCTCAGAGCGCTGGTTAATGAAAAATGGAACCCGGATGTCGAGATTCGATTCCAGATAGAACAAGCGGATCAGCTTTTGTCCGAATGAAAGCTCTGTGAGGCGGCAAGAACTTAATGCTTGACACCCAGTACTTTGCAGTCAAATGCTATATTTGGGCGGTATTGCACTATGGGGCTGAGACGTGTATGCTGAAGGCTGCTTCAGTTGCCTCGAGACGTTCAAGATGTGGTGCCTGCGTAGAATGTTTGGCAATCCCGTGGGTACAGCGCGTGCGGAACATGGAGGTTTGGCGGAGAACCAGTTCCTCACTCTTCATGAGTGTGAAGAACAGAAAAGTAGATAGCTAGGCCACATCTTGAGAGTAGATCGCTTTACATTTTGATCCTGGAAGGCTATATGGAAGGAGGCGAGTTGGCCAGAAACAGCTTCGCAATGTACGAAGATGGACCGGAATACAGGATTTAGCTGCTCTCAAGAGTGAGGCGATAGATAGGACTCTTACCGTTTGATGATGTGGAGCAGTGGTCGCACTTAGAGGAGAAGAGGGCTCACATCTCGACTAATATTTTGTCTGAAAGAACTTTATAATTTGAAGCAGTAGCAGTGAGTTTTGGGCTCCTACGGTGTAATTTACCATTTACCTCTCCCAATTTAGAAAATTTGTAGAAGGTTGCACTAACATCCAGGTTGACCTGCCCCTGAAAAGTCTGTTCCTACCCGTGGCTTTTACAGAACAAGTCTTGTTCGGGATAATGCAATTCCGCGTAGGCGCGGTGAAGAATTTTCCAGGACAAGTTTGAGCTGGTTGGTGGGAAAAGACGTAATGGCCGCACAGTATTCTCCAGTAATTTTTCATTTGACTCGTTCGTTCCAGGCGTTGGTGTTCTCGACGGGATACTCTACGCCGTAGGTGGCCATGACGGCCCACTTGTGAGAAAATCGGTCGAGGCCTACGATCCCGAGTCGAACAAGTGGACCCCAGTGGCGGATATGGCTTTATGCCGTCGAAACGCGGGTGAGTTTATTGAAGCAAATGGTGTGGGTCCGTATAAATGGAGTTTTTAATTTATTTATCGTTACTTCTCTCAGGCGTCGTGGCACTGAAAGGGCAGCTGTACGTCGTTGGGGGCGATGATGGGACGTCCAACTTATCGTCAGTCGAAGTGTACAACCCCAAAACCAACACTTGGGCGATGCTGAGCAGCTCAATGGGGATCGGCCGGAGCTACGCTGGCGTTGTCATCATCGACAAACCCCCACCGCCTAACTGAAAGTCAGCATCGAGGTCCTGACTACGCCGGGGGCACCGCCCCCCAACATGCCGCCGCAGTTCAGGCCCTCTCACTGTTCTCACCGTGCCCCCTAAATCCTTGTCCACCCAGCTGTTTTCAGACTGAAGGTGTGGAATGAAGTGAGCGGTCCAGCTCGAAATTCACTATCGAAATGAGCATCTTTCAGCTGTAATTATGAACTTCAAGCAGCACCTACGAGTTTATCGAGTTATTTGACCAAAAGTAACAGTTGCAGTTATTCCCTTTTTGCCAACATGCATTTGATCGAAAAAATCAAAAACCTAATAGGTAGTGTGATAAGGGACTTGTGATTCAGAATTTGCTTTCAACTAATGATATAACCTACGGGAACGTTGGCCAACTATGTGATTCTAGAAAAGCGATTCACCTTTCTGTTTTGGATGTCTATTGCGTGAATATTATCTATATTGTGTACAGTTTATCTTAACTTATGGAGCAGCTGCTGCTTTGTTTGGCATTTAAAAAGGGGCTATTCCTACCGATATTTTCAATTAGGAATGGACACGTGTCTGGATTATTGTTTTTATCGATAGAAGGCGTCCAAATAATACTGAAAATGGGGTTGTGGTGAAAACACAAACTGCAAGTTCGTACGAATTTATACAATTTATGGATAAATTGCAATTTGAATTTTGGCGGAAACCCAAGGTCAGCTCCTATTGGTCGACGAGTTGGCCTCCATTAAAAAACTGGTTTTTGAATCGGCCAGAACAACTTAAGATGATTATAAACTACTTGGGGAAGGGAGGAGTTATTAAATTAAATTCACACTGAAATTGAATTCTAATTATGAATTCATTCAAGTTATTACAAGAAATCAGAAGGGGAAGGCCGAAAAATTTATTGGTCCTCAGGTGTATGAGGGAAGCAGTTCAAAATTCCCTCAAGTCATTACCTAATTATAAACTACGTGAAAGACGTTTGTCACAAAAATGATGTATTTTTCCCTTTTTGACTTCTAACAACATGGTAGGGGGTGATTTAACCCGAAATTCGGGTGCATTTCCATTCCTAATTGAAAGGACGATTAAAGACTAATCAGAAAGGGATTTCTCATCCAAATTGATGGAAACTGCATACTCCTAAAATCTGAGCAAATCTTGTCAATTTATTCACTTCAGGTGTCAGATTTTATGAGTTAGAGGAAATTAGTTTAACTTGAAAACTAACATTTAGGCCCAAAACAGTGGAACCTGAAGGTTATATCAGGCATACCTGAAGTAGATGTTAAGTTAGAATAAGCTGACGGTAGGCATTTGTTTTCTATCTACCCGTAGGCAAACGTCATTGATGTGAAATTGTGGAATCATCTTTGTCCGTGTTTCACCCAGAACGATTTGCTTCGGGTTTCTCAAATTTCGGTGGCAGTTTATAGAAGCTGGCGCTCGTTTGCTTCAGCCGATACGGTATCAGAGAGAAATGATTTTAGCTCGAAGTGGAGTGGATCACATTCAGGGTTGATGTTTTAGACTTGGGGGCTACAGTGTTGAACGCTAAGGGAGAATCAGAATCAGAATCAGAATCAGAAAGCGTTTTATTTGCCATATTACACAGAGTGCTTTTGACAATGGTCACGGTTAATTAAAGTTAGGCCTTTAATTGTTAGGAGATTTAATTGTTCCGTGCTGTCCTAAATAGGGGGCTCCTAAAGCTGCTTTTTATGTTACTTCAAGCCTAGTTGGTGCGCACTACGGTGAAAAAAGTAACTAATATCAATGGAAAGGATACTGTAAGAGCAAACGAACCTTCCACAAAGGGGAAATCGCATCATTTTCAGAAATATTTTCACTTGGAAGATCTTGTTTTAACAATGGCGAATTGCCGGTTTTTTTTCCTTTCAGTTGATAATAAGTAATATATGACTTTTGGTTTATTATTCTTGGAATAATACACCTATGTTTTCGCGACGCGGGTCGACGACTCCGATCGGGCTCAAAATTTGACATTATCCGTTTCAAGAGGTCTACATTCTAAATCCGAAATGTCCGTCCGCCGTCCGCCGTACGCCGTACGCCGTCCAGGCCGTTTTGGGCAGTAGGAAGTTTTTTAAAAATCTGAAATTTTGACAAAATACTTGGTTTACCATCTAGTTGTGCCCGCAAGGTTTTCAGTCCGATCGCCCAAACCCGTATAATGGGGCTATGGGAGGGGTGTTTTGAAGGCTTTGAGCTATGGGATCGAGTTAGGTGTCGTTTTCGAAGTATTTTTGGACGTAGAATCAATTTTTTGGGGTCCCGGAACGATCCGATTTCACTGGGACGATCTTTAGGGCTTTCATGGGGCTAAAAATGGGATTTTTGAAGGATCCCAGGATGTTAAATATTTTTCGAGTAAATAATAAAGGATTTTTGAAAAAGAAACATTTTTGAAAAAAAATTAATAAAAAAAAAATTTTTTTTAGATTAAAACCCAAAAAAATTTTTTTTTTTAAATTTTTTCATTGACAGAATTAAATTTCTTCACAATTAACGTATATCAAAGAATAATAAACCCTTGTGTAAAATTTGCAGCGTTTTTTACATTACGTATCAGGTTTTTATATTTTTTGTTACGTCATTGGCTTCGTCGTATGAGCCAACGTGTAGGACTGAGAAGACGTCAATATATTGCGCGGGCCCCTTACTCCCGATCTCAAATACGTTTACCAAACTTCCTCGAGAACGAGTGGAAAGTTAGTCAACCATTGTGGAATGTTAGTTTCCCTGAGTACTGGCCTACCTACTGCATTCAACGTTATACGTACTACGCTCTCGGCAATTCTGATTTTTCCATAAATTATGTCCCGTCAACGTTGCATGCGCTTGCATGAAACCAGACTTGGGTGCTATTGTCATTCACCTGCGATTTTTATGTAATTGAATTATCTTACTCTGACGGTAGGTAGTTGGAATGGAAAAGCAAACAGATTGAAATATTTCTCATAGTTTGAGCACCTTTAGTTACAATAACACGGAAACAAGAGACAGAATAGTGAAGATAAACATCGATTTCTCACAATCAAGTACGCCTATGAGGCCACCTCAGACTGGCTGGCCGCTCTCGCTGCCAGTGTTAAGATGACCACGGTTCTCAATTTGTATGCCTTTCCAACTTTTTATTTTAATTTATTTTATCACTCCATCTACCGTCAGAGTAAGGTATTTCAATTAGGTATATAACAATCGCAGGTGAATGACGAATAGTACACAATTACCCTGACTTGCGGTCGCCGTTTGCTTTTCGTTAACATACAACGCAGCCTTAGGAACTCTTTTTACTAGGAGTCCTGAATGGTTTACAATGAATTTAGACTTTTCATCTTAATCAAGAACGTGATGAGCCATTCAATCGGTCCTGCATTTAAATTTCGAAATTTCGTATGTCTTGTTAAGATTGTATGCATCGGCCAGCTTGTTTCGTTTTGTGATACTAAATGTAAAACAGACTTTAAACGAAATTCACTTTTTCATTCCATACTTTTGTGACAACCGTTATGGGCATTTCCTAAAATTGAATGCTAGACACAAGTACTGGCCAATAACAGTGTAATAACTCTCGAGAAAGTAGTAAGTAATACTAACTTAGGTGTTTGTAATTAATTAGGTGAGGTAATCGACGAATGAATTGTTGTAAAAGTACGCTTTTTGCAAATTAATTGCTCGGAATAACCATTCAACTAGTAGAATTTTAGCCAAAACATGTGGAATCTTGGAATGAAGATTTTTTGTGATAGAAGATGATTTATGAACGAATTTACAGACGTAACTGTTAACACGTAATTTATTAATTTAAAATTCTGAGAAAATGTATGTGCAGCTTGTTCCACTCGCCGGTTTGAACCGTCTTCGATGTGATTATTTTTTAGAATTGAATACAAGGTGGTCCAAAAAAGACGTTTTCATTTCTTGGCCAGTTTCCCTTTGGTCGCAAGGAAATGTTAGGTTTTACCACCTCGCACGAAATAAATCGCCTCCTATATTGAGACGGTTTGTCACGGAAAGAATTACGGTTTACCGTAAAGTTGCCCGTCCTAACGAATCGGGTAACTTTAAATCCGGCCATAAAAAACGTGGCCACCTTTAAAAGATTTCATAACTCGGCCTCTGTGCTGCTTTGGGAGATGGAAAGAAACGTCCTTGGGCACTTGGCCATGAAGCGTGGTCACATCAAGAGGAGCAGAATCAAAACAAACAAAGACGTTCTCGCGCAATAACGTTTAATAAAAACTTTATTTAAGGAAAAAGATCTCCGTTTGGCTTCAAAACAAAACAATCTAAAAGTTAGTGGCGTTTATTTTAGTAGCTCACTTTTCCCAAGATTACAAATTGATAAAGCAACTAAATGTAATATATTCGTTGCGACATTTTACTCAAATTTATTGATAAAGATGATTTAAGTACGCCAAGAAATGTCCAAAAGAATTGTTTTCTTGGAAAACACAGCCTTTTGCTAAACCAGAAATTTCATTTTGAATATCAACAGTAAGGTAACACGTAAATAAATTCCATACTTAGCAGCCGTGAATTTTTACGATTCATCGATATTTCAAGTATGGCGAAGCCATTTTTAAGTTTTCGTGGGTTACCCAGCCTGATTTCGGCCCATTTAGCAAACTCACAGTCATGATCTAGTTTTTTAACTAGCTCACACAATTCGTTACTTCTAGTCTAATTTTGATTAGACAAGAGTCTTAAAACAGTTTCGTTAGATTGTTTTCGACAAAAAAAAGCTCCGTTCAATCGATTTATAAAACTTGCTATACTGTCAAAGTTGGTAGCTCGGAGGGCATGTTAAATACATTTTGGAGGACGATGCTAGCTTATGAGCTACCGCCTCCGGATTGCGTTGGGCGATTTTATTCTTCGTCATTGCGGTGATGGTGGTGTTGGGGTAAATAGGTAATATCGGCTCCTTCGATGGTGGGGCGCAGGTGGTGTGGGGCCACTTCCAGAGTTGGTTTTAGAAGACTTTCTTCGGGTTTCTGGAAATTGAGAGTAAACGTAATAATACGTTATTACTCTTATTATGAATATGAAACGGTTCACATTTAGTACCTACTGTTCGGTATAGCGTGTAGATCGTACCTTTGGGTGGTGTGGTGTATCAAGGGGGAGATGATGAGGGTGGAGGTGCTGATGCCTCAGGCTCATAGTTTCAACACTGTCGTCCAACCCTTCATCGTGTTCTTCTATCCTTGTCAGCAGCTCTTTTAGTTTGTTGAGGTCGACTTTAACCTGAAAATTCGAATAGGGTTTGTAGGGGATTCTACTGTATCAATAAAGTGCTTTAAACCGGTGTTACTACTATGCGCTGCCAGGCGTCGCGTTTTGGCTTGGGGACATGGAGGCACCGCGTCCTCCCAGTATGACGAAACCAATGAGTCCCGTGGTATACCGCGGATCCCCACGAGCACATTCCTAATAATTCACGTTTTATTGGCTTTATAAGGAACGCTTGATTCTTCCTTCAACCTGGGAAAACAGTCTCTTCGAACAGTTACTGTCCTCATGTTTACGGGTCATTCCTCAGAGAACTCCCTGACATCTCCTCCAACACAAATGGTGGCGAGAAGTTTGACGCAGCGCCTTCGACTTTCTATCAATCATACCAATACAAATCTAGGAACACAAAACTCACCCAAGTCGGTACCAGTTCCCATAGGGGCCCTCCTTTGAAAGCGTCTAAAATAGGCCTGAATTGTCTGTTTTGAGTCTTTTCATCGATCAATCCATGCCTACCACTAATTCACGACCTGTCGTACGTGTGTCACAAGCCTACTCCTCCTAAACCGTAAGTGATAAAAATACGGCGATTTTTCCTACCATCTCGGGATCCCTCTCATTTCTTACTGGGGGGTTGAGATCCCGTCAGAATGCGCGCAAAACGACGCAAAAACTTTCCTTTTTTAAATGGGCGAAGAAATTGGCCCACTTTTTTTTTTGTCGAATTCTCCAGCCAATTTTGCGTCTGATAAGCCTAAAGCGCAATCGCAACTAACTCTGTCTTTGTTGATAACCTTCGATTGAAATGGAGATCCAAATTTTAATACTAAATCCAGAAAGAACGTATTCCGATGATCGACATATTTTGACAGCGAGTATAATTTTATCGATTTTTACAGATCCCGCGTGGGTCTGCTTTGTGTCTTACTGGCCCCTGCGCAGTCTGTCAGGTCTGAGCAGTTGTACGGACTTTGGAGGGGCGTCTGTCTGGAGCCCCTGACACTAGAGAGTTCAGGTGTTTCCAGCCTTTTCACCCTACTGATTGATTGGTCCTTCGCCCTTATCAGCGAGCGTTTGCGTTTTGATGCGTTCTTTGACTATAGGGGCTGGCCCGTGCGCGCGTGAGGTCTATGAGATCTCCCGACTGACTCTGGTCGAGAAGGAGTTACTCTTGACGTCTCCGCGAGGGGTGCTGGCTATACTACTGATCTTGGTAAGGGGTTAGGTCCCCCCGCCCACCTCTCATCAGTATGGCTCGGCGCTACAAACCAAAAATAGTGTGAGCTGCTGACTTCTCAACCAGGGGCTACGATTTACGCTGAGCCTTTTCAAGTTAGGCTCTGTTTTTTCATCACTTGACCTATTATTCAAACGGGCGAGCGAAGCGAGCCCCCTGCCCTAAAAAGTGGTCGGTCAAGCGAAGCGGGGCCCCCCTGTCAGCGAGCTAGTTTTTTCAATTTACCTGCCCGGTTCCCTCGCTCTTCTCGGCAAGGCCCTGAAGTTCCTCTTCATTGACCCCTTTGTCTTTCATTTCGTCGATAAGGCTCTCCAATCTCTCTTCGGTCGTCTCTCCATCCAGGCCGTCAGCTGTGTCTTCATCAGCACCTGCCAACATCTTCAGCAGCTGTCCCAATCTGAAAAATGTAAAAGTGGTACTTGATGGACGATATAACGCCAAACGTTTTAAATGATGTCCCGGTGATTAACCTCCTTTTTACAGAAAATCCGCATTCGTGCTTACTTAGAGCCGTGCTTGATGTGGGAGCTGTTGGTTACTTTTGGTGGAGCCGACATGATGTTCAGTATGGTTGGCGCTTCCAATGGAGGAGCCGCCGTGTCTCCTCCTGCTTGCCCCAAATCTTGCATTACCGACGAAAACGGCGACGAATTCGGGTGGTGATGCGACGATTGCGGTGTCTGCAATGTTCATTGGTTTATAAGCGGCGTTGTTTAAAATCATCATATTCAGAAAAATTGACTTCGTGGCTCACCTCTCGACAGCTAAGACAAGAGCAGTCTTCAATTATTTCTACCCTCTTCGTCATTACCTCGTTCTCACTTTCCGGGCATTTTAGCGTGACCTGAAATAAAAAATAATTTGGTTAGTTGTACAGTACCGAAATGCCACACAAAATCTCATCTTTGTACCACTACCAACGTGACAGTGAAATAAAATCTAGAAGTGGTCGTATATTAATTTACGACTCTGTTGACGTTAGTTCCTGGCACATCATCGTTTTCTCCGAATTCCGTAGGCCTTTCATTTTCTTGTAAAAGGGAATTTGATAGCCTCAAGAAGATCACGGGAGTAGGGGGGCCCGTGGGGCGTATCCCCCCTCCTTTTTGGGTCACAATTACCCAATAATAACAGGGCATGAGTGAAGGAAGGCGAGGCAACCTGTTTTACCTTCCGAAAAAAAAAGAGAAACATTTTTAAAAAAACTTCGATAGCCTCTCGCCTCACGTTTGCTTCTTGATAGTTTTTTTTTCTTTTCCATCTCTCTTTTAATAGCTTCTTCTCGGCGTGGAAAGCAGCGTACGCAACCTGAGTCCTGTGTCACTCAAAAAGCCGCTCTAGATAATCATAGGGTACTCGGCAAGGTGGGGTTTGGCATTAGACTGACGTGGGACGGTGGTGGAAGGGTTAGCAAGCCAAGAAATCCGATCGCCTGATCAATCTCGTGTGGTCGGCCTTCAAAATCAGACTGCCTGCTATAATAGATGGCGTTTCCTCGTTCGAGTCAAATTCACAGGGAATTGAAAAAAGTGCGACGCCGTTTGTGGGTGTATTGCTGCTTGTGATTGTTTTATCATGGTCCATATACTGGGGAGCATCCCCAGGCCCAAGGATTAGTTCAGTGTAGATCGATCAATGCAAAAATCATGGTAGGTATAATACATATATTATGTTTTCTCAACATAGGACCTCATTTTCGAATCAGGGCTAAATTTCCCAACAGAGTAGTTAAAGCGTTGGTGAGGTGTGCAAATCGCGCCTTCAACTGCTCCTGTCCACTCGTCGTTAATCGTCGAACAGCCGTAAGTACTCCGAGTCTCCGCAAGGGCGCTGGCTACTCAGATGACGGTTAGGTTTTGGATCCCCCCGGCGACCCCCCCCCCCCCCCCCAACCGAAGGTATGGCTTGGCCGCTCCAAACCACGAAGCTAGTAGTTTAATCTGTGCCACGAAGATAGTGTGGGTCCGCTGACTAAGTGCCGCATTATCAAATTATGCATTTGTGCGCTTGTACGCCGCACAGTGGGCTAGAGGCGGAAAAAAGTCAATTTTCCAAAGTCGCTTTTCCATTGATCTTGTGCACTATTTCCACAGTTTGTTACCTGTAGAATCGTGCTGTAACTATTATAATAGTTTTGCGGTTGAAGTGTTCGATTAGCGCGAAATTTAAGATGAAAAGTGAGTTAACGAGTTTTTCAGTTTTGAGAGGGAATATTTGGAAAAATCGTTTTCCTACGTTTAGAAAAAAACAAAAAAAAACAAAAAAAAAAAAAAACGCAGTTAGTAGCAGTCACATAGTACGTATCAGATACGTATACAGATCAGTACGTATACAGATTCTGTAAAAAATACCAAAGTTAATTTTAAGATGAGTTTCGAAATGAAATCAGTTAAAGTTCGATTTTTGGGCGTAATTTGGATTAAGATATGCATAAGAATCGAGCTGCGCCTTCCTGCGGTCTGGCACACTTTTTTCTGACCCCAAAGAAAGAGCTGTAAACGTTTGAGACCCCTTTTCGTCCCTATTTGGTCATAATAACTATTAACTGTTAATGCTCCCATCCAAGCGCCTCTCGTCCGAGCCATTTTGGGCAGTAGGAATTGTTTAAATTTTGACAAAATACTCGGTTTGCCCGCTAGATTTTCAGTCCGATCGCTCTAACCCGTGGGGCGCTATGGGGCAAAAATGGGGCTACGGGAGGGTTTATTGAAGGGTTTCGGCTATGGGGTCAAGTGGAGTGTCGTTTTCGAAGTATTTTTGGACGTAGAACCATTTTTCGAACGATCCGATTTCACTGTGGGAATTTACGGGGCTACAGGATACACGTAAACAAACGATTATTATTGTTGACCCGTAAATTCCTTATTTATAAGGAAAGGACGGCCACAGGATACACGTAAACAAACGATTACTGGAACGACCTACTGGAATGATGTTCGAAGTTTATCGGTGTAATTTCATCGCATGAATAAAATGAAACGTCTCCGCGCCACGGAACGGGGACATGAAAATGCTCTCCTGTGGTTGCAGGCTTGTATGCAAGCCGTTTTTTTAAGCCCAACGGTGATTTTTAGCACAAAATTGTAAAAAATTTCCATAATTAAGTGTTGTGGGATAATATCCCTGTAATAATAATAATATTATTATTTGCCAATAAAACTCTTTCAGGGCTGTGAATATGGGTTTCTACGGTGAAACTTTGTCAAAGATGGCAAAAATTTGGCAATTAGGTTTTTTCCCAACATCGGGGATTTCACCCCACTGTGCGCCGTCCGAGCCGTTTTGGGCAGTAGGAATTTTTTTTTAAATCTGAAATTTGGGCAAAATACTCTGTGGTGCTAATAGGGGGCTATTGGAGGGGATTTTAAGGTTTTCAGATATGTTATCGCGTGGGATGTCCTTTGCTGAGTATTTTTGGACGTAGAATCAAATTTTTGGGGTCCCAGAACCATTGGATCTTACCGTAAGGATCTATGCGGATTTCATGGGCCTTTTGAATTTGACCTTATTTAATAAGGTGTCGTTTTCCGAGTAATTTTGGACGCATAATACATTTTTCGAGGTCCCTCATCCATCCAAAAACGCGAGGGCGTGTGGGCTCGCTAGGGGGATCCAACGCCTTACCGACATCTGAACTCGGACGGCAAGTCTCGTGTCCCAGCTAAACCAGTAGACCTTGGAGAGTAATAATTTCTGAATTATTCATTTCCACTCCCAATCTCCAGGCTCCGCCCAGAAGGTCCAGACTTGGTGGCCCGCTGCCACCTATAGGCGCGCGGTTGGGAAATGCTGACGGAGCACGCAACAGGGGTGTTTTGACGGAGGTTATTTGGTTTGAAGGTGTCTCTCGTGTGAATACCCCCTCCCCCTCTGCCAGCCGCAACCACTCATTCTTACCACTAGTCCGCTCCACTGCTATCTTCCTTCCCCACCACTCACAACCCTCTGATAGCCCCCACTGCTCTCCAGGTTGGAAAATACCTAATATTATCAATCCGGGAGTCTGTCCCTCAGTACAAAGGTAAAAAATTTTTTCTCTTTTCAAGATTACTTTAAAACCAATGGAAACAAATTGCCGAGACTTGACGTTAATTGCAGCATGTGGCAATCCTCGGTTGGTTACAAACAAGAAGGTGCACGGAGTTTGGGACCAGGAGAGGACGGGGTACTTTGTTACCCTGGTTTTAAACCCAGACGCCTCCTCTTATGGTGCCCTTGACTGGCCAACAATCGCCCAGAATGCAGCCAACGTGAAACACCGCAAATATGATGCCCCAGCAGAAGACCTTCGGGGTTCTTTCACACCTTTGGTAGTCGGCTGTGACGGGTCCCTGCACAGGGAGTATGACCGGTTTCTGAAAAGAATGGCCGAAGCTGTGGCAGAAAAATGGTCGAAGCCTCTGTCCCAAGTCACCTGTTGGGTCAGAGTGAAGACACAGTTAGCGGTGGTCAGGGCGGTATCAATGTGGCTTCGTGGCTGTCGCCGACGGGTCCGTTGCCTAGAGGACGGGGCCATTATGCCTCTGTGATGATTGTCGGCCAGAGTACGACGGCGCCCAGAATGGCATATTATGCGCTTAATGGCTTATTAAGACGCCATGAACGACTCTGAGAGGGAGTTTTGGACCCGTGACAAGAGGACGGCGCGCGGCGCCCAGAATGGCATAAGACGCCAGGCAGCAGGGCAGAAACGCAGTGGTTCAAACGCGGGCCGTCGGGTTTCTTGTTCATGTTTTTGTTTATGTTTTGGCTTGTTACCTTGATAAGGAAATGTAATCTATACCACTAATATTGTTTATTTTGGAAAAATTTGTTTCTATTGATTTTAACGTAGGTAATCTTGAAAAGAGAAAATTGGATTTAGTAAACAACTCCTTATATTAGCTTGAAAAGCATTTTTTCTAAATTATGTTGGCAGCCAGCTGCACTTCTCTGATTAGATCGATAAATAGATGCGAATGCCAATGGCCAACATCAACGAAGAAAGTGCGTGCAAAGAGGGAGCTCGGCCGGCAATAAATTTATGATTCGAATTAGCATCCTACATCCTGCCTTCGGTAATAGCTGGATGACTGCAGTCTGTCTGAATCTTCTTCACGAAGCCTGCCAGGGTTAATAAGTAGCCGACTGCCTAATTGGTCATTATGAAGTGCTGTTGAGGGCATGCCCCTCTCCTCGCTCCTTCGGCTTTCCGTCCATAAGAGACACCTCATCCTCATTCTTTGAAGGTGCTTGTAATTCATGGGGCCCTTCAAAGCCGTTTATCATATTCACGGCATAAAGGTCCGGGTAGTCCTGCGGGATCACACCCGTCTTGCTCTCCTCCCCTTCACCCACCACTGACCACGGACCACCCTCTTCACCATTAGGGTAACACATTGATGTTTACGTTGGAGTGTCTCGTCTTCTGCTGCTCGTTACTATTTACCTGAACGCGATTTCATTCCAAATTTGATACATATTCCAGTTTATGACCACAGATTGTTTTTGGGATGCGTTTCGGCTGGCTTACCATCTTCTTCTCAGACAAGGTCTTGGGGTGTGAGATCTGGAGAAGGCCCAGAAAAGTTAAAATTTAATAAATTCGAAAAAATGTTATTTTTCATTTTTTTTAACGTGAATGAAGTAACAACAGTTGTTTTCCTAGTTAGGAAAAGGTACCCAGCCAATTTTACCTATTAACTCCAAACTGGAGGATAGAAATGGCTTGAAGCCTGGAAGTGGGTTTCAAGCCTGATTTTGGTCTCTACACATCTCCTACAATCCTACAAAAACAGGGGTGAGGGCACGTGAAGGTGGGTGGAGAGGGTAGCGCAGGGGAGTAGAGTGGAGAGGCAGGCATGCTTGGGCCTGAGACAGGGACAGAGACATTTTCAAACGGAGAGACCCTCGGAAAAAACACACATTCTGTGTTAAAAACGTAGCCGCATGCGGGTGTATTGCCGCATGTGAGGTTAAGAAGATCATGTTGCATTGTATTATGATTTACCAGGTGACCCCCCCCCCCCCCCCCCCCCATAGATCCAGAATATCTCAGTTTGGATCAAGGATCACAGCTGGAAATCATGGTACTTTTTTTTTTTTTTTTTTTGGATAAGTATACGGAGGAGATGGCTTGACGATATAAAAGGAAATTTAATGATGAACCGATTGGGAGCCGTCTCGAGAAGGCTGTGGAAGGGACAATGTTGAGCTCTCTATTGAGTAGTCAGTGGCGGGGAGGGAGGAATCACCCCAACTTCAACATCAGGAGGTTGGTGTCATGGGGGGGGGGGAGGGGGGAATTTACAGTCACGCGCTTCTAGAATACCCTCGTAAAAACATGTAGGCACCATGTTTAAAATTCCATACCCCAGATTGTACCTAGTTAGGGCCTCTTCCACCAAGTAATAGAGAGTTCCTAAAGCCACTTTTTGCCTAACGGCGATGAGTTACGGTCGACGTAACTCGAGATTTCACGCATGCGCAGAAATAACGGCATTAACTTACGTCCTTATGTCTAACGTCGGCCGTTATTGCCGTAAAGTTACGGCGATGAAGCTTACGGTCTTAAGAATAACGCCGTTAATTTCGTTAATAACGTAAATAGCGGCACTTTAAATTTAGCGTGACTTTTGATAACACCGTATCTCTGTTACGGTGTTATGTGAAGTTAGCTTTTCTTTGATTCTCCCTAGACAAATCCCTTACGGTGATAAAAATTAACGGCTCGGATGTTTCTTTAGGAACTCTCTAATGTCTCCAAAAATTTGACCGCGCTCCGCAAAGATCCCCATGCTAATTGGTGCCCCGATCGAGGGTTTAATCTGGGCGTTAACGCTTAAACTCTCGGGTGGTGAAAGAGGCCTTTAGTAGCTCTGAATAGTCGAATATATTTGGATAGCTCGATCCAGCCCGAACCTCTTTGTCCTAACATCCCCCTCCCTATGAAATTCCTCCCGACCAGCCCAGAGGTGCTAACTAGGTAAGCAGACCCCTCTCACCCCCTCCCATCAAATCCTATCATTTATAAATATTTATGTACGTTCATTAGTCTTGAAGTTTTTTTTATATCTTTTCTCCTTCACCCCTCCCTTCCAACTTTTTTTTTCCCACCTTCAGTCCTCATCAATCGTAGGAAATGCGCTTCAAGAGGTAATTTCCTACCGCTGGGCGACGTCAGTTTTAATCACATTCATCGAGCTAACGACGATTCAATGTGTGTCTGAGTATTCAACGGTCGATTAGACTTCGAACGGTCTTGGCACTTAGCCGAAAGGAGATTATGGGGGGCTCAAGAAAACGATGGAACCAGGGATTGAAAAATGCTGATTGCTTCCTGTAACGGTGTAATTGGCACATTTATGTTACTTACCCCAATAAATTATTTGAGCATGTTCGAGTCAAACATAATTTATCTGTTTTACGAGGAATTTATTTGCTGATTTACGGGGGAATATTATTTCCCTAGCGATCTACTCTCTGTACGCAATATTCCACGGATTTAAACTGCACTAGAGTCTCGGAGGGCTCTAGTGGCAGCGGCATACATTTAAACGAGCGAGGGGTCTCAAAGCCACCTGTATCACATTTTCACTTTAACTTTTCAGGAGGCCCAAAAACTTAATCAAAATCCTGGTGGTGGTTGTGGAACTTTTAAAATACCTATTATGGTTATCAGTGACTCAGTGGTTTTAGCGTCGGACAGCTGAATCAAAGATTGCTAGTTCGATCCAAGAAGCAGCTAGATAATATTTATATTATAAATTTCCATCTTCCTTGTAAATGCTGATAATCACCTCTCGGAAGGCAATGGCAAACCACTGAGAGTATCTTGCCGTGGAAAGCCTCTCACATCTGCCGTTCGGAGCTGGCGTTGAACAGTACCAGGTCCCTACTTCTTCTGCTATAACTGGTCAACACGATCAACAGAAGTTATTAGCGAGAGGTCGCCAACGCTCGTTACGGATATGTCACTCAAAGAAGAAGAAACAGAAGACAAGTTTTTTTTTGGTGATAAGTCATGTGGCTTTGAGACCCTCGAAATACCGTTATCTGGTGGAGGAATCTACCCCTAGCATTTCCCTTTTCATGGAGAGACATGTAAGCGGCAGGAGGCTTACAGACAGTTTATAAACTGATCGGCTCATGATGTGCATATTAAATATTATTTTTTTATATTAAAATATAAAATATTAAAAATATTAAAAATTATTTTTCCAGGTCTCCTTGAAAAGGTCGGAATTTCGCATTTCTATAAACATAGGTACATTCATGTCATGACATGTACCTACCTATGTTGTTAGAAATACGAAACATTGTTGCTATTCGAATGCAGCACTCTTTAAAACCGTAATGAATTTCGGTTCAAAAATTGGTAGATATAGTTACGTGCAGAGGCTGTTATAGACTTTTTTGAAATTTTGAACTGAAAGAGGAAAATATTACGTCGCGCACCAAACTTCGGGCGTCGAACCGTCAGAGCGCGCAGCGATGTTTTTACGAAAAACGCAAGACGCAGCAACCCTGTTCACATCATTTCACGACTCCAAGAAATGTAAATCGCCAAGTGACTGACGAGAAGTTGATAAAGTTCAGTAAGAATTTGAAAGTTGTTCACAAAATTTACATTTGACGACGCCGGAAACGGCCTGACACGTAGCAAGGTTGGCTAACTTGCATCTCGCTGACCAATCAGAACCCGGTGAAAATAATTTTTAGAACGTCATTATCCACCTCTAGGACCCCGGAATTCAAATATTTCATTTTTCCTAAAGCCCATTAAATAATCGAGACGGGTTTTTTGCATTGTTGGCCCATTTTCGCAACTTTTGAAGGATGGCCTTATCAAGAAACAATAATAATTGTAGTATTATTAGATACACTTTTTGTAGTATATAATAATTTCTTTTTAATTATTAGAAAGGAATCATTCAAGGAACCTAATTATTTTATTATAAAAAACCACTATTATTCAACATTATTTAAGTTGTCATTTATTTTTTTAATAAACATTGAAGGCGAACCAAACACATTCTTCTGTGATCTGTCATAATGGAGAACACTAGGTACCATTCTCAATTTTCAGTTTGATCATTCATTATAAATGTTTTCTGTTTATAAAATTTAAAAACATTTAATGTTTTTATAAATGTTGTTTTTAAATCTTTTTGTTTTTTCATTTCTATACAGATGTCTTGGCAAAAGTCATCAAAAAGATCGACTTTTCAAGTCTAAAAGTGCGAAAGTCACAACAGATTCTGTAGGAACGACGAGAGTTGCGCAGGTTTGCCATCATTGGCGTGGAAGCCGAACTGCACAATCCCTATACCTTCTTTGGAATTCCAATGAATTACTTTCTACTTCAATTATTTGATTCACTTTCTCTCTCTAAATCCAATTTATACTTTCGTTACCCTTCAATTTTAAGAACTGGAACTGAAACATTTTTGAAGTTGGACAGTTAAGTTCATCCTCTAGTTACTTATTTTGGTGGTTGAAGCATAGCTGGATGCTTGGGAATATTCTTGCTCAACAGAAAGGCTTGTTAACCAGGGAGTCTCGAATAGAAAGAAGGGAACTTCTGGGGGCGGAGAGGGGGGTGAAGGGGGCGGATTCCTTAGGTGTTAGGTGCCAACCAGGTGTGGCCATCTGAGATCAAATCTTCCCGATAGCGCCTCTTCGTTACAAAAGGACGCGGCTCTCCCAGACGCTACAACCACAAAACCAACCCGGGGGATTTTCGGAGCCGTTTTTCAAAGGGTTTGGAGCTGGACTCCAAAAAAGTAAACCCGTTCGTGGCCCTTCGACGGATTTATGGTGACATCCATGCCTACACGTGGACCAGTTCCTGGGAAATGTTGAAGTTGAAATTAATCGCCACCGTACTGGGTACGAAGTTAGAGAGAAACTGACACAAACAGCTCAAGAGGAAACAAACATACAAGGTTGAAAATATTTGTGATCAAACCATTGATTTTAGACAAAACAATACATTTTATACACTACTTGGTTGCACCAAAATGCACATCTAACCAGTCTCACTAACATCAAGATCAAAACTGGCTCCCCCTTTCATACAGTCTGAGCCCAGGGTCTCACCCTTTGGCATTTCCGAGTCAACTTTCACTTGAACGTCGACCAAGCAGTCTCTTGTATATCCTATTCTGGCTCGGAGAACCCAGTAAGTGGCCAACATCCCTAGTTGTAAAGTTGGGTTCACTAAGAGAATTTCAAGGGAACAATTTGGCGTTGAGAGGAGGGAGTTTGTCAGAAATCCTTTAGGTACAATCACTTCTTGACATCAACCGTGTTTCATATGACTGGGGTAAGCTCGATAATGGTCCCGCCTTGCGCAAATGGTCCTTTCTTACCATATTTTAGGTTCTTTGACCTAGCAGGTTTACCGGGACCCGTTTGCGCTGGTAATTAGAGTTTGAAGCTCAAACAAGTTGAAAGATTGGTGAGGCACCTGCTCAAACAATAGCGTCTCGCTGGTTAAATAGGGACTTATGACAAATATGAGATTAATCTTGTCTGGGTTTTGTGAGCACAAGAGTCATTTAATAGGGGTCTTCAAGGCTGGGCCGTTACTGATATGATAACATTTTAAATGTGCCATAGCCATAATATATTATAGAGTCGAAGAAATTGGTCATAAATACTATACCAAACTATTATCAGCATCGCTACCTGTGCGTATCAGCATAGCAGGTGCGGTAACATTCGACGACTGTGTTATCGTGTTACGTAGGTACAAAAACAACATGGCCAGTCTCCTCGCGCTTCCCCTGCATCGTTTGGAAAAAGAAATGTAAGACCACCTTTTAGTTATTACTTAGGTTCATTGGCCGACTTTGCTCCCCTGCAATTCCATCTGAAAAGTGTTTATACCCTTATAAGGGTCGCACAATCATCAACCGTATGCAAAGTATGAGAGGAGGCTGACGAATAGAACGCCAATTTTCTCCGCTAGCGCAGAAACACATTGAAGCACGTATAATTATTATACGTTATATATTATTATAATAGTTAGTTATAGTAGTTAGTTATACGTATATATTATTATAATAGTTATATTCGGAGTGCATTAGCTGACCCCTTCAGTGTTAAACTGGGGGCCACCTATATTGCACTCGGCATTAGGTGGCCGCCCAACTATACCTAGGTAGGTACTTTGTGCACTTGAGTTCTAACACCACGTAATTGTCATTTTGGAGTCAGACAAGTCTGATCCACCTTGAGATCACAACCATCCCCCCCCGCATGGTCATCCCTACCCGAAACCGTTCCAACTCCAGTCGATTATACCTTATCAGTCATCTGTGCATGAACGAAAATGAGTTTTTCATTCCATTTGATAGGTAAAAGGGTCTTCAACGGGATTCGAACCCATGGCCTCAACAGAATGCGCGCTCAGAACCACACAGCTAATCAGCTATTAATCAAGACGATTTGATTAGGTATTAATTAAGACGTTTCGGCCGATTGGATCGAAATAGGTATTGTTTTACATAAATAGCGCCATACATCAATAAAATGTATTATAAAATTTATTGATTTCTGGCGCTATTAAATATAACGTTACTTAAGTTCAGAATTTCTAATACCACGTAGGTAATTGACAACTGGTACCTACGCAACTTTACTGAGAACTACGGAACCTTTTTTATCAATTTTGCGGCGTTGTATCACTTACGCGTTGTTTTGTCAGTTGGCTTATCAGTTACGGGTTCTTTTTCTCAGTTAGGTATGCGCTGTTTTATCAATTAAGCGCTGTAGTCATTTTCGCGTTTTCAAGTTTCCTGGTGACCTTGGCATCGTTACCGAGGTTAAGCATGTCTTCGGCTAGGCTAACTTAAGCTAAGCGGGCCCCGGTGAAACCCGATTCGTGCGTAAATCGCCGATTACTGATTTAATCTATTCTTAAGCCAGACTCGTTGGTGAAAACGTACTAGTTTATCTCAACGTCTTTCCCACAAGTCTTGTCAAGAGCCTCCGACGACGATAGATCGAATCCAGAAGCCGTACGGACCACACACCTCTGGGCTCGCCTTATGGGAGCACCTTTGTCCGTATGCAAACCATCCGTTTCATCTCATTCCAGAAAAATAAACCCTACACGGTGAGTTTGAAACCGTGAAGGAATTTTTAAATCTCTTTACGACAACGTCTGCATTCTTAAACCCGCCGACAACTTACAAGAGAAACTTCCAAGAACGTTCTGATGAGACTGTCCGCCATTTTCTACCTGCAGCTCCCACGAACGCGGTTGTATTTTTTTTAAACTTCCCCTTTTTTCGACCAATTTGTGGCCAAGACGAGATAATTAATTACGTCATTAGAGGCAACTGTCACGCGATGGCATCCACGTTTCGTTCAATTCGAAAGACAGGTAGGAACGTTTGATGGGCTCCGTCTATTTTTTTTTCTCCGCTTCAATAGAACACAAGAAAGGAATCACGTTTTTCTTTTCTCTATTTTCTCATTCTTCCGACCATTTATGCGATAGGGAACTTGTACTTCCATCCGTCCAGAGGCCCCGTCGTAAGACTATACCGGCACGAATGGTTTCTGAGATGCAATAAAATTGAATAAATATCTTTCTTTTCTCTTCATACAAAATTAAAAAGCCGTCCTCATGAACCAGAGATGGAAACTTGAAAGTATCGGCAAAGATTTTACACTTGTGGGGAAGTAAGCAATAAAAAATTTCATTTACAGTTTTGAGCGGAAAGCTGTAAGCAATTAAAAAAACTTCATTTAAAGTCCGCGTAAAAAGCTGCAGCCCTGAAAGGAGAGTCGTTGATATATCTCGCATAATGGCTGAGACATACCGTGTATGAGTTTCCTGTTTGAGAACCTTCCAGGTGTTTCGTGTAACCATTATAAGAAAATCGTATCATTTTCAAGTATTTCTTTGGCACAACCGCGATAAACTTCACGACGAAGTCAACGAGCGAGCCTGACTCTGCTTGGGTCATGAAATTATTGGGAAAACTCCGGCATTAATGCAAATTTTGCTTCTCTCAAATGGTTTCGTTCGTGCGTGATTCTCAGAAACAGGTTCTCATTTTGAGGTTGTTGAATTCCGAAAAAAGTGAATCAATTAGGTGAGACCATGGTTTTTTTTAATAGGAATTCAATTTCTCCGGCAAATAATATAGATCATAAAAACCTTCAATTTCAACATCACCCTCCAATTTGTATTAAATTAATCTTCCAAAATTCATTACTGTAAAAAAAAAAGCTACAGTAATGGCAGGATTTTGGTTACGGAGTTGACATTCTTCATGTGATCAGTTTGTATTTAGACCTGAGAGGGGCAGGAAAAGCGGTATGGCGCTTTGTTACTCCTAATCAAAATAACTCTTATTCAAAATAAATAAAAAATCTTGAAGATTGCGCTTTTAAACACCATAGTAAACTGTTACGGTAATGATGAGTTGAAAAGTACCAACCAGAAAATCGATCATTTTAATGTGTTTCCTTACAAAACGACATCCTACCCAACCCATGACCAAAAATTGAGCTTTGCCCTTCAAATGGGAGAATTCCCCTATACCTACCTGAAGTTAAAATGGCCAGTTATCTGAGAACCACCTTAGTATATTATGTACCCTGATAAAACTATCACAAGCGGCAATACACCCGGAATTTATACTCACCGGCGATTATTGCACTGAAATTTGAGTTCCTGTTCAGCAGATTCATCTTAGTTAAATCATCACGAGTACCATATCACTTCACATTAATGATACAATCGTATATTCTCGGGTCCAACGACGAAAAACAACGTATTTTGTGTGTTTCTGGGGGAAAAAGGTCGAATTCCGAAGGCCGTCATCGTGGAACCGGTAACGTACTTTATTCCGAACAATACGGTAATATTTGGGAAATTTGTCTTAGTCACCGGAAGATATCATCTAGCCTCGACCAGATCTTGAAAGAAAAAAAAAACCTTGGCTAGAAGACGGAAACACGTTTGGGAATCCCGGGAATCTTCGGGGTTCCTTGAATTACCCAGACATTAAGTTTTGCTTTACGTATTTAAATTAATGCTTATCCAATTTTTGAGAAAAAAAGGAAAACCAAGAAGTGTGTTCATAAATGACTCGCTGAGTGGAAAACAGGATAATTCCTTGGCAGAATGGCACTTGGCACCCATCCAGGGACAAGACAGTGGGTTTTTGGAGGAAATTCAATGAAAATCTCGTTTTTCATGATTTTGCACTCAGCACCCTTAAAGCGGATGGTCCTCAAGTGAAAAAACAAGATCAAGTAGTGAAAGGAATTGTAAGAAAGCTAATAGATAATTAGATGGTTCGCATTATTAATGGTAAGGACCAGGTGTGAAGAAGGGAGAACTTACAAAAATTTGAACTTTACTCCTAGAGGGGTGAGTAGTAATTTGCGTCTCCAGGGACATTACCTCCACCGGTAAATTGTGCAGGCACTCAGGGCATTTTTACGCTTTACTCGTAATGTATAGGTATGTGAAAGCACCAGTCTGCGTAGAAGAAAAGTTGTCCCGAGCTATAGAATATGAGTGATTCCCAATTAACTGTGACAGCTTGAAGGGCCCACGCGTTGGATTGGAAAAACGTCTCGTCCAGACAGCTCTCAAGGTCATGGAGGGGAGGGGTGAAAAGTTATTGTTCTCATGAGAATGAGTTATGAACCGTAAAAGTCGGGTGGGTTCGGAAGTGTAAATGAGTTGAGACTGGCGATTCCCGTCGTATTCCGCCCCTCCAAGTTATATTATTATTTTTTGGTACTTGCAGAAGTCGCGGTTGGGTCAATCATGGTACAAAATCCGTAATGTTAAATTTCTGCAGTTTTTTTAAACACAGAATGTGTTTTTACGGAGTTCATTTGGTTTGAAGTCGTTAGGCGTAAGGTAAGTCAACATAATATGTATACATATTATGTATATACATCCCCCCCCCCTCCCAAAGAACCCCAACTCCTTCTGACCCCACCCCACGCCCCAAGTCGATCCCCTCGGCAGAATTACCGAAAAACACATTCTGTGTTTCATTAGTTTGACCTTCAATCATAACATTAACAATCTGGGGGTCCTATAATGATAATACTACTATAATCACTCATGGAGAGATAATAATTATAATATTACTAGCTGACCCAGCGCGCTTCGCTGCACTCTACGGTTAAACTGCAAAACCACAAACTGACACACATGCTAGCCCATACATGTGTGCCATCCCATACATCCCATACATCCCATACATCCCGCACATCCCATACATCATCCCAGACATCATCCCATACATCCCACACATCCCATACATCTCACACACCATCCCATACATCCCATACATCCCATACATCCCACACATCCAATACATCAATACGAAGTTAGGGGTTTTTCCAATCACATCAAAGAAAGATAATAAGATAGATAGATAAGATAGATAATTACCTTCCTTAAGCTTTTGCGAACATTATTTAAAAAAATTATTGAAATTGGTCCAACCGTTCTCAAGTTATGCGATCAGCAACAAAATACTGATTAATTTTTATAGCGAGAGGAACTAAGAAACAGTAACAAAGTAACAACGCAAGTTGGTTTCTCCTAGTGAATTATCAAATTCCCGTCTATCACCAATTATATGCAGCCCACACATCCCATACATCATCCCACACATCCCATACATCCCACACATCATCCCATACATCCCACACATCCCATACATCCCACACATCCCATATATCCCACACATCCCATACATCCCACACATCCCACACCTCCCACACACCATCCCATACATCCCATACATCCCACACATCATCCCATACATCCCACACATCCCATACATCATCCCATACACCATCCCACACATCCCATACATCCCACACATCCCACACCTCCCACACACCATCCCATACATCCCATACATCCCGCACATCCCATACATCATCCCATACATCCCACACATCCCATACATCATCCCATACACCATCCCATACATCCCACACATCCCATACATCCCATACATCCCGCACATCCCATACATCATCCCATACATCCCACACATCATCCCATACATCCCACACATCCCATACATCATCCCACACATCCCATACATCATCCCATACACCATCCCATACATCCCATACATCATCCCACACATCCCATACATCCCATACACCGTCCCATACATCCCACACATCCCATACATCCCACACATCATCCCATACATCCCACACATCCCATACATCCCACACATCCCATACATCATCCCATACACCATCCCATACATCCCATACACCATCCAATACATCCCACACATCCCATACATCCCATACACCGTCCCATACATCCCACACATCCCACACATCCCATACATGCATCGTATGATCGATGGGTTTCAGACCCAGGTTGTAGCACATCAAAACCTTCCTTAAGCTTTTGCGAACATTATAAAAAAAACATTAGCCAAATCGGTCCAGCCGTTCTCAAGTTATGCGATCACCAACAAAATACTGATTATTTTTTATATATATAGATAATATTATTATTATCTCTCCATGAGAGATGGTAAACCCGACATCAGTGATATCGACGGTTTTGTCCAATTTTACTTTC
This sequence comes from Pilophorus perplexus, assembly GCA_955831195.1. Taxonomy (NCBI): domain Eukaryota; kingdom Metazoa; phylum Arthropoda; class Insecta; order Hemiptera; family Miridae; genus Pilophorus; species Pilophorus perplexus. The sequence goes on from OY037010.1 coordinate 25,121,750, forward strand.
ATTATTATATTATAGCGATGCAACTCAGAAATATCGTCACCGATACCTTTCTTTCGATATTCCATTCCTAATTCATCCTCTGTTCTTTCTGTTTCTTCCTTCTCAAGATTCAATGTCGCCGATCCGCTCCAAGAAACGTCCCCTCGCAAGAACAGAAAGGGGTTTCCATCATCTTGTCGGCATGATTCATTGTTACCACCTTCAAAAGAGACCAAAAGGCCAACATTTTCTCATCCTCCGCTCTGGGCAAAGTAAACAGTTCTGGTGTAAATCCTCTTGGGACGGGCTTGTAGCGCGTACCTTGTGTTCTAGTTACTCATTGTCGGGCCCTTCTTCTATGCCAAGACCTATGATACCTTAGGGGAACAATGGTTGAGAACCGGCCATCAATCACATCGGACTGTTATGGGTGCTGAGTGGTTTTACTTTCCAAGAGGTACAGTATAAAATTTACGCACTATCCTTTTGTGCTCGAAGTCAACAGCAAAGATTTTTCAGGTAGCAATATTTTTGCTTGTAACAGTCTGTGGCAGGGGGTGCAGATTCCGTAATGCTAACAGGCCTGTTTCCCTGGTCTTGATTAAACCTCAAGGAAGTCTTTTTATTTTTACAATTTTCATTCTCGGAGCGATTCTAATCAAGGCGCTAGTTTGGTTAGCTTCACAATACATCCCTAACGAAGCGAGTGATTGATAGAGCCAACATTCATTGTTTGGAACGTCTCAGGTAGAACCGTGGCGATCCGACGCGACTTGGACAAATAAAAAGACCTGAATTGATTCGACTTGACACTTCCACACGCTTTTTTCTTATTTCCAAGTCTTTTCGATTTCCCCGTATTCCTCTTGTAATTCATCTTTTTTTACTCTCCCCCCACCCCCCACCCTCCCCCTCAAATGTTAACACCAAAGCGACGACAAGCGTTTTCTTCGGACTACTAAATCGCTTCGGCTCGTCGATCAATAACGATGAGTTGGGTAGGTCCCCTAATCACGGTATCCTTAAACGGATCGGTCACAAAAAAGTTTCCTTGTACCCGAAGAAGGGTGTCCCATTCCAAGTGATAGCATCTTCCACAAAAACCCGCCGAGTTTCCATTCCTGAAGGCGGTTCTATCAATTAGAAGGAGGGAGTAATCTAAACGATCTGTCAATAACTTTTTTCCGTTGGTTGCCCAGATTGAGCTTGTCTTTCATTAGGTGGATTGCTCTTAATGTCTGGGGATGAGTTTGAATTTGTTGGGAGACAACGGAAAAATATTGTTCAGAAAAGGTTGGACAGATCCCACATATGCCCAGCGAGACGGGTGAATGGTTGGTTTCCATTTCGGAAACTTCCAAGAACATGAGCTTAGTGCGGGATTAACTGGGCAGGTTTTTTGGGGGAGAAGAGTATTAAAGAACTTTTGACAACCTTGAGAGGAACAGGTCCGATGGGCAAGGGGGTAGGAAGGGGGGCGGAGCCTAACAAATCGGTATTGTGCTCGAGAGAGGCGTCAATGATTGATGTTATCTGATGGAAGGAGAAACGTGTGGGATTGGACACCTCCCTCTCAACCAGTGGTATACCTACCCCCGCATCCAATGGTACCCATGGAGACTGTAAAAGTGGATCCACTAAAATCTCAACAAGTACAATAATTTAATCTCCATTGAGTAAATACAGAGGTGCTGAGAAAGTTTAAACAGTCAGAAAAATTGCGTTTTAAAACACTTCGTCATCAGTGTGCATTCCTAACGCACATTTTGTTCATTTAATTCTTCTTTGTTAGTTGTGCAAGACTGATTCCAACCACCTCAAGTCTTTGGAAGTACCTCAGTCACGACAGGAACACCCCGCGGGTCGTGCATTCCCCTCACCAAACCATTCCAAACCTAATCACAGCCTCCTAGGGTGAAAACGGGGCCCAGCCGTCCGTCTCCTGGAATTAGGGACGTGCCGGGAATTACACTCCCGCCAAGCTCATAACATATCCCTCCACAAGGGATATCTTGTCCTTCCCTCCTTCCAACTTTTTTTATTTATTTGAAAAACCACAAAATCCCCTCACTCTCTTCAATTTTGAAGCGACTCTCAAAACGGCCCACAAATCATTTTAGAGTCTTTTCAAGGCGGTTGACGTTTTGTAATGAGCTACCGCATCTTAACGATTCAACCTCTCCAGGGTGGTTACTTTACCGTCAAGCACTTAATATTATTACAGATGCAAAAAAAGAAGAAAAAAATCCTTCAACTCAGAGAAGGGAATTTCTTTTCGCAATTGAGGATGTAGGCAATTTCACGGTAGATTAGCATTTATATGCAGATGGTTTTAATGTGTGTGCTTTGTACTGGTATTCAGGAACTCCCAAGACAGAAATCGACAAAGAACGGTCGACTGCAGACTTTTCATAAACATTTTGGCACATTTGTTGAGGGGGATTTGTGGCTGAGTAAAAGTGTCGACAGACCCCTCACGCTTCGACTACTTCGCTCCAGTAAGTACGTTTTTGACGAATTTCACGGAATACCTCCGATTTCAGTTGGATTAGAAGCGGCCAAAAGGGGAATCCTCTAGTTGTTACTCTGGCCTGTCTACATATTATGTTTGAAGGACAAAACGCAGACCCTCAACTTTCCGACATTCTCATAAGTTGAAGGTCTGCGCCTCCATTCAGGATGAGGTCGGAAATCGTATAATATATTATATGTGGGACATAAAAATGAATCCCTACTCTTCATCAAGTATCCCAACTTTCAGAGAATAACCCTTGTTAAGGGTCCTATTCAATCCTATTCAAGGAAGTCAGGTTTTCCCGTTGATGGTTACCAAAACTAGATTTTCTTTTAGTCACCCATCGTTTCATTCAAATGATTTTCACGTTTTCAGTTTTTTCAAGAGCCCTTGGGTAGGGGAGGGTGGGGCACAATGAAACACAAAAGTTGGTTTTGCCCATAGCTTCCCACTGGAATGGTTTTTGTTAACATTTTAATTTTTTCCAGTGACATAGGGATCTATGAAAGAAATATAACAAACGTTATTATAGAAACCATAATATGGGAGAAAACATATTATGTGACCAGGAGTAGCCATTTTTCACAAAATGAATTTTGTTTCATTGTTGAACCATTTAAAAGGCTTGACAGAGTTTTTCAAGATTCAAAGTTCTCAAGCTAAGAAAAAGTTGATAATATCTTACTTTCGATAGATCTCATTCGACTCAGTGCTTTCCAGTATACTATGCCACATATCATCCAAAAAACTAGACTGAAAATTCTCAAGCAAAACCCGCAAGTCCAAACTTTTTTGTTGAAATTTGTGTCCGGGAAGAGTGTTTCAAGTTAAGGGGAAGGTATAAATTTTATCTGACGCAGTTAGTCCTATCGTATGAGCCAAAACCAAGAAAATTTCTTTTACATTAAATGTCAAATTTTGACGTTAAATGTCAAATTTTAGTGCAAAATTTACCTTTGAACGTTTTTTAAAAATATTTGAACGTGTTTATTAACACAGTCCTCTTCTTTTTTATGGTTTTATTTAAAAGGTATCGCCTCACTTTTCCAGTGAAAACGAATTTTTTTTAACCTAAATTCGTCAGTGTCTTTGGGACAATAATTATTCGTAAGTGACAGCGGTTTCAGTCACATTACACCGCGAAAAAATATCGTCTGTTCTGGATTTGTTCACGACAGTTCCTTTGTTGCAATAGGAACTGGCTGGGAAATGAAGTATCGCGTTTCTTTTGGTTTTGTAGAAAGTTTTTGCATGTCGAAAGCCACCAGATTGTGTAAAAATGCTAACACTCCTCGAGGTATTCCAAAATGAAGTTTCTGCATATCGTAAAAAATCAAGATTTTACTGGCTAACGTAAGTCCGTTTTACTGGCTATAGGCATATTACGACAGAATCGTTCCTCTTTGAATTGTTCCAACTATAGCAATTCTCGTTCTCTGAAATCCCCTCTTTGAACCAACCTACCAATCACCTTGGGCGCAAATTCTATAGACAGCGTAACCCCCTTCGTTCGCGCGCCCAACTGCCAATGTAATTACATAAAAGGAAAACTCGTAAACTGGAAGAACGCACTTCACAATTTAGGTGCAACTCAGAGAGAAGTGAAACAGCGGCAGTAACTCTGGAAAACAATCGAGCACACGGCAGCTTAGCTCCAAATGAGGTGGCAAAAATGCGGTAATTGCCAGTACAAAACCCTGCAAAAGGGGATGTCTGGAGAGAACACGCAAACGTGTAAAAGGACAGGGTAATTAACTACCAGGCTGGCATTGGATGGTGAAGGAAGGATAGCAGCATGGGAGGAGAATTGCACATTGAGGTATGTTGAACCTGTACGCCAAATCACCTACATCAGGGCTTCCCAAACTTTTTGGCTTGCGGACCCCTCTCACTGAAGTATACATCACGCTAAATTTGTAGTTTGTGGTAAATAAAAGTTAAGTAAATTAGCCAGGCCATGCCATATTATTATTAAACATCACATTATAAACTCTGCTTTATTTGGAACTCTACGTATCAATTTCACTGTATACGTTGGGAATAAAAAAATAAAAAATTGGCTCAAGTAAGTGAAACTGGGGTTTTACTAGTTATTAGTAAATTTACTTTATCTTTCGTTATTTATAACGAAAGAGTGGCCTTTTTTCAGCGCGCTCTGCGGCCTTACTATTGTTCCGATCTTCAACTGTAGTAGGTATGTATATGCATTTTGTAAGAAATCGTGTTTCCATTAATTTTGCTCGAGAAACGCTTAGTTTTCGAAATATAAGCCAAAACCCGAAAAAAAATTAGACAATTTTGAGGTTATTTTGACATTTGAACTGGCAAATTGTGCCTAAACTCGTCCTGTCTCGTTTACACTCGCAGAGCTTGGAGGAGATGGCTCTCCCCGATCTTGCCCTTCCAGATGGTCCATAATGGGGATGGGACGACGAACCGCTATCTGGGGGATGGTGTGGAGCAAATACCTAGCAGCTATCTTCTATGTCTATGGAGTGGTGTCGTTACATTTCACTGCAGGCGCTCCACTCTTTATGCTAGTTTTCTTCACATTATAAAAATTCCTGCCGACTGAGCATTTATTTTTTCTCCCAAAAAACCCTGACGACATCGTCCCCCGAAAATCCCCCGGTGACCAAAAAAAATGTAGGGACTATTAAAATTTTTAACCATCAACTGGTGTTTTCAGTATTCATGGTTATTATTTTATTTATTTATCAGTTTTATTTGCAGTGAAATGAATTTTTCAGTTTTTAATAATTAATTAATTTAACAATTATTGTATTTATTTTTGTAAGAATGTATCAATTTTTCTCGAAGTTCGCCGCAGACCCCCTTTGGGACCACAGTTTGGGAACCCCTGACCTACATTATAGGAATCAGCCTGGAAATCTGGCATTATTCTTAGATCTTACTATAGTCATGAAATGGGTAGTGGATCACGATATTAGCATAAAGTGGTTGCTTGCCGAAGCAGCAGAGGTCCCATCCAACGTGGAAATTAGGGAGGAAGATGACTTTTCTACTGATGGTACGAGGAGTCATCTTTCTCCCTATCTCCACTTCATGACAATATTAAAAATCAGTTCTTGAGTTATTTATAAACCCCTCGACTCTCTATTATTTTTGCGTGGGTGAGACATTCGACCGATTGGCGATCGCTAGGCCTCGATCCCAATTTTCCTAGAGAAATTCTTGGACACACGACCGGTAACAAGAGGGGCGGACAGATGGACACTTTATTTATACAATGATTGAGTTGTTTTTCTCAGCGGACGCTGATCCCTCGGGACCTGAAATAATCTCGTTGCGTCATAACCCGACTTCGCAAGACCCGACCTCCGACGAGTAACCCGAAACTCATTCTTGATACGAAGGGCCCTTGTTGACCATAAATGGACGGCCGGTGGTCATCAACAATCGAAACTAGGGATAAGATTTCTTAAGTGTAATTTTTCACATCCGGAGAGCGCCATTTAGCGCCAGTTCGAATGATGCATTTTGTTTTTTGATTTGGAGGAAAATTTTCTGGTTTCTGAAAGTTGTCCTTTCTCCAGTTCTGGAGGAAAACAATCCAATAGCTTTCTCTAGCTCAGATTGACCACTTGAAGGCAGTTACTTTTATGCAGCCCTCAGTTCCGTTTCAAGGGTAGATATTCGACTCTGGGATCCTCCCGTACGGTCTTTTATGACGCGGTTGATGAGATATCCAATTCCTTACGGTAGCTGGGGTGGAACTCTCCAGCTCAAGGACTCAGCACCCGGAGGTTGGCGTAACAGCCTGCACCCATTACCTATGCATATTCATTCTTTCGGCCTTCGCGATCCTTCTATAATCCCCCCCCGGCAAAGAATTGCCGATCACCTGGATCGGTTCTGAGTAGCTGGACCATGTCACGCAAAACCGACCACTAGCGGAAAAACTAAATGGGAAATTCTCAGACAAAGCCTTTTTCCAGAACTGAAAAGATTTTGAGCTCATCGAACCATTTCAGGCCAAACAAAGAGAAACCAAAGTCTGTACTCTCTTCTGACTTCTTCTTTCATTGCGTCGTTAAAAACGGTGGGTTCTCACAGGGTGTGACACACTAGCGTGACTATCGAATGAGAGGAATTGCCTCCGTCTGAACGAGTGATCATGAGTTCGCCTCTGACTTCATCCGAAGAGTGGAGAGGCCACGACCGCTCACACTCGGAATCATTCCTACGTGTTTGTACAGCAATTTCTTGTACTAATTTGCTAATTGATTAACTTTCACTATTTCTTTAAATTGCTAATATTGTTCAAAATAACTTGTTACTAATTATTAACAATACTTACAAAATCTGCAATACTAGGTAATTTGGTGTTCGGTCATTGGCTCGAGTGGGGTGTCGTTTTCAAAGTATTTTTGGGCGTAAAATCCATTTTTGTGGCCCGAAACCCATCCGACCTCATCGTGGAGATCTATGAGGCTTCTATTAAATGGCCATTTTGGCTACAAATGTTACCAGTGGAGGACAATTTATACCAAAGAATAATAAACCCTTGCCCTATGTTTTTTTATGTTAAATTTGCACCATTTTGGTTTATCATTCTTGGATTAATACACCTATGTAATCGCGGTCGACCCATCCGGTCCGATTTCACTGTGGGGATCTATTGGGCTCTCATGGGCTACAAAAGGAATTTTCGAAGGACCCCCCAAGAGGTCAAAATTTGGAATATTTAATATTTTCCGAGTAATTTTGAACGCATAAGCCATTTTTCGAGGTCCCACATCAGGCCAAACAATGAACAGATTTTTTTTTTTTTTCAAAAATATTTTTATATTGACAAAAAATTAATTTTTGCACAAGACTTGTTACTTAGTAACCTATATCAAGGAATAACAAACCCTTGTGTCAAATGTGCAGCGTTTTAAATGATTAGTTAGCGGGGCGAGCCATCAAAACGAACTCTGACTATCATGTCGCCAATCATTGAGATTACAAATGGACAAATCCGAAACCTGTCTTCCCACGGTAATCAGATTCACGGACGGTTTCGAAAAATTAACTTAATGTACGACGTAAGTACAATGTCGAAGTTTTTGCAGAATTGAACAATTTCAGTGCATTAGAATGACTGATTCAGGAGACCCCGTCATGTCCACAAATTTTTATGATTGCTGGTTGGAAAACGTGATCCTATCCAGCATATCTGTTCGTAAAGCATCTCCACGATCAGAGGTATCCGCAGGAGGGAGGTTAGTAGCCAGAAGGACCGATTGCCGTTTAGGGGTAACAAAACGATCGGGCCCTCCCTGCGAAAAACAAGAACAAGAAGTTGAGGGGCACGAGGCCGCCGGCGCCTCCCGCAGAAGTCCCTCGGCGGAAAAAGGGAACCTTCCACAACTTATTGGAATTAATTTATCGCGACGCCGCCGCCTGGCGCCGGTTTATCTCTTGTACTACACCACCCCTCCCTTCTTCACGACTGTGTCTTCCCCTCCCCCAACCGACACCGTCAAGTCTCCCCACTGCTGTACCTATCATATACACGACCCTTCAAATCCTCTGCCATCAATAAATTGTTTTTCTTCTTGTAACAGTGTCTCTACAGGTTCATTAATTTTCGAGCAGTGGAACAGGGGGAGAGATGGTGAAGGACGTGCGGGGGAGTCAGGCGCCTGTGATTCACCTTCCTGATGAGGTCCCCTGTCTCCAACCGTCCGGCAATAAGATTTACATCGGAGGCGCCCAAAAAAACATAAAAGATCAAAGAGGTTTATTATTAGAAACAATAAACAAACACGAATTTTGTTCATTGGTACGGAAGATATTAGGGTAACTTCAGAGCGGTTCTCTCTACCATCCTACAGTCTCTATTTTTTTATTTTTTTCATTTTAAATATTGTAATATTTGCAAACATAGGAAAGTAAAAGGCGATCATTTATTCAATGGCACACGATGGACTTTATATTAAATAAAAATGAAATTTTCCTCTTTTTCTGAGAATCACTCAGCACTGTAAAGCTTGTTTCAGCTTACTTGTTTCCATACGACTCTGGAGGGCTGACAGGAGTCACAGTAGGGCGCTACCTCTCCGGGGGCGGTAGGCTCAGTGCGGGGGATGCTGTACGAGAAACAGGCACCCACGCAGACGTTATTGTCCACTTCTATGGCTTCGCATCCTGGATGACCCACAACTTCTTTTATCGGCGTTGTTTTGCACCACGAGTGTTTTTCAGGGTAAAGGACGATATTGTGGACCTATGAAAACAAATGATAAAGTTGAAGATGAAATTGTAATGTTCAAAAGTAGGATACTCAGGCCATACAACTCCATACGAAAAGAACAAGATGACGCCATTGCGAAGTGATGGCGAATAAATCTACAATAACTCTCAGAGAAATCGAATACGCAAATAGTAACATTCAGCTAACCTTATGTTCCCTGTGCGCTGACGCAACGTGGAAGAAGACCAAGGCCAGCAGGCTTCGAATCATCGTGTATTTTCCTGAACAGAGGAATAAAATAAAAAAGGCTTGACAAGGAACATTGCAGTGTTTCTAGATTAAGATTAGGATTAAAGGAAATGCACCACGTTTGCTTGAACGGACGATTCAAATGGGGCTACCGAAACCGCATAAATAAGAAGGCACCTAGTCAACACAAGGCCTTCTCTTCAAGCCTTGAAATAGAAGGAATCTTCGTTTGGGTGTAGTTCTCAACTTGGATTTCCCCTCATGAATAAGATGCAAGATACCTACAGTGTTACAGACATTCTATACTATAGAAACTCACAGTGGGCCTGAAGCCCCTCGCTTCTAAATTGGAGTCCACGATTCCGTGCCGTGGTTTTGAAAACTGAAGCTGCTTCCACCTATAACAAAAATACAATATACATTAAATTGAGAAATGTTCGTCAAGATTGGTTACTGTGTAATAATAATGGCTTGTGTGACAAAGATGAAAATTTGCTTAAGAATGTTCAATTTTATGAACCTGCACATTGAAATGGCAGCCAAATGAAAATAGCCAACGTCCGAGCACGGACACTTCAAGAGGAAGGGTTTATTGAATCAATATATCGCATAAACTTTCTTAACCGGCAAGTAACCAACTGCAACTGGCGGCAAACACGGGCTCAGTCGTAGGTGAATGTACACAAATCAAACAAATTTAACAAATGTTTCATTCAGAATTACAATGTTTTCAGGAAGTTATGTTCCATTATGCTCTGATGGAAACCTCCTTAAAATAAATACAAAGTTTGTTGCATTAATATTCACAATCAAAACCCTTACGACTTAGCCCTTGTTTGCCACAGTTACAACCTTACTTACCAGAAGGTTAAGAATTCTTAAGGGATGCCTCCACCTTCTCAGATGAGACGTCTTGACTTATTCAGTCTGCAGAGAATAGTATTTTATAATACAACGTTATTCTTACATCTTTATATATAATTTGTTAGTGTCGGCCGGAATTCTGAGCCCTGCCATGGACCGATTTCAATGTTAAGCGGCTCATTGAAATCGGGAAGTCCCCGAGATCATTGTAAAATTGTCACCTTTCTTCTAAACCTCCTCCTTCGTCATCAACTCGGACTTCCCTAACGAGTAAACAACTGCGTAATTACAGTTGTTCCTGATTGTTACTAGCCAAATATATTATATAGACAAGACTATTATATAATAGTATCACGACGACGATCTCGCGTCAGGTTAGTTAACTTCTTAATATTGTGACGAATTGATGGAGGTCACGGAGAAGACGTTAGGAGGTAGGCAAAACAGAGAAGCAGACAAATTCTGACCAATAGTTCTCAAAATACCTATCAAAACTTGCAAGGGCAGAAAACCAAGAGATCTACGAGCCTTACAATTTGATTTGAGTGAGAAAACAGTCTGAGCCGTTGACCCGAAAAGAAGCCGTAAAATTATTTTGGTCCCTCCTCTAGTGGTAAACAAGTGGTAAACAAGTTGAGGTAGGTGTAAACAATTATGTGGTAAACAAGTTGAGGTAGGTGTAAACCTCAGCCCACGTTTCCAATTTGCATAGAGACAAGCAGTCTGCGAGATAACCCGACGGTTTCAATCGGCTTTGGATCAAGGAGAATCACTCATTCCGACGGATTTTTTTTTTTTTTTTGCATTAATGTACGGTGCCTACCCAACATCTGAAGGCTACGATGCTCACCGGTAGAGCTAACCGAAAAACAGGAGCAAGCGCAGTTTTCACTACAAATGAATTAAATCCAGTTGAATCGAATTTCTGATTCTCGCCACTTTGTTCTTCTTTTCCATCTTTAATGCCCACCGGCCAGTCCAGAAACCGGGCTCCTAAGTGACCCTCGAGGTCTGGCTTGAGAACTCATAATACCAGTACAGATGAAGTCTCGTTTAAACCTAATGCCGAGATGATTGCCCGTGTTGTTGGAGAAGTCCACTTGTTCACCTTCCTATCGTGTGAACTTCTCAAAGTTTAGTTTTGATCGTCCACTCGTCAAATAACGAATTACATACTTTGTTTCGACTTGGGCATATTCAATAGGTTTGTTCCAGGTTTGACGGAATGTTAACAGAAATCGCCGGAGACATGCGCAGTTTAGAAACTGCTGTTCCAGGTCGATCGTAGGTTGAGAGCTCGAGTAGGGTGCGGTCGGGTTCTGTCGACAGCTGTCCAACTTCTGTCGACAGACGCAGTCAGACCTGGAACAAACCTATTATACGACGTATAATACTCTACGTCGTAGAGTTGACAAAAATTGAATTTTTCACTTTTCGATTCAGTCATGATTTTCAAAGATAAAAGAGGAAAAAGATCTGCAAATTGTGCACAAGAGTCTATTATTCGTTGATATGGGTAAATGGCGCAAAAATTAATTTCAATACCTGTCAATAAAAAATTATACCTAGTAGGTATCATAAACAAACAAAAAATTTAAAAAAAAGACACAAGATTTTTGACAAAATTTCAGATGTAAAAAAATTCCTACCGCCCAAAACTGCCAGGACGGAGGACTACATATATTTTTTGAAATCAACGCGACATGAAACGTATAACGTCAAATTTTGATTCCAAGAATGTTAAACCAATAAAAGCGAATAAGTTTTAATAATTCAAGCCTAGCAACGACTCCCTCGCTTGGCAACTAGGCAAAAAGGACGAGTTAGTGAATCATAAAAAATGACATAAAATCTAGGCTGGTCTGGCAAAAGTTGATATGTCACATTTTGGCAATTTTTCAGGAGAGCCGTTGGAAAGTTTTCCAGGCCTACGGAAGCACATTACAAATGAAGTAAGTGCTTATTCCTAGTTGTAAAAATTTGTCCTTGTTCAACAACTATTCTTCTTGTGACAGAATTCGTTTCGATGGCCTAATTTAATAATTTTTCAAGTTTTTTCAACAAAAATTATCATATTGTTTGACATATCATTATTTGGCAGACCATAGATGTGGGGTTGAATGGACATACCATTGAATAGAACGGGACATATCATGTTTTGGCTGATCAAAACTTTCCTGTTTCCTGTTGGAAGGGTGGCAAAACTGGATAGGTAAGTTCTTATCAACTTTTGCCAGACTGTGCTACTTTTTGGACTTACCTCATAATGCCAGTCATTGTTTTTAGTATTTCCCAACGTTTCTACCATATCATGTTTTGCCAGACCAAAGGGCTTGCTAGAATCGACTTATACAGCAAAAAATCAGAAAATCAGAAAAAACTGACATATCAACTTTTGCCAGACCAGCCTAGAAATAATGTTTTTGACATGAATAGTACTCGTTTTATGTCTTACGACTGGGGGTCATTCCAAAAATTCCGACCCCTATAACGAAACCCAACTATCAATAATAATTATTATTACTAGTTATTACTGATACTGTTGGTAGTTGTTATTGGTAGGTAGTACCAGAGGGAGGAGGGTTATGGGAGTAAGAACAGATTAAAAAAGAAAGAAAGAAAGAAATTAGTCTACTTGATTTCGTTTCTTGTGGACTAATTTCTTTCTTTCTTTCTTTTTTAATCTGTTCTTACTCCCATAACCCTCCTCCCTCTGTTCCTCTATGATACCGCAAATTATGCCACTTTTGTTAATTAACAAAATTTGTTAATTAACAAAAGTGGCATAATTTGCGGTATCAACATTTAATGTGCCATAACACTCAGCTAACTAGGATGAGGAGCATTAAATGTACTATGCTAATAACTAGCATTTTACATTAATTTATTATGAATTATTTCTACAAATCATTGAATTATTTCTACAAATTTCGTGGAATTTTAATACCAATACAACAATACAATAAAATTGGGTTCTAGAACGGAATTACATTTTTTTCATCCATACCATCTTTTTTGCCACTTTCATTCCCCTAATACGTGCAGATTACCTACAACCATAAAACCACTATCACGTCAAGAACTTGCGTCAAATACGACTCTTAAAACAATTTTGAGTGGTCTGTATTTATTCAAAATTGAAGGAACGTACTGTTAAATATTCATAAATTATGATTTAGTGTTAAATAGTCAGATCGTTACTATCCTCTTCCATACACGAGGCGCATAAAACAATTTACTGGTTCTTCTTAACCGCCTTCAAAGGCTACAAAAACCTGAATTTACGTCCTTCGTCAAATTAGTTTGAGGTGCACGTATTGCTGGCGTGGGACTTATATGATGAGAAGTACGCGAAACCGATAAGGATATGCCCGAATAAGGCTTTAGTTGGTTACACGATACTCTGCCGCTTTTCTTTCTGTCAAGTGTTTTTTCTGCGGACATTGACGAGCCCCAGAAAGAAACATCCCTTCGCGGTCTCCATATGGCCTGAGAGGACTGTGGAACGCCAGTACATCACGAGGCTCCTGGAAAATCTCGGTGCCACATGATTTTTACAGTTGGCAGGCTGGCTTCTGATCTCCGAGACCGAAAAGGAGTCAGACTGATGATAACAACATCTGTGCATTCTTGTCTGTACTCGGTATGGATAAATATTACCTACCGGCTTTGAACTTCTGACGCCAAGCCAGCGAAACAAAACAAATTACACCAACGTTTTGAAAATAAAACAAAACCAAACCGCTGTAACTATTAGTGTCCCTATACTGAATTAGTGTCGTAATGAGCGACTACATTCTCCACGCTTCATTCCTTTGATCATCTCCGAGTATGTTTTTTGCTTCGAAGTTATTTCTCGTCAGTGGACAGGTGTAATGACGAACCTCTTGTGATTTATGAAGTGGAGGCCACAAAAGCAGAGGACGCTAGTCATAATGAAATTCTTCGCAAGTCATAATAGAACTCTTCGCTTCAAAATGTCAGCTTGCAAGAGGTATTTGTCCGTGAGAGCAACACAGTTCGGCAAAGTGGTTAGAATTTCCCTATTTCGGCTTGAACAGACAGGGAGAACAACGCTGCAGGAAAAGAAACACGCAAATTCAAGACGTTACAAAGAACCTATTTCACTATGCGTCTTATAGCTCAGACGTATAATGAGTGGTAGGTATGGCTGAGGTAAATTAAAGTTGGAACTCCGTGCTATGACCTTGCTTTGCCTTTCCATCCAATTATAAGCTCCACGATTGAATAGGAAAACACGTCGTGAAACACAAATTGCAGACCAGGTGGTATTTTTCTAAATGATTTTTCCTAGGAATGCTCGAGCATTACTAGCAGGAACAACAGTTACTTACCTAACACAATACCTACTTTCTTTGTACAATTCTTTATGAATTGCCTCTACCTTTAGGGTCTCTATATATATAGATATGTCTGACAGACACTAAGTGTACAAGTCTTGTAACTACTATGGCTAGAGGACTCAAACAGACTATGCCGTGACGAGAAAGGGCCTCCACGGCCCTGGCAACGTATTCACCTCTCTTGATTACGTGTACATATGTATACGAGGCATGACGCACAAACAGAACCTATCTAAATTTGTACTCAGTCGGCAGTGACCCATGTCCCCTGAAGACCACCATGTTTGACTTCTTGAGATTAACTTCAAGAAAGTCTTCAACATCCTCCGCATTACAACATAGCTGTCAGCAAGTCAAAATGCACTGATCGTCCGCGTACTCTACCTACCTACTGAGATAATGTCGAGACTGATATCTACATTTAGCCCACAAAGTTGGTCCCAACAGGCAGTTGTCCAAATCTGCACAGAAATACTATAAGTAGTCAATACCTACTAGTAGTAGACATACTACTAGTGAATGGTGGGTCTCCGATCCTGTAGAATCAGTCAGTGTTTCGAGAATGGGCTCAGTTCACATTTGATTCATCCTCAGGACGGGTCGAATGTACCTTTTGGTTGAATGTTTGCTCCCTCTCGCTCAGAGGTTGGAGCCAACTTTACACCGGAGCGGAAAAGCCAAAATTTATACATTTTGTAGTCAAGTTGTCACACAAGTCATACAAGTCACTTGTCATACAAGTCTTGAAGTTTAAGATTCTTATAATTGAATGGTTGTAAGCCCTTGTGGCTGAGTAGACAGATAGTTGACTTTGGAGCATGCATATCGCTAGACATGGTTGAGTGGTTAACAGCTGCAATGGTTGAAATTACAGCATTCCTACCTTAGGTTTGTTACAAACCGTTTGTATGGAGGAGACAGGAGCTACAATGGTCGACTATGTTTTGATCTAAGACGGATGGGTAAATAATAATATTACATATTTAATAATAATGATGGTATTATGATGATTCCTCAATAGCATCTAAAAAGTGCATTACTTACACATAGGTAATTATATATAATTATAATAAAGGTAATGATATATAAAAAGTATATATACTTTTCCACAATAGAATTCTATTCCGTGATACTTTTCCAGACTGTGGCCATCCACATTAATATAGCTTTGTTCAAGAACATCAAGAATATTCGCAGGAATAAATTGTATATATACATGTATATGATACTGTAATGTTAATGACGTCTAGTACCTATCGAGAACATCTTACATAATATTCAAGATAAAATATTATTTTGTGGACTGTAGCGGCACACCGCCAGCGGATTGTGTTCCCACAAAGAAATACCTAGTCCCACTAAAGGTTCGAAGTTGTGCGAAAGAATTACCACCACATGGGTTCTTCTGCTCTTCTGCTAGTTTTTTGTTTGTTTTCCTTCTTCTGGAAATCCAGTCCAATTGTATTGTGTTGTGTAGGGCGGTAAGAAACAGCACCTTCGAAAACCAGATAATGTCAGTTCATCGCCTTCATGAGCTACAGGAGCCCCACAAAAGGGGTAAAAACGAACTGGGGCGGAACCCCTTTGTGAGCGGACGAAGGCGACTTTTGTTTTGTCACATGTCGACGTTGGTGAATGTTTCAGTGCTGTCCGAGAGGAAGGTAGCTGTACAGCTGAAGCACGTCTTCACATGGGCTCTACGTCTCGTCTTATCGCCTTGCAAAGGGATCCCTTTTTCTAATTTTCCCCTCACGTGTCTTCAGTTTGCACTATGAGTACCACCAGTGTTGACGTTAGGTGCGGTAACTACATACTAGAATCTAGATCTGATCACCCCACTGAGGTTGATTTTAAAATTAAAAACTCAATTTAACGCAAAACGTTTGCTGAAAATTTTGGTACCTAAAGAATCACTTATTTAAAGGATCATAATGTAGGTAAGTAGTAAACTTACATGCGATCTGAAACGACCCGTAGGATGACGGCGTAGGATGAAGCCCATGGTTCTCCTTCACGCTCATTTGCCGTCGAACCTAACACCTTACTGAACTTTAACGAAACTATGATGGGTAGATGATAACAAGATTGTTTTCCAAAGTTTTCTTCCTTCGGAATAAACTAGATAATTCGAACTTCATGGAATTTTTCACAAGCGAGAAACAACCCAGCAAACCTCAAAACACCTCTAAATCAAAACAAGTCATCATTTTAAAGTTCAGAGACAGGAAGTTTAGTGTATGTAGTGGTAGGTTATCACTAGGTACCGTAGTTTATGAGGGACACAGAATGGGTCCACTTATTTCCAAATTTAACTCAAATTAATAATAATGTTTCATAATAATATTATGAAAGAATATTATTCTTTGTTATAAATTGTGCAAAAATGTATTCTATATCAATATAAACAATTTTTATTAAATTATCTAATAGGTAATTTTTTTAAATTTCTTGTAAAGTTTGTGGACGGATGAGGGACCCCAAAAACGGCTTATGTGTACAAAATTACTCGGAAAAAGACACTTCATTCGATTTCCTGATCTATCTATACCATTAATTCTCAACGTGTCTATGTCTATGTGGGTACCTATGTGAAAAAAAGCAGTGAAAAAAGACGCAGTGAAAAAAAGAAAAAAAAAAAAACAACAACAATGAGGTAAATCTGTTTTACCCTAATTTATCTGCTGATTTTGTTAGTTGTTGTGTCGAAACAAATAGAGCCAGAGGTTTTGCCCAATTTGCATGCACAAGAACCTGTTTTGAGCTTTACATTTCTCAATCAACTCCCCCAGTTGAAGTCACTTGAAGAACTGTTGAGTCTGCCAAAAGAAAAATGGCGATTTGGGGTAAGAGTTCGCAGCAGAGTGGAGAAAGAGTACCTACTCATACCTACAGTGGAGTGCGTAATATTAGGTACCCCCAATGCGTGCTCTTGCCCCACACATTGAGCTTCCATTTTTGGTTTATTATTCTTGGAATAATACACCTATGTAATCGCGACGGAGGTCGAAAATTCTGATAGGACTCAAAATTTATCAGTTTCAAGATTCATTTTTCAAAAACGAAATGTCCGTCCAAGCCGTTTTGGGCAGTAGGATTTTTTTAACCTGAAATGTTGACAATATAATATTATTGTAAACTATATAACAACATAATATGTTGTTGTTATGACATGTTGGGCTATAGCCCCTCAGGTTTGAGTGATAGGGCTGAAAAGCTTGCGGGCACATGTTGATGGTAAACCGAGTGCATATAATATATCACTCAAACCTGAGGGGCTAAAAAGGGGCAATGGGAGGGTTTTTTGGAAGGCTTTCGGCTATTGGGTCGAGTTAGGTGTCGTTTTCGAAGTATTTTTGAACGTATAATCCATCCAACATTGTACAAAAACAAATATTTTCAAAAACATTTTTTCAAAAATATGAATAATTTCGAATTATGACCCAAAAACTGGAAGATATCTATAGATATATGCGCACTCTTACCCCCAGCTACCCTAGACCTACAGGGATAGGTACATACCTACCTGTATGAATCCCTATTATGCTTTATTCACTTCCCGATCACACATCTCTCACATCCCGATTTTAGTCACCCCAAGATCAATTCTACCTCTAGAATGACTTCTAAAGGATAGTTAAATCAATTTGTGGTCAAAACCTTTACACCCCCTTTTTTTACCGAAGCAGTGGGATAGATTGACGTGTGGTAGAATAAAGGCAGCCTCCATGATACACCTGGCGACGCTTTTCACGGTGTTGCTGCTCCGAGTAGGCAGCCTCTTTCACGCTTGATCCCCAAATGGCATCACGTGTGAACTTTAGATCGCCTGTTCACGGATTTTACCGTGTGAACGCAGGCAGGATTCTAACAGAGTGCGTTCCTACGTTTCCAACAGCAGCGGCACCAAAGTACATCCATTTTAGAGCAAAAAGAACCTCCTCGATTCCTGAAGGAGGATTAATGGCAGCCCGTCAGAACGGAGAACTTATACCTAGGTACCTGATTGTTTTACTCATCTGTGCTTCATCAATGATTTCAAGTTTAAAGTTTGTGCAACCTATTGATTGGCCGTAATATCTTCTCTGTCGGGATCGAAATTCGGGCCGAACGGAAGACCACCTGGCTTGCAACAGGTGGGAACAGCCAGTGAGGCCGCCCCTTTTCCAGGAGACGGCAACTGGTTACCGTTGCACCAGCCAGGAAGAAAGTAGGTTCTGAGGTGAGTTCGGGTTCCGGACGGGAACTTGAAGACCCCTCAGAGTGGAAGTTCAGCGAGGTGAATTGCCGCTTATCGGACGGGCTTATAGCGGTTTTCTGGACGGAACGACCGGCCCTGGATGATTCCCCTATACACCCAGTTCTTTTGAATGGCAATCCGGCTCTGACGTCACATATTCAAATTCCCTTAAGAAATCCTATTCAAGCCGCCGGGAGTCGAAGGGAGTCTCTCATTCACCAAAATAAAGTCAACAAAACAAGCAGGCTGCTGCAACGCGCCCGTGGACTGCACTTCGCTTGAATCAAGCAAACTTGTTCTAATTTGGAGGCTCCAAACTTAAGTATTTGAAACCGAACGGGCCCGGTGCGTTCAAAGCATTGCCAAATAAGGATAACAATCAACTTACACCTACTAGATACTTATTTAATAGGTAGTCCAGTTATTAAATTTTAATCGCCATTAATGTTAATTAACACTTTCAATCAATTGACCACACTTGACGTGGTTTGGCGCGTTAGTTAGGTAGGTACACAATGCCTCGTTTCCTCTGGAGGAGTGAGAAGGTTGTGTGCTGGTGGCGGTAAGCTACATCCTTCCTTTTGCATCCTCAGCCAAAGTTGTTGTAGGCATGTGAACTCAGCGGATGCACTTTGCCGCTTCACGCATGTTTTTATCAGCTCACTAGCTCTCTACGGCCTCGAAACGGGTTTCAGTCTATCTGAGGGCTTGAAACTACTACAGAAAATGTTTGCAGAAAAAATGGATTTGTGCAGGTTCTATTAAATAGAACCTGCACAAATATAATAAAATCAAATTTTTATCACATGAGGACCTACCAGTTAACCAAATTCAGTACGAAAGCGGGGTCCTATTTGAGAATACAGTCGCGAAATTAAACATTTCTGCTCGATTAAACGAGATTTCTCGCAAATTAACATTAAAATATTTTTTTCTTTGCCTTGGAATTTCAATAAAAGAGCGCCAAACGATTTATTCTCCAAATTATGTAACTTTATTCTACTAACTTCACTTCCTATTAAATAATCATTATTAAATTTTAATAATTGAATAATCAATACCAAAATTATTAGAGCATTTAGGTATATCAAATTTGACGACTTATTATGAATATAAAGCAATTTTGTCAGGATTTCGTCGAATTTTTTAGCATCAATTTACAGGTCTGTCGTTCTGGCAAGGGTTTTCCATACCCTCTTCATCTAGGTTTCAAACTCACAAAATTTGTAAAATTTGTAAGTTTCAAACTTACAAAATTTGTAAGTTTGAAATAAATAAAATAAACATTTAATGTTCATTATATAGTTAGGTCGGGCACCTATAGGTGTCCTACAACTATAGTTGTAGAGAAATTTAGGACATTCATTTTTAGCCTCAACTATGCAAAACGTCTCGTCCACCAGGACACAGGTGAGAATTTTTCTTGCTGACTGTTGTTCAAAACTTCTTTATTCTTCCTTTACCAACGTTTCTCTATGGTGTCTCAACATCTTCAGGAGTTGAGCGAAACCTCGAATTTTTCCCAGCAAGTACCTATTTGGCTCTAATGAAAGTAGAGCGTAACCAGTGAGAAAAATATGACTTCCTTAGACTAAGTTGTGTTGCCCTCAGCCCCTGAAGATGTTATGGCATAGCATTGAGGGACGTTGGTTAAATGGAAGAATAAGAAGTTAAACAGTTTGAACAATGACTAAAGAAGTTGAATAATAGCCTGCATGACGGTGATTTTTCATGCGCGATTTTCGCTGAGGTTACAAAAATAAAAATATAGTGTATTATAGGTAGGTAACGTTTGAAATACAAAATCCCTCGTTGAAGTTTAATTAGGATAGCAACTTCAATAATAATAATAATAATAATAATTGAAGTTGCTAATTATTATTCATAACTTCAGTAGTAATTATTACTATGCCGTGTCTTGTTGGTCACGCATACTTCTGTTGATTTTCATTGTTTTGAACTAATAACATGTCCAGGATGTCAGTCCTTACCTCGACAGAAATTCTGGACGTGTCGCGTTATTCCGTCACGTAAACGAGCGATTGATTTTTTTTCCCCCAGATATTTCGCGCGAGTTTCGAACTTGGTCCCGACCTCAGCTCGACTGACATCTGGGAAGGCGGCAGGACAGGTCTTCCCTCTCCAGGAGATATCCCGGCCCTACCCCCGCACAGGGGACTCCTCAACCGGGCCATTCAGGGTTCGCTTCGGGGCGCGTTAATATTTTGCATAACATTATCCCCTCCGAACCCCTCTCCTACCCCACCCTCTCATACAGACTTGATTTCTCTCACACCAGGACCGTGTCTGGGGTAATCGGAGACTCCCATTTTTTTGCTGGCTGAGCCGTATTAAATGAACATGCAAAAAGAAGGAAACAGAGCGTGTCTTCCGAAGCTCGTGTTCGCTCCTCCTCATCAGGAAATCACTCGAAATCACTACTTCAAACCAAAACTTGGACAATTCATCAATTTTGATCCAGGTTTATCATAAACCGTTTATGCATCAAATTTAGTCTATTATGGCGAATCCGACGCTGACATTACATATCGGTGGAAGGGGAAGTTGTGGTCTGAAATATCTATCTGAAGTCAAGCAATTCTCAAGTCAAGCAGTCTGTGGTCTTCGCTTAGTGAAAATTTGGCCATGTCGAGTGAGGTCCTCTCGATATCAAAAGTACCTACATAATCTTGCCCTTTACGTCGATGGGGTCTCTGATTTGTCCGACCACACATGAAGAGCTTTTGCATAGGGACGAGTGAGATGTCGTTTTATACATCTGATCAGCGTTTCCTATTCCCGGAAACTGAAACCACAGATTTAACAACTGTACCTAATAATTGGATCACAGAATAGTTCATTATTCTTAATAAACGAGTACCTAACATTAAATGTTACATTATTTTTACATTTTAAAAATTTTTTAAAATGTAAAAATAATTTAATGATCAGACCGATCGATTTGTCTATCAAAATTAGGTAGACACCCTTCATCTATATCAAAAGACATCTCAATCAGGCTTTCATTTAAAGTTCGTGAATCAATTCAGGATTATTAATAATAACCTACCGAATTCTGTGACTAAAAACCTTAAAATAACTACGAGTAGGTACATAATATTATATTATAATACATATATGTAGGTACATAAAATAATGGGAATATTATTCTCTTGGGGTGAGTAAGATGAAGTGGGATGGCTGTACCTACATGCAAACGTCATGGTGTGAAGTTGCAGAGGTTGAAGTGGTGTAGGTTCTGTCCTTAACCCTGGTCATCAATGATTCACAGGTAGGTGCAGCTATCTGCACAATTCTCATTTTAATGAAGCCTAAAAGGCCATCAGTCTTGCCTCCCCAGCTTGAGAAATCATTTTTAAAATTGGCGTATGCAACCTTAAAAATATCCACCGATAATATCTAAATCTAGGGAAAATTGCATCTGATTCGATGTGATTATTCCCACTTTAAAATGTTTTGAAACAGTATACTGTTTCACATCAGAGCTCTGCTGTGTTATAATATAGTGCTGTGTTATATACAGAGAAGACGTCAGTAGTATGTTATATTATAACATAGGTACTACTGACGTCTTCTGAAGATAAGGCCATTTTTCTAGAAAAAGTGCCGGTTGGGTGAATGGGGTACGTGGACTGAGGGTACAGGGGGTAATAAGTTGGTATTTATAAAAGGTTGTCTATTCGTCATCATCTAATCATTCTGATATTTGGCTGCTAAAGCTTCTATCTATATAGTGGAGGTGGGGGTAAAAGGTTTCAACTCTATTTATACCTATTAGATATCATTAGGTATAGTTGCATTGTCAGTGGCCATTTTCCCTTGGGTACTACCATTCTGTGTTGATTGGGGAGGCCAATTTGCGAATGTTGTTTACGGAACAAAAGTCCGCATGCTTGAATGCTGTTACTTAAAAAAAAAAAAAAAGAAAAAAAAAGAAACGCTGTTTGCATAACTGCTGTTACAGAATTAATCATGTTCATCCAGTTTTAAAGGACTTCATTAAAGAATATTGGACAAATGTCAAGTTTAAATGTTCACAATTTCAAGTGGGGTAAAAGGCCGCACCTACGACTTTTGCAATCATGACGTTTGCGCATCGTGACTACTGCAATTTTGATTCTAATTAAATAAAATTCACCGGGGAACTGCTCAATATCCTAATCTATCGGAAAAGAAAGCAAAGAATTGGATCTCTTCAGAATTTTTTTCACGAAATTACAACAACAACAACAACAAAAAAACTGCGGAATTGTATCCCTCCCTCCCCTATAAGGAAATAAATTTATTGACCATCCCTGTAAATAACCACTGCAGCAATCTTCTGAAAACAAGAGAAACCAGTAGCAATGGGAAGAAGACGACGAACAGCCATAATCTATACCACTAATTATGACATAATTTGGCATAATATTTTTTAGGAAAAAACCTTCGAAAACCCCCTTACTTATAGGAAATTTGACGCTGATCACAAATATATCGCATATCCCTATACCTAAAATTGCTTCTTAGCCTTATTTTCTTCCAAAAAACCTCAAAAACCACGTTTTTCAGTATATTTGTCAGTGTGGAAGCTAAGCAAGGATTCTCACGAAGTTTGAACACAAAGATAAGTTGTAGAGCATCAAATTTTGCGTCGATTGTACACCCTATAATTGAAAAATCCTACAAAAATAAGAGCTTAGTAGGTAGATGATTCTGATCGGACATCCTTATGATTTCTGATTGAACACCATAAAATTCCCCCTCTCCTTCCTACCTCAAATAACAATAATAATTAGATATTGTCATTTCATGGTAATAATTATTATTACCACGAAATTACTTCTTGAACACAAAGCATGGTCTCAGATGGCTGATTGCTTGAGAATCATACTGCCATATGACAAGATGTTTTAACAGCTTTTTGGCCAAAGGGTCAAAATTAGCGTCCATTTCGAAAACGACACCCTATTTAATGGAGTATAAATAATTTTCGGCGTAGAATTCATCGAATGAATGGTCAGATCTGACCAAACACTGAGCAGGTAGGTTTCAGTTTAAAAAAGAAAGTTGGTTTATTATTCATGGAATACCTCGATTCCATTATATATATATATACCAATTTATATATTATATACATCGATAGATGTGTCATGAAACGGATAGGTAATTTCAAATTTTGAGGCCACATTTTCGACCCCCGTCGCGAATACATAAGGTTTGTTCCAGGTTTGACGGATTGTTAACAGAAATCGCCGGAGACATGCACAGTTTAGAAACTGCTGTTCCAGGTCGATCGTAAGTTGGACGGAAACCGATAGCTCGAGTATGTGCGGTCGGGTTCTGTCGACAGCTGTCCAACTTCTATCGACAGACGCAGTCAGACCTGGAACAAACCTTTACATAGGTGTATTATAATACACCTTAGAATATATTCTAAGAACAATGAACACAAAGGTGTTACGGAGGGGTTTTTGAAGGTTTTCGGCTAAGTGAGTGTCGTTTTAGAAGTAGTTTTGGACATAGTATCCTTTTTGGAGGTTCGAGAACCATCAGATTTCACCGTTGGGATCTAAGGGGCATTCGTGGGGCTACAAAATTTGTATGAAGGTTGTCATAAAAAAAGAGAGAGAGAGGTGTCGTTTTCCGAGTAATTTTGGACGCCTAATCCATTTTTCTGGGACCGAAATCTGTTCAAACATTGTACAGGAACAGTTATTTATTAATAAATAGTATTATTTAACACCTACATCTCATTAGGTTTTTTTAAATAATTTTTTATTGACAAAATTTATGTTTGCACTGCTCGCCTTCAACAAAGAATAATTCACTAATACCGGTTTACAAACCTTTGCGTAACATTTGCCCCTTTTTATTTTATCCTAAACGTTCTGATTTTTCGCCTTCTCGAATCTCCTTCAAAAAGGGCGGCAATGTTGATAAGATTAGTTCCAGAGTGTACCAACAGAGGTCAGAGGCTGTTGGATTAACAACTTGTTTTCATCCGTTGAGGTTAGCTCAGAAGAGGGTTCAGTTCGTTCAGTGTCATTGTCAGTACGATTTAATTTTTCCTTTAGTGATGAATCAAGATGTTTTCCATAATGTAGACGACCGTTTCTTGTGAGTTTATTGATCGTTAGCCCGTTCCGGGCGGTGGAAAAGATGGGGACCTGCGAGCACGTCAAGGCCTTCAAAATTGAACACGGCCTAGATACGTATAAAACTGTTTTTGCTTATTTCGTAGCACGCAGCCAAAAGCAGGAGCCCGTCTACCACAAAATCATCACAAGATGTTTCGACTCGGATTATTGCACGAATCACCGCCTCCTCTCGTGTTTGTCGTGCATATATTTCGGCTGCTACGAAAAACATGCAACGTACCACGTCAAATCCCGTTCCCACTCTCTTTTCACTGAATTGTCAAACGGGCACATCCTCTGCATGACGTGCGACGATTACGTGTACGACCTGGAGGCAGAGGAAATAGCAGACATAGAGCGCAACTCTGCACTTCAAGAGTCTTGCAAATCGATGGACGAGCCAAAACCTAGTGTCAACTCCGTAGTAAATACCAACCCCCATACAGGCATGAGGGGCATCATCAACATGGGGAACACGACATGTTTCATGAACTGCATAATGCAAGCGTTTTTCCACACCCCCATGCTCCGCGACTATTTCTTTGCTGACAAGCATAAATGCTATGCGGAGAAGTCAAGCGACTGCCTCACTTGCCACTTTTACAAGCTGTTCCAAAAGTACTACGATGAGGAAAGCGGTCCTCTTATCTTGCACGAAGTTATGTGTTTTATTTGGAAAAACGTTCCTAACCTAAGGAGTAATCAACAGCACGACGCTCACGAATTTTTTGAATCGGCGTTGTACTGGCTGAATAAATACTCCACAGCGCCTGGACTGGATTCGCCCTCTGAGAACATCATCGACGTGATTTTTCACGGGCAATTACAATCCGAGGTTGGTCACCTGTCCCAATTAGCTCATATCAAACTTACCTTATTTGAAACCCTCTCACCTGTTCCACACGACTTTTCCAGGTTGCTTGCATGTCGTGTCGTAACGTTTCTACAACCATGGATCCCTTCTGCAATGTCTCTTTGGACATCCCTGAGCCTCCTGCTGTAGATCTGTTCGAGTGTTTGCAGCATTTCACTCGTCCGGAAAAACTTAGCGAGTCCAAATGTGCAAGTTGTGGAAAAGAACTCCTCACGAAGCAGATGACTTTCTCCGTCCTCCCGCTGGTGATAGTCATCCACTTGAAACGGTTTGAGCATGTGAACCGGGTGAAGAAGAAGAAAACAATGACTGTAAGTTGAAATTGTTTATAATATCAACTGTTGATGTTATTCAAAATGCTAGACTGAGTAGTGTGGAATGTCACGCCAGGACTGCTAAAAGCAGTATCTAACTTCTGAAGCTCAATCCACACATATCAGTGACGTTCCGTTCAGTACAGTGCCCTTCAGTAGGAAAAAATTGGAGATGGTTTTTCTGCGAACAAAGGAGGAAAGACGGCGCATTTTCACACCAAAGATAGCTATATACCTCCGGTATATATCTTTGGTTCACACTTGTCCGACGCAGTGAGGCTCCGACGCTCTCAGTGCACGACAGTTACATGATTAGACTCAATTAAATTTTAGTCTTTTTGCGAGCACCGTTTCGACAATTGTTTACTTTTAATTTAAATTTAACTTTAATTTCATCGTTAAGTTCCCCTCCATACAACGTCACAAATTCTCTTTGTTAGGTTCTTAAGAGTTTTAATCAACTTCGAAGTTAATGCTTTCAGCAAAATGAATACATTTTAGTCCTTTGTTCGAAATGGTTACTCTGAAAAACCGTCTTTCTTTTGAGTTAAAGTCAGTCATTGTCGCATCTTTATTTTGGATATTGCTTAGTCCGAAAGCAGTTGTAGGCGTCACTGAGTACCAGTAGAAAACAGCAAATTGAAGAAGAAAAGAAAAAAAAGAAGGAAAACAGCAAACAGAAAGCATGCACGGCTAAAGAATTTTCCATGTTTCTTGATTTTTAGTCATAGACTCTAAACAGAAAGCTTCCGGGGACCAGGGGGCTTGTTTTATTTCCAAAACTTGAAGAATGGACTTTTGACCCCCCCCCCCTCTTCTTTTTTGCCCTTCCTAAAATCACAAATTCAATAATTTTGCAATTATTGAAAAATCTTCGACTCTGAAATTCATTTTTCACGAGTACCTATGCACAAGCCAACCAACAACATGTTTGTTGTACATTCAAAATGGAACTGCCAATCGCGCTGAAACCTCTGATCACGGAAAACACTGACGCGGATGTAACGGTGCTGCGTGGATGACAGTGTACAATAATTATACACAAACATAAATAACAACATAAATTATTTATCACTGATGCCACAGCAGGGCACCGAGCACTGACAGCCACGAATTCACTGATTTCACTGATATGTGTGGATCGTCCTTGATTCAGACAAACACTTACCGTGAATTTTAGGATCTTGCTACTTTAATTTGGTACATAATTATTGTGGCTTTCCAGGTGCCGTTCCCTCTGGACCTCGACATGTCTCCGTACGTCACTGGCTACAGGAACCGCCCTGGCGAGAACAAAGACCGCATAGACAATCGGTACACTCTGTATGCTGTCGTAGTGCACAATTCCACCGCCGTCGATACTGGCCATTACCTCGCGTTTATTCGCCGCACTAAAAACACATGGTTTGAATGTAACGACCTTAAAGTTGAACATGCACCTGAGAGTAAAGTACTGTCTTGCGAGGGCTACCTCCTCTTCTACCACAAGACTGTCCTGTTTTATAAGTAATCCCTCCCTCCGCCCGACTTCACCCTATCCGTAATTTTTTGTATCTTGGTTGAAGTGTGTAATAGTATTTTGGGTGGTCAGTCTGTCCCTTAGTATTTTCTTTACCTCGTTGGTTATTAAACGTGTTCTTGAGGTGGTGCATTTGATACTTTACCGGGTTTGAAATACCAACCAAGTTCTTCCTTTTGAGCTACATGCAAAATTTCCAGATATTTAATATTCTGTACCTGCAGTGGAAGTGCCGCCAGGATTTGAAAGAACTGAAAGTTGTCAATTTCGGGTCGACCGTACCGCGCCATCTCTTAACCCAGAATTCCTTCATCTTCTTTCCACTTCCAGACTACTGTTTTTTATGACATTAATAGAAATAAGGCTGATTTTTATGTTTCTGTCTCAACTGTTATTTGTAGAGCTGGGATTGATATGCTCGTTGAACATCTGTTTTATGC
This sequence comes from Pilophorus perplexus, assembly GCA_955831195.1. Classification (NCBI taxonomy): domain Eukaryota; kingdom Metazoa; phylum Arthropoda; class Insecta; order Hemiptera; family Miridae; genus Pilophorus; species Pilophorus perplexus. Next base: position 25,149,447 of record OY037010.1, read on the forward strand.
TCGAAAATTTCATTGCTCTTAAATATGCTTAAAAAAACTAGAATGAACAAGGTAATTTTGGACGCAAAATCCAGTTATGAGAGGCCTGAGAGTCATGCGAATTCACCGAGGGGCTCAAAAGGGAATACAGGAACCATTAAATTTTAATGTTCATAAATGAATTTTAGTGGTACCTCAAAGTAAAATAAACTTAAAATTTTTTTTTTTAAATACTTATTATTTCATTTAAATTTAATTTGAGCAGTTTGAGGAATTGACCTAAGAACTGATCGACCCTTCAGCCTGGTAAATCATGTTTCCTCGGTTCCTGCCCAGCGTACAAACTTTGGTTTTTATGAAAAATGGCTCAAAACATAGTTTGCAATGCGTTTGAGGGCATCATGTGACCGGTTGTTGGCCAAACGACCAGATGGTCGGCCAATTTTAGGATTTTTGAAATTGTTTGAATTCTGTTGGTGCCAGTGATGTGAAAATACTACTTATCGAAAAGGCTTTCAATGTTAACTTTACAGGAAAAAAGCTAATATGCTTGAATCCGAGCCCTGGTTATTGTTAATTTCCTTCGTTCCTAATTTCCATGTGATTTTTTTCGTGAAAATATCTCCACTTAGGTCCCCTAGATAGGTATCTTCAACCTGAGACTCATGGTTACATCTGCTATAAGTGTTGTAAGGATGTGTCGGCCGATGTGCGTGCTAACAAGTAGGTCGTAGGCGTGTTTCATTGTAGTATTCGCGAACATTTCGCTCACCTTTTCAAGGGAGCTTAGTTTTACAGTTTTTACTCAGACCCGATTGGAGCTGGTGGTGCAGTTGGAGTCGTTATTAATAATTAATTAATACATTTATTTATTTATTTTTTATATTTATGGCAATTTGATGTTTGAATAGTAGCTTGATCAGTTGATTAGTCGGCTCAATTGAATCATTTGAATAAATTCATTGATCCTGAATGAGGTTTTTGTCTACCAGAACTAGAGAACATGAAAGAATCTCTGTTGAGTTGACAAGAGCCTAATGGTCCCATCTTGAACGAGGAAGTCAAGATCTAGATCCTGATGAAGATTATAATATAATCGCCGAGCTTTGGATTAATATATTATATTAATCCAAAGCTCGGCGAAAAATGCGAAATTCTGTTTTGGCCCCGTTCCTGATAACTGACAAATTCATCCTTGCTAAGTGGGTCGATACCTATTCACAAACTTATAAGTGTCAAGATCTAGCTGTGGTTTGTGAGGTACCCATGGAGGAATAGAATACTCTATTCCTCTATGTGACCTACCTATAACACGTTCATTACGGAATGTTTTGGTCTAGTCCACGAAAACATCGACAACTTCAGAATAATATTCAGCTTCTGGATATAAAACTCAGCTTCCTTAATATATTATATCAAGGAATATGAGTTTTAGCCAACAGTATGAGAAACAAGAAAAAAATGTAACGACGTAAGTTACGTGACGTAACGTGAGCTCTTTTTCTACGCAAAATACCCAGAAAAACGTGCCAAACATGAGAAAAACGTCCTACCTAATAGAGATACCTACTCGATTTACCATCTAGTTGTGCCCGCAAGGGTTTCAGCCCGACTGCCCAAAGCCGAGTGGCTCTGTGGGGTTAAGAAGGGGCTACGGGAGGCTTTTTAAAAAAAAAGGTTTTCGGTCGAGTTAAGCGTCATTTTCTAAATATTTTTGGGGGTCCCAGAACGATCCGATTTCACCGCGGGGATCTGTAGGGCTTTCATGAGGCTACAAATTGGGATTTTTGAAGGATTCCAGGTCATATAAGGTGTCGTTTTCCGAGTAATTTTGGATGCAAAATCCGTTTTTTCGAGGTCCCTCATCCGTACAAACATTGCACTGAAGTTGTTTTTTTGTTTTTTTTTTCAACAATATTTTCTTAATGGCACAGAATTAATTTTTGCACAATTAACCTGTAGGTAGGTAGGTATCAAAGAATAATATTATTTAGCTCTTGTGTAAAACATTTGCAGCGTTTTTACCTTCTCGGCCTGACATGAATGGGCGCTAAGGTATTATCACTCCAAGGATCCCTTAAACGTTTCAATAATTTTTTGAGTAAAAAAATTCCAAGATCTTCAACGGGATTTGAACCAGTCGGATTCCTCATGCAGCTCCTCGAAGGAACCACTCGGCCAAAATTCGCTTTGTGTCAGCCATCGTAACTTTGGAAGGTAGAAAAATGTAAAACAACCCGATTCGGGTTACCCGAATGGCCCTCCCATTTGTATTTGTTTTGCCGTGCACTTGTCAGCGTTCAAAATGCCCCATTGTTCGCAGTGTAATTATTATATTGATAAAACAAGTACTTTAAAAAATCACGAGAAGACCCATTCAAGGGAGAGTGTTCAGAAGACCGTCAAGTGTTCCTTGTGTGGCCAGCCGGTGAGAGGTGGAATCAATTCACATTTCACAGTGAAATGAAGTGAAATGAGTGAAATTTTCACTCTCGTCCACGGCATTGGCGTTTTGAAAAAACGTCTCAGTTTCGACAGTGACATTTCTTTCTTTTCTTGGAAATCTCAAGTGGAGAAAGAAACGTCATCTCGCTTCGTACAACGCAGAGGTGTCGTTAAATCGAAAAATCGCAAAACCACTCAATATTTTTGTCACAGAGACGGGGGTTTCTCACCTCGAGGCACGGGTAACCGCCATCTCAAACAATTGGGAAGCAACAAAATTAATAGTCGTTGTCCAGCTCGAATTACATTGACTACTAATGACGTCAGCGGTTCTGTCGATGTAGTGTTTGTTGAGACACATGTTGGGCATAAGCAAGATACTCGCCTCCACTGGTCAAAAGAAGAAAGAGAAGAGATTGCTTCAAAAATCGCTGACATTCAACGTTCCCACACTGCAGCCCTTAAAATGGAAAATGTGCAGTTTTATCCTACGGAAAAGGGATGGTCCATATCATCCTGTGGATCCCCTACTACGTTTTACTCCATCATCCCTTGGAAGGCAGGATGTACTTGCGATCTGCGATGCGTGGACTGCGACTTGTGTATACACTCCTTCAAGTGTGAATGCCTTGACTCATCCGCGAAGGGGGTAATTTGCCATCATATCCACTTTATGGCTAGCAACTGGGACACTTCACTTACTGGACAGCGCTGTGGAGTGCTCAGTCAAGATGATACCAGCTCCGTGAGTGGGTTAGAGATCGACGAGCAGCATCACAGGATTCAAGACATAATATCGCAAAAACAAGAAAACTCGATCTCTTTTGAGTGTAGGAAGGACAGAATAAGGGACGAATTTTCAAAGGCCCTCGAATTTTCTCAAAACATGGATGACCTCGACTTTTGCGAAAATGCTGTGCGTCCTCTAATACCCACCATGAAAGCTGTACGTTCTACAAATGAGGTAACGTGTACCTGCCTAACCAATTTGTATAATTTTGGATTAATTTGTTTTTCCCCATAATATCTGTACTGTCTTCATACACTGTCTTACTGAGCGCGTTTTATTTTTCTTTCTAGGAGTTGGAGCCATAGGTCAAGATGGGCTCCAATAAGGTGTCGCCGCAGAAAAATTTATTTTCGACATAAAAGAAAAGGAAACCTTCAAAGCCCCTTCTTTCAAAACCTTCTGCATCTGAAAAACTTAAGCATGCATACAGCTTAGGTACTCTTGCAAAACAGTAAGCACCTTGAATGAGTTCTAGTTTGCTTTTATTTCTATTTTGAGTTGAGGTGAAAAGGTGTAGGATGGCAGGAATTAAATAATATATTATATTAAATGGATATTATTAAAGAATATTTATTAGGTACCTATAGATATTCTTTAACCCTCCTTAACCCAATGTGTAAAAACAATTGACACTCAATCATTATCACTTTCTTCAAACTTATTCCATTATCAAATTTATAGGTACCTACCTAATTCATTGCTCTGATCTTTTTACTTATTCTGATAATAATATTAATAGGTACCTACGATTTTTTTAAACTCCTAGATACTTTATTAAAAACAAAAAGGAATTTTCAAGGAAACTTGGAATCCAAATCCTTTCCATCCTCCTTCTCGACAGTCCCTCCTGATGTCAGGGCAGGAGCCGCCACTGGCTGAGTGACGAGCCTCTCAGGACCCGTCGCATCGCCCTCAACGAAAACGCCGATGACTTCGTAGTAGTTTTCCGAAAGGTTCAGTGTCACCAGTAAACGGGAGGTTCAGCCTTCACTCGCGGTCCCAAACCTGGAGTCCGGCGCCATCCTCCAACCCCAGACAACGAAACTTCCGCCGAGTCCCCATAGTCTCATGGCGACGGCTCGGATCACTGCGAACTGAGTCTTGACCCGAACTCAGGCAGCTACTTGAGAGTACCTACGATTTTTGTTTGTTTGTTAGATAAATAGGTGTTAGTTCCCAGATGTAAGATCATCCCTCAATCCAGTAAGAGGATGTAGCCGCTGATGCTTATTTTTTTTTTAAATCCTATTATTTATCCATTAAATGGATAAATAATAGGAGGCGCTGAGGCGCAAAACTCGTTCTTTCCGATTTTTGTCGAAATTGAGATGGCAGTGGTTTTTCAAAGGATTTTTCGCGCTGTTTCAAATGGTTGAATCAGTTTTCAACAAAACTCGCTCCTTCCCATCTAAAAACATCTCCGAAAGTCACGAATATTTGCAAAACTCGTTCTTTACTCCAACAGGTGGGAAGCAAAACTAGTTCTTTGCGTTTGAAGCTTCTGGTGGTGGCAAAACTGTTTCTTTACTACCTACCTACCTAAGTAAAAATTGTCTTGTCTCTGAGACTTAATTAGGTATTTTAAAATACAAAAGAAACTCTCAGTCATTAAAAATAGTTTTTAAATCGAGGGTCCAACAGCAACACCACGGACTGTCATTTTTGGCCAAAATGAGTTGAGGATACCATTAGAAGCGTATTCTCCCGGCGGATCGGGTAAAAATATAAGTTAGGATGATTTCTCAATAGATAGCGCAGAAATCACAAAAACGTCAAACCAACGGACTAGCATCTTCCCCAGAACTTGATGCAACACCACGGACTGTCTTCATTTTCATCAGGTGTTCAATGAGACTCTACTGGACTGTCATTTTTGGCCAAAATGAGTTGAGGGTAGGTACCATTAGAAGCGTATTCTCCCGGCGGATCAGGTAAAAATATAAGTTGGGATGATTTCTCATGATTATTTCCTTCCACGACAGTCAGCTGCATGTCAGGTGATGAGTGCCAAAACTAGTTCTTTACTGCTTTTAGAGTTGCAAAACTGGTTCTTTACTGCTTCTAGAGTTGCAAAACTGGTTCTTTCTGGGTATTGGTTGCAAAACTCGTTCTTTCTGAACTAAAAAGTGTTCCTGCTTCTACATGTCATGAAGAACGTTAATTTTTTCGAGTTTCACACTTATCAGTGAGGCCAACCACACAAAATGAAAAAAAAAAAAGGATTGAAAAAGTCGTTCCTAGAGGATTCTATCGGTTTTTTGCGTTTTCTGAAAAATTGCTGATTCCGGAAAGAGCGAGTTTTGCATCTCAGCGCCACATTTATTTATTGTATTTTATTTTTAATAACTGTTATAATAAAAAGTGTGTATTATTTAAATCTCAAAGCTAAGTATCTACAATAAATTCACATATTGTCGCTTAAGAGGCAACACCACGCGTCCGTCGAAAATGAGATTTCTACGGTAATCTATTCTAATTTTTGCGCGTGTATCATGGTAAGGTCAGAAATTTCGTTTTTAGATGCCAAAAGCGATAAAATCGCTTTGATGTGAACACCTCACAAAATTTAATGCTCAGCTAGTGGGTTTTACCCATATGTTATAGATAGGTATTATCTAACCATATTATGTGAAGTTGCTGTAAAAATTTAAGTGTATATAACTTATATGCATAGGTATAATTTAAAATCATTATGTAGGTACTTGATAATAATTATCATCATTATGTAATGATTTGGTGATAATAATTATTATCATCTTGTAGTGTTGGACTCAAGGGCCTGACAACTCTGATCAGTAGTTTAATCTGTGAGTCTGATCCATCTTGAGAACACAACCATCCCCCCCCCCCCCCCCACAGTTGCCAACATTTAATGTTGGATACGTGGTGTTGCCTCTTATGGTTGGCTCTTGCATTATGGTTTCCACAAAGAGAAATAAATAACTACCTATTTGAACCGTGGAGAAAAGAAGAAATATTAAATGGAAACCAGTGGAAAATGTGCGATATTGCCCAATTTTGGTGGTATAGCTTCTCAAGGACCTCGATCTGAATGGAATGAGCCTTGATTCATCAAAATCGGTTCAGTTTTACGGAAATCATTCCAGGAAAACGATTTCAGGGTACTCCCGTGGCCCCTTAAACCGTATGCGGTAAAGCGATGTGTGGAGGGCAGCGTTGCCAACCTGCTGAGAAGAAATTTCCGTTCCGCCCCTCCAAAATTTCCTTTTTTTCGGTCCGACATCCGTACGATATCCGTACTATTTCTATTTCCGAGCTCTATTTCCGTACAAAAAAAAAATCGACCGTTTTTCAATAATTGAAAAATGTTTGTGAATGAATTGAAACATGTGTGAATTATTCTCCTAGCTAAAAACATGAGTACCGATAAAAGTATCACTTAGGTACCTAAGGACATTTTCCCCTAAATGAATCATCAAAATCGTATTATTGGTGGTTTTGAGGGTTGGTAGTTAGGTAACAAGACCTAGGTTGGGGTTTCGCGGTTACATTTAATGTGTAATTTACACATGGTAAGTAATAATTACCATTATAATAATTCCATGGTAATTCTACCATGGTAGAATTACGTTCATAATTATTATGAACGATGGAAGCAAGAATGTAGGATATAAAAAGGATTATGTATGATGTAGAATGAGTCAGAAACCAATTATTGGCAGGCAACCGAGCTTGTTTATTGCAATATGTATATAAATTGTATTATCGTTGATGTATCATAATAATGAATGAACATAATAATATTATGAAAATACTGTAAAATATTATTATTCAACTCCGGGTTACTAGATTGGTATAATACTATACTCTATACAGCGAACCTGGACGTTTTTCTTTCCACACAAAAAATTATGAAACCTATTCAAAAATTGATTGGTTTCTATTTCCCCCAATAGCTGCATTTCCCCCTAGCTGGTAGATTTGTAAATTTGTGGAACTTTTACCTTCCTCCGAACAGGCAAAAAGCGGGACAAAACAGGACTTTCTCACAAAAAGCAGGACATACCTAACGCTTGGGAGGACGGAGTTAGTCGCCTAATCATAGAAGAAGAAGGATTCATAAAGAAGAATGAGCCGAAACTCCCCATTTGAAAATTAAATGTGTTACATACATTGGTAATTAATTCTGATCACGATGATTTCATTATAATTTACCTAGGTAATATTTATATAATAATTATTCATATTATATTTTGATAAACTTACCTATATAATGAAATCATCGAGATCAGAATCGTCAGGAAGATCAAACGCGCCTTCAGGTGATTTGGGTAAAGCGAATCATTTGCCATAAATGATAACCATTACTGTTTGCTGCTGTTGTTGGTTGTGATTAGATGTTTTGGTGATTGACTTAAATAAATGACTGAAGCTAGGTATCCATTATGAGAATTGAAGAGAGCCTAATGATTATTTTTGAGGGGAGTCAGCGGCATAACGAAAATTTCCGTACAAATTCTGTTCGTTTTCCGTACAGACTTCTCTCTAATTTCCGTACAAACAGGCCATCCGTACAAGCTCTATCCGTACGGACCTCTAAATTTCCGTACAAAACGGATATATCCGTACGGGTTGGCAACGCTCCCTCCACTGGAGGGAAATACCGGTTTGAGATCTCGGGGTGTTGGTAGCAGTGAGATACTGACCTAGGGATGGGAAATCGGTAAGAAGTATCGATTTTTTTAATCGATTCAGAATCGGATGCTCTAAATCGATTTCCCAAAAAAATCGCCATAAAAGCATCGATTTTTTGGAAAATCGATTCAAAAATCGGTCTTACAAAAAAAGAAGGTTTTTTTATGAGTGAAAACGGTAGATATATTCAATGTAGGTAGATTCAAGAAAAAATAGTTAAAAAATGTATTTAAAATTAAAATTGAATTAGTTTTCAAAAATTTCGATAATAAACATTTAATTAGCCGAGTTATCAGTTTCGCTGTCTGAAAAAGCCATGGCAGACGTCGCTTGTAACTAGTGAGTTTTGTTGTTATTACGTCGCCTAAGAAACAACACCACCTATCAACCATTTTCACGAAAATTCGATTTTTACTTATTCTTCTTCGAAAAATAAGCTCTCGTGATTGCCCGTGAGAAACATTGCTCTCGTGAAAAATGGTTGATAGGCGGTGTTGCTTCTTAGGCGACGTAATAACAACAACTAATAGCGACTAATAGCTAATTTAGCTATTAAACATAATTTTTAATCGACCGAAGACTCGAAATTTGCTTGAATCACTTGAAATACTAAACTAATTTTTATAAATGACAAAAATCGATTCGACTTTTTTAAAAATCAGTAGTAAAAAATCGATTCACGATTTTTACAAAAATCGGAAGTAAAAAATCGATTCACCTAAAAAATCGGAACCTGAAGATCGATTCAAAAAAATCGAAGAATCGGAACAAAAAATCGATTTTTTGAAAAAATCGGAAATCGATTCCCATCCCTATACTGACCACATCGTTTGTTTTGGAATGATTACGGGTTCTTTTGAAGGGCTGTAATCCTTATTAATATTTAGCTAACTATCTTGTGTACTTCAAGTGTACGTGTGCTTCAAAACAGTTGGCTTAGAATTGAAATTTTGTGGCACGGGTGTCGAGTCGTCCAAATATTTAATGCGAAGGTTGTGATTTGCCATTCTGCAAGGCGTCGGCAACATTTGATAAGATAACGTCAGGTTCGTATAAACCTTCATCAGCTATTGATTTTGGAGTGCCCACTTCAAGTACTCATTCTGTATTCTTTCCATTGAAGGAGCATTTAGCGAACACACCTGCGTTGGAGGAATTGGGCCAATCTCGAGAAACATGGTCGAGTCAACTGCATTGTGTGCTGCTGCCTTTGTGCTCCTGGCGATGATGGCAAATTTTTCCGTCCACAAAGTCGAAGAAGGCCACGTAGCTGTGTATTTCAGAGTAAGTACCTATCGTACGTGGCAACTTTGTGTAACAGTGGCAAGATGACTCAGGTGTTGGTACGCTCTACTAGTGATCGTTGTGAACATCATTCTCATGCTGGATCGAATGGACGTCGTGTTGGTAGGTACTTCCAATGGACTGTTACTAGGTGATGTTAAGCGTGTGCAGTTCTGGTTCCCGTACTTGAGTCCTCTATCAGGGGCTAATTTCTAAATTCAAGTATTCACCGTTAGTATGCTCTGTGGGGAATCTTCCCATTTTCAAGAGCTCTCTCTGCATGTCGCTCAAATCCCTGCGCAAACCTGTGGGAACCGCTGCTTGTCCGCAAAGCGAGTTGGCGGGACCCGCGGTTTCTGTCCTTCCCCCATTTAGGTATCATCGTTTGGGGATAGACTCCACTTGTCCTCGCCTGTACTTTGGTACCTACCAGACATCACTTGCAAAACTGCTCCAGGTGGATCTCCCTTTCCTGGAGCTGTTGCGACGGGGGACGGACGATCGACTCCCGTCGAACCAATAGTGAAAGAGCGGGAAAATCTCCAGCCCACTCGACTCCCTGAGTCGCTGACCTTCAAGTGAAACTAAAAATAACCGCGTAACCTCAGACGCTGTGTTGGATCCATTTCGCCAAACACACCACAAGCCTAATATATTATTTGGGAAAACAACTCATGTAGGTCACATCTAACTACACACACGCACATGGGAGAGCCCTACGATCGTGAAAAGATGTACTGCTTTGGTCAGTGATTTACACTGCATTAATCCAGGGGTCTGGCGGTGCCCCCAGATGCAAGTCTTAATAATTAAGACAATACAATTATTGTATTTTACAATATCGAATTGCAGTATACCTTCGTTAAGTGTAAGAATGTTGGGTGGTGTCAAGTTACACCTACCAAGTGTAATTACCGAATATATTATAATATAATAATATAATATATTCGGTAATTACACTTGGTAGGTGTAACTTGACACCACCCAACATTCTTACACTTAACGAAGGTATACTGCAATTCGATATTGTAAAATACAATAATTGTATTGTCTTAATTATTAAGACTTGCATTGAATATTATTCAACCGATATTATCTTCTTTACCGGATTAGTTTCGAGGATAGATACTTACATAGGTACTAAATTGTTTTTTTTTCCTACCGTCAAGAAAATCTTTCAAAAACAATTATTTGTTTTTCGTAAAGAAGAAGAAATTGAAAAACATGCCGAAGTTTTCGTTCTTCTTCAAAATGAGATTGTTGAGAAACTCAAATCTCAGTCATGCTTCTGCTTCAAAAGCGTTCCTCCATTGTATTAATGAGAAATACCAAGGAAACCAACATCGTTGATCACATGTTCACAGGGCTTTTGTTAATCCAACGAATCATTCGGTGTGCATAAAGCCATTCGTACGTGCGTCTGGAATATTTGGATGAATGAAGCGATGATCCATAACTGGTACAAAAGTAGGAACTTCAGTGGCAATTCAAGTGAACAACGCAATTAGAGAAACGATCCCCAGGCGAAATACCAAGAAGTGAGTGACAAGAGAAAAATATGTGGTCGATATGAATATTTCCATTCAGACCAGCCGATGGAGTTAGTTAGTTCGGCGACATTTTCGTTTCAATCAGTGCAGACAGGTATGTACGCCTACAGCGTATATATATTCATTCATATATATATTCATCTTGATTATGTTGGCTAGAGTGCCTTGGAATTATATGGCCAGTCATTTTACGCTTGGTCCGTTATAACGTGGAGGATCCTCGGCTCGCAAAGCAGTAAAGAGCTGTAGTAAAGAGTTGAGAGAGAAAGGAACGTCTAAACCAAAGCGTATATCAGTACATAAAGAGAAAGCTGATAACTGGCAACCAAGAAGAATTTAGTATTACAATTGCTGCCAACACAAATCAACAGTACCTACCCCGAAGAAAGGAGAAAGATTTGCATCTACTAAGAACACAAAAAGACAGCAGCTCTAACAGCAAACTTCCAAAAAAGGAACAACAGTTGTAACTATTAGTTACTATTGCCGTACAAAAACTCTGCCCTTATCTACAGTCAACAACACCATGGAGCAACAACATGGAGGAGGTGAAGATGTTAAGGAAAAGACTCTTCGGGCCAAAGTGACATCCCCGATTTTGCAAAAAATTAGGTCAAGTGGGAGCTGAAGGAAGACCTGTGGCCAGTCTTAGCAGGAACTGCACAGAAGCAAGTGACATTCGATACCAGCCAAGGACACCACACAACAACACGTCAACACTCGCTCAAGTCAGACTCAAACAACACTCACTCAGACTCAAATGTATAGGTTTTTCTATTAAATTTGTCTACATTCATTAAGTAACATGTTATTTTAGTAACGTAGGAGTGAGTTCAGATCCTTGAGGATCTGGTGGAGATATCCGTTCTGGCTTGCCGTGGTATAGATCTTAGATGCTGGTACATAATGAAAATAAGGGGTTTATGGTGCCAGTGAGTGCTTTCTTACCTACCTGTTGGTCCGTCATCACCGGCTGTTTGGGTTCTGGTGGCGAGCACTTTCAATGTGAAAACGAAATGAGAGGTATCACTCAAACGCCCACACGATGATTTCAGCGCTCGCCACCAGCACCAAAATAGCCAGTGATGGGTTCTCAACCAACAGGTATGTAGATCTTAAATCCATTCAGCCTTTTTAAAGGGAAACCTTTGGTCATAATGGATTAGTGATGACGAATAGCCATTCACCGGAATATTATTCTGGCGCATTACCACAGTTGTACTTCTTATAACATTATGGGCAAATTAGTTGATTCAAGACTTGAATCAACTAATTTGCCCATAATGTTATAAGAAGTACAACTGTGGTAATGCGCCAGAATAATATTCCGGTGAATGGCTATTCGTCATCACTAGTGTTCATTACATTTCTCAGGTGGTCCTCTTACTTTTCAAAATTATAGTCACTTACAGTAGGCCGGATGGATAGTGTGATGGCGTAACATGTCAGAAAAGTTTTGCTCGCATATTTTTCCTTTATAGTAAACATGGAAACAATCCTTTTGGGAGTATTTTTTACCTCTCTGGGACCAACAGCATTTAAATTTATTTATGGGTGTGAGGAAGAGTGAGCCAGCGGTGTGGTTTTACTAGCTTTCGGGGTGACTGTGTCCCCTTCTTCAGGCTGTAACAAGGTGTGCAGTACAGTGCCAGTCCTGACGTGGTGGTAGGTATTAAGTTTTAAGTAAGAACAGCGGCGGCGGTGGCGGTTAAGGGTTGTGCTAGTTAGGTGTGAATAAGTTATACTTGGTGATGCTTTGGGGTAGACTTACGTGGAAGTATTTCGGGTAAATTATTGATTATTAGGGTTTCCTCTCCGAGCCGGTGCGTATTTTTCTGGCGGCTCTACCTAATTGTATTTAAAATAATCTCTGACGGAGTTGTAAAATTTACAATTTTTGATTTGGATTTAATCCAACCATTAAATAATTTAATTTAATAATTATAATTTAAATGTACCTCAATTATTGAGGTACTTTTAAAACCTACGACATCCCACTCGACGCCATGGCCAAAGACCTTCAAAAACCCTTCCCGTTTCAGCTCCACTGAGGCCCACGGTGTTATCGGATGTGTTTGAGACGCCTCATGAATTGATTCCACGTCCAAAATGAATTCCCACACTTCACTCCATTCCCTGGCCGAAATCCGACCTTAAACCCCACAGAGCATCACAGTGCGATTGAACAGGTTTAAATCCCCCGCAAATTGAGTCAACGTCCAAAATCACTTCGAAAACGACACCTCATTCAACTTCAAAAACTTCATTTAAAGCCCCATAATTTGTTTATTTGTTCGTTCCCCGTTCCTTTTTTTAAGATTTTAACGATGTTTTTCGAGCGTATTTAAAAACATTTAAAAACATTGGGGTTTTCGAGCATATTTTGTGATTTTACCAAGCTTATCAATCCGAGCCTTACTGGTTATATACCATGTTTTATCCCTTTTTCTCATTTGAAAAGAAATGGCTCCGGTTCTAGACGGTGATGAAATTGCAACGGGGTTTAAAATGATATTTGACCCAAAGCTAGTAGCAGACAGGCTTGAGTATATGTGTTGGGTTTTCCGGTACGAAAAACTTTTTGCAAGAAGTTGGATCGTGACGATGAATCATCAGGAGTGAGATTCACTGAGTATGCTGATCGGAGCTATCTCGATTCCCAATTATTATTAATTTTTTCTTACTTTCCAGGGTGGAGCACTGCTATCTCAAACTAGTAATCCGGGATTTCACATGATGATACCCCTCATCACAAGTTACAGAAGCGTTCAGGTACTGTATCAGTTTTTGGTTTTTTCTTCTATATTGTGCATGTTTGACACATTATAAAGATCATGTTTTGATTTCTTCCAGGTGACTCTGCAAACAGACGAAGTGAAAAATGTTCCTTGTGGAACAAGCGGAGGGGTTATGATATATTTTGATCGTATTGAAGTCGTAAATCACCTTCAAGCTGAGAGCGGTACGGAGTTAGATTGTTAAGTTTTACACTTACATTTATTGCATTGTGGCTTCAGCAGCGACCGTATTTGATATTACAGTGTTCGACATTGTGAAGAACTACACAGCTGACTACGACAAGACGCTCATCTTCAACAAAGTTCACCACGAGCTCAACCAGTTCTGCAGCATCCACTCTCTCCACGAAGTAAGTTGCACTTGCTGTTTGTGGTCGTCATCGCCTGCGCTTTCTCTGGGATGGCTTCCTCATCCCAGAGTTGAAACTGAAAACACCGGAAGCAATCATTCATATCGGAAGCATTACTGAAAATAATCATTTGTAGGTTTACATTGATTTGTTCGATCAAATCGACGAAAACTTGAAGATTGCTCTTCAGCGAGATCTGAACGAAATGGCTCCAGGGTTGAAAATCCAAGCTGTCCGAGTCACGAAACCTAAAATTCCCGAAACGATCAGGAAAAACTACGAATTGATGTAAGTTGCGTCTACATTGAATTAGTTTTATGTCGAAAAATGTTTCACAGTTAAAATTCGGTGTTACAGGGAAGCTGAGAAAACCAAGTTGCTGATCTCCCACGAGCACCAGAAAGTAGTTGAGAAAGACGCCGAAACTGAGAGAAAGAAGGCTCTGATCGAAGCTGAAAAAGTGTCACAGGTCGCAAAGATACAGTTTGACCAGAAGATCATGGAGAAGGAATCCATTCAGCGCATGTCGGAAATTGAAGGCAAGTTTTGTTTAAAAACCGGCGTTGGCGAAGACGAGAACCCTTGTATCTCCAAAATCATATTATGACGCCTTGCGTTGGAAGAGTACGTTTCACTTCCTCATAGTTCACAAATTCTCCTCTTTGACCTCTAAAATCGATGGATACACTGGTATCCTTTAGTCTGTCAAGAATCAAGAATCAAGAATCAAGAATTTTTTTATTTGCCAAAGCCAAATAATGACAGAGCAAAAGTCAAAAGTTAGAACATACTTACAGAATAAGCTGACTGGTTATAGAGCCGATTATATTGACTGTAATAATGGGAATGACAGAGAAAATAGCATCAACTCGACTGCAGATGTACAAAACAATGAATGGCCGTGCACAAGACAATGACAAGAAAATACATGACAAGACAATGAAGACTAATTCACCACAGGCCATTTGATCTTGAAAAATTCCTCTAGAGAATATAATTCTTCTTTTACCAGGTGGGGCTTCACGTACTTATAGAAGGATTTAGCTGGTAAATCCCGAACATGGTGGGGTAGGGAGTTGTCGCCATCTTCTGGCGGTTTGTGAAAGCATGTGAATGGCGCCTTTGAGGGAGGCTTTTCGTTGTTCAATTGCCGCACAGTGCGTTTTATGAGCAATTTAGGGGAAGGGAAATCACAGCATTTAAGCGATTGGTATTCAAATCGTTCAGTACAACTTTTGATCATTATCAACAATGTGACTCTTTGTTACTGATGGAGGACAGGGTGGCCCCCATGTACTTGGGCGGCAAGGTTTCGCCTGTTTACAAGTCGGAGCACTGATCAGCCTGGTTCAGATGTGGGGACAAACACCAAAATTTGACTAAAGTCAATCACGTTGTTATATCTCGGCAGACAATTCACCTCTGAACTCAAGTTCATGTGAATCCTTGGAGGGTCTCCGGTGGCAAAGGCAGTCATTTGTCTTGAACACACAAGATACGAGGAATGAAGTTTACATTGTAAACAACCTCTCTTGGGAGTCCTCAGACAAGGATAAAACATTTTCAGGTGGACCCGTCAAAGCACGCCTTTGTTTGTTGAGAACGTTAAACTACAGGTATCCCACATGAATATTGCGCTCCGAGACTGCATCCTGGGGGAGGAAATTGAACAACTCATCGCACGAAATTTCCCCACTCCCTCTCTTTTTTTTCCTTCCTAGTGGCAGCACTTCTCTTTTTCTTCCCTCAAACTGGTTTTTTATTTGAACATTTTTGAATTTCACATGATTGAATAGAACCTAAAGACTTTTATTTTATAGATTTGCAGAAGTGAAGAATTAGGAATACCTTAAAATTTAAAAAACAGTATCATCGCGGCTGTTTTCTTTATTCCGTTCTTTCTCCTTTCCTGGCGATGAAAAATTGCCCAATATTGCATACAATTTCCGTCGCCTGACTCCTCATCGGCTTTCCCCGAGAAATGTTTTGTTTTCTTCTCTTCCATCATTCAAAATACGGTGGAACCACCATAAAAACAAGCGAGACATAAGAGAAAGAGCGAGCATTGCAAGCTGAGACAATGTTGCCAACAGAAAAAGCTCGAAACCCCTTCGCTCGGCCTTGGCTCAGGATGCCACATCGGCGTTTCCTTTTGTGGCCACCAGACTGTACTGTCGGAGCGCAATATTCTTGTGGGAAACATATTATATATCCACGCAACTTGTGGCCTTGAGTGCCTAGAGTTAGGGGGGGATATCCGCTCTCCTAACCTATTCCAGCCAAGTAGTCGGCCCTGGGGCGAGCTTAAGGGGGCCGTATCAACCCCCCTCTCTACCCTCTGAGTAGTCGCAGTGATAAGACGTGTAATTAGGATTGGACCTCGACCACCCATATAGAATCAACGGTTGAGTACAATAAGCCATAGCTGAGTACATTATTACGTTTTACTAAAATGTTTAACACGGCCCAGGATTATTTAACCCAAAATTCAGAATCATGCCTATTGCTCATCCCGTCGTGGGGGTTCGTGAGCCCACACATTCACATTCACATTTGTTCAAATGTGCAGTTCTTGTAACAATACCTTCTTATGGTTTCAGATCTAATTCATTTGGCCAAAAAGAAGAGTCAAACGGATGCCGATTTCTACCAAATTAAACGACAAGCCGAAGCGAACTCCCTCCTCCTCACTCCGGAATATCTCGAGCTCAAAAGGACCGAAGCCATCGCCTCCAACTCGAAACTCTACTACGGCCCTGACATCCCTTCTTTCTTCTGGAACCACGACCTCCCAGCTGTGGCTCAGGCTCAGACGGTGGCGCCCAAAACCAAAATTTCCGATACCCCCAAATAAACAAATAAGTAGAAAGAACAAACAAAAACGAATCGACTTGAAGATTGAACTTGACCAATGTTTGAAAATGTATTTATTTGTTGTGAATCTCTTTATTTTCTGTGGCACTGGCGCACAGTGGGGCGAGTGACCTGATTGCGCGGACATCCCACTTTCAGTCCCTTAAAAATTTTCTTTTGACACGTTACCTGGGTCTTTCATGTTTTTTGGTGTGCTGAATCCGAATCTGAAGTCAATTTGTCGCTAGAGAATCAAATTTTGGAGATACAGCCCCGTTAAATGGTGTAAACGTGCGAAATTTTCAACTTTCGATTCCGCTCAATTAAGTGCGCCTTTCTTACATAAAATTTTACGCTGAACACGAATATGCCACCCATGATGGCTCTTAAAAACTCCTATGTAATGGAAGTGGGTAACCTACTTTTTAAAGCGAATTTTCAAAGAAAATTCAGCTATCTGTCTCGTTCAGAAATTTCACATGACCCATAAAAAATAGCGCCACCTCCAAAGTCCGTTCTATGCATGTTTCCCCCATTTTGGAAATTTTAGGAGGGGGAGGGGGGGGACGACTCGTGAGCTACCCTATATACGTAGCTCCCTTTTAATTAGGAGGGGGGGGGGGGGGGACGACTCGTGAGCTACCCTATATACGTAGCTCCCTTTTAATTTACGCGATAAAAAAATCCGTTCCTTCGCAGAAAATACCTTCTCCCTAAGAGTAATTATGAGTTCGTTAGCCAGCCCAATTGGAATGTGGGGAGTGGTCCAATTTGCAAAATTCTGCTCCAAATAATCCCCAAAAAATCATCCTTAACCAACATTGGCATCTGGGGTGTCCTCGAATATGTATTTTGGAGTGCTGAAGCGATTGCAACTAGTCCCAGCCTGATTTTCCCCACCCAAATGGGCCAAATAATGTTGTTCCAAAATCTAAAAAATAGCTTATATTACAAAAAGGCAAGTGAGGTGTCATTTTACATGTTTTTTTGGGGTCGTTGAATCGATTGCTACCAGTCCCAATCGTAATTTCCTAACGAATGCCTATGATAGTTGGTATCACACAAAACCGAAAACATGACATTTACAGCGGTTGAGCTAACAAATTATCACCGTTCTCGGAGAGTTGGAAATAGTTGGTCGCAAACTCAGCGAGATTCCCTTCAGAAATACTTCAGGAACACGGGGATATAAGCCGTTTTCTGATCTTTTTTGATCTTCTTTCGGAAATGACCAATTTGTGTCAGAAATCGGTCAAAAACTCCCTTTTTTCCAACGAAATAAGTCCACAAATACTCCAAAATAGTTTATTTGCGGTCAGTTGCTACTACAAAACATTGGTAATACATGAACAGAATGGAAAGGGGAAAAAAATTGATTCCACGAACGCATCCGAACACACCGTGAATTTTTAAACAAGCCATCAATTGAATTGAATAGATGAGCGCAACCTTTTTGTTATTACGATATATTTAATGAGCGAGAGAAACTAAGAAACAGTAGGTATCTAGCGACCAAACTATGCCACACAACACATCATCCACGTGATGCTCATTTTGTAAACAACTGCACCCTAACGACCGATGCGTAATAAAACCTTATGCCGATCAGAGGTAACGAACGGCTCAGGCTGCAAAAATCGTTTTGGAGTCGTTGGAATCAGCCTGAAAAGCTCATTCCATAGATCCTTGTACCAACGAAATCGGACAAAAACTTTCGTCCCCCTTTTGAGGCCTCCTTAGTTACACATCAGAGATAAACAACTTTCGTCGTGAAGGACCTCCCGAAAACCGATGAAGGGGATGAGGGAGGAAAAATCAAGGTAGCCTATAACCACCCCCCGAACTCGCTGATGACAATGAGACCACCCTCATGAAAATCTGTTGAGCCGCTCGGGCGTGATGCTCTGTACAAAAAAAAAAAAAAAAAAAACATGTCGAAGAGGTGAACGCACCTTTCCATTTTTTGGAAAAAGGTTGCGCTAAAAATCCCATACCAGCTGCCCGAATAACGCTGATTTTCCCATGCCACTCAAGTTCATTCTACCGTACGTTCCCCAAATTTGATTTTTTTGTCTCGGCAATCGGTTTTCCACGTTCCTTGGGGTATTAGGTGTGGGATGTAAGTTACATCATGTAACAGGTTTTTTCATCGGTTCGAACATCTTGGTTTTTCGGCCAACGTCGCGGTTTTAAGCTCACTCGCCCCACTGTGTGGCGTTCCCCTTTCGTTAGTTGTACACGTTTAGAAGTGAACTCAGTCACTTGATAACGAATTTTCAATTCGTGGTCTTTTCATTATTTTTTAAACCTGCGGGAAGGGGACCTTGGAACGTTTTAGTACACAACTTGTACTTGTGCTGCACTCTTCAAGAAAGCTTCACTGCCCACACCGTCGAAAAACAACAGTCAAATTGCAGATTCATGGTTTTTGTATGTTGTTAGTTTGAAAATTTTGTTTGTTGCAAACGTTGAAATAAATACTAGGTAAAATTATGAGGTGTATATAATAGAAATGAAGACTTGTGGAGCATTTACGAAAATTCGAATTTGTTTTTCTCTCCTTTTAATGGAATGTTTCTCTATGCTCAAAGTCGATTGACAACATTTGGACTGATTCTCCTGGTCAGTGAGAGAGCTTTGTTTTAAGTAAGTTGTTTATTGTTTGCCGCAAAAAAAGTTGTTATTGTTGTTTCTTTTGTCGTAATTTACGCAAGTTTTATTCAAGAGGTATTTTTTGTACGAAATAGGCTTTCCTATTTGAATATTGCGGTGTACTGCTCTCGATATTGTAACTTACTGAGTTTGTAATATTGGTGTTGATGTAGTTTTGTGCCTCAGACCACCATTTTATTGATACTATTATTTATTGTTTAAACCGTGCAGTTTTATTCTGCTGACCTTTCACAATATCTGCTGTATTTTTAATGAAATATATTTTTCCTACATGTCAAGTCTGGCCTCTGGTCGTACGCTTATAGTAAGTTATATAGGGTAAATTGGGGCAGTACACATCCACTCAGTGTTTCACCGTATTTATGTCGACTGAATTCGTAGGGAGGGCGGAAAGTAATTTTTCTGTGTATGAACACTTTTTTGCTGTGGACATGTTGATGATAATAAACTTTCGAGAAAAAGGAAATTGGAAAAGGAGTAAGTAGTTTCATTTTTGCACCTAAACGCTACAAGTTTCTGTTCAAGTCCAACATTGTCTAAAATGAAGATGAATAAAAATTTTTCATCTTATCATCATCATCTTATTTAATAATAATTTATTGACTGTGCCGTAAGTTCAAAATCGGCTGAGGGCGTATCCAATGCTAAAACAATGTGAAAGTAGAAGCGGAACCAACTTTAGAAGCTACAATGACAAAACAGATGACAAACCGAAGAAGTCTATTCAACATCATTATTACCGTATTCAACATCACTTACTGTAATCATCATCATCATTGCGAACAATGGAAAATGTTTGCAGTACCACACCCACCGGTTATAATCATTAGTTGAACGGGTACTCAGGTTATGATGTGGGGAACATCAAACTAGTCAATAAGCGTATTGTGGTCGGCTTCCAGATCATTCATGGTGGATTTGGTGAGGGATAAGCCGTATGTTGTTTTTTCAGGGCATATATTTGGTTAAAAACAATGCCTCGAGGCGCCTTTCGCCCGTCCCCGTGTATGGTGCCGCTCTACCCGCTGTATGCTGCAAGTGTGCCTTTCTCTACTACCACTCTACGTATTAATCCTGCAGATGGACAAACTCCTGACGAGCCCTCAACCCCATACATGGGAACGGGCGAAAGGCGCCTCGAGGCATTGTTTTTAACCAAAATTTGGTTATATATATATATATATTTAATATATGCCCTGAAAAAACCACATACGGCTTACCCCTCACCAAATCCATATCAAACCAGTCTGTGTTCCTACGGGCAACGTTCATAACTAGGGCTCGGATTCGAGCATTAAAAAATTTTTTTCCCTATATAGTACATTGAAAGAAGCCATTTGGTGAGGTGGTTAGGGAGAAACAACGACTCCTCTACTGGCAGAGAAAACCAGCAGAGGAGTTGTTCTTTCTCCCTAACCACCTCATTGGATTAGACCTCTGCACCATCGGCAAACATCCACTTTTTGAAGCCATTTGGTAGTATTTTCACCACTCAGGGACCAACAGAATTTAAATTTATCGAGCAAATAAATGCATAAAACAGCAATCTTTTGAGTAAACGAATATAAATGCATATTATAGTGATTTTCTGAATCATTTGTTTTTCATCGAATTTCGAGAAGTTTTTTTTTTTTAAATTACCTAGTGGGAAATTTGAGTTTGTAAATTCAGTGCAGTCGATGAGATCATTCTTAATTTGAAAAAAAAACAACAAAAAAAAAACCAACTATCAAATAGGTTGGACCCTATTTCAGAAGGAGATGGCACGGTTCGAGCTCTAGGTACGTGCCCTTTCAGCTGACGGCCCTTTTTTCGGAAGGTTGAGGGTACCCATCGAAGACTACAACATTTTGATCCAAAATTACTTTGAACGTAGTTCAAGTACTTCGTGATGACTGTGGAAAACTTTTCCCAGTAGTTTAATCTGTGACTTTTCCCCAGTGATCCAGACGACGCGGTACAACAAGAAATCGCCATCCACAACAAAATCTGTATCTTTTGAGAATTCAACTTTGGTTGGAAGGGAAAGTTTGTAGAGATCTGATTTTTTTTTTCTCTTCCGCATCATTCCATCTTCATCGAAGGGCGCTACTGGATATGGGACTAATTCGAATGAATAGAGAGAATTTTCGAGTTCAGACGAAGTTTTCTGCGTTGGACTGCCTCTGTGAATATTTGGCGCTACGTAGCCTTTCGGTTTAAAATTCTTATCTCAGCATTGGTTTGCGAATAAAAAAAAAAAAAAAATAATAATAATAATAAAAAAATAATAATAATTAAAAAAAAAGCATCTGATTCACAATTAAATATCCAACAATTTCGGTCCTTTGACATTTTCCGATCGGTGCAGTCAGTTGGGACATACCTACTGGCGTTAGAAGTTGAGGGTAGTCAACTTTTCAGTTTGCAAAAACCACTTATCTTTGACGGGCGATTGCGGCTGAACGCCTGGACCGATTTCAATGCAACAAACGTCATTCGACGCTAAATTTAATCCTCTTTAAATAAAGGGAGTACAATCTTCTGTAGGATGCGTACTTCTCACGTTATAAACGAAATACTGAAAAAAAAAAAGTGCGAAACTTACGAGGTATTTAGGCTTTTGGTTTATTAATTTTGAAATAATACATCTATATTAATCGCGACGGAGGTCGACAATTTCGATGGGCCTCAAAATTTGACATTATCCGTTTCGAGATGTCTAGATTCCAAAAACGAAATGTCCGTCCGCCGTCCGAGCCGTTTTGGGCAGTAGGATTTTTTTTTTTTAATCTGAAATTTTGGCAAAATACTTGGTTTACCGTTTAGTTGTGGCCGTCCGGTGTGGCGTAGGGTAAACTAACGTTTCCCTTCGTCAGCGAAATAAGCAGCGTCGGGCGTGGTCAGTACTATTATAGGATTTTTGAAGGGTTTCGGCTATGGGGTCGAGTTAGGTATCGTTTTCGAAGAATTTTTGGACGTAGAATCCATTTTTTGCGGTCCCAGAATGATTCAATTTCACCGTGGGGATCTGTAGGGCTTTCATGACGCTACACATGGGATTTTTGAAGGAGGGCAAATATTTTCCGAGTAATTTTGGACGCATAGGTACTTAATACGTTTTTCGAGCTCCCACATCTTTTTTCCGTTTTATTTTTTAAAGAATATTTTTTCATTGACAAAGAAATAATTTTTGTAAAAGTAACCTACCTACCTACCTAGAATAATATACCCTTGTGTAAAATTTGCAGCGTTTTAGCACTAACTTTGTTCGCATGTATTCTATACCTGAGTGTACGCTGTAGGTATGTACTGCACTCTTGTCAAGTAAGGCTCTTATTTCACTCCAAAGCCAAATTCACTCAGAATTCCATTTGTTGACCTCAAAGAGCGCGGGCAGTGTTCCGATAAAATGAAATTGAGAAAAACAATATTTTCTTCTTTTTTTTAGGGCGACCCCCCCCCCCCCCCCCACGCACTTCAGCGTTCAAAGGCCCTTTGTGACACAGCGCTTTGAGAAGGTGCCAACCTCAAAAAAACGATATTAGGAGCGGGTCGGGATACGAGAGGGGTGGCGGGCGGAAAGGGGCGTCAGAGTTGGTGGAGAGACGAAGGGAAAACTTGGGGGCGCTTTTCAACGTAAAACCCGCTCGTGGGGAGGAAAGCCGGGAAGGATGACGTTGAGTTGCCACGACAACGTGGAGCTCAGGGGTCGCCGAAAACGGGCAAGGGAACGGGCCGGGGGCGGTTGGGGGCAGCTGGAGCAGGCGCCCCCGGGAACCTCTGCCTCCGACCGAGCCCTACAAGACCAGTCGGCTGCCGCCGCCCGTCCACCACTCGACTCCCGAGCCGCGTCACGTCAACATTCCTTCCGCCAGGTTCCCTCCATTCGAGCCATCCTCTGTTGTCGTAGTGCCTTTTGGTAAATATATTCACAAAGTTCATTTAATGTATATTTCAGTATTTGGGTATAACATACTATGCTAAACTACGCAGAAGTGTCCCGCGCCGAACAGCCTAAGCTTCAAACAGCACAAATTCAGAGTAACAAACAAAATTTGTCTATTTAATAGACAAAAGGGTAAAACCGACAAAATGAGATATTGAGTTAGATGTCGATTTTTATGTAAAGTATCACGAGGAGGAAAGTTGAGCGGTTATGCAAAACTACTATTTCGTTGAGTTTGTTTTCTAAAAGGTATAAAAATCCCTGGATGACAGTTCAAATTAGGTCTCTCAATATCTTTCTATCGATTTCCATTCGATAATAACTATTTATGTCTCAATCGACTAAGCTCGGTTAATAATTCTCAGAATTAAAAAGAAGAAAAAAAAAAAAAAAAAAATTAAAGCGTAAAAATCAAAAATTTGCGCTAACATCAAATCTGAATGAAGGTCAAATAAATAATTCCGGATTTAATGCACAAGATTAATGGAATATCTCATAATTTCGAGTGAATAAGAAGAAGAAAAAAAACTATTTTGAAAAATAAGAAAAAAAAAGAACTATGTACTTTGTACCGTTTTGCCAAACCGCTACGTTTTCAAGTTCGATTTTTGATGGGATGAAGGGATATCGCCATCATAATGATAATTGGATAACATCTCACCTCTGAGAAGACAATTTGGGGAAAGAATGTTTCTCGTAACTCAATAAGCAAAGGGTGTGAACGTTTATTTCGATTCCTGAAAGGTACTATAATAATATCGTAGTACCGAAGAATTATAGTATCCGAAACGGATAATACTATATTATAGTATCATCCGTTTCGGTAAAATGTGAGAAAAGCGCGAAAACCCATTGCGACCTGAAAAACGCGCCAATGATGTAATTTTCATTATATTTCTAAATTATGATAAATATTTTTGATAAAAAGTGTAAATTAGTGCTAAGTTTCAATTAATTAGAAAGGGGATTTGAAATTTAGAATTTATGGATATAGTACTTTTCGGAACGAAACACTTCTTGAAACAAATCACTAGCTCAAGCAACTAGAAAGAGTCTTCCTGTCATAATAATAGGGAAAGACAACCTTATGAAATAGATAAATCACGTCGTTGAAAAAGTACATGGAAAAGAGTTGCCGCATCCAACTGCATCCATCTTGCTTTCTGCGGGAAGAAAAATGTTTATTGATGCTCTGCATACGTTGAATTAGTTAAATTACACAAATTTTACTCACCAAATAATTGCAGTACCTATTGAGAAAGAATCAACACCAGGTTTTCAGGTTTTAATTATTTTTTAAGATTAGGGTTGGCAAAAAGTGGTTCCACCAGTGCTGCTAACTCATATAACAATGAAATTAATCCCGAAAACTTGAAAATTACCGCTAAAACTTTGAAAAGTATCACCAACAGTCTATAGGTACAGCATACTATTCTATAGAGTACTACACTATAGATAGCTCTGCTACTGGTTCTACAGGACTTTCAACCAAACCTTCGGACCAGTTCTGTGGGATTGAACTTTTACTAACAATTCTGAAAGCGAGAGCACCTGCAAGCAACTACCACGTACATTATCTCATTAAACAACTTGATTTAACACCTCGCCACACTTCGTTTCTTGGTTTCATATTAACTTCCATATCAAGAGAGTTCCTCACTGTTTTCCCCTAACAGTGCAAGTGACCCGCGAGAGGTGGGAACCTGCTGTAGTACAGATGTGCAGGTCTCCCTAAGGAAATTAGCTAAAAACCCATTCATCACTGTCGCCCGAACTCAGCGTTGGAATTCTCTCGCATTTTCGTCTCATTTTCCGAAACGTCTCCGTCGCGAAATACGTCTCAAGGACCGAAAAGAAGCTTCCTCATTCGCTTAATGACATCCAGTCTTGTAATTGTATGAAAATGTTCGCAATACGCAATAACATCAGATGTTATTATTCTTCTCTTATTCTCAAGAATCGTGAGCTGGGGATATTTTCTTTTTAAGTCTCTGGGGGAACTCAGGCGGTAATTGAAACGCAAGATCATTGGCAGAATGAGGGATTTAAAAATATTTCCGGAACAATAAAATGATGGGGTTGTGGTGAGCCTAATGGGTGTGTTCCTAGCAAATTATTTTGTTTGGTGTGGTTGGTAAAGGTATGGGAAGGTCAGGTTAGCCTTCTCAGGGACCACACTCCAGATGTCGAGGGCTCCCCCCGGGCCCTGCTAGGCAAGCTCTGGTCGTGGCGGCTGAATAGGCGAGTGTGTTTTCAAGGAAGCTGTCCATATACGGCACATCTGCCAATTCCCACCGACCTTTCCTCAGAGGCTTGATCACCTGACAGGGAACGAGGAGCCCCTAGAAGGCCCGAGAGATCAGTCAAAGGGTCACCAGGTCCTCCACGCTAATCTGGGGATTTCCCTCTTTCAGGTGAGTAATCGGACTAAGTAGAGATGCTGATCACCGGAGAGAGTACCTACTGGGCGCGAGAGTGGGGCTGAGTGAGACTGACCGTGTTGGTGATAACATACGGGGAAGGAGCGGTCCCCCAATTTCTTTCCGCGGAAGCAGTCGCTGCGATCTAGGGGGTGAGCGAGAAAGCAGTTCTCCCTTCCGCTCGCTTCTGTCCGTTACACAATGAATCGCATGTGGGAGAGTTCCCCACAGATATCGAAACAACGTCATTAATCACATTCTGACATTCGATTGCTGGCCGGTTGAAGGCATTTTAATTGCGGCTATTTATGCGACTATGCAGGACATTTTTATTTATTATTCTTGGAATAATACACTTAAGTTATCTCGACGAAGGTTGTCTCGGATCGGTCTCAAAAATTTGTCATTATCCGTTTCAAGAGGTCTAAATTCTAAAATCGAAATGTCCGTCCGCCGTCCGAGCCGTTTTGGGCAGTATGCATTTTTGAAAAAAATCTGAAATTTTGACAAAATACTTGGTTTACCATCTAGGTTTTCAGCCCGATCTCCCAAACCCGTGAGGCGCTATTGGGTAAAATAGGGCTACGGGAGGGTTTTTTGAAGGGTTTTGGCTATGGGATCGCGTTAGGTGTCGTTTTCGAAGAATTTTTGGACGTAGAATCCATTTTTGGGGGGCCCGGAACGATCCGATTTCACTGTGGGGATCTATAGGGCTTTCAAGGGCCTACAAATGGGATTTTTTAAGGATCCCATTTGGTCAAATATTTTTCGAGTAAAAAAACAAAAATTTTTGAAAAAAAAAAAAAGATTTTTGTGCACGATCCCGAAGACGACGAAAATATTGCATAGCAACCAGCTTAAAACGTTTAAGGAGTCCGTAAGCATTTTAAGCTGGTTGCTAGTCCATAATAAGGACACTATAAGCGCATCAAGGTTAGTTAAATCTTTTCATCTAAGTTGGATCTTCGAATCATTGCGAACAACAAAATTTTCGGACAAATTCATGACTATGATAGCCCCGAAGGGGGTTATAGGTTTATTTCCTTTGAATACTAACCCTCATATCCTGACGGTGTTGCCAAACTGTTGGTGTTGTGCGCCGTGTGACACTACGGTGCTACCACTCTTTGACTGTAGGTAGATCACATTTTGTCAACAAACGACTCCCTCATCAGGTAATTTGGCATTAGTTAATGATGGAAGGTGCTACTGTTGCATTCGAGCGTTAGAGGCTCTTGCGCAACCACACGTGTCTGTTAAACAATGCATACTGTATCAGTATTATACAAACAAAAGCAGTTTTGTTGTTTGCACTCGTACGGGTTTCTTAATAAGTGCCTACTCTGATTTCACCGGTCTCGCTGAATCCTTTCAACTGACTTGGCGTGGAGTGGGTTTTACCTTCACAAATACGACACGTTCGCGTTCTGAGCGGTGATTGTTTGGGAATGTCGTAACGCGAGATGGATGAACGGCAGTTCCGGTAGGGCGACCGTTCCTCACAACTCATCAATGGGCTGTATCTTCCCTTAACACCCGCCGTTCCATTTGCGGTCATATTTCGACGACAAGGTGAATAGGCGGTGTCACCAGACGGGGCTTCAGGTAACGTGAGCAATAATACTACTGGCGAGGGATTCATGTCTATCTACTATTCTCCGATATATCGAATATTTTTTCCTAACGTACGTAATTTTCTTATAGACAAAGTTACGAATTCAGGATTTGATGAACTCAAAATTCTACGACACCTAACTCGACTCCATAGCCGAAACCCTTTAAAAAACCCTCGCGTAGCCCCTTTTTTAGCCCCACAGAGCCCCACGGGTTTGGGCGATCGATTACATAGGTGTATTATTCCAAGAATAATAAACCAAAAGTGATTTTCTTTAAAGTTGTAGTTGTAATTACCATTTTTTTAGCGGAACAAAATGAGAAAACTGATTGATAATTTCCTAGCACCTCATTAGATAACCAAGCCCGAAATCTTCTTTTTGGAACGTTTGAAATCTATTCGAAATCGGCAACGTTCCGTACCTGCTTCTCCGATTCTTCCAACGTTAGGATCGTTCGACATTTTACCGACCGAATTGTGTTTGCGAGACTACACGCTCCACGGATTTCTTGATGGGACGTCCGTACAGGGAAACCCGCTCACCGGAATACGCCCCAAAATCCCTCTTGGGGGATTTACAGCGTTCTCAAGGGGGCGACACCGCGCGTGTTCTCCATGAAATAAATCGAAAGCGGAATCAATCTGCCTCCGGGAAATCTAATCTTATTTTAAACAAATTCCCGTTTCCGGTTCTTCTTTTCCGCCGCAGAATCAAACTTATAAACGAATTTATCTGTGGGGTTAGATGGAAGTTTATGTTAGAGGGCGATTTCTCATTATCTGTCGGGATGTTGAAGTTTCAAGTCTTTGGTTTTAAACAGAATTTTCCACCGAACCACTTGCCGCAAACGCAACTTCAGCGTCATCGCCACCACATTAGGTCATCGCCTACCACTTGCCGTCATCTTTACCACTTACCACCTTACCCACAGAACATAGAAAGTTTCTATTTCTATGTTCTGTGACCTTACCACGTCACATTAAAATTTAATCACATTAACATTTAATGTGGTAAATATTACCTCATTACCACTTGTCCCAAACGCAACTTCAGCGACTTCTTTTACACCTACGTTGTTTATCTGAGTTCACATGGCGTAAAAACTCGTCCGTAACGCGTGCGTTCGTCGATCTCATTGGAGGGAATCTGTGCGGGAAAACTGATCAGCCAATCAGATCGCCGAACGACGCGTTACGGACGAGTTTTTTTAACGCCATGCCCAGCTTTAGAGCGATCAAGAGGCCACACAAGGATTGTTTCAATGGCGGAATACGTCATCTTTACCTACCACCTCATCTTACCACGTCACATTTACCACTTGCCGCAAACGCAACTTCAGCGTCATCTTTTACACCTGAGTTTTAGTTGTTAGAGCGATCAAGAGGCAACATTAGGATTGTTTCAATGGCGGAATATTATTACTAGCCTATCCATTTGTATTTTTACTTTTTTTCTGCGTTCGTGATAGGAATGCCTAGAATTATTCATAAAGGTAAATATGGATGATAGATTATCTTCGCCAACATTGACAGGACCAACTGCTCCGACTAAAAGGTGTAACAGATCGAATCGCGCTATAATTCACCCGCGTGCTCTCCGGTTCATATTTCATTTCCCTTCCCTCCACAAAAAAGAGACGATTTCTCTCTCGTCTTACTCCCATAAACGACGACATCGACGTTCGGGGGGAGGGGATTCGATGCGACTGCACACTGAGCAACCCTGCAATCATTAGGGGTCGCTTTACCGCATTAGGGTTATCGCGTATGAGGCCATTTCTCAAACCCCGAACAGTATAAACCGACCTTTCGGTCGAACCGTCGACAGTTTTTCGAGCTCAGGAAAATATGTTTACAGATTTGGTTTCTCCAAAGGAATGGTCGATGATTTTGAGAAATGTGGAAACACGAAAAACAAAAAGAAGAAACCTTTTTTCTTTCCACATTTTTATCAAAGTTTACCCAAGCAAGGGTTCCCTACACCGAGAGAAAAGATTTTTTTAGTGGCTAGGTTAAATCCGAAATAACCTCGAAAAGAAATTGAAACCACCTAGAATCAATTGATTCAACCTAGAAAAAAATAGGTCCAGGTTAAAGTAACATCGAAAAATATTAATAAAACCTAGACCCATATAGAAACAACCTAACCCGTTATTACCCGCCCTCTAACTACAACCTGGAATAAAAAAGTGTCAACCTAGACCAAATGTGAACTTCACATTAAATGTGAAGTTCACATGTCAATGTCAACCTAGACCAAATTTTGGTCTAGGTTGACATTGTGAAGACCTAGAAAATATATTACCTACCTTTGACTTTTAAGTGGGGTAACCTAGAATTGAATGATTTGACCTTCCATATAATTCCCCTCCATTAAAGTCTCGGTTGTACAACTGAAAACAACCGAGAGATTTAAAAGGCGAGATTGCTACTTTAGGTAACAACCCAGAAGAAGAAGTTAGACTTTCAGTCTCGGTTAAAACTACCGTAGTACTACAAATAGTTTTAGGTTTAAACAACAGTGATTGTAATTCATTCAATAAATTCCAGGTTGTTTCTACAGTACGCTAAGCGGCCGCGGAGAGCGCCACTGTAGGCGGTGGGCGTTAATTCTCGTTGTCTTGGCACCCCTGCTATTTAGCCGGTGGGGTTGTGGCCAAATCTTTGTCAAGTTCTAATCATCTAATTTCTGTCACTATGTGCAGTCATATTATGACGTCACATTCAAATTTTTGTACTGAGTTGGAAACAGAGACAACCCAGAAAGATAGTTGAAGTTGATAGTAACAACCTGCAATGGAAGTGGAGCAAACCTAGAAAGAAAAGTGGACCACCTAGTAATTTATTAAAACCAACCTGAAAAGAATAGGAAGCTACCTAGAAATTTAACTGGAACAACAGGGATAGTAATTGAAACAACCTCGTAAATAAAGGGACACAACCTAGAGAAAAAAAGGGTTCTAGGTTAACGCGCCATGGCTGTAAATTGTTTGAGGTGGGGTGAGAACGTTTTTGTTTTAGGGTAAATCAACCGTCTATGAAAGTGAAAACATTGAATACCAGGGTGAGACAACCAAGACATTAATGTTTTTAACCTAGACTGTAAATGGATGGAGGCGGCGGCACACACCGTGAACTTAACCTAGAACTAAAGTGTGGGGGTGGCGTATTTTAAATCTTGGTTGTTTGCATTTTTAGGAAGGTAACTTCACCAGTATTTTAAATCTAGGTTAAATTATAATCAACCTAGACTAAATTGTTCCACCCTAGAATGAAAACCAAAAAAAAAAAAAAATCTAGGTTGGCAGCATTTAACCTAGAAAAAAATCGAAAAAACCTAGAATAGGCCCTTTTTTTTCTCTCAGTGCTAAGCGTGGTCCGGCTCTTTTCCGGTAGTCGGGGAGCACCGCGGACGAAAATTGAAAATTGAATGTAATATAAACTTAAATCGAATAACACAAAAAAGGAAGTGGGTTATTCTCTGAAAAGAGGGAAATTTAAATCCACAGGCTGCCACAGATTACGCGTATATTTATGAGCCAAAATGTTTTTTTTCAAATTTGATGCACCTCATCCCTCCTCTCAATTCCAAAAAAATCTACAACTGGTCGAATGTTCACTCCTTCACCATGTCTGATAGTGAGGATTCGCACCTTCACCACAATAATAATATTATTGTTATTGTAATAATATATATTATTATTATGTCGATATTTACCTAACATTGTGTGCCTTTGAAATTCACTTTTTCTTGTCCTAAAATTGAATCGTGGTTAATCTTCCAGCGAGATCGTTAGGTACTGCAAGAACATTATCGCGCCGAGTAAAGAAGACCACCTCAAAAGCTGGGAATAATTTATACGAGTGATAGAGAAAGCTAAATTACATTTCTGACGAAAAGGGAAGGATAAAAGCTCGTTTAAACTATGTATATTAGCTGGGGAAGCTCAAAGGAGTGGAAAACCGGGTGAGCGCGCACCTAAGGCGTTTTCCGGCTTTTGGATCGAAGCTTGAAGCTCCTTTGACGTTTTGTGACCTTCAAACGTCTTTCACCTTCCACCGTCTTATAAGTCGAGAACTTCATCGTTTCGCGAGATAATTTAATTTACGCGAAGAGGAAACGTTTTGTACCAGCAAAAATACGAGATCAGCTAGACGTACACGGGAAACAAACAAGAGATTGCTCCTACCACAATGTCTCACTTTATTGAATAACTGAATAATTGTACATGCTTTGACCTTGAGGTTCACCGAACAGATTTCCCGGCTCGTCTCAGTTATCTCTGGGATGTCCGTCAGGTCGAATGGTGCCCGAAGGGGTAGAAATAAATTGATAAGAGAACAGAAGCCCGCTCACCCGAAAGTGAAGGTTTGCGAGTAGACGAACGTGAAAAGCCTGAGAATCACAATTCATGTCAGTTTGGCTGTTACGGCCAAGCGGCGTTTAATTCCTAAAGTTATCAGAGTAATCGGATTAGGAGTCTAGTCATTTCCAAACACCCACTTTTTTTTTTCAACTAAATCTTCAAGTATTCCGCAATCCCATCTAACTCATGGGAACGGATTTTTAAAAATTTTCCCGCAAGTATGTAGTCAGAAAACACTTTTTGGTCATGTTGGAGGGAAACTGACGCAGGGATCAATCGATCCCATCGGCAGTCAGAACCAGACGTCTCGAGCAAAGTCATGGCGTTTGCGGGCCTCCCTCAGGAAAGTTCTAGAAGTACCTACAACTAATACAATTTTAGTTACATTTTACGGACCAAACGTTCTTCAACTCTGGCGATGAGACAAATTGTTGGTCCAACGAGCACCGTCGTCGCTGAAATTTCTGGAAATGGGGCAACGGGAGGGGTTATTTAAAGGTTTTCGCCTATGGGGTCGAGTTATGTGTCGTTTTCGAAGTATTTTTGGACATAGAAACCATATTTGGGGGTCCCCGAACGATCCGATTTCATCGAAGGGATCTATGGGGCTTTTTTCATGGGGCTAGAAATGGGATATTTGAAGAAACCCAAGAGGTCAATTAGGTAGGGTGTAGTTTTCAGAGTAATTTCGGAAGCAAAATCCATTTTTTCGAGGTCCCACATCTGTCCGAACATTGAACAGATTTTTTTTAAATTTTTGAAAATACTTGAAAATTCTTACCTATTTTTTTAATGACTAGTGACTATTTTCATTGCCTATTTTCATTGCCTATTTTCATTGCCTAGGTATGGGTGGATCTACGAAAAGTGCCATTTTCTTGTCCTGGCTCAATATCTCTACTTCTGGGCATGATAAGAAAGATTTTTTTTTTTTCCTATGTGTCTATAGGTACGGGCTCCATCCTTCCGTGTCAGTTGGGGTGTTTCAGTTTAATATTTCACAGGTAAAATCTGGGTTGAATGGTCAATTTTTCATTCATCTGGCCTGTCCCCATCATGAGGTAGTCAACTTTCAGCATGTACCCCACCTTAACGTGAGAAGGAAAAAATCAGCCAATATTTTTACTAGTGCCTATAAGCCTGTAGATTACGTCTTTTGAATATTTAGTTAATGAAGGTTAGCAACTACTGTTGATAATCGTCCTGTCCCGAGCTTTCAATTCATTCATCTGGCTCCTGAAGTTCATGCTTGGTGAAGGGAAACAACAACTTGTGGGAACATTCTTGTGCTACAAGTGGCACCACTGAAGCCCGTGGCTTCAATCCCTCACCATGAGGTCTCTTTATTATCTATCCATCTTGTAGGCCTCCAAACAACAGCTCTGGGAAATATCAGGTGCGTGACTTTTTTGTGATTCATTCTTCTGGTCATGGTTGCGGGTGTTCCAGTTGATCTATCAAAACGCTCGAAGTCCATTTTTGTACAAACACCTGCATAGATTATGATGAGCTCTTTGTTTTTTCTGTTTTACCTTTATCTACTTGTACAAGTGATTTATTGTAAAAAATTTCATTCATCTGGTCTTCATTCATCTGGCCAACAAACATTCTTGTGGCCAGATGAATGAATAGAGACCAGATGAATGAATATCACAGCAAAAGAAAGCCAGCAAATTACAGCACTGGAGTTTGCCTTTACTCAAGATTTTGACACTTTTCGTTAAAAAAATGTATACCATGGTTTCAATTCGCTGGATTTCTCTTTTAAATTCCGTCTACACTCTCATTTTTCATTCATCTGGTCTTAATCATTCATCTGGCTGTCAAACAACAGAACGATGAAAGTTGCTGCGTAGCCACTGATACACAATAATCACCAAGGTAATCTAAGTTTATTACCATAAAAAAAGTTCGGAATTTCTCGATTTTTAAATTTTCAAATGTGTGACCCCGAAAATGGCACTTTTCGTAGATCCACCCGTATATCAAACAATGATTAACTCTTGTGTAACGTTTGGAGCGGGTTTTCTCTGTTGGATGATCCTTTCTACTAGGGTGCTTCCGCCGTAACATTATTATAAAACTCCCTGGAAGCTGATTTCTCCAAAGAGTTCATTAGAAACTGCAAATCTTGGTGTTTGGCTGCTTTGATAGGGTATGCTTTTAAGAGGTATAGGTACCTATAGGCTCGTCGTGGAAATAATAACTTCTGAATTTTGTGGGCGTGGGTTTTGTGAAGAGTTTTTTTCTCGATCTTCCTTTTCCGCCCCAGCCCCAGCTGAGAACGCGTTCTGTTCGGTGATGGTAACTACCCCGCGCGCCGATCGTTTGGACAACAACCGTTTTTCCCCGGGCGCGCGGGATGGAACCATTCTTCCCCGTTATAGGAAAAAACGGTGCTGTCTGTGAGTTTTTACAAGAAGAATATTATTCTTCTTGTAAAAACTCACAGACAGCACCGTTTTTTCCCTTTAGGACTATCACCATCGCCCCCGCGCCCCCGTTAGTACTTCAAATCCGCAACAGATAACGTTCTCATCTCAATTTTCGACAAAATTGAACAAACACCATTCTTCCCCTGTGGTCTTATTCGATGCTTCGAACATACATCCTGGAGGACGAAGAGGTTATTTGTCGAAGGTGCAGAGATCCAACGTGAAGAGAAAAATGACAGCCTCTGCTGTTGTGACAAGTCATCTTTCTTCTTAATTAAGATATTAATATCCACATCCTGGAGGATCTGACCCGGATTGTTATACCTATCCTACTAAGTGGACTTGAGCTCGTGACCGCTACTCGGATACAGCCTAGAAATCAGATGTATCGTGATCAGATGTTCTTCATGATGGGCCTCATTCCCTTTAAGAAAAACTTCTCGAAGAGCTTTGAGATGATCACAAGGTAATAGCTATCATTATCACTTTAGCTACATTCCCCTGCCAAGGGCCCTACTTTAGCCGAAAAGCCGCAATTATTCATTGCAGTAGTTTCTCTCCTTTCCAAGAGATCTCGTTCAATATTTTCCCTGCAGGCCAGGTAGGGTACTACTTTCTTAGCACTGCTCGGCTGGTTTCCCTCCTCATTCAGGGCTCAGCATATTAGTTTCAACTAAAGTTCTTAGTCATTATTTCGTTCTTCATCTCTGTCACAAGCTGAAGAGTTTTTTTTTTAAACTCCAATTTCGAAACTCACCGGAACCGAGTAGCAACATTATTTTACTCTGTATTGGTCAGAAATAGAGCTATTCCGTTTGTTTTGAAAAGGGCTCTACAAACGAAGCGGTAAGAACCGGAGAACTGAGTTAGAGCAGATGACCTGGGATAAACAAGTAAAAAAAGAAGTGGGCACGTAGGACTGTGGTAAAATACTTCTTCAAACCACCAGGTTTGTACACTACTATCAACTGGCGAATCTTAATTTAATAAAATGGTTTTCCTCCTTGTTTTCTCTTCTTTCTACCGCAGCGCTCTATTCGTGTCTTCCTGCCATCGCGCGATGATGGAAGGAACAGCGTCGGCACTTCGGTCGTCGTAAAAAAAAATGGAGGTAACAGCGAAGCGGGAGTTAATTCCGCGAATGGGATTTCCGACGGGGAAAACTTTCGAAAGGCAGTGAAGTTACTCTTAAGCGGATTAAATTAGAACGTATCACATCGAGATGGGAGTGATGGTGAAAACTCGTCACGAGGTATTATGAGAGGATACTGACTCAGCCATGCAAAAAAAAAAAAAAAAAAAAAGATTAAAAAAGAAAAAATAAATAAATCGAAAATGTGGTAAGCATAGTCCCTCAATCAATTCTTCTGCTGATTTGGCTTCTCAAAATTACCTAAAGTCTGTCACATGACATGTAGCACATCTTGCAGACGATCTGCAAACACGGGGGTCATTTTTATGTGCATAATATGCGTCTTTAGAAACGAAGCTGTAACCTTTGGTTATTACTATGCTTATTGGTTTTCACAATAATACGTTACCTAGGTTGGTACCTACCCTAAAAAGTGTTGTGACATTTTTCTTAGGGTAAGCCAAAGTAAAGACATGAATACGTCAAAAGTTGTATTAAATACGTATTAAATTTCAATGCGTCGTAATATGCTTTTGTTGGCTTCCGTAAAGATTTTGGTCCACAAAGAGAAGTTTTTCTGAACACAATACAATAATTGTAGGGAGAAGAATTTTTTTCCGTCTTGCTACGTCAACTGTATTTCTCCTTTTCCTGCGCAGGAAAGCTATGATAGATCACGCCATTTCTGCCTTTCCAGTCGGGTGTGACGGATGGGCCCCCTAACCACCATCTCATGTACAACGATTGGAACTTCCTGTTTCACGATACACTAGTGACCCAGCAAAAAAAAAAAAAAAAAAAAACCAGGCGCCACTGTCCTTGAAGCTTGTCTAATGACCACAGTCAGGCACCAGCTCCGAAATTGCTGCCTCTCGAAAGAAACCGAGAAAAAAAAACCTCTAAATCCACGTTGGATCCTCCTCCGACGGTTTCCCCCGAAATGTTTTATTCATACCCGCCTGATGGGGAAGGCGTATATTCTATTCGATGCCCCATTCTGCCCACCATTTTCCGAAATACATTCCCGACAACTCGCTCCATTACAGTAAATTTTCCATAATTTATTCCCCGCTTTCTTACATTCCTTTCGACGTACATAAATCTGAAGTCGGGATTTTATTTTTGCTGATAGTATGACTCTCAAAATACATTTTTTAAACCGTCAGGGATCACGGGACAAATTTGAAGCTAAAAAAATGAAGTGTATTGTGGTGGGTCCCACTTATTACTCAAGACTACAGTTACTGTAGTCGTGCAGGGAATGTGTTGGGGCATCGATGTAGTAAAATGTTGATAGTTTGGTGGTGCCTTTTCTCCACAGGCCGTAATCGCCAGTAGGTATGCGGTGACCTCTGCTTTCCATGTGCTAGCCTTTACAATTCACTTCTTTTTTTTTTTTTTACGTAATTGATGTCACTAAACGCATATCCACCAGATTTGGGGTTTCAACCCAGGATTCGCTCCAGAAGTCTAAGAAACCTGAGAAACCCCTCCTGACTGTTGTCAGCTTTGATAGTGGGAAATAAGACGCCCCAAGTCTCGTCCAGGGGGTCTGAAGATCCTCTTTCCTAACCTGTGTTGGTTTTGATATTGGAAACTCAGATGCCTCAATTCATGTTTGGTCAATAGATCCTATGGACAGAACTTCTGAACCAAATGACACCCAGCCCAAAGGCTCTCTAAATGATCTATTTGGACATCTCCAGTGAGCCCATCACATTTAAAGAGCCTCCCTACCATCCCCTCCTCTCCCCTCTTCCCTTCAATATCTATTCTGAGGCCATATTTTGTGAAGCAATGGAGGAAGGTGTGGTGGTCAATGGGAAGCCAATCAAGAACCTCAGGTATGCCGACGGCAAGGTTGTTCTGGCTAGCAGTTCGGCTGGGCTACAGAGAATGGTGGATTTGGTTGTCCACCACAGCGAGAAGTGGGGTTTGTGTCTGAACGCTGCCAAGACCATGGTGGTTGTATTTGCAAAGGCGCCTAGAACTGCCACGATATCAGAGAACGGAGCTGTAGTTGAGCAGGTTGGCTCGTTCAGATACTTGGGGGCGCTGGTGATCCAGTTCTGCGATCCGAAGAAAGAGTTCCGGTCCAGGTTAGAACTCAAAATGCGAAGGTTTTTCACTCGCTGCAGCCTCGACCTTGCACTGCGTGTCAGGATGTTGAGGTGCTATAGGTATATTCCCCGTGTTTCTCTATGGCTGTGAGAGCTGGAAGCTGGATCCAGTCTTGGAGGAAAGGATATATGCCACCGAACTCTACTTTCGATAGAACTCTACTGCCATCGAATGCTCCGTATACCGTGGGTAGATAGAGTTTCAAATGATGAGTGATGAGAGGGGAGCGTTATGAGCTCTTAAGACTCATCAACCAAGGAAAGATAGCCGGACGGAGATCCATTGGGGGCCGCCCGAATTTCTGGATGAAGGATTTGAGACGCGGGTGCTGCTTCCCGAGAGACGACTGCCAGTTGGACCGCCGACCTCCATTCGGAGATGGCGTAACAAGAAGAAGACCCCTACCTGCTCAGGGACTGGAGACCCTGGTGGCCACTGCTATGGTGTGAGCAAGCGTCCGGGAAATCGCTGGCGGTTTCCCCATTCTCGAATCCCACCAAATTTCAAGGCAGCAAGATCATGGAAGCCTTCCCGCCAACAAGACAAAACACAATTTAATGACAATTTAAATTCACAATTAAACACACCATTAAGTACACCAAGTACAGCAAGTAACGTAACATTTAGAAATGGGTCAGACACCCATACCTATTAAGGTAGGAGTATAATACTCCCTTATTTTTTAGTATGGAACATGCTTTAGCCGTGACCTAACTGCTCAAAAACGTTAGTTAGTACGGGAGGAAAACACGTGTCATGTTTATATATTGCGAAATATACGTTAGGCCATTAGTTTGGCATCCTCACTTTCTTACCGTTAGGCCACAAGTGCGGCGACCTCATCTGTTTTATGTTAGGCCACTAGTTCAGCGTCCTCACTTGTCTCACCATCAGGCCACTAGTTCGGCGTCGGACAGGAACTTCTACTCTTCCAACACGCAAGATAATCCCGCATTTAATAAATTACCTATGTTCCATGTTTCTTGAATTTCAGCCGTAGGCTCTAAGCAAAAAGCATCCAGGGGTCCAGCTTCCAAAGGGTCGAGTTTTTATGTCCCTATTCTTACTCTCTAATTTCCTCCTTTTAACAGTGAAATATGTTATTTGGCTAATTGAAAGAAAGTATTTGGGAGAGTATGTATCTATTTGTTATTCCAGTACAGCGGACAGTTTTTTCTTTCCTCCAAAATACGCACGTCAGACCCTCGCATTTGTAACTTTCCAATCAGTTCTTTTTCTGCTTCTTCCAACTTTTGCTGGACCCCCCCCCCCCCCCCCATCTGCTATCTACTGAGTTCTTTTTCCCCTCTGAAGGGGAACCTCCATTTCTCCTGAGGGGAAATTTTGAACATCCAACTCCGCGTCGTGCATCGCATTTTCCGTCCTGTCAATGATCGGAATAAGTTTGGGGTGTTACTTGGGGCAAAAGTGAAAAGAGGCGGTTATGTAGGATAGGTGGGATAAGCGGAAAGTCGAGGGGTAAGTGGGAGGTGATAAGTGGAAAAGGGGGAAAGACCGTGGGAAGTAACTTACGAAGTCTAATGCTTCAATCTTCCCTTTTTTTCACGCTTTTTCCCGAAACAACCCCCTTCGCCCTTTTCCCTTCACATCTCGCCCCGAAACTTTGACGCTTTCCCAACGCGGAAATTTTCCAAAGCTCTAATTGTAAGTCGGGCGTGAAAAATACCTTTGGCCCTCTCCCAGAGGCTCTGGAAGAATTTCGGGGTTTCACCACGCAAACAGGAAGTCCATTGACTTCCCCATGGGAAGGACATCCACGTGGAATAGTGTGCAGTGTAGGTATTCAATTAGGCGAGAAATCCAAGTTCTAAATGTAATAAACTCCCTCACTTGCAGGACTCTCTCTCTAGAACCTGAGTGCACTGATGCCAGTTGTGGTGCCCTCACATAAATTATTAATAACTAAAGCTTGAACAAACTTAATAAGCAAGCAGAAAGGAGCAGACAGATAGGCACGACGCTCGGACGCAAGAAGCAGATGGAAGCCATAGGGGGATTCCCAACCGAAGACACTCAACCCTCTCTACGGGTGAGAGGGGTGAGATCCGCAGTGGGACTTACCGACTATATCTAAGGATCCAGGCCAGCTTGTGCAGTACAACTTAACTTCTCGAATTGCTAGTCGCTCCTCTCAACTCTCTTACATTATTGTAAACCAGTGCCTTGTTATTTGCACCCATTCTCCTTGCAGGACTTGATTGTTTTACTCAACTAAAACATAAGGATCACCAACTTGGGTTCATGCATCCTTACCAACTCAATATCATACTTCTGATCTAAATTCAGCACATACGGATCCTCCACGTGAGCTCACATCCAGCCAAAAACCCCGACCACGTTATTTGACCCATGCCGAATAATACCCCAGGCGTTTCCCCCAGGAGTCGAAGCACCTCTTGACTTTTCTGGTGACTCGGCTAGGTACTGTAGCTGTAACAGCTCCTGCATTCACGGACAAAACTGTGGAAAT
The DNA here is from genome assembly GCA_955831195.1 of Pilophorus perplexus. Classification (NCBI taxonomy): domain Eukaryota; kingdom Metazoa; phylum Arthropoda; class Insecta; order Hemiptera; family Miridae; genus Pilophorus; species Pilophorus perplexus. Next base: position 25,189,334 of record OY037010.1, read on the forward strand.
CGTCGACGTCCGTGAAGGAGTATCGCTTCTGGACGCCTCCAGTGAAAATACTCGGATTGAACCTGCAGTCTCCACCATCTCCAGCAGAAAAGTACCTGGGGACACCCTGCAAGTTTTGAGACTACCCTAAAACTTCCAGTCCTTCCTCCAGATCTCTGCCCAGCTAACAACACAAATAATAATATTATTCTCATAATATGATAATTATTTGTGAGGCGTCATATTATGATAATTACTAGATATAGCAATAAAATTATTTATTTATTTTTTATTACTATAGTAAAAAATAATGATAAAAACAGGTAAAAATATAATTAAGAATGACAATAATAAAGCCCTAGGAACTCGACTGCAACTACAAAAAATTACTCACCTATGTGTACCTTATTTTGAATTTTGAATTTACCACGAACGTTTGGTTCTCTATATTTTTCAAACCATAAAAAATCTTTCATTTGGCACATGGAGTTTTTGATGAAGTTTTCAGAGATCATAGCAGTTTGAGGATCAAGTAAACGACTGAATGAATCTTAAATCTCCTCCGGTTCCCTGTAAAGATTTTCTCCTTTTCTCGGTGATTCTGGATAGCTCACATATTTACCCCATACTGGGAACTCAACCCCCTGGGGAGAAAAAGGTCCTAACTCAGAAGTCCGTAGACCTTTTTTTTTTCGACGAAAAAGTCTTATCCCATTCTCTTAAAACGGGGATTGTAATCCATTTTACCCCTCCGCCAAACACCCTTTTACTCCCGTCGTCTTGTTTTGCCTTTACAAAATAAATACAAGCCGAAAAAAATATGTCCAGACCCCCAGCGGAAAGGGCTTGAGGGGCTCCCTAAGTGGGCAATAAACTAAAAAGGAGCATTTACTCATGAAATGCTCCCAACTAACAAAGTTATAAAGGTTGTGTAAATGGGATAAGACTTCGGTAAACATGTTTGAGACCCTTGGCTTTTAGGGAAGAGATTCGGCAGGATTATCACGGGAATTATCATATTCACTGGCGTTGGCGTTTTTGAGCGCAGTGTGTCCTGTAGCAAACATTGCCACTCAATGCTTATCGTCTGATCATAACAAATGTTTGATTGGAGTATGAAAATTTTTGTCATCTCTCCCCTCCCCTTCCTTTATATCATTTAGTGATATAAAGGAAGGGGAGGGGAAAGATGACAAACATGAGCCTCAACAATTTTTCCTAGCCGCTATGTGTAGCCGGCGGGTGAGCAATAGGAATTATCACCTTTATAGAACATCTCAGTTACAATATACCTAATTATTATAATTATTTATTTTATTTTTTTGCTACGTTAAATTCAATTTTAAACATAAAAAGTTTTTAGTAAAGTAAAAAAAAAATAATAATATTATTTTTTTTAAATTTAAATATTATTTAAATTTAAAAAAAGAATTTCTTTTCGTTAACCCAACGAATTGAAGAGAAATATAGCTTCTATAGAGAAACATTTCAATTTTGAACACATTGAATGTGGTGGAAACAAAATAATTAAATTATTTCTGTTTCTTAAATTCTATTTCTTAAATTTTAAGAAACAGAATGAGTGGTTTCCAACGTGTAACCCCGACGTCCTTTATTGTAGACCTGACGATGGCACAATGAGGCCGAAAGCTCGTTAATAGTCAAGCAAGCAAAGAAAGCGGATTTTTTCTACGCACAACCCATCGAACCCTGAGACACCACACCGATTCGAAATATTGAAGAGAGAAATTCAAATGACTTAACACGATTTCGTCGTCGAAATCGATCACATTTTGATAAACGTTCGTGATCGTTGTTTGAATTTCCCCCTTAAATATTTCGAATCTACAGCTCAAAAGGTGAGGAGCGACAATAACATCAGACCACAGCAAACTCGAATATTGTCGTGCTTCGTGTAGATGCAGGCGCGAATGTCCACCAGCGACTTAAGAAAAGCCCCCTCAGATGTGTTTAGTGCCAGCAGAGCTGTGCCTCTACTTTCATTTTTAGTGCAGAAAATCAGAATTCGTAATCCCCCCTCCCTTCACTACGTGGTGGAATTTTCGTGGCGCCAGGGTTCAATTTGGGGCACATTTGGCTGCAAGCCGTAATAGTCCTGGCCAGAGGTCCCAGGCCTCAGCCCCCCCCCCCCTCCTCCCTTACCTTGGACCTCTCAGCATCTAATTTAATCGACCGAAACGCTGTACGCGGTTAGTTCAGAGTGACGACACGGGATGGAGCGGGAGCCCGCGCTGAGTGGTGTCAGTCAACCTCATCAACCCGACTCTGCAGTTCTGTTATTCGTATTAGGGAAGCAGTTCGGGGAAAGAGCTTACCCGTCGGGTTACACTGGTCCGCTCCGCCGTGCCAACTTGGAGCTCTTGTTGACTCCTGGTCTCCCTTCCCGATCTACGGATTTCAAATGGAGCCAGTGCGTATCCGTCCCCGTCCGTACCAGCGCCGGTGACGTTTTCTTTCTGCCTCTCAAATCAATCGACCTCAACAATTCCCTCACAGAAATCACCATTTCGGATCTCAACCAAAGTTGATTTCAAGATTGCCGTCAACTCTCTGCTTTAGTCGACAATCGATCGCCGAATGAGAGTATAAAAAATAAACGACTGGGGGAAGAAATGAGAAATTCTAGATCGATCTCGGTGTGAATTACCAGTGAATTATCATCCATCCCTGGGTCATCAAGAACCCCACCGCCCCGTCACCGCTGTTATCAACCAGTAACATCACCCCTTCCGTTCAGCGGGCGCCATCCTATCGTCATAGAATCCACTTTAATGGCTATTGATCAAACTAGGCGCCTAGGCCAGACGACTCTGTGGTTTCCTATTTTCTAGCTCTATTTACGCAAGGTTGTTTAAAAAAAAAAATCGATAATCTAATATATAAAACGCTGAAAACTTTACAGAAGGGTTTATTTTATTTTTTCATGTAAAAACCGAGTTTATTTATTTATTTAAATTTTATAAACATGTATTTAACAATAAGTCGTCAAGTCTGCTTCCTTGTTCATTCGATACTGCTGCACTTCGCCCTCTACGACTCGAAAGTTCTCTCCGCTTCAAGCAGTGCCGGTGTTGGCGGTGTTGGCGGTGTTGCCGGTGTTGGAGCCCCAGCTGGAGTGCCACCCCCAAACCCTAGCAGGTCATCAGCGCTGCCGAGTCCCCCTCACGCACATGGAGGCTGCCCCTACGATGGCAAACGATGGCCACCCCTTGACCATCCCCTGGTGCCGCTTCCATTAAATGGAAGACAAATTTTGTCTGCTAGCCGTTCACCTCGGACATCGACGAATCGGGTCATCTGGGCTGCCAAAAGTCCATCCACTATGCTGTCCAGTGGGTTGAATGAACAGTGGCGATCTTGGCACGCAGGTAAATTAGGTAGTATTATACTTCTATTTTTTCTCTTCCTCTGCCGAAGTGAGAACCGATGCCAGTGGACGGGAAACATAAGTCAAATAATGCGTCCCTCCGTGGTTCCCACATCCCACGGCAGGCAAGATCTCCTTTCGAACCAGGAGTACTGGCTGAAGCAGCTACAATCATAGGCTCTTTTACTATTTAAATTAAATTTAAATAGTAGAAAATTTTACTATATTTATTGGTAAAATATACCAACTATAGTTAAAATTTAAGTTTACTATAAGTACATTACTAAGATAGTAGGCACTGAAACCTGAACTTCGCCCCCCCCCCCCATCACAAGGAAAATCCTGGGTGTGCCACTGCATCTGTCAGAGGCTCTTCAACTGAATTACTTGAGGTTTACTGAGGGGGCAGTTATTACGAGAGTTGCTGAGAGGGGAGGAAATTTCGACTTGAAGGGAATATCCGGTGGCCGCAGTTTATTCTCTTCTGAACTAACCGAGTAGTTGAGTGGGGAATCCCAGCCGGAAGGCCTTGTCGGCATGCACGTCAAACAACGGCTTACAACATAACAAGGGTTGTTCCCGTTCAACAGATGAGCGAAGGGATTCAGCTTCATCACGTATAACATAACGTCTTAGATGGACAGCGAGGATGGCCTTCACGTTTGAGGCGAAAGATTATAGTAGGTACCATGGAGGAATTCCTCCATGAGTAGGTACCAGTCAGGCGCGACTGGTGATGGCAGAACAAGGGGGTGCAGTCACGGATTCGTGATAATATTTTATGAAAATATTATTGCACCTAATACAGATAAAAAGTACCTACTATCAAGATTTGCTATAGTTCATTATTTATTTATTTATTTATTTGTTTATAAATTCCAATTAACTATTACCAGTTTCCTTTCATTTCAAAATACACGGGTACACGCTGCAAACCTGGTAAAGGTGAGGTTGGCCGTCCCATGTCGCGAATGGCACCATGTCACCCTCAATGTACCTAATAGGGCATCACGATTTTCCAAGCCCTGAAGAGGAAATATAAATATATTTCCGGCCTGAAAATTATGTCCATTAATAGACCAACCCTCAAGAACCCAAAAAGACGTTATACGCTACTGGTCGAGAATTCAACCCTTATTATCAGTATTAAATAGGCACATAGAAAGTTTCTCACTTGACAAGGCTGATTGTGTTCGTAAAAAGTACAAGTAGGTACCTACTTACTTCAATCTAATGGTTTTACCTATTGACTTTTTCCGTTATTTTATCAAATCAAATCATAATATACACACAGCACACAGGCACAACCACTTTGCTCTCTGTTACTCTGTGGGCACAACACAGCTAGGTCGGAAGATTAAATAACTTGGAAAATTTCCCTGTTTCCTTTCGCCTTCTTCTATCTTCTTCACATTTTCCCCTGCTATTTCGTAAAAATATATATTCCGTATCCCCGCTGCAGGTGCCTTGCGATTTCAAGATTTTCTACTGACCATTGAAATGGGAAGCTCGAATTTGAAAACTCAATTAACTATCTTCGTATATTATTAAAGCGTAGAGGATTTTTAGGGATAATGCGAGTCACGAAGAAGAAGAATTCGGTAGAACCCCCCCTTAATGGCCAGTAACATGTGTAACAAATGTAGTTGAATCACACGCCTTGTAATTAACCTTGAAGGATAACAGTCTATCACCCGATCACCTACTTGTAACAGTTGAGTTTAACATGTGAAGGGAGTGAACCCTGCAGAACACGAGGTGTAGTTCAGATGCGCTTGAGGAGTCAACTGACACAATTCACTGACTGGAAAGCGGGATTGATGTCCTGTACTGCAAAACACCCTTCAGTAGTCGCCCCACTCGGTGAACAGACGTGAGTGGAGCGCTGGAGAACCTCCGTTTACCACATGGACCTAGTGAACAGAACGCCAGAAGTACCCGCTCAGTCAATCATGATTACCCGAAACAGTCAAAATTTCAAGACAGAAGACTCTTTATAGCATGCATTTATAACGATATTAAATACGTTAGAAATGGGTGCAATAAAGAGTCTTCTGTCTTGAAATAAATAAATTTTATCAGTTAAAATGAAAGTTCATTTCCGAGCAAGATATATTATTCCAATAAATCTAGATGAAAATGAATCATTTTTCGTGATCAGCGATGTTGTGCATGATCCAAGTTCAAAGTAGGTAGTAAGAGCTTTCAAGCTCCCAGCATTGACAGTAGGATGGAGTGAACTGAATTTGAGCCTGTACTGAATGAGTTACAAACGAGAAGAAACTCGCTTAAGCTGGTGTGAATTTCTCATAACAACGTGCTGCGAAGTTGCGCGACCAAGAGGAGCCTATAACATCGGGATTACGAGGCAAATCCGTTGTAATCTGTTGTAATTCCTCGAGTTGACCGAAAGCTTCATTTGCTAACAGTGGCGGTCGTAGGCCTTAGGAAACGCCCTTCGCCGTTAAGTCAAATGATACAAACTCAAATTGGTGGAATAACACGAACCCTTCTGGATTTGCTATTACTTGGGTTGTATTTGGTTCGGTCAGTTGGAGCTTAGCTGTACTTAACCCTGCCATGGTTCAAATTTATGAATTACTTCGGAAATAACGCTTTTTCAATGGTGACGCACGGATCGAAGAGATCGAGGGATTGAGATTGATCTTTAATATTATGACATAACATTGGTTAATATTAAAGTAGATATAAAATACAAAATGGGACGAGTTTAAATTTAATTGCTATACTAGTATACCGCTCTGATAGGAGGAGGCCTCGCTTCGCTTGCCCATTTTAATAGGGCAAGTGATGGGGTAGGATACAGTGGAAACGCCATATCAATCAGTAAACAAAAAAGATTGGAATAGTTGGGCGGCTTTGCACGCGCCGGAAATTGCGCTCATTGGACGTAAAATTGGCTGTGGAATCCAAATCTGACATAAAAATGAGAGGTTCCCATTTAAAATAAGAAAGATGGGCGCAAATGCGCCGGTTTGCGCGCATTTCAGGGATATCTCAACCCCCCTATTCGTAGCTAAACGGGTCACCAAGATGGTAGAAAAAATCGGCGTACCTACTTACCGGTTAAGAGGAGAAGGCTTGTACCATACATAGCCACAGACACGTTACCTATGAATTAGTGGTGTAGGGGAGAGCTTTGAATAGCCTGTACTGTCTTTGTTAATATACGGAATGAGTGCAGGAAGCAATCTGAAGAGATGTTGAAGGTGCAGAGGGAACGCACAACGTAGCACGCTATAAAAGCTGCGAGGGATGTTTACAGTTTGAGGTGCGGGTGAAACTACCCATCTTCCTACACAAACCTCACTGCCTACCTATGTGGGGTCGTAACTGGTCCAATTAGGCTGCGTTGACCTTAAGGGTGGCCTCGCTGAAATTACGGTAACCAAACCCCTCCTTGAACCGTCGACTTGACACCGTAGGATAGCATAGGTGGTTCTACGTTTATATTTGAACCTTGAGGTCCTTATGTTCGAACTGGTCGTAACTGGAGTAAGTCGCTTCCCTAAATCTTAAAGACTTCATAACGCCTTGGCAACGTATTTTCACCTCCACCGTATTCCACGACATCACCTCGAAGGTTGTTTCAGCGTCTTACGCTCACCTGTTTAGTCAGGTTGCCCCTTTAGTAAACCCCCTTAATTGAATGTTATTTTCCTTGTTTGTTCAGAGGGTGCGATGCGGCATGGCTAATGGAGGTGGACTGGGCTGCTGTCTTTGCCTCATTCCCAGGGGGGCGCCACCCCCTCCTACGCCACCGCTGCCCAAACCACCTACTCCAGTGTCGTGCAAGAAAATACTCAAGAAAACAAACAAGGTAAGATGCACGCCTTTATTTAGCATTTTCAAATTTATAACAGTCAGCCTGGTGCAATTGTTATAGGTACTTTGAGCTGCAAAGTATCACCGGGTCAAAATGTCTGTTTGCTGGTTGAGTGTGGAGGACGACGAAGAAGAAAAACGTTTATTCATTTATTTTAATATTATACTTAAGTTTAAATTAAACAATAGGGCACAATACCGCCTCATTCTTGCCAAACGTGGAATGGCCGAATGGCGCACACAGAAGAAGTGAACTGAATCCTCCCGCTTCCAGACACAAGATTTTGAGCCTCCCAAGATTTTGACTGCCTGATCGAACGAGTTCCCTTGATCTTGTCATGCACTCAAGCTCAAGCTGCTGAAATGGCCTGAACCATCCACCATTTCAACACCCCTGGGTGCAGTTGGAAACCACTTAGGAGAACTTGCATTTACGCCGGGCCAGTTGACCTCCAATGGGAGTGGCTCAGCATTGTTGCCTGGGTGTCGCTGCTGGCATACCTCACATTCCTCTCGATACAGGCAGAAGTTCTTGGAAGGCTTGGCCCTGTGCAAGAACTTGGACCTCTCCTCGGCAAGGGATCAGTTCATCTACAGCCTTCAGTAGTCCAGGTCCAACGGCACCAGTTCCAAACTGCTCAATTGCATACCTACCTGCCTTAGGTCAACATCGATGCCAATTTTGTCAGATATCGCAGAAGACGCCAACTGTGTAAACCCACTGCAGAAAACCCACCTCTAGGTCAGGAGCAAGACACTCTCTCCACCTCAACAAATTCTTCGTACCTACCCCCGTATTTGTGCAGCATACCACAGTACCACCTCCGTCTGGTGGTACATCCAGGGACACCATTACAGATATAATTCAGAGCTAAAGATAAATATGGCAGGTATCGGGAACGGGGTCAGAACTGAATACAACCTGCAATCACCGAATGAATGTGAATGGTTTGAGCTCGATATACTCCGGCATCTTGGAGGAAACATAGAAAATCAAGACATGAAGACCCACCTTTAGTCATGGGTGGTCTGTGCAAATTGGTCTTAGGAACAATAAAGAGAGTTATCGTTACCTGTGGACTCACCTATTATCGCTCAAAAAGTTTCTGTGATATATGCTGTGGTCTGATAGATAGTATTTTAGGAGATTTTAAAGTAATGCCCAGTTTTTTACCTACTTGTCTCTGGGGTTTGTGTCCGCCATGATTAGTTCGGGGTGGGAGGTAGGTGGAAGGTTATGAGCTTGTTATACATAGGTGCAGTTTTGATTTGCATGGCCTCAGGAGTCAGTCGCTTGGTTAAGTGTTCTTTTTTTTTTTGTCCTCATAACCACCATATTATGGTAGTCCGGTGTCCTTTTTTTGTTCTTTTATTTTAATTGGATGTCCTTTATTCGCAAAAATCGACATGGCAACCCTAGGCTGAGTAAGTCAGACTTACTAAGTCTCCATGTTCGTCTATAACCATTTGCCTGCATCTCTGTCGGTGTCTCCGCCCAAGTTCAAGTCGTCTGCGTACATCAGGACCCTCACTTCATAATTACATACCTTTACACAGCGGGCTGCCCGGGTAATCATGGATGCAGCACGACTCCAGGCCACGCAATAAGCCCACACACTTGCCAGACAATCTCTTGGATACACTGAAATGTGTGCTCTTTGAAAGTTGTACATTACTAATTTCACGCTGACACGAAAAATCCACACTTCAGCAGGACCAATTGCCCGAGGACTGTATAGCTTGAAAGCACTCCGCCCCCTACTAACAACCAATCTTAAGTGGTCTCTCTTTTCCGAGATTGTTTACAACCTTTTCCTCCCCTTTAACGCCCACTGTTGTATTCAGGAGGCGCTTTGGCCGTTATACCACTTCCCCACCTCCTTTGTACCACTCTAGTAGTCTTTTGTCCATTTTCTTCCCCCCCCCACCACTCACGTATTTGTCTACAACTGTAAATATTAGTGGGAGGGGAACTGTAAGCAAGGGCTTAGTAGAATTTTCGATAAGAGAGATAGAATGAAAGTGTGAGGGGAGTTGAACTGTTGAAATATTAATACGAACGTGGGGACGAACAACCCCGACATAATACCCTCCTGCGTTTGAAACTAAACCAACGACGATTTCAACTTTTTTGATATTCCTTCTTCTTTGAAATCACACCCTTCTTGGAAAACCTTAAATGAAGTAAAGGGACGGAAAAATGGATGAGGTAACCCAGTAGTCTAAGGGATAGGCCGCTGTCCATTTCGAGGGGTCAGTCACGGCCGGTTAACACTCGTCGATTTATGACCCCTGGGTTAACCAAAAGAGAAACCTACGGAAAGAGGCTTATTAAGTGGAATTTATCACCTTGTTAGCTCTCTTGGTGTTCCTGAAATTAGAGCTGTTACCAGTGCTCTTCTAAGAACTTACTCGTAAATAGTGAGGCAGTGGTAAGAGAGATGATGAAACAGATCAAATAAAACTTCTTAGAATACATTAGAATCTTGACTTGAACACTTGAAGTAGAAGTAAAAGTGAGCCAGAAATTCCGGTCAATACTTCCTTATTTATTTAATCAGCTGAAAGGATTTACAGTCAAGAGTTAATGAAATTCTAAATATTGTAAAAAAAGAAAAAAAGGCTTCAGTCCCTTTGGTAGACTCCGAAGCAATAAGCAAGGTTTGAAATTTTCACAAATTTGATTCATTATTTAAAAAAATAATATATATGGGGCATTCCACGTCAAAGGTTGAACTAAAAAAAAATAAAGTTCTTCGAAATCAACCATTTTTGGGTATGTTGTACCCCTAGGTGAGAAAAAATTTCCCAGAAATTTGGAGACCGATTCGTCGCATTTTCGTCGCTCCACAGGCAGTCAAAGTTAGCAAAATAGGCAGGTGTGGGTTCACTTCGCCGGCTGCTACCGCCCTTATTCCTCCACCAAAAAAATAACATCGCCAGTGTTTTGGAAAGAGAAAAACCTCCTCTTTTCTGTGGTGTAATCGTTTTTTCAATCAAAATTTTACTTCACTCTTAAAATCGAGTTTGAAAACTTAGAAATAAGTTTTCTCCAATTTGGGCATTTTTAATATTTTTTATTTATGGCTTAATTTCAAGGTATACACCTGTAGAACATCCAGTTAAAAGGGAATCATGGGATGCAAAGTCTTTAAGTGTCAGCAAACAAAAGATAATATCTTTTTCCTCATATACTAGTGATATTATCACTAGTATATGAGGAAAAACGCGTTTTTTCTCCTTTTTACCGGGTTTTCCGCGGTTGCATTGCCTCGCATCCTTTCTCTACGAGAACACAGACTATAATGGACTTCATCTGTCACTCATAAGCTTTCCCAGTAGGTTTCAATTTTTTTTTTTTTTTTTTTTTGCTTGTCCGCTCTTTGCACTTGAATGTAGGGCCTTATCTCCTTATCTACTTGTCTGAGCTTGCACCACTAATGTTGTCTTTCTTTCATCTTGTGAACTCTTCTTTCATTCCGGACGCAGATAAGGTGATTGGGTGAGAGAAAAATTGAAGTCATGGGATTCAGTCACGTAACCGCGGCCGTAAGGTAATTTGAAGCGTTTGGCTGCACGTACAAGTCTACAGCGTCCTGCAGGAAGAGGGATCTCGACTCCTAGAGAGCTGTACCAATGGACAAAAGAACACCTAAAGGAAACAGAATATTATTTTGCAGCAAAAAACAGGTGGACATCCAAAGACTAGCCCTCCAGAAGCGGTTCAGTCGCTCTTTTACAATTCGTGGTACCAAGGGCTATCATGCATATCTGCCGAATCCAGATGGTCTTAGCTTGAAAATAACGAGTGAATCTTCCTTTAGTAAATTTTGTAAAATAAACGTGTAGGTAGTAAATCGAATAAGTACATCTGTTTTCATGTGTTCTCCCCATCTCCCCCAAATATAGTAGGGAACTAAAGGAATGTGGATCGAATAGAAAGTGTTAAACTGCCTACAAATTAGGACAATTTGAATTGTAAGAGTTGAAACAGTTTTTGAAATAGAAAAATATTGAAACCTACTGGGAAAGCTTATGAGTGGCAGATGAAGTCCATTATAGTCTGTGTTCTCGTAGAGAAAGGATGCGAGGCAATGCAACCGCGGAAAACCCGGTAAAAAGGAGAAAAAACGCGTTTTTCCTCATATATTAGTGATATCTTTTGTTTGCTGACACTCATGATTCCCTTTTAACTGGATGTTCTACAGGTGTATACCTTGAAATTAAGCCATAAATAAAAAATATTAAAAATACCCAAATTGGAGAAAACTTATTTCTAAGTTTTCAAACTCGATTTTAAGAGTGAAGTAAAATTTTGATTGAAAAAACGATTACACCACAGAAAAGAGGAGGTTTTTCTCTTTCCAAAACACTGGCGATGTTATTTTTTTGGTGGAGGAATAAGGGCGGTAGCAGCCGGCGAAGTGAACCCACACCTGCCTATTTTGCTAACTTTGACTGCCTGTGGAGCGACGAAAATGCGACGAATCGGTCTCCAAATTTCTGGGAAATTTTTTCTCACCTAGGGGTACAACATACCCAAAAATGGTTGATTTCGAAGAACTTTATTTTTTTGAGTTCAACCTTTGACGTGGAATGCCCCATATGATAATTGTTAGGTACCCACGAACTGAAACAAGTCGGTCAATGGGAAGTAATATAATCCATTTAAATTAATAATATACTCCGTTTAAAGAAAAGATTTTTAATTGAGAGAATAAAATTGTTGCACAATTCATGCAAATTAATAATTTTAGATTAGATTGATACCTGAGAGGGTCAAGAGGTGGGTTCCTAAGGGCCCCCACTTCCCGCACTTAGGCCTATAGACCCATTGTGCTACCTCTCGGAGTTACTATGGTAGGAGTTCTGTGCCCTTGAAGAGGTTCAATAGTCCTCCTACCAGGTCCTTTCGCGCCAGTATCTCTCCCCGGTCCACAGAGCCCAGAGCAAGATACCTTCTGCGCTCCAGGGCCTCACATTCAAAGATGAGGTGGTCTGCAAATTAATAATACAACCTTATGTGAAATTTTCTGCGTATTGTTCCGTTGAAAATTTTACAAAGCTTTTGGTAGTTTTGTCATTTTTGCTTTTCTGAATGAACCACTTACAGAATAGGAACGAAGCAAATCCGCCTCCAACTCTTTCGCGTACCTACCTAGTGTGTAGTGCGTGTTGAATTAGCAATGCAGCATCTCGCACGCCAAAACAATCATTTGTAAATCCGCAGTTTTTGAAAAGCACATCCTCACGAGAGTCCCCCGAGAGTGATGTCAACCCCGCGGATGCTAATTACCGAATCGTGTTACCCACCATTTGTGTCCTCCACTCCGCTAACCGCCTCCCTGACATGTCCTATTGTGATTTCACTCTCACCTATTGTGCGGGAGGAAACCCCGTCGTTGGTTGCAAGCTGTGAAATGGAATGGAAATGTAAAACTTGGGTTGCTCGACGACATTCCCAGACCCCTCGCCTCCCCTTTCTGGGCGGCGACAATCCCGAATGCGTGGAACCTCTCGCTTTTCCGTTTCCTTTATTCAAAACCAATTTGCTCTCGTGTGATTCCAGATTAATATTAACAGCTACGTTCCCGTGGAACAGCATTTTCCGTCGGAATAAACAATAGCCAGTCTTAGTGAGTTCATTGTTTTCAAAAGTTGCGTTTGTGCTTTTGTTGCGTTTGTCTTGAATCGGCTTCCAGCTAAAACAGCAATTTGTACTGTATTTTGAATTTCCTGTTTCTTGCTTGACCTAATTTATGAACCTCCTCTCAAGTGGCCCTTCCGAGGACGAGATAAGCCTGCCATGGGAGTAACTGACGAGACAGTGGGAAATTATCGAAATAAATCCGTAGATATGCTGTGCCGACCCCGAATACGTTACAAATTGCCCTATTCTCCATACTAATTTTGCGTGTGGGGTCCCTCTTCGCTGAGGGGGCTCAATCCAGGATTTGCATTTCCCCTGTGCCCCACGAAAACCCCCCAGAGCCAGGAAAAGCGTTCTATTACAACCCCCTCTCATCATTAAGGCTGCATAATTGAATTTTCACCCCTCGCCGAAATGAGGCTAGTGGCTTGTAACGTAATCCCATGTGAGATTACGGCTCGTGTATTAATAATAGTCATGATAAAGTATTAATTACGTTTGAAATGTTTTCCGGTTATCATTCCGGGTCGAGAGCTGCCTTTTGAAGTCTAATATTATGTTTAGTTGTAGGTAATCGAAGCATGATGAGAGATACTAGTGGGAAACCTGCTTGTGCAACCTAATCATTTCTATTCTAGGGAATTTCTAGCGGTCGGAAAATTCTGAAATTGGTCTTAGAAACGTTTTTTACTCGCCGAGCGGAATAAAATTATTTCCAGACACAAATCTAAAAACATAATATTCTGATAGGGAATTTGACGCTGAACAAAAACGTTTCTCAGAGCTTAGGGTCTAAAACGCCTCCTTCATTAGTTACAGCCTAAAACACACAAAAAAGACGTTTTTTCTCCAATAGCAGCCAAATGGTTCTTTTTGTAACATAAGTAGCAGTTTGTTCCCAGTTCGTATAAGTAGTAATGACCCTACGTGTACAAGTCAAACTTAATAACCTTGATACTTTTTTTATATGATGTACTCATCATTAGAATAACCTGATTTTCTTTAAAAAGAAAAAACTACACAATATAAATAACTATGGGAAACCAAGTTGTCGAGTCTGAGACCAGGTGGGGCAGGGTCGGGGATTGGCTGGTGTAGCCAGCAGAGGGTGGCACCCTAGTCTATTCAATCTCCCAAAGTTTACAACTGTCCATGGAAATGTAAAAAAGGAAATGATAAGTGTAGGTAGATCCTCCATACCGGGTGTGGAAGGTGTACCTACATGAGCAATTTGTGTACCTAAATTTGTTATATTGTCCCTAGTGGTTGTTTTGTGTGTTTGGGAGAAGGCCTCTGGCGTGACCAAGATTTCGCTCCCTGTGTTTGTGGAGGATGAGGAGGGGAGTGCGCAAACACATCTATCTGGGGCTTGACACAATTTGTTGTGATCAGCTTGTCCAGTAAATAGCGTTGGGGCAATTTGGGGAATATCGCAGTCCCCAATTTGACCAAACGGATTTAGCCTAATTGGGTCGCGTTTATTCCCGGAAATGAGTCTGGTCGCAGGATCATCTGAAGACAATAAATTGCCTCCATCAGAACCGCGGCCCAGATCTATACCTGAGACAATCAGCTTCTGAGCTACACCGAGCGAAGTGTCAGTAGGAGTGGCATCAGAATCAGATTGCTCCTGACGAGGGGTAAATTTCCCGGCTGATCCGAGCGAATTGTCGGTAGGATCGGCCTGGGCAAGTACCCCGCGTGAATTTAAAATAGAGTCCGCTGAGCCGGCTTCCCCAACTGAAATGTCTTCAGATGGGGAGTCCTGGCAAGCGGTCTCAGCAAAAAGTGTGCGATAGATATCCAAATCTACGATAAGTAGAATTGGGGATCCCAAGCATAAGGATAAGGATGGCGCCGATGTACGAGAGGCCCGAGTGAACCATGGGGAGCTCGCGGTATCGGGAACGTAATCCCGCCGGCCTCCCGCACGTGGGCGCCGGGAGCTGCTGCCCCCCCCCCCGTGAGCGCGCTGCGAATGAATGCAGCGGCTGCCGACCAATTTTAAGGAAGATACCGTGGGGTCTATACTGAATCCCCACAATAAGCAATTAGAGTATAAGCTATAACTTGTCCATAATTCACGAATCTCGCGTGATGTGGACTTAAATCTTGAAAGGGTGAAATAGATTTTGTGAGATCTCACGAATTTCCAGCGCTGAATTCCTCAGGCTCCGATAAAGCGACGCCCCCATTTTTACGATTCGGGGCTTTCAGGGCATCGATTAAGTTATACGGGGCTTTTAAGGGGTCTGGAATCCCCGGAAGTGCGTTATTTTATTGGGATGCCACCACAGCCGGGCGCCAAAAAGGGTGGCCGTCACGCGATCGTGATTTTCCCTTCGCACGCGATCCGTCGATTCGGACATCGTCGTCGACTGTGGGCCGGAAGAGTTATCGCGTTTCCGTTTCCTAAGTGCCTCTCGAGCCTTAATGATCGATTTGCTTACACATTAAGTGATAATTATGGACCAGTAGACGTATTCACGCTAGAAGGAGCAGATTTCTTAAAATTCACTCCCAATTTATCTTAACCCGCATGAAACGACGTCGATGCATCCTTTTCGCATTGAAAAACAGACATTACAAATTTCCAGGATTGAGCCCTCCAAAAACAAATTCGATGCGGTGTACTTTCCTAAACTAAACACCTCTGAAAAAGCCAAAACGACCTTCAAGCCTTTTTATCTTGTCCAGGCGATGCGCACTGCACAAGCCCATTAAGAAAAAGGACTCACTGTCTCTGAAATAGAGTTGCACGAGGCCCTTAATGGTAAATACATAAATTATAGCGTCTCGAGGGGAAAATGAGGAAGGTTTCTGGCCATAAGAACAGCAGGTAAAAAGAGGATGCAAAGAGATGTTAAAAAACCCCTTCAGCGTGAAGAAGAGGGAGCAACATTTTCAGGGGAGAAAAACCTCTTAATGTAAATTGCTCTTAATTATGAATCAGTGGTTTTTTTCTTCGTAATGCGGTCGGGAGTTGGATGAATTTTCATGAAATGGGTCCCTTTGGCCGGGAGAGTTTTCTATCGGAGGCAATAATGGAATCGGGAAACCGTTCTCGATAACATTCTTCGCAGTACCTGGGGGGAGATTTACAATTTAAATGTTCCTCGGAGAATAGAGGAAATGAGGTTTGTCTCCAATAGAAGCTCGTAAAAGAGGTTCCTATGGTGGAATCGGTTGTTAACTGAAATCATCAGGCTGTTCTCGTTTACTCGCAAATGAAGGCTGGTATATTCGGTCCATCTTGTCGTTGCTTTTTATGAGAAAACCACGAAACTTTTAACCGTCACAGGCCAAAAGTATGAAAAAATATAGACTTGAAACAGGGCTTTCCAACATTTACAGAAAAAAAGTTCTTTATTGCTGTAGATACTAAGACAGTACATAGCAAGCGTCAAATTACAACAGTAGGAACAAAAGGTGAACTTAAACGACTGGCATGAAACGAGCAAACACAATAATTGTGTCTAATTATTGACATGAAACGGACTAACACTAAAGCAAGAATACTGGTACAAATATTCCTCTGCTTGATGGCACGAGTACTCAGAATAAAATTCCTCGGTCTTTAGGCTGATAAAATAAATTTTCCTATTGAATTATAGTGTACTGGGAAAATCATAGCTCAAAAATTCATCAATGGAGTAAAATGCTTCTTTTTTCAATAGTTTTTTTATAATGGTGTTGAATTTATTTGTGGGCAGTTCTCTCATGTGAATCGGTACTTTATTATAAAGTTTTTTAGCCCAGTAGCTGTGTGAGTTGTCTGCCCGCTTGAGCCTATTAACGGGCACTACAAAATTACCATTTCCTCTAGTACATCACTGGCTTTCGCCCAATTATATTTATCCTCGTGTGCAAATTTAAGGCATTCTTTTATAAATATACTTGGTAGTGTGAGGATTCCTAGCTTTATAAAGTAGCTTCTACACTCGTCCCTGTCCCGCCAACTTACAGTCAACCCCATATTGCTTGTTCGCGCCTGTTTGGCCAAGTGGAACACGAAATTACCGAGAAACGCCTTCTAATGAGATACCGTAATAAGGTGGCTTCGGGTTAAAATATCCTCTCCAATTTCCCCGGAGGTCTCCCGAGTTCTCCACTTGGGGACGGGTTGAACTATGATACCGTCGGACTTGCTATTCCACAGGCGTAACAGTTCGGATTCTGCATTACCGACCGAGTTCGCCCCGTAAATTCCCTTTACAGCTCCGTGACCGGCCACCTAACCGCTTCCCACTCTTGACATTTCCTATTTAACGACAATTGTTTCTCCTACCGCTAAGCGATTGTTCATTAGATCCACGAGCACCTTACTCTATAAAGGTCCAATTTAACAATACGTACTGTTGCTATTGTTGTCATTAATACACTTTTCCAAATATCAGGCATCAAATATGGATAGTCAGAAAATGCGATGGAATGACGGTGATTAAACAACGATGATAAAATGAACGAGATTAGAATCTGGCAAATAGAAAATTAATCACGAACAACGTTCGTGTCTTATAGTAGAATTGTGCCTGACTGTAACGACATGCTGGTATTTCCAAACTCCACAGAACTCACTCGTGTCGATTTTCCTACGCGTCAATAAAAAGTCGAGGCGACGTCAATTAATAATGAAAGTATTCCCACCTCCCCAGTCTTCATCCTCTAACAACTGCCGACCCTTTTTATCCCCTTCCGTAATATATTAGGCTCTTCAACGGGAAATTTCCCCACCTGACGGAAATGATTAATCATGTGAGGAATGAACGTGCGGTATTGTGCTATCAATAACAATCCAATTTCAGCTCTTCCCGGTTGGAATTTTAGAAGAAGAAAAAAAAAAAAAACAAGCTTAAAAAAGATTGGAAATTGTTTATGAATGTTACAACCGTAGTAGGTTGTAACACCTACAGTTCGGAATTAAAATCTAGATGTTCAACAAGGGTGAAAAAAGTTATCGAATTTACGTTTGGGAATGGCTGTACCATTCAGGGTTGAATAAACTAAAAAAGATGAAAAGGAATGAGCGTTCATTGGGGTGCTACGCCGTATATTGATATAATTTTATGAGGTACATTATATATTTTCATTTACAGGTGCTGTTATATCCTGAGGAGGGGTGGGCCCGAAGTGCAGCCTCTTCATATTGGACTCTCACTCCCTGTTGGTGGAGCAGATCCGCCTGCAGAGTCGTCGAGGTGGCAGGAACCAGACGGTTAGTGAAATAGTTTAGTAGAAAATATCGTCATTTGCAAAATCACGATGCGTCGATACCGTATGATCATGAAAAATCTGAGAAAATGCGGAAAAGAAAATCATTAAAATTTAATGATGTTTCAAACCATTAAATGATGATTATAAATTATTTCAAATTTTGAAAGAATTACCTATCGCATAAAGACTTTGTTTTCGCGTCTTTACCATTTCTGCTGTACGAACCGAGAAAAACTTAAAAAACGAAACAAAATGGATGGAAAAAGTTGGAGAAAATATTTGGAAATGAGTGGCCTTTTCGTTTTGGCAGATAGCACGATAATGCAGCAGTTGTCGAAAGTTACCACATCGACCTTTACAATGGTAATCACTGATAGCACGACTGATAAGGAGAGCCCTTCACAATATGGCACTGAAAATAAGTCTTATTTTCGCGAAATGGGGCCCTAAAAAATATAGCAATATGGCACTTATTTTTGCTCAAATCTTAGTGCTCGATATAGCATACAACCAACCTGCAAATTGAATTACACTTGGGTTTATTATTCTGTGCCTTTGAACACTCAAATACTAATCGAATCGGATTGAATTACTAGGAGGACCAACTTGGAACGGATTCTGTGCAAATTTGGAGATTTTTGGCGAGTTTTGGTTTATTATTCTTGGAATAATACACCTACGTAATCGCGACGGAGGTCGACGACTCCGATCGGCCTCAAAATTTGACATTATCCGTTTCAACTGGTCTAGATACCAAAACCAAAATGTCCGTCCGCCGTCCGGGCCGTAGGATTTTTTTTAAAATCTGAATCTTTGACAAAATACTCGGTTTACCATCTAGTTGTGCCCGCAAGGTTTTCAGTCCGATCGCCCAAACCCGTGCGGCGGTATGGGGCTAAAATGGGGCTACGGGTGGTTTTTTTAAGGCTTTTAGCTATGGGATCGAGTCAGGTGTCGTTTTCGAAGTAGAATTAAGTTTAAAAAAAAACCAACATTTTTTCCTGAAGGTAACCTGTATCAAAGAATAATAAACCCTTGTATAAAATTTGCAGCGTTTTATCCCTTGTAGTGTACCACGTGTGGTGTTGGATCGGGGGAGTTGGTTAGAAATGTAAAATTTACATGATTTATAAAATTTACACAATTTTCTGATTTAATCATGGCCGTTCACATGGGGGTGTAAATGAGATAAGACGTTTTAAAAACATACCATTTTTGTACACAACTTTCAGAATATTTTCCCATACTCAATGGCGAAATCGTTGGAATGAATAACGATGATTGGAGAAGGGGTAAATATATCATTATATTATATATGACGATTGACGAAGCATCCCTACTCCGTTGGGTTTTACCCCAGGCTTTACCCATCGCGAAGAAAGTCGAGCAATCGGTATAGGAATGCACTTAGGATATTCACTGGACTTGGGGGCTTCTGCCCCTCATTCCAAAAGGGGGCCCTACGGCAGCGCCCTTCAATCTAAACCCTCTACAATGGCCACATCAGGGTTCGAGAAACGTCATGTCATCCTCGGCCATCCTCCTCATTTCAAAATTAGCAAAACTAAAGTAAAGTAGTAAGTAAAGTAAAACTAAAGTAGTAGAGTAAAGTTTTAACAAATTTTCACTTCTATTTTATTAATTTTTTTAAGGATTTGTGCAAAAAAAAAAAAATGGCAAAATATGGCATATTCGTATGGCGCCATGGCAATATGGCATTTGATGAGGTGGTTAGGGTGAGAAATGACTCCTCTGCTGAGTACTCAGCAGAGGAGTCATTTCTCACCCTAACCACCTCATTGGATTAGACCTCTGCACCGTCGGCAAACACCACACTGCAATATGGCATTTGAAGGGCTCTGCTGATAATTTATCAGTGATTACTGCGTTTGATAACAAACTTACGACCTATTTTCTCACTTTAGCACATTAATAATATTTACATGTCGAAAACGGCTTACCTCGAAGATCCCCATCATCTTTTTAAATCAGAACTCTTATAAGTAATAAGTAGTACAATGAGGTCGTACGATTTTATTATCCCTCTTTCTTTAGTGTGATCCGATTCCCCTTATTTAAAAAAATGCCAACTGTTTATAAACGTCCATAACCCACCCAAGAACTCGGGGAATTTCATTTGTTACACCGAAAGACACATTCAAAGCTGTTTTTGACACTTCAGAGTCGTCAAAACGTTCTTTTCCAGAAAACGTCCTAATAAAATCCTTTCAAATGGATCGGTTGTAAATCAAGAGGGATTCGTTTAGAATAACTGCCCTGGGCCACAGCCGATACGGAAAGCATTACCACTTCACCATAAATGAATCGACATTTGGAAGGGGGAAGGAGAGGAATGGGAACCAGGCGACGTGGTCTGCAGGGTACGTGGATGTGCGGTTTTGTATGTATTTAGTGTATGGCGACGTTTGGGGGTGAAGGGTGCTGTATACGTAATATGGGTCCCATACTTGTCGACCGTTCCCCTTTATCACCTCTTTTTGTTCCTCCAAGGTGATATTCCCGGAATTCAGCCTGTTATCCCTGAAAATAAATTTTAATAAATTCATCCGATAATGGTATCCGTATGTAAAATAGCGTGGTTGTTCAAATGAGAGTGTGAAATATCGGAATTTTCAAACTGCTGGAAAAATAAGGTTCTGATTAGGGTCTTAGACGATGAACGCGTACCCCCAATGATAATTTAAAAGTGAACAGAGATGACTTTGAAAATTAATTAGCATACGAGACTTAACAGGGAACGGGTCTGATGAACTAAATGGAATGAGTGAAAATGGGAGATGCCGTTTTTCCGATGCGAACCTGGCAAAAGCTCTGTTTGGGAGAGTCCGTTCAACACTTTATTGCGGCTTTATTACACTCCAGGTGGCTCGTTATCTCCTCTGTTTAAAGCTCCATCTCAAGGGGCCATCTTCCTATCAGCACTGAGCTCCCTCTCGCCGAAGACTACTCCTAACCAAGTATTTACAACGTCGAGCGAGCGAACCTACATAACGACTCCCTAATGCCCTTTTCTCAGGTGCAAATTGTTATTATCGGGTCCGAACCGATTCGACTTTATATAAACTCGAGAGTTTATTGCGGCCGAATGTAAAGCGTCTGGGGATAAAGCTCCTTTGAAATTCAGTTGATTCCGTTTTTTGGGTTGAAAACATTCTTAAGGGGTATCTACGACATCAGCAGTTGTTGACGTATGGAAATGAGTATTTTCAAAATGTACAATCAACATCAAATCATAAGTGGGTTTCCCAATCATGCAGAAAATTCCAACTCACTGCAGTTTTTGAGAACTGACCAAAGTTTTGACACATTTCACTGAGAATGAACTTCCAAAAACAATATGGCATAATATTGTGCGATACTTATCGATATGGGTAAAGTATCGGGTATTTCCTTTCGATACCGGGTACTTTTGGTATCGAATCCTACCTTTCGATACTACTACTGGTATCGATTATTTTTCCTGTATCGGAAAAAATACCCAAATGGAAAACAGATGTACCTACTTAAATCTAAAATAACTTTACTTGAATCATTTATTTATAAATTTATAGGTAGGTACTTGAATCACAGGGAAGCTCTCTACCAATAAATTATATAGGAACACTCACAAACATAAGTTATGTGACATAACGTCTCGTCTGAGTCTGATGTTATAGTTGTTACTGTGTGTACCATGGAGGAATAGAGCTCTATTCCTCCATGTGTGTGTACTATACCTCCTTGGTGCTTTAAGCTATAACCTACACGAAAAGCGAGGAATCTACTCGCTACGCTCTCCTCTGTCGGCCAACACAGATACTAGAGAATCTCTAGTAGAGATTATCAGTCACACCTAGAGATGTAAGGTAGGTACCTACTTCGACCTCGTGGATGTACCTACTTCAAAATGTCGATTTGTGGATGTACCTACATATCAAATCGACATTTTTGATAAAAAAGTATTGGATCGATATTTTTCAAAAAGTATCGATACTTTTATGAATCGGTACTTTTGGATACCTACTTTTAAAAATGCATTGGACTAAACTAAAATATTATAACCATGGTTTAATTTTGTTTCTATAAACATTATAAGCAGGGAGTTTTTACTGACGATAGCGACGCTAGACTCAGGCGGTGTTCTCAGATTGCTTATTTTCATTTACCTATCACAATCGACCTCGTGGATGATTAGGTAAATAATTTTCGACCAAACTTATTACTGAATTTTGAGAAAAGGAACATTCTCGGTTGTCACCAAAATATGTGGACGAACTGTGTTTTCTGAGAGGCACAGACGACGAATGGTGGTAGAATTATATTTTATATACAATGTTTTCTTTAATAAATGAATATAATATCATTCTTCTTCTTCTGACTCTTTGAAGTAACAATAATAATAATGATAATCCAGGATTCGATTTTCAAACTGCCCCTATTCAATACAGAAATTTTATTTTCTCTTAATAAAACTACACATATGATCCAATACTTGTAGGTATCGAATACTTGCTTCCGATACTTCGATAGTATTGCATACTTTTTTCGATACTAGTATCGGGTACTGGTATCGGGTATTGTATAGTATCGCACATCCCTATTGCCAGGCATATACACAAAGGAAGGATTCTAACAGGTGTTTGTCAGTGTTGCCATTTTCCCATCAGGAAGGAAGAAAATCCCCCCAAAAAAGTAGATAATATACGTTTTTTAAAAAATATTTAAAATTAACCTTATAGATGCTATAATATGCCGTATATTATACCAATAACGTGCATTTCACACCATTCAGCCATTTTACAATTGCTCTTTAGCTAAGCTGACACTAATAATAATAGAAGATTGGCTAAGGACAAGTAATGTCATCTCAAGAAGCATCTGTTATTATATCTGGAGAAGATCATGTGAAACAATGAAACTGATATGGAACTGCTCCACCGTCCGAGCCAACGAAAACGGAAGGCCGTGAAACTCTTATTTATGAAGGGACCCTCGTACCACACGAGCCATACAAACATGGGAGACAATAACGATCTGAGGCCACGATTCGGAAAACGCCGACGTTTATAGGGCGGTAAAGATGTCACCGGGCGTTATGACCACCGCTTGGGGAAGTATATTTGGCCGTCGGGTGACTTTATCAAGAACCAGAGAGGGCTCGGGGGGCGAAAACTCGTACGAATCGGCCTTTCCCAGCATCCGGATTAAATCCAACAGGTGATCACATCAAAGTTGCATTAACCTCAATATCATCGAGAGAACTGATACAGTTATTCTCTCAATGAATAGAAAGTGAATTGCTGCTTATTAAATGCTGTATTAATATCAAATTACCTGATCAATAACGATTAGTCATACCCAACCCTTGATTCAAGTATACCAAGTGAAGATACTGTATCGCACAGAATAGACACTCTCCACGGATTTTCGAGTAGGTACGTAATTAATAATGCAAACTCCTGAATACGGGCAATCCGTTCGCTGAAGGAAGTCTTTCCAAGGATAAAGGTAGGTAAGTCCCACTGGGAAAACCCCGGTTGTCAAATAAAGCCTCCCTCCTCCCAGAACTTTCTCATCCTCCCATTTCCATCCTCCATCATTGAACTAGGGAAATGACTTCGCTCAGAGTTTAAATAATTTCCTCCTTCAATTCCTCTCCCACCGATCCCCCCCTTTCTGAGGCCTGAAACTTGCCTTGTGAAAAGAAGAATTGTGTGAACAGAAGCTACTGAAAAAATAACCGCTTTTTTTCTCTCTCTTTTCGAGCGATTTCCTCAGACCTTCGCCCACATTTTCTCATCCTCCCCCCGTAAGGAAACAAGTTGAAAAACGGGAAGGCAAAGGTGTAAATATTCGGCCAGGTTGATGTTGTGCATACATTGAGAGTCACTCGTTTCCATCACCGCTATCAACCGGATTCTCACTTTCTTTTTACAAATTCATCGGCTATCTTTCTTCTTCCTTCTCCTACAAATCCATTTCATCCACAGCAGAAGCGTGCATTTTGTATGACCATCAAACAACCCTCATGCATTGTTTTTCTTGTGTAAAATACTCTTGGACTTATGAGTCTTGTTTTTCACCTGTTCAAACCCAGCAATATTTTGTTGTTCTAATTTTGTAGAGTGTAGGTAGTTTTATTTTGTGGACGAACAAAAATGTCTTTTACTGCACCTTTTAGTTTTTCATCCAAATGGAGTAAGTCGTATCTCATTTAATGCTACGCTTTATTCGGACGTTTCCCGGAAACATCCACTAATGTACGTCTGAATGGTTTAACTGCAATAACGCTGAGAGCACTTAAAGTGTGAAATGGCTTATACGACAAAGATTATTTCTTTCTTGCAACCAACGCGATGCTTGTAAAATGACGTTATATGATTCAGCCGACAGACGTGCTTCTCTGGTCATAAAAACCCTCAACATGAACATGTTCGTAGCTGCCATTCTGAAGATGTCGTATGATGGGTTACATTCGATTCCCTTTCTCATAGCTGCTGATCCTTTCATTCAGTAGATTAGACCCTTCAGCGGACTTGCTCGAAGAGGGTCGTAGTGGAATGGATCAAATTGGGTTACTGAAGTCCTCCGAGAGAAGGAGTTCAGAGTAAATATTTGTACAGGACTGGCAGGTTGGGGAAGCCCTTCTGGGAATATTCTTTCACTTGATAAGGAGCTCAATTACATTTTCATGGCTGTTCCAGGTCGGGGAAAAGGGAGTAAGATGACGAACTTGAACGTGTATGATTTTTCTGTGGCGCTATGAGCACGGTGTATTTTCCTAACTGGCGCAATTGGAACTATCCCCTTTACTCTATATCCCAGCACTTTTTTTTTAACAAAGAGAAATACTTTTCAAAAAAATGTGAATTTCGTCATCTTATGAAGTACCTGAGACATTGAACAGTTGAGAAATGCAATAAGGTTTGGGATTAAAATAATTTGAGAAACAGTTCGGGGCATCCTTCCTACTTCATTTTTTGAAGAAAGATGACCGACTTTTCCCAAGTCATAACCAGTGCATTTGGCCTGGCACCAAGATCGACCGCATATTTTGCGTTCAAAGTTACTCGGAAAATATTTTACCTCCTGGGATCCTTCAAAAATCCCATTTATAGTCTCATGAAAGCCCAATCAATCCCCACGGTGAAATCTAATCGTTTTGGGACCCCCAAAAATGGATTAAACGTCCAAAAATACTTCGAAAACGACACCCAACTCGTTCCCATAGCCGAAATCATTAAAAAAGCCCTCCCGTAGCCAATTTTTAGCCCCGCAGAGCCCCACGGGGATGGGCGATCAGGCTGAACACCTTGTGGGCACAACTAGATTGTAAACCGAGTATTTTGACAAAATTTCAGATTAGAAAAAAATTCCTACCTGCCCAAAACAGCCCGGACTGCGGTCGGTCATTTCGGTTTTGAAATCTTCACATCTTGAAACGTAAAATGTAACATTTTGAGACCGATCTGAATTTCTGACCTCCGTCGCGATTACATAGGTAGGTGTATTATTCCAAGAATAATAAACCAAAACCGTTCAAGGATTTTATTGCATCTCTATATTTAGCACCGAACGGTTCTATAGTATAGACAAATATTATTTCTCAATTATTGGTGAACGCAAACAAAATGTTTAACGTATTCGGAGATGACACCAACGAAAATTTTATAGACCTGTATAACAACTGTATAGCAAAAATTATTTTGTGCTTGTCGACATGGTGTGCCTAACATGATTCCTCATGCATTGATGTTTACCCAGCGAGGTTCAATCACAAAGGATGAATTCACCCTTCTCTTTGGACGAGCAAACATTCCGAATAGGACGCGTTATTCCGGCGATTATTGGAGGGGAATATTTTTCTTATCAATTTTGCATTTCCCATTTTCGACTTCGAAATTGACGGTTGACGGATGCAATCATCTCGTCCCTCCGTCTGATCAGTTGAGTTGAGGTCTTGAGCTGTGCGAGGGGACCACGGGAACCATCCAGTCGTCGAAGCTAATCCCCCAGGGAGGCTGATTGGTAGGAGGGGGCCTCCTGATGGGTATATCCCCCTCGGAGGGATACCCCCTCATAGTAATGGTGGTGATGGGGAATATCCCCCTGATAGGAACCGGCAGACCCTCCTGATATTGGGATAGGATGCTCCTGCTATCGTTATGGTTGTGGGATGGGTGGAGAGGAGTACCAACTAAAGAGGGGAACTAAACTCCTCCTGCCACTGTTAAGGGGAGAACTCACCCACCCCAAGAGGATCCACAAGGAAGATGGTTAGGCCAGTGAAACAGGAGGGAGTGGAATCAATTTGTTGCCTCATATACATGATAAATTCGGCGGAAAGGGGTGCCCGTATAATAACCTCTTTCCATTGTCAAAACTAAACGCATCGTCCATAACGTTGGAGAAGGCAAAGTTTTCAAAAGGCGTCTCCCTAACCAGAACTACCGGCCCTTCTCTATATCGTCACTCCCCACCACCAGCCCTCTGCTCGTCACAAAAGGTTCTTCCGAACGAATGAAAGCCCCACTTCAAAGACTTTCATTAACAGGCATTGAAGAAGACACTGCCTGACTTGCAATCGAAGTCAGCTTAGGCCTGTTGCAAGAGATAAAAAATCTCCAATTTACTAACAACTAGAAAGCAGACTTTTCTTACTTTAGTTTATCTATGAAATCTTACTATAGAATAATATCGTTTCTCCTGAAACCTGGAATCCTGGTGGGAGGGTGATCAAAGGGGAGTCCCTTTTGTTGAGATTAAATTTTGTTAATAATTGATTATTATTACATAATCGAAATAGAATATAGATAGAATAACTTAGAATTACTTAGAATAGAATTACTTACCTACTCAACAATTTTATGATTAAAATTTGACTCGAGACAAACCGTAAACAATGAGGACAAAAGTGAAGTAAAGTTGGTAGTTTTGGTTTATTATTCTTGGAATAATACAAGTTACCTATTCAGGTCGTAATAAGCTGTCGTTTGTCGAGTAATTTGGACGCATAATCCATTTTTCGAGATCCCACATCTATCTGAACATTGTACATTTTTTTTTTTTTTTTTTTTTTTTTCAAAAATAGTTAGGTACTTTCTTATAGACACAGAATTAATTTTTGCACGATAAACCTATATCGAAGAATAATAAACCTTTGTGTACAATTCGCAGCGTTTTTGTTGTGGTAATGTGGTAACCAGTTTGATTTTCATACATCATAAGCACGCTAGGCTTTCATGATCCCCATCAATGAAGATGAAAATAGTTGCGCCGATTCGCGCCTGGGGGAATGGGCGTATTGGAGGCAAAAATTTAGTGTTGAATCCGGCAAGAAATTGGGGATTGATATAAATAGGTTGAGCACAAATGCGATATCACAAAAAAAAAAAAAAAAAAAACCATCGAAATTTGATATTTAATATTTGGTTTGGTGAGAAAAGCCTGCAACCACCAAAAAAGTTTTTCTACGTGGTGTATCTGAGCTCTAAAAGTTGCCCAATAAAGGGCTTCATACAAATTTGAAAATGAAATACCAAAAATTTTATTCGGCGAGTTGATAACGAGAAAAATCTGAAACCACCAAAAAGTTGCTCCATAGGGCGTGTCAGAGCTCCAAAAGAGGTATAAATAGATTTTACCTTCCGAACGAATCCTTTCACCTTCACAACGTTTCATACTGAACACATGGTGAGAGTGGCCCGCCAGGCCACACCGACCGCCACGCCAGGGCAGAACGAGCGGGGGTTGGCTGCGTAATCAGTAGGGTGTGGCCTCTAGTACTGTTTACTGTTCTACCTCTCTAGTACTGTTTACCAAGCACCCTTGATACAGATGGGGTTCCAATCCTTGAACCAATTTTAACACAAAAACTATCCAAAGAATGAACCAAATTTTCAGGAGTGAGCTAAAACTAGTTAAACAGCTCAGCCCACCAGGGATTAAATTTTTTTTAAATTGAATTTATTAAATTTTTTTAAAATTGAAATACTCCTGATTAAGGAGCCAAGAGCATCTCTCTGGAGGGTTTGTATGTTAACGAACTCCTCAATCCATGTGCAAATATTTCTGTATGAAAATCAGATAGGAGTCTCCCTTCGGAAGGCTTAAAAGACCCCTCACACGCTGATCCCAGTGGGTCTAGCCCCTCTCAAATTACGTCATGATCATCCTCTCTCACACCGCCGAAAGCCTTTCATTCATTAACCCCTTCAACCCCTTTCAATACTCCGGCATCGATTTCATAATGTTTGTTGTTCGGCATGAACCTCAGTCAGGCGCATGCGCCCGAACTAAACACATCAGCCGTATCTTCTGCCTTGGGAATTTTCATTGTTCTTAGTCATCCCGAGGTCGGAGGATTCAATTAAGTAATGCGACGCGTAAACAAAGAGACTTCGTCTTTGTTTGTTTTGCCATCTTAACCACTTCAAACTCCCTTCTTCCACCAGCTCATCCTAAATTGTAACCCCTTCCCCCTTCCTTGCATACAATTTTGTAACCCCCCTATTGTCGACGACGACGACCCTTATCCTATCAAAACCTTCAACAGACACTCAACCTCTGAATCCAAACAAACCAACGTCTTTGGGTGCATTGGGACTTCATCAACAGGCGTATCTATCAACTGCGTTAAATGAAAGGGAGAAAGACAAGAAAATGTAAAAATAAAAGCTTTTCATATTTTTTCAATTAACATCATGTGTAACAAATGAATTGGTTCAAAATCTCTGGTCTAATGGCTCCAAAATATTATACCTTGACGGACGAAGGTCCCTTTTTCCATGACTCAAGGCCTGGGGATGGCGAGCACTAAGAAATATGGGAAACCCGTATGTTTGGGTAAAAAACGTTCATGTTCAACAAAAATTGAACAACAAGGATTAAAATGATTTGTTTTGTGTTGAGCGGAGATGTGAAGACGGTACTCTTGTTGTCGCCTGCCGCTCGTGCTGTGGGAAATGGCTATTTGTCCCAGGGGAGGTTTCCTGTCAAGGGCTGGTGCTTCTCTGCAGGAAGCTGTGGAGGGGGAGTATCAGACCAGAGTATTTTCACTGTAGATATCCAGTTACGATCCTCAGCAGGGACGTCGCCGATTCCCACAGTTTGGACCGCGATGTCCGCGGGTCCTGGCAACGATACAGTCTTGAAAGAGACCCCCCCCCCCCCTGTCGTAGTCGGCGTCTGCCGGAGTAAATGGCGGGTCTTCAGACTCCTCGTCTGTATCCATGGCTCCGCCCAGACCTGATGGAAATGCGTTATGCGACATAGTTCAGGGCGAAAAATAAAATAATCGAGAAGACTGCCAGGCATGGGGAATGACCAGTCACCTCTGACTTGACTGTGTCGTGCAGGGTTTGTTTGTTTGTTGTTTTTCCCGCGCGCTCTACTGAGCTCGACTTCAATGGACTATGGCTGTATGTAATGGGGGGTATTTTCCCCACAAGAAATACACACTAGGGGCTCGCTACGCTAGCCAACCCCCACCTGTTCCGCACCGGCCTATGAACCAACAACTTGCTTTCCCACGTTTACTATACTTTTTTCCTCAAGCTATATAGGATGACTGTTTTTTAACAATCCGATTTCAAACTTCAGTGAGAAAAAATGAACGTGAAAACGATACTGAAAATTATGACGAGAGAAATTTGTAGGCCTCACAAATTATTGAAAAAGCTACAGGGCTCGTTTCCCATGTTTATGGCTTAATGAAATACAGAATGAAGGGCTTTTCGAAAATTCGATTTCAAATTTGGATTCAGCATAAAAAAATCTATGGAAAAACGTAACTGAAAAAATTAAAGATGAGAAATTAATCACCAGTTAGGTATTTAAAAATTTATAGCGCACAGTACGCCACTTTTTGGTGGTTTCAATCTTTTCTCGTGGTATGCTCACAGATTTTTTCTTTTTTCAAATCTTTCCGACTTCTAGAAATACCTACCTACACTAGAATAAAGGTGATGCGATCTGCGTCATTGTACTCATCCTCCTCGTGCTTAGTGTATTAGAATTTGCTATACTAAAATACAAATGTATATATTTACAACAGTTCCCTAGTAGTTTGTATTTAATTACAATTATAAATCTTGAAATCAGGAAACCATCGCATTCTTGGAAAATTGGGATTTGAAGCAGCTAAGGAAGTGGGTACGCTCGAGAATTCTACTGTCTGGAGATTGGGAACTTCAGAGACATTTGAGATCAGTATTCCTCTATCCTTGAGGGAGAATCCCGCCAATAAAGGGGTAGTTGAATAGGAAGGCATTCTGGTATTAGTCTACAAAGTCCTTCCCGAGTCTCTTGAATGCGAGGAGGAGAACAGGAATGTAGGTAAGTTATGAGGGAAGCACCACCAACATAAGTGATTCGATTCGTTTTCGATAAAATCGCGATCAGCAGGAAAAAATAGTTTTTTGTAAAATGAAGGCAGTTTAGGCTGAATCTGGGTCATGGATAAACTCACACGTTTCTACTGATTTATGAGAAGATCTTCTTAATTAGGTCATGTATATCCGGGGGATTATGGATCCTAAGCCCTACACGGGGATGGCAATACAGGGTGTAGGACACAGTATTGAAGGGAGATGGTAGGAAGGGGTGTCCAAGGGAGGGGAAACCATCCAGCCGCCCCGGTAATTGGATTATAGAGGTCACTCAGCCTAGCAGGAGCCTCTCGCCTATTGAAATTTTCTTATCGGAGGGTCAGAGGAACATCCGGAAGGGATATCGCCAAATCGATCATCTGAGGGGCTTCCAGACATGCCAGCCGATTAATTGAATTATACCCTCGGAAATCCTGATTAAGTTTCAAGATCTTGCATTAAACTGTTCATTGTTGGAGATAAGTTTCAGAATGGTAAATCCAACAGAATTAAGTTCCAAAGTAAATACTCCAGATCTGCTATATGTACCAGATATGGGTAGGTAAGTCTCATAGTTTGCCTTTTGAGAAAAAAAGAACTGTTCGAAGATTAAAAAAAATTGTATTTTTATTTTTTTCACTAGGAAAATATTTGACCTCCTGGGAACTTTCAAAAATCCCATTTGTAGCCCCATGAAAGCCCTATAGATCCCCTCAGTGAAACAGATCGTTCCAAGACCCCCAAAAATGGATTCTACGTTCAAAAATACCTCGAAAACGACACCTAACTCGATCCCTTAGCCCCATTTTAGCCTCATAGCGCCCCACGGGTTTGGGCGATCGAACTGAAAACCTTGCGGGCACAACTAGATGGTAAACCAAGTATTTTGTCAAAATTTCGGATTAAAAATATTTTGAGTTTTTTCCACCTAATTATGCGATCTAGCCCACTGTGCGACGCCATCATTCCTGCCACCCATTTGCGGAACTCGACAAACGAGGATCGCCTTGAGCAGATTTCAGACGCTCGGCGGATCTAGACCGACGCCCCGACGAGCCGATTCAGCTTTAACGACCTTAACAGTTCACGATAAAACTATCACGCGAGACTCACGATTTTCACTGGGAGACTACCCGAGCGGCGAGAGGGAGGGCGTCCATATAAAAGACTTCGCTTCAAAAATCAACAGTTCACGATAAAAAAAAATAAGCTGCCAGTATAGTGTCCTACTAGATGCTCCGGCTCGCTTTGCTCGCCTACGCACCCAGCTGGGGGCACCGCCCCCCAGACCCCCCGTAGGGCCTCGCTTCGCTCGGCCGGGGAGTTCTCAAAGCAGACCGCTTAATCAGACATAAGGCCTCGCTCCGCTCGGCCGAGCGCTTATTCGGACAGGGGGGGTCTGCGACCCCCCCCTATTCGTAGCTAAAAGGTCGGCAAAAAAAAAAAGACTTCGCTTCAAAATTTCCCCGCCTCCTCCACCGTTGTAAGGTCCATGAAGCCCCACCCGTTCTGAGTACGTCTTTCCGACTTCCTTGACAGCGGCGGATTGGAAGAGCCGAGACTCACTATCACGCGAGACTCACGATTTTCACTGGGAGACTACCCGAGCGGCGAGAGGGAGGGCGTCCGTATAAAAGACTTCGCTTCAAAAAGACTTCGCTTCAAAAAAGACTTCGCTTCAAAAAGACTTCGCTTCAAAAATTCCTACTGCTCAAAACGGCCCGGACGGCGTACGGGGGAACGCGTACGGCGGACGGACATTTCGGTTTGGGAATCTAGACCTCTTGAAACGGATAATGTCAAATTTTGAGGCTGATCGGAATCATCGACTTCCGTCGCGATTACAAAGGTGTACTATTCCAAGGATAAAAAACCAAAGATGATTAAGACGACGAGTAGTTGAGAGATTCTGTCCCTCATCACTTCTCACATTGCTCTCCACTCAGGGGAGTATTTTCGTGTAGCTAGAATAGGAAGCAGCGGGGAAGGAAGCGCAGAGGTGAAAGAAGAGAGGGAGAGGGATGATGAGATTTTCCTCAGCCAATCAGCAATCAGCCCTCAACCTTTTGAGGTTCCTTTCAGCACTTCTCTCCACTGCGGTTTCCCTTTGTTCCGACCGTAATTGCCTAAACGGCTTCGGTCTGAGGAGCAAAACAATGAAAACCAACTCAGGTCTCGACGATGAAAAGCAGCGCTGGTCGGAAATTGTCCCTACGAAGGGGATCAGATTTTGCCACAAATCCAGACTTGCTCGTGTGAGGTGAATCTTGACCGAGTCAAAAAATCTTTAACAATACCTAAAGATTTTTGTTGCATTTGTGAACAAAATAATTATTGTTGCTTTTGTTTGGTTGGAAGTAACGAACGATGCTCATAAAAAATGATTCTATCCCTAGAGATGGGAAGTTTTTTTTTCCAGAGGAGTACTGACCATGGATCAGAAGTCTGAATTTCACAACACGTGAGGATTGTTTCAAAAATCTAATTTGTCCAGAAAACGTTAATTCCCAAACTGTCAATTTGGCAATAGGTAGGGTTACAGTTTTGTATGTGTGTGCTCTAGAAGTACCTAATTAATGAAGCAGGAAATCGCTACTTTCATCAGGTTTGGGGATTTATTCTCCTCAACAAGGGACGCCACCATCAAATCGCCTTCAGAATGATTGGGTCCAATGCGATTAGGTTATTGTCCTCCAGGCCGTACTTCTCCACTTATTTGTCCAATTGTTTGTCCTCCATCAGCCCTCTTGGCAGCCGCTGGCGTTTGAACGACCAGAGGATCCATCCCAGTCTCCACGTGGAGAAGATGATCCTTACTGGAGGCAGAAGATCCTTTTTAAGAAAATCAGCTAAAAGCCCTCCTACCTCCACTGGTATACCCATGACTGTGCAGCGTAGCAGCATCAAACATCTTGACGTGGGCAGCAAGCGGAATATCTGGTTTGGTGAAGGCTTGATTCCAAACGAAGTTCAAAGCCGTCTTTTCGGCACGCTTCGCGTACTTTTCAAACGAAACGAGTGAGAGTAACCAGGTTTCTAGGTAAACGTATTCATTTACAATTACGAGGACTGTAATTGTCTTCGTTCAAAAAGGTACAATTTCTCGTAGGAGTTCTGGAGTGAGAGTTTGATTGTGGCTGTTGCTGTGGATTTCACCATGTACTCGTAGGGCATAGAACTCAATCGGTGTTTTTCAGAAGTGGTGAGTGGAACAGCGAGAGGGCAATCTGTAGCGCACTCAGTAATTCTTCATTTTTCCGCTCTTCCCCTAAAATTTCCGAAACAAGTCCTCTTGCTGGCCCCCATAACTCCTAAACGCTAACAGCTTCCCCCCTGCCATCACCCTCCCTTGAAAGTCACCACAAACCACAAAACGTTTTGGGGGCAAAAAACGTGTCTATTCTAAGTCGCCTCACGTCCCACGGAAAGTATGACCGTTGTCCCCCTGACACCCGCTCGTCAGTTGCGTTATAACACTTCACCATACAAATGGTCGGCGAGTCTGTTCCGCCGGAAACTGCTAAAGGGTGACAGAATGGTAGGCTTGAAAGCATTTCTGGGAAACGCGAATATGTGGGCTGTACTACACTGGACCTGGAATTACTGAGTATAATGTAAATAATATTATTATAATGCAACTGGGATTACTGAATAAAATGGAGATGTAGTCAAGATTTTCGGCCAAGCTGTGCAGGAAATGACGCACGGTGGTTCAGAATTCAAAGCTAGCCAAGACGAATAACGATCCTTGCCTGAAAAGCTAATGATTAGCGAAATTAGCAATTTCTGTAATCGGTCCATTCGAGGTCCCAATTTTATGACGATTGAATCAGCGGACCGGTGTGCGCAGGCGCAAACGTAATTTTCTTGTTACAGTCATAAGTCCGTCAATTTTGAACCGATTTTGGTCAGATTTTGAGGGATGATGCGCGTTGGTCTCAAACATGATGGAACCTCACCAACAACTGCATTGCTGACGAAATCCGTGAAAATATCATCTACCAGGTCCCGATCTATGGACGACAGACCGAAAAAGCTCTTCAGTAGCCTTCGGAACTCGAGTTTTCAGTCCAAAGAACAGGCAATCGATCTTCCTGAACCAAAACTGGTCAAGTAAAGATGAATTCGGCATCCTCGGATTTTTTAAGCAGAGTAAACTTGTCGCACGGCTTGGTGAGCCGCAAGTTCAAAATCCAGCGTATATCTGTATCCTCTCCGCTTGGTATTTATAAATACCAAGATAGAGAGCTATTTCGAGGTGTGAAGGACAAATCATGCTCCTCCAAACCTCCCTATTATAACATAGGCAAATACGTTCCTTTCAAGTATTCATGCATGTAGGTATCTGACAGCATTTCAAGGGCGTGGGCATAGCTTCTGGGTGATATTTTATAGGAGATAATATCTCATATTATTATTTATGAGATAATATCTCATATTTATGAGACGAATCGTGGCATCATAACACTGAGCGACGAATATTAGTATCTTTCCTCCATACCGAATAAAAGAATGCGACGAAATGTTTGCCACCGTAATTAACTTGGAATGGGTGGTAATGTACGAGATGTTGGCAAGTAGGTACATCGAAACTTTTTTCCAAATCTCTAATGCTTGTCATTAATCTTGCGTCTTGCAAAAGGCCTCCTGAAATAGTTCCTCAGGGGACTAAATAAGCCTTTAGAGAAGTGAGGTGGGTCGGAGGCCGTTTTGTGACTTCAGATATGACGTGTCGGAGGGTGAGAGACGGCAACATCAACACCTTCGGAGGGTGTGTCGTGGGCGTTGGTTTCCTTTCATGGGTTGTTTATCACTCGTGTCGGGTGTGTGAAGTATTCCCTGTTTACGTCACAGAGAATTTCCTTGTGTTTACGTTCCTTTTTTCCTCTGTCATCGAACGTGCGACGTCGACCTCTTTACCTAACACGATTTTTTTTTTCCATTTTGTCACGACCACATCAAACTCTCCACGACCTCCCCTTATTCGGAATAACTCCACCATGAACTTATCAAACGTAAAAGGTTTGAGGCAGTTCCCCTTGTTTGTCTAGGAAAAGTGCTCGCACTTACCACATCCAAACTGTGAGTTAGGAATACTGAAGGACAAACGAAAAGTCCGTTTCACTTTAAACTTTTCAAATGGTTCACCACAAAGAAAACGCACTTCTTCCTTCAATTCTCCATCATCAATGGCAAATTCTGAACACCACTCTCAACATATAATAGAATTTTATTCTTCTGTAGTGCTTTTCAATCATCTCCAATATATTGGAACTCCTCCTCCCGCCCTTACAGCCTTTTTCTACTTTTATACGTTGTCGAATGGTCAATTTCACAATAATACCAAAAGATGGACCAATATATAGGCGGGGGAGTTCCTCAGGTGATCTAATATCCCAGCCTTTTACCTTCCCAAAGCCTTTCCGCAAAAGGACAATTACTGACGAGGGGAAGAACCCAAAGGAGTCCGAACTTCTGCAGAAGGCGACTTTCCTTCATGTCTACCCCTCCTTCAAGACCGTCCTCTCCACCTCTAATGATTTCCCTCGCATCAAAGCCCGTTACCCCTCATTTCATCCAACTTTTTTGATCCTCCATCAACTTCTTCCAATTACCTTTTCCAAGTTCATCTTGATTTTCGGGCGAATGGTAAATCCGTTCAGACGAAACTACCAATGGAATAACTTCGTGATGAAAATCGGAGACACGGAACCGCCCTTTTCTCTTCCAGTGCATTTTACTATTCCGTGACCAACAGAAAACGTAGAATTCTTCTCAGAATTGAGATTAGGAGATCCACAGTAACGTGTTTAATGCTTTCATGTAAAAACGTCGGAAATGAATTCCGCCTTTTTCCCTTCAGCATATTTCAAATGGCTTTTCCTTCTTTTAAGCTGCACGTATACCAGATTATATGAGCTTTCAGATTTTGAAGATATAGCTCTCAAATCTTTTTCAATCTTCACGTCATCTCACAATAAAGTCAGCGTGTAACTTTCCAGTTGAATAAATAACTCAATTCGAGACCGTGCTATTTTTTTTTTTTTTTTTTTTTTTTTTATTAATCGGCCTTTTATGATTCTAATTTGGTTTCAATAGCTTAGCCCACGCAGTTTTGAGATGATCTGTGATTTGGGAAGATGATGTATTGCCTAATGGCTTTCCTGGGGGCCACCCCAGACCCTCGGATTATCTCAGTTTTGGTCAAGGATCATATCAAGGGAACATGGTAGGTACATACCTACATGTTTTTTGAATAAGTATAAAGGAGACTTGATGATGTACAAGGATAACACCCATCCATAACAAATCAATTACATAATATTTCATATATTATATGAAACTCTTAACCCACAACTTACAACAGATTGATATTCAATGGTGAACCGATTGGGAGCCGTCTCGAGAACGATGTGGCTGGGGTGGGGCGCTGAGCACCATAGGGCCAGTAGGCGGTGGCTGGGCGGATCTTATGGTGATGCAGTCATGCTTTTATAATGCATAAATACAGATATTTTATACTATACAGATTTTTTTAAAATACTTCAAAAACTTTTTTTACATGGAATGAATTTTTGCACTATGAACGTATATCACAGAATAATAAACCCATAATATTAAGTAATAATATTATGTAAAATTTTCAGCGTTTTTTAGGTTATTTATTAGTCGCTCTTTCACCTATCCTCCTGTTGGTTGCGCCCATCGATGTACTACTGTAGTACATGTAACATGTTAGTTTACTACATCGATGGTCGCCAACATAGGAGGCATGGGGGCCCGCAGCTTCCGCGTTCCGCGATGCGGAGAGGTACTTCCAGCTTCCATGCACTGATCCCAGTCGACAATGATTAATGAATTAAGAAAATTTCGCACCAAAGCATAGGGAAAAGTGGCCTCATGATTTTCCACTAAATCACGAACACACCCATTTGTAGACTCTTCCCAGCAAACTTGAATTTACGCACATAAATAGAGGGTTAAATTTACTCGCCACTAATCACATTCCAAAAGAGTTAAGTGTTGAATTTTCTCGCAAATCCGATTGGCAACAAGGTTGTACACAAACCCTCAACTTGATTCAACATTGAAGAAAAGAGTTGAATTCAATAGCTTGAACGGCTTTGAAGCATTCATCCTCCAATACCCCTCAAGTGGTTTTTACAAACATTCTGAACGGGGACCAATCCTTCCCGAAAGTGGGATCAACAACACTCCTAAAACCTGAAATCCGTTCTCCAGAATCAACACTAACTTTGACCAGGTCGGCCTGCTGGAAACTTTAGTAACTTTTTATCGCTTTTTTTCGTCCTCCTCCCCTCACCAACCACCTTCAAACTGAAATCCTTTTTTTCTCTTTTTATGCAGGGTAAATCCCCAACACGAGCCCAATCCAGGTGAGAGTTTCAGCCACCCGCTTGACCCAAATAGCGTGCCCAGGGTTTCCCTGTTAAGGGCGTCCCACTTCACCAAGTGAGCCTCTCGATCAACTCCAGGCCTTCAAAATGTCAAGCGATAAATAAATCGGGCGGTCATAGCTCGCAGTGCAAATAACGGAAGGCGGTTTGTAGAGTCAGCGAATAATATTTGAAGGGAAGGAATTTATTTCCTCCCTGGTACGTCCGTCATCACAAAAACCCACCTGCTCAATCGTGGAAACCATCTCCAATCAAGTGGGCTCTAAAATCTGCAAATGGAATTTTCACGTTCCATTTATAAACGATCATTATTGCCTGGGGCCGAAAACGAGTGATCGTAATAGCAGCACATTCACCAGTGGTCGGAATCACGGAAAACCTGGCCAAAACTCCTTGAAGTCATTGTACCCATGTTTTTTGTTGTGCTGAACTCGAAAATGATGTTCAAAAACTGGTAGGACTACTACTTAGTTAGAAAGGAATCGACCAAGTTTAGAAGAAAAAAAATCAAGTCAAGAAAGCAGCAGTACTAGTAACAACTTTCACAGGTATAGGTGATGACATGATAACATAGAAAAGCTTGGGTAAATTTACAGTCACGAGAAGTAGTTTTTCAGTACCTTGGTAACTACCTAGTTTTTTTTCCAACTTTTCAACTTTTCCAGCAGCTGGAACTACTAAAAATCGTCCCAAAATATTGCTTCAAAAAAAATTTTTTTCTGCCAATAAATGTTCAGTGCATACCTTCAGTTGTAGACGCCATGGGGAAAAAATGGGCAGAGCCTTCAGAACAGGAACTGGCTAAAATCTCCAGTTTCAAAAATTTCTGGGCTAGATATTATAGTATCTTGAAGGACTCATATCAATGACTTTTGATTTTTCAGCATTTCATTTTTTGAGTATTGGCCAGGTTTTTCGTGATTTCGACCACTGTGCAAAGCTGAAAAATGAAATGTGGCTTCGTCCGTACACAAGCTTTTTTTTTCATGTTCTTTTCGGCTCTTCATATTTCCTCCGTGTAGCTTCCATAAAAACCACGGCACAAGGAGAAAAGGGAACAAGGCTGAACCCAATAAATCAGCACATACATATGTATGTGGCGTGGGTGTATTGGTTGGGGAGGGGGGGGGGGTATAAGGCAAAGAGCTTTGAACGATCAGAGGGGGCTTCATGGGTGTAACCCCTTTCGCGAAAATACGCTCACGAGGGAATCCCCCTCACCGAAAACAGAGGAAGTAGCGTCTCAATCAAAAACCATACATAAATATGAGAGCGTAATCTTCTACAGTAATTCTTAAGGTAGCCTCGGGGCCTGAAAGGAAGGGAGTTATATTCAAATGAAGGATCCCTTTTTGAACGATATTAACTCCCCCATCCTTTTGTCTTCCGTTTTCCTTGTTGGAAAGGGAGGGACAGCCTGAGGAGGTCGAAAAAGTTCACTTGGAAGAAATGGAACTTCGGATGAAGCTGAAATACCATTCTGACAAACAACTTTACAACTTTGCTTGAATGACAATGAATAAAAACAGAACACAGGATGAAATTTTGCCCGAGGAAGCCTTGTTTCATTCGAGCACGTCGACGTTAATATAATATCATTTGGAATGATCTGCGTTGTACATAAAGCTGAACAACAATAATAATTGTATAGGTATACAATCTTGGATTGTTTGTTCAGAGTCACTTGTTAGATTAGATTAGATTGATACCTGAGAGGATAAAGAAGTGGGTTCCCGAGGGCCCCCATTTCCCGCACTTAGGCCTATAGACCCATTGTGCTGCCTCTCGGAGTTACTGTGGTAGGAGTTCTGTGCCCTTGAAGAGGTTCAATAGTCCTCCTACCAGGTCCTTTCGCGCTAGTATCTCTCCCCGGTCCACAGAGCCCAGAGCAAGATACCGTCTGCGCTCCAGGGCCTCACATTCAAAGATGAGGTGATCCGCTGTCTCTTCCTCATCTTTGCAGAACCTACAGGTGGGTTCATCATTTGTGACCCCTATCCTGTGTAAATGCTTCCTGAAACTTCCGTGTCCTGTATACAGGCCCACCATGAGTCTCAGTTGTGGCCGTCGTAGGCGGAGGCACGTTTCTGCCCTCTTACGATCCAGCCGACCCAGCATGGCGTGTCCATGCTGTTGGTGCGGGGTTCTTTCCCATCTGCGGCTGTGCTGTGACCGCTGCCACTGATCCACAGCCCCACGGAAAAGCGCCCCCGAAATACCCAGACAGGGTTCAGGGCCTATAAGGTCCATACTGGATCCCTGTCTGGCCAGGGAGAGTCACTTGTTACACTAGGGTGGGTCGAATTTCTTAACTTTTTTATTCCTTACTACAATAAAGAAAATTAAATGTGGACACAAAAGAACACCCTAAAAGCGATTTGCGAATATTTTTTCGAATACCTATCTCAAAAATAACTATTGACAGTCAACAACTGTTGTTGACTACCAAAATTAGCGTTTTGGGAGTTTTTCAGTGCGAGAGAAAGCGCTACAACCCTTAAAACAAAGTGAGGTGATTAGTGAGAGGAAACGACTCCTCTACTCAGCAGAGGAGTCGTTTTCTCTCCCCAACCACCTCTTTGGATTAGAACTCCGCACCGTTGGCAAAAACCACTCCGTTAAAACAAAGTAAAACCCGCTGCAAATTTTACACAAAAGTTTATGATTCTTTGATATAGAAAAATCACCTCATTCCACCTTCTGCATCCTCCATTTGTAACTCCACGAAAGCCCCATAGAGCCTCAAGGTGAAGTCGGATCGTTCTGGGACCCCAAAAATGGATTCTAAACAAAAATACTACGAAAACGATACCTACCTCGATCCCATCGCCGAAACACTTCAAAGACTCCTCCCGTAGCCATTCTGTAAGCCCTAAAGAGCCCCACGGGTTCGGGAGATCAAGCTGAAAACCTTGCATGTACAACTAGATGGTAAACCGAGTATTTTGCCGAAATTGCAGATTTTAAAAAAATTCCCACTATCCACAACGGCTCGGACATTTGATTTTTGAAATCTCCGTGTCATGAAACGTATAATGTCAAATTTTGAGGCCAATCCAAATTTTCGACCCCCGTCGCGAATACGAATACGTACGCCTGTGTCTTATTCCAAGAATAATAAACCAAAACAGGGTTTAAAAATTATATTTCGATAATTCTTCATTGAATTATCGAAATAGTTAGGTATACCTACTATAGTTCTGTAGGAGAGGTACCCTATTTCCGCAATCTGAATTAATAAAAAATATAAAACCCGACATTTTTGACCTATTTCACGCCTTGGCGATTTCTGCGATTTTATCGCTTTTCCGACAAAAGGTCCGTTTCTGTGTTACCTGTTCTGTTATTTTGTGCTGTCTGCTTTAGTACCAGGTGGACGTTCTGCCACTCAAATTAGAACGTTTTCACCTACCTACAGTGTTCTGCAGCCGTTCTATTCCTTCGTCCGACAGTTATTGGGCAATAATTGCCCAATTACTGTCGGACGATTATTGTAGAGTACCTATTGTCTCGACTAGTAGAGATAAAAAGTAGGGTTTTGATCAATCAAAAATTTCAAAATGATTATAGAACCAGAAGGAATATTTTTGTAGGAGCTCTCTTTTTGCAGGCTGTTTTCTTGAATGAAAGAGTAATAAAAGTTTGCTATGGCCCAGAAAGAAAAAAAAATGTTTTTTGCGGAATTAAAAATAAAAATTGTACATAAATGAATAAAAAATTTTACCGCCCTCAACAACTCCAGGGAAGCGAAACTATGGTTTCCTGCAGGATGTGACTTTGACGAATCGAACCTACCTATAGCCTGGGACTCCCACTAATTTCCTCCTACACAAACGGCGGGAGGACTTGGACACAGCGCCTACGACTTCCTGCCAACCACACATCACCAACCTAAAGCAAATTTAAATCTAGAAACACTGAAACCGGGTTCAGTTCCTATACCACCTAACAAAAGCTTCGCAAATTACAGAGTCTGCAATAGGGTGCCTATCAATACAACTTGCTTCATTCAAGGGTAGAGTGATATAGAAAGTCAAGTTTATTCAAATGAAGGATCCCTTCTCAAAAGATATTAGCTCTCGAGCCCCTGTGTTCAACGAAAGAACGGGAAGTTGCGAGGTGAGATGAAAGTTGGAAGAAAGAACTAGCTTGAATAATCTCGATGTTGTTTTACCGGCTGAAACTGTAGAGAAAGAGAGTCCTCCGGAGAAAAACCGAATAAACCTACCTGTAAAGTCTATAATACGAGCGAATAAGGGACGAAACCCAGAAATAAAAAGGGGACTCAAAAGACAAACGAGGTCCCATCACCTCTTTTTTTGTGCGGGTTTCTTATTGGCAGTAGTGATCCTTCTGGACTGGCGGTCTTCTCTTGGGCTGTTAGATTTTCCGCAGATACAGATCGATCAGCCTACGCAACCACAAACCCAACGGTGGCCGAAGAATAAAAAAAAAACAGCCCGAGAGCAGAATTTTTTTTACACCTTTAGCAGTTGTCCTTCTAAGAGGTCTGAGGGTTACTTCTCCTATTTTCTTTATGATACAACCATTCACGTGCTTAGCCTCCCACCATATAATATATTATAATATATATTATATAATAATATATATTATAATGTTATTATATGGTGTTATGCAATACCAACGTACATGTAATGAAACTTCCAAATGTGTATTTCGTAGTAGTCGAGCTTCTGTGAGCTGTGAATACAAAAAAAATTACTTCGTAACAAAGTGAATCTCCAGCGTTGGTTGAGGTAACTTAGCCTGCTTGGATTAATTTTGATTGGATGTCACTGATCAAATCTCACTGCAGGTCTCTGCGGAGGTACAATTAACTGGATTACAAGGACGCTAATTTGCGAGGAATTAACAGCTTCGACCCTTGAAAAATTACTAGCGACGTTCCGTGGACCAAATTAATTAATCTCATCGGAATCCAGCGCTTGTGATCAGTTGTGTTAACGAACGATAGGTAATTAATTTTTACTGCGTTTGTGCCGTGTAAGATTTAAAAAAAAAAAAAAAAAAAATCGGTATAGTGCATTTCAGTTGAAACAACCTTTCATGCACACAGGATTTACCCGATATTGAACAATGACCCCTTCCTGGTAGCTTTTATCGACAGTTCTTCATTTGGAGTGCGGGATATTACGATGGTTTTTTTCCTTCCAGTACCTCCGCCAGCTTTTATCACAATAACTCTTTCGATCACAATGCCAACTAATACTAGAAAGCACAATATCGTCTGCGAAGGGGGTTGAAGCAGAAGAATAACTACATCGTCGAGGGTGGGTCGGTACTGGATTGGGATTGCGGCCTTGGGTTTCGCTGTATCATTTCGATAATGTCACCCTCCATTGAAATACCTGGAGCGGATAATGCGACCCTGCAGAGTCACACTAATGGATACCCTCAGGGCTTTGAATGGAGGGTTTTTCCTGAACGTTGGTCCATATTCCGAAATATCACCCGTACATTACAAGGCTCTTACTCAATAGAATCTATTCTATAATTAGATATTATCTGATAATATCTAATTATAGAAACTTTCTATGAAAATTTATCGAATAATATTACTGGTTCATTTTTTTCATTTGAAGATTCGCAAACACAGAATCCCCAGTGAAGTTCCTAACTTAAGCTTCCCGACTATCTTGCCTTGTATCTTATAGCGTTGTTGGCATTATTACAGGTAAGAGAATGACATGAGTCACTCCCATAGCCGTTACAGCTTTGGATAAAAGGAACATTAGCGTCGACGTAAGATACATTGATTGTGGGGTGTCAGGTGAAATCTGAAAGGAAACGCTAAGTAACTCTGACGAAGAGCTAAGTAGGGAAGTGTAAGTTGATGCTTCGACAATGTAACGTGACACAGCAGAGTACACTTCTATCGTACTTTCAATGTTCACCTGAAACCACAAAGGAAATCCGATCGAAATATTTTGACAGTAGAAAGTAATGTACCGGAGAATGGATAAGTACTGACGAAAGAACTATTTTATAGACAATACATTTATTATCCAAATATAATTTTGGTTAGCACTCACGATGAACTTGGAAGCAATATATTCCACTCAAGCGTAGATCATTAACGCTGAAATTAATTACGAAGTAAATTAATTTTAGAAGACAGCGCAGAGGAATTTAACAGGCGCTAGTAAATCATTCTGGATCAGAGGACGGTCTTTTGAGATGTAGGGTAATGCAGCGCTGAAATATTCGGGCGAAGGGCCGTTTAAAATGAACTACATTACAAGAATGGGCACAATTTTTCAAACAAAACAACATTTTTTCCCCAAATGCACCAACATGATGGCAATAGGTATCTATCAAAAATCGAACGTGAAAATGGTACAAAAACAGTTTTTGTTCGTATTCACTCGAAATCAAGAGATTCCATGGCTTTTGTAGGTGTACTTACTTTCAATCCGGAATAATTTCTGTGACAAATTTAATTTTAATGCCAATTTAATTTTCTTTCATTTGGTATTTTTTAAATTGGGCAGGTATCTTTTTAATTAAAAAAAATGACATATACCTAAAATACTTATAATTACATATAATATATAATTAAAAAATATATACAAATATTATATTTTTATATTTTAATAAAATTTAAACAAAATCAATTTTTTAAATTATAGGTACCTATATTTGTTTAATAATAATTATTAAACAAATAATTATTATTTCGTTTTTCAAACTTTTGCGCGTCACCTGCAGAGCTGAATCGATTGAAACACAAAATTTGTGTTAATTTAATTAACGAATGGAAATAGAAACGTTGTTGAGAGAACTATTTTGAACTGCCCTCCAGGGATTCTTGTACCGTTCTGAAAAACTCAACGAAATAGCATTGTTTTGCAAAGCGCTCGAACGTTCCTTCTCTTAAAATTTAAGGTGGGAATTCGCCCCAACAAACACGGTGACACCATTCGATTACTCGCGAGCGAGCGATATCGATATTTTTGTAAACTTTCACGCGTGAAATTTTACGTGAAAAATATCGATATCTAACTCAATTTTTCCCATTTTGTCGGTTGTACCTTTTGGC
The DNA here is from genome assembly GCA_955831195.1 of Pilophorus perplexus. Taxonomy (NCBI): domain Eukaryota; kingdom Metazoa; phylum Arthropoda; class Insecta; order Hemiptera; family Miridae; genus Pilophorus; species Pilophorus perplexus. The sequence goes on from OY037010.1 coordinate 25,234,257, forward strand.
AAAACCGTGCCTCCAAAATGCCCTCATAACATAATATTATTTTTATTGTTCTGGTGGTAAGTGCATTTTGGGTTAACCCAAAAGCGTTAATATCTTTCGCTGATTTCGGGCTTTGATCGAAACTGCACAAGATCGTTTCCAGGTTTGCACGGAGTTCAAGCAATACCTTCATTTCCAAACTTGGTACGCAGCGAGATGTCGGAGGATTTTCAATAAAGGAAGAACTTATGATGTCCTGAGTGTGTACTGTGATGTGTGTACACGATCGGGTCATCTCTTTACCAAGTGAAGGGCCATGCCTGACTATAAAGGATCCCCTCGCCCTTCCAAACCATGAGATACTGTGTACTTACATCGGGGCTGCCGTTACCTATCGTGTCTTCATTCTAGGATGGGGATCCGTTCCCCACCTCCTCATCGGCTAGGGGTTTCTTCAAGGTTCCGATATTTGTTCCCTTGGTTGCCTTGTTTGTCGACCCGAGGAAGGTAGAATGACTCTAGGCCTGAGAAAGGGAATACAGGCGAAGAAGGAATGGGGAGAAAAGGAGGTTGCAACAGACTGAGAGAACAACATCTTCAACTTTCGACCCCACCTCACCCCATCACGGTTCCATCGTCCTTTCCAACCCCCTCGTCCATATCCCAATCCCGTTTTTCCTCGGCAATATCCGCCACCCGAGTAAACAGACTGGAGACCCTTCCCCTCTCCCCACTCCGACAAAACAAGCCTATTTCCCCCGACTACTTTCCCGGGACGCCAGGAATGGGGGACACGGAGGCGTCAGGCCGCTCAGGGGCCACTGGCCTGGAAACTGTCCGACGATGCCTTGCAAATGGAGCCAGAAACTCGTTTTGAGAATGATATTGTCACCGTGCCAACAATCATCTTCCAAGCCGTTTAATAATAAAAGAACCTTCCAACATTACCGGACCACAATGGGTCCGGACCTCAATATGGGTATGTTCTTGTGCTCCAAACCCTACACTCACATATTAATGTTGACTTTAAGTGATTATGCAGTTTGCAGTAACCTTTACTACTCGACTGCTGCGGGTTCAAATGACGTCGGGGAATCCAGAAATCCATAGATTCAGAGCTGCAGAAGTCCAGAAATCCAAGAATGATCCAGAGATCCAAAAATCCGCAAATCTAGGAATCCAGAAATCCAGAAAATCCTGAATTCCAGGGATCGAGGAAATTCAAAGATCCTGTGAAAAGAACATGTGTGAAGCTCCTTTCACTGGCGGAGTTGGAGAGCCCCCAGTGGAAAAGTTCCTCAAAATGGCCAAAACTATGCAGTAGTCATGCATGACTATAAGGAACTGCATAGTTTTTGCCATTCAAACCATGGTTTGACAGTCTCTTCTCCAAATACTGTTTGAACTTGTACTTTGAATAACCTAGTGAAGTGCAGTATTGGATTTGCAAGTCAATATTTGACGACTCGCTCAATTATTGATACAAAAATCATTATGTCAGTCAATCAGCTAAGTTGACACAAGGGTTGGTATTCGTATATGAACCCAGATAAAACCTTGGGTAACTTGAGCGTAGGTAATTATGAATCCTAGGTTTACCTCATTCGGATACTCAAGTCTATCTAAATAGAAAATTGCATTCCCTTACTGCAGTAACATGCAGTACATGTACATGATTTAGGTTTTCATACTGTTCCTGTAAGTGAAAGTAAGATTTCTTCCAGCTGTGGACGATTCGTTTGGCCTTGCCGAAAACCGAATCAAATCGTGCCGAATCTGCTCGGTCTGAATCAAAGAAAACCGAATTGAAGCAGTAGTTTCACAGTGTAGACGGCATCAGTTTGGTCCACAATGGTGATTCAAGGCTCGTCCACGCTGGACAGCAGAACTGAACTTGTGTCGACCTTCTCCGCACAAGCTAAATCGGCCTCTTTCGGCACGTTTTTGTAGTGCCGATCCAAGTTTTTCGAATTCAATGTGCCACCCGGCCTCATTCGGCATAGTTTGGACGCAGCTTCTTGAAATAGGTTGAGATCAGACGTGTCTGTTGTCCTCGACGTTGCTCATTCTCTGAGCCAAAGAAGGGCACGTCCGTCCTACAGTACATGGATCTTCACTTTTTCGGGTCCCCCTCAGTCTGAGGGCCACCGCCTTTATTATGGTAATTTGTAGGTGCACCATCTGGTAATACGCTTTCCTCCAACTTCGGGCGAGGTTTCGAGGTTATGCAATTATTCATTTTTTACAAATGTTTTACCAAATTCACGGCAGCTTCGTACTGTCGTATACGAATGTCTGCATGGTAAATTAAAATTTAATATAACATTCAATGATAGGTCCACTACCTTCGTAAATGAAACAAATTTTGTTCTACGTAATTCGAGGAGAGAAATCAGGGGTCAATGAGAAGTTAGATTTTACAGCCATTTATCATACATGAAAATCTTCTTCGTGGTTGAATCTCGTTCTCCATGTCCGTAGACAGAAAAAAGTAGATAATTTTCACATTATTCAGTTGGTTCGGTATATCACTATAAACGGTGTTGGCGTTGTTCCGATAGTTTGCTACCAACACAAGAAGTTTAATTTTCTGAGGTGGCTATCACGAGGCGTCTATAAATTTTCCATTGTCCTCCGACGTTGAACCCTTTCCGTTCAGGTTGAGGTCGGTGTAGGTCGTGAGGGGCACTTTGCAATCCTCTCCGGTGGGCGGTGATCAGGTTGATGAATAGCTCATCCACCACCGTGGCAATCCGCCCCTCTTCCAACCTCGATCGAGCTCGGTCTTCTGCCATCATGACCAAAGCCAACCATCCAAGCCAAAAACCCCTGCGGCTCTTGCGAGCTAATGGTCTTTTCCGCTTTCAATTTCGGATGTGCATGGGGTACCGTGTTCGATGATCTATAATGTGATATGGGCGTTATAATTATGGAATTTTAAGTTGTACGACTCGACGATAGACGAACCTAATGTCTTCACATGGAAAGGGCCATTAGGGGCAAGGGCGCAGGTCTTCCTTCGGTGGGGGGGGGGGGGGGGGGGGCTAAAAAATATTGCAGGTAGGCATGCTTCCAGCTAGGGTATTTGAATTAAATTTAAAACGCTGCAAATTGTACATAAGGGTTTATTTGTTGCTTGATACCTATAGGTTACTTGTGCAAAAATTAAGTTCGTAAAAATTGTACAGGCAGCTCAAGGAGCCAAACTATAGGTACAGATTTTTGTGCTGGTATTATTTTTTTATCATTGTTTTTATCATTTAATAATGATTAACATGACGTTTCGATTTGTTTTCGTCACGTCACGAGCGTCACGGCACGGGGGATTTTGAGCGCAACATGATCGCGAAAACTATAATCACATGATTGGTCTCTAAGGAAGTTTAGCGGTTGGTTACAAGTAGAGGGTTGGTGTAAAATTAATAATAATTATTATTAAATGAGCTGACTGTAGAACCATAGGTCTACCGTCCGGTTTTTATTTTTTATTTTTATTTAATTTAGGCCTAATTTTTATTTTTGTGAAAACTTTTTACGAATAGATTCATCGAGAGCCCAGCTGATTGAAACGGAATGAGAGGAAAAAAAAAACCCTTTTGATCTCAGCTCCTTGTGCACAAATCCTCCTGGGTGGGTGGGTATTTTTTGTCACACACACACATATCATATAATCACACCCAAGAATTTGAAACTAAACTTCATCATTAAAATCACATTCATCTTCTTTTCGTTTTGGCGGTGAAATTGCAAAATTTGTGTTAAAATCACATTTTAATTATCATTATCGCCTAGTTTCCGTCCAGAAAGGCTTCGGTGTCATTCTAAATTCATTCGATGGACCCCAGCAGCAGAGTTGGGCAAAAAGTAGTTCTGAAACTAAAACTAAAAACTAAAACTAAATTAGTTCCGAAGTGGAACTAAAAACTGAAACTATTAGTTTCAGTTCGACTTTCGAAACTAACTTTTGGAACTATATTAGTTTCATTTTCAACTCTTGAAACTGAAACTAATTTAGTTGCAAAAGTTAGTTTCGAAGTTGCGAATAAAAACTAAAGTAGTTTCATCTTTTATTCGTAGTTTCGGAACTAAAAATGAAACTAATTTTTTTTCCTCGCGTTTTTTACTGATTTGAAGGGGATGTGTGTTCGTGTGTGTGTTTCAACGAAATGTGGGTGATGGGTGCGAACAAGTTCTTTTTTTCAGGGTCGTAGAAGAATAGATTAAAGTTTCCTCCCCTCCCCACCACTTTGAGTGGAACATCAAACGTTTTCAGAAACGTATCGAAGAATTTAGGGTGATGAGTCATTTATTATGTCTGGAGGAAAAAAAATTGCGAGGAAAAAAAAATGTCTGCGAGGAAAAAAAATTTAGTTTCATTTTTAGTTCCGAAACTACGAATAAAAGATGAAACTACTTTAGTTTTTATTCGCAACTTCGAAACTAACTTGTGGAACTAAATTAGTTTTAGTTTCAACAGTTGAAACTAAAACTAATTTAGTTCCAAAATTAGTTTCGAAAGTCAAACTAAAAACTAAATTAGTTTTTAGTTTCACTTTCGAAACTAAAAACTAATTAGTTTATAGTTTCAACTTTAGTTCAACTAAATTTTTATTCGAATAATCCCAACTCTGCCCAGCAGTGCCTTTCGCTTTCCACCGGATTGGGCGTTATGTCCCCCCAAAACGCCCCATGAATTTAATTGAGAAATTAAGGAAAATCTAGAAGGGTGAAGATTGACTATGGTTCTGACACAAAACTGCAACTTCTCGTGGTTCCATCTTTATTGACACGCAGAAAGGCAAGTTCTCGCCCTTTGTATTTTTTGCAGCTCATCCATAGCACGGGTAGCAACTCATTGTACACGCTCATCCACGTCTTCCCTTCAGAGCTTCAAGAAGTTGTCTTGAATACAGACCAAAGACCTTCAACAGCAACCATGTTGGGGGGAATACCAGAAAGCGCACCACTGCACGGACCCGAACGAAAACCCAAAGTGAATACGAATTCCCTCTCTTCGCCGCCTTCTCTTCTTATCCTATTTCGACTTTTCCTACACCCTTCTTTTCTCGCTTTTCCTGCCTCGAGGTAATTGGCCATTAGTTCGACCTCAAGTGTTCTTCCGGCCTGGAAGGGGAGGGTGTTGGACGGGCAGGAGTGAGAGGAGGGCGGATGACTAACTTACTCTTGAGTCGACAAAAAGTTTTGAAAGACTTTTTTCTCGGGGAGGAAGTCTTATTGAAACTCGCGTAAGTTTATAAGAATCTTTAAGAAATTGGATTTTTTTTTTTAATCCCTACTCAGCAGCCCACTCCTATATCACGATGGATCTATAATGAGAATATTATGGCAAATAGTCAATACAATTTCGAGTGAAGATTAAAAAAAAAAAAAAGAAACAGCATTTCCAACTCTCAGACTCCATAATCTTTTGTTTGTCCTCAACTAGGAGAAAGCAGCTTTGTCTATGTGTCATGCTAAAAGAATCACTACAGTTATAATAGACAGCATAATATTCCTATGAATCTTATAAGAAGAAGTACCGAACGTGTAAGAACATGATTGAAGGTGTTTTACATACATCAATTGTGCAAACCTCAAATCAATTAATTCGATACATTTACAGCTCGATTTCCGAGGTAATTTCCTCTAATAATCGATCATTCAAATTGACGAAAATCAGGCGGTTGCAAAGTGGTCAGTTCGATTGGCCTGTTCGGGGAGGATCCACTGAAACTGAGTCCGTGGAACTGGCGAGGGTTGGGGATCATTAGGGTCACTTCAGGGATCGGGTTAACCCCATTGGGGGAATTGAATTGAAAAGGGCTGAGGCCTTCTCGCATCACAATCTAGGCTTGATGAATTTGGTAGGTTCGGCATTGTTAAGGACCAAGACACCTATTCAATTCATTTCAATTTGAAATGATTGAAAGGACGGTGAAATGAATGTGTTAGCATGTTGATAATTTCAAATTTACCTTGGCATGTATTTAATTCATTTAAAAAAGCTTAGTTATGATACAGACACAAAATGAGGGAAGTCCGCTCGTTTATTTTTCAGAAGAAGTGGGTGTCGTGGCTTGGAACTGATGACGAAAGTCCGAATCCCTGTTATTTTTGGGCAACCTTACACGAACTAAGCCTTTGAGCAGGCCGACCAATACCGCGGGCGGCGACCAATACCTATAGGTGAAGGACAGGAGTTTGATACTTCTTGTAATTAACACAGTAGGTACGGCTTAACAACAGGAGTCAAAGGGAGACATCGCAGTTGGTTACAGGTATATTTATAGGCAACATTCTGTCGCTAAGCAACAAGTACTGCTGAGCTGTAGAGTGATTTCGTATCTGTCAGAAGCCGTGACAGATGTCATCCACAAACACAATGTGGCCCGTTTGCAATCAATTGGAACAAAGGCCGCAATTATTATTTGCTCAAACCGAGGCATTCAGCGGAACAATATTGATAATTTAGGGTCGATTATACCACAAGAATCCAATAGGAGTACAAGAACTTCAGTCCCGGCTCCCTTGCGGCTAAGAATGTCACCGGGAAAAGGCAGAACAGTGTTTCGCAAGTGGTCCCACATTTCACTCGTGAAATGAGTTTTGCCAAGTTGTGGCTGGGTAATTGACGCCTCTCGACCTCACAAAGGAAAATGTTGCGCTTTCCTGTGCCGTCTGTTTGAGTGGTGACCCACTTGACACCTGAGCACTCCTTTAGCTCCTTTCCAACTTTGTAATTAGAGAGACGTCCCTCGGCCCTTCTCGGGACACATTTGCAACATAATTGGACCAATCAGCTGTCTTGTTCGACTCGTGAAATGGATCGAAAAGTCTGATTTCGGAGAAAAGAGCGCGATTTTATTGAACAAAATAAGTTCAACCTTTTTAGGGTGGTGGGAATAAATCGTTATCTTAGGCTTTGGCTTTTCTGCAAAAACAACTGATGAAGCTAACAAGACAACGGAAAACGGTTCTTGAAAGAATTCCCGTCGTAAGCTGGTCTTTGCCTTAATGGGACGACTGCTTGTTTCACCTCGTTAAACACCCGATTATTCCCAAGGATCTATTTTAACTGGACCCATCCCAGCATCTCGGCCTTGGAATCCACTGAATTAAATTTTCCACGTTGCTTCCTAAAAGGCGCCCTCTTACCATGTTTTGATGACTAGTTTGTCAGTTTCAGGGTGATTAAAGGCCTGAACTTTTCTATCAGAGTTGATTCGGAGTTTCTCCCCCGTGTCAGTGTAACTGAGAAACTCCCAAAGTAAAAGGGACAAAATTAATTCTTCAGCTGTCCTTCGTTTCTCTCTCTTCCAACAATTTTCTGTCCTTGTCGGTCCCTCTCGTACTACAGACAGCCCTTTTTATCCTCACGACAGGTCCTGCAACTCTTCGACTGAGACGTTTTTCTGCCCACGTTTTTTTCGCTCTTTTGTTTCATTAATTTTTTCCTTTTTTTCACTTTGTACCTTACTACCTACCTTTCATTTATATCTTTTACTCTCAACCCCTCTACCCAACAAGTTGCCGTCTTTCTGCCTCGGATAAAAATAAGTTTCCCCCGGCGCTTTCTTCCGCATGGTTCCGACTTTTCATCCAGCCTCCATCGCCATTACGAGTAGAATGAAAACGCTTGAAATTGCAAATCATCGTCAGGCGTATTCTTAAATTTGCTTTTTGTTCCTACAGTCGGAACTATTTTTTGCCTCAAATGCGTTGTGTAATGGATTTGTTTTTCATTAAATGAATCATCAAATTTTGATTATGAAAAGTGGTGTGAATAGGAACAGTGTGAAACAGCACACTTTGCAATCAATGAAGTGCATCTAAACGGGTTTTAAATCACCGGTGATACGCAAGATCGCGCTTCTCATCCCGGGACGCTGCCCCTTCCCCGCACGACAATGTCGGCGGGTCTAGAGTGAATCCCCTGTTTTTCACCAAACATCATCAATTTTAAGACAATTTAAAAATATATTAAAAAAGTAGAAACGCCTGAACACCGCATCGGTTTCAATTCCAGCACACCTATATAATAATATTATATTACGTTATATTATATTATCATCTCAAATCTTCCAAATTTGGAGTAAATACGTCCAAGAAACTTGTAAACAATTCTGAAGTTGTGCAGACGTATCATTTTCGTCTTTTCGCAAGTAGAAAAGTCTTCGGCCAAAGTGGACTTTTCTTATATAAAAGGATTTCCGTTTGCAAGATGAACCTCTCGGGGGGGAATACTTCATGCGAAGGGGACCCAGTCGAATATGACCTGAAGAAGATGAAAGTTGCGCCGAGAAGGGGAGTGAGCCGTTTGGCAAGGGACTGTCGTGGGTAGAAATGGCCCAAGTCGCAGATGTCAGCGGATTTTCACCCTTGTAATTCAATTAGAATGCGGATTGAAGGGGATGGGGATGTTTGATGCCATGCGATAAATGTCACATTGTCAAACTTGTGAAACTGTCTAACGTAGACCTTTCATATCGTAGACCAATTTTTCGTCAGATGCATTGTTTACCTAAATAACTTGTCTTTTGGCAGAAGGTGAAAAGTCAGGCAAAAAGTGAGAGAGGGGTGCTTTGAATTACACCTTGCACATAGACAGCAGATACTTTGGATTATTAAGCCATCGGATTTTCAGGGTAGGTGACCCTTCAGTTCTCTATATCTCTCCCTTCTTCACCTCTTCTCATCCACAGTTGCACTATACCTACTTGGTGATGCCAAGTAAGACTCAATAGCTTTCGACCCTCCTTAAGACCCGGAGACGCTAAGTAAATTACGAGGGAAAGCGGTGCACTGGGCCCGTTGAATGGCAAGTCGACCTAGGATTTAATTTAGAAAGTCCTGCTGAGAATCCACTGGGGAAGACTTGGAGGGGTTCGGACCCCTGACGTGAGATTTTCAGGGAAGGCGAAGAATCTAAAAAGAAAGTGGAGACAAGAAAATACAATTACCGTGCAGGAAACATCACTCTTGTTCTCTGTGTTGTTCGTATTATGGACCTTCCATCCATCTAATTCGTTACTGTGGGAAAAATATGCCATATGCAGCACACTCTGTATACATTCATAGTGCACGTAAGTCGGTCTCACTTGCCACGCGAACCGCTAGATTGGGCTCAGCATACCTACTTTAGGTAAACCTAGGACACATCTATGAAAGACAATATTATTACGAAAGATTCCCACGCTCACCCCGCACAGTGTGTCGACTATATGGATTTAGGTGGAAAAAAGTCAAAACCAACCAAAAGAAACTTATAATCCTCGAAAATCGTTTCTGATTTCCATCTATTAGCCTGAGGGTACGAATGATTTATCCATCTTCAATTCTTGCTTTAACATTAAAATTTAAAATTTAACATTTAATGTTATGTTATCATCAAATGAATTTAATGAAATTTTAATTAAATTATTTTTCTAATGAAATGAATTTCTTTAATGAAATTAATTTTTTTAATGAAAGCGAAAATAAATTTTATTCACGCTGTCATTAAAAAATAGGTATTAATAAAAGTACTTATTTAAATATAATATATATACTGATAGATAAATATGCAATATTAAAACGCAAATAAATAATATATTGATTACGTACAGGCATTAATAAAAGTAGGTAGGTATGGGAGTGTGGGTTTGTCAAGACTTGAAATTAGAAAGGATTTTTAAAAGAAATTAACGCTGTTTGCGAGAATTCAAACCAATTTTTTCGCACGGCTTTGCAAATATTTCATTTTTTTAATTTTTTTTAAGGCCCAAAATCGCAATATTGTGGAAAAAAGTTGTCCAGCAAAGTAGAAAATATTTTAAAATATATTCTAAAATTAGCTAATAGAGGGGAATCAGAATTATAAATTGTAACGATTGCTAATAGAAAGAACTCATCAGTTCGTTGATCACGATTTTTTCTTTTTTTTTCTGATCTTGTCTTTTTTTCACCCAAATACATAGGGACGAAACGCTGTGCCCCGCAAATCTCAATTATTTTATGCATTTCCATCAGGTCTGGGGGAAATCACAAGGAGTCCGAGAACACCTCGTCTGTTCCGAGGCCAGCTTGGACCTGGGAAATCAGACGCCTTCAAAACTGTATCGTTGCCCCTCTGAAGCTCTGGTAATTGCAGGCGAAGAATCAGCAACATCCCTGCCAAGTGTCTTGAAGGAAAACTGTATCTGTACTTCTCCAGTGTCTGAATTACGATCACATCCTCCAGCTCCAGTGGAGAAGCCCCATGACACCCTCTATGTCTAAAGCACGGTTCCTGGGAAACCCACCCTGGGTTAAAACAACTTTAAAACACGTATAAAGCATGAAACAACTTTAAATTGCCTTGAAGCTCTACGACCAACATCCACATCCTGGGTTCTGTCCCCAAAAAATTAAGTACCTAACTTTACATTCCAAGAAATCTAAACATTGTGTGAGGCTTTTGGTCTGTGAGTCCAGCAGTGTGACGTCCGAAGTAACTACTCAAGAGAAAATCATACCACTGGGCTGGATACTTTAGTGGTGGGCAACACAAGCAAAGAGATGGGACGTGCAAGATTTCTATTGTACCAGGAATTCAAAGGACTAACCTAACCACGTTGTGGAATAACCAGGAAGTGGAAGTCCCCGCATTTCTCAAGCGCGAGCAGGACCAACTCAAAGCATTTCCAGCGTGACGAGCACTTTACAATGTCTTGACGCCTTGCAACGTGGGGCGGTCGGGGGTGGAAAGTGAGGGTTCTCGGGAGTTGTGTTATACTATAGGGGTGAGGTTTCCCTCTTTTGCGGAATCGCCCGAAGGTATTTTCGAGCATAATGAAGGTGGAACGAGGTACCGACGGAAGGTAGTTCCGGTTCCGCCAATTCCGCAATCTCCTCCCCCGACCTGTTCCGCTCTTTTCTCTATAAAGCCCCACTCTGCGGAGTTATAACACGTGAAATAGGATTGTGAGAGCCCTTCTTTCCCTGTGAGCTGCTTATATTGAAACTTCCATACCGGGCCACCCCACCATCTCAGTGAGGTTTTGTGCTTCAGAAAACTTGAAAATTGAGGGAAAATTCTCATTTATTCTCTTTCTCCTCTTTCTACGTATTGCGGTTTAGCATTCTAGAGACATTTTAGTATAAAATCAAAATTTTCAGATTTAAAAAAATGGTTCTTTCAGTTTCAAGATGTGTACATTCCAAAAATGCAACGGCATATTATGCGCCACTGAGGGCAAACAGGCCTTGAAAAAAACTACTTCGAGCCTTTGGCCAAAATTACAAAACATGATTAATATTATGCTTTAGCCTATGTATACCAGGTCGCTAGCGGACATCACTCCCTGGCAATGGATGTTTATCGCTATCGCGCTACTTTCGTTCCAATATCATAATACGAGAATATATTATAACGACTGAGTTTGGTTAGGGAGAGAGAACGACTCCTCTGCTCGTTCTCTCTCTCCCTAACCAAACTCATTGGATTAGACCTCTGCACCATCGGCAAACAACCACTTTATTATAACGACTTTCGGCAGTTAGGTCCCGGCTACAGCATATTCATGCTAAAAACTCGATATCTAAGGAAGAAATAGCCATAATAATATTGTCTTTTTAAAAAAGTCAATTAATAACGTAGGAAACGGTAAGAAAATCTAAGAAAAATTCTGCATGACTCGAGATAAGTATCGTCCCAACTTCTTGAAATATGAAAACGAATCAATTTTTGCTACCAGTTTCGGACCCCCCCCACACACACAAACCTTCCGGTACCTATACCACTTCTGAGAGAAATGTGGGAGAAACAAATTTCCCTGTGACCGCAATTGCGATTAATCAATTTGTCAGGTTTCACATAATATGTGAAATATATTATATTTCCAGATTTTTATACCTCACCTAAAAAAAACCAGATCGCCTTCTTCTAAGTCCTACATGTCATGAAACGGATAATGTCAAATTTGGAGGCCGATCAGAATTTTCGACCTCCGTTGCCATTACATAGGTGTATTATTCCAAGAATAATGGACCAAAACTGCAGAGTTTGGGCGTCTCGTTTGAACGCCCCGAAGGTGAAAGACGGTTTTAGAAGTTCAAAATTTTCCACTTAAACGTGGAAATAGACCTACTTCATCTAAAATCGTCTTTTATTAGAAGGATTCCCACTATCACACCGAATCAACCTGACATTATGCCCCGAGGGTGAACTGAATTGTGCAATCTATTCTAACCATCGTAAAGATCTAGAGAGACGCATTGGGGAAATGCAGTCGGTTTGGTAATCTCATCTTATCAGCCTCAAGCCTGATTGAAATTCGAATCTCGCTACGCCAGGAGGTAATTTCTACCATTCAAGCCTGTTCAGTATCATCGGAGATATGAGCTTGATAAGTAATGAGCTCCAATAATTCCAGCCCATCCCAAATCGAAACACAATCTGAATACAAGAGTTTAACGTGATTTACTCGTTAGGGAAGTCGGAAGGGCCCTTAGGGGGGATATTGAATTGCTAATATCAATTAGTGTTGGCATCAGACGGAATCGATTCTCGATCTGTGGAAACGATTCGGGCTCACGGACATAGTTCAAACCTAATTGTGATTTGCTGAGTTGTACAGGTACGAAATGAGCGCGAACAAACAGATTTGTGTTGGAGAGGAAATGGAAGTGACCTGAAATTGCTCTCAGGAGGTGTGTGACGGCTCAATATCCGGACCGTTTGTCCACATCCTGATGTAGGTATATCGTTGGGGTTTCAGAGCTACATGCAGTTGGTTTTGTTGGTCACACAGCAGGATTTTCTTCAATGAAATAACGGAAACTATAAGCCAAAACTTTTTTAATTTACGACCTCAAAAGTTGGCCGGGGCATGAAAACTTAATGAACCAGGCGAGCTTTTCGGGCCGTAACAAATTGGATTAGCAGCGGAATGCAAATACAAAAATCTAGTTAGTCAAGAATAATTTTCAAACGTACGCACTTGGCGAACAAAAAGTTTTTTAATATTGCACGCACGGCATCCCCAAAGTGAAATCATATCAAGTGTACGTAGGTATTCATCCGTAAGCACTGCATCCCCTATTGTATGAGGATGTAAAAGAGAAACTCCATCTCCAATCTAAAAGAGTTCATCATCGGCCAGAAATTTGTTGAAATTGACGGAGGAAATTAATTTTTCAGGTTCCGTTGAAACTTTCAATAATCGGAAGGGATTATAAACTTCAAGATTGAATATTCACTGAGCGAACGAAGGCCTTCCAAACCCGATACTCGAAGCGAGAAAAGTTTCTGATCGCGTTCGGGGTGCTGAAAAGAAGGAGGGGGTGCACGTATAGATTTGCAAGTTCTAAGTGCCGCCTCAGGCGGAGTATTCACTTTGGGACTTGCTCATCACCCGAACGACATTCGGATCATCCTTTTTCTGTCGACGCCTTTTCAAAATTTTTCGTCGACTCCGTGAAATACACTTTCCCTCGACGAATCCTATAATCAGTAATAACTTGAATCGATAGTTCCTAATGAGGTTCTTCTTCGGCCTTTAATGGATTATTTTTAGATTGACCTGGATTACCAATAAATAGTTTCATAATGATCACGAGAATAGTATCTGACAAAGGGCTCATAAAATATCTCAGAAAAAGAATCACTTTTGTCCTAAGAAAAAATAAAGCTTGAAGAACACGACAAATGGACATTTTAAAATTTTGCTTTTGTAAATTGGTCACTGGAAAAAGTTTTAGATGATCTGCAAAAAAATATGCTCGTCTTTTATTGCGGAAGAAGAGTTTGAGACGGTTGGTCGTAATCAACCTCCATTTTTAATGCTAAAATGTATTAAGTCTGAAATGGGAAAGTTTTTTCAGCATACCGTAAATAAGACATACCTAACTTCAATTTTCAACGTAGGTATGATAATATCCCCCGATATAAAAACCTTATAAAATTTAGAATCGCAGCTCAAAATCGAGGTTGCTTTTCACGTCATACCAACTCACTAGTATTTTGTTTTGTTTCAGTTATTCGACACGAGCCAAAATGGTGGAGTCGGACACGGGCAACCTGTCGATAGTTGGCTCTTTCAAGAAATCTGTACCAGATCCAGATTTCAAGGTAGGTGGAGTTCTAGCAGCACGGTATAATATACTGACCAAATTTTTGAGGAAAACCCGACGGAAAATTGTGTGTCGGAGCTGTCATTATGTATCCATATTTTGTGTGCGTTTTTAGTGAAGACCTGATCACCATTTTCTAAAAGGATCAACCTTATTTACGCCTCATGACCGATTGTGACAGAGAAATGTGCTCACATCAGGGTGCTGACTTCCGAGAGACTTTTACCGCTATCAATCCCCTTCCTTTCTTCATTTTTCATTTCCGTCCGTCTTCACCAACCCCTCAACACCCCTCATCCTTCTATCGCAGCTATGAACCCACCAGCCACAATTCGGGAGGGGTTGGACCTTGCTAATCACATTTGAGGAGACCCCCAAGAAATAAAGATTGACTGCCGCTGTTTCCACTCACTTGCCATACAATAGTGGCGCCCCCTGACGAGGGGATTTCGTTTTAGCTGGATTAACCGTCCCTTTGTTCTCTTTTTTCATGGCAATTTCGTTGTGAGATATTATCTGGGATTTATGGTTTTAATAAACTTAGTAAATAAAATGTAATATAAATCATAGTGCGTAAAATAAGATTAGTTAATCTTATCTCGACGGCCAGCAAAACGTTTCATTTATTTGCATTTTATATTCAAGTTAAATGGTTGGATATGAGTAAAATTCAGACTGTGTGACGTGGGTGTGTGGCAAATGCTTAAACTGCTAACAATATACCCACTACTATTGGGCTGTGTTGATTTTTATGAAACCCTATCCGCACTCGTTTTTACAACCATAGATATATACATTTTATATCTACTTGTTTACGGTCACGCTTTCCTCTCGAAACGAATTTCTCTGAGTAGGTACTTCGAAGCTGCCGCTTGTGATGGAGGATATGTCTAAGCCAGGGTAGGTTTCTCACACTCCACATTGCACATGTTCATGATATTATAATATAACGGACATTTCCGAAAAGGCTTACACGATCTGCTGAAGAGCATGCATGTAGGTACTCGCATGTTCGAGCCTGTTCACCGAGTACAGTGATTGATTTTCACCAGATGTGCATTTCGTCTTTCCCCCGCCCATACAGCCTCACACCATCAGTATTCAATACAGAAGGGAGGGGAAAGCTCCAGAGTGCTAACCTGATGAATAAATATATGTTTACACAAACTCTCTACTTGGGAAGCCTTATTGCGATTCAAAGTGGACCCTCGCCCCCTCCCCCGTTTCGTCGCCCTCCTGTATTTCACAACTTTGGGAGAGCCCAACAAAATAACTTGCCTTTTGAAGGAGCTCAACATCCTCTCCCCATTCAGTTTACAGCTTTACCTACTCAGGAGGATTCAGTTTCCCGGAGATTTCCAGCTTTGGAGTACTTACCCCCTCACAATCGTCACTACTTTCCGAAGCCTCGTCCGCTTGTCCTCTCTTCACCGAGTTTCGCTATTCAAAGGCAAATAAGTAGATTCGTTGTACCGTGCCAAAAACATGAATGTATAACCAGAGGCCTACAATAAAGATGACTGGAGCAAGTTAAGAAACTTAAATTTAAAATGACAGGCAATTCCCGGTTTGTTTTTAAGATCTTTACACATTTTTAGGTAAATAGATTAGGGTTTTACGAGTCCGTATTCTTGCTTTTTAAAACATTCAAGTGAATTATTACGTCGTAAAAATATTCTTGTTTTATTTAGGGGGAGGGGTTAATGTAAATATTCTCGGTATATCGCTTAATTCTTCCCCCAACCCATCACCAGCGCTTCCGAACGTCTTGCTCATCCTCCCCCTACAACCTTAATTTCCTTCCCCAATTATTCATCCAAACTGGGACCCCTAATTCCTCCCTGCATTTCGGGTGGCAATAATTTTCTCCGAGATGAGCACGAGAAGCTGATACAGGCTGGTTCCCTTCTTCCGGTAAGATCGCGTATGCAAATTAACAGCTTCAGAAAAATAAAGCACAAAATGTTTTATTTAACCGTAGCTTGCAACGTGACAATAGGACATGATACAAAGAAGCAAGAAGAATGCGGAGATAGAATAAAGGACACGATATTCTCTTTTGTGCCAAGAGAAAGAGAAATAAGGGCTATTGGATGGATGAGTATGGCGTTTTCAAAAGTGTCACTGAAGAAACGCTCCTTGTTAAAATTAATGTTGATAATTAGAACTAACCAGGTTGAACGCCGGGCGAGGGATATAAGGTCTATTTCAAAAAGTTCTCTTTTGGCTTTTTTCAGTCTCATCGGCACGAACAAACGGTTCCAATTAGCGCCAGAGTCTCCCCCGTGTTCACCTTCCTGTCTTTCCATCAGTCACCTTTTGTCAGAGCTCCGGGGACTCGATAAACTGGAGCCAAACGACAATCGGCGAGGGACTGGTATTGCTGACTTTGAGCTCTCAATTACGGTGTCCAGCGGGGTTTTTTCCTTTTGGGTTCCCCCTCTATCCTTTGCTTTTTTACCAGATCTTTCTTTTGCGAGAAGTCGTTCTTCAGTACACTCCTAACGTAAACCACCTCGTTAACCTAAGGCGACCAACCGTCCTGTTTTTGGCAGGATTGTCCTGCTTTTTAGATCACTGTCCTGCCGAGCGTTATGTCCTGCTTTTTCCGAGAAAGTCCTGTTTTGTCCCGCTTTTTGCCAGTTGGAAGGCAGGTAAGCAGGCAAGTACATACCTACTTCAAACCTACCAGCCAGGGGAAAATGCAGCTACTGGGGGAAATAGAAACCAATCAAGCTGAAGAAGAAGGAGCGAAGTTACCTACTAGATAAAAACCAGTGAAACCAGTGATGGCAGACGTAGGGATTTTACCCTACTTGTAGGAAGTTTTGCATGCGAGAAGGACGTAGGGCATCCCTACGTAAAACGTAGGGATGCCCTCTTGCAAAAGAATACAAGTGAACTGGGCTGCCGTGTCGTGCGATTTAGTAAAAACATCACTGCGCGCTCTCATGATTTTGGCCAACGCTCCATGCTTGATGTAGGGTAGGTGGGGGCAAAGCCCTGCAATTTCCGGTTTTTCGACCATTGCAACCGATTTGAAGCAGATTTCCTCTAAATTTTATGCTTGAATTTTAGGTTGGGCTATTATCTATAACCCCTTGGAAACACAGTCATCTCCTGTCAATAGTAAAGGAGAAATTGAATACCTATTTAAGAAAAAAAATGTTTGCAGAGCTTTGCCCCATAAAATGGGGCAAACCCCTGCAGTGCAGGGATTCGCCCCAACTAGGTAGAAATGGGTTTTAAAAAAAATTCTATTGAACAAAAATGCTCAAATTAAGTTATTTCATTATTTAAAAATTCCTTATTTCTTCATGATCGAAAAAAAAAACCTGAACGGAGGGATAAAATCAAATGAAGAGGGGACATAGCTCAGTGTCCTCGCGTTCAACCTCTCCAGCCAAATACACCGATTAATCGGTCAGATTTACCACCAAACTGGATTATCAGTAGTTTAATCTGTGATTATCGGTCATCAAAACATTGGCGGACATAAGTGACTGTAACAAGAAAATTACGTTCACGCATGCGCCGAATTGATCGCTGATTCAATCATGATGAAACTTATAGGGGGCCATCTAGGACTTAATTCACACTATTCCGGAAAATTTCACAGAAATCCGATAAAAGTTGGTGCAGTCATGGCTTTGGCAAGAAATGTGGACTGACAGATGCGCGGACGGATAAACACGGAACCAAATTTGTTCAGGAATCCCTGATCATCAAACCTGGCAATTATTGGCAATTGCTCCCCACTCTTTGGAAGTGATGTGCACCTATAGGTGCACTATAGGTGCACCTATAGGTCAATCAAATATATTTGATTGACAGTAAATTGTAAATGATGAAATTTTAAATTTACAATTCAACTTTAATGTCATTATTGAATCCACATGAACCATACAATGCCAAAATACGTGCTGATAGTGAATGGGGCAAAGACCTGCACTTGAGGGGTGCAGGGATTTGCCCCAAACAACCTGCAGGGACTTGCCCCAAATGGCATGTTTGGAAATTACTCTTTGATAAGGTTAGGAAAAGTGAGTTAAAGAAACGGTTCTCCCCTGACATTGAAGCTCTATTACAGTACTATTCATTGATGATTAGCTGATTAATTTGGCGCAACCCTATCTCACACAAAATTGACGTCAACGTTCCTGAAAATTACATACAAAAGGTGAAAAACAAACTTAACTCATTTTCTCAGCCTATTGCCCTCAGAGACGCCATTACTTTTGATGACAGACACTTGTTGCTGAACCTCAACTGCTGCCTGGTTGCCAGTTTCTCAATCACTTGTGAAGTACTGAAAAAGCCACTGCATAGCTTTGCCCCACGCAGGGCTTTGCCCACACCTACCCTACCTATTATGCTTCCACTTCCAGTTCAAAATCCCTAAAAGTTCTTTAACAGCTCTGCACGTAACTATCGAACTGAAAAAACTACTAATTCAATTAGCATCAGGGTTTAAAAGGGGTGCAGAATTTGAATATGATGTTGGAAATACAAATTTTAGACCTTCAGAACCCATCAGAACGTCACGCCTCACCCCCATGCCTCAGAATAATTCAAATTTTGCCTTGAAAATTTTGAATTCCGAGGCCAACATTCAATTTTCTCTTTAAGATAAATAATGGAGATGGGGTTTCTGCGTTGTGAACGTTTTCATAACTTTTGGAGAATGATCTTCCCAGGAAAAAGTTTTAAAAAAAAAGGCATTTCAGTGAAAGCACGCTGAACAGGTTCCCTGCCTCCAACCAAATTTTTCTTTGACTTATCAAACAAACATCCCGAAGCGTCTATCCCGGATCTCCCCGCTACATCGTCCAATGGCGGAGAGAAGATGGATTTTGCGCCTTCGGATCTCAGCCAAACACACAACACAATTTTAAAAACGCTGCAAATTTTACACAAGGGTTTATTATTCTGTGATATAGGTTACTTGTACAGACATTTAATTCTGTCAATAAAAAAAAATTAAAAAAATTTTTTTGGATTTTTATATTTAAAAAAAATTTTTTGGGGGGGGGATTTTTTTTCTTTCAAAAATGTGTTTTTTCAAAAATTCTTTAATTTTTAACTATTTAAATATTTAACTTCTTGGGATCCTCCAAAAATCCCATTTTTAGCCCCATGAAAGCCCTATAGAACGCCACAGTGAAATCGGATCGTTCCGGGACCCCCAAAAATGGATTCTACGTCCAAAAATACTTCGAAAACGACACCTAACTCGATCCCATAGCTAAAAGCCTTCAAAACACCCCTCCTGTAGCCCCATTTTAGCCCCATAGCGCCCCACGGGTTTGGGCGATCGGACTGAAAACCTTGCGGGCACAACTAGATGGTAAACCAAGTATTTTGCCAAAATTTCAGATTTTTAAAAAAATTCCTACTGCCCAAAACGGCCCGGACGGCGGACGGCGTACGGCGGACGGACATTTCGGATTTTGAATGTAGACCTCTTGAAACGGATAATGTCAAATTTTGAGGCCGATCGGAGTCGTCGACCCGCGTCGCGAAAACATAGGTGTATTATTCCAAGAATAATAAACCAAAATCAAATCCAGGAACACCATGGTCTGCAGACTCGGGTCCTCTTCCTACCTGACCGCCTCCCCGCTAACTCTCAATTGTCCATAATAAAGAAGAACATGTCAACAGACCTGGCAGAAAAGTACACAGACTTTGAATGAGACACCAACGTTACTGCCAGAATCATACGAAGCAAATTTTATTTCGACCAGGGAGTATAATGGCCGGGTTCAATCTCGGTCGAAGGGTTCCAATGCGAGAGGATGAAGCGCACAACGTAACCCGATTACAATATGAGAGGCCTCTATTTTCTAACAACGGGGATCGCCGTAACATCCTCTGTTTGCGTAGTAGTGTTTATGAAAAACCGAATCTACAAAGCGAAAGGGGATCGATCTTTTTTTCCTTCAGAGAACCAATTTTCCGCCCCAGAGCATTGGTCTGTATACTCTTTCTTTTTTGCGTTGTTTTACGATTATATTCCGTCAATCTGGATTGTTTGCTTTCGTTGTCCCGTTTTTATTGAGTTCACTTCATACCGTAATTTGGTTTGAAAATATGAAAGCAGAATTCCCAGAAAATAACGGTACCTAGATGCTTATTTTTACGTATTAAATTGACAGCACCGAACTACGTATTGTTCACAGCGTTGTATACAACGACGCATACATGCGTCATCAGCATTTTCCATTTTCGTTTAAATCGAAAAACAAAATACAGTAACAATAAATTTTATACTTTTTATAAAAAGAACCATCATGTTCATCTCTAAAATACATCATTCAGTGTTTTTAGTGGATGATGTCGATTTATCCTGAGCGTTTCCTGTTGTCCCTCACCGAAAAAACCAGCGCCAAACTGAGGAATCATCATTTATGTAGAGCGGTGAGGGACCTGCTCTGTTTTCTTTGTAGGAACAATAAAGGTAAATAATCGCCGGGCATAGGGAAGACTGATGGTATCTCATCTCGAAGCCGCTTCGCAGAACATTTCCCATTGTAGGTTCCTGTAGGAGAGAAATGACTCCTGAGGGAACCTCCACCATGGTGTGCATCCCCGAACACCCTCCAGTCTGCGAGCAGAGTTCCTGAGATGTTTTATAGGACCGAAGTCCCTACGTCTGGCTTTTCTTGTCTCACTTCGACCCTCCAACAGGGATATCACTTGTTGGGAGTCCCTTGAGAGGCAGATTAGCGCCTGGTTACCCGTGTAAGGCTATTGATCAGGCCTTCAAGCCTATTACTGACTGGAGGTGACGTGCTCGGAGGGGCTGTTATGACGGTGTCAAGATTTCTCTTGGGGTTTCGAGCCAGAATGGGGGATCCTTGACAGATCTGTCGATGTTCGGTACTCAAAAGAAGGTAGTGCTCAAGTATTGATCAGACAGGGCAGGCAACCGTGATTCAAACAGTGAACTTAAGCTAACTGTACCTAATACATAAATGTTGGTAAATCTTGCCTTGGCCAGGAGACAACACTGTAATCTGGTATTGAAAGATCTTCAAAAATCAAGCGGATTAGTTAATTCCTATTGTTATTGCTAGTTTGAACCAATGAAAACATCGACCGCCAAATCTTACTAAAGTAAATTAACAGAAATGAGAAAACAAATTTTGTTTTTTTAATATTGGTTAATATATTTAATATTGGTTAAACGGTAATGGATAAACGAGGAAAGAACCGGCACTGAGTGTATGGCTAGGCAGGAAAGGGTTTCAGTATTATTTTGCTAAATTACCCTCGTAGAATCAGAGCTCAACCCCTGGCTTCCAAACGCCTGGTCGATCATTATATTACATTCTCTCAATCCTAAAATTCACTGGTGATGCGCTCTTTTGAACGTAGAAATTTCTTACTAATTCACAACACAAGAATCTCTTCGTTATCATTTTCGTGAGAAAGGTACTCAGGTTTGTTCCAGGTTTGACGGACTGTTAACAGAAATCGACGGAGACATGCGCAGTTGAGATAACAGTTATCTCGAGATAGCAGTTACTGCTGTTGCAGGTCGCTTGGTCGGCGAACAGCCGCCGTCGCCGGCTGTTCCAGGTTGAACTGCTGTCGGATGGGAACCGACAGCTCGCACGAATGTGGTTGGGAGCCGTCGAACTCTATAACCCTACCCTGTTGATACCTCTCTCTTAACCTTCTCACATTATTTTTGTGCTTGGCGTGTCATGGCGTATCATGTTGTCCGCTTATCTCCTCCAGATCGATCTATCGAGGGAGCCCTGCGAAAAACCCTGCCCCACGAAAGCCCCATAGATCAGATGGTTCTGGGTCCCCAAAACTGTATTCTACAACCAAAAATACTTTTAAAACGACACCGTAGAGATTAAAAGTCACATGAATCACCAAGAAGTAACGCTACAACAGGAAGGAACTCAACAGTGATTCGGAAGGCATTGGGACAGCTGTCGACAGACATCGTCAGACCTAGTGGAGTTTATGTGCGAAAGAACGGATTTTTTTCATCAAGTGCATTGACACTAATGCATTGATACATTTACGTATGTAGTCAGATTGAGGGACTTCATATTTAGCAATAGTTACCCTCCACCCTAGTTCGACCGATATTCTATCAGTTCCACATCCATTTCACGGCATTCATCCTTTGCCCCGAGGGGGATCTGCAGCCAAGAGAGTCAACACCAATTCCGAACCAAACTTCTCAGATGCTGACTCGACTTCGTGAGGATAAAGTGGATCATTAAACTTGATGGATCCTGGTGGTTTAGCCCCAGTGAAAGGGCAAAGAGGCCCCCTCGATGAGAAGTTATGCGCTTCATCGTTATAACAGGGTTTAGTCAGTCAGTCATAACTAGTTTAAACAACTTGGTGGTCTTTACTAATGGACGGTAATGGACGAATAATTATTATCCCCCTCGCAAGCTAACCCCTTTGAAACACTCGTAGGTGGTCAACGAAATTATGGCAGTAAGCGATTAAAATTTAATAATAAGTAGGTACCTACTAAGGGCGAGCTTTGTTAGAACTCATTCGTATCGCATTGATGGATGAGGCCACTCACACCAATTATTGGTGTTATTGGTATTATACCTCCGAGCTTTCAAAAAATTCATCCATCTAATCTCATTTTGAATTTTGGTCTTTGAATAATCTAAGCTTCTGCTCCGAATTTTCTGCGAGCGCGAAACCTCATGCTATTATATCGAGTCAACAGAACTCAAGGACCACACGGAGTTTCAAGAAAAGCGTGGAAGTGAAGTCGAGAGGTGAATGGTATTTTCAAATGCACTCTCTCAATAAGCGATCAATAAAATCAATATTGACAACGGGAGTAGAGGAAGAAGGCAGGAAAAAAAAGTCAAATGTCACAAAATGTGAGGCGGTATGGAAGAAAGATTCCCGAGTGAGATGGAAATGGCAACTCATATTACAGGAGTAAGAACTTGCAAAAAGCTCGGGCTCGTGTCGTCCTGAGCATAAAAATTGTCGAATCAAATTATTATGGTAGATATGAGTTTAAATGATGGTTATCGTGATAAAATAGGCCTCAAATTACCATGAACAAAGCAGACTAAAATAAATTATTCAATCCACCTCGAATGATGGAATTCATTCTGTACCGTGAGATTCTTGCTTTAAAAAATCTGCCTCTTGCGCATGTAACGCACTAGGTATACCTAGTAGCTGCGTATACGCAAAGAGCTGAAAAGGCACGCATGTATGGATTGCAGAGAACAGGAAGAGAAAAGGCGAGTCCTGAGTAAATAAAGTTTTAAAAAAATAGCGTATACTGTGCAGAACAGAAAAAATTACAAGTCAGTGTTGAATCGCAATTAAAAAGTTTTTAATAAACCGAGACGGACGAAGGGTGAGAGCTTTTGCTCTCCAAGTACCCCAATAGAGCGAGAGTTTCTCATCTGAGTTTTAGAGGTCAGGTTTGGAAGTTGTGAATTCACGTTCTGAGGGGGTTGCGCTCGTTTGGTAACCCGAACGGTAATAATTATGACTGTCGGGGCGACGATTGCTGTTATTCGATAATTGCTTTTCCATCCTCGGGGCGTCCCCCTGTTATCATGCGACACTCGTCGTAAAGACGAGTCCCGAGACGCCTTTTAATTAATTGTGGTCCTTGAACGCTCCATCAAGCAAAGTTTAATTACATCCGAGGAAATCCCAACACTGGAAGGCGGATGACACGGCCATGTAAAGTGTTTGAGGCAAATACGGACCGTATTATACGGTTGACTTCCAGAGGACAAGTAAACTGACATGCATGTAAACCATGGTTGTAGCCGGAAAATAGCCGCAGAGTAGAAAATGGAATTGCAATTAAAATGTCATGTTCGTTTCGCTCAAGTTATTTGACCTAGAATTAAATCCCCCTAAAAAATTAAAACTATTAAATAGAAAAGGGAATTTAAATTACTTAATTAAATACATAATATTATTAATATTAATATAAATATATTAATATTTAATTATAAAATTGTTTATACCTACCTGGGTTTGTTTCATTATCAACTTCTTTCATTCAAATTTTAATTAATATAGGTATTTCTAAAATATCTTAAAATTGCATTTTTCGCCATTTAAATCTATTTTGATTTATTCATTTGGTCCGTGCCAAATGCTTAAAATTGGATTGGAATTTGATTTATTTTCCTAAGCAAACAGGTTCGTATAGGTACTTCGTCGTTTTTATTTTTTTAGTCAACGTAATTCATTCACCATCAATCACGTTACTTTATAATATACAGTAATTGATCATGAACCGTCCATCGTTAAACGTTTATCTAGATGCATTAAATGCAAAATAATAGTGCAATAATTGAAAATTGAAACTCGGCCAACTACTGGGTCAAACCTATTTCAATTTTTAACGGCGTAGTTCAAATTTAATTACATATTTAACATTTACATCAATTATTTATTTTATTATTTTAAGATATGTAATTAAGATTAAAAAAATTTTTTTTTCGCTGTACGATATCGATATCACGATCGAAACGATTTTTGTCTACGAGGAAATGAGATATCGAGAGTTTAGCCAACAAAAATGTTCTTATGACGGACAGTAGGAGAAAAAAACTGCTAACGTGGGCAAGAACTATATGAAAAACAAATTCATCAACTATCAAACATTAAGGTACCTATGTCGAACAATCCAGAACAGTCCTTGAATGCAGTCAGTTGGGTCTTTGATTTTCCTTTACCTAGCGCCCTTATCCCTTCGCCAGAACCCTCCAAAACACTAATTACCAGCCCTTTCAGCTCCTTGCATGCAACCAGAGGGGAAGTAGCTCAAGATCTCACTTGCAATTACACACGCCCCCAAAAGATGGGGAGTGCGAGTAATCAGACCGAGTTTCCGTATGAGAAAGATGACAATGGGATGCGGGTTCAAGTTTACCAAGACCAACTGAGCTCCCTATTTCCCCTTTGACAGATTATACCAGTCGATTGTGATCATCCGATTCTACTCCGATTAACTCGGAGGCCAGCAACTGTTGTTAACCTCACAAACGTTAGCATGATGATGAACAATACTGCCAACATTTTAACGAAGTATCGCAACATTAAATTTCATTAAACTTTCACTGCTATCCTTCTTTACCGGTTAAACATTTCAACCCACTTCTAATGAATTCAATTCTGTTCCGGTTGGCAAGTTGAGGGAGATAACGACTATTTAGACTAAAAACTCTACCCTTATCTCAGAGGACTCCAATTTTAACTGCAGCTGCCCCACATTCGTTACACTTGCTTCCTCCGGGATGTTGGGGATTTAGTTTCTTCCGCACAAACTGGGCCACTTGAAATGGCGCCGAGGGGATGAATAAGGGGAGGAGGGAATACGGGGGTTTCACTGAAAAGTTTCTCCGTTTTGGGCCAAAGGATAAACTCAGGAGCAACTTTGTTATCAGGGAGAAAATAAGACCTTTTACCGCAGTGTTTGTATCGCCTTCGGAATTCGCCAAGTGCCAGTAAAGGTAATGTGAAACGATAAGAGACGGAAAAGTCGCCTCGACCAGAAAATTAGTCAGCATTTCACTCCTTATGGCTTGTAAAATTGTCCCAGAAACTTAATAATTTCCGGGGAACTAAGCGATAAATTAATGCAAAAAGCCTCAAGCGTTCTCAAATAGATGTTGTAGGTATCCGTTACGCACTAGCCAATTCCCAGTATAATTCATGAATAGTCGATGAATTATTCATAGACTAATCAAGTTGATAAGGGGGCTATAATATATTATCCCAGTATTATCCTTCAATTTTACAATCTTATACACACGACGAGTATATTACATAGAATGAAATTTTAAACCAAATTAAAGAAATTAAATTATAATCACATTTTGATACATTCAATGTGTATAATTTTTACAACTCCTCATCAGCATTACTAACAGAGTTACTCTCTATTATGAACCTGAAATATATACAGATTAATACCAGAGAGGGTATGGATGTGTGTTTCTGAAGGGCACCCCTCTTCCCGCACCTAGACCAGCCAACCCATTGTGCTGTCTCTTGGAGTTACTATGGTAGGAGTTCCATGGCCTTGAAGAGGTTCAATAGTCTTCCTACCACGTCCTGTTGCGCCAGCATCTCTCCCCGGTCCACTGATCCCAGAGCAAGACACCTTCTGCGCTCCAGGGCCTCACACACGAAGATGAGGTGATCCGATGTCTCCTCCATATCTCCGCAGAACCTGCAAGCGGGTTCATCGTTTATGACCCCTATCCTGTATAAATGCATCCTGAAGCTCCCGTGCATACAGACCCACTATGAATCTCAGTAGTGTCCGTCGTAATTGGAGACATATAATCGCCCTTTTACGGTCCAGCCCAGCCAACATGGTGTGTCCATGCTGCTGATGCGGGGTTCTTCCCCATCTCTGGCTGTGCTGTGATCGCTGCCACTGGTCAACAATCTCTTGGAAAAGCGCCTCCGTCATACCTAGACAGGGTTCGGGTCCTATAAGGTCCTCGCTGGACCTTAGGTCAGGGCGTCTGCTTTCTCGTTCCCTGGAATACCACCGTGACCAGGGACCCATCTGAGAATAATCAACAACAATAATTTACAACCTTAAAAACAACTTATTATTTTTGTTGCAGTTATGGTTGACGTCCAGCATCAGCATCTCAGACAGAAACATGGGCTACTGCATGACCGGCAGTCTGGACCGAGGCAGCAAAACCGCCCATTCGTACCAAACCACACATTTCGCAGTCATACGCCAGCAACACCAGCCAAACCGATATTAATATCGAAGTTGAATGAACCACAACATAGTTTAACATAATTGCATCAGTCGATGGCCTACTTATCCGATTAAGAGAACAGCCTATTAAGACTTAAGGATAGATCATGGAATGTTTATAAACATGAGTTTTACAGCCTGCAAGATCTCCTACATTAGAGTCATGGTATTAACCCTTAATGACCCACATAATATGTGAACACGTAATATTATTACGTTGAATATTATTCAACATCAAGATGCCAATGCAATGTACATGCTCTACACATGAAGGTTCTTGTCCAACTAAACTAGATGGAAAACGACTATTGTTAAACTCATCATATTCATGGATACGCATATTTGTAACATTTGAATATTAAATTAAAACTGAAAAATACAGTAATGAGCAGATCCACATTGAAGAAAAATGAATTTCAGAGAAACGCAAATAATGAAATGCAAACTTGCATTCAAATTCTGCTGGACAAAGCGGAAAAAACGGCCAAGCAATTAAAAGGGATAAAGTCAGAGGTGGGGATGAGAAAAACAACAGAGGGGTACTTAGACGCTCTAATAAATTGTGCGGTTTCAGCCCTTTGGGTTCGTTTATTTTTAAGGCATTGTTTCAAAGTCATTATTCCAACATGAGTTTAAATTGAACAAAAGAACAGAGGACTGATGTTATCCTTTTGCTCTCAAGTGGCGAGGAAGCGCATTTAGAGAAAGATTTTGCAAAGCTCAGCGCGAATTAAATGAGAGTGGCTAGGGAAAAACCAAGCTGTTATACAATGTTACCACCCGACCAGCAAAAATGGTTTCTATCCACAAATGGTACATTATTCAAAATAAAAAATCTAATGACATAGTATGACATGACACAATCTTGCACCTAATAGTTCGTTTCATTCGATAAAATACCTGAGTTATTCATCAGACTGCAATCACTGCTCTTTTCAATTACGTAATTAACTAACTAATCAATTGCTTAACTAAATGGTAATCTGAGTTCAAACGTTAACAAACATGACATTCCTGTGCATTTCCCGATAAATTATAAAATAATGATTGAAAGACATTGACGTACAAGATGTAAAATTGGAAACATGAAAAGATTGACCTAGTTTGGTAATAATTAAAGGGGGGAGGAGTTGGCGTACGGTGTAGGGGGGTTACTATGCGTATTGATCCGCCTACCAAAAGCAACAAGTAGGTCCTTTACAGAAAAGCTGGTGGAAGAGCTTGTCAATGAATGCTCTAACGTCAATAATAAATACCTACGTTAGACAATCAATTTGTAGCTATCAGCAGTGTATTGATAACGCCAAATTACATCTGAAACTGTGACTGGTGCGGGTGCTTACCACTGACATACGAAAGCGAAACCAAACAAATTGGCGTTAGGGACATGCATAAAAAAATTACCAACATTACAAAATACCTCCCTAAACTTTGCTAATTACTACAGTAGGTACACCAGAATTTACAATCATGTAAGCATTTGAGAACCTCTGCTTATCCCAAAACAATTCATAAGTCACACCAACCTGACTGTCGAACGAAATTAAGTTCATACTGAAATGAACTATTAGATATTAATAGTTGCTCCATTAAATCAAGAGACATCTTACGTTTTTGTACATTGGTGTATTTTTTGTACATAGATGCTTAAAATAGCTGTTACGAAACGAATTTTCACAATAATTTAAACAGCACGTAATATCAAAGCCCGATTTTATACGATGATTTTACATTGCTTTAACCTCATGTTATTAAAAACGTCCTACGAAATAGCCTCGTTGAGGTTACACACCTAGTCAATTCAAAATCGTATCAATTTTTTCGACTATGTGAAGATTATTTTGAAATTGGAATTTTTCATTGCTGCCTATGTGTACGATTTCTCGAATATTCCCGATTCAGAAAAACAATTGTTGAGTGTAAGATTTTTCCAAGGGTACCATTCCATCCTATAGTGATTTAAGCTCTAATCCTACATTATCTATATATTTCTAAGATAAAAAGAAGATTAAAAAGCTGATTTAATGTATGTCGTAGAATTGAAATTTGTAGGCGTAGACAGTTGGCATCGTTTCTTTTGTGCTATCCGTCCAACCTTGAGTCACTTTTTTGGTATTCCTTATTGATGTTGATCATAATTTGATATAATTTTAAGATGAGAATTGATTTTGATAATTGAAAAATGCATCAAGGTTGTGAACCTACTACGAAGAAAATCTTATGCCAAATAAATTAAACACTAAGTTTTAACATTTAAACGGTAGGATTGAAGCTTTTTGATGTTATTAGTTGGTAGATATTTAGAGTGCTGTTGATTTTTTAGATTGGAACTTATTTTCTGATTGGGTGGGCATTCCAAAACGTTTTGAGCGACATCAACCTTTTTAGATTGGATCATTGGATTACATGTTAATCTTACGTATTAAGAATAGTACAACTCAGTTCAGTAGTATTGGCAAGTCTACTTTCAATTTTCTGGTTAGGTATCACTGTTTTCCAAGTATCTGATGTTTGAAAAAATAACGAGGTTGTTCAAGCAAATTGCAACCCCACTACCTAGGATTTGAAACCTAGTCAGGCCTACACAGTTTATCATGTTTTCGGGTGAGCTTAAAAAGTTAAAATTAAAGAAGTAACCCTAGGTAACGTTTTATACACTACAGCCAAATACTGAGTGCTTACTATGGGGATGAAATTCTCTACAGACATGTATGACTCCACCCGTAACTAATTCATAATGAAGAACTTAGCAGGTGCTGATCCTTTGTAGTGCTGGATCATTCATTATCCCTATCGAAAATCCTTTAACTGCCAACAAAGATAACATTTCGCTGCAAAACGTTAATAATTATTGTGTAGTAATAAAGCATTTATAAGATTTTTCAAATTTGGAGATTTCGGTGTTGGTTAATATTGAGTAAAAAAATGAATCTTCAATTCGACACACAAAGCGAAGGCTGTGATGTTATTTCCTTTGAAAACATGCTCACGTGTTCTGTCAAATTTTGTTCCTTGTTGTAGTACTGACCTGCCTAATTGTTTGTTCTTTTTCATTAACTGGTACTATTTGGTACAATTTCTCCTAATTATCTCTTAACTAACGAGCGATTATGAAACCTATCTGTATCTGGGTGTCTCCCGAATTTAAAATTATGAATGTCTTAGATGGATGTCAATGGGTTTATAATATTTGTGCGTGTAAATTAGAATCATCATAAGTCAAAATATGTACCTACCCAAGTTGTGTTTATTTTAGCGCGTCAAAATAAAAAGTGGAAACAATTTATGTTCTGTTAATGTATTCACTCCTGCCAAGAATAACACGTTGCCCAGACTATTATAAAGCGGTCGAGAGGGGTAACATTTCATGTATAAACACAGTTTCGTTTTTTGTTGTTTTTTTTTAGTCGCGGGCATATTTTGGCCCATAACATCAAGTTATGGCTTTTGGGTTCAGATTTAGAAGCAATAAGGATCTTGTGGCCCATCTTCGAGCTAGCGGGACGATTAAAACAGATGTTGTAGCAAGTGTGATGGCCAAGGTCGATCGAGGTAAGTTACGTTGAAGATAGAAGCATCCACTCGAAATTAGTGCGATATTATTAAAATGTATTCCGAGCTATTGATTGGCCCCTCAGGGAAGTACGTTGATGTCGAGCCATATACAGATACCCCGCAAAGTATTGGCTACAACGTGACCATCAGCGCACCTCATATGCACGCTATAGCGCTGGAAGTGCTCCAGAGCAGGTTGGTTCCTGGAGCGCGGGCTTTGGACGTTGGATCAGGATCAGGATACTTGACAGCCTGTATGGCTCTGTTGGTCAGGCCAAATGGCATTGCAGTTGGGATAGACCATATCAAAGATATTGTCGATCAATCGGTTGGTCAGTATGTTGAATAAGAAAGTCAAGATGTTAGAGATCGATTGCCCTAACGTATTTAGGAGGGTGTTGACAAGAGCGCGAGCGGAGGGTTGTTGAGTTTTCTTGGGGCAATCAGACTCTATGACAACGTATTGAAAACGAAGCAAAGAGAGACATGAGTGATCACTGCTTACCTTGCTTGAAATAAATTATTACAGCTAACGTTATGCAAGATCATCCTGAGCTCCTTGAAGATAGAAACGCAATTTTAGTCGTGGGCGACGGTCGACTAGGATACCCAGATTTCGCACCATACACTGCCATCCACGTTGGAGCTGCTGCCACCAATCTGCCGAGAGCTCTTGTCGATCAGTTGGCACCCGGCGGCCGCCTGGTCATCCCGATCGGGCCAGTTGGAGGCGGCCAACAACTCGAACTCATCGACAAGGACCAATCGGGTCAACTGTCTCGGAAATCCTTAATGATGGTGTCCTACGTACCTCTCACCGACAAGATTTCACAGTGGCCAGCAAAGTGGAATTGATTGTTCGTATACGATATCGTATATTGAATGGAAAGCTTAAATTTTCGATCCCAAGGGAGTAAAAACTTTGTAAGTGACTATAACTTCAGTGTGAATCCCTGTAAGCAACAAAATCAGGCGCCAAATTTCCATTTCGAAGAAGGTGAAGTAGGTATTTTAAACCGTTCATCTGTGATTTGGCTTGCAGAAAATAAGGCACCCAAAATTTAGAGTCCGTAGAGTTAGAAATATGTAGTTGTTTTTTTTTTTTTGCTCTCCTGAAAATTTTCTTACTGAATGAGAAATTTTCTCATTGGTAATCGCCTTGTGTGTTACTATTTTATCTATTTCTCCATTTCTTTGACCTTGTTCCCTAGCCCATTGTGTTTTATTCGGAAAGGACGACTTTCTTCCTATAGTTTAAAAGATGGCCACTTCTACCTTGGCCTCACATAAGAACATACCCTTTTTCTTGGCACACACCACCGACAACACGAAAAGCCCCAGTGACATTAGGATGTAGGTTGACTAATAATATACCAGAGGCAGTAAAAACTTCCCTTAACGACCTTTTGACGTAGGGCATGAACGCCACGTGTCCTCGAACTTAGTGGAAATATGTTACAAACAAGTTGTTCTCCCGAATTAATTGATGAATCCAAATTTGTTTCCAGCTATTCTGACGAGGGGTTTCTACGGTGAATTACGTGGAGTGAAGAACGAAGACAACAACAACTCGAAGGAGACACGTCTATTTCGTATCAACAACAACGTTTGCAAAGGACCACCCATTAAAAAAAAAAAATTAAATCGAAATTTACATAAAAACCGAACTATACATTGATCGCAAGATATGAATAGGAACTACCTAAATGATGAAAAGGACTATAATAGTCCAATACTTGGACAAAGCGAGCCTCAACTAAAACGGCCACAGCCTGCTATCAGGACAGTTAGATTTAAAGCAACCACTACAACGTTGTTTGGGTGATAAGAGATACCGCAACAACTCCGAATTCCTTCCAGATAATATCTGGCAGATATTCAGTTTCTGCTCCTAGAATGGTTAACGTCACGAAGGGGTCGTTGGTGAAATGGTGAGTTTCGTACTTTCATCACAGGTGAAGTGAGCGAAGTTTGTCGCTAGTCAATGTAGTCCAATTCAGGAGGGATGCCAAACTGTTTGTCCATCACTTCATCTTCAATGTTGAACTTATTTTTGCACCAGGACTTGACCTGAAATACGTTATCCGTCCACCGGTTGGCGGCTTCTCTAGCAACCTGAAACATAGTCGGATAAAGTAGAGAGCAGAAAACATTACAGGCATCTGACGGGACAGTCTTGGTTCCGCATCACATACGAGCACATTATGAAACTCTTGCTGCGCCCCGACTTATGTATTGTTATTTAATATTACAGTGATCCAGCAATGAAGGAGTTTCTCATTCATTTGGACGAGACTCTGGCCATCGGAAAGAAGTTCATCATTCAAGATTTGGACGAAACCCACCTCTTCATTTCTTCTGATGTCATAGACACGCTTTACAACAGGATAGACGAGTTGATGGACAAAATCAGCTTCCCAATGACCGAAAAGGCTTAAGAGAAGAATGGCACTAATTTTTAATTTCGTATCAATTTTTGTACTGAACACCGACGTAATAAACTAAGTAATTTTGTCGTTGGACTTTATTGGCTTGAACTTCCAAAATCCCTTTATTTCGAAATGAGTACTAATAAGGTAAAATTTATATTTAATGTACCAGTCGACACCTTAAGACGACAATTTTTGAGTTTAAATCCACCAACAGGATTTTTTTTTTTTCCAACTTGCAAACTAAACCTTTATACGGTGTAAACAAGTCCTTTCCTATTCGAGATAATTATATTTTATTTAAAATTAGGTACATTTTTGGGAGAGAAAAGCGAGTTTTTCGAATATGGATTTGCGACAGTAGTCGACTGGACGATGTACCAGTACATAGTCGGCAGCAAAATTTGCTTATTTGCTTTTTATTAAAATAACATTTTATTTTTACAAAAGAAACTACCTATGGATTGGAAAAATGAATAGATGTACCTTTACAGTTTATGAGGATTCTGACTCTGCAGAGTACCTACTGTATAATCAAGGTGACCATGGTCTGGTGGATTCCTAGCTGATTTTAATCAGAAGTCTCCGATGCGGAAGGCTTGTGGCGACAGGAATTACCAACCTGCTTCAGAAGCCTGTTTTCAGTTTTTCTAGTTTGTTAACGTACTATCAGCCAATTTAGGCTGAAGGCACCGTCAACTATAAAGGATGAATTCATGAAATATTTATTGGGCGGCATAAACAGGTGCCCCAACTTCCTCACAACTCACCAATTGGGGCTTTTTATTTTTGTGGATTTGATACGTTTTTGCACCAGTGCCAGAAGCGGGGAAATATGGTTGGCACCAGTAGGTATAAGGCACCCCTCCAGGTCCAGAGACAGACATTGAATAACTAGGTGTATCAGACATAAGAATCTGATCACCATCTGATGCGATTGAGATGGCTACCTACGTAAGATAAGGCGACCTGTGAGGATCGAATTTGCTGTTCCAGAAGCGGGAGTGTGAGGCGATATAAGGTGCTCTCACTTGCTCAAATTTCGGACTGTGAGCATGTGAGTATGAGTTTCCCCTCTCGTACTCGCTTGATAACCTTGTGTAACCTGGCCAGATCTCTTGGATCCTGACTTCGAAAGTGACAAGCGCACACATTCATCATTTAATAATGATTAACAGGACGTTTCCATTTGTTTTCGTCACGTCACGAGCGTCACGTCACGGGGGATTTTGAGCGCAACATGATCACGAAAACTATAATCACATGATTGGTCTCTAAGGAAGTTTAGCGGTTGGTTACAAGTAGAGGGTTGGTGTACAATTAATCATTATTAAATGATCTAACTGTAGAACCATAGGTCTACCGTCCGGTTTTTTGTTTATTTCAGTTAATTTTTGACATCCTTGACATCCCCTCACGCTCACACTCAACTTACACTCACGCTCCAGGAACAAACCCAGAGTAGGAACTGATCTGGAAGCTTAAAGATTTAACCGCTACTTAACTGAGACCTCAGTAGTTTAATCTGTGACTTAGTAACCCAATCTGAGTTCGTATTTTCACTAGGAAAAGGCTTCGAAAGCGTTTAGAAGTGGCTGAAACTGCCGTACACCAGAAGTTTGTGAAGACGAAGAAGTTAGTGAAAAGCCCTAGACGTCCACATTGGAAACCCCTCTACCTGCATTTTGCAAGCTCTTCGTTCTAGAACGACAGGTCGATTGTCCCCACTCTTGTTGTTTATTGGATATGTTCCACAGAATCATCAGCTATAACTCCGCAAATTCTCCTTATTGTGCCACCACGTCAATGAGGAGTACACCTAGCTGTGCGTTAGCATTTATACGGAGCAAGCATCTGGGACGGATTGCACTCGCCTGTAACTAGGCCAAGCTGCTCTCACTGTGAAAACGAGGCGATTCTCACCTCAATTTCTTCAGACTTCTTCTTGAACTCTTCCGGGTCATGGCCGCTAAACTTTTTGATGTCGTTGAGGAGCTCCTCTCGTTCTTTAGCAAGTCTCTCATTTAGCTTCAGAATCTTTTCTCTTTCAGGATTATCTTCTCGTTCGACCTGAAAATTATGTGTCGTTTTGTAGTAATTTTGGACGCAGAATCCATTTTTGGGGGTCCCAGAGCGATCCTATTTCACCGTGGGAATCTGCGGGGCATTCATGGAGCTACAAATTTTGAGATTTTTGAAGGATCCCAGAAAGTGAAATAAGATGCCATTTTCGCAGTAATTTTGGACGCGTAATTCATTTTTTGAGTTCCCACGTCCGTCCAAACATGGTAAATTTTTTTTTTTTTTTTTTTTTCAAAAATATTTTCTTAATGACAGAATTAATTTTGGCACAATTTTTCAAAGAATAATTTGCCTTGTATAAAATTTGCAGCTTTTTTTTTTTACCTCCTGTTCAGTAATGGAGCTCTGTACTTTTTCCAATTTCGATTTGGTGAGTGAAACATTTTTTCGAAGTTCGGCGAGTTTGTTTTTCTTGGCATTTTTCACGTCACTGAAACATTTTTTAGTGGAAATCACTAACGGATGACATCAGGTTCAACTACGATTTAAAAGAAAAAAAAAAAAGAAAAAAAGAGGTCCATACCTACCTTGGAAATGACCAAAAGTAGACAGACGTCCCGATTTTATCAGATTTCACTAAATTATCATCCACCAGCTTCTGCACTATTTCCTTCACAGACTGAACAACGATCCCTTTTTCTTTAGGCGCAATCTTTTCCAATTCCTGAAAAAATCAAAATAAATTTTGTTTTCAGAGTAATATGAAGGACCAAATCGTGCAATCGAAAGATGTACATACCTTAAGCTGGAAGAAGTCTTTTTTCTCGTGGAAGATCTGTAACATGCGGATCTTCTTTTCGTCAGCACTGACACCTTTCCGTTTGCTCATAGCGACCGAAATCAAAGGAACTACCTTTCTTTGTGCAAAACGATATCTATCTCAACATTCACTAAAGGACACAAATGAAGGGCTATGTAGGCCTACTGTAGCTCTTGTAACAAGTCCAAGTAAATGTAAAACCACCAAAATGATGAAGCGTTGTTATTCAAGTGTGTAGACAAAAATGAGGCTTCATGAACACAATGAAAGAAAAGATGCAGCAAGATCAGGATAGGATCAGAACAACTTTGTTTTCACTCAAGTCTTTTATCAAACGAATCATTTTATCAAGTCGAATTTAGCGCGGCAGAATTGATAAGGAGTGATTAAATGACATGAGTGCCAACAAACTAAAACGAATGCATAATTTCAAATCTTTTCTTTATGCCGTGAGTAATGTCTTGAATAGGTTGTCACTTTGAGATGAACGTTAAAAATCAAATATCTCCTTCCACAAATCAAACTCATCCCCAAAACGATTGTAAAGGATGATTGAGAAGGTAACTAAGAATCAGGTTGGCATTGTAACACGAATGCGGTTTGTTGCAGCCATATTGGATTTGTGAGAAGTGTCGTGCCGTTTTGAAGCGTTTCAAGTGGATTTTATCGTCGTTTCCTGATATTTTGCGTCGTTATGCTGCTCATCTCTCTTTAGCTATGACGGACAAGGTTCTTAAGGTAATTTCCGATAATAGTAGCACCGCTGCGTTTCAGTATCGCTTGTTTATTTGTTTCCGTTCCTGCCGGGGACGGGTGGCTTGGTTTTACCTAATCAACCACCTTAATCTTACAATCTCTTCTCATGCATTTTACCTCTTGCAGAATATTCCTGAGCAGAAGCTCAAAGCCTTCTCCATCGGGACTATGGGGAAAAGGCAGCCATCCAAAAGGGAAATAGAGGAAATGAAGAAGAAAGAACAAGAGAAGGCAGCCGCTCAAGTGAGAACTACTGCGCATTTCCCTTTTCGGTCGATTCTGGCCTTGTTATTTTGACTAGTCTTGATTTTGACTTTCATTTCGGTCTTATGTCCCGTTGATCTAAGATTGCCGGCAGCTACAGAATTATAAGTTGGGCAGGAATACTAATCCCTCATCCCTCGAGAAGAGTACGGCCAGTAGGCGATGACTCAATCTTTGGTTTCCCGTGTAGCGTTATTAGTTTTTATTATTCATCATTTAAAAGGTGGAATAATAACCGAGTATTAAACGTGACCAACAACGGCACGGATTTCAACATACATCCTTGGGAAGCGAAACATTTTTGTAGTTTGAAATATTGAGTTATAATGTAGTGTGGGCAGTGAGTCATGATATTTTATAGTCTATAAACGAATCATTTGTTATTTAATACCAGATGATTCGTTTTGGTCGGTTAGTTTGTAAACTACAGATTAGTGCACATTTTAGTCGTGCCTGGTTAGATCCAGTCGTCGACTCCTGCTGTCTTTTCAGAGTAGGAATGACATAATGATATTATGACATATTATGACTTAATGATATTATGACATATTATGACTTAATTACATAATATGTAATAATATGCTTGGAAATGTAGGAAGTGGGGAGGTTCGGAACAGAATTTTAATAATTGGCTGTAACTCCCCCAAACAGCAATATTAAAGTTGTCAACATCACCATCAACTATTAGCAATATTAAATACTAGCAGGAAACCCATGCTTCGCTCGGGATAGTTAAAAATGTAAATAAAACATTAATAAAGTGGTTTAATTATTAATAATTATTCATGTTAAAACATTATAAATGCTTACTCGGTTGTTTATTATTTTTCTATAAAAACAATACTATACAGATTCAATAAACATCGAAGTGTAATAATTAATAATTGTTCATGTTAAAACATTATAAATGCTTAATCGGTTGTTTATTATCTCTACCTAATAAAAGTCTCAATAAATAGCTCACTGATGTTCGGCAGCCACGCAACTCAAGCCTCACCCCGCGCGAATTAACTCGCTAAGAACTAACGATGAACTCGCTTCTCACCGTGAACTCGCCCCCTCCCCCTCGGTTTTTTTGAAATCCGACTTGGAATGTGATTCGGCATAAATTCTAGCCCATTTGGCTCGCGGATACCATACCCAAAAAACGACTCCTTACTGGGTATTTTTGAACCCGAAAAAACGTGGGACAAACGCGAAAAAAACGATTATTTCGACGGGGATTTCGACGAATTTCCCGGGCGAAATTTCGATTTTCGATTTGACCGACGTCTTCCTCCAGGTCTGATCTATACGGCTCGTATTTTTTCGTAATTTTTTCGACCCCCTAAACGGCCTTTGGCGCGAGTGGAGTAATTAAGGTCGCTTTACGCGTGATGTGAAGTGACGACACACAGACGAAAAAGATGTAAAATTAAAATTAAATATGTACCTAATACTTTTAAAAAAATTTAAAAATACGGGCATCATCATGTCCACTCACCGGTCAATTGAAAAAAAAAAAACTGCACCGAAATTGACCGAGCCGTTTACCTTGCAGAGCTGCCGACAGACAAACAAGAACCATCCTCCTTTTATTAGGTAGAGATAATTTTACATTTTACCATTTTTTCACATCTCCCTGAGCTTTCATTAGATTTCAGATTTTTAAAAGGTTGTTTACATAATATGTATACTAATATGTTAAATATTATTTAAAAGTGTAAAACACTGAAACAACGAATTTGGGGGAGGTTTGGGACGTACGATTGGTGACGTGGATGTGGCAGGGACACAAAGTGACTGAACAACGGCTTTAATGGCTCTCATAGCCTCAAACAGTCCAGCAGACGTAAAAGCACGAACTAAAAATTGGAAACTGCTTTTTAATTATATTTCATTGCTGTGGGGTGGTTCGGGACACCCAAATTTGACGTGCGATGACACAAAGTGACTGAAAAACGGTTCTATTCGCTCTCAAGCCAAAAATAGGCTTGCAGACGTTAAAGCACAAACTAGAAAGGGAAAATGCTTTTCTTCATGTGTATTATAGCTTTGGGGAGGTTCGGGACACAAAAATTTTAGCTCAATCCCTGTCCCGAACCTCCCCAAACCATGATAAAAACTGAAATAGTCATGTAGTGTTTTGTACGGATAATTGGCGAAAAAACAAAAACAAGATTACTGGGATTGACCGACAACTAAGAGATGCCATTGGTCAAAAAATAATTGGCAGGATTCGTAAAAACGCACCCAAAAAGAGATGGTTTGTGGAGCCAAAAAGCTGAGTTGGAGACTGAAAAACTAGGGGTGGGTTGTCATAAAAATATAACGTTCCAGAAATGGCAGGAACTGGGAACTTGAAATATTATTTTGTTGCCAACCTCGAAGATCATGTGATGTACCTACCCTATTTTCAGTAGATCAATGCTACTGGTTTGGTAGATTCAATGGGTGTCCCGAACCTCCCCACTTTCCCCTACATATTTCTAAGCATTTTGGTACCAGGCATAACCGCTCAACAACATTGTACACATTCCAAACTCTCGCCAGACATTGAAGAGGTTTCGTTTGTGGTAACGCAATCATCTTTTGGCACACCTGCACGACTAATGTTAACAAACATGATATGTTTGTAATATTATTATTTTGCACTCGTTTCCGTATAATATCAAGGATGGTTGGGGGATAGGTGTGATATGGTTGTATGTAAGATTATAATATTCTGAAGATCTGTGGAAAAATATCCGGGTAGCCCAGTCAAATGGTAGTTTTTCAAGTAATTTATTATTATTATTATTTTTTTTTTGGGTTACTGAAACCGAATCCGACGTTTGCCGTGAGGTTTGCGTGGCTGGTCGGCGGGAAGTCGAAAAACGCAAGAAACCTCGAGATTTCGGACGTTGCCCTAGAATCTCAGAAACGAAGGAGGATCCTGTGTAGATAGAAGATAATCTCTACATTCCAAGTAGAAATGCATAAAATTTTGCGTCGAAATGGGTTCTACGTCCAAAAATACTTTGAAAACGGCACCTAACTCGATCCCATAGCTAAACGCCTTCAAATAACGCCTCCCATAGCTCCATTTTAGCCCCATAGCTCCCCAAGGATTTTGGCGATCGAGCTGAAAACCTTGTGAGCACAACTAGATGGTAAACCAAGTATTTTGTCAAAATTTTAGATTTAAACAAAAAAATGCATACCCAACACAGCCCAAAACAGCTCGAACGGCGGACGGACATTTCGGTTTTGGAATCTAGACCTCTTGAAAAGGATAATGTAAAATTTTGAGGCCGATCGGAGTCGTCGACCTTCGTCGCGATTACATAGGAGTATTATTCCAAGAATAATAAACCAAAAGGGCCTACTCCACTTCTTGGGGACAGGGTAGCCCCGTGGACTAAGGCGTCAGCGAGACGCCTGTTTACAATCAGTCGGAGCGCTGATCAGCCTGGTTCGAATCCGGGGAAGAACACCAATGTTTGACCAAAAGTCAATTATGTGTTGTAATACCTGTCTTGTCGGTTGACAATTCACCTCTGAACGTTGGAAGTTTATGTGAGTCCTAGCAGAGGCTCCCGTGACGAAGGCGGCCGAGACATCCGTCTTCAACACACAAGATCGAGGGATCGCATGAACGAACCTCTCTTGGGACCTCGAACCGGGATAAAAATCTGGTGGACCGGTAAAAAAACATTGTCTTCGTTTGCTGAGAACGTTAAACTAGCCATAGCAATCTACGACTGAGGGGGGAGAGCTGGGGGCCGCCGACCCGGCTTGTTGATGGACCTACAGTCGTAGTGATAAGTCTTGTATTAGGGATTGGACCTCGACCACCAGAAGGCAAATAGAGTCATCGGTACCATATCAGTGAACAATGTGTCGTCCGGGCGTAAGTTCAAGGTGAGACTCCGTTGATTACCTGATAGGTAAACATCGTAGTCTCTCCTCTGGTTGGTAGCCGTTCCCACAAATCTTTTAAATCTACTCCACTTCTTTGGGACCTGCCTGATTCTCTGAGTCTCAATTCCTCGCCCTGCGGAATCTCCATCAGGAGGAAATGGTGGCGATCCAATATAGTTGGAACATAATAATATTATTATGTTTACCATATTTTGGTTAGACGTGGCTCGTTAGGACTTCTGTGCATAGCGGTACAGACTATTGGGAGGGATTCGACGAATATTGGTGATTATTTGATGAATTAAATATGCATTATTGGAGTTGTTCGTTGATTTGGTGGAGCTGCGGTTCGGTTCAACCGCTGAAGGACGATTATAAATAATTCATAATCAATTATTGACGTCTGACCTGTTCATGTCGTTTCTATTATGTTATCTAATATTATAATATAGGGATTGGATATTATTCATCTTGGGGGTTTTAGCAAAAGTTTCTTCAAGAGGGCACCAGGAAAAAGGAAATCTTTGGCCAGGCCGGCTAAACACTTTTCGACAGTTGGTACTCATTGGTAGTGACTAGAACCACCAGAGGGTGCCCAAAGTCGACTTTCCGGAACTTGTGCCTTCATTTCTCCCCTGTATTTATCTCGTAATCTGTGTTTATCACCCAATCTCCCACCCTTCTGGTAGAACCAGGATTCTCGAGTTATTCAGAATTGCTGTAGAAAGTTTCAGAGTCAGTTCGTCACGAAATCGTCTAGCACTCTACCGAGATACCAAAGTTGTGATAAATATTCTACATCTTTACATTTTCCGTTTAGGCTTTTGAAGAATTCGTCGCCACATTCCAAGATGTCCCCGCTAAGAATAGTAAAGTTTGGGTCAAGGCGGGAACCTACGATGCCGGAAAAAGACGTAAGCACCTGCGTTTTCGTATTTTGCTATCCGACAGATTTGCTGACGTCTTTTGCTTTCGGTTACAGAGGAAGACACTCGGGATCGAGGCAAACTGTACAAACCTCAGTCGAGGGTTGAGCTTCATTCTGAGAAAAGTTCCGCCGACAAGGCTCAAGAATACGCCAAACTGCTGGGCGAGAGAGTCAAACCTGACAGATCTGGGAAAAAATCCAAGGATAAAGAGAAAAAGAAGAGTAATTTAGAGCTTTTCAAAGAAGAATTACGAATGTAAGTGATTGAAAACCGTACCATCAAATTCGATGATTATTCAGTTTATTTTTTAATTTGTTTTATAACATAATATGTTATAGAACTTGTAAACCTACTTTAATTTGTTTTATATCATAACAAATTGGAGTGGGTTTGCATTGACGTCAAAGCTGCTGAATTTCGTTTCAAATCAGTTTCCAATTTTGTGATGGATCTGGCCGTCAGTCTGGTGCCTCTCCCGACTGCTATTAGGTGCCTCAATAGTAGGGATGGCCATCGATAGTCGATAGTATCGAAATATCGATGTTTTCCTCCGATTTATCGATATTTTTCTATTGATGATGAATAGTCGGATAGTATTGGGTATCGATACTTAGTGACCGATAGTTTTGGTTGATTTTTTTTTTTTTTTTCGATATAATAATCAAGATATTTTGTTAATATTCTAATAAAATGAAAGACGATATTATAGACTTTCTAAATCTGATATATTGACTAAATAATGTATCGACCAAGTTCCATATAGGTACTTCACAGAATCACGAAAATTTCGATGATGAGTTCAATACCCATGTCACCTAGGTTGAGAGGACTATCGGAATCGACCCTTGACGAAGTCGTTTCCATGATCGGTTGGAAGAGCGGAAGGTTATTGTTTTTGTGGTGGGGAGAAGAAGAAGGCCGAAAACATTAAATGTCAATACCATAATGATAATATTGCACAACTAGAGCTTCCTATTGTATTTTCTCTTTTAAAATTTGAAAAATATAGTCTAAGAATCAAAATTGTTTGTGGACATTAGAAGTAAGCAATGGGTATGAATGGTTTATTTATTTTTATTTTTAATAAACTCAATATTTTCCTAAAACTATCAATATTTTTATTCGATACTATCGGTGGCACAGAGTATCAATGCTTCAAGTACGATATACATTGGTATCGATTTTTCATCAGCGATACTATCGAACATCGATAGGACATTTCAGTTTGGCAGTGAGGTTGGGCAACAGGCAAGACCGCCGGACCAAGTCTTGGCGTG
This sequence comes from Pilophorus perplexus, assembly GCA_955831195.1. Classification (NCBI taxonomy): domain Eukaryota; kingdom Metazoa; phylum Arthropoda; class Insecta; order Hemiptera; family Miridae; genus Pilophorus; species Pilophorus perplexus. The sequence goes on from OY037010.1 coordinate 25,277,030, forward strand.
AATAGTAAAATTAAAAAGAATACGTTTGAACTGTCCACGGTTCAGGATTCAACAAGAGAGAGAAGAGAGGCACAAATACAAAGGGCTGGTGCCGAAAATGATGTCTTCTGTAGATTCTGAATTATCAAAATCAGGTAGGATTTGCAATATTGCGAGCGTGTTCTTAGCAGTTGTTGAAATTATTATTAGTGGATTTGTGCATCTTCATTTTTTTCTTCTTTGGCGTGGGTTAGGACTATTAGCGGATGACAAAGGTTCCTACGATTGTGGTGATCCAAATACTACCAACATCTATTTGGGAAACATAAGTCCAAAGGTAGGTTTGAGATAGTGTGACGCGGACCACTTCAACACCTGGTCACTCGTATAAATTATTTTACTTGACTCTTTCAGATAACTGAGCAACAACTGATGGAGGTTTTTGGAAAGTACGGTCCCTTGGCAAGCATTAAGATCATGTGGCCTCGTTCTGATGAGGAGAAGTCGCGGGGGAGGAATTGCGGTTTCGTTGCTTTCATGAGTCGGAAAGATGGAGATAGAGCCATGAAAGCGTTGAATGGTGAGTTTTCTTCTCTTTGACATTGCTGTATTATATTTGAACCTCAAACATTAGGTTGGGTTTCGCGCGTTCTCTCGTCCTCAACAAAGACACCAATCGTTGGGAATGTTTGTTTCAGGCAAAGAAATTCTTGGTTACGAAATGAAACTGGGTTGGGGCAAAGGAGTCCCTATACCCCATTTTCCCATCTATGTGCCACCGTCTTTGATGGCCTTGACACAACCTCCTCCCCCGTCAGGGCTTCCTTTCAACGCTCAACCTCACCCAAGGGATCGAAACAAGGTATGTTTTTTTAATGATTGGCCTGTTTAGATCCATACAACATCTTTGATTTGTTATGACAGCGTTGTTCCCTCACATGACAAAATTTAATGAAAAAAATGGCGTTAATTTACGGAGACTTTGACTTTTTCAGGTGCCAAGGATGAAACCCAACGAGCCGTATCCAGTCAACGTGGATGACATGCCAAAAGTGGATAAGGTAATTCTTAGGGTGATCCGCAGTCTCTTTCTCATTTTTTCTTTTTTTTATCTCGTCGTGTATAGCGATTTACGATAGATGGGGGCCTGAGGTCGTCAGTAGGATTTTAATTTTCGCTTGAACTCTGGAGGTAAGTTAATTCGACGAGAAACGTTGAATTTGTCCTGTGGAAGATCGTCTCTACCTCTCATATATCACCAGAAGTCATTCCCGAGGTCCCTCCCTACCATCCACCACGGAGAAGATTTTTGATGATTTTTTGAATTTTTCCTATCATTCTGTTTTTCCTTGGTCGAATGGTGTGCGATTGTTTCCCCGACATTAGAATTTTCATTAAAATTTCCCGGGCGTTTGCCTGTTTGGTTTCTACTAAGTTTTTCAAAATTTTCGATTGATTGGTGGGTCTGCTTTATCACGAATTGTGATCTCTAAAAATTGAAAATCCTCGAATGTTTCATAATAACAATCAGTTGTATTAAATTTATCGGAAGCGTTTTCCGTTTCGTCCATTTGCTCTTACTCGTACTCAGTAAACATTTGTATTGATGCATTAAATGCATCAACAAATTTTGTCGCTCAAGATTTTGGTGGTTTTAGCGAAACAAAATGTTTATCGAGCACTCCATTGTTATCGAGAAACTTCTTTTCTTTCTGCTAAAATCACTCCATCTTTTCACCTTTTCTTAACGTGAATGAATGGGAATTGAGTGGATGTTGTTTTCACGGCTTGTTCTCGAGTTCCGCCGTGTAATGCCTTCTGCTGCTTTTGTCACAGATTTTACCCCAGGCACTCGTCAAAGTGGTTATGCCGACCGACAGGTAAGATCCACTTCTCGACGAACATTTTAAAAACCTCAAAAAGAACGGTAGGAAGGTAAGGGTATGAGTTCCAGGTGTTTTTGGTGACCACTACTTGGAAAACTAAAGGAAGGCCTAGGAACTGATGGCAAGAGGGCTTGCTGGAGAAGAGGATGGTCAAACGAATGAATGTTCTTCCTTACCTGGACAAATTTAAGACTTTAGTTTTAATATATTCACTCGTATTTTACTTTGTTTTCTTCTTGTAATTGGACGTACAAATTGAATCGTTTTCAGCCTTTGTTAGGTATTTGATTTTAACAGCAGCCTCCCTTTTCACGAGTGATCTTTCATGATGCGTTGTAGCGTTAATTAGAAGTACAACACCCACTCCATTAAAAGGCAATACTTTTTTCCCTTCATGTTGTAGTTCCTTTTGTCATTTGAATGATTTTAATTAATTGAAAATCGTGCCTCAATGTCGAGTCTTTGGAGTTATTTTAATGGACTGGTTCAGGCTTGTCCGATGCATGGAAAATGTCAAGTGTGAATGTTGGTAACAGTGTCTGGAATGTGAAGGGCGTGTGAGATAGCCTACATTTTTTGTTCAGTTCCTGTAAAACTGGGAACAGGATTTTGTTATCACTTATTGTATTATAATGTACTTCGTTATACAGGTTGGCTCAGCAGAATTGAACACATTTTTAATTGTTCTCAACGCATCAATTTTGAAGAAAGCGGGTTGTAATGAAGCTTAAAATGTTGAGTCATAAAGAGATTTGATTATTTTATCAAAATCATCTTAATATAAGTAGATTTTGCATAATTATTATGAAAAATTATTTCTATCGAATGACTTCCTTCCTGAGTAATGCTTTCTTGGAGACAGTCGCTGAAGTTCCGCAAGACTCGCTCAAATATGCTGCCCGTGTTATCATTTTGCTCGAGTTGTGGTATGATTATATCCTCAGCGACGATTGACTCATTATTCGCAACTCCTCAAACGCAAACATGCTTCGTTTAACTGATCACGTTGACACCATAACTGAAACTTTCCTTTCTGCTCACTAATAAGAAGGGTCAGCGACTTCATGGCCCCCATTCAGCAACACCCTCCCTTTCAAATGTATCAAATCCTGCTGCGCCTCCCTGAATTATTTATGCTTCAAAGTCGTCTTCTTTTCTTCTTTAACTCTCCATTTCATCCACAGTTTGTACAATGCACTGTTCTCGGTTTTCAATCGCTTTCATGTTTTAGTTTATGTATGTCCAATTGCAAATATGTTTCATCACTTTCCCCAATTATAATGAACATAAATTGTTGAAAACGAACGTACCCATTCATCTCGCCATTAGAATGGATACATGAACCTTGCGTACGAAATGAAATAACTTCTCTAGAGTTCAAGTTTCTTTGAAAACAATTTCTAAATTCATCTCGATTTCACTACTTTGAAGTACTTAAGAAGTTAGATGTTTGGGGACAAGTGGTAGAATTTGTGTTATGTATTGACAGGAATCTGGTGATGTTGATCCACCATATGGTCGAATATGTCATTCGCGAAGGACCCATGTTCGAGGCTATGATAATGAACAAGGAAATCAACAATCCGTTATTCAGGTGAGCATTAGTTTCTCTCATGTTATTTAATGGACGCCCTTTAATTCTTCAAATTGGCTACGTCTGTTATCACATTTTTAATGAAAACGCAATCGTTCTGATTTCAAATTTTGCATGAACAGTTAACAAACTGTATCACTCTTATGGATTCGTTTATTTTTTTTTCCCCAGATTCTTGTTCGATAATCAGTCTCCTGCGCATACGTACTATCGGTGGAAGTTGTTTTCCCTGCTACAGGGTGATTCTCAGAAAGACTGGAGGCAAAAAGAATTTCGAATGTTCAAAGGTAAAGTATGAGTGATGAGGAATATTGAGCAAAACGTAGAAAAAAAAAAGCTCCTGACAGCATAATCTACTCATGGTATTTATGCCCGGGAATTCATCAACTAATACCCAGGCGCCAAAACGCCATCAACTCCCACCCGTTTTCAAGCTCCTGCAATATCATCTAGCTGTCAGAGGTCGTCAACTGCTACCCTTGAATTGGTCTCTTTGGGGTATAATTGTGAGGTACTGAGCGAAAAGCAGATCTAAATCCAACGGGTAGCAGTTGATATCTCAAAACTCGACCAAATGGTAGGATTTGATGTGCCCGGATACATACTTCTACTTGTCGCCTAGGTAAATGCCGCTCCCTGGTGGCGTTTCACTCCCCACTTACGTGGACAAAGTGTGAAGTTTCTCATGTTACTTCCCACAGCTGTCCAAGGCTTGCCAAGATGGTCATCAAGGTGGATGCCAGGATGGGTCACCATGATTTTTCGACGGCGGGGATGGATCGCCGGTTCCCTTTCCCAACACCCTTTCATGTGGTCTTGCCCCTATTCTTCGCACACTTAATGGGTTCAAATTGGCCGTATTTATCTAATTGGCTAATTGGTGGTTTCGGACTTTTCTCGTACTATTCTTGCCAAAAATTAATTACTTAATTCCTCCCCCTTCCCGTTCTCTTCGTGTTGCAGATCCAATTGAGTAGATGGTATATTCAGTTGTGGGACTTTTGTTGTAATGGTGCTTTTCCTCGTTTTTTTGTTCAGGTGGTAGCATATGGCGGCCGCCGCCTCCCAGCATCTACACCCAAGGAATGCCTGATGAACTCATAGAAAAAGACGACGATCGAAAAGGTGGTTTATCGCCAGCTCAACGGGACCGCCTCGAGCAGCTTATACGTCACATGACTCCCGAACGGCTCAAAATTGCCGACGCCATGGTCTTTTGCATCGAGCACGCTGAAGCGGCTGATGAGATTTGCGACTGTATACTAGAATCTCTTAGCAATTCGGACACACTACTTTATAAAAAGGTGATTGTCAGGTTTGTTGTAATTTAACGGTTATGGTTGAAGGTATCTTATTGAGTTATGTTTTCACAGGTGGCTCGGCTGTACCTTATTTCTGACATTCTGCACAATTGTAGTATCAAGATGACGAACGCCTCCAACTACCGTCGATGGTAAGGTTTCTCTGCATGTCCTGTATCTTAGTCAAACGTCGTCGTTTTCAAGCATTATAATATAATTTACTAAATTAACTAAATAATATTCTAGTTTGGAAGCCCGGCGATTGAGGTGATGAACCAAGCATTATAATATAATTTACTAAATTAACTAAATAATATTCTAGTTTGGAAGCCCGGCTGATTGAGGTGATGAACCAGGCGCACTTGACTCTCACCAATCTTGAGTCGCGCCTCAAAGCTGAAGGATTCAAACAAAGAGTTCTCAAAATCTTCAAAGCTTGGGAAGATTGGGCGGTGTATCCAAGGGATTTTCTATTCAAGCTCCGCGCTGCTTTCCTCGGAACTGCCGTAAGTGTCCTTACAATTAACCATCCAATTAACGAACACATCAAATTACAGTTCCGTTATCCCCATTCAGGAAGCGGAAATTGAATCGACGCCAGAAAGAGATGACGATGACAACATTGATGGGCTGCCGTGTGATGGCGATGACGCCGATGATTTGGATGGTGTTCCCCTTGATGGCGCTGCTCTGCTCCGTGGCGCCATCAAACAACAGCCCCCCAAACCCGTCGTGGACGATATCGATGGAATTCCCAGTAAGTCACGTTCCACCTTTACAGTAAAAATAAGTTTAAATCCTTGTGAACATTCACGAACAGGTCAGGTATGAGTTGCTTCCTCTTTCTGATGAAATCCGTATGTTCACTAGTGGAAGATGACGACATCGACGGTAAACCTTTGGAAGCCGATACTCCGGCTCCTAAAAAGCAACCAATTGGAGCTTTCGTCCCCTCCAAGTGGGAAGAGGTCGACCCAGAGTTGATCGAACAGCAGGCAATGACGACGAGTAAATGGGAATTGCTAGAGCAACAACAACAACAGCAAGCTAGCAAGTGGCAATCCAACAGCAGTCCTCAGGAAGAGCACGGAGCTGAAGACAGCATGGAGAGCAAGTGAGTCAGCATAGCATTTTCGCCGATTTATCCTTATAATATTCCCAAACCGTTCAAGTAAATTTATGGATATCGTTACAGTCGTGATGTGGCGGAAGAAATTCGTAGACAGAAATTGCGAGAAATTGAGGTGAAAGTGGTGCAATATCAAGACGAGCTGGAATCGGGAAAAAGGGCACTCAAACCTGGCTGGACTGTATCAGAGCAGATAGAACATCACAGGAAAAAACTTCTAAGAAAAGTAAGTGTCTGGAACTAATTCGGGGGATGCTCTCTGCAAACTGATTTTTGAGGTTTGGTTCATCTTATCGCCATGACGTTGTATTACCTTGCTTTCCAGAAACCCACAGAAGCTGGTCAAAGCCTGGCCAAGCCTATCGTGTCAAAGGTATTTCTATGTTGGCAGCAATTTGCTTTTTATCTGTCGGCGGCATTGGTGCAAGCAAGGGTTGGCGTGGGCTGCAGATTTCGTCACTCGCATACCGATAGTAAAAAAAAAAGAAAGGAAAAAAAAATGTTGGGCTCCGACCCCGATCCTAGAGGCCGGCGAGAGAAACAAAAAACGGGAAAATTTCCCCATTTGAAACATTTTCGGGTGATTTTATCCCTTTAAAGGCTTATCTGGGAATATTTCGAAAATGAGCTATAGCCTTCCTTCCTTCTTGATTGACGGCACCGTTGACGACGAAACACCCGTGACTTTCGCCGTTGCATCCTGTAAATTCCCGCGGTTCGGAGCCCAACGTCATTGCAGACTGACAATAGATCTGCAGCCTTACACCGCTGCTATTTGCACTGCTGATTTTTTTTTTTTTTGGCTCAAGGGATTAAGCGTTTGGGTGGATTGTCGGTCAGAAGGTACGATCTTCTAATCTGCCTATTGTTCGATGGTCGACCCCGGACGAGTGGTATGGTGTTATTTTTGAAGGCCGGACAGTTAGTACGGTCACCATGATCCCTGATCTTTATTTTGCATTTCCAAGTCTTCGATGTCCGATATCTTGTGCCTCAGTTGGCTGAGATGTGTCTGAGACAGCAGTCGTTCGATCCAAGCGGAAGTACGATTACCTTGAGGCGGGAAATACGAATAGCTAAACGAAAAGTTTTCCCTCCTGAGCCACAGTCCATGAGTTTCACAATCCCTCCTGAATGGCGTACAACGATGGGAGACGACAAGGGGAATGTGCGTGTCCAAGGATGTTTCTTTCATTTTTGCAAATCCGCGTGGAGGAAACTTCAGGTTTTCGGGCTGTCAGAAGAGTAATGAGCTGATGTTGACTTAGCGACGAAATGCAAAATAATGAATGAACGTGCACACGAATTTCGGGTTAAATCATCCTTTGCCATGTTGTTACAAGTCAAAAAGAGGAAAATACATCATTTTTGAAAGTCTTTCACGTAGTTGATATTCATCTGAAGTTGTCCTGGTCGATTCAAAAGTACGTGAGTGACATCCTCTAATGGACCTTCTGGGGCCCTACTCTCAGTTGACGTCACAGGAACCAGGCTTCCCATTGGTTGATCCACAAGTTGGGCGACGAAAATACTCCCCGCAGATTCTAGTTTTTCATAAATTGTTGTATTTCATTTTTGACATTTCATGTCTTTACTTAGGCACACAAACGAAAAAAGCGTTACGGGTGACGGCCGGTCTACTTATTTATGGGTACTGCAACGTTGGGTTAATTTCTTCACGCAGGATTTCTTTTTTTCTTGATTTCAGTCGGAGAAAGGAGCAAAAGTGGGAAAAGACAAACCAGGGGATAAACTACGAACGCCAGGAAGACGCAGCCTTTCGCCTGATGATTCCGACTCGAGGTAACCTTTGGCTCACATCTTTCTGAGGTGTTTCCATTGGCTATTATTCTTGCTTGTATGACAGTCTCCGTCTTCCATTTCAGGTCGTACAAGCGTTCAAAAAGGTCAAAAAGCAGTTCACCTAGTCCTCCTCCATCAAAACGGTCTGGCTACAGGTAGGTTGTTGCGTTAAACTAGAAATGTGTTTCAGTAAATATCTCACTACTTTCCACTATATAATAAACCAAAAACTACCTACTAAATACTAAAAACAATTAAAACCTCCCAATCTTTGGAATAGAGAGAGACATCGTCTTCCCACACACCAGAATATATCCAAAAGTCGACGCATGGTCAGCAGCCTATTTTTGGTGTTGAGCGCCGAGCCATACTGTGAGAGGGTGGCCGGGGGTACCTAACATCTTACCGAAATCTGAAGTAGCTAGCGCTCCTTGCAGAGATTCGGAGAGTAGACTGTCTCCCAAGCCAAACTGTACCCCGAACATTTGTTGGTATTGTTGCAGGTCTCGAAGTAGGAGTCCGTACGGAGGTTCAGATTCGTCTCGGCGGAGGAAAAGATCGAGGTCTCCGGTTTCGCGACGAGCATCCCCCGTTTCGAGGAAATCGCCGCCGAGGAGACGCCCTAGCCCTAAAAGGACACGGAGAGGTTAGTTTTCCCCGTTGAATCCGCCTTTAATTTCCCGAGTTCCTACTGCCGTAAAAGATTGTTCTTCGCGGTCTACTTGCGTCATTGCTTCAACTTTATTTGTTCTGCCAGGTTCTTCTTCGGAGCTGACTCCTCGACGAAGAGGGCGGGGCTCCTCCGGCGACGACACGCCGACTCATTCATCCCACAAAAAACATTCGTCACGACACAAACACAAACATCGTCACTAAGTGTAGACTGTATAGTTTTTCTATTCGAATTTCCTTCCTCCCATATGAATTTAATTTTCTGTACATAGCTTCCCTTTTCCCGTCTCGTCATTCGTGTATAATTGAATAAATCTGTTGTATAGTTGAATGATGGTGGTCATTGTTTTATTCGCCCATGATTTCGTTGCGCCGGAATTCTATTGACGCTATCTATCTTTCTTTCAAATCGTGTAACAAATTATGGGAATGGGTGGAATATTGGGTAATTAAATTCGTTGATGGCTCGATTAATAAAAACACTCAACATTTATTTACCAATTAATCTCCATCTTAAAATCACATTTCACTCATCAAGTCATTTTTGAGCACATATAGTCTTTTCTTAGCTACACAACACCACAGTAAAAGTTCTACCGTTGAATATATATAATAGTCAACACCATAATAAATTTTCAAAAGACTTGCATAATTTTCAATAAAAAAGATAATTTCACGAATATGTACCAGGTACCTAGACATTAAAAAAATACACAGAAAATCAAAAAATATCACAATTTCATTGACTAGTTAGCCCTCGGACTGACGGGTAATCAGTTAACACTTGTGTGCATTATGATCAGGTCACAACAGATCCTGTTAGTCTCTCTGTACTTTCATGTTTGTAAATAGTAGTAATTTCGTTTTTAACTTCGATTACTTCGTTCAGAAACACTATTTTTAAAGCTAACATTTATATTTGACCACAGGGGAAAAAAGGGAAAAGTCCATTAAAAAGGTCGTCCATCTTAAACCTCATCCTTTCAATTTGGAAAATCAATCCAACTTGTTCTAAACCAAATAAAAAGGTCAGGAAATGAAATACACTAATTGAGATTGCATAACGATTTTATTCTAGACGAGAAATAAAATTTCCTCAATAAAAAGGGGAAAACGAGGAAAGTTGAGCAGAAACGAGGATATTGAAGGTCTAATTATTGTAATAATTACGTACATTAAATTGCCTATTCAAGTATGGAAATGATGAATCTCCTTACTGTTATGAACGATCGATCTATGGGTCGGGAATTGGACCAATAGAATATTTCCTTCGTTCCTTCCTATAGTCGCTGTCCAGCAAAAATACTGGTGTTTATATCTCCACTAGAGACCTGTTCGGCACAGGTGTCTGGAAGGCAGGTTTTCATACGATGACGATCCACAATCATCACGGCAAATTGTCAATCTAGTCCTCAGAAAACAGGAAATTCATACCTCCAAATCATAGCGGTTCCTAAAAATTGTATTTTCATATATTCGTAAATTGCGTGTATTCCCGTTCTTATAATCAAGCTATAAGTGTGTAATTAGGAGAATAATGAAATATTCTCACCAGGTTTTTTTACATGTTTTATTGATACAGACACATTTTTTATAGTTGGAGGGGGGGGGGGGGGGGGGTCAGTGGGGTTTTGCTAGGAAAAAAAGATTCGGAAAAGGCTCAAACTATCAGAAGCCTCTGTTGACGTGCTCGCGAACTAATTTCCCGAATTTGGAACCTTCCTCACTGCTATTTCTTCACTCACAAGTGTTCAAAGTTCCGGTCGTGTTCCCTTCTTATTTTGGCTCCCTCGAAACTAAGCGTGAGGACATTTTGATCAATTCTTTTCAAGTTTTTAGCGTTTCCAATAGTGGAGGCACGCATTCGCTATTATGATTTGAAGCAGCAACCTTTCTGTTGAATCGAATTATGGAAATGCCAGATGTTTATCAAAAAGGAAGCTGTTGGGGACAGCCCGGTCATCCGCCATGGGGTCGCCCCAGTCTATTGTAACACAGTGAAGACTTCACTTAGTGACCGGGGTGACCCCACATTGCAAGACATTTATAAAAATGAAAAAATAAATTTAATTAACCTTCCAGGGCCCGCGTGGGCGGTAAATTGGCCGCCTTTTTGAAAAAAATGATTGAAACATTTTTCACATTTTCAGAATTGGAGAAATACTTGAATTCTTCCTGACCGGGGTGACCCATACCCCTGACCGGAGTGACCCCAGGGGTGGGGTAACGCCGGTCAAATGCCTTTTTTCAACTTTTCAATTATTATCACATTTGAGAACGTTTAGCTTCCTTCTTGAGATGGATCATTGAAATTGGATAGTATCAGAAGCGAACCAGGTATTAAGCATAAATTTATGACCATTAGGGGCTTGTAGGCAGACCTCCAAAGTTAAGTGTCCGCGGCGTACCCACTCTCCCCTACAGCTTGATTATAAGAACGGGAATACACGCAATTTACGAATATATGAAAATACAATTTTTAGGAACCGCTATGATTTGGAGGTAAGAATTTCCTGTTTTCTGAGGACTAGATTGACAATTTGCCGTGATAATTGTGGATCGTCATCGTATGAAAACCTTAAATGCCTTCCAGACACCTGTGTGGGACTTGGATGAGGTCATTCTACGAGGCTAAAGCCCCAACGAATGGTGTGGCAAGATAATAATTAGTAGATCACGGGGACTTCACGATGTACAAAGTATCAAATTCCCGTCCATCACCTATCAATCATGCAACCCATGGTTCACTCGGAACACACCTAGCAACCCGTCAACTCGTAATTTTTCTTGATACCTTGAATCAATGGCTCGCAAAAGAAACTCGTACCGACGATCTTTGAATAACTATCGCACAGAAATCGTTTTAAACTCGTTGAAATGCGTTTTTACGCTCATTTTATCCGACTTAGTTCCGTTCAAAACAAACTGCAAAAGTTTTACCACGTTTTGGCGTTACGAAAATGTCCCAAGTAATCCCGAGTAACGACTCTTTTTGATCCGGCTCTCGTCGCTAAGGAACGCGACGAAGGAGGAGGTTTAGAAGAAAGGCGACAATTTTGCATTAATCGCGGGGACTTCCCGATGTAAATGAGCCGCCTAACGTTGAAATCTATCCACGTCAGGGCTCAGAATTCCGGCGGACGCTCCCAAATTAAAATTAATTTATACATTATATAAAGATGATGTAATGAATGCTTATATTAAGTATAGACATAAACATTCCTATCAGATCTATTCGAAATTATCTTAGTTCTGGATTATTTACGCCCAAAACTGGTTGAACCTACAAGAATAATTCTCATAACCAGTTTTGGACGTAAGTGAGTCAGAATTATTATTTAAGTCAGAGAAATTATTTCAAGTTTAGGGCTTGACATGCAAAGTAATTGTTTCAAGTACAATAACCTGCCAATCCATCAATATCCTCATTATTCCCAGGTTCTGCTCATTTTACTTCGTTCTTCCCCTGTAACTTGGAACCAGATTCGTCATTATGAACGACATTCTCCCCAGTTTCGTGGTATCTAATAGAAACGGGACCTCGTGTGGAAGTTGTTGCCAACCTTAGGTCACTCAATTTTCACAAAAATGGAATTTCCTCTTTTCCCCCTGTGATCTTCATTTCCAATAACATTTATTATAGGTACATTTATAACGTTTAAAAGGGCGTGGAAAACAGTTCAGGTCAGAGTTATCTCACCGGCATTGCCACGGGAGACACATCAATCTCCCATAAAATCCTATCCAGGATTATTTATCAGTCCTCGCACCTTCGGGAAGAGAATTCCTTCCTTTGTTCTGACGATAAAATCACGGATGCTCCAGCAGTTTTCAAGTTACAGACGTTAGTTAGAATAGAAGATAGTTCGAAACACGGCGGTATTTCGCACGTGGGTAAAGAGGTGCTACCCCGATGAAAAATCGAACCCTTCGTCAACTGAGCCGTGAAGCAAAACGAATTCTGGTTTCCATACAAATGGGAGGTCCGAAGGGGAAATTTTTCAATTACGAGGGTCAGGCTTGATTCGGGAGGAAAGGTTAAAATCGTGACCTACTACCACAACTTATTATTATCTCTGAATTATTTAGATTCGTACATGTCACAATAGGGTATTAAAAAAACTTTAAATTTTTATTCACCCAGAGCAAGTGTTAAATGTAAATTCGTCTAAAGTCATTTGAGAGAATTCACGTGACTTTTGCTTGTGATATTGCTCCGAAGGAAGATTTAAAAATTGTTGATTTCCTCACACTTGCTCGTGATGTCATATTTTTCATACTGAGTTATTCAACGAGGTTCTTCGGAAGGTCAGAAGTTTGCGCTTTCAACCTCATATTCAGTCACCAGTTTTAAGAACATTTTGGTCCGACATTCCTTTTCGTTTTGACCGGACACAGTTGGGAAAAGTAAGATTTCGAAAGATCTGGGCTGCTGCAGACCTACGCTTGACGGCGTTTGTCAGTTCACTGTAAGGTCCATCGCCAGTATACCAGCCTGTGCCGGATCTGTTTTGTAGCATTGTGATTGGCTACACCTAAGCTGTCGCTCTCGGCGATTTCAATCTACTGAATCTTTCATAATTTGTCTAAATTTATACAGTGACTTTTTCGCGGAAACAATATGTAGGAATGAGCACGTGAACGTTACTTGAAAGAAAAGTAACTTTTTTTTTTTTAATATCCAAAGAACTCCATTGAACAATTTTCTAACCAAGCCCACACAATCATGCCTACTTCTTACTTCACTTTCGAATTGGCGAATCCTTTTAGAAACTATTCCTGTTGACTGTCCGCACGCTGTAAGGTGAATTCACATCAAAATTATCACGAAAGGACAATTTGCAGTACGACTGATCCAATACTTCAATACTCTGTGCCAGCATCGTCAGAACAAGAATTCCTTCATTTAGTCATGAGACAAGGAGCAGTGTGCGACTTTTTGACCGAACCGAAACTGCCGAGGTTTTCGTTTTCAACCACCGTCTTTTTCTCTTCGATTGAATTGCTTTTCGCCTCTTCGCCCTTTTTCCTACCCTTTTTCCTTTCGATTTTGAGCTTGGACTCCCTGAAAATCTCGATGTCCTCTATCCTGGGGATTTTGGGGCTGCCGTTCAACTCCTTTTTCCTGACTTGAGGCGAGTTGTGGGCCCGCGGAGGTGGCGTTTTTTGCTTGACCACAATCGGAGAGGGGTATCTTCTAACAGGAACCTGAAAATCACAACAAAATAATTGGAATGATCAACTAGATTAAAGTTTAAGGAAAACTTTGCTCCATTTCATACAAGAGAGTCGTCTGTACGGACTAATTTCACAATAAAAATTCTTAGAAAAATGTACATTAATTTCATGTACAAGTTGTTGAACGATTGATGCTATCCACGATTATTAAATTTAATAATTGTGGCTAGTTTCAATCGTCCAAAAGTTTAATAATTTAATAATACTTGAGCTGGTTGATAATATTGGTTATAATACTGGTAGATGATAAGTGTTGACATTTTTGTAGGCACAAACGAAAGAAACAGTTGGTATTTTCGCCTACATTTTTGTTAGAAACGGATATGAGGGTGGGGAATAGTCGCGTTTGGGGGTTGTTTCGTGGAATCAGGAAAATGGTTGGAATAGTGTGGAAATGTTCTCAAGGGATAAGATGATCATCTCTTTCGAAAGAGGATGGAAAAAATACACTGCCAAGGTCATGGCACAGACGCTTCCTCGTGGCCCTCACAGTATGTCATCATTATTTATGTCATGACAGTATGATAGGGGACCATCTAGAGCTATACCCACACAATTCCTGAAAATTTTATTGAAATCCGATCAAAATTGTGGAAGTTATGGGTGTGGCAAGGAAATGCGGACAGACAGACAGACAGTCACGGAACCAAATTTGTTCAGGAGGCTCTAAAACGCAAACGTGAGTGGAAATTTTGATTTCGGAGAACATTTTTTTTTTTTTTTTTTTTTTTTCATTTTGAAATTGAAAACAATGCTTCCTCTGCCTTGCAGGAAGCAAAATCGCTTGAGTCTGTGGAAACGTTTGGGGTTACTAACTAACTTGAAAGTAAACGTGAGGGTGTGAGGAAGAGAAAAAGAGTTGGGATAGATGATGCTGCCTGCATGTTCGGGTCAACTTCATCGGTCAAACCGAACAGCTACCCAACAATGAAAGGACTCGCCTTTGACAATTAATTAGCGATTGGAGCATATCAAACGTATCCTGTTAAAACTGTTCCATGTCGACATGTAGCAACCACAAACCACACTCCCAATGTAAAGAGCTTTTAGGGAAAATGATCAAGTTGAACGACCCGATTCCTGAGCTCTAAATTGTTTCACCCCCTCTAGTGCTTACCAATATTGTTGTTCAGCAGTAAATTCCGATTGGCTATTCTCTTCATTAACCAAAGTACGAATGTAACTATAAAATATAAATTTTATATTATAACCTCGGATAAGAATAGAGTTAGCGACAGCAATAAAAGCTATCAACAGTATTATTATGTTGTCTACTCCAGCAATTGTTAATAGTTTTGATTTGATTAGCACATTCCACCAAGACTCCAAGGGACTTTTCCTGACTTCTTGTCTCCTCTCTTCTTGAATTCCTAGGAGCCCAACACTTGTGAGTGTGAGTGTCAAGTTTCACTTGAGATTGGATGAAGTCAGCCGTATCTATTTTATTTTTGTCGTGGAACGTGCTACCGGGAAATTGCTCTCTGTTGCGAGAACAACGCGCGTCCAGCTTGTGCCGGTACGAAGTGGGCGTACACGTGCCTCAAGGAGGTTTAAACTTTCCTCGCAAGTATGGAAATGAGTAGTGCTTAGCAAGCACGTCTCACGAGTAACTCCGTGCACTCAATTTGAGCAGGTTTGTACAAGTTTAGACGCCTTCGGATTGATATCATGTTTGATTAACTCAGATTGATTGGCTGAGAGAAGTGCCATAGTAGGAGTGCTAAGAACAACGTCAGTGGCCTCGCAATGGAATCATGTAGAAGTTGCTGACTTTGATCACATGATGGAAGAAGGCGATTCAAGATCTCCGTCAAGCATTACGGTTTTAATTAACTCAAACGTAAAATACGAGTATTAACACCCACTCACGTGTAAGTAGTCTTTTTGTTCGCCACAGATGTAGTCAAGAGAAACGGTGGCGCTTTTTCGCTTGAATGACACAACAAGAGGTCTCCTATGCAGATCGACCTGTAAAAAGGAAATTTTAAAAAATACTGCCCGGGAAAAATTTCCCAAAAATATAATGGAAATGATATCTCCATAATAGAGATATTATTCATTATATAATATCTCTATTATATTTACAGGCCGGGGAGAGCTCTTCTTTTGGTTTATTATTCTTGGAATAATACACTGTAATGTAACCGCGACGGAGGTCGAAAATTCTGATCGGCCTCAAAATTTGACATTATACGTTTCAAGACGTCTAGATTCCAAAAACGAAATGTCCGTCCGCTGTCTGAGCCGTTTTGGGCAGCAGGTTTTTTTTTTTCTGAAATTTTACAAAATACTTGGTTTACCATTTCGATTTTCCGCAAGGTTCTTGGTTTTGTTATTGAGAATATTCGAAGTTTTGATATCAGTTCTTTAATTTGCAGTTTCCAAGTTAAACATTGATCGATAACTATTCCTAAATACTTGGTTTCTTTTACTTGAGCAATAGAGGGGCAGTTGTAGTTATTTTCGCAATTTTGATTTTCGTGACTTTTACATCTCCCAGAGATGGAACAGAACTTTGATTCCACGAGAAAGTCATAAAATGTGTCTTCCCAAAGTTTAATTTAAAGTTTTTTTAAATTTTCATCCATTGGTTAAGCTCTACAAAAAAGAAAAAAACGCTGCAAATTTTACACAAGGGTTTATTATTCTGTGATATAGGTTACTTGTACAGAAATTTAATTCTGTCAATAAAAAAATTTAAAAAAATTTTTTTTGGATTTTTATATTTCAAAAAAAATTTTTTGGGGGGATTTTATTTTTCAAAAATGTGTTTTTTCAAAAATTCTTTAATTTTTACTCGAAAAATATTTAACTTCTTGGGATCCTTCAAAAATCCCATTTTTAGCCCCATGAAAGCCCTATAGAACGCCACAGTGAAATCGGATCGTTCCGGGACCCCCAAAAATGGGGTCTACGTCCAAAAATACTTCGAAAACGACACCTAACTCGATCCCATAGCTAAAAGCCTTCAAAACACCCCTCCTGTAGCCCCATTTTAGCCCCATAGCGCCCCACGGGTTTGGGCGATCGGACTGAAAACCTTGCGGGCACAACTAGATGGTAAACCAAGTATTTTGCCAAAATTTCAGATTTTTAAAAAAATTCCTACTGCCCAAAACGGCCTGGACGGCGGACGGCGTACGGCGTACGGCGGACGGCGTACGGCGTACGGCGGACGGCGGACGGACATTTCGGATTTTGAATGTAGACCTCTTGAAACGGATAATGTCAAATTTTGAGGCCGATCGGAGTCGTCGACCCGCGTCGCGAAAACATAGGTATATTATTCCAAGAATAATAAACCAAAAGACCTGAAGGTTGCCGGCCTCATTTTATCAAGGATGGGGGATTTCGGGGGTGCTGAATCCGAATCAAAAAAATTTGCTCCGACAGCATTCAAATAGACAAGTCGGAGGCAACTTCAAAAATTACGTTTTATACCTTCATAGTCGAAACCTGTTCAACAACATCAACCCGCCTGTCATTATCATCTGCATCCGTATATTTTCCATTTCTTCGTTTCATCGTTAATGCATAAGTAGTGACCAGAATTTAAAGTTAAATTGCGATGTAATCGGCAAGACAAAGTGTTGAGGCCGACACCGTATCTCGCAAATTTATTCTCCACAGCGATAATAACGTAGGTATGTACCTAAGTTAAAGGGTTTGATCCTCAGCGCTCGATAAACAGTACGACTGCAATCACTACAGTGTTAAGGGGATTCAATGAGTGGGTGGATGAAAGTGGTAAAGGAGAAGGGAGGGTTGTGCTCAGTTTGCTCCAAGAAGGACTCTTAGTTCGGGGCGAGTGATTCCACGCTAGAACGGAATTGGGCATCTCGGGCCTGGAAACTGGTAAGTATGATGCCGCTCAATAGACACTCGACTCTCAGGTGAAACCCTTCACAATCCCCACCTGACGCTTCTCACAGTCCCCACTTAGAGGAACGATCAAGTTGAAACCCTTGCGGACTTGGAGTGCCGGATGGATAAGAGTATCTTGTCACAATTTCAGATTGAATCGACCTACTGTACTGCAAACGGCTGAAGAAAGATTTTCCTTCTGTTCATTAAAAAAAAAAAAAAAAAAAAAAAAAATACCGATCAGAGAATAAGCAACCAAAACTCTCAGCATCCTGTTTTCCATCAAATCCAGGATGGGTAAAGAGTACCCATTTCAGGTAGAAAGAAAAAACACTGCAAATTACACAGGGGTTCATAATTCTTTGGAATAAAAAAATTGTGCAAAAATTACCTAATTCTGTGAAAATATCTGCAGATGGAGGAATCTGCTCATGAGCCCAATAGAAGAGATCACCATTTCTAACTGTTCCGCCATTTTACTGGACTATAAATCAAAGAAATGGACTTCTCTCAATACGCGCTTTTTGAACCAGAAACAGAACCCGAATTCAGCGGAAATTTGAAGAAAAGCAAAGTATTTAGACGAAACCACTACAATAAACATGCCAGAGAGGTGAAAATACTAACAAAAGGCATCTTTCAATGTTAGCTAAACTTAAAAAAAAAAAAAAAAAACGCTGCAAATTTTACACAAGGGTTTATTATTCTTTTATATACGTTACTTGTGCAGAAATTTAATTCTGTCAATGAAAAAATAAAGAAATAAAAATTTTTTTTGGATTTTTATCTCAAAAAAAATTTTTTTTTGGATTTTTTGTTCAAAAATGTTTCTTTTTCAAAAATGCTGTATTTTTTACTCGAGAAATATTTAACATCCTGGGATCCTTCAAAAATCCCATTTTTAGCCCCACGAATGCCCTAAAGATCGCCCCAGTGAAATCGGATCGTTCCGGGACCCCAAAAAATGGATTCTACGTCCAAAAATACGTCGAAAACGACACCTAACTCGGTCCCATAGCTAAAAGCCTTCAAAAAAACCCTCCCGTAGCCCCATTATAGCCCCATAGCGCCCCACGGGTTTGGGCGATCGGACTGAAAACCTTGCGGGCACAACTAGATGGTAAACCAAGTATTTTGCCGAAATTTCAGATTTTTAAAAAAATTCCTACTGCCCAAAACGGCCTGGACGGCGGACGGCGTACGGCGGACGGACATTTCGGTTTTGGAATTTAGACCACTTGAAACGGATAATGTCAAATTTTGAGGCCGATCGGAGTCGTCGACCACCGTCGCGAAAACATAGGTGTATTATTCCAAGAATAATAAACCAAAATGCAAATGTGCTCGAATCCGAGGCTTAGTAATGAACATCAAGTATTTACTTCACGCTCTCTGTAGGCCCACAATAGAACCAATTAATTGTTAAAAATCAACCTACTTGATCAATATAAGAATTCCCGGAAGAGAAGGAATTATTGTTGTTGTTACTGTTACGGGCCGATCTGTGGGAGAGGACCGAATAATTGAATCGTGGCGCCATCCCTCCACCGCTACTACCGCATGTGGCTTCAGACCTCTGGTCTCTGCTCAGGCATCTCGTGAGGGTGCTCTGGAAATGTTGAAAGTGTGTATAAATATGAAATTAACAATCACACCCAGCAATCAAGGGAAAAGCGGAATATACAATTTGTGCGTAAAGGAAAGTTTCCAGCGAGATATCATAACCCTATTACGCCGTTGACGTATTTTGACGAGAGCACTCAAGGCCCATGTCGAAATAGGGAATAACTCACTTTGAAGGCCTCCCGGAATTTGAGAGACATGATGTTGTAGAGAAAAGGGTTGATTGTAGTAGACAGGTAATAGAGTAGACCTGACATGTAAGTGATCGCTTTGTACAATAGAATCATTTTTGGAGATGTTGCAGCTACATAAAGGGCAAACAGCCGCTGCGCCTGGAATGGAGCCCAGCATATGAAGAACGCAACAACGACTACCACTGAAACATACAAGAACGAATAATAATGTAAGGTGGAAAACCTGGCGGCTGTGTGGTGGTGGTGAGTGAAAGGTGGTTTATCGTGGAAATAGACTACCTACTTCGTCTGAAATCGTCTCTTTGTAAGAACGAATAAAATCAAATTTTAACAGATGAATGACGTGTAGAAACACTGACTCAATCGGACAGCAAACAATGAAGATAAGAAGAGTTGCGCGGATTTGCGCTCATCGAAAATAGCGCTCGGCTTATCGGACGTAAAATTGCTCGGGAATCCAAATCCGTCAAAACATTTAGGGTGGTGGCACCTATTATCGACATGCTCCTATTATTGACAGTTCATGTATTATATATTTAAGGGGAACTCTCAATTATAGGAGCATGTCGATAATAGGTGCCACCACCCTCGGGGTTCCCATTTGATATAAAAACCTTTTGCGCATTTTGAGGGGATCTCAGACCCTCCAACAGTATACTATAGGGAATGTCAGGGATGCCGAGTCGGTAGAAAAAAAAAGGCTCCAGAATTTACATTTAATGGTACACAAGGGTGAATTATTCAATGGTAGGTATAAATTATCCAAAACTTGACGCAGAATGTATTATTATTATTAAATAATTATTTAAAAAAAATATTTTCATTCCTCGGGAGAATGAAAAAGGAAGCGAAGCTTTTATCATTTTGCAAAAATCAGCTGCCAGTATAGTGTCCTACTAGATGCTCCGGCTCGCTTTGCTCGCCTACGCACCCAGCTGGGGGGCTCCGCCCCCCAGACCCCCCGTAGGGCCTCGCTTCGCTCGGCCGACCGCTTAATCAGACATAAGGCCTCGCCTCGCCCGGGGTCTGCGACCCCCCCCTATTCGTAGCTAAAAGGTCGGCAAAAAAAATGACTTCGCTTCAAAATTTCCCCGCCTCCTCCACCGTTGTAAGGTCCATGACAGGATTCCACCCGTTCTGAGTACGTCTTTCCGACTTCCTTGACAGCGGCCGGGTTGAAACGCGCCCCATCTATATCAAATATATATATCGCGAGACTCACTCACGATTTTTACTGGGAGACTACCCGAGCGGCGAGAGGGGGGGCGTCCGTATAAAAGACTTCGCTTCAAAAATCGGCGTATTTTTATCACTTACGGTTTTGGAGGAGAAGGCTTGTGACATACATACACACATACATACAGAGACGGTGAGAATTAGTGGTATAGATATACACCGTACGAGATATGAGGGTCAATAGCACACACAATAAATCCCTTTTTTTTCCTTTCTCCTTTCCAATGCCGTTCTCCCTCTCCAAGTTGATCTCTAAGAGAAGTAATGTGAGCCGTTTTGTGCATTACCGGTCCCCATAAAAACGAACCTAAATATCGCACAGTTGACGTTAACTGTATTGGCCCCTTGTAGAGAATCGCGTTGGAAGCAGCAATTCAAAACAAACTGGGGCATCATTAGCATGCGCCGGTGTACCAACAAGCCGTCCCAAACGCTGCGGGGCTACAACAGGACAATACAGCCCCCATACGGCCTCGAGAGGTATTTTAATAAATATTTTGTAGGATAGCAACTAGCGCACACAAACCATTTCAAAGCTTTGCTCGTAGAACAGTGGGTGACGAAGGGTCAAAGCCTGTCCGGGGAAATATATTTCTAATTAGGTACAACTTAATTGCCCTCCCCTGTCCGAAGTTCATCTTCCATTTATAATGGCTTTGAACTTTGTATACAATATTAAGTACCTACATACGTTGAGTACATAAATTAGTGATTGAAATTAATTTAATTTAAGCTTAGGGGTGGAGGTTCGTCCTCACTGACCGGCCAGGATCCACTTCAAGTTCAAAGCACGAACTAATGACCCACAGTGTGGGGAAAACTATCGTCTCACTTCAAAGGTGGCTCGTTCAATATCGTTCACGTTCAAGACTGCCGGCGCTCCCAATGCGTTACGTCGAGTCAATATTGACGTTTCCCTCCTCGAAGGGCTTTTTGCTAGAACGAAATCGACGAACCTCGACGGTTTTCCGAGACTAGTATCTTGCCGAAGTTGAGAGAACAATACGAAGCTGCTCCACTTTTGGCTCTCAGAAATTCAAATGTAACAGCTTTACCGTTAATTCCAGGTCAAAGAGATTAGTCAAGATACCAGGTGTTAGAGCCGAGAGGAGTTTCAATATACTAACTACGAGTAAGAATACTCATTTATCGTGGCTTCATTGCCAACCTCCAATTCCACGCCACAATCCATTTAACCCCTTTGCCCTTACCATTTTACCCTTTCACATGAATTTGATGCCAATGTGTCTGGCGTTTCGCTAATATGTAATTGGAAAAATAACAAAAAAAAAAAACCTCTTCAACCATCGACCCAATGTGTTTATAAGTCGTATAAACATAGTAATAATATTGAATTTTTTTGTTATACAGATTCAAATTTAAAATTCTCACACAACAAGACAGGTATTACAACACATAATTGACTTTTGGTCAAACATTGGTGTTATTCCCCGGATTCGAACCAGGCTGATCAGCGCTCCGACTGATTGTAAACAGGCGTCTCGCTGACGCCTTAGTCCACGGGGCTACCCTGTCCCCTCAAGTGAAACCCTGGGTCAACAAATCTAATTTTGCAGTTCATTAACCGGTTTACGTTGCCGGCTAGCGGTGGGGATTCGGCCAACAGTTTCCATTAAAATCAACGAGAAAGTTGGCCGCCAGAGAAACCGAATACTGTCAGAGAGTTATTGAGAGTTGGTACTGTGCGTGACAGCTATGTGACTGAATAATTACCGGCTTTCAATTTCGGGGCACGACCTTCCGATTGTTAAGCGGCCCTGATTGAAATTTCAACAGAGAAATCTTTAGCCTGTTATTGGATACTGAATCATATTCGATGACCTTTCCATTCAAACACAGAGACAGCGTAGACGGGTTTGATCTGATATCGGTTTACAAGAATTTTGATAAAAAAATAAGCAAACTTTTTTTGGTGGACGGGTCCAAAGGTGGGCCAAAGCTTTCGCTACCTGCGGAGGTTATTATCATTAGAAGACAATCTCATAAACCGGGGCCAACGCCTCGAGAGAGGTAAACAGCCACAAAGGGTAAACTCAGCCAAGGCTCTTGAACGCCAACTCAAGTACGGTGATAGGGGGCCACTCCCAGCTGGCTACGCCAACCAACCCCTGACCTTTCCTACTCTTGGCCTCACAAACAACTAATAGTTTTTTTTTGTAAAAGAAATTCAGGATGAAAAAGAAGGGATTCGTTTGAAAGGTGAAAATAGATTTTTCCTTCCCAATGAATCCCTTCACTTTCATCCTGCCTATTTTGGGCAACTTTCGGAGCTCACATATTATGCCACATGGAGCTACTTTATGGTGGTTTCAGACTTGTGGAAGTAGTAATAAAGATTATTCTCCTCCTCCTCGATCTCCTTCAGCTGGAGCTCCAATATTATATTGGTATTGCTATTATTGCTATAATAGCAAACTAGGGGGCCACCCGCTGCTGGCTGCATTTCCCATTTGGCCTCAGACCACTTCTACTCGCTTTTCGAGTTCATATTGCGCCCACTCGGAGTTGGCCCACTCTACCCTGGCAGGTGAGAACAATCTTGTTTCATATCACATACACAGTGGGGAGGGTGTCATTAATTGGTTGGCCCATTTTACATACAAGTTAACCCACCTTATAATAGCCCTTTGTGGGACAGTACAAAATACTGAATAAAGCAAGTAATATTAAACATTTATACATTTTGTCAGTTGACATCTGTACTGTAGGACTTGTACCTTCTGAATGGTATGGATTCCAGGGCCACAACAGAAACTATCACATTGTAGGGCGGAGGTGCCACATTCAAATGATGACCGTGGGCCTCACAATTTCATTCACGCTCGACTCTCATCATCTCGAAGCACCCGATCGAATATCGACACTAAAACTGCGTGGTTTGAAAAAAAAAAAAAAAAAGCAATTGACTTGTCAAATCGACATCCGTTGATTTGTTGGTACGTCAGGATTAGACAAAGATGAGTGTATAAAAAAAGTTGCCCGATTTGAGGCACCAAGTAAGGCGGATGAGTAAGGAAGAGTGAACTTTAAACTTACCTAACATTTTAACCACCCTCGTAGTACCATAGCCGGAATATTTGCGGCTGTCTCTCAGCCGCGTAGACTTTCTGCTAGTGGAACGGTGCAGCTTCATTCCTATGAGGACGTAGAGGATGGTTATGACGGTCATCGGCGCGAAGAAAAATATCACTGTCGACGACTCAAAGAGGTAGGGATAAGGATTTTTCATTCCGCATATCTTGTAGTCCTCTGACACTTTGTTACCACGGTCGTCTTCAGCGTAGACCAACCCTATCTGCGCCGCCTGTATGAAAAACAAGTGAGACTATCAACAAGATAAGAGGCAAATACAGTAGGTAAGTAGGTAGTTCCTCAAACAGACGAGGGTGAAAAGTAAAAAAATAAAATAAATCGAATTTTAAGGGGACACTAGGGAGGCCACAGCGCAAAGGGTAACATCCCCATATTTTGGTACGAGCTGAAGTTTTTTCCAGACATTCACTGCATGATGAAGATTGAATGTAGTAACTGTTTTTTGATCGAGTTGCCAGGACGTTCAAGGTGAATTGTTTAAGTTTCTATATTATGGGCTATTTTAATAAATGAATAAAAAAAAAAAAAATATCACATACTAGTAGTAGAAGTTCAAAAAAGTTTAGTAGAAAGTAAAATTTTGTATCCGAAAGGAAGAAAGGCACCGAATCAAGAAAACCTAGTTGAGTTTTTAAAATGGCCTTCTTCTCATTCCTAGGGAATTTTCGATTAAAAACCACTAAATATTCTCTTTCATTACGATTTTTTTTTTTTTTTTTTCATTTTTTGTTTTCTTGAAAGCTTGATTTAAATGTAAAATTGACGAATCCTCGAAATCGAATGCATTGTACTAGCAAGACGCTTTAAAAACGGAGTTATTTTGGTTCACCAGGACATCTAAGCATCCACTCCCCCTTCCATTAGCAGTGACCATGCACATGCATACTTGCTCATCTATATTAGCATGATCCTTCGAGCTGGCAGCTTCGAGCATCTTCACAACATCACAAACGAACTTGACGTTAGATAGTCGAGGGGCGGATCAGTGAAATGGTGGAATAATATTGTTGGTTGTGACGCAAGTATATTCCTGGAACGTTTATATGGTAAGTAAGATATTTTCTAGAATGTATTTACATACAACAGCTCTTTCGAATGAATGTCTGGAAAAGGCTCCCGGTTGAGCGACGTTCTCAAAGAAATGCTTTGAAGTTATCATAACGGGGGGAGGGGATTCGTTCCGGGTTGATGATCATTTTGGGAGACCGCGTTTTCTACGCCATTATTTTTCTTGTGGCTTTGTCTGAAGAATTTCGTGGGAGTTTCTTTTGTTCGTAACCAAAGGAAGAGTTTTATGCAAGTTCTGAGTGGCTTTTGCGATTGTAATTATTACAGCATTACAATTATTTAAATGTGAAAGACCTGGAAAGATCCAGAAGGATTCAAACTTGATCCTACAAGACAATCCAATCAAAACCACTGTCTTTAGTTTCATAAGAGGTACCTCATTAAGTACAACACAGTTAGCAATCATTAACATAACTTGAGCCAGTGAAGTTACTTCTAACCGCTTTTTGAAGGGAGAGATTCGTTCTCGATCTGGCAAACCCTTCGGGTGTCATATTTGAGAGACAGAACGCCAAGACATTTTTAGGCACCACTTAGAGCACTTCACTTACCTGGGGGACGGCGCAGGCGAGAGCTATGAGCCAAATTGCGATAATGAACTTGATGGCTCGGGACAGCTTGCAGAACGTGTGCGTGAGAAAAGGGTGGCAGATGGCCACGTACCTCTCAACGGTAAAAGCCGTGATTGTGAGCACAGTGGCATTCGACGAGGTTTCAGATGCTAGGCCCGATATGATGCAAAATGTCTCTCCAAAAACGTATGGGTACCTGCAGCAATGAAGTATCGATTAGTTATCAGAAAATCTAGGCTTCAATATATTTGGTAATATTGTCTTTCCCATCCATGCAGTCGTTCAGATGGAATCAAAAAGCTCGTAGTAGTTCGATGAAGGCAACTCCAAGGCCACGTCTTGGATCTGTACAAATTTTGTTAGTAACTTCTTATTTTCTACCGCCAAAAAACATCTGCCACACCAGTTTTGATAGCCCCTTCTATCCAATTTCATTCTACCCACGAAAAATGGGCGCTAAGCCCAAGGTGGTCATGATTTGGTATTCATGATCAGTAGGCAAGGTCCCTTCCCTTGGGCGCAAAGAGATAAGCGGAAGGGAAATTCGTCGCAGGCTGGTCAAATAAGGCTGTTAGTTCGAACTAGGGGTGCCACCCCCTAATTGCTAAAGCCAGCCAACCCTCCACCTCTCCCAACCGGCCTTAGACCCCTTTTACTTGCACTCGATTAAACCGTCGGAATATCGCTGGTTTAATCTACCTGATTAAATCGTCGGAAATATAATTTTTTTATCGATATATAAATAAATGGTACATATAATATATGTACCATTTATTATGTAACATATTATGTAACATATTGAATTTTGGCGATGACTTGTTATCAACTTGTGAAATCTTGTGAACCACCTACGTAAAAGAAATAATTTTTCTATTCCCAATTTTCTACTTCCTTTTTCCTTCACCGCAGGTAATTTTTGTGTGGCAGCGAGTTTTCTGCTTGCTAGAAGGGACGGGGTGAAGGTTTGCTCCTAATTTTCCTGTGCTCCTCGCGCATTCTTCCCAGTGTTCCGTCGCCCCGAAAAATGTCAAATGGGCTTCTTGAAAAGGTCAGAATTCAGCATTACTGACAACATATTCGGATTCAGCACCCTTTAAAACCCATAAACCCCAATTTTTAGTTCGAAAATCCGTATAGGTACGTGCTGAGCTGTTTTCGAAATGTTAGAGATTTTGAAATGAACGCCGGGCATATTTGACGTCACACCTCGCCAGGCTGGGCACTGGGCCGCTAGTTGGGCACTGAGCCGCCAGAGCGCTAAATAATAATAAATCTGAACAGAATCGGAATAAAAACACTCGGCCCGGGTCGATTTTTGAATAACCTTCTTTGATAATAACCTCGATGCTCAATTTTCGAATGACCGTCTATAATGATTACCCCGATTTTCGATTTTCGATTTTTGGGGTCGAATTTTCGCGTAGCAAAGTTGGCTGACTTGCGTAGATGAGAGAGAGAGAGGGATCTCCCCGCCAATCAAAAGACGACGAAGCAGCCCACGTCATGTAGGTACCCTCTCCAGACCTCGGAATTCAAATATCATATTTTTCCTAAGGCCCTATAAATAATTGAAACGGGTTTTCTGCAATATGTACCCGTTTTCGTAACTTTTGAAGCACGACCTTTGCAGGAAAAATCTTTTAAAAAATCATTAAAGGAGCTCATTGCCGCATCAGAACTGTTCTTTTCAGGTTTCAACTAAGGGATTCATATTATTCTGATTTAAAAGCGACCCACCCTGCTTTATGTAAAAATCAAAAACACAATGTCATGTCATGCTACTCAAACAGAAAACTACCGTTAATCACTTGTTCTTTTCACTTATCTCAAGATTTGTCTCACTTACTTGTACCAGAGGATGTACATTTCCGTGGGAAGCCCAGAAACGAGTAAGAGTAAATCTGAAATGGCGAGGGAGAACAAGTAATAGTTTGTGGCCGTGTGCATGTGACGATTTCTAGCGATAACGACGCAGGTGCTGACATTCCCAATGACGCCGGTGAGGAAGATGAGGGAGTAAAGTACTGTGACGGGGACAACTATCCAAAGTGGGTCTCTTTTCGGACCCCAGAGAAGCTCCAAGCTGAAAACAAAACCAACACAGTTAACTGCAATTTCAAATAGATAATTGAGGAGGTTGCATCTCAAAAGGTAGGTAGGTACTAAACGCCAAATTTTTCATTTTCGGACTAATCGTTTGTTGGGGATTTTGAGAACTGTTTCTTCATGAAAATAAAGTCGTGTCAGCTCTACACGTATTTTATCCATTGAAATTAAGCGTTTTCAAATTGAGTTTTCCACCAAAAAAGTACGTTTTGGTTAAATCCAAAAATTAATTTCACTCAAGTGGATATTGGAGTTTTTGTGACGCAACCTCCTCAATTATGCGACACAATAGAAACAAAAGGGCTCAATAAGAGCTACACTTAATTTAAAACGGTTGCACTTGACAAAATTTGTCACTTGATTTAATCAAGTTGAGATGGAAAGATCCTACGGGACCTTTTTGCTAGATAATAAGCCAGATAGATTATAATTTAACTTTAGCTCATTTGCATAGTAATTAGATTTTTGATAGCGGGTGACACCTAAGTTGTCTGAACTATTTAGTTTAAACTCCGTAAGCGGGAACTCTAGTTTAATTCTAAAGAGGTTTCAGAGGGGCAGCTGAAGCAGTTTGAAAGTTGGAGTTGTTTGCTCACATTAAATGTGAGCAACTCCAACTTTTCGAACTTTTCGAAATTTTCGAACATTCTCAACAGGGCTGGGGTCAATGATACCTACTGCCTACTGTAGGTAACATGTCCACTGATTCCCACACAAAAACCTTCGTAATTAGGTTTAGGTGTCTGATCTATCTCTCTATACAGCCTCCAACAACGCATGCTAACAATAATTGCTGAATAATTCAGCAATGCGGGAAGTCATCCTGCCGTAAATAGATAACCTAATATTATCCGGATAATAAACAACCCTCAACTCTATCTTAGGGAGATTGCTCCGGTTTATTCCCGACCGCGAATATTGCTTTGTATTATGACTTTCGAAGAGAGATATATTTCTAGAAGCGAAAACCTCAACCCTCTAAACCAACAATAGCAGCAGGTAGTATAATATATTATGGTTACGAGTTTGTCCTTGATAACTTTGCTGGATTAGCCTTGTTTGTCAACAGAATCTCATTACGCCATTGGCTATAAAATATCTCCGTGACTGGCTTAAGTTGTATTACATGCATGTAATACGTACCTACACACATCATATAATTAAGTCAAGCCTTGACTGTCAAGGGAGGTTTCTAGTTGTCTCGTGTTTTGATCTTACTCAAAATCGTTTGTTACAATTGTTATAATAATAATAATAATAAGTAAGAATAGAATAAGTAGAATAAGTATAATTCTAGCGTACAATTAACAATAACTGAAGGGCTCCGGGGCAGTTAAATGATCCAAGTGTAGAGAAATCACATGAATCTCCAAGATTTATAGTAAATTCACGCAATATAACATTTATTTATTGCAAGTTTACTAGCCTAGGTTTATTACGTTCTTTTCAATCTTTTAGTTAGTGACATTCGAATCTAAGTTTGGATTCCGGATCCCTTTCAGTGACCATGAAGGTCCAATTTTATTCATTTTATTCCTGAATCCTTTATGGATCCGCTGTCCAGTAGACCTCCACCACCCCTTATAGTCTACCCCTTTACCTCACGGTATTATAAACCAGTTATGGTTTCTTTCACCACGTATCCGCGGCCTTTCATCGACATTTGGATCACAAAACCATTTGTTTTGTGATATCAATTTAGCACATACCTTTTAACTGTATCCGCGGCCTTTCATCGACATTTGGATCACAAAACCATTTGTTTTGTGATATCAATTTAGCACATACCTTTTAACTCTTGCGAGGCCGCATCGTCTCCCTGCGTCACTCCGATCACGACACCAAACTGCTCCTCAGTCAGTCTTACAGTAACTGACGCAACTTCTCCCGAAAAGCCGAGTCGCCTTCTTTGTTGTTAGTTCACCAACTACCACCAGATCGCTCCCAACAACTAGTTTCTTTTCCCGCCTTTTCGGATTGCCTTTTGGCAACACTCCCCAAGGCGAAGCTTTACAATAATTTTGACTGGGTTAGCTAAGAGTGTTTAGAATTGGAAACGATGCATACCTTTACACATTTCACCCTAAGGTGCTTTCAACTCATTTACTCTACCAAACATGGCTGGGTGTTTTATTTCAGTTGGCTTTTGCTTTGGTCGCATGTTACATTCCAGAAAATCAAGGAGTCATCGAAAACTAGTCCGTTATTTAATCAAAGAGACTATCATCGCACAAAACACGAATCCAATCAGAACGAACAGCGAAAGCAAACTAATATTAACCAAGAACCACAACAAACGAAACGAAAAAACAAACTGGCAACCAGGAAATCTGCAACAAGAAGTACAAGACTGCTTTTTTCACCACAACGAGAGAACCACCTTTTGGACTAGGTACCGACAATGGAACTCAGGGTGGAAGTTTTCCATTTGATCATTCAGCATCTCCACCATAGTGGTTTTGGGTGAACAATGGGTTTTTGAAGTGAATTTCGTTTGATTGTTTTCATCTGAATTTTGTTTCTCATTTACCTGCACACATCCCCTACTCGTTTAGTCCGAGCAACTACAAACCGAGGTTTTTTGTGGGGAACTGCAGGTTTTTTCCTTAGGTTCGTGAACTATCCCTTTTGAACTTCCCGAAAAAGTTTATGAAATTTGTCCAATGCTGACTTGCCTTTCTTCCAGCTCTCATTTTAAGTTGACTTTTCTGACTGTAGCTGTTCAAGATTGGCGACCTTTAGGATAATATCCATATT
This sequence comes from Pilophorus perplexus, assembly GCA_955831195.1. Lineage (NCBI taxonomy): Eukaryota > Metazoa > Arthropoda > Insecta > Hemiptera > Miridae > Pilophorus > Pilophorus perplexus. The sequence goes on from OY037010.1 coordinate 25,307,166, forward strand.
ATGTTCGTTCGATTGTGTTAAACCCTGTCCAACTGTGGTCAGTGGACGATTTCTTTCAGCTTCGTTCGTAGTTGTGTGTCTGTCTGGCACATGCTGGCGATGTTTTACAAGACCGACGAGTCGTTCATGATATCGAACCTACCAGGGTGACAGTTTAGGTATGAATCGGTTCTTTGTATTTTGCTTTGTATTTTGTTTAAGTAAGTGTTTAGGTATGTTTTGTTTTGTTTATTTTGTCGTATTTTGTTACAGGTATATTTGTTTATGATATTTTGCTGTCCCTACTAAAAGGAACATTCACAACTTATGAGGTTAGCTTAAACTGTGCTGCATTGCCAGACACAACCACAACCCTTTTGACGCAACAAAGCAATCATACCCCGAATTTGCTCAACATTTATGGTCCTTACTGCCATGAATGTAAATAGGCAGCACCTCCTCATTAAATTTTGGGTTGTTTCATCATGACGAACTGTTTGAGGGCCAAGGTAATCCAAACCATGAATGCATTTAAAGGGCATGACAGGCCCTCCTTCATAGTTCACACTTCTAGATTGCTTAGGCAGTTTTCTGGCATTTGAGGAAGTTTGACAGGTCCTCCTTTTTCGTTCGCATTTATGGATTACCTTGGCCACCTCCCCCCCGGCCCAGAGGAACCCGAGCAAGACCGCGTGGGGAACACTAATGAACAAAACGGAGATACATTGCCAAATCTGTAAACTATCCTGCAACTCACAGCCAATGGTAGGCATGCTTTCAGAAACCAGGACAGAGCGTGTAACTGTGTCAGCCACGTCCGACGCACCAGCTGGCCCACCAGCAGGGCTACCCCGCCGGAGGATTTAGGACTTGTTATTGTTATTTATTTATGTTTCTGTTTATTTTATGTATTTATTTATTTATTTATTATTATTATATTTTTTTTTATTTATTTATTTATTTATTTTTTATTTTTTTATTTTATTTTTTTTATTTTTTTATTTTTTTATTTTTTTTTATTTTATTTTTTTTTTATTTATTTATTTTTTTTTTTTTTTTGGTAGTGTCTTGTCCAAGTATAGTTGGATAATCTTTAATTCCTTTGGTTTCGAATTTCCTTAGATCCTTTCTGGTACCCACCATCATTTAGAGGAGGGTCAGGCACAGCGAAACGGTTTGACCGACAGTAACCCTTTTTCCTTTTCAGCCCGTATGTACACACATGAGAAACGATACCTAAGTGTTTCCCAGAAGAAATTTCGTCAGTTTGGCGTGATACACAATACACCCCAAAACAGTTTTTACTAGGAACAAATCGCCACCCATCTGTGGAAAACCTCCAGGCAGGATTGTGTACCTACCTAGTGGTATTCACCACCTACCTACCAAAACGACTTCACAGGCATCGCCTTAATCAGATGAGCCAGGGCAATTTGAAGGATGGCGCCATTGGCGGATTGGAAAACCAATGTACCCACATACGAGAAGACTCCCTTTCGGTGTAGTTCCGAAATTTGTTGGGCATAGGCTGCCATCGTGGTTACTTAATACCTTGCAATGGAAACACCTTTTTGGCAATTTTCCGCTAAATGTTGTCTTTTTAGACTGTTGTGTTTCTTTCTTTTAAGACAGAGGAAACAGCGACCCTGAAGTCGGGGCTTCCGCTTGTCAACAGTAGCAAACTTTTGCACTCATCATTGTAGTGGCTGCATTGACAGAAAATACTTGCAATTTTGACCGTTTTTCTTGGGGGTCCTGCAAAAAAAACCTCGACGATTTGCAAATTATTGTTTGGAATTTTTGTTGCTGTTGTTTTGTTTGACTCTTCTATTTTTATGCTTGCCTTGTCTCCCACCAAAACTTTTTTATGTAGAAGGCTGGCACATGAGTTTCTGCCGTGAATGTGTTGTGACTTTCTTTGGGGTTTCTGACTCTTCATCGAGTTTTTCCTAGCCGAAACTATTCTTTTCAATGATCTTCTTTTCAATTATCTTTTGATGACCTCTTTGGAATAACCATCTGTTTCCACTGCTTTTTGAAATTCGTACTTCACGAAGGTCAATACCCTCATGGACGAATGACCATCACCGCCGTTCTCAGCAGGTATTTTCTTTGACATTTTCATTCATTGAAAATGGTTGAAGGCCAATATTTATTTTGTTAATACGGACTCAAAATTTGGTTTCATTTAATGAAACTTGTCCCACGTTCGCCCAACGTTTAGCCGTTAGGTTCAAAGTGACAGCAGATGTTTTTATTTTAAGGTTTGACTTTTTTTTATCGCTTTGTAGTGGGCTTCAATGGTTTTATCAGGTTTTCCGCACTGTTAAGTTAGTTATTAAATCACAATTTGGTAGTTTTTGTTCATTGTTAACTAGCTCCCAACCGTCGCCTTGGACTCCAGACGGTACGATAGCCTTTCTATTTCATTTAAATCGTTTTTGCGGTCAATGTGGGATTTAACTAGATCCCAAAGCCGTGACCATTTCACTCTCGAAATGGGGTACCTAGCTCTAAATTTAGTAACACCAAAATGGGAGTCACCCACATCTTTTGACGTTGAGAGACAAAACTCTAGTCTATCTATTCAGTTATTTGGTAGGTATTTTCTTGTTTATATATGATACGTTTTGTGTAATGTGAACCAACCACATCTTAATTTTCGGGCATGAACTTCTTAATCGATATGTTTAGTTTGGCAACCTTCACTTGTTGTTCCTTTGTGTACGTTCTTTCCAATTTTATTTTCACCACCATCTCTCCACACCCAAAAAACCTTTTATCCACTCTTTTTTACCAATACTGCCAAACGTTTAAAAATTATACCTTTCATTTTGGAGAAACGAATTTTGTGCCTTCCGGCCTTCTTGTTAGCAAAAGGGGAAAATTTTGTTAAGGCGATCGACCAATCTGCCGATCTGCTTTAAGTGTATTCTTCCAAAACCCTCCTGCACCTTTTCTTTCAACACCTTTAATGTAAAACGCCGGGACTATCAGAAGAAATTCAACCTTTTGTTGTTCAGTTTTTTGGAGCATGGAACTGAATCTCTTTTTCAGCAATCTCAAGTTTTCATTTTGGACCACAGAAACAAAGTTTATTCTTCAGGTTTTCAGTTTGTAAATATACAGGATCAGAACCCGACATAGATTTACTGATAACTTGTTTCGAATGCCGGAAACAAAATCCCTTATTTAGCCATTCAATGTACCTACAGCAAGCAGGAAAACATTTAACGGTTAAAGTTGTGGGAGTAGAAACTCCATTCTACACTCAGCAAATTATTTCACATGTAGGAACAGAACCCACATAGAACTACCAATAACTCGTTCGGACTGCAGGAAACAGAATCCAACAGTTAGCCATTCAAATTTTCAGAATTTTACCTCATTTAGCAATTTCGTTTTGGAATGCAGGAACTTAATCTTACGTTTAGCAATTTGGTTTTGTAGCATAGAGACTTAATTTTACATTTAGCAATTCTGGTTTGAAACGCAGACGTGAATCCTACCGTGTATCGAGCAACTTAATCCTACATTTAACACTTTCCCTTTTCCTTTTGTTTTCTTTTCTTTCCTTTTGTGTCCTTTCCCTTTTGTTTTGGAATGCAGGATGTGCATCCTGCATTCAGCACTTTTGGTTGTGGAACATAGGAACTTAGTCCTAAATTCAACACATTTTGTTTTGGAATGCCGGACATGAATCCTGCATTCATCACTTTTGGTTGTGGAACGTAGAAACTTAATCCCACGTTCAACACTTTTCGTTTTTAGAATGCCAGACGTGAATCCTGCATTCAGCACTTTTGTTTTTTGGAACATAGGTTACTACTATCTATTTAGGTACGAATAAATCCTGTGCTCATTACCTTTGCGCTTATATCTGGGTTGCTCTAACTGGTCCCGGTACCTCATCAAGCTGGCTCCATACAGCTTTGATGAGTAACTCATCAACTGTTCTTGGCAGACGTGGTAAATTGGTCCATATAGTGTGCTTGTATTGGTTGTTTTTTACCTAAGTGTATCAGTTTCTTTCTGGTAAATGTTTTTTATTTATATTTCAGCTGTAATAATTGCCCTTAAATTATTATGTGTTTCTGGTAAATAAATGATTTAATTTGATTTGATTTGATTTTTGGTTTCGGAATGCAGGACGTGAATCCCGCACTTTTGATTTGGGAACACAGGAAATGAATCCCGTATTCAACACTTTTGGTTCGAGAACACAGGAAATTTATCCCGTATTCCGCAGCTTTGCTCTTAGAAACGCAGGGAATGTTTCTAACGTTCAGCACTTTTGGATGTATTTTACAACACAACTGCAATCAGCATTTAGCAAATTAAACCTTATGTATGACCCTAGTTACATGAACAGAATTTCAACGTCCTTTAGTTTTATCGAGTTTCTTTTAATTTACAATTTAAAATTTTGAGACGCAATCAATCGATTATTGATCGATTCAATTATATCGAGATTTTCGTTACTTAACAAATCGATTATTTCGATTGATCAGTTTGTTGATAGGTAGGTATGAGCAAACATTTTGGAGAAGAAATTTATCATGCGTCATTATAGGGCGATCAAAAGTTTCTACATTGGCATGAAACCTGGCTGGAGAGTTGGCACAGTTAGAAATCTGGTCATCGGGATAGTTTCGCACAGGTCCTTCTTTTGTCTTGGTTATGTCTTAGTTCTGGGGTCTTGCAAAATTTTGCGACACACAAAAAATGCAACGTTTTTTATTGGCCGCACCCATGGCAACCCGTCAACTTAATTTTTCATAGCAACAACCCTTGTTAGTTTCTCGTAGTGATTTTATCAAATTCCCGTCTAATAACAACTATATATCATACGACATATCCTTGTACAGATGTATCTGCACGCAGCTAGTGTACGCAGCTAGCTACAATAGTGTAGATACCTACTCGTCATCAGTTTGCTGATGATTTTAGTCTTGGGGTTTTTATTTACACTAGTTCTTTAGAGTGAAACAAGATAGCATGGTGTTTTCATGTTCTTGGGTGCCGATAGTCGCTGCAGTTATTACCTTCCACAGCTTAAACCATGTAAGAAGTCATCATTTCCGTATAAGATACCCGATAACAAAGGAGCTCGGCAATTGCGTAGTTGAGCTTGTGGCGGATGCAAGGGGAGGGAGGTTCCACCCTTGGCGACCGACCGCGTCATTACAAAAACTGCGTTTCATAGTATTGCACAATACATAGTAATTGACGTATTTACATAAAACATGTTTCACAAAATCAAAATCCCAGTAATCTCCACCATGTAGAGAAATCACATGAATCTCCAAGATTTATAGTAAATTCACGCAATATAACATTTATTTATTGCAAGTTTACTAGCCTAGGTTTATTACGTTCTTTTCAATCTTTTAGTTAGTGACATTCGAATCTAAGTTTGGATTCCGGATCCCTTTCAGTGACCATGAAGGTCCAATTTTATTCATTTTATTCCTGAATCCTTTATGGATCCGCTGTCCAGTAGACCTCCACCACCCCTTATAGTCTACCCCTTTACCTCACGGTATTATAAACCAGTTATGGTTTCTTTCACCACGTATCCGCGGCCTTTCATCGACATTTGGATCACAAAACCATTTGTTTTGTGATATCAATTTAGCACATACCTTTTAACTGTATCCGCGGCCTTTCATCGACATTTGGATCACAAAACCATTTGTTTTGTGATATCAATTTAGCACATACCTTTTAACTCTTGCGAGGCCGCATCGTCTCCCTGCGTCACTCCGATCACGACACCAAACTGCTCCTCAGTCAGTCTTACAGTAACTGACGCAACTTCTCCCGAAAAGCCGAGTCGCCTTCTTTGTTGTTAGTTCACCAACTACCACCAGATCGCTCCCAACAACTAGTTTCTTTTCCCGCCTTTTCGGATTGCCTTTTGGCAACACCAAGTGCCATTTGTTCCGTTAGTTTTCAATTTTGCCAGAGTTGATACAAGGACTCTCATGTTCAATAACAATATTCCATGATTTTCTAGAGGATGTATCTATACATTGCCTCATCTTTAGATGAGGCAATAGAATTGTAATAACGGGAGCTATTCACGTGAACCCCATCTGAGAAACACATTTAAAATAACGACATAAATTCGAAGGGGACCTTGAATGGTTTTGGGAGGTCAGCATTACCGAGAAACGAATCTCCCACATTCGGTCGAGCAGGTGCTTGGAAACAACGCAGTTTCCTGGTCCCGCTTTTACAGGGTCGAGGGTGTTTCTTAAAACGAGTTTTACAACGTGATTCTAAGGTTAACACCAGATGTTAAACCTCGAATCGCGATGAGGTAAGCAGCTGGCTTTCCTATAAAACTCTCGTTAAAGCTTCCCAGCGGAAGCCGAGGAAATTACCCCCAAATTAGCTTGAGAGGATTTTAAAAATGATGAAGGAAAAGCCCCCATCTCATAATGACTGAAGCGAAATTCCTTCGGATCGAGGAAATCGGTTGGTCTTAGAAGGTTGTTATGTACAGGGTTAGAACTCTCGTTATCCGTCCGTAAGACCTCCATTCTACTTCACTAAAGACATCCCTGAGCCTCTGATCCTCGCTTATAAACGTTACGAGTTCTCTTCCAAGAATATGCACGCCCTCCAACAACACAGCAAACGTTTAGCCCCTCTTTTAGAGCTGGGCTTAGACCGCTTCACGTTATGCACAGACCAAGCTAATTTTTGTCATTAGCGGTAAGATATTCATGATACGAGAAGCTCATATTTTGAAGCTTTACCACAATGAGTCCTTCTGGTCGTCCGAGTGGGGTAGGCAACCGCATACCAACTAATATTAAGAGGCAACATGTTTTTGCCATAATAGCCCTCTAAAAACGCTGCAAATTTTACACAAGGGTTTATTATTCTGTGATATAGGTTACTTGTATAGACATTTAATTCTGTCAATAAAAAAAATTTAAAAAATTTTTTTTTGGATTTTTATATTTCAAAAAAACTTTTTTGGGGGGATTTTTTTTTCAAAAATGTGTTTTTTCAAAAATTCTTTAATTTTTACTCGAAAAATATTGAACTTCCTGGGATCCTTCAAAAATCCCATTTTTAGCCCCATGAAAGCCCTATAGAACGCCACAGTGAAATCGGATCGTTCCGGGACCCCCAAAAATGGATTCTACGTCCAAAAATACTTCGAAAACGACACCTAACTCGATCCCATAGCTAAAAGCCTTCAAAACACCCCTCCTGTAGCCCCATTTTAGCCCCATAGCGCCCCACGGGTTTGGGCGATCGGACTGAAAACCTTGCGGGCACAACTAGATGGTAAACCAAGTATTTTGCCAAAATTTCAGATTTTTTAAAAAATTCCTACTACCCAAAACGGCCCGGACGGCGGACGGACATTTCGGATTTTGAATGTAGACCTCTTGAAACGGATAATGTCAAATTTTGAGGCCGATCGGAGTCGTCGACCCGCGTCGCGAAAACATAGGTGTATTATTCCAAGAATAATATACCAAAATGAGACAAAATTAACAAGGCGAAAATTTCGTCTTGTGTAGATCCGCGGCGGCGGCCGTCGGAGGAGTGTAGTGCGCGGATATGTCACCTATAATAAATTAACAAGTAAGCCTGTACAACTATATACATAATAATCTAGTCATTAGTGTCACTAACACCATGGTCTTATCACCAGATACTCTGAAGATGGCACCTGTTGGACGAAAGCTTGGCGAGTATAGACTCACTCTCAACCTTCTGTCGCCCCACTACGTACCCGGTTTAAATTATTTAAAGCGTAGCAGTTTCAGTCTCCTACAGGGTAGAATGAATTTCCAGGACCCTCGACCTCGTCCCTCGTCGAGGGTGTGAGTGTCGTGAAATGGTGGAAAACCCTGGTGCCAAAATATGAAGCACGAAGGGTTTAGGGTAACCAATATAAATATTGGCGTAGGTATAAAAGACCACGGTACATCAGAAGAATTACATGAAATAATTATGGAAGTACTAAACTGGCTTTACCACGTGGGGAAACGGAATTGCTTCTGGAGAAGGGCTCTGGAATACCCGGCTCCCTTTTCCTCTTCGTCATCTCATTGTTCTTGTAGAGTCCGAATCAAGAATTTTTGTATATATCAAACCCTCAAGTCATGAAGATGCTTGGCGTTGGTTTTCAAAAGGTGTCCCTGAGAGTCATATTATGACACATACAGAACAGATGATCTGACCACTTTTAAAGCAATTTGATCAAAGAATACTGCCAAAACGCGGAACGTTTATGGTAGCATACAGCTGACTATTCGATCAAGAACCCCCACCATTTCAGCACTAGTGGTCACATTCACCGGCTATTGACAATTTTTCTAACGTAGTTCCACCAATCCATTTGTAGGTGGTACAGCCGCCATTCGGTATCTCTCGAGTTCCTTCTCAGTAATAGATCGTCATTAAAACACTACGAGTCTCTTCATGACATGATGCCCACGTACGAGAGACATGATTTGAATATGTACACTGTACATATATGTCTCGTACAACAATTTTTATGAACCCCGTCCGTAGCCTCTAATAGTGTGAGGTATATTAAATATACCTGATAAAGTTTAACTGCTGGCTAAAAGCTGGCTTTTGGTGGTGGTATTGGTGGGAGGCTGATGGATTGAAACAAACATAAAAATGTTATGTAGGGTGTGAGACAATTCGTCTCCCCGCGGTGCATCTTCAGAGTGCATTTCATTTAGTTTCCTTCCTTCCAATTATGTATGGATGGTTAATTTTGAGGGGTTTTTGGGTCAGGACGCTCCTGATTTTTGTTCCTCGAACTGCTTTCCCTTCTCCAATGTTTCGTGAAGTTTTCAATAAACGGAATCTCTGTTGACGTAGTGACTGTTCTACGGGGTTACTGGAGATCAAAGATTCCCTCTCCCACTTGGGAACAAAACCACTCCGAAAGTCGTCTCCTACCACCTGAGAGGGATTTCTGAACTTCCCACCAAATCCTGGTTTACTTAGGGCTTGAAAAACATTACCATGGCGTTGAATGCAATCTATACAATTAAAGTTGTTCGTGTCTCGGACTGGCGGACTGACTGGCTGTCCACGCTAACCCGCCTCAACGGAGAGACGAGGTTTTTTCGAGTCGGTTCCGCGTAGACCCGCGGTTCCCCGTATTAGATTTCGCCAACTCTCTTCCTTCGTCGCGAACGGAGCTTTCCTTCGCGACGAGAGCCCCGGTCAAATAGCGTCGTTACTAGGGATTGCTAGGAAAATTTTCGAAACGCCGAAACCCGGTACAACTTTTGGCGTCGGTTTTGAACGAAACTACGTCGGTTAAAACGAGCTTTTCACGCTGATTTCAAGGAGTACAAAACGGTTTCTGTACGATAACGCGTTTGGAAGTTATTCGAAGATCGTCGGTAGGTGGGTACGAGTATTTTTTGCGAGCCTTCGATTATTTTGATAGGTAGGTACTAGGTAATTTCCTTTTTGAGTTGATGGGTTGCTATGGGCTGCATATAGTTGGTGATAGCCGGGAATTTGATACTTCACAACGAGAGACCAAAAATCGTTGTTACTAAGAAAAATTACGAGTCGACGGGTTGCTAAGGGTGTTTGCATGGGGGATGGATGGAAATGTGATAGTACGTGCGAAGCACGGGTGTCCCAACTATCTACACTACTAAAGTTGTTCGGCTCTGTGGCTGGCTGTGTCTAATCCACGCTACCCAGCCTCAACGGTAGAGCCTAAATTTAGCGCATTGAGCGACTGTCACTTGGTGGTGACGCCCGATAAAGGTGATGGACGGAGTGCAGTTTTTGCGAGCCTTCGATTAGTTTGATAGGTACGAGAGACGGGTCAAAAAGCGTCGTTGCCACCGGTGCATCGTTGATAGGTGATGGACAGAGTGCAGCGAAGCGCACCGGGCCCACTAGTCTACCTTAAAAATAGCTTGAAACCATTAAGACGCTCTTTTTTCCACTGTTCACTCGAAGCGCTGTTTAATTTTTTATTCTTTTCTCTTAAACGTGTGAATGTGTTTCTATTACGTTTCATAATATGAAAGTACATACTACGTACATAATATTATTATGTACCCACTCCACGTAAGAACCTAATTAACAATGATTGTGCTTATTTTGGGCGGCTTTCATGTTTAACTTGCAGGGGGTGTTGAGGGAGAAAGCCGTTGGTTATGTTGTTGAAATGTTTATTGCATTTGATGAAGTATGCAATACCTACATCTCGAGGCGCCTTTCGCTCTTCCCACAGGGTTTGAGCTCTTCACGAGATTTGGTACCTACCGACACATGATAAATTTTTGCTTTACGAGGAGGTCCGAAAAGACCAGTCTCACGTCGCACAGGACTTGGTTATTTAACATTAATGATTAACAGAGTTCTGTTAATCAAACCCTGTGGGAAGAGCGAAAGGCGCCTCGAGATGTATTGCATACTTCATCAAATGCAATAAACATTTCAACAACATAACCAACGGCTTTCTCCCTCAACACCCCCTGCAAGCTAATTAACAATGCATACCGTATAGTTCTTGGAATAGCGTGAGTACCGTAAAGGAACACTCAGATAGTTTCATTCCAGAAAACTCTCTAGGTACTCTAGGAATTGAAGCGTCAACCAGAGGAGTTCAAGCTTTCGGCGTTAGAAGAATCTCCAGCCAAGAAAAGTTGAGATGTGCCATTACATTTTGCTATAACATTGCCCTTCACAGTATTTTCGAAAACATGAATGTTTACCTCTTAACGGAAGATTCGTTGAGGGGAAAAGGACTCGTGGCTTGCCCCACAAGCAGCGTCCTGAAACATTTAAACAAAGCGACAAGTAGTAAAAAGGAGAAGGACTAAATAATTTTTGCTTTTCATCGCATTCGAGCGCTTATTTACTTAAACTTTTACGGAGAGGGCATCATTCTGTCCCCAGAAATGAGAGACTTCAGTAGCTCATAGGCATCACAGAGAGCGGAGCAGTAGGCTCTACGTACCTATCAGGACCTATCGTCAGTCCTTTTCTTGCTCGAATAAAAACTAAAATATTTTCCTTATATTCCGCGGATTATACCCTTATCAATTGGTTGTTTCCTGAAAAAGTGTCCTTAGAAGCGGACGTCAAAATGATAACAGGAATGATGAAAGTGGGATTTTTTAAGAGTCCCAGAGGTCAAATATGGTGTCGTTTCCCGAGTAATTTTGGACGCATAATGCATTTTTTGAGGTCCCACATCTATCGTCGACTCTGATCGGCCTCAAAATTTGACATTATCCGTTTCAAGAGGTCTCGATTCCAAAAACGAAATGTCCGTCCGTCGTACGCCTTCCGGGCCGTTTTGGGCAGTTGGAATTGTTTTTAAAATCTGAAATGTTGACCAATTTTGACCTACTTGGTTTACCATCTAGTTGTGGCCGCAAGGTTTTCAGCCCGATCGCCCAAACCCGTGGGGGGCTATGGGGCTATGGATGGGGGTTTTTTTTAAAGGCTTTCGGGTATGGGGACGAGTTCGATGTCGTTTTCGAAGTATTTTTTGACGTGGACTCCATTTTTGGGGGCCCCAGAACGATCCAATTTCACTGTGGGGGTCTATAGGGCTTTCAAGGGGCTACTAATGGGATTTTTGAAGAATCCCAGGATGTTGAATATTTTCCGAGTAGAGTTTTTTTTTTTTTAATTGTTTTTCATTGACGCATAATTAATTTTCGCGCATGTAACCTATATCAAAGAATAATAAAACCCGGTGTGAAATTTGCAGCTTTTTTTTTTTTTTGCAGAAGAGAAAGAGCTGAAGAAACTGCTATCAAAGGGATTCTCCCACAAAAATCAATTCCAAAGGCGTTGGAACAAGTTTACGATTGAACAACAGTTCAAACACGATTTTCCTCGAATGTTGTTTTTTGAGTTGTCCGTGTCTTGCAGGACGGGTTCGACCTTTTGACGATGAAAACTCTTTTGATAGAGAACGCCGTCTAAGTGGAACGAGACCTCCAGTCGTCGAACAATTTCACCCCAACAGCCTTTTCTCAATGTTGAGTCGTCCCCCACAAAAAAATCTGACAGAAACAGATAAACCGGGTTTTCCGGTCGGCTAGCGACCGTTCGAGGTATATGGTGGAATGACGTGGGGAGGGTATATAAGCCCTTCTTTTTTCCCAAACGACACGATGTTTTTTGCTCATAAAGCTGACATTTTTGTGGCGAGCGTTTCATGTATCATTTAGTTTTGTTTTATTTGGGAGCCCCTTTAGTTTATATTCATTTTTCGGCTTTTGTGGCATCCACGATGGCAAGAGGACAACCAAACCACACACAACCATAAAAAGGGGGAATCATTCTAGACTGGGGTGTGAAACTTGGTCCAAATAATCCTTTGTTGGCCCTTTACGTGAGATCGTGTTTCCAACACTGCTTCAGGCATTGAGGAATCGTAAATAAAGGTATTCGGTTGGTATAACTAACATTTCCCGTTGGTCGATGGGATTTACCTCGAGTAGGTTAGCTGCGGACCCCGAATTAGAGGGAGTTTGGACAACACGTATCTTTAAGTAGGTTCCTTTAGTGAGGAAAAACCACTTTTTCGATAACAGCAACCGGTTTTCAATCAGTAGAAACTGCGTCACAATCTCAAGATGAGACAGTTAACCACTTGATGGTGCAGAGGTGCCACAGATTAAACTACTGAGAGGTGCTTATCCACGGTGGGGCATGGCGAAGATATGACTCTTCAGTTAGTTCAAAACTAGCAACCAACCTGCTGATTCAAACAGTTTCTGAGGAGCATAAACCAGTCAATGGTGATAGGTATTCCACTAATGTCAATTCACATGTGGAAACAGTTGAGAGACTTAGTCATTATTTAAAAAAAAAAAAAAAAAAAAAAAGTACCTACTGTGGGGCCCCACTTTTGTATAATAACTCAAACAGCAAAATTTGTTTATTTAATAAAGTTAGGAGAGTACAAGGAAAGGAGGAAAATAAGGCGCTCGACAGAGGCCTTGGGTTTCCCCCAAGGTCTCCCACCATCGGGACTCACCCTCCCTCCAGGGTAACAACTCGGAGAGGGGTGCGCCCCTATATATAATTACAGGAACCTCTCCGAAACATCGTTCTTATTTCAACAGTTAGCATCAGCAACTCCTCTCTACTTATCTAGTGTTACCTTCCTCCGTGTGTGCTTATTACAATCTCTAAGTTCTCTTCCGTACCCATTTCAACAAAATTTGTTTGAGATTTAATCTGTTAACTTCAAAACAGGTTGGCTCCCCATCGTGAGAGATCCACCTTTGCATCAGACCTGCTCCCCATCCGTGTGAGATCCCCCCCCCCCCCCCCCCCCCCGATGAGAGATCTGTCTTAACTAGTTTTTGTATCAACATAAGTTGGCTTCCCATTGTGCAAGATCCACCTAAAAAAAGACAGGCTCCCTTATTGGGTATTGGCTGCTGGTATGTTACCGGGTGTTTCCCAATTAAGTCCTGAGGGCCCCAAAAGTGGAACAGTGGATTGACTCCCCAGAAGAAAGGCGGACCCGGTCCCGATGACCCATTTGACTCCCCATGGCAAGGGTGCATGAGCACGATAGTTTCCACGAATATTCCTTCCCACTTCCCACTGTCTGCACAGATCGTCATGAGTCAAAATAAATAAATTGAACCAAATTCCCTACTGTGGTTGGCCACCGGTTTGGATATGTAATTATTGCCCTTAGCTGTTTATTGGTATCGAGTTACTTTCATTTTTTCTTGTAACGAAATTTTTCATGACCCCCAGCGGTAAGACATAATATGTCTTACCATGAACGAGAATAGCAAATTGATCGGATATTATCCTATAAATTTGCTAAATAGCAATATTCTCGTTCACGTTGACATTGACATGGCCGCTCTTCAAGTAAATACGCTACAACGTACAACATCAGCAATGGACACTTGCTAACGATTTCCTGGGTCAGTAAAAAGGATCCTAAAATACCTCCAGGTTATATTCCTTTGGAGGTTTGTTCCAACTTCAGACAATCTGGAAGGTCTAGCACTGAGATTCCGCAGTTGAACCTACAAAATTATTCTGTGGACGAATTGAAGGTCCAGACATGAAGAGTATACAGATTCGTTGAAATCAACGCCCCTTCCTCTCTTCAACTCGTCCTCTAGTCACTGGTAATTCAATTGAAAAGGGTAGGATCGATGGGAGAACAGGTGCAGGTTAACAGACAGCCCTAATGACCAAGCTTGTTCTCAATCGCAGACTTGCAAAATCTAAATGTGTTTAACGCTGCACTATAGATATCATGATATTCATGGTGAGCACCTCCAATTAGCAGAACTCCCAGCTTCCAAGGCGAAAGCAGAGGGGGCTTTCCATGCTAAGACATTTACCATCTGCTTACAGAACCATTTCACACAACGATGATTTTTTTTTTTAATCGTTGACCTTTTCACACAGCTCCACCCATAAGCCCGGAGAGGTAGATTCAATCCGAATCCCCGAGGCTCTCCAATAATTTAAAGGTACTTTCAAGGGGACTTTCAATTCATTGAGATTAACCCTTTGTTAACCAATGTTAAATATGAAGTAACATTGTGAATAAAGATTCCATTCCAACTCGTAGCGTCGGCGTAGTCGCAGATAACTTCGCCTCGTTTCACACCCACTTGAAAATAGGGTAGGTGGGGGGAAAAGTTTCAAGTTTTGACTTTCGGCGCTCTCCCCACCATCCAAAACGTCCTACAGATTTGGTAATTTGCTTGTATTGTAGTATAACATCTTCCCTACATCTAGTAAAAAAAAGTTCATTTACCAAAATATTTAGAGTGCGAATTTTCCCTTTTCTCGAAACACCCGTTTGAAAACGTTTGCCCCACGCACTGGGGCAAGAGTTTCCACCCTTGGGGCAAATGTTCGCAGTGGCAATTTTTTCCCCAATCATAAGTTAAGAGGTGGGCATCCTGGCCGAATCAAGACTGTAAATTTAGTAAAAAAAAGGTAAATTGTTTTTCAAATAGCTAAAAACAAAAAATAACATCAGTCTTTGACGAAACGTCATTTTTACAAAGGTAACGACGTAGAAAAGGTAACGGAAATTGGTTGGGTTGGCACTTTAGCAAGGTAGGTTTCCAATCTCAAAGCCCACTTCTTCACAGTTCACAAGATTATTTAATAGGACCCAATAAACATTAAATACATCATTAACAAGTTAAACTTGATAACAACACAACACAACACAACAAAGACAATTAAACAACAACAACTTAAAACTTAAATCAATAAACATTAAATACCTACCAAAAAAAAACAAAAAACCGGTGCTTATTTAAAATCATTATTGGCATCTATGTTGATGATGGACTTGCCATTGGAAACAATATGATAGAATTGAGGACATCGTTGCAAATATCAGAGCGGAATTTTTAGAGGCCGTGGGGAGCCTTTTACGTAGGTATTTCTACAAAAACCAGAGCTGATATTGCTTTCGCTGTGAGCAAAGTCAGCAGACATGTGGAAGACTTCGTCAAAGATGACGTTAACGCACTGAAAAGAATTTTCCGTTATCTTGCTGGAACCAGGGCCAAGGGCATTTTCTTTCCTGCAAATGGTAGGTAACATCGAAATACTGGATGTCTTCAGTGACGCGGATTATGCTGGCGATCAAGAGACTCGACGAAGTCTACGTCACAATGTTTGGAGAAGAGCCAATAACGTGGTGTTCAAGAAGGCAACTAATCATCGCTACTAGTTCAACTGATGCCGAATTCATTGCGGCAGCGGAGTGCTGTAAAACTGTTTACTACTTGGAGTCATCGATCTTGGAATTGACGGCAAAGAACATTTCTGCATGTTTGAACATAGACAATCAAAGTACCATAAAAACGATCAAAACTGGCTGCATTAACAAAAGAAGCAGGCATATAGCCGTGCGTTATCACTACGTCAATGGTGAAATTAACGTAAAATATTGCCCTACTGACTTGCAGAGGGCTGACATCTTTACCTCTTGGAGCCTCTTGGAAAAATGAAGTTTGAAGAACACTGTAAGTTTTTGATTGTTTAATTTTTTTTTTTTTTTTTTTGCTACTTGAAGATTTGATAATTCGCTGGCCCAGTTCAAGACCAGCTTAAGTGCAAATTTTGCGTTTTTCGGTTTTTGAGTCAGTCTTTCTCAATTTTTTGCGCTCTTTCTAATGGTATAAGCGGTTTTTTTCTAACTTTACCCAATCGCCCCCAGAGTGCACTTGCGACATTCCACACTGAACACAATCTCTCTGAACCCCAATGCAATAGTGGCTGATGTACAGTTTCGCGTTGACCTTGGAGATGAAAGGTGTGTTTTTCTGTGCAAGAGTGTCTCAACAGCACTCCACAACCCGATAGTCCCGGGTAAGACCGTCTCATCTGCCACTTAAGACTGTTTTACATGCAAAGATAAGGTTATTTCCATATTAGTGTAATTGTGAAAACTGTCTTATCTGCACTCTTAAGTCTGTCTTACAGTGGGGAGCTCCAATCCACTAGTATTTATTTTCATGCAAGACAGTCGTTTTCTGGTTACAATTTTTTAAAAAAATTCTTTTTCAGTCTTTTTTCAAATTCACAGTCTTAACATTGGCATAATTTTATAATTTTTTGAATTTAACTTTGGTTTTGTTTACTTTGAGCTGCAGATACTCGGCCTACCTTCATCATTAAGTCATGAGTAGCTGTTTTGATGCATCTTAGAAGAACTGCATAGAACTGCAATTTATGTACAAGAGAAAGTACCTGTATTAGCGTCTAACTGCCCAAAATATTTTAAGATTGCTTGTCACGTTCCTATTCATGTGTTCGATGCCAATTGTTTAGAAGACTGATTCAACTCACATATTCGGTGATACTTGTTATGGTTGGTGGAAAAATTGAATGATTTTACATTATTTTCTCAAAACTTCTATCATACTCCAATTAAAACAATTCCCAGATGGATTTGTAATTATTATTCAAATATTATTTACAAATAAGTCGCTCTTGCACGGTCTCAATTTTCAGACTAGCTCAACATATTCAGGACAATACTGTCTTATCTACTAATTAACTCTTTAATTACCAGACGGAAAAATCTCAAATTCGCAGGTAAGTATACCAAGACCATACTGAGTCAGTGGCCAAAGTTTCAAGGCGCTGGCTGCATTAGCTCCAGAGAAATTCAACATTGAATTTACAATGCTTTTTTAAACGCGCTTCCTGAAAAATTTGTGAATTTGCACTTACTTAAGCCGGTCTTGAACTGGGCCAGCGAATTATGCTTAAAAAATCGTTAATAATTAACATATAATAAAAAAACATAAAATAATTTGCTACTTGAAGATTTGATAATTGTTTAAAAAATCGTTAAATATTTTTGCTCTGACGTGTTTCTTTTACATTTTTTAAAATAATTAGGAGAAGGTGTTGAGAATATGGAAACTAGCCCGCAATACACTTGCGCGTTATCTCCCGCTTATCAGCTTTGGAATGTTATGTTTTCGATACACGCTCGTTGTTTTCTTCCGTTTTGAATTTGTATAATACCTATATGAAATAACAAAGTCAGTTAGTGTCGTTTCTCCATTTCCATTCAGGAAGAAATATATTTTTCACCTAATATCACAGGTGGCTTAACTTAGGAGCATGCTTGAGGTAAGGGACTTTACCCTACTTACAACAGAATAACAAAACCACAAGTCAAAGTTACAGCGTTTTTCTTTCATCAACGTGTGTAATAGGTAGGTACGAGCTCTTTCTGGCCCTGGTGTACGAGAGGTAAAACCCCTAAATTCTGCTTGGGTCAATTGGAATCCAATAAGCTTCCTGTCTTTCTAGCTCCTGATGCTGTTTCGACCTTTTAAATTGATCGATGGGCTCACGGGTTTGGCAGGATAGCAGTAGATCGATCTTAATGGATTGACTAATGCCCTTCCGTGAACTCTTGAAGCAGTTCCAACTTAGTTAAGACCCCCATCTGGTCTTGACTGAGATGACTGATCTTTCCTCCTCTTGATGAAAACGCCTGTTTTCGATTTCCCCGTTGCCGAAGTTAGTGAAACTGGTTCGAAGTTTCCGTGGTGTCGTTGAAACGTGTGGGTCCCCTTGTAATTATGAAAGTGCTCAAGAGCACCTTTTGAACCGCCTTCTGCTTAGCACCTACTGAAATTGAATGAATTCAATGGTGAATTTCGTACCTTTCATTTCGGAGGGCTTCAAAGTCGACAGCTTAGCGGTGGGTCAGTAGTCGACAACGCAATTCCAAAATAAGGATGTGATCTGATGTTCTAAGGCCGCTTAGAACAACAGGTAGGTACATACCTAGGTATTGGCTAAATTGTCCTAAATTCATCCGAGAACAGTTAACGAGTGAGATGAAAAAGAAAACGGATTTTGAATTTTTATCAGCACTATCAGGTCGTCATGTTTATGTTGTCTGTTGTTTCAACTTTCCTGAATCCAAAATGTTGTTGTTCATGGCTCTAGGGATGAATGACACTTCAAAAGGTGAAACGTAAGTTGAAAGTTCAAATTTTTACAGGTGGGTCTACTACTTTTCAAGTGAGGTGGTTAGGGTGAGTAATGACTCCTCTGCTGAGTACTCAGCAGTACTCAGCAGAGGAGTCATTTCTCACCCTAACCACCTCATTGGATTAGACCTCTGCACCGTCGGCAAACACCACACTGTACTTTTCAAGTCTTATTGATAGGTAATCATTTTCCGTAATCGTTATAAATCTACGTTATTTGATGTACAATTTATGGGATGTGAATCCCGTGTACAATAAAGTTTATTTGATTTGATTCCATTACTCCGCAGTTTCTTCCAACAAGTCACGTTGTAACCGTCAGGTATACCTACCTGACTCGTTGGACATGACTGTTGACTTGTTGGAAGAAATTTATATATAAATTTGAGTGAAGTGACATCTTGTCACTTTACATCGAGATAAGTGCTTCCTTAATGAATGCCTGCGGTGGGCTTTACCTACCCGAGTGGGACGAAGTTCTTCCGTAAGACTTGGGTGTACTTTTAACTTTGCAACAAATGGGTGTTTGAGTTTTCTTTCCTAGTTGGTGAAGACTTTCCTCTTGAACACCTTACAGGTCTCAAGGACGATGAGGCGTGAAATCAGGGAATTTCCAGTTGAGGAGAAACCCGCATCATCAATGAACAGTCGATTGATGTCAAATCGATGGTTGGTTCTACAACAGAAGCGTCAAAGGAGTACCTAAGTAATATGTCCCGAAAGATAATTATTACCTACCTGCTAATAGATAATAATAATTATTATGTACTACTATAGAATGACTAGGTATATACAGATTTTGGCAACAATAATCTCCAAAGTGGAACTTGGGTCGGTATCAAAGTAGGTAGTTACCTAGTTGATCACCGGTGTGTAGGTAAGTTTGGTGGGAGGCCGTCTACACCGACCAAGTTCTCATCAAGTGGAAGTTAATCAATCCCCAATTCATCTGAGTGTGTGTTCATGAAAGGGCATCCGTCATTGTCAAGTACTGCTTCATTGAAAACACCCCTACGTGCCTACTCAGGTGATTCTCACTCTAGTAGGTTGATTCTCTTCTAAAGGTAGGGTGATCCATTAGGGGAAGCTGCAATTGTACATACCTACCATGGTTCACAGTAAAAACGTGATCCTTACCCGAAGATTCAAATTCATTTCTGAATGAATGCCAGAAAGCTCCGCAAACCGACCCTTTGTGCGAAGAACTTTGATTATTTTCCAACTGTGGAATATTGGAGTGCATATTTGATTGCTCGGGGGTTGGGTTCAAGTACGCATACTTTGCATAGTAATCGGTAGAAAACGAGTTCGACGCCAGCAGCTACATCCAGACGATATATAAGTATTGGCCTCGATTCAAGTCCCTATCGTTGTTGAACTTTGCAACAGTATAATTTCAAAGTTGGTAGGTAATGGTTTCAGTTTCAAACGATCTTCCATTGACAAGACGGCTTTATACCCATCAAATGGGCAACAGACTAAATTTTAGTCTGTTAAATCGGACAAGCAGCGCATGCGATAACCAATATTTTCAAGAATTGGACCTCACTATCAAACTTATTTAGTAATTGGGTCAAGGGGAAAAAAGGGGGAATAATACAACTTGCAGTGTTGACCAAAGTTATTCCAACACCAAGACCTCGCAAAATAGTTTTCATTATCAGATTCTATCTCTCCTAGTTTAGTGCTTGTAGACTGACAGCGAAACTTGTCCCACATCTCTAGGGCTGCATCTAGGGATTGGACGGTGTACCGTACACGATAATCTGTTCATCCAGAGTAAATACAAACCATTTACTAACGGATGAATCAGAGATCGAGCGGTCGTTTTCGAGTGCTTAAGCCGATGGAATCTCAGTCCCAGAGCAGAGGGGAATTATAAGCTAGGATTAAACGTCGGGAGGACTAAACCCTTCGAAGTGGTGGTATAATTTGAGGAGCTGAGCTGCAAAACTTGCTCGTTCCATTTTTCAACAAAATTGAGTTTGCAGTGAACCCTGAGTGTTTTTTTTTTTTTTTTTCGCTCTTTCCGAATATGCCGTTAGTTTGAGGCAAAACGAGCTCATTCGTGCTACAGGTCAGCTGGTTTCAAAACTGGTCGATCCATTGTATGGTGCAAAGCCCGTTCGTTCCCATCCTACCCTACTGAGGTATGTAACTAGTAATAATAATTATTACTACAATAATTATAATTATTATAATATTAGCAATAATTATTGCTTCACTTGTTTATTGATCCCATGTAGAGTAAAACCTGCTCGTTCCAAGATCGTGTGCCGCAAAACTCGTTTGTTCCCAGCTTCAGCCTCATTTTCTGAGTACCTATAACTGTTAGGTACTTACTTGAATGAATTTAATTCATGCATGCAGGAGTTGAATGAATGAATGAATAAGGTACCTATTTATTTCGTAACAACAGTAAAATCAGTATCTATATAGTACAAAAGAAAGGGACTTCTCACACATTAAAAGAAAGAAATAGCACTGACTTCGTTTAAATTGAAATACCTACCTACTTAAGACTTAGCCGAGGCCATCGTCTGGTTGGCTTTGATGAAAATGTTTGCCCATATTTGTGAAAGACATTGTTGTTCTTCAATACCTAATTATTTGATTTACTGTTTACTTGATATTTAGAATAGGTACCTAACGCTAATTATTGGTTTCGAAATTAGGACTAGTTTGTTATTGTCTTATTTTCCGCAGCTTTTCTCAGGTCCTGGGTAGGGTTCCTTATGCAGCCGTGTAACAGTGGACTTCAGGGGACCTCAAGGGGTGGGCTTCTACATTCCGGGGGAAAAATCTAGAGCGGGTCTTCGGACTAAGTGTAATGACATACTACGCGACAACGCTATGCGGCAGCGGCAACAAAAAAACGCGGCGCGGAAATCGCACTTCCGAGCGAGCTGTCGTACTGCGCGCGCAGAGGGGCGCGTTTTGGTTTCCTCGTTTCTTTTTCATCAGTTCGTCCACAACCATGGAGAGAGCAAGGGCGCTATGGGGCTAACATGGGATGGTTTTTTTAAGGCTTTTGGCTATAGCCAAAACAGACGATCCGATTTCACTGTTGCGATCTATAGGGCTTTCATGGGGCTACAAATGGGATTTTTGAAGGATCCCAGTAGATCAATTATTTTTCCTCCCATTCCTCGTGCAGTCCTCTTGCAACAGTCAACCATGCCTTCTCCTTTTCAAATTTATCCTTGTACAAATCACTAGGTACCCTTGTCCCCAAGGGCTTTTTCCTTCTCAACAAGTGAAATTAGTTCATCCGCCATGATTACACCGCGTCCCAAGTGCGACTGATTTGACACTACCCATGCACTTCTTTGTGTTCTCCCCTCCACATCGCCCAGCTCCGCGTTTTCGGAAATCGCCTACCCGCCAACAGGTCGCGACAGAAAATTTGCCGCGCGCGACGGAAAAAAAGAGGCGCGCGTTTTTCCGCCTAGTATGTCTGGTCCCGTTTGTAAACAGTGTTGGCGACTTGGCGTAAAACGCCGCGTTTTGCGTTTTGGCGTTTCGTCGCGTAGTATGTCATTACACTTAGTAGTTAATTCGGCTATTAGTTCCCAGCGGTAGCTCCAAGCAGTGCGGCAGTAAGCGGCAATCCTTCGCGCGTCTGAGGAGCCTGAAGAGACCAATGTCCGAAATAATAAAAAACGCTGCAAATTTTACACAAGGGTTTATTATTCTTTGATATAAGTTACTTGTGCAGAAATTTATTTCTGTGTTAAGCAATGAAAAAATTTAAAAAAAATTATTTTATTATTTTTTTTCAAAAAAGATTTTTTGATTTTGTTTTTCCAAAAAAATTTTTTTTTTTTTCAAATTTTGTTCTGTTTTTTACTTGAAAAATATTTGACCTTCTGGGATCTTTCAAAAATCCCATTTGTAGCCCCATGAAAGCCCTATAGATCGCATCAGTGAAATCGGATCCAAAAATTCCCAAAAAAATGGATTCTACGTTCAAAAATACTTCGAAAACGATACCTGACTTGATCCCATAGCCGAAAGCCTTAAAAAAAAACCTCCTGTAGCCCCATTTTAGCCCCATAGCGCCCCACGGGTTTGGGCGATTGGGGTGAAAACCTTGCGGGCACAACTAGATGGTAAACCGAGTATTTTGTCAAAATTTCAGATTTAAAAAAAAATTCCTACTGCCCAAAACGGCCTGGACGGCGGACGGACATTTCGGTTTTGGAATCTAAACCACTTGAAACGGATAATGTCAAATTTTGAGGCCGATCGGAGTCGTCGACCCCCGTCGCGAAAACGGGTGTATCCGTATCGGTTCCCAGGCGTCCGTATTGGTTCCGACATCCCGAGGAAGCTTGGCCGTATCGGTTCCCATTCGCTGAGGGAGTAGTGGACGTTTCGGTTCCCACTTAACAACAGTCTCCTTTGATGATTGTGTTTCAACTTGAGTAGCTCATCGGCAATCTTGGTTTTGAATTTTGCCACCATGCGCTTGCTGCGAGCGTGACCTTCGAGGAGTTGCCATCTTTTGGCGGATTGTAATGACATCCACCTATTGATGGTTAACGAATCGATTACATACCGGCTTACCTCAATGACAAAATTATCCCTCATGCAAATGAAGCTAAATATCTCGGTATGACGCTCGATGCCAGGCTCCGGTGGAGATCTCACGTCAAAAAAAAAGAAGGAAGAACTCCTATTAAAACTCAGAAAAATGTACTGGCTGATTGGAAGGCGGTCAAAATTGTCTATCCACAACAAGCTAATTCTGTACAATCAAGTCCTCAAGCCAGTCTGGACTTACGGAGCACAGCTATGGGGCTATACAGCTCAATCAAACCGGGAAATCATTCAGAGATTCCAGAACAACGTGCTGCGAAATGTGGTTAATGCACCATGGTATTTTCGAAATGAACGGCTTCATCATGAACTTCAAATCGAACCTGTGAACGAGGCTATCAAACGGCAAGCCGTCCGCCATCTTAATCGGCTAAGATGACATTGTCATGTCAACGAGGATGCTGTCCGACTCCTTGACACAAGTGATGTCACCAGAAGACTAAAACGTACAAAACCACTAGAGCTTGCTTGCGTGTGATCACAACAAACAAAACTAAGTGAAGTATCTTAAGTTTTGACTATAAATCAATTAATTTCAAAATAATATTGTTAATAATTTATTACTTGGAGCAATAAAAATTTTCAAAAAAAAAAACAAAAAACAAAAAAAAAAAAACCTATTGATGGCGCCGATGAAGGGGGTCTGGGAGCCCTCCCTGGCCAAAGCGTCAGCATGTTCGTTGCCTGAAATGCCTCTATGCCCTGGCACCCACTCTAGAGAGACTCTGTTGCGTTTCGCCAGGGTGTTGAGTATTTGCACACAGTCTTGTACCACTCTTGACGAGATGGTTGAAGCTGTTAGTGCTGATGTCATTGGGACAGCACTTGGTTACCTCCGGCCCAGAGTCACGCCAGCTCAGGACTTTCGATGGTGGGGGGAACTGGACTGGGCCGAAACCTACTGAGGACAGTCGAGCGACTTTTTTCCACTGGACTGGCATGGCACGGGACGCCAGTGTAGTTTACACGAGGGCAGGTATTGGCTCCAGTTCGCCTACTGGCCTCGTGTAATCGCCTTAAAACGACTGATCGCTCAACTCCTGACGTGAAATGTGAAAATATAGGCAAAGAGCACAATAATAGACAGGGAACCAATACGGACGCGGTTCAGACAGCAAGGTTCATAAGGCAGAAACCTAAACGGACTCATTAACGCCTCACGGGAACCGATACGGTATCATCCGCGAAAACATAGGTGTATTATTCCAAGAATAATAAACCAAAAACAGAAATCTAGGAATCCAGAGATTTAGAAAATCCTGAAATCCAAAGATGTAAGAAATTCAGAAAACGAGTTCCAGAAAATCCAAAAATTCCCGAGATCCTGAGATCTAGTGATCCAGAAATCCAGGGATCCCACGGCACAAACGTGTGTAAAGCCCCTTTCACTGGCAGAGTTGAACCCATTCCTTCTATTGACCACTATAATAAATGACCACAATAATTGATCACTTGCGAAGTAGGATGAACTTCTGCCGGCGTTGGATGGTCCCCAGTTTTTCGTGATTTCTGGAAATGGCTGGATAACCTATCTAAAACACAATGTGTCATGTTATAATATAACATTATATTATAATCTCTCTGATAATGTGTTACCTAATTGATTTTATTAATGGGCGATTAGCGTTTAATTCACCTTTCCAACTAGTGCTCATCTTGGATCCGGACGCATGTAAGTTCGTTCCCATCACCAAAGAAGTGAGTATGTATACATACTTACTTCTTTGGTGATGGGAACGAACTTACAATAGGTTTGTTCCCTGTGATTGGGGGCTTAGGATGTAAGTTCGTTCCGCTTTCCGTGCACGAGGTTGACAATATGTTCCCCCGGAAATAAGGTTATTGGACAAATTAGCGGGAAGAAGAATAGTGGTAAAATTATTTTTCATGCCTCTACGATCATAAAACACAGCTATTATAGCTGTGTTTTATGACCGTAGAGGCACGAATAAATAAAAAAATTGCTGCCTCCAGATTGGATTAGTGCAAAATTTGTCGTTTTGTGTAGCGAAGCTCGCTGAGCAGTTGTTGAATTTCCGTCGTCTAGACAGAACCCGTGTTAGATCTGTACTTTCATGTGTAGACAGAAGGCCCAAATCAATTTCAAATTTTAGCATGGCTTTCCAGGCGATTTATCCATGCGCCTTCAATAAACTCAGTTTTGCTGCATGAGGAATAAGTTTGACCAGGCGTCTCTCTAATCCAGAGTGAGTTTCCTCGTCTACGACTGACTGACAAAATTTTGGTCCTGAAATCCCCTCATAGTCTATCTGACCTTAACTTCGCCTATTGGTTGTGCTGAGTGGGGCGTCAGAACGGTTGAGCTACCTACACTACACTCCTGAACTGACACTACAATAATTGTAGTTCGGAA
The DNA here is from genome assembly GCA_955831195.1 of Pilophorus perplexus. Taxonomy (NCBI): domain Eukaryota; kingdom Metazoa; phylum Arthropoda; class Insecta; order Hemiptera; family Miridae; genus Pilophorus; species Pilophorus perplexus. The sequence goes on from OY037010.1 coordinate 25,332,636, forward strand.
TCCGAACTGACCACAAGTTGACGGGACGAACATGTCACTTTGACCCTCGGCCTGCCGGAACGTACCTAGTTACAATTTGTCCACGACGACTCAGCACTTTTTTCTTCGTTTGGGAACACTTCGCCCTTGGATCCACCTCGCTGGAAAGGGAACTTGACGATTTTAACTTATCTCTTCAGAAGGAATCAGCTCATCACTTAGAGGCAGATCGATGCTCCTTATCGGGGCGATCACAGTAAAATACGACCTCGCGTTCTTATAAAGGACAATTTCGATCCTCGCGAAAAAGAATGAGGAAATTCTTCGTTGCCATCCGATCTAAATGTAGGCCGCGGCGTTCCCTTGTTTACTTCCCCAGAAATTAATTTCGTGCTCCGACGAGTATATAAGTCTCGGGGTTGGAGTAATGGGCCATACCCGAGTCCAAGCAACAAACAACTTCTCCAATTTATGGTGGAGGGTTGTGAAACTTCAATGACTAACGTTGAATCGGCGAAGCTTTCTCTTCCTATAGACCGTGCCATGATAAATTTGATTGTATTATGAAACATCAATCGTACATTGGTGAATGGGAATGTACCTCACGACAAATTAAATATGCAAATTTTCCTATTTCATAAATTGTGGGAAAAATCTCCCACACGCAGATTACTATACATGTATAGTAATCTGCATGTGGGAGATTATGTATGAGAACACGTGTATAGAAGTCGATCTCACTTATTTTGCCATCTGGTAGATTGTGCTCGGCATCCCACGTGTGCAAAAGGCCAGGTGCCGCCGAGCAGTCGTACAATGGAGCCGACAGTGCTGGAGTGACTACTCCGATCTTTCTATCTGCAGTCTCCTCAATCATTTCGTTTTGCTTCATTTTTCATGTAACATGAAGAATCTTCATCAGGATTGTGAGAAACCCCACACATCGACAAAACTGTTGTCGCCAGGACCCTCGGTGATTGCTGTTTGCGGACCTTGAAGGAGTATCTGGAAATCCCTAGTGAAAATACTCTGATCAGATCGTATATTTTAATGAGGATGAACATAACGGGCACGCCAAGCTGAATAAAAAGAAACTTGATTCAACAGAGAAAAGAAATCTCTTGTTACAATTTAGTCGCTGTCATTGTCGCGTAAGGCGACACCAAAGTATAATGAGGGGCTAAAAGTGACGGCTTCCAAGATAAGAGAGATGGACAGGTCTTGAACTTTTTGCATTCCTTCTCTCTGTATTTCGAGCGTTCTAGAGAGATCGGAGGCCTGTAATTGTACCTATGGTACATAGTTTCAAATTCAGTCAGTTAGATCGAAGTTCTAGAAAATTATTTTATACCAATATTCAACTGCTTATAAAATTCTTTTGAGTATCAATGGAAAATCTTCTCGATGTCCTTCCCGCTCACGCAGGTTCGAGAGGCCGACATGCAGCGCGATACTGAGCCCAAGCGTGCTGACGCTCGTCTCATTCTCCCAAAATCGGCTCATCGCCAGTCGACTCGAGTGGCCCCGCAAACCACTCGCTGGCAGCTGAGGTAGCCCGTTTTCTTTTTCGTTCACGCGGCCGCTGAAAACATTAACCAACAGGACTTCTCGTGCCGGTTAAGCTTGTTTTCTCCCGCTCATTCCGAGGATCTGCCGGACATAGAAAGACCCGACACTTTGGGTGAGCCTATAAAGAACCCAGATCCTCCTGCACTGCGGCTGGAATATCATCACTGCTGATCACTACAACTTCTGTCAAGCATCTGACGAATCTCCACCCGTACTCCCTCTGGCCTCCTCCAAAAACACTGGCGCCGTAACCACGGACGATGCCCCAAACGCATTCCGCCACCCACAGCGATGCATCAGGTGGTACCCTACACCTAGAATCTAAGGCTTCGATCGTGTTTGATACAGCCAACCTGTATACAGGTTAATTATGAACTATAGTTCATAATTAACTCAACTTCCCTGTTGAATAATTCAAACCTCAATTGAAGGGTACAGGGAAAAAATCAGCAAAGTCACTTTTTTTTCCAACTGAGAAAAACGAATTTTTAATTTCAAAACTTAGTTGCCAACACTCCAATTCAACATTAACAGATTTGACACGTGAAAAATGTCCCACCACATCGGTTTTACAAGAAGGAATACTGTTTGACGGCCTGAGCATGATTTAAAATGAAATGAAAACCAAAATGCGATGTAACCCACAAAAAGTCAGGGAAAAAACCAGTTAAGTCAGGGAAAAAACCAATTAAGTCAGGGAAAAAACCAGTTAAGTAATCTGAATCACCTGCCTGATCGCACTGCCATCTGTGGGGCAATCGTTGACTTAGCTGGTTGTTTCCCAGTTTCCATTGACTTAGTTGGTTTTTTCCCTGGACGCCTACACTTTGGATGCGTATGACCAGGCTTGACCAGGCTTATTTTTTCCCAGTTTCAAGCTTTTGGAACCTGCAGTAGCCTGTTCTGAACACAGTGATGCCATTATCTCGTTTTCAGAAAAAAGTGACTGCTGGTTTTTTCCCTGTACCCTTCAATTATTGAGGTTGAATCAATTTTACGGTTAAGGGCATAATACACAAGAAAACGGCCAGATCTTGGGTTATACCTACTCGACCTTGATTTGGAAAAGGCTGGGGCGGTGACAGTTCGGAGAAAATTGATCGGAACACTCAGGGTGGCCCTTGTCAATATTTGTGAGAGGCACAAGCAAGTTAAGTCTGGCTACAAGTGGGGTTGTTGAAGTTTCTCTTCCAGTTGCAGTGCGAGAAAATAAATGTACCCGTTCTTTTGAGTAAACAAACCATCGGCGTCTAAATTTTACATTTGCTCTGAAAAAAGTTCTTCCAGCTGTGGATGAAGAAGGAATCTGAACTCATTGGTGTCTCCCGAGACATCACCGTATTTAATTTAACTAAAATCACCTACGGTATTATTCTGGGATTTTTCCTTTATTTCAGAGTTTCATCTTCTTCCAACTTTGTCAAGCCCAAGTGTCACATCCCGGGCTCACTTCATTTTGTTTTCTCCATAGTGAAGAGAGGCGCTGGACAAGAGACAAGCCATTTTTCCCAAGCTTGTGTAGATATGATATTTTTACGGAGAGGGGTTGTTTACTAGATTTCTCTGGCAGCTTACCCTGATTGTATTATGACAACTGAGTTGGTGAATGCTGAGAGGAATTGGGTTTAGAGGAGGGTTCTTGCAATGTGAATAACATGGTCTGCCAGAAAAGAGAGGATGCAAGAATGAAGCGAAAAATGTTTATCATAATATTATCCTGATTGTTTAGTTGAATCTTTAATGAAATTGAAGAATGCGATTTTTTCTGTTAGAAACTGGATGTCACCACAAAAATAGGAACACTACGAATTGGATTAAAGGAGTTGACAAGAAACTTATTCTTGGAAGCTTGAATGAGAAGCATCACTATCATAACAACCTAAACCGGGTAAACGATGCGCCGACACGCTCACCTCCTCTGTCACGAGGCAAGTCAAAGGCGTGCACAGGATTGGAAAATAGGAAAGCAATTTAAGGTCGAAGAAAGGAAGGGGGGGTAGGATGAGCCTTGGCAAGGCCAAGGACAGCGAGTCATTATTTTCGCAACATTGTCATCAGGTGAAACATACGTACTCGTGTATCTGTTTTTTATAACGGGCCCCATCCTCTACGAATCCTTTACGGCGTTGTGAAGATGTTTCATGTATGCTCTAAGACGCTAACCTAATATGAAAATAATTGAGGTGAATGCTGGTATGCCTTCAAAAATGCGTGCTTAGTTTAGGGGCCGTCAGGTGCTGTGTACGGAATTTGTCAGGGGAAGAAAATTGGATGCGGAACGCAACCAGAAGATTGCCCTCGTAAATTGCCTTGACCTGGAAAATGCTCTCTTACGCGCCTATACACTTTCGTAGGTCACGTACCCTTTAAAGTGGGGCTACCTGTTGTGTGCAAGTAGCTTATCTCTTCAAAATGAACGTGCCTTACTCCGTTCTTAGCCTGCACGTTTCCGATATTGCATGACTTGTTTTATGTTTCAGAGTTTTTTTAAATGAATGTTTTACTAACCGCATTTCCCTTCTCGTTGTGAATTGGGAACTAAGGGAATCGTATACGAGGCTGGTGTATTTTGTGTACCTAAGTGTCGAGGTATTCCTAAATTGTCATCTAAATTTAAAACTGTGTTGTGTGATGGGCGGCAAATCGCAGCGCTACGTCTAAGGTTTTGCTTGTGATGGAGCGAACGCCTGGATTTTCCAGTGATAGTGGCTTGGTACAAACCACGTCAAAATCGGTAAAAGTGATGCATGAGGCTTCTCTTCAGGAGGCTTCTATCATGATGTCGGTGAATATATATATATATATATATATATATATATATATATATATATAACATTATACATACAGAGCCTGTTGGCCGCTCCGTATATATCCAGCTGCACCCAGAGCCTGTTGGCCGCTCCTCGACCACGAGCGGGCAACATACTTTGGAATCTTTATTTCAGGGAAATACTATTGATCTGGAGCCTGTTGGCCGCTCCTCTCTTTGCCGTTTTTCCCCTGTTTTTTTTCGATTTTACCCTTTTCAGCCTGCCGACCCAGGGGATGGATTTAGGACGAAGGTAGTAGGTAAGTAGGTACCAACAGTTTGGGTGTGGCTGCCGAACGTCAGTGAGCTATTTATTTAGACTCCAACAGATTGAAATAAGGTAATTAATAAATGAGGAGCTCGCTCGCTAGGCTCGCCAGAGGTAGTAGGTACCACCTCGGGTGTGGCTGCCGAACGTCAGTGAGCTATTTATTTAGACTCCAACAGATTGAAATAAAGTGACATAATTATGTGGAGCTCGCTCGCTAGGTTCGCCTCAGAGGTTGAAGGTAACAACTTCAGGAGTAGCTGCCGAACGTCAGTGAGCAATTTATTGAGGCTCTAACCGATAAGTAACAGTTTTTGAAGTAGCACCTACCTACCTACTACAACATTAAATGACATTGTATTCCATTTTTGTATTCCATTTTATATTCCATTTTTGTTTTCCATTTTATAGAAAATAGGTAGGTGTAATATTCGAAGAATAGTTATACAAAACACTGCACGTTTTAAGCATCTATTATAATTTTTTGAGGTAGGTAAATTAATGCAAAATGGATTTCATGTAAATAAAAAAGTATTAAAAAATGAAAAATAAATCAATAAAATCTGCACAATGTTCGGACAGATTTGATGCCCCAAAAATTGATTATGTGTAAAAACACAAAAACGACACCGCGTTTGACCTTGTACCACCGTCAATGGCTCCATTAAGTGTCAAATGTTGTAGTCTCATGAAAGCCCCATAAGTAGATCTCCCTGGTGAATTCGAATGGTGCTGTTACCTAAAAATGGATGCCGTTCTTTTACCTAATGGATGGATAATTTGAACAGGGGACGTATTAGCGTGAACCCACGAAATTTTGCCGAAATGATCTAAATCGAAGACCGAAAAAAAAAACATACGTTTTAGCTCAACATTTTTACATTTTTTCAAGAATTTTTCGTCATATCAAACACCAGTTTTTTTCCTGTTTTTCCATTAATTCCAATTTACCTACACGGATGTAGGTAGTGACAAAAAAGTGGGTTTAGCTTCATGTAAAAAATCTCACCATTTCCCCGCCTCATTATCACTCATTTTCATGATTTTTCATGAAGGAAAATCCTGAGTTTCTCTTAATATGAAACGGTGACGATTTTCATGAAGGAAAATCCTGAGTTTCTCTTAATATGAAACGGTGACGATTTTCATGAAGGAAAATCCTGAGTTTCTCTTAATATGAAACGGTGACGATCTCTTAATATGAAACGGTGACGACCCACTTTTTTCCACAGTACGACGTGAATTGGAACTTCTCAGCTCAACATTTCTTCAATTGTTTCAAGAATTGTTCGTCGAGTCAAACATCAGTGTTGGTTCACTTTCCAGGATTTTCGCGTAGTGTAACAATAGAAATTTCAACGAATTGTCACCTATTACCTACCTACTCAACATGTAGGTAATAGGTGAAAATTCGTTGAAATCAGCACTCAGCTGACCGACTTCAATAAATATTACACATTTTTTACCAAATTAAAAATAATTAAGCGGTTTTTCATAAAGCAAAACTTGGGATTATACTGCCAGGTGATGGAATGAAAATTAGGTTACTTCACGCGTTCGGCAGTGTTGCTCGGTAGTGAACAATATCACTCATGCTAGGACACATAAACGTAACAAAAAAGGTTTTCCTACTGCAGGTTATACTTGTTGGTTTCTACCACTTTCTCTGTATTAACTTGTCAATGTCGTCTTGTTTACATCTTAATTATACCGTTCCTAATTAATCTAAAATGATCCTTCGTCTTTATTAATCTCCCCATCAGGGGTATGGGCCCAGAATAGCCCATATCAGTGCGTTTAATCAATTTAAAAGTGTTTCGATGCGATAGTTTGATCAGTTGAGCTTGTTTTGTATACGCTACCCGTAGGCCCCAGTCGAGGTAACGTTTTCCTCGTTGACACGATCTCTGAAAAACCCGTGCACAACCGGCAATCGATCGTTTAAGCCAATTTTGATTGAGAATCCTACAGTTACATACTGTGATAGCCAAGGTGCTGTCAGGTCAGCAAACAATGAAGTAACTTGTCCTGAGGACCAATTTTACCACCCAAGTTACCGAGAGTTTGAGCGTTATCGCCCACGTTAAACCCCCGAGCAGGCACCGATTAGAGTGGGAAACGGTGCGAAGCTCGGTCAAATTTGCGGAGCCATTAGTTGGTGAAATAGGCCCAAAACACATTGATGTAAAATTTCATTTCATTCGTTTCCACGTTAATATCACAATATTAATTTGAAATATTTGAAAACAAATGATATGCCGGCAGATTCATAAGTACCTACTCAATTTCATTCCCACAGTAAACAGTCACCTGTGCGAATTACGAGCAACTTGGGGTTTTCCTTGACGGAAAATCATGACAATTATTAATAATGAGGCGGGGAAATGGGAAGATTTTTTAGAGGAGGCCAAAATCACTGCTTCATAACTCCTTACCTCCATGTAGGTAACTTGGAATTAATGGAAAAAGTGCCAATACGTGTGTTAGCCTTGACGAAAAAAATCGGGATTTCATAACTTCAAAACGCGTGGAGGTAGGTAGTCGTAAGTTGTAACTGCAATTTACTACCACTTAGAATCAATAAAATATTCCGCCAAATTTTTCCTGGTTTCTGGGCGATTTTTCAAGATTTTTCACGTGGAGAAAATCGAGATTACATAACTTCTTCAAAACGCGTGGAGGTAGGTAGTCGTAAGTTAAACTGCAATTTACGACCACTTAGAATCAATAAAATATTCCGCCAAATTTTTCCTGGTTTCTGGGCGATTTTTCAAGATTTTTCACATGGAGAAAATCGAGATTACATAACTTCTTCAAAACGCGTGGAGGTAGGTAGTCGTAAGTTAAACTGCAATTTACGACCACTTAGAATCAATAAAATATTCCGCCAAATTTTTCCTGGTTTCTGGGCGATTTTTCAAGATTTTTCACGTGGAGAAAATCGAGATTACATAACTTCTTCAAAACGCGTGGAGGTAGGTAGTCGTAAGTTGTAACTGCAATTTACGACCACTTAGAATCAATAAAATATTCCGCCAAATTTTTCCTGGTTTCTGGGCGATTTTTCAAGATTTTTCACATGGAGAAAATCGAGATTACATAACTTCTTCAAAACGCGTGGAGGTAGGTAGTCGTAAGTTAAACTGCAATTTACGACCACTTAGAATCAATCAAATATTCAGCCAAATTTTTCCTGGTTTCTGGGCGATTTTTCAAGATTTTTCACGTGGAGAAAATCGAGATTACATAACTTCTTCAAAACGCGTGGAGGTAGGTAGTCGTAAGTTGTAACTGCAATTTACGACCACTTAGAATCAATAAAATATTCCGCCAAATTTTTCCTGGTTTCTGGGCGATTTTTCAAGATTTTTCACGTGGAGAAAATCGAGATTACATAACTTCTTTAAAACGCGTGGAGGTAGGTAGTCGTAAGTTAAACTGCAATTTACGACCACTTAGAATCAATAAAATATTCCGCCAAAATTTTCCTGGTTTCTGGGCGATTTTTCAAGATTTTTCACGTGGAGAAAATCGAGATTTCATAACTTCTTCAAAACGCGTGGAGGTAGGTAGTCGTAAGTTAAACTGCAATTTACGACCACTTAGAATCAATCAAATATTCTGCCAAATTTTTCCTGGTTTCTGGGTGATTTTTCAAGATTGGGATTTAATGAATGAATTACCCCCATCTCTCACCCACAGGGTGGTCATGAAGCGATTATCCTGGTTGAGTGGTTTTATGAAATCAAGGTAAAAGTAAAACTTTTTTTCACATTATAGACATTTAACTAAAAAATTTCGGAATTATATTCCATTAAGGTTATTAAAATCGCTTCATCAATCTTAATGTTAAACTTGGAAAATGGGAAATGTTAGGTGTCGTTTTCGAAGTATTTTTGGTCGTACAATCCGTTGTCGGGGGTTCCAGAACGTTTCAGGAAATGATGCCCACATTTTTCAATCTGTTAGAGTCTCAATAAATAGCTCACTGACGTTCGGCAGTCACCCCCGAAGTTGGTACAGGACCCCTGTCAAAGTGCTGGTCAAGTCAAAAATTTCCCTGTATCAGGGAATTACCGTGCAGAGGGAAGAAATAAGTGACGAGCGGCCAAAAGATATGATCCTCAAGAGGAGCGGCCAACAGGTTGTGAAAGCCAAAAACTAGGGCTGTTAGCCGCTCCTTTTAGCCGCTCCTTCACGAGCGGCCAACAGGTTCTGAAAGAAAAAAGGAGCGGCCAACAGGCTCTGACGATACCTAGACTTGTTTTCTAAGGTTAATGAATCCATCGGCTAATGGATCCATTTCTCAGGTGTCTCATGATGTTTATACGATTTCACGCTAAGCCAGGATATGCCTACGTGTATTGAGGGTCTACGGAATTTGACTAGAAGGGACAAAATAAAAATTAAAAATTGAAGAGTAGTCACTATAATAAGGATGATGCTGGGTGATGTCTTATTAAATTAGGCGTTTTGGGGTCTGCTGACCCAGGGACCGCAAATTAAATAAGGCAGGGGGATACATAATTATTGAGTCAAATTTTGAAATTGAACTTGACTAGAACTCTGAAGGGAGGCCTTGTAGGCAAGGGGGCCTCACTTCGCTCGGCCAACTACTTCCACCGGGGGGGGGGGGGGGGGGGGGGGGGGAGGAGGTTTGTTATAGAGGGTCAACTATTCTAATTAGACTTCTAGCACTCTGACCAAGGGCCTTGCTTCGCTCTGCTGAACATTTCATCGCCCAGGGGGGCCTTGCTTCACTCGGCCAACCATTTCATTGCCCAGGTGGCCTTGCTTCGCTCGACCAACCATCTCGTCACCCAGGGGGGGCCTTGCTTCGCTCTACCAACCAATTCATTGCCCAGGAGGGCCATGCTTCGCTCCACCAACCATTTCTTCGCACAGAGGGGCCTCACTTCGCTCAGCCGACCACTTACTCGAGGGGGGGGGTTATTATTGAGGGTCAAATTTTCATATTAGACTTCTAGCACCTTGACCAGAGGGGCTTGCTTCGCTCGACCAACCATCTCGTCGCGGGGGGGGGGGGGGGGGGGGGTTGCTTCGCTCGACCAACCAATTCATGCCCAGGAGGGCCTTGCTTCGCTCTATCAATCAATCCATTGCCCAGGAGGGCCTTGCTTCGCTCCACCAACCATTTCTTTGCCCAGAGGGGCCTCACTTCGCTCGGCGACCACTTACTCGAGGGGGGGTTATTATTGAGTGTCAACTTTTCATATGAGACTTCTAGCACCTTGACCAGAGGGGCTTGCTTCGCTCGACCAACCATCTCGTCGCCGGGGGGGGGGGGGGGGGGGGGGGGTTGCTTCGCTCGACCAACCAATTCATGCCCAGGAGGGCCTTGCTTCGCTCCACTAACCATTTCTTCACTCGGCCGCCCAATTCCTCGGGGGGGGGGGGGGGGGGGGGGGTTATTGTGGGTCAGATATTCTTATTAGACTTCAAGCACTCTTACTAGGGGGCCTTTGCTACACCCAGCCAACCATTTCATCGCTCAGGGGTTCTCACTTCGTTCGATCAACCATCCCCCGAGGGGGGGGGGGCTTGCTTCGCTAGGCCGATCTCTTCCTCAGGGGGGTGACGATTGTTCGATTTTACCCTTTCGATCCTGCTGACTCAGGGGATGGATTTAGGATGAAGGTAGTAGGTACCAACTTTGGGTATGGGTGCCAAACGTCAGTGAGCTATTTATTGAGACTCTAACAGGCAAGAGGGCAACGGGTAAAAAGTTGAGGCTGATTGAGTCGATAATATTAAAGTTGCATTCATTTTGTGGGAAAAAGCACTTTCAATAATGTCTGTTTGAATTAAGTACCTAGGTAGTGTGAGGTAGCCGGGATTGACGGTCTTGTTTTGTCAAGATTTGCTTTTGTCAACCCGGCGCCCACGGTAAAAATTTGGCAGCTAAATATGGTCTTGTGTCGTGACCGGGAGGATCTTCCTTACGTGCTGCCGATCCTCCTTTTACCCAGTCCCCAGGTCTCCAAATCCCTTGATGGAATCAGGTCAACAAGAAAACAATATTCCGATATGACTTATATATTGCTAGCCGAATTGACCCTTAATTGCTGACCTAATCTCTCCACCAAATTTATGAATTTGCCCTAACCGCCCGCACGCGAACGCGAGGCCCCCGGAGGCAAATTCGGGTTTTCCAAAAGTGTAAACTAATGGTTGGATCTGACCTGAGTGAATGACGTGGGTGGCCACCGATGATCCTTGGCTAGGAGACCACCGGGACAGACGACTCTTGCATCATGAGCGGCTTCCAGGCGACTGACCGCGAGTTTCGTTTGCGTGTCTCCCTCCTGCATTTTCCGTGTGAAGTGGGTTTTCACTTGGTTTAAAACCCACTTCTAACATCTCCCCTGGCTTCGGAAAAGGAGCGTCCCTGGCGCTTGATCTGTGATGGTTGAAGTTCTTCTTGGAGTGAGCGTCTCTTGGAGTTGATTGCCGTGGAGTTTATTTCATTGCAGTGCGGCTATGGTTGTTTGAGTTTTGGAGGTCGACTTTCCTTTCTGTTGATGTATTTGCTTTTGTTGATTGTTGTAGCTTCTGTCGTGTTGCTAGTCGCTTCGATTTTTCTGATTGCTGATGGTCAGTTTCTTCTTCTTTTGGTTTTGTGGATTTCTGGTTTTCACTTTTGTGGGTCTCTGGGTTTTTCTTTTCACTTTGAGTGTCCATTCACTTTGGTTTACGCGTTCACGCGATGCGTTGAAATCCTACCTAATAAGTTGTGGAGAGTTTATTTTTAATACATAATTTCCTATGTGGAGAGTCCCTAGTGCTTGTTCAAGTTTTGCAAATTGAAATGTTTTTTACGCAATTAGTTTCATTGAGTCTATCTTTTAGTTACATGTTATTTCAATTTATCCTTACTATTAGGTATACATTGTTCTTGTTTGAGCTGTCTTTTGACTTTCTTACTTAATACATTATCATTAAAATGTTGCAATATCTTAAAATGTTTCAATAATTACTTTTCTTTATATATATTTCTTCTTTCCTTCTTTTCTCTACCATAGGGAAAATTTTCTTGTCACTTAATTATTACTGTTACAATGCTAAATAATTTCACCCTTTTTGTGTATTGAATGTTCATTTGTTGAACATTATTCATCTGTGTTAAATTTCAACCTTTGTTGTGTTCAACCTAAGTTTGTTGACGTGTTTGAATATGCTTGTGTTAGTGATATTCATGTAAGGAAGTGAGTTGTGAGTGTTTGTATATTACCATTAGAGGTTGGACGTAACTCATTAATGGTCGAGTTTATTGGATTAGCGCGCATTAATCCGACAAATCAATCCATAATGTCAAAGGTCTTTCCATCTATGGACTTTGTTGTGAGCTGTATGTGCTATTCTATTCTGGATGTATTCTAGTAATAATTGCTGTTATTACTGTTGGTGACATTGTTTGAATGATGGGTGTGATGATGTTCAATTGTTCCTATGATCCATCGAACAATAATTGTACTATTTAAGTAATTAGTAATTATTACTATTTAAGTTCAAATTTCCAATTTAATGAGCTAAATTTGCCGAGACTACTGCTTCATCAATTTTATCATTATGATTTACTGTTATTATTTTTTATTTATTTTTTATTTGTCCTTATCCCATAACTTATTTTATTAATATTAACATTACTATTGTTAAGTTTATTTTTCATTCATTCATTTGTTTTCATTTTTCCTCAACTTATTTACTACATTTTATTCTCTTTGTTTGCTCTTACTTTAGTTGCTTATTATTAGTGTTCTCTTTTCAAGTTACTTAATTTAATTCATTCTCTTTTCAACGTACCTAATTAATTTACTTATTCTTGATTTTCTTTGTTTATACTCATCATTTTCAGTTCTTGTAATTTTTATTTAATTCTTCATTAACTTATACATGACCACTTTTCTATCGTTTTATTTATGCCTTTTATTTCTTATTTATTTATTTATTTTTATTTTATTTTTTTTTTTTTTATTCCTTTTTTTTTTCATTTTTCCTTACTGCTATCTTTATAAATTGTTACAGTTTATTGATTTACTCCTATCTATGAATAGTCTCTTAATATGAAAGGAAATTTATTTTCTTCCTTGTCAATGCACTTTCTTGTTCATCTTTGCTTTATTACTAATTATTATGTCTCAGTATTCTATTATTTTTCTTTGCTTTTCTTTATTTATACTTATACTTATTTTCCATTATTTTCTATGACTTCTTTTCATTCATTACCCTTTTTTTTCTTCTCTTTATTTTCCCTTTAATTTGACTTCAATATTCATTTTTCTTCATATTTTCTTCAATATTTGCCTTCCTTTCAATATGCCTTCGATTTTTTTTTTTCTTTATTTATTTTTTTTTCTTTATGAGCTTTCTCCTTTGTCTTCATTTTTATCTTTTCTTTATTTATTCATTTTTCTTTATGGGCTTATTCCTTCATTATCGTCTTTTCTTCATTTCTCTTCTAATATTTATTCCATGTTTTCATTCTTTATTTTTTATTTCTTCATTTCTTTCCTTCTTTTATGTTTTGTTCACTGTGCTCGTTCCTTGATATTTCCTCTGATACTTCTTCAATGTTTACTCTTCTTTCTTTAATATTTCTTCTACATTCTCTTTTCTTTCTTTTTTTTTTTTTTTTTTTTTTTTTTTTTTTTTTTTTTTTTTTTTTTTTTTCGTACATATTGTTTCTTCTATGTCTTAGCAGTTTCTTCCTTTCTTTATTTTTTTATTACTAACTATTAATTCTTTTCGTTTATTTCATTGTTTAGAAGCCTTTATTTATTCCATTTTCGTCGTTGACGGAATCTGCTGCTCGTTTGTGTTGTTTCACTTCTTTAATTTTTATTTTTTATTTTTTGTTGATGTGCACAATTTAATTTGAATGTCCTATTGAGTCTAGCTGATGGTTCTACGGTCCAGCCGTTGCGCTACTTGAGGCCTACTTTCACACAAACGTTCCATCAGTTAGGTCAATACTGTTTTGTACCTCTTGCCAAAATGTAGTCTGTTTTTCCATTGGTTCTCAAAGTCTGTCTGCTCTCATTTGTCTTCTTTCATAATATGGCTTCATCTCTGATACATGGACTGCTATATCTTGTTGTCTTCCTGCATGTACCTTTTTTACCTTATATGTATCATTTCCTATTACTTTAATTATACGAAGAGGTCCTATCCAAATATTTTGAAATTTCTCAGGAATTCCTTTCTTGTATTGATGCTTTTTTATCATCACTTTATCACCTTCTTTGAACTTTAATTCCCTTCGTTTTTTATCGAATTGCTTCTTACTAGCATCATGGGCATTTTTGTGGGTCTGTTGCAACTGTTTCCACATCTTCTGTAATTGTGATATTCTTCTTGATTCATCTTGTGGTGTTTGAATTCCAATTCCATCTAGTGTCCTGTTCTGTCTTCCAAACATGAGGTAAAATGCTGTGTGGTTGGTCGTTTTTGAAATGATATTGTTTAGTGCTGTTTGTGCTTCTGGGAGTAGTGATTCCCAATCTCCTTCATTTTCTTCAATGTATTGTCTGATGTATTTAATTACTTCAGCATTTTTTCTTTCTACTAATCCGTTTGATGCGGGATGATAAAAGCTGCTCTTTTTATGTTTTATTTGCATTTCATTTAGAAATGTTGAGAATGCTTCTGATTTAAACGCTGGGCCGTTATCACTGCTAATTTCTTTTGGAATACCCATAAATGAGAAATAGTTTCGTAATGCCTTTATTGTTTCTTCTGTTGATGCACTATCTGTTGGGTAAAGAGCTACATATCTTGTCGTAAGGTCTGCTATTACTAGGATGTATTTTCTTCTTTGGTTCCCTGCTGGGTATGGTCCCAAATAATCTATTTCTAACCATTCGCATGGCGATAGTGGTGGTTCCATTCTGTTCAGTTTCCCCGGTACTTTAGTAGTAGACCGTTTGTTCTTTTGGCAATTCTCACATGATTTTACATACATTTCCGCGTCTTTGGATAAACTTTCCCAGTGGTATTTTTCTTTTAGTTGTTTTATAGTGATATATGTTCCTGGATGTCCCGCTATTGATGAGCCATGTGTGGCTTTCAGTATTCCTTCTCTCCTGACATGAGGGATGTATAAGAGCTGTTTCTTTCCTTTAGGTGATAAGAATTTGTACCAAAGTATTTGTTGGTCATCCAATAAATATCTTCTTGACTGCCTTGTAATTAATCGAGATGTAGATTGTCCTTTTAGGGCTTTGCACATTTCTTGATAGTACGGATCATTCTTGAGGTCTTCCATAAATTTCATATCTGTGTGTTCTGTTGTAGAATTATTTACTGTCACGGCGTTTATTAGATCATCTCTCTGTAGGCTTGAGTATATTGGTTCTAATTCATTTTCATTCAATTCCATACCTGTTGGACATCTGCTTATTAGATCTGCTAAATTGTTCTTTTTTCCACTTATATGTTTAATGTTTAGTTGAAAATCTTCAAGTTTGACTAGCCATCTGAGAAGTATGGCATTCTTGTCTCGAAATGTTTTTAAATCTGTTAATGAAAGGTGATCTGTTATCACTGTGATTGGCTTTAGGTGTATGTATGGTCGCCATTCATTTATAGCTGCAACGAGTCCCATCAGTTCGAGTTCTGATGCACTATAACAAGATTGAGTCTTGCTCAACTTGCGAGAGAAGTATTCGATGACGTGGAGTCGGTTATCTTCTTGTTTTTGGCATAAAATTGCTCCACTTCCTTTTGTGGATGTGTCAACGATTAAAATTGTCTCTCTGTCTTCCCTGAATGGTACTAGTATTGGGGCAGATGTGAGGAGCTGTTTTAGTCTCTCGAAACTTTTCTGATGTTCTGGTCCCCATTTGATGTTGCTGTATTTTCCTCGTTTGGCACCTTTTGTGAGATCTGTCAGTGGTGAGATTTCGTTTGCAAATTGCCTAATGTGTCTTCTGAAAAATTGGAATGCGCCGATAACTGATCTGAGTTCTTTTAGATTTTTAGGCGTTTCTAATGCAGTTATGGCTGATAGTTTGGATTCGTCAATCCTGATTCCATGTTTCCCAACTTTTCTTCCAAGTAGCGGGATTTCGTCGTATAGGAATTTGCATTTTTCTATTTTCAGTTTGAATTGATGTTTACGAAATCTTAGTAGTGCCTGTTCTAAATTATTGCATGCGTCTGCAAATGTGTCTGCGAAAGATGTTATGTCGTCGGCGTATACTGTTACTGATTTGTCTATCATTCCTCTCATTGCGTATTCGGTTGCTCGTGCAAATGCTGCTGGGCTGCATTTCAGTCCCTGGCTGAGTGTTTTAAACTCCCACAGAGTGTTGTAAGGTCCTTCGAATGCTGTGTATTTCTGACTTTCTTTGGTTATTGGGATTTGATGGAATGCATTTTTGAGATCGAAACTTGTGAGGTACTGTTTTCCTGCTAGTGTTCTGTGGATCTCGTCCACACTAGTGAGTGCTATTGCTGGAACCTCTATTAACTGATTAACTTTTCTGTAGTCAATCAATAGTCTCATTTCTTCGGTGTTCTTTTTTCTTATGAGAAATGCTGGTGCTCTATATTCACTGTTTGATTCCACTACGATACCTGCTTCTTTTAATTTCATAATTTCGTCATGGAGCCTTTCTTTTTCTTTGTTAGACCTTCTGTAATTTCTTGCAACTTGTGGCACATCTTTCGTTATTGAAATTTTGAATTTTGGTACCTGAGCGATACTTATGTCTGATTCATGTTGAGCGAACACATCTTGATATCTCTTCAATATCTCTACGATTTTGTTATGTTGTTCTGTTGTGAGCTTTGGATTGATGTCTACTGGGGTTGATTTAGGAGTCAGCAATCTTTCTTTTCCTGAGTTGTTATCCGGATTGATTTTGTCTTGGTGGGTCTTGCTCACTTGATCTATTCTACTTTTTTGGTTGTTTACATAACTTCGTTGTTGTTGTTGCTTCCATTGCTTTCCTGTTGTCATAGCCTTTAGTGCTTGTTGTGGGATTACTTTCTTGATTGTTATTCCGTTAACTAATCTTTGATTTTCGTTCTTTGGTCGTAAATATTGATAGTGTCCTGTAGTCGAGTTTCCTTCATATAACAAATGCATGGTCTTTCTGGTTTGCCTGTTTTTGAATTTATAGAAATATGCGTAGTTTTTATCTTCATGATAATTCTTTGTATCTGATTTGAACCTATATTGCTTTTCATTTCTCTGATATCCGTAGTGTTGAGGGCTTGACTGATCTGTCTTGGATTGCAATTCTTCCATCTTCTCTCTTAGAGTTTTTAATTGTTCTTCTTGCTGTGCTTTTTCTTCCATTTTTCTTTCTTCTTCCTCGCGTTTCTTGATGATGTACCTACTCACTTCTACACGGTCTAGAACTTTCGTAAGGTCTTGGAGGTTGCTCTGGCACGCCTGAGCTCCCATCATTTTTAAATATTCTGGCGTTACGGAACTAAGAATCAAGTGTCTTATTTCTGCTTCTGATGTGATTTCAACTTGGTGGCATTTCTCAAGCTGTCTGTGTACAAATTCATGTGCACTATCCTGTTCTGTCATTTTACAGGAGTATAGTTCGGTTATTTTTCTCACCTTAGCTACTGGGTCTGTGAATCGATGAATAAATCTGTTTTTCAGTTCTGTCCAACTTTGTGGCTTATCTTCTTTGCTGTCTATCATTTCGAAAAAATTGAGTGCGGTGGAACGTAGATATAAAGGTAAATAATTGAGCTTTGTTTCCGATGACCATTGTAAAACTTTCCCTACTCGATCGAAGTGTTGCAAATATTCTGTCACGTTTTCTTCAGGGTTTCCATGAAATTCTCTAGGAGTAAGTTTGGGGATTATCCCACGGGATTCTGTGAGTTTTGTTTGTAATTCCTCTATTTTATTTTTTAAAGCTATGATTTCATTTTCTTTTTCTCTTAACTCAGCATCATTGTTCATTGGGGTTGGTTTTGAGGCTTGTTCTTGCTCTTCCTCGGTCTGTGGTTCTTTCTTCAACGCTAATATAGTATTTTCCAAATTACGTTTTTCTCTTTGAACCTGAATCAGCTGTTCTTGAACGGAGTGTAAAGTTTTCAATTGTATTAATAGTTCCGAGCATCTTGAGTTTGAGGATGATAGTTTCTGTTGTAATTCCTGCTCTTTGGCTTCAGCCAATCTATCCTGCTCTCCTATGCACTCTTGCAACTGTTCATAGAGGCTTTCCGTTCTGTTCGATTTTTCTTTGAGTTGGATGATCTCCTGTTCCAGGTGTTTATTCTTTTCCTCATTGTGCACCAATTGTGCCTGTGTGTGATTCCATAGTTGCAATGTTCTGCAACAACTGTTTATGAGACCTGTCGCACTGGCCGGTGTAACCAGTCGGCAAACATTCTCTAGTTCGATTTTTAATTCGAGGGCTTGATCTGCTATCTCACTTTCCAACATTTGGTCGAGAAGGCTTTCCATTGTTTTGGTTATTGAATTATTCAATTCTCAAGTTATTTTAATTTTATTTTATTTATTTTATTATTATAACTATTTATTTATATTTTATTTTGTTTTTATTTATTTATTTATTGTTTTTAATTCATTAATATAAATACCTGTATTAATACTTGTTTTAATTCACTGATTGGCTTTTAAATTTACCAAGCCATTCCATTGGGTCACAAACTTTTGATTTCATTGATTCTCCTATTTATTACTTTTATTTCGCCCATTTAACTTACTGCAAACTTCAAATGCCTTACCTGTTTGAATTCACTGATTTTCCTTTAAATTTATCAATTCATTCCATTTGTCCACTAACTTTTAATTTCATTGATTTACTTATTTATTACTCCTATCCATTTATTCATTGGAATTTATCAATTCACTCCTTTTGTTCGCTAACTTTCAATTTCATTGATTTAACTCATTATTATTCCTATCTATCCCATTTAATTTACTCTACTTACCAACCTTTATTTTATTTCGATCTTTTTACTTTAAAATTATTATTATTATTTTTATTATTTTTTAATTATAATAACTATTGCTATTTTTTACTTTGTTTACGTAAGAGTGTAGAGCCTAACGATCTCTGTCGCTGATGGAATTCACTATACCTAACGTGAGGATGAAGTTCCATTTGTGAGCGTTTTCTTTGACAATCGAGCTCTAAAGTCCTACGTAATGTTGATAAAATTATTGTGGTTGTGTTGTTATGTCACGTCATTTGTTATGTCACAGTGTAGAATACGGATAATACATTTACATACGCATAAAATAAACATACAAATAAATCAAATAATGGTACATGCACAATTTTGTGGATCAATGATAAGTTGCACTACGCTTTATTAATTTTTTGAATCAACGTCTCGGAATGTTCGTATTTTTCTTTCGCTCGAAAGGAGGACGGTACCGCTTAATTTCCTCAAGGACGAGCTGGCTAAGCGTTTTGAATTTCCTTCCCATCAAGGAACTTGGAGGGACGGACCGAGCGACTGACGGAGTGCTCTTAGTTGGATTTATTTACGAATTTATTAATTATACAAATGAATCAGTGACTTGTTTTATTTATTTTTATTTAATTTAAATTGTTGATACGAGAATTTATTACTTTTATGTTAAATTATAAACGTTATAGGGCATGCAAAGTAGTTATTCCTTATTTAGTGATTTTATTTTAATATTTAATTTTATGGTTAACTTTAGGGTTAGGGGCGGCACCAATAATTGGGAACCGAAGCCTCCACCAGGTGTGAGGTAGCCGGGATTGACGGTCTTGTTTTGTCAAGATTTGCTTTTGTCAACCCGGCGCCCACGGTAAAAATTTGGCAGCTAAATATGGTCTTGTGTCGTGACCGGGAGGATCTTCCTTACGTGCTGCCGATCCTCCTTTTACCCAGTCCCCAGGTCTCCAAATCCCTTGATGGAATCAGGTCAACAAGAAAACAATATTCCGATATGACTTATATATTGCTAGCCGAATTGACCCTTAATTGCTGACCTAATCTCTCCACCAAATTTATGAATTTGCCCTAACCGCCCGCACGCGAACGCGAGGCCCCCGGAGGCAAATTCGGGTTTTCCAAAAGTGTAAACTAATGGTTGGATCTGACCTGAGTGAATGACGTGGGTGGCCACCGATGATCCTTGGCTAGGAGACCACCGGGACAGACGACTCTTGCATCATGAGCGGCTTCCAGGCGACTGACCGCGAGTTTCGTTTGCGTGTCTCCCTCCTGCATTTTCCGTGTGAAGTGGGTTTTCACTTGGTTTAAAACCCACTTCTAACAGTAGGTACCCCAACAAAAATTCATTGTTCAATTTCAATCCTAACCCAGTATGATACTAGTTACTTCCGGACATTCTGTCAAAGTATGAGCCCATCCAGAATTTTCAAAGTACCTACCTACCTCACCTTCCCTAACCATTGGTGGTTAGGTACATACATACTTCTGGACATTCCGCCAAAAGTTGAGCCCGTCCAGAATTTTCAAAGTACCTACCTACTACCTACCCAACTCTCCCTAACCATCGATGGCTAGGTACTTCCGGACAGCCTGAAAAAATTTAGCCCGTTCAGAATTTTCAAAGTAGGTACCTTACCATCAGTGGCTTCCAAATTTTCTGTCAAAATTGTAGGCTGATTGGTTCGCTGGAATAAATGTAACATTGATTTTGCGGGAATAAGTCATTTGAATAACTTCCATTGGTGGTAGTGTTCACATGTTCACTTAATAATATTATTATATGAACAGGAAAAATGGATGAATACCTAATGAAAAATGGTCAGGCATATTGCTAGTTAAGTCTAATTTGAAACTCGACCCTTAGTAATTTTCTGTTTCTTTTTTAATTTAATTTAATATTAAATTCGCGATCACATAGGTATATTATTCCAAGAATAATAAATCAAAAGCTCCTGTTCATATTATGACAAACTCGGGATTTTCCGTCACGAAAAATCATGGAAATGAGTTTTAATGTGGCAGGGAAATAGTGAGATTTTTTAGAGGTTTTTCACAACTACCTACCTACCTCCATGGGCATTAATAGAAAAGGCATTAGTAGAAGGTTTTTGGCTATGGGATCGAGTTAGGTGTCGTTTTCGAAGTATTTTTGGGCCTGGAATCCATTTTTGGGGGTCCCGGAACGATCCGATTTCACTGAGGGAATCATGGGGCAGTCAAGGGGCTTCCGTGGGGCTGCAAATGAGATTTGTGAAGGATCACAGGAGGTCAATTAAGGTGTCGTTTTCCGAGTGATTTTGGAAGCATAATCCATTTTTTGAGGTCCCACATCTGTAGTAGAGATTTTTAGGTGGGTAAACTTACCTACTCTGCAGGTAGGTAAATTTCACTTGTAAAAAGTAGGTGGAAAAAATCCTGAGTTATCCCTGATGAAAAATACCAGAAAAATATTGAAAAATGAAGGAAAAGTTGTAGGGATTTTTAGAGGGGTAGGAAAAGGCGATTTTGTGGAAAGTTCGTAAGGTAACGCTAAAAATTATTTCATAATTCGGGCCATCGCATAATTATCCCTGATGAAAAATACCAGAAAAATGAAGAAAAAATTTTTAGGGATTTTTAGAGGGGTAAGAAAAGGCGATTTTGCAGAAAGTTCGTAAAGTAACGCTAAAAATTATTTCATAATTCGGCGGTTAAATCCATTGTTTTGCTATATGAAAAACCGCTTAAATTCTTGCTAAAGTAGGGGAACATTTTTGGGATTCATTTGAAGGGTCAGAGCTAATTTTTACTAAATTACCTACACCAACTAGTAGGTATGTTTTATTATTGAGGGGAAAAATCGATTCTCCCCGAAACATCGAAAAATCGATTTAAAAAATAAAATGAAATCGATTTAAGTCGGATGCTAAAAATCTCGGCTTCCGCGGAAAAATGAAATGTTTAGGTATTTTAAAATAATTTAAATAATTGAAAACACCTGAAAACTTTGAAACACCTACGTGCCTTCTGACAATGATTGGGCTGAAAACGTTGCGGGCACAACTAGATGGTAAACCGAGCATGTGGTGACAAGGAACAAGAACAAAAACCAACAAAGGCTTAACCAACTCGAGGTATGTGTTCGTCATCGTGAATAATTCAAACAAAAAACAAAACAAAAAACTTGAAAATTCATTAAAATTACTCGGACATTAATTATTAATGTCCGAGTAATTTTAATGAATTTCCAAAAGTTTTTTGTTTGTTTTTTAGTGATAAGTACCTATTAGGTAACCTTGAAATTTTTAAGATAGTGGTCAAAATACTCGATTGAGGAACAATCAAAATCATTTTTCAGTTGAAGAAAATTATAGTCGAACCTAAATTTTATTCTTCACTGTAAAATCATTTTTCATAAATTTGCTCCTACTAAGATTTCAATCAAATTACGATAATATTTCATTTAAATGTCACAGGTAGGTACCTACTAGCTGAAAGTTGATATGTAAAATTTACATTTACATTTAATGCTATTAGGTACGTAATTTTATTTCTCGTTAAAGGAGCGCCCAGAACTGCTCTTACCACGATTCGAATCAACTAAAGGGACGACTGAAGTAGAAAAAAACAACGATAGGTTCAAAGTTTTTGGGATGGAAAATTAACGATGGAAAATCCATATTCCAACCGAAGTGTTCAGAATCAGCATTCTGCCAAATGTCTCAATGAGGTAAAGAATGTTGGTGAAATTCATTCTGAATGACTTTGTAAATTAGAGAAGGCACTTGGGTGTTTCAAATTTTTCAGGTGTTTTCAAAACAGTAAACAAAAGGTTAAAAAAAAAAGTATTAAAAAAATTGAAATTAAAAAATTGAATAAATAAATAAATGTTATAACATTAATTAACTTGAATTCAAATGAATTTAATCTTTAATTTTATTCAATCAATTTAATTTTAGATTATATTAAATTTAATTTTACATTCAATTTAAAGTTGTTGGAAACTTGTTGAGGGTCAGTCAAATAAACGAGATTTTTTGCCTCTCTCGTCTTATTTGACTGACCCTCAACAAGTTTCCAACAACATTAATTGAAACGGTCAACATCACCATCAACTATTATTCAATTTAAATTTTTTGAATTTAAATTTAGTTCTAAATTTAATTTATTTTATTAATATAAAATAAATTAAAGGAATTTATAATTTATAATAAGGAATTTATAATTCCTTTAGTTATTATTTACTTAGTCCCTATAAGGTCCGTTGAAATATTTGAGCAATACTGTTTGGACGTTTGAACTTTGTGCCACCACCAGTTTACATTTACATTTTGAGTATTTGTATATGAGCCATTGAGGGTGGTAGGTACGAGATCAAACGCGGTATCGTTTCTGTGTTTTTACGCTTAGTTCGTTTTGGGGCCTCAAATCTGTCCGAACATTGTGCAGATTTTTATAGATTTATATTTACTTTTTAATAATTTTTTATTGGCAGTAAATCCATAGGTATCTCAAAAAATAATAACCGTTGCTTAAAACTTGCAGTGTTTTGTTATTACTATTCTTGGAATACAACTATTACACCTACCTACCTATTTTCTATAAAACGGAATACAAATGTTGTGGAAGGTAGGTAGGTAGGTACTACTTCAAAAACTGTTAGGTTCCTACTTATCTGATAGAGTCTCAATAAATAGCTCAGACGTTCGGCAGCCACGCCCGAGGTTGGTACCTACTACCTCTGGCGAGCCTAGCGAGAAAAAGCTCCACAGCATAATTACCTTATTTCAATATGTTAGAGTCTAAAATTTATTTAATAAATAGCTCATTGACGTTCGGCAGCCACGCCCGAAGTTGGTACCTACTACCCACCACTGAGGCGAGCATAGCGAGCAAGTTTCAGGAAATCATGCCCACATTTTTCAATCTGTTAAGAGTTTCAAAAAATAGCTCACTGACGTTCGGCAGCCACGCCTAAAGTTGGTACCTACAACCTAACACTGAGGCGAGCATAGCGAGCTAGTTTCCAGAAATGATGCCCACATTTTTCAATCTGTTAGAGTCCCAATAAATAACTCACTGACGTTCGGCAGCCACGCCTAAAGTTGGTACCTACTACCTAACACTGAGGCGAGCATAGCGAGTAAGTTTCCAGAAATGATACCCACATTTTTCAATCTGTTATAGTCTCAAAAAATAGCTCACTGACGTTCGGCAGCCACGCCTGAAGTTGGTACCTACCACCTAACACTGAGGCGAGCATAGCGAGAAAGTTTCCAGAAATTATGCCCACATTTTTCAATCTGTTAGAGTCTCAAAAAATAGCTCACTGATGTTCGGCAGCCTCGCCTGAAGTTGGTACCTACCACCTAACACTGAGGCGAGCGTAGCGAGGAGGTTCAGGAAATGATGCCCACATTTTTCAATCTGTTAGAGTCTCAAAAAATAACTCACTGACGTTCGGCAGCCACGCCTGAAGTTGTTACCTACCACCTAACACTGAGGCGAACGTAGCGAGGAGGTTCAGGAAATGATGCCCACATTTTTCAATCTGTTAGAGTCCCAATAAATAGCTCACTGACGTTCGGCAGCCACGCCTAAAGTTGGTACCTACTACCTAACACTGAGGCGAGCATAGCGAGAAAGTTTCCAGAAATTATGCCCACATTTTTCAATCTGTTAGAGTCCCAAAAAATAGCTCACTGACGTTCGGCAGCCACGCCTGAAGTTGGTACCTACCACCTAACACTGAGGCGAGCGTAGCGAGAAAGTTTCTAGAAATGATACCCACATTTTTCAATCTGTTAGAGTCTCAAAAAATAGCTCACTGACGTTCGGCAGCCACGCCTAAAGTTGGTACCTACTACCTAACACTGAGGCGAGCATAGCGAGAAAGTTTCCAGAAATTATGCCCACATTTTTCAATCTGTTAGAGTCTCAAAAAATAGCTCACTGACGTTCGGCAGCCACGCCTGAAGTTGGTACCTACCACCTAACACTGAGGCGAGCGTAGCGAGAAAGTTTCCAGAAATGATACCCACATTTTTCAATCTGTTAGAGTCTCAAAAAATAGCTCACTGACGTTCGGCAGCCACGCCTGAAGTTGGTACCTACCACCTAACACTGAGGCGAGCGTAGCGAGAAAGTTTCCAGAAATGATACCCACATTTTTCAATCTGTTAGAGTCTCAAAAAATAGCTCACTGACGTTCGGCAGCCACGCCTAAAGTTGGTACCTACTACCTAACACTGAGGCGAGCATAGCGAGAAAGTTTCCAGAAATTATGCCCACATTTTTCAATCTGTTAGAGTCTCAAAAAATAGCTCACTGACGTTCGGCAGCCACGCCTGAAGTTGTTACCTACCACCTAACACTGAGGCGAGCGTAGCGAGAAAGTTTCCAGAAATGATACCCACATTTTTCAATCTGTTAGAGTCTCAAAAAATAGCTCACTGACGTTCGGCAGCCACACCCAAGGCGGTACCTACTACCTCTGGCGAGCCTAGCGAGAAAGCTCCACATCATAATAATTAATACCTTATTTCAATATGTTAGAGTCTTAATAAATAGCTCACTGACGTTTGGCAGCCACACCCAAAGTTGGTACCTACTAGGTACCTACCTCCATCCTAAATCCATCCCCTGTGTCAGAGGGCTCAAAATGGTAAAATTGAAAAAAATCCCCCCCCCCCCCCCCACCAATGTGGTCGGCCGTGCGAAGTGAGGCCCCCTAGTCACATTGCTAGTGGAGCAGATGATACAACTCCAAGGCACCTTTCCAATGAATCTATTTTTAGCTCTTAAGGAGGTTGGTGAGAGAGGGAATGTGGAAGTGGTAGGGTGGTAGGGAGGGACAGGCAGGTCACCAGGAGTAGCAAGCACCATCTATTGGTGGAACTCAAGAGTGAAAGAAGTGGACTCATTTTTGAGCATATAAGTGCCCCTTCAAAGTGTTTAATGAATCCAGTTATTGGAGCCAGAGCTATATATGAATGGATCCATTAACCTGCGAAAACGTCTTTGCTGGCTCCATTAAGCTACCTTGTGAATCCAGTTAATGAATCCATTTTCTGGATCCATTAACCTGCGAAAGTAAATAAAATGGATTCACTAACCTACGAAACTAAAAGTATATATATATATAGCTATACGAATCCAGTCTTATTGCGTCCGAACAACGTGCCACACAGGTTTACTGCACCACTTTTTGGTGCAGTAAAACGGTGCAGTAAGACTGGATCTCATATAAGAATCCAGTCTTACCGCACGTGCTGCGTGGGATAGGTATAACCGAAACGTTGCCGGCGCACCCAAAGGGATTACTGCACCAATTGAGAATTCGGACTTACTGCACCACGATTTATATACACTTTTCATCGAGGTAGAACCTGGATTTTGTCTACCTAAGTACCTCTCTACCTACCTCTCCTAAGTTTACCTACCATTGATAAAAATTGTATACCTATTATAATTGCTTCCTCGCCAACATCTTTGAAGGGGGGGGGGGGGGGGGGGGGTTATATTTTTAGTGAGGTTTTGAGTTTCAAATTAGACTTGACTAGCAATCTGACAGGGTGGCCTCGCTTCACTTGACCAACCACTTACACTGACCGGGGGGCCTCGCTTCGCTCGCCAACATCTTTGGTGGGGGGGGGGGGATATTACTAGTGAGGGTCGAGTTTCAAATTAGACTTGAATAGCAATCTGCCAGGGGGGCGTTGCTTCGCTCAGCCACATCTTTGGTCGGGGGGGGGGGGGGGTGACCATATGCCGATTTCTTGATTTCACCCGTCTTTTGGTGGTCCCCCGACAAGGTGCGTGCAAATTGAATAATGCAGTAGTGGGTCAGCTGACTCTATTGCTTCCCAAAGACACTTTTGTTTATTATTCTTTGAATAATACACATAATATGTGTAATATTATATAGGTACCTACATAATATTATTATGTATTCGTGACGGGGGTCGAAAATTCTGATCGGCCTAAAAGTTTGACATTTCATGAGGTCTAGATTCTAAAAAAGAAACGACATGCTTGCCAGGAATGTTTGTGGGACTTAGGTACCTACCTACCTACCACAAAATTTGTAGTTTTCGGTTTATTATTTTTGGAAAAATACACCTGTGTGAAAACGTCCCCCCCCCCCCCCCCCCCCCCCAAATGTAATGTCGTTAGGGATGGTTAGAGTTACCCCAGTTTTGGCGTTTTTTCGGTCAGCTGTTTCAGATAGATTACTATCTATAGATTATTGCCTATCCTGTTTTCTTAAATGAAAATCTGCTTATAAAACCAATTTTCACTAGGGCTGCAAATTTTTTTTTTTTTTTTTTTTTTCATTTTGGCCAAATAATCGATTAATCGATTAGAAATCAACAAAAGTTTCAATAAATCGTCGTCTAATTTCCAGTCCAGCTGAAAACCTAATTTTTTGGTCTGAGCCGCCTGCCAGACAACGTGGACAATCATAATTTTTACCAGTATTTCGTAGGTACCTATCTATGTACTCGTTTGTTGAAATAATGATTAGGTAAATTAGAATTATTTCAGTTAATGAAATTGTTATTAACTGAATTGGATCGAAGTTATATCGTTTTGATCCCAATTCTTCGCTGATATAAACTAGATGAATAATTTAAATTATTTTAAAATACCTAAACATTTCATTTTTCCGCGAAAGTCGAAGTTTTTTGTAGGATTTATTTTTTTTAATCGATTTTTCG
Organism: Pilophorus perplexus; assembly: GCA_955831195.1. Classification (NCBI taxonomy): domain Eukaryota; kingdom Metazoa; phylum Arthropoda; class Insecta; order Hemiptera; family Miridae; genus Pilophorus; species Pilophorus perplexus. The sequence continues at coordinate 25,359,913 of OY037010.1, forward strand.
GGAAAAAATCGATTACTGTATAACGATTACGATTTTTTGCAGCACTAATTTTCACCACTACCTACACTGCAGGTAGGTAGGTAAATTGTTATTGTTAAAAGTGGCGAAAATCCTGGATTATCCCTGATAGAAAATACAAGAAAAATGTTGACAAATTAAGGAAAAATTGCAGGAAATTTTTAGATGGCTGGAACATTTTCGTTTTAAGAAAATACGCGCGCTGACGCTATCACAAGTGGCGTAACGCGAATTGAATTTCATCGTCTGGCGGTATAATAAGATGTTTTGCTACATGAAAAACCTCTTAAATTCTTGCTAAAGTGGGGGAAATTTTCTAGGATTTGTTTGAGTCGGATGGAGAGGAGAATTTGACAATTTTCACCAACGGTAGGTAAATTCCTATTCTGACGGTAGGTAAATTCCCATTGTTAAAAACGCGAAAATCCCGGATTACCCCTGATGAAAAATACCGGAAAAATATTAACAAACGTTTTGAAAAATTGGAGGATTTTTTACATGGTTGGAAGTGGTTGTAATGAAAGTGGTTCACCCACCTAGGACAGAAACTCAGGATTTTCCTTCTTAAAAAATCATGGAGATGATAATGAGGCGGAGATCTAGTGTGACTTTTTAGAGACTAAAACCACTCCTTCATAACACTCCATGTAGGTAAACAGGCAATAACAGAAAATGGGAAAATACGACCTGAAACAACGCCGGAAAAAATACGAACGTTTTAGCTAAACATTTCGACCTTTTGGTTTATTATTCTAGGAATAATACACCTGTTTTCGCGACGGGGGTCGAGACTCCGATCGGCCTCAAAATTTGACATTATCCATTTCAAGAGTTCTAAATTCAAATTGAAAATCGGGATTTCATAAATTCTTCAAAACGCGTGGAGGTAGGTAGTCGTAAGTTAAACTAAAATTTACGACCACTTAGAATCAATCAAATATTCCGCCAAATTTTTCCTGGTTTCTTGGCGATTTTTCAAGATTTTTCACTTGGGGAAAATCGGGATTTCATAACTTCTTCAAAACGCGTGGAGGTAGGTAGTCGTAAGTTAAACTAAAATTTACGACCTCTTAGAATCAATCAAATATTCCCCCAAATTGTTCCTGGTTTCTGGGCGATTTTTCAAGATTTTTCACGTGGGGGAAATTGGGATTTCATAACTTCTTCAAAACGCGTGGAGGTAGGTAGTCGTAAGTTAAACTAAAATTTACGACCTCTTAGAATCAATCAAATATTCCCCCAAATTTTTCCTGGTTTCTGGGCGATTTTTCAAGATTTTTCACTTGGGGAAAATTGGGATTTCATAACTTCTTCAAAACGCGTGGAGGTAGGTAGTCATAAGTTAAACTGCAATTTACGACCACTTAGAATCAATCAAATATTCTGCCAAATTTTTCCTGGTTTCTGGGCGATTTTTCAAGATTTTTCAGGTGGAGAAAATCGGGATTTCATAACTTCTTCAAAACGCGTGGAGGTAGGTACTCGTAAGTTAAACTGAAATTTACGACCACTTAGAACCAATCAAATATTCCGCCAAATTTTTCCTGGTTTCTGGGCGATTTTTCAAGATTTTTCACATGGGGAAAATCGGCATTTCATAACTTCTTCAAAACGCGTGGTGGTAGGTAGCCGTAAGTTAAACTGCAATTTACGACCACTTAGAATCAATCAAATATTCCGCCAAATTTTTCCTGGTTTCTGGGCGATTTTTCAAGATTTTTCACATGGGGAAAATCAGCATTTCATAACTTCTTCAAAACGCGTGGTGGTAGGTAGTCGTAAGTTCAACTGCAATTTACGACCACTTAGAATCAATCAAATATTCCGCCGAATTTTTCCTGGTTTCTGGGCGATTTTTAAAGATTTTTCAATCAAATAATCTGCCAAATTTTTCCTGGTTTCTGGGTGATTTTTCAAGATTGCGATTTAATGAATGAATGAATTACCACCACCTCTCAACCACAGGGTGGTCAGGAAGCGATTATCCTCTTCACTACCCCCCACGAAGGGTGATACAACTTTTTTCAGAATTTTCCTGCCATCCCAAGTCAATTTCAGCGATTTAATGAATGAATTACCCCCACTTCTCCACCACAGGGTGGTCAGGAAGCGATTATCCTGTTGATTATCCTGGTTGTGTGGTTTTATGAAACCAAGGTAAAAGTAAAACTTTTTTCACATTATAGACATTCAACTAAAAAATTCCGGAATAATATTCCATTAAAGTTATTAAAATCGCTTCATCAATCTTAATGTTAAACATGGAAAATGGGAAATGTTAGGGGTCGTTTTCGAAGTATTTTTGGACGTACAATCCGTTTTCGGGGGGTTCCAGAACGTTTCAGGAAATGATGCCCACATTTTTCAATCTGTTAGAGTCTTAATAAATAGCTCACTGACGTTCGGCAGCCATGCCCAAAGTGGTTACCATCTATCTACCACTGAGGCGAGCCTAGCGAGTAAGTTTCAGGAAATGATGCCCAAATTTTTCAATCTGTTAGAGTCTCAATAAATAGCTCACTGATGTTCGGACCCACATTACTTGTTTCATTTAAATTAAGTCCCAGCGCCTGACTCAGCTGACCCGAAAAGGTGATTTTCAAAAAATCGTCCCATGGTCAGCGGAACCACAATACTTACCTAATTTAAATCGTGGCCCCTGGGTCAGCAGACAAAAAAAAAAAAAAAAAAAATCCAAAGACGCCAGGCTAGTAAAGGAGCCAAGCCCAGTGAGTTTTCATAATGATTACTGAATTTCATTCCCTTGTAGTCTCCAAAATGAACTGGGTTGGTACCATCTAGGTAGCGGGCCTAGCGACTGAGTTTCATTAATAATTAATTATTACCCATTAATCAATTTCATTTCAAAAATGAGCTTATTGACGTTCGGCATCGGCGCCCGGAGGTGGTACCCGTGGTTGGCGAGTCTAGCGAATGAGTTTCATTAATTACGAATATTCAATTATTGATCAATTTCATGGCGTTAGAGTCTCAAAATAAGCTCACTGACGTTTGGAAGTTGGTACTTCCCAATGCCTGGGTCAGGAGACCCATAATGTTGATTTCTGAAAAATCTACACATGGTCAGCGGACCCACACTAGGTATTCGTTTCATCCCGATAATACACGTCTATGATTTGATGAAAATCCAGTCTTATTGCACCGTGCAGTAAGACTGTAAAAGCATATGGGGTTTTATATGTACATCCTAGTTATACACTCTTATGAAAATCCAGTCTTATTGCGTCGGTGCAGTAAGACTGGATTTGTTGAATTGGTGCAGTAAGACTGTAAAAACTTACATATATATATACATATATATATATATATAGCTATACGAATCCAGTCTTATTGCGTCCGAACAACGTCACACAGGTTTACTGCACCACTTTTTGGTGCAGTAAAACGGTGCAGTAAGACTGGATCTCATATAAGAATCCAGTCTTACCGCACGTGCTGCGTGGGATAGGTATACCGAAACGTTGCCGGCGCACCCAAAGGGATTACTGCACCAATTGAGAATTCGGACTTACTGCACCACGATTTATATACACTTTTCATCGAGGTAGAACCTGGATTTTGTCTACCTAAGTACCTCTCTACTACCTCTCCTAAGTTTACCTACCATTGATAAAAATTGTATACCTATTATAATTGCTTCCTCGCCAACATCTTTGAAAGGGGGGGGGGGGGGGGGGGGGTTATATTTTTAGTGAGGTTTTGAGTTTCAAATTAGACTTGACTAGCAATCTGACAGGGGGGCCTCGCTTCACTTGACCAACCACTTACACTGACCGGGGGCCTCGCTTCGCTCGCCAACATCTTTGGTGGTGGGGGGGGGGGGGATATTACTAGTGAGGGTCGAGTTTCAAATTAGACTTGAATAGCAATCTGCCAGGGGGGCGTTGCTTCGCTCAGCCACATCTTTGGTCGTGGGGGGGGGGGGGGGGGGGGGGTGACCATATGCCGATTTCTTGATTTCACCCGTCTTTGGTGGTCCCCCGACAAGGTGCGTGCAAATTGAATAATGCAGTAGTGGGTCAGCTGACTCTATTGCTTCCCAAAGACACTTTTGTTTATTATTCTTTGAATAATACACATAATATGTGTAATATTATATAGGTACCTACATAATATTATTATGTATTCGTGACGGGGGTCGAAAATTCTGATCGGCCTAAAAGTTTGACATTTCATGAGGTCTAGATTCTAAAAAAGAAACGACATGCTTGCCAGGAATGTTTGTGGGACTTAGGTACCTACCTACCTACCACAAAATTTGTAGTTTTCGGTTTATTATTTTTGGAAAAATACACCTGTGTGAAAACGTTCCCCCCCCCCCCCCCCCCCCCAAATGTAATGTCGTTAGGGATGGTTAGAGTTACCCCAGTTTTGGCGTTTTTTCGGTCAGCTGTTTCAGATAGATTACTATCTATAGATTATTGCCTATCCTGTTTTCTTAAATGAAAATCTGCTTATAAAACCAATTTTCACTAGGGCTGCAAATTTTTTTTTTTTTTCATTTTGGCCAAATAATCGATTAATCGATTAGAAATCAACAAAAGTTTCAATAAATCGTCGTCTAAATTCCAGTCCAGCTGAAAACCTAATTTTTTGGTCTGAGCCGCCTGCCAGACAACGTGGACAATCATAATTTTTACCAGTATTTCGTAGGTACCTATCTATGTACTCGTTTGTTGAAATAATGATTAGGTAAATTAGAATTATTTCAGTTAATGAAATTGTTATTAACTGAATTGGATCGAAGTTATATCGTTTTGATCCCAATTCTTCGCTGATATAAACTAGATGAATAATTTAAATTATTTTAAAATACCTAAACATTTCATTTTTCCGCGAAAGTCGAAGTTTTTTGTCGGATTTATTTTTTTTAATCGATTTTTCGGGAAAAAATCGATTACTGTATAACGATTACGATTTTTTGCAGCACTAATTTTCACCCACTACCTACACTGCAGGTAGGTAGGTAAATTGTTATTGTTAAAAGTGGCGAAAATCCTGGATTATCCCTGATAGAAAATACAAGAAAAATGTTGACAAATTAAGGAAAAATTGCAGGAAATTTTTAGATGGCTGGAACATTTTCGTTTTAAGAAAATACGCGCGCTGACGCTATCACAAGTGGCGTAACGCGAATTGAATTTCATCGTCTGGCGGTATAATAAGATGTTTTGCTACATGAAAAACCGCTTAAATTCTTGCTAAAGTGGGGGAAATTTTCTAGGATTTGTTTGAGTCGGATGGAGAGGAAATTTGACAATTTTCACCAACGGTAGGTAAATTCCTATTCTGACGGTAGGTAAATTCCCATTGTTAAAAACGCGAAAATCCCGGATTACCCCTGATGAAAAATACCGGAAAAATATTAACAAACGAATGAAAAATTGGAGGATTTTTTACATGGTTGGAAGCGGTTGTAATGAAAGTGGTTCACCCACCTAGGACAGAAACTCAGGATTTTCCTTCTTAAAAAATCATGGAGATGATAATGAGGCGGAGATCTAGTGTGACTTTTTAGAGACTAAAACCACTCCTTCATAACACTCCGTGTAGGTAAACAGGCAATAACAGAAAATGGGAAAATACGACCTGAAACAACGCCCGAAAAAATACGAACGTTTTAGCTAAACATTTCGACCTTTTGGTTTATTATTCTAGGAATAATACCTACACCTGTTTTCGCGACGGGGGGTCGAGACTCCGATCGGCCTCAAAATTTGACATTATCCGTTTCAAGAGTTCTAAATTCAAATTGAAAATCGGGATTTCATAACTTCTTCAAAACGCGTGGAGGTAGGTAGTCGTAAGTTAAACTAAAATTTACGACCACTTAGAATCAATCAAATATTCCGCCAAATTTTTCCTGGTTTCTTGGCGATTTTTCAAGATTTTTCACTTGGGGAAAATTGGGATTTCATAACTTCTTCAAAACGCGTGGAGGTAGGTAGTCGTAAGTTAAACTGCAATTTACGACCACTTAGAATCAATCAAATATTCTGCCAAATTTTTCCTGGTTTCTGGGCGATTTTTCAAGATTTTTCAGGTGGAGAAAATCGGGATTTCATAACTTCTTCAAAACGCGTGGAGGTAGGTACTCGTAAGTTAAACTAAAATTTACGACCTCTTAGAATCAATCAAATATTCCGCCAAATTTTTCCTGGTTTCTGGGCGATTTTTCAAGATTTTTCACTTGGGGAAAATTGGGATTTCATAACTTCTTCAAAACGCGTGGAGGTAGGTAGTCGTAAGTTAAACTGCAATTTACGACCACTTAGAATCAATCAAATATTCTGCCAAATTTTTCCTGGTTTCTGGGCGATTTTTCAAGATTTTTCAGGTGGAGAAAATTGGGATTTCATAACTTCTTCAAAACGCGTGGAGGTAGGTACTCGTAAGTTAAACTGAAATTTACGACCACTTAGAACCAATCAAATATTCCGCCAAATTTTTCCTGGTTTCTGGGCGATTTTTCAAGATTTTTCACATGGGGAAAATCGGCATTTCATAACATCTTCAAAATGCGTGGTGGTAGGTAGCCATAAGTTAAACTGCAATTTACGACCACTTAGAACCAATCAAATATTCCGCCAAATTTTTCCTGGTTTCTGGGCCATTTTTCAAGATTTTTCACGTGGGGAAAATCGGCATTTCATAACTTCTTCAAAATGCGTGGTGGTAGGTAGCCGTAAGTTAAACTGCAATTTACGACCACTTAGAATCAATCAAATATTCCGCCAAATTTTTCCTGGTTTCTGGGCGATTTTTCAAGATTTTTCACATGGGGAAAATCAGCATTTCATAACTTCTTCAAAACGCGTGGTGGTAGGTAGTCGTAAGTTCAACTGCAATTTACGACCACTTAGAATCAATCAAATATTCCGCCGAATTTTTCCTGGTTTCTGGGCGATTTTTAAAGATTTTTCACGTGGAGAAAATCGGGATTTCATATCTTCCTCAAAACGCATGGAGGTAGGTAGTCGTAAGTTAAACTGCAATTTACGACCACTTAGAATCAATCAAATAATCTGCCAAATTTTTCCTGGTTTCTGGGTGATTTTTCAAGATTGCGATTTAATTAATGAATGAATTACCACCACCTCTCAACCACAGGGTGGTCAGGAAGCGATTATCCTCTTCACTACCCCCCACGAAGGGTGATACAACTTTTTTCAGAATTTTCCTGCCATCCCAAGTCAATTTCAGCGATTTAATGAATGAATTACCCCCACTTCTCAACCACAGGGTGGTCAGGAAGCGATTATCCTGTTGATTATCCTGGTTGTGTGGTTTTATGAAACCACGGTAAAAGTAAAACTTTTTTCACATTATAGACATTCAACTAAAAAATTCCGGAATAATATTCCATTAAAGTTATTAAAATCGCTTCATCAATCTTAATGTTAAACATGGAAAATGGGAAATGTTAGGGGTCGTTTTCGAAGTATTTTTGGACATACAATCCGTTTTCGGGGGGTTCCATCAGGAAATGATGCCCACATTTTTCAATCTGTTAGAGTCTTAATAAATAAGCTTAGCTCACTGACGTTCGGCAGCCACGCCCAAAGTGGTTACCATCTATCTACCACTGAGGCGAGCCTAGCGAGAAAGTTTCAGGAAATGATGCCCAAATTTTTCAATCTGTTAGAGTCTCAATAAATAGCTCACTGATGTTCGGACCCACATTACTTGTTTCATTTAAATTAAGTCCCAGCGCCTGACTCAGCTGACCCGAAAAGGTGATTTTCAAAAAATCGTCCCATGGTCAGCGGAACCACAATACTTACCTAATTTAAATCGTGGCCCCTGGGTCAGCAGACAAAAAAAAAAAAATCCAAAGACGCCAGGCGAGTAAAGGAGCCAAGCCCAGTGAGTTTTCATAATGATTACTGAATTTCATTCCCTTGTAGTCTCCAAAATGAACTGGGTTGGTACCATCTAGGTAGCGGGCCTAGCGACTGAGTTTCATTAATAATTAATTATTACCCATTAATCAATTTCATTTCATAAATGAGCTTATTGACGTTCGGCATCGGCGCCCGAAGGTGGTACCCGTGGTTGGCGGGTCTAGCGAATGAGTTTCATTAATTACGAATATTCAATTATTGATCAATTTCATGGCGTTAGAGTCTCAAAATAAGCTCACTGACGTTTGGAAGTTGGTACTTCCCAATGCCTGGGTCAGAAGACCCATAATGTTGATTTCTGAAAAATCTACACATGGTCAGCGGACCCACACTAGGTATTCGTTTCATCCCGATAATACACGTCTATGATTTGATGAAAATCCAGTCTTATTGCACCGTGCAGTAAGACTGTAAAAGCATATGGGTTTTATATGTACATCCTAGTTATACACTCGTATGAAAATCCAGTCTTATTGCGTCGGTGCAGTAAGACTGGATTTGTTGAATTGGTGCAGTAAGACTGTAAAAACTTACATATATATATATATATATATATATATATGAGCTGCGGATCTGAACGACCAAGCAGTTGTAAAGCTCCAAACCATTTTCTGGAGAAGAATTGGTGAATACGAATTGATGTAATAATCGGGCTCAAGGGGGAATACTCTGGACCTGCCAACCACGCCGTTGTGCAGGGAAAACATGAGGACAACATTTTGAGCAGATCGAAGAACCCAGACGCTCCAACCAGAGGAAAAACAAAGATTTTATGCTCAATTCCGATGAGCAAACATTTTCAAAGTAAGGTCAACCATAACTTTTCCGATTATGACAGTAACTGTCATGACATGACTAACTGTAACCGTAACTGTTATTTGTTACGGTTAGATCGTGTAGGCCGCCTCGAGACGGGAAGGTCATCTGTGACAATGGTATACCATTGTGTATACAGTATATAATTTACTGCGGTTTACAGTTATTGTGGCTGGAAAGTTGTTTAGGGTCAGTCAAATCAACTTTCCACCCACATTCATTGAAACTGTCAAGCTCGTCATCACCGATTTACAATTATTGTAAATCGTAGTTGTAATTTTCAGTGACTGTGTTGTTCCAAAACCCATAATCGTGCACCATCGAAACGAACCGTGAGATACTACCTTGTAACGTAGTAGTGTATAGTGTTGTACAGTACATTAAATTGTTAAACGAGCAATAGAATGTAACAAGCATTCACACGTATTTGCTCCCAACTTACCTTTCGAGCCCTTCCAATTTGCTCTGTCACTGCTTATCTCCTGCCCTGATCGATATTCACGATGTATATTTTATTCATCACTACCCAATTTCCCACGATTCGTTTTCACGGGTTTCCGTGCTTTTCTTATCCTGAGTTTGGGCCCCTTCCCGTCTTCATCGCTCTTCTTATTTTGTAAGGGATCTTCTTGTTCGTGTAGTAAGGGAGGGGTGCATTATGGGAAGCCTTTCCCAAGCAACAAACCGCCCCATCAGGTGGTGAGTGTTATCTAAGTCCTTGGGTGAGGGAATAGGATTGGATTCGTGGGTTCGGAGAAACAGGAGAAATTGTTCTTTATTCCTCCTTTTCTTACGATGTCGGCGTCAACATCCAATTGACAATACCCCTCGACCTTCTCCATACGATGAATATACACAACAATGTACGTGATGAGTGGAAAGTAACCGATTAGATCTGATACTAGCACATATTCGTTTCAAAAATCACAAACCAAAATCTAAATATTCACTCATAATACGTATGGATTAGGTCAGGAATGCATGCACGTATTTTATGAGAAATGCGATAATGAAGGGTTGCGTTGTTGTAAAACAAGTTACATCCTACTTCCATCGTGGAAAATGTACATTATACGCCACCTAAAAACCGTAGAGAAAACCACTCTGCACGCGTGTACGGCAATTACTTAATCTGCTTTCCCTACGAAGCTCATTAAATGAGTTAATTTTACCTACCACATCGTTCTGGATCCTCATTCATCAGCTGTTACGAATTCACGAGCGAATGAGAGGAAATATATTCAGCGATGAAGTGAAGTGAAGTTTTTGGGTAAATGTATTCCAACCCCCCCCCCCCCCCCCCCCCCGGTAAATAGGTAAATTTGTTAGAGATAATTTACTTAGTAGAGATAATTAAATTATCTCTTAATCAAATTTTAACTAAGACAAAATTCACATCCCAAATAAGCGTTTATCCCGAGCAACAATAATTTATAGGTATCAGTAACTGTTGTGAGTTACCATTATTATTAAATAATAATGATAATACAAATTTTGTATTTATCGATAACAGTTTCAAGAGGTGCCGTAAAACTCCGAAGCCGATTTTTGCCTCTACATTAAACTCCAGAGGTGAAAAAGTGATCCTCTCAGCCTATTGATAACAGTTTTTGATCCAAGTTACTTTGATCAAAAGTCTTAATACTTCCTTTGTCTTCATTCAATGGGTTTCAGAGGCGAGAGGTAGGTATTTATTGAATTATCAATGAAGCGAATTTACTTTATCTTTTATTTCTAGTCCACCACTTGTGAACAACGAATCTCTTATTCCCAAAAGAACAAAAACGAGCTTGGAAACGAGCGTGGGCCGGCTGATTCACGGGAATTTCGGTTCTTCCCTATTGACCATCTTGAACCAACATTGCCCTAATCGGATTTATGAGTCATTCTACTGGCGAAAGTTCACTTACAAAAACTCTTTTGTAGTCATTGGACGTGAAAAATCAACCCACCTTCGTGTTTAATTTTAATACTATAGAATCCTCCTGAATCAGGAGTCCTGATAAGCGTTTTACGAGGGCACGAGGTGAATTTAACATTTGAATGATTTTATCGATTACTTGTTACGATTGCAGAAACTGCTAGTTAATTGTCACACTATTAGCGACCAAAAAAAAAGATTATCTCGAAAAAGTGAATTTCCTGATTTTTTTCCTTCACCCTTCAAAATTTGAAGGTTTATTTAATAAACGTGTTCCTTCTACGCGGGATCTCTACACCTTTCCACCGAGTTCGTTAATTTGAAATGAAATTAAATGAGAACGAAGTAAAAAGGTTTATTAGTAAAAGCCTTCCGGCGATACAAGACTTGTATGAAACTGACTTAATTAGGTTCATTAATTTTCGACATCCACTGGTTTTTTTCCGCTGCACCAGAATTGTAACCTCCGAAAAATTCATTTCTGTGTTTTCCTTCATGCTGGCGACTTTGGCCATTGTAATTCCAACAATCGAGTTAGTGCCTCCGTCCTTAGGTTTTTTTTTTTTTTTTCAATTTTTAGTTCAGTTTTTGCGTTGTATTCGGTGAGTTCAAGTACCGTTCAAGTCCTCATAACCCTCTGCACCCGCGCTACACCTACTCCAACCCCTTCAGTTCTTCCACCCTTATAATATAAGTCGATAAGTTCTTCTAAAAAATTAATTTTCCTATACGATGTTTGAACAGATGTGGTACCACCCCCCCCCCCCCCCCAAGATTATGCGTCCAAAATTACTCGAAAAACCACACCTCATTTGACCTCCTGCCATCCTTCTGAATTCCCTTTTGTACCCATTGTCCCAAGAATGTCCCATGGATCCCCACAGTGAAATTGGATCGTTCCAATCTCGGGACTCCAAAAATGGATTATGTCAAAAAAATACTTCGAAAACGACACCTAACTCGAGCCAGGTGCCGAAAACCTTTTAAAAAAAACCTCCCGTAGCCCTATTTTAGCCCTACTGGATTGAGCGAGCGGGCTGAACACCTAGCGAGCAAAACTAGATGGTCAACCAAGTATTTTGCCAAAATTTCAGATTTAAAAAACTTCCTACTGCTCAAAACGACGAAAGATTTATACGTTCTGAAGAATAAGCTGGCTATAGGATTCGGAAGAGGCTTAAGGAAATTTCCTTTCGACTGCTGAGGCGAGGTTTCGAGCCCAGCTGCACCAGGAGATAATGACCATGCTCATCGATAGGGGGCAGGAGGATTGGACTGCCGAGTCCACTGGGAGGCTCCCTTTTGAATTCTTCTCCTCGGTATCTCGGCGAATGGAAATGACGTGGGTGGTCCCTGACCACAGGGTCAACCAGTTGCTGTCTGGTCACGGGGACTTCCCCGCGAACCTCCACCGACTGGCACTGTCCGACGATCCTGTCTTTGTGTGGTGCACAGACCCGGAGGGCTCAGCGAGGCACGTGCTTCGGAGCTGACCGTCTTTTGAGATGGAACGGGCTGTCCTGGAGTCTGAGGTTTTCCCCGACTATAATACCAGACGGTCTGAGGGAGGAGTGGAGCAGGTATGATTCCAGCCCTGGGCCTTGAGGGGGACGACAGGATTCATCCTTATCGCCCCGGATGGCCAAAATCACATCAATATCGTCCCGTGCGAGGAACATCGCGTATCAAAATCGCCCCACAAGAATCCGTGAAGTGTGTCAATATCGTCTCGTTGGACATAGGGCAGAAATGACAAAAACAAACTTTTCGCAAAAATTGTAAAACGTGAAGTCATTCAGTAACAGATCAATTCAATATCACGTCAATATAACGTAAAATGTAAATCGTGAAGTCATGCAGTAACAAATCAATTCTCAATAATTGATTAATATGGCTTGACTATTGTCTATCCACCTTTTAAAAAAACGGCTTGGGCCATCGCAAACATCAAACTAATCAGAACGGCACTAGTTATTACGGCTGAGTCACTATCTACTCGAACAAATGTCAATGGGACGATATTGATAACCCCAGCGCCCTCTAGTCGGACGATTCCGATACACTCAACAACTCCCTTCACTCGCTCGGGGCGATATCGAATATTGACTCCCAATAGTCGCCCCAGGGTGACCCCCCCCCCCCAACCGTCAACCATTTCCCCTTCCCATTCATCTCATTCTATCGTGGCGGTGGCGGGGGGTGGGGGTACTGATATGATCTCCAGCAGTAACTGCTGGAGCAACTGTTGCCACTTAAGAAAAGGCTTGTACGGTGGACGGACATTTTGTTTTTTGAATCTACGCGTCATGAAACGGATAATGTCAAACTTTGAGGGCGATCAGAATTTATGTACATAGTTGTATTATTCCAAGAATAATACCCCAAAAGTGAATAACATTGTTGGCGGGATCATTACATGAATTAAATCTATACAAATAAATCTGTACTATAAGTACCTACAAGGAACAAAAAGTACTAAGCTAGTTTAATTCGATCATTCCAAGGCGTTGAGCTTCCTCACCGTCATAACTTTTGAATTGTGAGGGTTAGTATCAACCCGCTCAGAAACCACCCATAGTTCAATAGAAGAGGTAGGCAGGTATGACTTGAATACTTGAATGACTTGAAAACTTGGTATGACGACCTACCTTTTTTTTGTTAGGGAGTCCCAATTGTATACAATTGGGAATCCTTCAAGTCTCTATTTCTTGGTGTTATCAAATAGCTTGGTGTTATCAAATAATGGTACTGTGTTAAATTTGTTCATCTCGAGGGCTCCATGGAGTCATTGCAATCATGTTCTCCTTGAATGGTAGATCCACTTTGGCTTTAGCCTAAAGCCATGTGCCCTAAAGCCTTTAGGGCACATGCTAGCATCTGCTACCTATTTTAGAAAGGTAGTTTGATGGGTGATAGGTAATGTATTTCAGGTTGAAAAGGGCAATGCAATCGCTCTGGGCAAACAATTTGACAGACTTTCCGTCGGTTCTGCAGAACGCTACGGCAATATTAATAAGACGTGGAGTAAATAGACTGGCGGGAAGAATATATTTGGAAGGACGGAAGAAAATGTCATCGGGAGAATCAAAGGAACGGCCCAGCAATTCCCCTCCTGAGGAAATACACCGGGTTTATCAGTTCCACCCCATTTATATTCCAATACACGAGAGGATATCCGCACCCACTCCGACACAGAAACCAGCCCAGTGAGCGGCCCACGTATGAAAGGCCTCACGTGAGTGGGTCTAATATCATTGATACCTTCACCCTCCATCCCTACCACTTCAATTCTGAATACATTTGGACGCAGACCGTATAGACGGCATGAACAACACAATCTGCCGCAACTTAAATGGGATTTCTTTTTTATTGTTCGTGGGAGCTCCAATCGATAGCTGGAAAATGAGAAAACGTACAAATCGCCCGATTATAAAGTGTATATTTTATTTAGTCCGACGGAATTTCCATCTGTAATAACCCCTTTGAACTTTGACGATAGAGCATCTGACGATTTCAGCCGGCAATGTGTTACTATTTTGGCTCTACTTAACATTAAATTGGCATTTTCGCTTTTTGCACCCTGCTCTAGCGTGAAATACCGCGATTAAGCTCCAATACAGATTCCTCGCGAATCTATCCTGCCTGGGTAACCCCCCCCCCCCCCCCCCCCCTAAATTAAAAAAATCTGAAAATTTGAAAATGTGAAAAATCAAGTTTATAAACTTACCAAAAAGGTGATCATCTATAAATGATTACATTTTGGTAATGCATAATTCATCAAGGAACTGAGACACTTGAGAAAGCTGTAAGTGTAAAAGAGTTCTTTGAAACAAAAGATAGTCGAAAAATAAGAAGAACTTGGAGTCAGAATCTCAGCAGAACTTTTTCAATCATGACGTCTTAGCATGAGTGTTCAGATTCCAAGATCAAAGACTCCCAGTTCAAAGGAAACCCAAATACGGATGTACATATAACTCTAGAAATCAAGAGACCACACTTGCACGTCTTTCTCCACGGAGAACTACAGGCAAATTTTTATTTCAAGACTGTCTCCTCATACTTCAAGAAAGTTGGCGAATCTGATTCGTATCTTGGACAAAAAACTTGTTGTTTATCGATTTACCTTCATTCTCTGAACTTCTTTCCCCTCAATAAAACTGCTGACGACGTTTTTACCTTATAAAGTAGAATGCGCTCCATCGATCGATAGATAATTTGAGCTACCAGACTAACCCATTCTGCTGGATTACGGGAGCTAACCAACGAAAACAAATAAATTGCTAGTTCTATTGAGACAATTACATACTAGACAATGAACAGGGCACTGTCCTCCTGCTCGAAATGTTTCAAGCAATTTTGAGGTTGATTTGTTTCAACCTCACTTCGATCCCAGACGCTGGTCCCAAATGAACGAACCTCGGGGTTTGTTTCAACGTGTTTGTGCTTTTTTTTTAGGTATCATCCGTTATTCACAAAGAGCTCATTAAGCGAGAGCTTTTATATGAGCAGAGAATGTAGATTGTCATTCTATTGTGTCCAAACGCGGGCGTTACGATTTAGGCGTGGCTTTTGCCAGGGGAAAAGTGGTTGAGTCTCAGAGGCCCATGACTTACCTTGCCGTTGCAGGTGAAACAGTGAATACCCCAGCTTGCCCCCGAGCTCTGGAGGTGTGCCTTATCGGGACGACTCCCGTTAAACCACGCCAGGCTCTATGTCTCCAACACCATCGGCGAAGCGAGCACGAGATGTTACTTCGCCGCTTTGAACATACATCCCAGAGGATCTCTCCCAGTATTCCCAATCATTTCCACATTAAAGGCGGCAAGAACAATCCATAATATGCGCCTGTGGATCTCCACCACCCGAAACAAATTTAAAATTTGTAGGAACACTCAGTCATGTTAATAAACAAAAAACAATACCCACCCACAGATAGAAATTACTGTTCAACTTACGAATTAAAGATATCCAGGTTGGAAGGTCCTTCAAAGCACCTCAGTTTGAAGGTCGATGCGTCTCTTCCATACTGCTGATCAGAAGGAGAAGCCCTGGAAATAACAATTAATCCAAATTACTTCAAATCTTTCCCCACCTGTATAATATACACCCATGAGGGTTGATTCTGGAAATATGCCGCTTCCCTGAATAATCAGTCTTAAATTATGCTAAGTGGAAGGTTCAACAACAGATTCGTGACGCGAGGAAGAATAAAGATGTAGGTACCTATAATGTGAGACATTTTAACGTGTACAGGAGCATTCTTTTAAGGATACTTAAATGATTAAAATCGTATTTATACATACATTTGAATAAATCAAATAAATTTTATGAATAACCAACTAAGCCGCAAATCAATAGCGTGACGTGAGAATTCAAATGAGGATCGGTTTATCCATATGCATGATTTCGAGCTTGTATAGATTAAACAGTCCCTTCCTCCCCAGCCAATAAATTATATACAAGGCAACTACGCCTAAAGGGGAAGCTCTGCTAATTACTGAATTACAGATTTGATCGATTTTGGGACATACGAGACGGCTTTCCAATTACTTGTGACCAATCACCTGCCGGGCTGAAATCCCAATCACGAAATCGACACCTTGGGAACCCTTGATGGAAAGTGGATCGTCTCGTTAGACCTCAACAGAGTTCAAGGAGGGGCTTAAGTGGGCAAGATGTATTGCGGGCTGTCGGGAGGGGACTAATTAGTCCTTAATTAGGCCATTAATGCGTGTTATAACCAAATATGTCTCTAAAACTGCCTCTCTTAATAGAAGAGAGAGAGATTGTTGGTAAATGTAATTATGGGAACACACACAGCGCGGTCACAGAGCGGTCTTGGGGGGGACGAACGGTACGGGTGTGTGCATGACACAAATATAATAGTGTTTGGTGTGAAGGGCGGAGTCCTGAAGGCACTGTCCAAAATCACGCTGCCGCTTGTTGTTGGATGAATGGGAATGTGAAGGGCCATGTTGGTTTTCCCAGGACTTTAGATGTTGAGGGCTCCCTCTCGGTTCGATGCACAGACTTTTGAGGTGGTGGTCCACTGGGAGACTTGTGTGTTTACACAGGAGATGTCCAGATACATCACACTTTCTGCCACGGCTTAAATCGTGCCTCTAATTCACTCTGACCTTCCCATAGAGGTGGGGAGAGGGTACGGAGACCCCAGGCCTATATCCACTCTCGTGACAACAGACACGAGCCCACCAGGCCAAGGGGCCCTTTCCAGCAGATGTAATGAGGATGCCAATCACGGGATGATTCCACCTTGTGAGTGGGTACAGATAAGACTGGCAGTGCGGCCGTCGATCGTGGCGTGCAGGGAAGGAGCACTCCCCAGTTTCTCTCGTGGGAGCGGTCTTATGCGATCTAGAGGGTTAGTGAGGAAGAACCTTGCCATTTCCGTTCGCTTGTGTTCTTTACAGAGGGACGAGCGTATCGGAGGATTCCACGTATTATTCATTAGTGGTTACTTGGGATTGGATTACATAGTATTTATCTATAGATAAATATATGTATACATATTCGATGAACCACGCCATGCCATGCAAAGTTAAACCCATAATCATAAATCCGCCTCAGAAAAATCTATTCTAAGTAAAAAAGAAGAGATGGATTTTTTTATTCCCATCCTTAGACTCTCCTCTTCATTACAATAATAATTATTACAGTCTGACTACACTGGGGATCTACATTGAGGCTTGGAATTTTCCTTTTTGAATGAATGAACGAATGAATAACTTTGTCACATCATATTGAACACAATCATTTTTAAAGAAAATATAATATATTATATCAAACGCATAACATTATTAGTTACTTAATGGTTAATACTGGTTTCAGTAATAAATAGTTCCACTTTTCGTGACTGTGCTGGAAAGTGGCAAACCAGTCCCACCATGGAGTTGGTAATTGTTTTATGAGAAACTGTGTGACCAGGCGATATTACAGTATAATAATTACACTGTATGTGGGTACAACTTTTATGTGGGTACAACTTTTATATGAGTACCTAGTTTTAATTATACGTATATGAGGGTAGCTTGGAGCTTCGATTTCAATGAAAGTAAGATCCATAAGTCTTGATCACATGGAGTCTTGGACGAGAATTACAGTTGATAAATTTTGATTTATTTACATTGCACTTGGTACCCGCATATGTCTCGTAAACGTCAAAGCAATCGCAAGTGTACTTGTGGAAAGATGAGTTCTATTGATTCATACGATACCCCAAGAGAAAGCAGACGTCACCGTCACCGTTCAGAGAGGGGTGAGACAGTGTGCAAGACATGTGGAAAGGTCGTACGCAAATGTAGCACCTTCGTGGTCATCTTCAGCATCCTCATCGTGATACTCATCATACTTGGATTAGGTCTGGCCTTCGCTGCGATATATACGTCGACGCTGAGTAACCTTTACACAGACGACTTGAGGACTTTCGAGTACCAATACCACCTGATGCATCTGATGTGGGCTATAGGGGCAGGAGGGATACTTGCAGCACTCACTGGTATAATTGGTTTGATCGCCATCAACCCAAAAGCAACAACTCCCGCTTTGCGAGGTACGTCCCATTTGCGAACACACATCAGTTGAAAAAGTCATTTCCTACAATAATTAATAGGTAGGATTTTATTTTATGCTGCTATTTACGATAATTCTCAGTTCATCACTATGACTATCAGTCACCTTTCGGGGCTGGATGACATCGATCTTGCAGGCATCGGGATAGGACACCGCCGTTTTTTCAACACACTCCACACGCCATGCATCAGTCAGCGCAGCAGCGCGGAAGGGCGTTCCATGGGACGTTATTTTCAAAGCAGCAGGATGGACTAAGTCGTCCTCGATGTTCACAACGGTTTACGACCGCCCCTTGTGTTCGCAGGGTGTTTTCGCGTCTGCGATTTTGGGTGACAATGCTGCTACAAGTTCCAGGGCCTCTACTCCTGGCTTCACGCAATGATCGTGCGGCCGTCACTGGGGCTCGTTGGGCTTAGATTGTCCCTTGAGGCACATCTACATTGTGGCTTATCTACTTGATTCAGATTTTTGTCGGCGTCTCGCAGTTTTGTCCTTTTTTCTTGTACTCTTATACCCTTTTTTCTATTTTTATTATAGCGCTTTAGCGCTTTGTCTTCTGCTTACTCTTAGTAGACTGTTTGCCTTAGTTTACTCAGGTAGGGGTATCTCCTTAGTTTGGGGTACAAACAGCCCTCTGGTCCCTCCGGAGGGGGGGGGGGGGGTGTAGGCACCCAGAAGGGGGTGCGGGTGAACCCTGCTTCAGAATTGGACCAGGGAACGCTCTCGCACTCCCTGTTCTCAAAATTTCCGACTTTCTTGGGTTCCTCTCGGCTTGATGGTGCTTTTTTGTAGAGTTCGGCCTGGCGCGTACGATGTCTCGACGCCCCGCTCTGGACTTCGAACAGTCTGCAATTAGTAAAGCGTCCTCGGAGTCCATGTACTATAATTTGTGCTCAGCCTACATGTTTGGATAGGCTGAGCTTGATTATAGCTAATGGACGGAGAGGACGCTTTACGTCCCACCACAAACGTGTCTATGGACACTTCCCACCCAACAGAGCGGGCCTCCTCCTGGCCCTGTTCAGTCCCTTCCAGGCCTTTAAACGGAATGAGCCTTGGAGAGGGGAGCAGCCTGGGGTTGCGCTCCCGGGCCGCTGGGGGCGCCCTAAGCGCGGGGATCAAAAGAGGTCGGAAACAGTATCCTTTTTTCCTACCTAGGTACTTTTTTGGCTAAAAAAGCAAGGTGTTAGCGAGTAGCTGGAACTACTGCATCCATGGCATATCAAACAACCATGGAGTTGCATTCAGGTTTTTGTAGTTTGGTATGATGGAATATTTTTCTGAAATGTTTTATTTTCAGTGATTTTTGAATTCTTGCTCCTGCTTACGGCTGCCCTTCTTATCATACTTGGAACGTTGGTTTTGAGCGCTATCTACATCAGAAGAGACGTTGTAGACAGATATTTGAGGCCTCTCATGACAAATTACGAACACGAAATGATGGCAGATCCTTTTAAAAGACTTCATCGTTTCCAAGGAGAATTCCGGTAAGTACTTTTTTTTTAAATGAACAATTCCGAAAAGAAAACTTCAAAGATTTTTAGTTGATGGTGATGTTGACCGTTTCAATTAATGTTGTTGGAAACTTGTTGTTGGAAACTTGACTGACCCTCAACAAGTTTCCAACAACATTCAAAGATTTTGGTTTGTCAATGAAAAGTGTGCCTATTTCGTCCATTTCGTTACAACTTCATCTTATGTATGGGTATTATCATCTCCAATGAAGTACCCTTGGTATGTACTTGGCTCTTAATCATAAACTTCCTGTTTTACCAGGTGTTGTGGTCTGTCAAAACACCCTGATCCTTACTCACACCTAGCCGGAAGCTCGAAGGGTCCACTGCCTTGGTCTTGTTGCTTTAATTACACCTTTAACGACCTCAGTGATTTGAATAAACTTAATAAATTAAAGGACCTGGCGGTTCGTACAGGAAGTCTGTAAATTTGTAGTAATAAGAAGCCACCGAGGTCAATTAATAACTGTGGATATTTGCGTGACTGGTACGGAATGCATCCAAGGAATTCAGATCACTACTGTCATTGCATTAATGAAATCCATACCAGTCACGGAAATAGTTTGTTTTGAATGTATGACGCAAGAGTTGAGGCAAATTTGTTACATGACTTTTTCAAGGAAAACATTGAAATGGATGATTTTTTACAGAACGACAAGGAATGTCATCGTGGTGATAATGGTGCTCATTCAACGTATTGTGACCGAATCAACCCCGAATTGGCAGACTGGGCCTTCGCCTCAGGCATAGAAGCGTTAGGTGTCTCGCTCTACTGTATCCTCTTGATGGTCATATCGTGCATCGCACGGCAAGTAGAATATGACAATTGAAGAGGCGTTAATCTTTTTTTAATTTACCTACAGCAAATATACCTGTTAATGATGCTGACAAGCTATTTATAATCATGTAATAAAAGAATCTTATAAACAGACCCTTCTGGACGGAACAAGTCTGCTTCAAACTAGTCGTATCATCTTGCCCGCCCTTCCTCCAGAGACGGTGGTGGTGGGTCAATCGCTTCCCTCGCGCGTAACAGTTTCTTCAACCCATTGGTGTTTGGCTTCTTTAGAAGCAGCACTTTTCTTCGTTATTAGATGATGAAGGGAGGGAAACCTTCAGTCTACGGAAAAAAATGAGGCATGACTGACAGGAGAAGGGTCGCTCTGGCGCCCCGCCCCCTGCCGGCACTAACCCTGTTGGGTTGGCAATAATCGATAAGAAGAGTGGGGAAATCTGTCCAGATTCCCCACACAACCCTTGCTTCACTTGGAACATCCGTAGCAACCCGTCAACTCGGATTTTTCTTCGTTACAACGCTTGTTGACCCGTTTCTTATCGTGAAGAATATAACTATCTCGAATCGATGGCTTGAAGAAGAAACTTGTACCCACCTACTGACGATTTTCTAATAACTTCCCACGTTCCCTAGCTGGGACACCCGTGCATCACATGAAATATCAAATTCCCATCCATCACCCACGCAAACACCTGCATGCAATAGCCCATAACAACCCATCAACGTAACTAAACTCGTAATATTGGAACAAACATATAAACATCCATTTTTAATAGAATAGCATAGACAGATAATGTAGGTACCTAAATTAGAGTTTCTGGATCTTCGATTGTTCTCTGGATCATATTGAAGACCGAGGAGTTTTGATTTATTTACATTGCACTTAGTGCCCGCATGTGTCTCGTTGTTCGTCAAATGTGGAAAAATGAGATCTGTGGATCCACACGATGACACAATAAATCGCAGACGTCAGCGTCAGCGTCATCGTCACCGTTCAGAGAAGGGCGAGACGGTGTGCAAGACATGTGGGAAGGTCGTACGTAAATGTAGCACCTTTGTGGTCATCTTCTGCATCCTCCTCGGGATACTCTTCTTCCTTGGAGTCGGTCTGGCCTTCGCAGCAATATACTCGTCGACGAAGAGTGAACGTGACACGGACGACTTGATGACTAACGTGTACCAATACCACATGAGGCACCTGATGTGGGCTACAGGAGCAGGAGGGATACTGGCAGCTCTCACTGGAATAATGGGTTTGATTGCCATCCACCGAAAAGCGACAATCCCTGTTTTGCGAGGTGCGTCGATCTGTGAGACAACAGCTGAATGATTATCACAGAAAAATTTCATTAGCGAAACACATCATTGTAGTTTTCTACACTTGCGATATTATTTTTATACTGCCATTTTTGATCATTCACAATTCACTACGGCCATCGCTACACATGACACATTCTACACATGACTCATTCTGATCAAACAACCATGGAGTTGCACACAACTTTTTGGGCGACGAGGTTTTGAGAGCTAATTATTATTATTAGCCGCTAATAACGGACTCGGTGGGTTTGAAGTTGTGTACTCATGGCTTTAGAACGTCATACAATGCGTGACGAGCGCTTTCGCTGTTGTAGCATCTTCAGGTCTGCAATGAGATTGACCTTTAGAGCGGGAGTGGCTACTGAATATCATTATATCTAATTTGTTACCAGGGAATAAATTACCTGTAAGTTGGTGTTCGTCAGCAACCCCACAGCGAACCCTAACCCAAACCATCAACCCTTACGATAGCTTATATGTTAATAATTTGACTAATTCCCCACAGAACTTTATGAAAAACCATATAGAATGTAATAGAAGACAGCCGGCCATCCACAGACCCGGAAAAGATCCACCCTTTTCACATACCTACGAGCGAGAGCGAGGCACGACGAAAACCAACTTACAGGTAATTTATTACCCGGTAACAAATTAGATATAATGATATTCAGTAGCCACTCCCGCTCTAAAGGTCAATCTCATTGCAGACCTAAAGATGTTACAACAGCGAAAGCGCTCGTCACACATTGTATGAAGTTCTAAAGCCATGAGTACACAACTTCAAACCCACCGAGTCCGTTATTATATTAGCCCTCACAACCTCGTCGCCCATAAAAGGCAGGATATATACTCCACAAACTTTAACACAATTTTTTGGTTTATCATTCTTGGAATAATAGGAACACTAAAAGGCTCTAACTTAAATAATTTATAACTTGTAATTATTACAAGTTGCGCCTCCGTCCCGCTGGCGCTACCGCGCGCTGCCAACTGCCATCCCCCCTCCAACCACCCAATATTTTACAGTCCCTATACCCCTGTCGCTTGTCGTCCTGACACCTTCTCGGCACAGTGATGAACGCAGCGCAGCCACCACATAACACACAGACATTTAATCAAATTTATGTTGATTACTAAGTACTAATACATGAATTTTTTGGAAAGGTTCACGTTTCTGAGGGTCTATGTTTGCCCCTTTCCTGAGAATCACCCATATACGAGATTTAAAATTTTATAATCGCCTTTAAAATAGACCCTCAGAAACGTGAACCTTTCCAAAAAATTCATGTGTACCTGTTCTAGAGGTACCACACAACAATTTCAAACCAAGTTTTGAGGTCAAGAACACTTTTCAGGCCCCGAAATCCAAATTTCAAGTTTTTGGGAGCGGCGGTAATGACAGGTTTTGGGGTTCGGTAATGAAAATTCTCACTTTGGCAGCGTCTCATTTCACAAGTATTGCTTTGAATATCAAAAGTGCATTTATTAAGGGTTTTTAGCGCAACCTTTCCCTCAAAAAATGGAAAGGTGCGCTCACCTCTTCGACGTTTTTTTTTTTTTTTTTCACAGCATCACGCCCGAGCGGCTCAACAGATTTTCATGAGGGTGGTCTCATTGTGATCAGCGAGTTCGGGGGGTGGTTATAGGCTACCTTGATTGTTCCTCCCTCATCCCCTTCAACGGTTTTCGGGAGGTACTTCACGATGATAGTTGTTTATCTCTGATGTGTAACTAAGGAGGCCTGAAAAGTGGGACGAAAGTTTTTGTCCGATTTCGTTGGTACAAGGGTCTATGGAATGAGCTTTTCAGGATGATTCCAACGACTCCAAAACGATTTTTGCCTGAGTCGTTCGTTACCTCTGATCGGCATAAGGTTTTCTTACGCATCGGTCGTTAGGGTGCAGTTGTTTACGTAATGAGCATCACGTGGATATTTTTGTTGTTGTTGTGTGGCGTAGTTTGGTCGCTAGATACCTACTGTTTCTTAGTTTCTCTCGCTCATTACAGAAAGGTTGCGCTCATCTATTCAATTCAATTGGTGGCTTGTTATAGAGATTTAGGACACACATTCGGAAAAATTCAAAAGTCAACCCATTTTGAGTAGCATTAAGGAAAGGTAATTACATTAAATTATATTTTCTCGTTGAGGGGGGGGGGCCTCTGGATCCGCCACTGCATTCATGTCATATAGTGTGACCCACGTACTGGGGCTGGATGTCCGTTGCTCAATTTTCGCCGACGATCTGAAGCTGTATCGCCATGTCACCAACTCCTTGGACGAATTATTGCAGTCTACTATCCAGCGGCTTGAAATCTGCTGTCTTAGCAATAATTTGTTCCTGAATCCGATGAAGTGCTCAGTCTTTTCCTTCAGCCGCTCCAGCTACCCCTTCTCCTACAACTACCACCATTGCGGCGCTCTACTGGCAAGATTTATGGAGAATGAGGATTTGGGTGTGTTCTTGTCAGTAAGCACTGACAAGAATGAGTTTTGACACTCATATTAGCAGGTCCGGAAATCAGGCCTATCGGATGCTTGGCTTCATCCAGAGGACAACCAGAGAATTGACGAAGGTGCCCGCTATAGTTTTGCTTTACAAGTCTCTTGTTCTCCCAATCTTGGACTATGCTTCCCCCATGTGGTCTCCGTATTACCAGGTACATACTTAAGTCATCTCTGGAGAGGATCCAGAGAAGATTTCTTCGACGTGTAATGATTAAATTGGGGATCCCTAGCGATGAGGTGAACTACAGCTCTTTGCAGAACAGAGTTGATCTGATGCCACTGGACAAACGAAGGAGATCTGCGGACATTAATTATCTTCCTGTACACGGTCAACAACTTGACTGACTCCCCCGACATTCTTTCGAGCCTTTCCTTCAAGATCCCGCAGTTTTCAGCACGTTCATCAAGCCTCTTCACCGTGCCCTTTTCGCCGACGAACTGTCTCCTGAATCGACCTCTTTCTAGGATACCAAGGAATGCAAATCTTCTCCTGGATCTTCACCCAAATTTAGACTTTTTTCGTCTTCCATAGGGATCTTCAAAACAGCCATGGCTTCGTCCCCAGCAATTCGTTTAGGGAAGCCAGTCCTCTGATTCCCGTACCAACTGCTGATCGAGGACGAACTAATGTGGATGGTGACATCTCTGCTTCCATATTACATTCTCCTGGACTCCCTTCCAGAGACCAACGCATTCTGGAAGTCCAGATAGTCACTATCACAACACTTCCTGCCGGTCTGGAGATCGCGGGTCTCCCATAACCGCCTCGATACCGCCTCCTAGGATAGCAGATAGCAGGGCGGAAAACGGGAACTGATGAATCACCCTTGGGAGGGTGATTCATATTTAATAGATTTGTCAGTAGGTATACGCTTCATGATTCCAAAAACAAAATGTCCGTCCGCCGTCCAAGCCGTTGTGAGCAGGGCCGCCGAGAGAAAAAGCGGGCCCTGGGCAAAAGAGAGCATAGGGCCCCTATGTAAGCGATTCTTCGAATAACGTTCATTATCGATGTTTTCCTTTCGATGCTCCATCCTTCATACCGCTTTGCCGTCGCCCCTCTCCTCATCCTAACCATATTTCTATCGTGATTCACAGGGTTTATTGTGATTCACATTGCTTGATTTTTACAAGGTCTAATCGCACGGAAGACTTACGCTGCCTGCCAAGTGGCAACTCAGCCATTTTGGTTTATTATTCTTGGAATAATGTAATCGCGACGGAGGTCGACGACTCCGATCGGCCTCAAAATTTGACATTATCCGTTTCAAGAGGTCTAGACCGAAATGCCCGTCCGCCGTACGCCGTCCCGCGGTACAGAGCTAGGTTGTATTTAAGGCCATTTCTGGCCCATCACAACCTTCTCGTACCTTCTGCTCTCTTTCTTCCCCTAGGGGAAGTGCACTTATGTTTCTTCATTCTTCTTTCTTCTTCCTTGATCTTCAGCACTCCCCTAGGGGGAGCACAGCGGGCCCTCCTGTCCCCTCCAGCGTTAGCCACACCATTCTGGTGTGCCCGGGATGGACCAACGTGGAGGTGCCGGGAGGTCTTATTATCGTTATAAATTGGCTCGTAATTCTTTGGGACAGGAGTCATTGCAGCGGACCTACCTACTCTTCTGCCTCTTCTTGTAGCTTGCAGTTTTCGGATCATGGGCCGTAAGCCGTCCGGCGTCCGGGCTGTTTTGGGCAATACGATTTTTTTTTTTTTTTAATCTGAAATTTTGACAAAATACTCGGTTTACCATGTAGTTGTGCCCGCAAGGTTTTCAGTCCGATGGCCCAAATCCGTGGGGCGCTATGGAGCTAAAATGGGGCTACGGGAGGCGTTTTTTGAAGGGTTTTGGCTTTGGGATCGAGTTAGGTGTCGTTTTCGAAGTATTTTTGGACGTATAATCCATTTTTGGGGGCCCCGGATCTATCCGATTTCACTGTGGGGATCTATAGAGCTTTCATAGAGCTCCAAATGGGATTTTTGAAGGATCCCAGGAGTTCAAATAGGTATTTTGAGCGAAAACCAATTTCGAAAAAATAATTGTTTTAAAAACAATTTTAAAAAATTTTTTTTTTTTTTTGAAAAATTATTTTGTACCTACCTATTAATTTTTTTTACAGACACAGAATTAATTTTTGCACAAGTAACCTATATCAAAGAATAATAAACCCTATTGTAAAATTTGCAGGGTTTTTTTCTTTTTTTCCCCCCCATTTTCCCTTTTTTCTTATTTTTCTAGGGCCCGCCGGGGCCCCATGTAAAAGTCCGGGCCCGGGGCAAAATGTCCCCTCCCCCCCCCCCCCTCTCGGTGGGCCTGGTTGTGAGCAGCAGTAATTTCATTAAAAATTTGAAAATTTGATGTAATACCTACTCGGTTTACCATTTAGTTGCGCCCGCAAGGTATTCAACCCGATCGCTCAAACTCATGGGGTTCTGTGGGACTAAAAAAGGGATTCGGGAGGGGGTTTTGATGATTTTCTGGGATGCTATCGAGTGGGATGTTGTTTTCGAAGTATTTTTGGACTTACAATCCATTTTTTGAGTCCCAGAACCTTCGGAATTCACCGAGGGGATCTATGGGGCTTTCATGGGACTGAAAATGGGGATTTTCAAGGATGCCATGAAGTCTAATGAGGTGTGTTTTCGAGTAAGTTTAGACGAATAATCCATTTATTGTGGTTATTTGTCCCACATACGACCACAAACTTCCCAAGAAAAAAAAAAAAAAAACCTAAAACCTAACTAAACTTAACCTAACCTAGATAAACTACCTAATTGAATTAAAAAAAAAATTTTTTTCATGATATAAAATTAGTTTTTGAATACATAGGCATAATAAACCTTTGTGAAAAAAATTTTTATTTTTATTTAAATGTTTTATTTTTAGTGATTTTTGAAATCTTGCTCCTGCTTACGGCTGCTCTTCTTCTCATACTTGGAATCTTGGTTTTGAGCGCTATTTATATCAGAAGAGACGCTGTAGACAGTTATTTGAGGCCCCTCATGACAGCTTACCAACACGTGATGCCACATGAGATTGATTTTCATGAACGACTTCACCGTTTCCAAGGAGAATTCCAGTAAGTTTTTCTTCCCCCTAGGTATTATTGTCTGCAATGAAGTACTCAGCGCTTCCTGTTTCTCAGGTGTTGTGGTCTGTCAAACCCCCCCGATCCTTACTCACACCTAGCCGGAAGCCCAATGGGTCCATTGCCTTGGTCTTGTTGCTTTAATTACACCAACAAGAACTTCACTAGTTTCCATGAAAGCGTCAAGTTGTTGATACTCGTGGTTCGTACAGGAAGTCTATAAATTGGTAGTAATAGGAAACCACCTGTGTAAAATGTATGAATTCAAAAAGGAGTAGGTAAACATATTTGTGTGACTGGTATGGAATGCGACTAAGGAATTTAGATCGCTAGATCATTGCATTAATGAAATCCATACCAGTCACGCAAATATTCCATTGTGAATCTATTATAATGGCCAAAGTGGAGGAACATTTTTTACATGACTTCTTCACGGCAAAAATTTAAAATGGAGAATTTTTTACAGTTCGAAATTGCCCAGCAGAAATGCCATCGTGGTGGTACTAATGGGGCTCATTCGATGTATTGCGACCGAATCAGCCCTGAACTTGCAGACTGGGCCTTCGCCTCAGCCATAGCAGCTTTAGCCGTTTCGCTGTACTGTATCCTCTTAATAACCATATCGTGCATCGCGAGGCAAGTCGAGTATAACCGTGAAAGAATGAGCTAATTATGTTTTAATTTACCTGCTGTAAATATACCTGACTATGATCATTTTGAACAATTTTTAATCAAGTAATCAAAGAATATTGTAAGAACAGTCTATGTCTGGACGAACAAGTCTGCAGACTTGTGAGGCATGCCTTAAACAGAAGGGTAGTATCCTTGGAACAAGGAAATCCTTGTTCCATGGACACGTAGTATCGTGCCCATCCTTCCGCCGCTTGACGTCGTCGATGGTGGCGTGTATTATATTCGCTTCCCTCGCGTGTACCTATCAGTTCCTCCAACTCACTAGTGTTTGGCTTCTATTATAGAAGAAGAATCATGCACGATCACAAACTTTTAGCTGGAAAGGGGGAAACCCTGGACTGGAACGACGGATCAGCTTATCCCGAGTCTGGTCCCATGACTCCTCCCCAAACCACTCGACTCATATATCAGTATATCTTTATACAGTACTTATATATATATACAGTACTTATTAAGTGCCTACCTTCATTTTGGTTTATTATTCTTGGAATAATACACCTATGTTTTCGCGACGGGGGTCGACGACTCCGATCGGCCTCAAAATTTGACATTACTTACCTATCCGTTTCAAGAGGTCTACATTCAAAATCCGAAATGTCCGTCCGCCGTCCGAGCCGTTTTGGGCAGTAGGAATTTTTTTAAATCTGAAATTTTGACAAAATACTCGGTTTACCATCCAGTTGTGCCCGCAAGGTTTTCAGTCCGATCGCCCAAACCCGTGGGGCGCTATGGGGCTACGGGAGGGTTTTTTTGAAGGCTTTTGGCTATGGGATCGAGTTAGGTGTCGTTTTCGAGGTATTTTTTGACGTAGAATTCATTTTTTGGGGTCCCGGAACGATTCGATTTCACTGTTTCGATCTATAGGGCTATCATGGGGCTAAAAATGGGATTTTTGAAGGACCCCAGGAGGTTAAATATTTTTCGAGTAAAGAATAAAGAATGTTTGAAAAAACAATTTTTTTTGAAAAAAAAAAAAAAAAAATCCAAAAAAAAAAAATGTTTTTTCCAAATTATTTTCGGTACTTTTCCGTTATACCCCCCCCCCCCCCCCACAACTCGATTTTGGTTGGCATTGGGTGCCTTAAAACCATCGGGAGGGGGTCGAAATCGAGTTCGGGGGTGGGGGTGTTATAACGGAAAAGGGCTCGAATTTGGGTGCCTTAAAGCCATCGGGAGGGGTGTTTATGAACACGAAATCGAGGGGGGGGGGGGGGGGGGGGGGTATAACGGAAAAGTACCTTATTTTCTTTTGACACAGAAATAATTTTCGCACAAGTAACCTATATCAAAGAATAATAAACCCTTGTGTAAAATTTGCAGCGTTTTTCATTTGGTGCAGTTTTTTTCATAATTTTCAGGACCTCTTCAATACAACTTCAATCTGACTACAACGGGGATCTAACTTGAGGATCGCAATTTTCCTTTTTACGTTAGGTAAAATTTACATTTAATGAGGTTTTTGACATTTCATGTCTTTGCTATGGCACACAACCAAATTTTCGTTATGTCACGTTACGTTACGTAACGAAATATGCTCAATGATTATTATTGTAGCATCCCTACTCCCCCTACCCCTCGTGAGGTGAGCGAGGAAATTTAAATTTTAAATAACTTCCGCCCCAGCCCGCAGTATGAGCGGGAATCCGCCTGCTACCAAGGCGGAACGCATACCTTCCGTGTGAATCACATTCCTGAAAACTCCTTCTGGACCTCTTCCCCCCCAATATGAAGCATAAATAGTTGGATAACCCCTGAAGCGCTTCCTGAATGAAGGAGTTAGCTCAGGAATCGGGGAAAGAAGGAATTTAATTTGGAGCGAATTATGAGTGATTGGCAGGACTGCCGATCACGGAGGCTGCGGAGGAGAAGGGAGGTGTCGTTTTTTTCCCGACGGGCCCTGCCCGATCGGTGGGTTTTTTTATCAAGTGCCATCCAAAATTCGCACAAATCTAATTATATTTTCGCCCACCTTCGGTGGTTTCGTTTCGGGCCATTTCGGTCATTTCGTGAAGTGTTGGAAAGAGCTGGAGCCAGGATTTTGAGACGATCTCACGAACGGAAGTTCAGTCTAACCTGCACGGCACCGATCTGCATCTTCGAGGTGAGATTTGGTTGAGTTTCCGTTCTTTTGGACGTCTGTGGATTCCCACGACGTTAAAAGCCCACTCCGAGGGCCACTTGAGTAAAAGCGGTTGGTGGTTTCAGAAGAAAGAACCATTTGGGAACTTCGTGGAACCACGTGTTATGCAAGGGGATTTCTGGAAAATTTAGCAGCCGCTAAAACTAACCAGACGTGAGTACCGCGATTTGCTCGCCTTCCAAAAGAGCCAGATTTGGAGTAGGAGTTAATTTGAATATATTTATTACAGGGGGGGAACCCACAACCCTGCTAATCGACGACACTGCTTAATCAACGACGTGTCTGCGTTCCGACCTCTTACCTACATGTACAACTATTTGCTCGCGACCTCCGTGCGCTACGATTTTCTGCGACTTCGATTTGCACCATGGCGTTTCTTCGCCTGCATGATTTTCCGTCCGCATCATTCTTGTCGGCACCGAACTGCCGACCGCCGGCGGATTTCTTCATTTAGCTCACTGAGCATCACAAGTTACGTCACGATCTCCTCTCATAAAATACTGAAGCTTGCTGATGATTAACAACCCTACATTTAATATTTCTACCACTCTGTGGACTATTAAACTAACCTTTCTGAGTTTTAGCATGTCAAGGCCTTCCAGCCGTTCTGGGGCACAGCCCCCTAAGTAAATGAGCTGTGATATTATCTGTCAATGTTAGTTCTCTGTGTAATTTTGTAGTTTCTCATTTTCTAATCGAGACTGTACTTACAGGTATCATTTTACTGTGAGAATTTAATTGGGGCCCCGTGAGGAAATAATAAGTCAGCGGCCTGCGTGCCAACCCGGATGTCGTCTACGCTGTGCTGTTTCTGAAACTCATTTTTACAGCGTTCCGTAAAGGTAAAAAAACCGATTTTGAATAAACCTTTACAATTTACTTTGTGCTTGCTGAGTCAGAGCCCCGGGGGTCATATCGAACCCCTCCCTGGGGGAATTAGTTAAATGCTCGGGGTGAGGCAATGTGCCTTTGCCCCGCTTTTCTTTTTTTTTTTGTGGAACACTCCACCCCTTGGTCCTCTGACCAGGGACAAATGTTATATGTGCCTTAAAGCCATCGGGAGGGGTGTTTATGAACACGAAATCGAGGGGGGGGGGGGGGGGGGGGTATAACGGAAAAGTACCTTATTTTCTTTTGACACAGAAATAATTTTCGCACAAGTAACCTATATCAAAGAATAATAAACCCTTGTGTAAAATTTGCAGCGTTTTTCATTTGGTGCAGTTTTTTTCATAATTTTCAGGACCTCTTCAATACAACTTCAATCTGACTACAACGGGGATCTAACTTGAGGATCGCAATTTTCCTTTTTACGTTAGGTAAAATTTACATTTAATGAGGTTTTTGACATTTCATGTCTTTGCTATGGCACACAACCAAATTTTCGTTATGTCACGTTACGTTACGTAACGAAATATGCTCAATGATTATTATGATTCGTAGAAGTGAGGTGAAATTTGGCTGGTAGCCTCCTTAGGACGTGAACAATAAGGCGCAGAGGGTTTTGATCAACTGAGTGGCTCCTGAAGCTAACTTCTTTCCTATCAACTGTGGAAAGCTGAAATTTGGCTGGTAGCCTCCTTAGGACATGAACAATAAGGTGTACAGGGTCTTGATCAGCAGAGTGGCTCCTGAAGCTAACTTCTTCCCTATCAACCGTAGGAAGCTGAAATTTGGCTGGTAGACTCCTTAGGACGTGAACAATAAGGTGCACAGGGTTTTGATCAGCTGAGTGGCTCCTGAAGCTAACTTCTTTCCTATCAACCCTAGGAAGCTGAAATTTGGCTGGTAGCCTCCAATTGGTGCTAAAAACCGTGAACAATATGGTGCACAGGGTTTTGATCAGCTGAATGGCTCTTGAAGCTAACTTCTTTCCTATCAACCGTAGGAAACTGAAATTTGGCTGGTAGCCTCCTTAGGACATGAACAATAAGGTGTACAGGGTCTTGATCAGCAGAGTGGCTCCTAAAGCTAACTTCTTCCCTATCAACCGTAGGAAGCTGAAATTTGGCTGGTAGACTCCTTAGGACGTGAACAATAAGGTGCACAGGGTTTTGATCAGCTGAGTGGCTCCTGAAGCTAACTTCTTCCCTATCAACCGTAGGAAGCTGAAATTTGGCTGGTAGCCTCCTTAGGACGTGAACAATAAGTTGTACAGGGTCTTGATCAGCTGAGTGGCCCCTGAAGCTAACTTCTTTCCTATCAACCGTAGGAAGCTGAAATTTGGCTGGTAGCCTCCAATTGGTGCTAAAAACCGTGAACAATATGGTGCCCAGGGTTTTGATCAGCTGAGTGGCTCCTGAAGCTAACTTCTTTCCTATCAACTGTGGAAAGCTGAAATTTGGCTGGTAGCCTCCTTAGGAGGTGAACAATAAGGCGCAGAGGGTTTTGATCAACTGAGTGGCTCCTGAAGCTACTTCTTTCCTATCAACTGTGGAAAGCTGAAATTTGGCTGGTAGCCTCCTTAGGACATGAACAATAAGGTGTACAGGGTCTTGATCAGCAGAGTGGCTCCTGAAGCTAACTTCTTCCCTATCAACCGTAGGAAGCTGAAATTTGGCTGGTAGCCTCCTTAGGACATGAACAACTAAGTTGTACAGGGTCTTGATCAGCTGAGTGGCTACTGAAGCTAACTTCTTTCCTATCAACCGTAGGAAGGTGAAATTTGTCTCGTTATGCACGCCTCGTTATACAACAACGCTACTGGAGTAGGTGATGTAGTCTGGCTCGAATACACAGAAGAAAATGTCCCAATGTGTTGCAGACTCGTATGCAAGCATTTATGATTCTTAGAAGTGAGGTAGTTAGGTACCTATATGATTATAGCTCCTAAACTTTTCCATTTAGGTTTGTAAACAAATCCATGTCAACCTTACATGGATACCTAGTAGTTGTATTGATACTATATTCAATCGAAGTAAAAAGTTAGGTTTATAACTAAGAGTTGCAGTTATAATTTGTACTAAACGTAAATCGCGTTTTGACGACGAAGAAAGCTACGAAAAACGGTTAAAGCGGGGTTCAACAGTGAAATCAACCGCCGAACGGCAACGCGAATATCGTGCTCGTAAAGCTGCAAATCCTTCTCCGATTCCAAGCGCAATACAACCTTCAAATTGTAAAACCAACGCTGAACGCCAACGCGAATATCGTGCTCGTAAAGCTGCAAATCCTTCTCCGATTCCAAGCGCAAAAAAACAACATTCAAATTTTAAAACCAACCCGCCCAATGCTTTCTTTTACTATCCACGAGGATTTATGTAATGATGATATATGTACGGATGTAAATAATAAATAAAAATATGAGTTTAATTTTTGTTTTCTATATATTGAAAAAAAAAAAATGGAATTCACTGAGGAAGAAAAGATTGCTAGAAGATGGAAGGGAAGAATGTAATCAAACAAAAAATAGTCGGCTAAGATTGACGAGTTGCCTTCAACTTGGCCATTAAATCTTCAGCGGAGCGCTGAGCCGCCGTGCATACTGTTTTAGCGCGTCTTTCCTCTGTAAGAATTCGGCACGCATTCATAATGTTCGCTTGGTGCTTCGAAGCCATCGCCGCTGCTCTATCACTCTCCACCTCTAAATGCATTATAGTGGTATCCAGAAGTGACGTCTTGACAAGCTGTAAAAGAGGATAATTGGTCAACGTCCACCTGTGTTGTTAGGGGTATTGGACGTCTGTAACACGACACATGTTATGGTGAAGAACACAGCAAGTCATTATTGAGTCAACGAACTGTTCTATGTAATACTTATATTCCCATCGGAAAACTCACCTTCTTATCTACCCAATTCGATGAGAGAGTGGCATCTAAGAAGAGGGAGGAATCATCATCATCCGTCTCGAATTTTTCTTTCTTTGAAGCCGGTTCGACAGTTGTGGCGGAATCAGGAGGAGACTTAGGGTGTGAGATGTCCGTCTCGAATGTTTCTGTGTTTGGAGTCGGTTCAGAAGTTTCGGCGGAACCAGGAGGGTGTGAGACATCGAAATCTCGTTTTAAAGTTTTTTTTTTTGGTTATCTTTTTCGTAGCCATTGTGGAACACCGAAATCTTGAAGTATATGGAAGTATTCACTCATGCATCCAAATTTGAAAACAGTTGAGTGTTACCTAGGTAATCAATGCTACCGGGGCATCAAAATATTAAAATAGTAGATTGTTGTCTACGCAATCAATGGTTAGTGGGGTTAATGTACTGTCATGTAGAACATATAAAATATAACATACCGTTCTTTTACTACCCACGACGATATATGTATGGATGTAAATAATAAATAAAAATATGAGTTTAATTTTTGTTTTCTTTATATTGAAAAAAATGTAATTCACAGAGGAAGACAAGATTGCTAGAAGATGGAAGGGAAGAAGGAGGGAGGGGAAAGACATGAAATGTCCTAATGCGTTGCAGACTTGTATGCAAACGTTTTGTTTTGGATAAATTTTTTTTCTTGCTTCGATTGGAGACATTTCACTTGATCATATGGTCTTTGTCGAAAATTGCTGTTGATAAATTTTATTTACATTGCACTTGGTGCCCGCATATAGCTCGAGAACGTTAAATTAATTAAGTACAGTGTACTTGTGGAGAGATGAGTTCGATTGATTCACACGATGCCCCAAGAGAAAGCAGACGTCATCGTCACCGTTCAGAGAAGGGCGAGACGGTGTGCAAGACATGTGGGAAGGTCGTACGTAAATGTAGCACCTTTGTGGTCATCTTCTGCATCCTCCTCGGGATACTCTTCTTCCTTGGAGTCGGTCTGGCCTTCACTGCAATATACTCGTCGACGCTGAGTGAACTTGACACGGACGACTTGATGACTTACGAGTACCAATACCACATGAGGCACCTGATGTGGGCTACAGGAGCAGGAGGGATACTAGCAGCACTCACTGGTACAATGGGTTTGGTCGCCATCAACCCAAAAGCGGCAACCCCCTTTTGCGAGGTGCGTCGATCTGTGAGATAACAGCTGAATGATTATTGCAGAAAAATTCCGAAAATTCCATTAGCGAAACACATCAGCAGAAAAAGATATTTTCTACACTTGCGATTTTATTGTTTCCGAGTCTACCAAAGACTAGCGGAAGCGTTATCAAAATTTTCAATTTCGGGACTTTTTTGTCCTCTTAAATTAAAACTTCCACTTGCTTTTTCGTTTCAGAACCCTTTGAGAAAATTTGGTTCCGCGTCTGTCTGTCTGTCCGTCCGCATTAAATGCCTGTCGGACAGCGTTCCGATGATTCAATCGTCCTAAAATTTATGGGCAGTCGTCACTTCCGCCCAAATCCTCTGCCAAGCCTCATTAAAACCCGGGGCAGGTAAGCCCTAGGTGGGGTGAAAGTCGTCACTTCCGCCCATGGCTCATTAGCTCATGGCCCACCAAAGTCATCACTTCCGCCCCCTTCACGAACTCTCTTTGGAGAGGGTCCAAGAGAACACTCAGCAGTAGGCTGAAATGGGCAGTGCCCCTTAGCGATCAAATCCCTCTTGGTCGAAGTGGTTACCACACTTAATTATGACATGCAACCTGGACAGAATAGTCTTTTGCGCCAGTGGGTTGTGGGGCTGGTACGTTGGGATTGTGCAGATACGGCCACATAAATTTTAGGACGATTGAATCATCGGAACGCTGTACGCAGGCGCAAACGTGTGATTCCTTGTTACAGGCGAATCACATGTTACATTTGGTCACATTTTCAGGAATTATTTATAAGGTTACCTACGACCCCTTGGAGTCCCGTATACTCTGCGCATGCGCGAACTTAATTTCTCTTTTACAGTCCGTCAATTTTGTGATGACCTAATCATCGAATTTGGCTGTATATCGGGACAGTAATTGAACGCTAAAAAGTAATTCGCCACTTTGCAGTATATTTTTGTGCTGCCATTTATGGTCATTCACGATTCATCACTACACACGACTCTTAATGAGAACTCGGATCAAATAACCATGGAGTTACAGTTTTTTAAATTTTGTGTGATGCAATTTTTTCTGAAATTTTCGGAAAAAATTGATGTTTCTATCAAAACAATTACAATTTCATAAACACATTATTGTTTTCAGCGATGTTTGAACTCTTGCTCCTGCTTACGGCTGCTCTTCTTCTTGTACTTGGAATCTTGGTTTTGAGCGCTATTTATATCAGAAGAGACGCTATAGACAGATATTTGAGGCCTCTCATGACAGCTTACCATCACATACTAATCCAAGAACCTTATCAACCGCTTCACGTTTTCCAAGGAGAATTCCAGTGCGTAATTTTTTAATGAGAAATTCACAAAGTAATCTTGAAAAATCATGGTTTGATGAAGAAAAATAAGCTTATTTCGTCCATTTCGTTACGACTTCATCTTAGTTATGGTTATTATAACCTCAAATGAAGTGCATCGGTACTTAGCTCCTAATCATAATATGATATGATTATCAGCTATATTATTATATTATACTTCCTTTTTGACAGGTGTTGTGGTCTGTCAAAACCCCCCGATCCTTACTCACACCTAGCCAGAACGTCGCACGGTCTGCCTTGGTCTTGTTGCCAAAATTACACCTTAAAGGATTTTTATGATGAATATGGCGTTTTCATGACTGAGGCGGTTCGTAAACGAAGTCTGTATGTTGTTAGTAATAAGAAGCCACTGAGGTCGAGTTAATACCTAGGTGTGTGTGAAAGTACAATGTACTCCGTATGTCATACGGAATGCAACTAAGGAATAATTCCGTAATTATTCACTACTAGGTAGGTATCACCGCATGTCCATACCACATAAAATGAAATCCATACCAGTCACGCAAACATTCCGTTTTTAATGTATCATGGCAAGAGTGGACATTTTTTACAATTAAAAAATGTCATTTTTTTCAAGGCAAATATTGAATTGGAAAATTTTTACAGCAAACAAGTTACAGCGAGGGATGTCATCGAAATGGCTCTGCTCCTTATTATTCTAGAGCTCATTCGAGGTACTGTGACCGAATCAGCCCTGAACTTACAGACTGGGCCTTCGCCTCAAGCATAGAAGCTTTAGCCGTCTCGCTGTACTGTATCCTCTTAATGATCATATCGTGCGTCGCGCGGCGAGTTGAATAATATTATGACAGTTACCGAGGGGGCTAACAATGTATTCATTTACCTATTGCAAATATACCTGATCACGTCAAACTATTTCTGAGCTACCTAGTTGTAAGTATGTAAGTAATCTTACCTACCTCAGTTGTTGGTAGCATGGATTGAGGTGATTAACAAATTTACCAATAATTTATGGAAGATTCCAGGGGAAAGTTTATATTTATGGAAATGTCCATGGAAAAATTCCGTCATCGAGAATATGTTGGGATGAATCTAGGTACTAGGTAGAAGTGGTTTCTAAAGGATTTTGCGGCGTAGAATCCAATGGCGCCCTCGGTTTTGTGGAATTACCCCCTCGTCTTATCGAAACAATGGGTTGAATATTATCGGAACCAGGGAAAACCCCGTGATCGACAGCGCGTGTAGTTCCTAGTCCAGTCATAATCCGCTGGTGTATGCCTAGCTATTAGCTAGGCATACACCAGCGGATTTTTTCGGCGGATCGCGGATTTTTCCAAGAATTTCGGGAGATCCGTTAGTTTGATACGCTCGTTAGTGGCAAGGGACAGATCCGGCTGAAATCCGCCGACCTAATCCTTATCGGCCGATCCC
Source organism: Pilophorus perplexus (assembly GCA_955831195.1). Classification (NCBI taxonomy): domain Eukaryota; kingdom Metazoa; phylum Arthropoda; class Insecta; order Hemiptera; family Miridae; genus Pilophorus; species Pilophorus perplexus. Next base: position 25,397,925 of record OY037010.1, read on the forward strand.
GGTCTGTCAGTTCAGTACATATACGAGCGGATTTTAAGTGCGGGATCGGATTTCGTGGGTAGATCAAGGATCATTAAATGATTAAATCTACTAAATTACTTTCACTCATCCTCAAATAGTTTTTCAGGTCGTCAGGTTCATGTAGGTATTCTTAAATGCCGAATGAGGCCCATGTGACTTTTCTCCCTTCTTTCCATGATCCATGATTTCGCCAATTTTGACCTCTTCTTTTTGGTTTATTATTCTTGGAATAATACACCTATGTTTTCGTGACGGAGGTCGACGACTCCGATCGCCCTCAAAATTTAACATTATCCGTTTCAAGATTTCCTAAACCGAAATGGGTCCCGGAACGGTCCAATTTCACGATTTGCGATCTATAGGGCTTTCATGGGGCTACAAATGGGATTTTTGGACGATCCCAAGAGGTCAAACATTTTTCAAGTAAAACAAAAAAACGCTGCAAATTTTACACAAGGGTTAATAAAATTGGATCGAATTTTTAAAAAAATTCCTACTGCCCAAAACGGCCTGGACGGCGTACGGCGTACGGCGGACGGACATTTCGGATTTAGAATGTAGACCTCTTGAAACGGATAATGTCAAATTTTGAGCCCGATCAGAGTCGTCGACCCCCGTCGCGAAAACATAGGTGTATTATTATCGCCGTATTTTCATCGCTTGCCGTTTAGGAGGAGAAGGCCTGTGACACACTCACAAGCTAGTAGACACAATGAGAATTAGTGGTATAGACTAGATGCTCCGGCTCGCTTTGCTCGCCTACGCACCCAGCTGGGGGGGCTCCGCATAGCATCGATGGACACGTTCAAACCCCTACTCAGACATAAACACTTATTCGGACAGGGGGGGCCACTGGGCCACCGTGACCCTAAATGGCTCTTTAATGTTCTTCAAAATCAAGTGGTGGCGAAAAATTTTACTTGAGGAACAAACACAATAATATTATTTGGTACGGACTATCAGCTTTCCGGAGTGAAAAATACATTCCAAATAAGTGAAACAGTAATGCTTTTTAACGGGAAGTCATCACCTCTCCTCTCGTTCCAAGGAGACGTAAAAACTTTCTATTTTTTGTACAGTGTAATCAACTTCTACCCTTCCATTTCTCGTTTGAGTCCGTTAAAGACGCAAAATTTGCGCCTTTTTTTATGGCTATTCTACCTAATGAAGAACACTATCTCAACTCACCATCTAATCAAAATGAGTAAAGTTCAAGAGGTTCGAACGTCTTTAACTACCAACGAACCTTGCTTATTAATTTACGCCTTCATCATTTCAACACAAATCAATTTTTTTTAAGTTTTTTCGGAAATTAAAATCTGGGCGGTTATGTTTGCTTAACTTCAAGAATTAATTAAAATAAAGCATGAAAATATTTTTCATTAAGAAAATAACTTACTTATCTCTCTGCAACAAATGTATTCTATTGCGCTTGTGACTCACTGTGAGATTTTTAAATTAGAGCATTAAAATGTAATGTTACTTTAAATTCTGATTAATTTGGTAGATGATAAACAATTAGGAATGGAAACGTGTCTGGATTTTTTTTTTTTTTTTACCCCTAATTTCCTAATTTTTTCCGAATTTCCGTTCCTAATGCTACACTAGCTCATAGACCCTACAAGGTTTCACTAGGAACTTGTTGCTATTGGACTACCTTCACGTTCTCTTGTTATTTTCCCTTGGCATCTACCGACGGGGCATTGTGACTGTGGCCTTCAACGTGAGCTCAAGGTGCTTCAAATTGCCACTTCAGGGTGTTTTCGTTCTTGCCGACGTTTTTATTTGCCCCTTTTGGGGAAGTCTCGGTGGAGAACCGACGGAAAATTGAAATATACGCTGCCACGCTCCTCTTCCTACCAACTACATAATATGATTTCAAGTATTATTTGAAATATCACTGCACACGGCCCCTTCACGCGTGATAATATAATAACCCTACATCGTCATCTCATTCCCATTTTATCCGGCAATCCCTCGAAGATTAGAATAATTCACTTCGCCGAGTCTGTTAACAGCACAGATATTGATGCACAACTCAGGTTTTTTGCATCTTGCGAATCATCAGAGTTTCGTGTTAGGAACCCATCTAATCCAATTTCATCTCCCTACATAATATTTTCCAGTACATCTTGTTATTATTTGCATATTCAACAGGTAATCGAAATCAATATATTGGAATCATTGAGCTCTGTAGGGAGCTCAAATCAAGGGCTGATTTGACTAGGTCAAAAAAGGACTTCAGGGAACCAATAGGAACGTGGAAATTGGATTTGGGTTCCGGTGCTTGAAGAGCTCTCGCCTCAATCTGACAATGCCAGATGTTTCGCAGGCCACTTCAATTTATAATATTTCTCGTACGAGGATTTTTTCACTGTTCACGCGTTGAATTGACTATGGTCCAGCGTCCAAGAGCCCATAATAGTCCCCCCATAATAGAGCCCCACTATAGACCAGTGTGTACTAGGCCTACCTACGGGTAGTCCACCGACTATTTCCAGGTGGTTCGCTATTACCATCCAAAACGCTGCACATTTTGTGTTAGGTAATAAGAAAATATTTTTGCAAAATTAAAATAAATAAATAAATAGTAGGTAGATACAATGTTCGGACCGATGAGGGACCTCGAAAATTGGATTACGTGTCCAAAATTACTCGAAAACGACAGCTTATTTGACCTCCTTCGGATCCTCCGAAAATCCCAATTGTATCCTCATAAATCCCCACGGAGAAATCGGATCGATCTGGGACACCAAAAAAATGTATTCTACGTACAAAAATACTTCAAAAATGACACCTAAGTTACGTTAGTTAATGACTAAGGGGAGACGGGAGGGTCCTTCAAAAACAAGGGAAAATGACGTGTTTTTTTTCGTACCCGCCCTAGTCTCATTTTTTGTCCTATCGACTTGAAATTTTTACCACACATTCAGCCCAATGCTAGCTACTTGCCTTACTAGGTAGCATCGCAGACAAGGTCCTAGAAAATTTTTTATCATCAAATAAATTATCTACCCACTTCAAGAACCCTTCCAAGCTCTTTTACCTATGTGGGGGAAAGGTTCCCATAACGGAAACTGGGCAAAATCGGTTCCTATATTCATTCTGAAAATTTAGAGAAAAAATGAAATCGATACCTATGTGGAACAGGAGCAGAGAAAAATGTTCCGAAAGGGCGAAAAATACCATTTCGAGAAAAACGCGGTTGTTTGAAAAGAGGCGCGCGAGGCGCTGCTTCAAAGCGACCTCTCAGATTTCGAACGAAAACATACAGAAGACATCTGCAGAATATAGAGACTACTTCATTACTGTCCACCCTTTTGTTATCTTCTCTTCTGGACTGAGAAAATATAAACAACAACGATTGATATTCGTTGTTTTCACAAGGTTTCATCAGCCAGCCTGATGAAAGGTTCTCAGTGGTACACTTTTCAGCAGTGATGCCAGATTGAGGGAATTATCCCTCGACTAAGGGACTTTTGGGGCTTGGAGGGAATTTTCTTGTGAAACATGCCAAAATTAAGGGATTTTCAGATCAGTTCCAACCAGCTATCGTAAAAACTACATGAATAGCTTCAACAATGCTGCCGATGGTGAATCGATAGTTTGAATCACCTTTAGTATCGATAGACAGCAACGGTGCATTATTAAAATTAAATTTTAAGTCAATAACATTAAATTTTGTTTACCTAGGTACATTTAAGGGGGCGCGGGAGTACCCTGAAATCGTTTTCCTGGAATGATTTCCGTAAAACTGAACCGATTTTGATGATTCAAGGCTCATTCCATTCAGATCGAGGTCCTTGAGAAGCTATACCACCAAAATTGGGCAATATTGCACATTTTCCACTGGTTTTCCCGGAAAAACCCGTTTTTTGCCCGTTTTCCTGGATTTACTGGCGCTATAGTGCTCCGATTTTTTTTAAATAAAATTTTTTGGATCTGTATTTTCATGCTCAAGAAGCTATACCTCAAAAATTTTGGAAATTCTGACTTTCAAAAATCCACCCGTCAATGAGCAAACCTGGTGGTAGAACTCGGCAACGTGACTTTTGTGAGGAGGCTGAAATTCTTCCCGTAAGCGTGACTTGCGACCCCCTCCTACCCACCCGTGGGGGGGGGGGGGAGCTACCGGCCAACCCCCCTCACCCCCTCCCCTCACGGGGTTGCTAGGCTCTTTGCTCTCTGTTACTCTGTGCTCTTTGCCCTCTAATGTTTACATCTCTACATACATACTTTTTTCACCCGTTTGTGGGATTGAAAAGTTCTCCTCTTTCCTCCTTGTGTGGCCGGAGTCGGGCCGCCCGATCCACCAATCACTTTTCGACCCGCTGACCAGTCTCTACTTTTGTTCTAGCTCAGTAATTGAGTGTAATAATTATTATTACGTTCATGTTATACATTTTATACGCTCTATGGGACATTTACCTATGCGAAAATAGCCTTTACGGCCCATGAACGCCGTACCTATCTACTTCAAAACGTAGGTAGGTATTAGTGGATGGTGTCCTGGGTTTCATTTTTCACGTAACCGTTGTAGGTAGACTGGTAATAAGTTATATAGATATAACTTATTTTTGTAGTGATTTCATTTGACCAATAATTGATCAATGAATTATTCATGCTGATGGCTGCCGTTTACGCCCATTCACCAGTTAGGTACCTACTCCACTAGGGGCAGGCAACGACTTCCATTTTTCGCCATTCAGGAAAGCAGATTTTTCTACGTTATTTTTATTTTTTTAAACTATGATTAGAAATTGATTAGAGATTGATCTCTCCGGATTTCGAAAAAGTCGCTCGAAATTAATACAGGAGAATCTGAGTATCTGAGGCTGAAAAGGTTGACCTCTCTTCTTAAAATCGAACCACGTCTCAATGAAATATTCCCGATAAAATAATGAGAGCAAATTTTGAGGTAGGTACCTAAGATAAAAAATTCAGACTCAAGGGATCGGTAGAAAGAGAGTAGGTAGTAGGTACCTAGCAATTTCTGCGGGAAGAAGGCATTTCTATTTTTCCTATTCGTACCTACTGGGTAACGCTTTGAAAATGATCCGAAAACTTTGGTTTTTAAAAAGGAGGCACATAGTCAAGGGACTCGCACTATCTGAAATTTTGACAAAATAGGTAGGTACTTGGTTTGCCATCTAGTTGTGCCCGCACGGTTTCAGCCCGATCGCCCAAACCCATGGGGCTCTATGGGGCTAAAATGGGGCTACGGGAGGGGTTTTTTAAAGGCTTTTGGCTATGGGATCGAGTCAGGTGTCGTTTTCGAAGTATTTTTGGGCGTAGACTCCATTTTTCGGGGTACCATAACAATCCGATTTCACTGTTGCGATATGTAGGGCTTTCATGGGGCTACAAATTAGATTTTTGATGGATCCCAAGAGGTCAAACATTTTTCAAGTAAAAAAACAAAAAAAGTTCGAAAAAAATCCCAATTTTTTTTAATATAAAAATAAAAATTTTAAACAATTTTAAATTCTCTTCATTGACAGAATTACATTTCTGCACAAGTATCCTATATCAAAGAATAATAAACCCTTGTGTAAAATTTCCAGCGTTTTTAAATGGTAAAATTTTGTCGTCGGTACATAGGTAGCTCAAATATTGACCTTTCTTCTTAAAATCGAACCACGTCTCTTTGAAATATTCCAGATAAAATAATGAGAGCAAAATTTGAGGTAGGTACCTAAGATAAAATTTTCAGACTAATGGGATCGGTAGGAAGACAGTACCTTGTAGCGATTTCAGCGGGAAAAAGCCATTTCTATTTTTGGTTCATTAATCTTGGAATAATACACTTATGCTTTCGCGACGGAGGTCGACGACTCCGATCGGCCTCAAAATTTGACATTATCCGTTTCAAGAGTCATTATCCGTTACATTCTAAATCCGAGATGTCCGTCCGTCGTCCGGGCCGTTTTGGGTGGTAGGAATTTTTTTTAAATCTGAAATTTTGACAAAATACTTGGTTTACCATCTAGTTGTGCCCACAAGGTTTTCAGCTTGATCGCCCAAACCTGTGGGGCGCTATGGGGCTAAAACGGGGCTATGGGAAGGGTTTTTTGAAGGCTTTTAGCTATGGGATCGAGTTAGGTGTCGTTTTCGAAGTATTTGTGGACGTAGAATCCATTTTCGGGGGCCCCGGATTGGTCCAATTTCACTGTGGCGATCTATAGGGCTTTCATGGGGCTAAAAATGGGATTTTTGAAGGATCCCTGGAGCTTAAATATTTTTCTAGCGAAAAATAGAAAATTTTTGAAAAAATTTGTTGAAAAAAAAAAAAAAATAATAATAATAGGTAGGTAATAATAAAAAAGCTGGTTGTGTGTTTTTATGAAACCTCGGTAAAAGTGAAACTTTTCTTCACATTATGGACATTTTACTAAAAATTGTCGGATTATTATTCCATTTAGGGTAGGTATAAAAATCGCTTCATCAATCTTAATGTTATATAATAATATTATATTATATTATATTATATACCTATTATATAACATTAAGAATTTTAATATTAACATAATATTATTATGTTTGAGTCCCAATAAATAGCTCACTGACGTTCGGCAGCCACGCCCGAAGTTGGTACGGTAGTAGGTACCAACCGCCTCAGTGGTAGTAGACTGAGGCGAGCCTAGCGAGAGTAGTTTCAGAAAATGACGCCTACATTTTTCAATCTGTTAGAGTCTCAATAAATAGCTCACTGACGTTCGGCAGCCACGCCCGAAGTTGGTACCTACTACCACTGAGGCGAGCCTAGCGCGAAAGTTTCAGGAAATGATGCCGACATTTTTCAATCTGTTAGAGTCTCAATAAATAGCTCACTGACGTTCGGCAGCCACGCCCGAAGTTAATACCTACTACCACTGAGGCGAGCCTAGCGCGAAAGTTCAGGAAATGATGCCGACATTTTTCAATCTGTTAGAGTCTCAATAAATAGCTCACTGACGTTCGGCGTCACACGTCATGCAACAGACAGACGAAAAAGTTCGAGACGTTGTAATAAAAGTTTCATTTTAAAAAAATTTTCTCCAACATACTGCCTACCCCTCCTAAATAATTTAATAATAATTATTTGATTAATTCAACAATTCAACTATGGAATTATTTAGTAGGGTTGTCAGAAAGTGTGAGGTAGGTATCTCCCGTTCTAGCTGTGAGCCTATTTGCGGCGAAATGTAAACAGTAAAGTCCACTTTGGCTTAACACATAGACCTTATGTAGGTACATAGTACACCCGATATGTTTATTACGCGGTGGGGAATGTACCACAGAGCTGATCATTTCGGGGAAATAACACGACACTCCGCCGAGGAAACCATCTGGTGGTTCATTTAGTTATTATTTCCGCCACCAGTCGGTCGACTTGTAAATCCCCGCAACCGTCAGCGCCATCTCTTGGCTCAGGTTTTGTTACAGCTTTGCTCCCGCGCCTCCTTAATGTAAATATGGCTGAAGTTTACCCGCCGATGTTTATTTCGTTGGCTTACTACCTAATTTCAAGGTGCTAAATCATCTCAATCCATGGTATACCTACTCAAGTGATCCCTTTGGTTTAATTTATACTATCGAATAAAATGAGTTTTTCATTCAAGTTGGTGAAAGACAATCAGATTTCATGGAAATATGTCTCTAAAAATAATTTTTTTAAATTATTATTGCTATGGTAATTTTAGTAACATAAAATGTTATTGCTAAACATTAAATTTTAGTTTATAAACTAAACGTATACGGTTCAGAAGAACAGTAGGCCTACGTTACATAGGCCAAGAAGCAGCCCTGCAAGATCGCAGTTTTTGCCCCTGGGAACTCTCACTCGCCTTACCAAATCCCCCCACGACACTGAAAATTTCAGACATTTAAATTTATATTTTTGGCATTGTTCAGATGAAGAGAAATGAATTACTAGGGGTCCTTAAAAAATACATTAACAGAAGAACAAAGTGACTGTGACCGGAGGTGGGATAATTGAGGTAACAATGGGAAAGGTGAGGGAAATTGAGGGATATTTCGAGGGCAAGAAAGGGAATTATTCGAAAAGGTCTCTGGCATCACTGCTTTTCAGTGGTGGTGTAAAGTTTCTCAGTTCGTGGTTGTTTTCTTTCGCTATATTTTGATTATTTACCTACCAAAACGCGTCTTTATTCATTTGGAAAGAATAAAAGTCGGCGTTTATGATGCAGTGAGCACGTACAATGACGGGAATAGCAACAAAATGTTACGTAGGTGTTCGAAAAACTTGTCATCCCCGCTGGCAAAAATTGCGCAAATTCTCTGCGGTCAATCGACGAAAGCAGGTGCCGAAAAACAAAAATAGCGACGTACAACATGACCAAGGAAGGTCGACAGAAGAGAGCATCAGCAAGGAAGAAATTGGAGGAAGATAATATCTAGAAGATAATATATAGAACATCCTCCTTCCGTCTCTATATTATAAGGAGGATGTTCTTACTTACGGGGCGGCTTCTGAGCTCCGCGCGCTGTGAACACTTCAATTTTGAAATAGCGCTGTGACTGTTCTATTTATGGTAAGCGCTTGGAATAAATTTTTTTGAGTTAAGGATATACTTAGTGTAGTTTTCAAAAATTCAAAAACCCCAAAAAAATCTAACTCGTCCCCATAGCTGAAACCGTTCAAAAACCCCTCCCGTATGTAGCCTCTTTATTATAAAGGATATAATCGCCCCACGGGTTTGGGTGATCGGGCTGAAAACCTTGCGGGCACAATTAGATGGTAAACCCAGTATTTTGTCAAAATTTCAGATTTTTGAAGAAATTCCTACGGCCCAAAACGGCTCGGACGGCGCACAGTGGGGCCGCTAAAATGGGGATGACGCCAAAAATTGTGGCGGAAATTCGAAAAATTGAAAACGTATCTTGGTTTAATGTTGATTCTTTAGCTGATATAGGTATATGTGAACTGAACCTTAGGTACTGGTTTTGTACCTTCGAGCTGTCTGGAGCAGAGGGGAGGAAAGTTGGAAATCGGGATTTTTACCAGTAGGTAGGTACAGTTTTCTTGCCGTGGCGAGCCCCAAATATTAATTAAGCCTTAAAACACTTTTGGTTTGTGTTCAGGCTATGTATCCGAAGACATTAAAAATATTCCCTTCATCAAATTGGCTTCGTCGATTTTAAGGATCAAAAAATCTGAAAAAATCAGAAAAAAAAGTCTCGGTGTTCACAACACTATACGGAGTTTTTTTTTTTTTTTTTTCTGTGTATTCACTGAGGATCCCAGAATGACAAGGTCTTGTCGCTATGATAAAAAATTCAAAACAAATTGTACACATTCTGGACAAATGAGTTCAAGCATAGGACAGCTATTTCTTGAAGCGGAGAAAATTATCGAAGTAAGGAAGATTTTGAATTATTTTTGTTGATTAATTGATGTTTTGTTGTTCGTACCCGGGCACTGGAGGGTACGAATAAAATACAACAGGAGATGATCCAGGATTGTTGATAGACACCGGTGATGAAGGGAACAGAAAGGATTACCGGTATGAAGAACAGAACCAACGAAGTGAAAAAATTGATCAACTCGTAAGCTCTATCGGTTGACAACAGGTCTTCACAATCATTTATGTGATTGATTGCCTTGCCAAGTGCCGAATAAAAAAACAAATGCGGGATGGTCCAGGAATATCGAGGGATGTCGTCAACACAAGGGGCATCAAAGGAGATTAGCGACGGGAAAATACTCGTAGCATCACCGCTGGAACTCACGCGGTAGACTTTTTTACATGCGAGGAATAAATCCGTCATCTACTATTAAACCTTGCACAGAGGCGGATGTTCCCACTCGCTGGGACAGGTGACCATCATTTAGTAACTCAGTGATCGATGCATCCTCCACCTGAGTCCACCTGATACGGTGATAAATTTATTTAAGCGGTACTAGCTGTACTAGCGGTATTAGCTGGAATTTTTAATCCCTTCGTATTTCCACCGTATTTTCTGATAAAATGGCCGGATATGTCTATAATATTATGCTATATGGCGGATAATATTTTTATATTTTTAGGGAAATGGTATATAGTATCAATAGGTTTTGCATACTCCCGGTGTCGATGGTATTCCTGTCGAGTTTTATAAAAACCTACAACAACGATTGGCGGTTACAGTGGATTTTCATTTATAAATGCGTTATGTATTCATTCGGGCTATTAGACCGTTGGCGAAATATTCTCGCTATCGGGACTGGTGAAGTCGGGTCTGGAGGCAAAACATTTTCTTGTGGACCTGGCACAAGGGCTGCGTCTGGCAAGACTTGGCTAGGTCTGTGTTTGATTGTGATAATGGACATTTTCTGTCTCGCCATTTTGTCTCGTATATGAGCAGCCTATAAGCAGCGTATAGATGCTGTTCGTGAGGGTTTCACAGAAATTTATTGCTGTACCAAACAGTTTATGGACTGATGTGTTGTCCTCGGTATGGTCAAATGAGCGTTCTGGATCATCTCCGGTGAATAGTGGAGTAAAGCCAAGATGTCCTATTGTATGCAGACGATCTTGTTATCCAATCGAGGAGCCTGGAGGAAATTAAGGGAAACATAAACGCTCTGAGAGGGTGCTGTGAGAGGTGGGTGATCAACATGCTTGTCGCCGAAGATAATTCTTCGCAGCGTTCGATTGGTAGGTGAGACTGCAGAGATAGTTAAAAAGTGTACAATATATTTCTCGTCTCAAGGCGACATTAGCTTAGACCTTCATGATTATCCTAACCGATGTAAGGATAATACATATCCATATACACATTATGTTAGTAAGCGATGAGATTTCAGGCCGAGCTCGAGGGGTTTCAAGCAATCTCGCGGGCAATATCGTGCTAGGCATTAAGCATTTAGGGATTTCAGGAATACATCCTTCATAATTAAAAAAAAAAATTAAATCCAAACTTGGGAATTACTATTATAGTAATAATTACTATAATAGTATTATTATACCAATTATTGGTATAATACCAAAGCAGAGGGGACATGCTCGCCGTCATGGATAGATGACGCGATTGTACGCGATTGAACTTCAGATTCGACGCGTCAATGTGTTGATGTCCCTACGCCAGGTTTTATCTCATAGACATGTCAACATGAAATTAAAACGCCCGAATTGCGTGTATTGCCACTTTTTATTTATTTATTTATTTATTAAATAAATTTTATTTTGTTTTTGTGTGGAAGTCCAACTTGAGCTGTGAAAAGGGAAAAAAATCTTATTATAAAGACAGTCTCGACAGAAAAAAGACAAAAACCTTATTATAAAGACACTCCAGACCCATGTGTATGGCACAGGCAATTACCAAGTCCTGGGGTCGTCGATATTATCATAGTTTACAGGGCCCCGCTGTAGTTTTTGATGCGCATCTTTCGTCTCTCACGCTTCTCGCTGGATTATCTGATTCTGATGGATTGAACTGAATTGGTTCAGTCTTCATGGGTAGGCATAAGTAGGCCCTACTTTAGCACAAAACTACCTCGTCAACGATCTCGGAATGCCGTGTGAGTGACTCCCCAGAATAGTGGCCGTGGGGGTCGATCGTAAGTGAATTTCCTGGGAGGAGAGCTGGTAGCATTGAGATTCGGGTTGCTCTACAATCGTGCTTCTTTGGATGCTGGTTTGCTTCGTGAGGATGCTGCAATAATCCACAATTATTGTGCACGCCTATTCCAAATAGAAGAAAGTTCATTTCACAGCATGCGCACGGGCTTCTTCTACCGCCAACTTGATCCGTCTGTGAAAAGAGGTTCTCTGTGGGGGCTGTTCTGGGTGTTCAAGATGCGGGCAGAGCTGGTTCTGCTCAATGCCAGTCAACAGAGGAGTGTTCTATGTATAACCGACGGAAGACGGTCGTTCTCCTCCTACAGAAAAATAAGAGCGAGGAGTAACTCCTCGCTCTTATTTTTCTTCTTCTTCCTCCATTGGTTCACCGTTACTTAAAAGCATAAATGGTTTTTCTGCCTCAGGAAAGAGGCTACAGTTCCCCTGGCGCAGAGGTCTCCAGCATCAGGTCAGGTGGAGAGAATTCTCCTAAAGATGTTGGAAATAAAGCTAAGTTCACAAAACTCGATGTGACCTCCAAATTGAAATCGACCACTGCGGAACAGATCCTGTCATTTTTGAAGAAAAAATTGAGAACTGCAGTGGAGGCAAGGTAAGGCCTCGTTCTTAACGACCAAGACTGAAAAAAAAAAAAATCATTCGCTTCTCATGAAGGCGTAATCCACGATATTGCGATAGGTGCCCACATTTCAATTAATAGCGCTCCAGAGACTGTACATTCAACTAGCTTTCACGCAATTAAAATGAACCCAACCAACATGACAATTATATTACTTATAGATATCTTTGATTTCGACAAAATAATGGCTTACCAGACTAACTAATGAAATGCCCCGTGAACAGATGCCACGAGCTTACAGACCAGCGAACGCCTAATAAACTTAAATTTAGACTGGAAGTTGGACGCGAACACAAAGATGCTATCACGACTCCTCGCTTTTTTCCGGAAGGAGTCGAAGTAAGGTTACATCGGTATATTTAGGTTAATAGGTTTTAGATGAAAGACTGCCCCCTAACCCAACCTCAATAAGGGTTCTCCACCCTCAAAATTCCCAAACCACGAAACTCAGGACCCGTTGGATCATTATGTTGGCTCCCCATACGTCTTTCCAAAAGCCAACCATGAGCCTCCTGCCGTCCGTGTACGCCGTTACAGTAATTTTCCGCTCTAATCTAACGTTCGCAGATATTGTTCAAAATCCCAGATTTCCAACGAATAGTTGAAACTTTCTTTTCCCCCCAGCCTTGTGTAGCAAATGGCATAATTAGCGAATTTTATACTTCCTTTAAAAACAGGATTTAATTTAGCCAACATTGTCTCCTGGTTAAATTACTTTTGTTAAAAACATCCATTCTAAATTAACTTTATCCTCCACAACAGTTGTTGAATTATTATTGGTTAGGTTAAAAATGTTAATGCTAAAAACATTTTAGTAAAATATATACCTATATATTCTTGTAAGTGCTGTAGATGGAGTTAGCATCTCGAAACTGGCCCCCACACTAGATTTGTGAAAGCTAGACCTCTCAAGCAGAGAAAACTCTCCCTAGTCTTCCACATCAGGATAGAATTGAATAATCATCAATTTAACTTATTGACATTACCTAATTAACTATGAAAGTGAAAATCATTACTTATCTTACGCTTGCACCGCACGAATCGCCAATGTATTAATATTTTGTGTTGCTCCACTTTTGCAGGTAAAGGAATCATATGAGGCATATTTGGGTGAAAGATGAAAGATAGAACTTGAATGTCGATTTTTTAGATGCAGAATTTATCGCGGTATTGCATGCATGCCAAATATATAGGTAAAGCATAGAGCAATTCCTGTGCTTCATTAAATGAAATTTTGATTTTCAAATTCTGATCGTTCTTTTTAAAAAAGTTAGATATCGGCTTTGAACAAATTTAAAATAATATTACACCAAGCTTCACATAATGAAACTCAAGATTGGTGTAAATTTTATAGAATAAATGTCGCTCATGATGAAGGAATTAGTTGAGTGTGAGGACGATCAGCTGGATATCGAGGCTGACCGAAATAACTCCATGGAATTTATTGGGGTTGATGGAGTTTATTGTTAATATGGTGAGAAACTTTTGGAACGCTGTCCGAAAGTGGAAGGGGAGCAAGTGTGACGTATAAATAGATCACATAGAAGTGGCCACTGTGCGTCCAGAGCTCGTCGTAACGCGGTCGCCTCTCTACACTTTTCCTCGCGCAAGTGCCAAATTCTCAACCCGTTCCCAAGGTAAGTCGATTTGTCTTAATCGCATAAAGAATCTCGAAAACCCCGTCCAAATTTTTTTCGACACTGTTTCCCCTCGCTCGGGCCAATTTTCATTCTGGTTTTTTAGCGGTGAATGAAGAAACGCTTACATTCACGATCGCTCTCTTTTTTCCTGTCCCGCCAACACTTTGTGTGTTTGTAAGCTTTGTGCCCCGTCGTTGACACCTGACCGAGTCACACCCGAGTTGACAAATCCCGGACATAAACGCTTGACATATTCCCCCCCCCCCCTAACGTGCTCTGTGTCAATCATTTGCGGAAAACCACTGGCATCATCTATCAGTAATTTCTTCACGTTTGAAAATACATTCCAAGGTTATGCAATAATGATGATGCTGACCCCTCCCGAGGCGGGCCGAGTGCCAACTATGCAACAACTTAGTAAAAAATATTGAGAGCTGAAAGGGGGCCACTGTTCTAATATTCTGACATCCCGGTTGATGCGAAGTTTGACATCGGCTATGGATTAGGGATGTTTGATACTTCTAAAGTATCGATACATCCAGACAGTATCTAAAAGTATCGATACGATACTTTCAATAAAGTATCGGTATCGAAGTATCGATACTTTTCAAAAACGCCTGCAAATTTTTAGTCAAGGGTTTATTATTCTTTGATATGGGTTACTTGTGCAAAAATTAATTCTGTCTCAATGAAAAATTTTTGAAAAAAAGGTTTTTCTTTTAATTTTTTTTTTTTTTTTTTTTTAATTTTTTTTACTAGAAAATATTTGGCCTCCTGAGATACTTCAAAAATCCCTTTTGTAGCCCCATAGCGCCCCACGGGTTTGGACGATCGGACTGAAAACCTTGCTCCAAGCCTCGGGGGGTAGGTACAGGTAGCAAAAAAGGGGAAAATTCCCTCGTTTGGTGTAGCTATGGCCACCCTAATTTCTACTGTGATGAGTGAGTTGGGTTGGTTGGTTGGGCCAACATTTTGGTGGTCCGCCCTTGATCGAGGACGGCTGATTCTTCTGATATGAGAGCTGGTGCAGCTCCAGGAGGTGGTGGTAGGTACCTAAATCAACTTCCTTCAATTGCTGGTCAAGTTAGAGGTACTGGCAACTACCTATATGCCGTAAGTTTTGAATCTGATGAAATGTGAGGGATAAAAAAAGTATCGGCGCCGATACCGGGAAAAAAGTATCGATACTACGATATGTATCGGGGACAAAAAGTATCGATATGTATCGATACTTTTTTGAAAAGTATCGATACTTTTTCAACATCCCTACTATGGATGCAATATTACACCATTTAATTCAATGTTTTAATTACATCGGATAACTGTGTTGTGTGTGTTGTGAGCTTTTTAGCACTAAGCTTAGAAAATATTTTATTTAAGCATAAAGTTTCCTACATTTTTGTTAATAGGGTTGGCGTTCCAACTCGACATAGGGAGAATGTCCCAGGTGGCTGGTTCAGTGAAATCCGTATTCAACGACGAGAACGCGTTGAGCGTCTACAGGTACTAAAACTTATTGCTCACATCGCGAATAATTACGTATTCCCAAAATATTGTACTAGGTAATCGGAGCAGCTTTTAAAAATTCATTAAATTCTCACAAGGGAGCAGATTGTTCGTGGAGACTGTCGATGAACGTCTCGACAACATGCCCAACAAGAATCATCCCTATTATCGCGCGAACGACCACCATCTCGAAAGGTATGTGAAAACCTGAATATAATAATGTTATATTATAACATACATAGGTACACGATATTAAAATAGTCTCTATATATAAAAATGTTATGTTGGTTTGTGTATGCTTCAAAAACTCAAAAACGTCTGCACCAATTAAAATGAGGTTTCAACGAGTCCAAAACGATTTTTGTGCGAAAACCCGTTCGGAAGTTAATCAAAGATCGTCGGTTCGAGCCTTCGATTCGAGGTAGTTTGATAGGTACCTACTTCACTGTGGGAAACGGGTCAACAAGCGTTGTTACGAAGAAAAAAACAGTTTTTCTATTTAATACAGTTGACGGGTTGCTATGGGTGTTCCGAGTGACGAATGGATGCATTATGGGCGAAGTCAGGACAGTTTTGCAATTTCAATTCAACCCAAGTGTCTATCAAATTCTTAGTGATTTGCATAGTTATTTCTGAATAAAAATATACTTATACTGGTGATCTTACTGGAATCAAAATATGGCGGTTTCAGGGGTAGAATTTTGTAATTAGATACGCTTTGTTTAATCATTTAAACTGTTAGTTTAGCTAAATCTAAAATCACAGGGAGACAAGCATTTGATAATGGGTTCTATTTATAACCGGAGATAAGTACCGACATCAGAGTTCAGAGAGGATGACTGTTTTGTGTGGCGCCGAAGTTGCTGGCGTCGAGCCACTTTTTTTTCGAGCCAGTGCAGTCTGGTACGAAGTTCAGCCTGTTTGATCGGCGGGATCGTGAACCTATAGGTACTTCCATAGAGAATTCATCGATGGATCTATCAGTTACAAGTTACAGTTGTAAAGCGACTGAAGGATGGGGCGTTATAGTCACGCAGCGTGAGAGCATTCATCATAATATGATATAATATATTATATTATACTCAACACCACTCAGATATATGGGAATGATCCTGAGGAATAAAGATGTCATTATCATATAATATATGATAATGACATCTTTATTCCATATAAATATTATTTCAGGGCATTTAGCGCTCCCACACCCTCAGGAGACAGCTTCTCTACCATGACAACGGACACGGCAATAAAAATGTCCAATATGAATAAAAGGTACCGTGCACTACTATCGTTAATCTGTTTGTAATTCATGCTGTGGCACTAACCACAAAAAAGGAGAATACTTTTTCATGGCTGGAATGTTTTTAGTTTTTCTTGAATTGAGTTTGACCAAGTTTCAACTTTTCTTTCCCGCTTGCCCTAGAACATGGCATCACTGAATAGTTTTTCTGTTTCATTTATAGAACGAATGGCATTAGGGTGGTGATGGACAGAACGAATGTTACGTAGTCGAATGCTAATTAAATACTAATTTAAATTCAAATTTTGAATTATTTTGATACCTAATCGAATGACGATCCGAAGGAGTTATTCGAATGGGACAACCGCTATTTTAAAGTGAAAGCCTATTAACCAGCATTGAAGCTCGGATGAAGCGAACCCAGTAGGTAGGTACCTACATACTTTTTTGACATCGATATGTCTTAAGGGGAGGGGGTCAGTCCAGAATCTGGGGTATAAAAAAAAAAATGTCACGCTGTTTGGAACACCAAAAATTTCACACTTTTTGAGACACTACCGGTGGTGGTAGAGACTTGAAATTTTGAATGAAGGCTCCGTTGGGAATCTAGTTGGCTGAGAATCCATCATTTTGAGATAGGATCACTATTCAGGGTAGTTTGAGGGTAGTTTCAGTCCAATACGTTACAGTGAAACCCCTCTCAAAGGACACCCCTCTCGGGGACGGACGCACTACTCTTGGCCCCGGCCCACTATGAGAGGGACACCGCGGACGTGGACATTACTTTTTGGCCCCAAGAGGCTTGATCCGATAAGATAAAACCCCTCTTATGTGGACACCGAATCCAGAATTTCAAGGAATAGACGTTCTGAAGGTAGTGATGTGGCTAGAATTTTGAATTTCGTCTTTCAAAAATGAAAAAAAAAACCAAAATGTCTTCTTTTTTTAAATCAGAGTAAGTTGGAATGAAGTGTTTGAAGTGATTGCTTGGTGATTGTTTTATTCGGGTGATACATATTACTGTTTTGTGGTTTCTCATTTACCTACCACCCCCTCTGGGACGGCCACCCCCAGACAACGGACAAATTCGCTGGTCCCGCGGGTGTCCGCCCCAGAGGGATTTCACTGTAATATGAAAATAGCGGTAACCATCTTAACAATGACAGAAAATTATAGTTGTTGTTGTCATTATTGTTAAGATGGTTACCGCTATAGACGAACCGTGGAGTTGAAAAAAACACTAGGTACCTAGCTATCGTTGTCCTACAATCTGATTTTCATTTGTAGCTTCTTCGGGCCATCTGAACTATACCTACCGAGATGAACATTACAAGACATAATAATATTATGTCATAGATATTATCTATGATCCTATGTTTTTCCCATTCAGGGTAAAACTTTCCACTTATCAAGCCTACAATACGTTTTGGAGCAGTCATTTCCATTCGATTGCAGAAACCCCAAACAGGATCGGTTGAGAGAGAATCAGATCTGATCTCGGATGCGAAAGCTTCGCGAATTCACCGCCAGTTTGGCTAATAAACGGATGCAAAATTATTCGAATACTCGAAATCTCACTTTCTGAACGCCCGAATGATTCCAATAACGCATTCGGATGACCCATCACTAGAGTGGGTACCGGTTCCGCGCAAACCAAAGCTGAGGTTGTCAATATTTCAATGAAGAAATCATGTGAGGAAATCGTAGACGAAACGTAACCAATGAATAATTCATAATAATTATGAATAATTCATAAACAATTATTATTTGATATGGCTTTAAGTTGAAGCACCAAGGTAATAGTCCAAAAACGTCATTTCGAGAAAATGCGAATGAAGTGAAACTAACATAAAGTAAAAGATACGATTTAAGACGAAGTAGTCTATTTCCACGATAAAAATATAAATCTAACTTGTAAACGCGTTTCGGTTGATACCATCATCAGTATAATCAATACTCAGTTAATTTTCATATTTTGTCCACTTAATGGATAAAGTAAGAGCTCTAGCCTATGCTGCTGCTCACTGTGATGGTGGGAATTGGCTCTTGTCCAAGATATGAAATTCAAGTAAGTACTCCGAAGTCCAATAAGAGCGTTTATCGGCTCGCATAGTGGGTAGGATATCCAAAATATATACAAATTAATACATCTCAGGGCGAGAGTTCAAGTCAAAGAAGCAAAAGAAAAGTCGATCAAGGAGCAATGTGTAACAAAAGTCGGACATCACAGACTTGACAACACACTGATATTCCATGCTGACTCACAGATCCTTCCTTGCGCGGAACTGTACCCTTGGATTGAGGACCACTAGGCGCGACATGAGAGAGAATCTGAAGAGAGAAGTCTGAAGAGACTGAAGAGAGAAATCTGCAAAAGGGCCTAAGTGCCATATTTTCCGAATTGGAGATTTTCGTGCTTTTGGGTCCAACGTACCATCATACGCTTGCACAAAACGTTTCAGAGCGATACTGCTGCTCCGACCGGAATAAAAATGCATTTCCAACCAAACAGGCAACTGGAGTGGCACTTAGGCCCTTTTGGTTAGGATTGCTCATTTTTCTAGTTGTAACCCAAGAATGAAATATTTTCAAGGTTTCATCTTGTACAGAGCCAAAATTGTGAATGAAAAAAGATAATTTTAGAATTTTTTGTAAGAGAGTAGTGCTGTTTTTTTAATCTCTTCTGTAAAATTTGACCAGCTGGAACTTTGGCCCTTTTGCAAATTTCTCTCTTCAACTGCATTTCTTGACTTTGCGCGTAGCTTGAGCTCCCACTACACTACGCTAGGGGGCTCTGGCTCCTAAGTAACACGACCTTGGCAATGAGCTATATGGAATGGAAACTAGGTGGTTTGTTCCAATCGTCCAAAAATAATTTTATTCAGGAAAATTATCTCGAATCCAGAGATCTTATTGTTGCAAAATCATGTTACTCCGCCAGTCCTTTCTCCGACCTACAGATTCCATGCTCCACTCATCGAAATTCTCTCTGACAAGCCTCAAATTGATGGACTCATATGACCCCTTCAACGATTTTGTACAAGGGCACCAAGAGAAAATAAACCACGCAATGGCAGAAGTTAAAAAACATATTATCGAGACCCCCAACAAGAATGAGGTCCTTAAGTCACTCAACGAGGGCGAAAATAAACTGATCGAAGTTATTGACGAAGTTGCAAAAAAAATTGATGGAGAGCTGCAAGCCAATGACCAAGTGAATAAAGCACTAAACAGAGCCAGAGTGAAGGTGCAGGAAACGAAACACAGATTGAAATATACCAGTGGCGAAACAACTGTGGCTGATATCGAGTATTGCGCAGAGTCATTCAAAGCCACTTGGTTAGCTATCACCAGTGAATTGAATCGATCTTACCATGAGTTCCTCAGAGCAGGAGGGCACGAACCTCAAGTAATGGATTTATATATGTCAATTGTCAGTAAGGGAGCTGCTTTCACCGAAGAACTTCAGGAGAAGATTGGCAACATAAAAAAGGACGAATGAAATTTAATACATGTAAAGTTGATTTGATTCTATTTTCTATAAGGCTTACGTCTCTCGGCTATAGATAGTTTTATGAATATTACTAGGGGGCCACGCCCTGCTGGATTCGGGAGCCCCCTGACTCGTTCACCCCTGAGGGTGGTCGTTGCAGCCTGTTTTTGTGCTATTAAAAAACAGGATGTCGGGTTTATGTTAAATTTACATATACGTGGATTTAATCCACTTTCAAATCTTTGGATTCAACTTGAAAAAATTTAAGGGGAACTAAATCAGAAAAATGAAAGAGATCGGATTTGAGTGTCTTATTATAGTGTGGTCAACTAAAGAAGCTGCCAGTTTCCATATTTTTCTTCGCGGTCTCTTAGTATTGACTCTGTTCCCGACGAGGTTTTGAAAATCAGAAATCTGAAGCGAAAAACCGAAATATTCCCTCGAACGCTTTAACGCCAAAATGACTTGCCAATAATGTTCATCATAATCACGAAGCTTCCTATTAGCCTAAACGTCTGAATCTTCCTAAAATTATGCTTAGGCGTAATCGGCTGAACTTTGGTAGACTGCGACATGCAAGCTAGGTTCATGCTTCGATTCTTATCAAATACACTAGGTATCATTCATTCATCCTGAATTAGTAATATTCTGATATTATGGGGTTTAACACGTTTCAGGGACCAAAACGGAGGAAGCAACGCACCACTTTTAGGACACCAGACTCTCCACGATGACAGACGTCGTGGGCTTGGGTAGGTACGATATTGATTGAAGTTTTATTTTAGGCTAGTAGGTACTGACATACTCCAACCTAATAAGCAAATGCTCTCGTTCGAGTACATCATTTTCGTTATGTAACTAGTGATCTATATTCAACTTGTTCTTTCGATAATTTTCCAGAAATGAATACGTCAGCGATGCTACCCTCTTGACAACTACGAGCACTGTGGGTATAATTAACGAAACAAGGTAAGTGAATTGGATACTTATGTACCGTGCTCACATGCCCATCTATAGTAGTTATGGATGAAATTGTACTGCAGAGGTATTTAATCATAATATCATATGATAGGTACTACATAATATGGTAGGTACTAATACAAACTTAACAAAGATAACGCAAAGGACTAGACCAAGAAAGTTGTTTTCTAGATTCAGTTATGCATGAAGGATAAGATAATGATGCAAATGGACTATATAGTTCGGACTGATAAACAGCGCAAACTCAACAAACGCGAACATTCGACAGCAAGGCACTGTTTCTAGTGATGCGGAATTACACACAATGACCCACTATCCAATTGGATAGGTACCTACTTCACTTTAACTTTACGTAGAATAATTCTTATTCTTTACAGAGACTGCCAATTATCACTGCCTATATCAATACATACAATTTTTGGGTACAATTATTACTATATCAAAACATACAATTGGGTACATCCCACGCACATAGCGGCCCACAGAATAAAGTTACTATTGATTATAGTTCTATAATCAATCAATCGCACAGTGCTTAGGGGATCCTGATGGATTTGCGTGAAATTGGTTTACGAATTCTTCAAATGGGATAAGAGCTTGGGCGTTAAGTTGTAATTTTCCTCCAAGGAGGTCGGTATACCTTGTATACCTTATATACTTATAAGTCTTGCTGCGTTAGGCGAAGAGGAAAATCGGTTCGTTTTGTTCGATTATAGAACCATTCAACGATTCAGTTTGTTGGGCAATTTTCGAAATCCTATGTCTCGTTCGTTTTTGACAACCCACAATCCAGGTAAGTAATTGGGAAAAGGAGGGCGCTCAGCTCCTATACCCCATTGAGAGGTTGATGAAATGAAACGTTTTGGAAGGGTGGGAAGAGGGAATATTCTAAGAGCGACGGAAACCACAACAAGACTGGGGATAATGTCTGGGAAGGGTACCTAGTGATGGCAGAACTAATGAATAAATTTTACTGGCCGTAACAGTCAATGCTGATTACTTTGTTGCTAAGAAACGAGCACCCTCGTAAACGTTTATGGGTAGGTACTATTAAGATAAAACGTAGGTAATGAAAATAATATTTTGACGATGTCCCTCGTAGTTAATTTTGCGAATTGGTGGTGGCAAAATACAGTAAATCCATTATGGGCCGAGAAGGGTCGCTTATGGGGTAGTGAAGTGGCGTGATTGTGAAGAAGGAGAAGAGGCATTGCCAACGTATAGGTAGGATCTATTTTACGTTTTTCGGTAGCCGTGGACGAAAGTCGGTTGATCCAATATCTAACGTTATTGTGGGTGAGAAGGATTAGGGCATCATTAGGAGGAATGAATAGGTACCTACGAATCCGACTGGTATAAGTTTGTATATTATACAAACTAATACCCTACTACATTAGGGTACCTATATAAGTAGACACATTACAAAGTACCAGGGGAAAACGATGCACATTTTACACAATATTGGATAATTGAGCAAAAATGAATTTTGTGTCAATAAAAAAATGGATTTCAGCTCGATCGCCCAAACCCGTGGGACGCAATGGGGCTTAAATACGGGAGGGTTTTTTTTTCAAGGCTTTTGGCAATCGGATCGAGTTAGGTGTCGTTTTCGAAGTATTTTTGGACGTAGAATCCATTTTTGGGGCTCCCGGAACGATCCGATTTCACTGTGGGGATCTATAGGGCTTTCATGGGGGCTACAAATTGGATTTTTGAAGGATCCCAGGTCAAATATTTTTCGAGCAAAAAACAAAACATTTTTGAAAAAAAAAAAAAAAAAAAATGAAAAACATTATTTTCCAAATTTTTTTTATTGACACAGAATTAAAGTTTTGCACCAGTAACCTAGGTTACTGATACAGCTATATCAAAGAATAATAAACTCTTGTGTAAAATTTGAGCGTTTTTAGCTCCCTTATTACAACATATTATATTATATTATAATACCCTGGCGAAAAATTGAAATACCTTCCTAATGAATACTAACCATTACAATTTTAATGAAATATCAAACTTTAAAAGAGGGTATTAAGTGGAGCAGTCGTTGAAAAAGTGAAATCACTCGGTCAAAAGAGCGAATGACCTCCATGAATAATTAGTGGATTTACATTAATGATGTGCCTGTTACTAAGCACTAGAGAAACTCAGTCAAAAAGGCACAGTTTCCATTTCCAGGGGTCCAATATACTTCGAGTTGATGATAGAATAAAAAGGAAGCAATTAGGGCGTAGTTGTAGTGTGGCTCTTTCATTCAAGCAGGCGGAGGCGAACACAGGCGTAAGGAACGTACAGGAGAATAAGAAGGGGCTGATGGTTTTCACTGGTCGGGTCTGGGGTGATGAATCTTCCAACTCTTGGGAATCATCAGCAGGGCGTGAGGGAAAAGGCTGAAAACGCATTTTCTAGAGAGTGATCCAACGATTAGTCCGAAAGAACTCAACTTTTGAAGAAACGTGAAATATTACCAGCCTAGTAGGCCTGTTTTTTTAGGGGTCATCATTAATAACGTAGCATCAGCATAATTATTATTCAATTATTGAAGTCGCTATTTAGTCTTTGGTCAAGAATGTGATTGAATGTGGTGATGCTTGCACCTCTCAATAGTCATCTTGTTGGATGACTCATTTAGATGAGGAGTGAGGTAGCTAATTGGATTATGAACGTTCCTAACTATCTAATAATTAATTAATCACAGCTGTATGTACATAATGCCCATTTCAATTGAACGATGCAGTTAATTGAATTATTGCTATCACATTTGTAGAACTCACTCAAGCGTGTTGAACGGGAAGCCCAACTAAAAATACTTGGTATAACAATGATATTTTATTTGGAGTGTGTTGATGTTGAAGCGTAAAATCGAGCTGCGCGCATTTTCAGCTTTTTTGTTTTGGTTGTTTTTGAAAGGAAGCCTGCTAAATGCAAGCCAAGAGATGACAACACGAGGCCCATCTCCGTCCAAACGGCCCAAAGCCGCAAACGACTGAGGCATCCGTCAAATCATCTAGAGGATGAACCTTCTGCCTATCGACTTACATTCATGGTCGTTGGTGAGTAGCGTGGGAATAGAAATAACAGAAGCGTTGATGTATTCTCGTAAACATGTGATTAATATGATAGAACACCCAGTGTACAACATTTCTCCCTGTGTTACAGGATGCCTCGTGCTGGTCTTTGCTTGCATATTTGGGACTATCTACCTCATTATATACAGGATGAAACTCCTAGAAGAGCAGTGAGATTAAACGAAGAGGTTTCTTGAGGATGTTCCCTCAATAATTCTCAAGGAGGTGAGTTTTTCAGCAAGAAATGTTTTGGGCACAAGTTTTCTCCTGGTTTCCATCTTCACTAGTGTTTTAAAGGGGTCTCGGCTAAGAACAAGGAAAATCCCTCTTATTATAGGCTCTAATTATCACAGCATGCTCTACCGTTTAGGCACAAGATAGATCGGTAGGGGCTAACTATTGTTTATTCGTTGGCTATTTCGTCAGATGCTGATCTTCCTGGGCGGACGCTACAACATGTTTGAAGAAAAGGTGTCACGTTCGTGGAGTTCGATCTGAATCACTTGGCAAGAAGAACACCGGGTGCCAACCGCTCGTCAAGGAACGCCAAGGAATTTTACGGTCGTTCTCCTCTCACTGATGCACTACTGAGAAACCATCGGTATTAAAAATACTTCCCCCCTCCCCTTCCCGGGAACATAGTTGACTTAGTCGGGTTGAACCTATAAATCCGTTCGGGGCCGTCCAATGTCAGGGAGAACTTCACAAAAAATGCGGAGCCAGCCCTGTTTTTTTCTCATTTTATTGGTTTAGCCTTTTTTTCTTTTTACTCTCTAGTATGTAGGTCAAACGAACTCGCTCAGATAGAGTGAGCGAACGATTCCACAAAAATTCAAAACTCAGCTTCCTACTCCCATGGCCTCAAAATTACAACTCGCAATGTGTCAATTGTTATATTTTTGGTGGACTCCAGTAGTGCACATTCCTGAAACGTTTGTAGAGGTACATAATTTTAACAAGTACCATTAAGGTAGAATTTTGACCCATACGTTTGGTTATCATACATGATAGATCAGATAATAAAACTACCTACTTAGGTACTTAGGTAATACAATTTTAAGGAAAAAAACCCGCAGGTTACTGCTTAGAGCCTTTGGCTAAACAAACAATGGAACATGCTTTGCCTCAAGAAACATCGCCGTCACTCAAAAACGGGACACTTTTTGCCAGTTAGCTCAAGGCCAAAACATGTTCCTTGTTAATACTACATTTATTAATGTTTTAAATTACGATTAAAAGAGACACCTAGGCATATTACCTATACATTATATATATATTATTTAGCTTGAAAAGTATTGATTGTGAAGAATACTACAATTTTGGTTTATTATTCTTGGAATAATACACCTATGTTTTCGCGACGCGGGTCGACGACTCCGATCGGCCTCAAAATTTGACATTATCCGTTTCAAGAGGTCTACATTCAAAATCCGAAATGTCCGTCCGCCGTACGCCGTCCGCCGTCCGCCGTCCGGGCCGTTTTGGGCAGTAGGAATTTTTTTTTAAATCTGAAATTTTGGCAAAATACTTGGTTTACCATCTAGTTGTGCCCGCAAGGTTTTCAGTCCGATCGCCCAAACCCGTGGGGCGCTATGGGGCTAAAATGGGGCTACAGGTCCTGTAGCCCCATTTTCCTGTAGTACAGGAGGAGTGTTTTGAAGGCTTTTAGCTATGGGATCGAGTTAGGTGTCGTTTTCGAAGTATTTTTGGACGTAGAATCCATTTTTGGGGGTCCCGGAACGATCCGATTTCACTGTGGCGTTCTATAGGGCTTTCATGGGGCTAAAAATGGGATTTTTGAAGGATCCCAAGAAGTTAAATATTTAAATAGTTAAAAATTAAAGAATTTTTGAAAAAACACATTTTTGAAAAAAAAAATCCCCCCCACAAAATTTTTTTTTAAATATAAAAATCCAAAAAAAAAATTTTTAATTTTTTTTTATTGACAGAATTAAATGTCTGTACAAGTAACCTATATCACAGAATAATAAACCCTTGTGTAAAATTTGCAGCGTTTTTTTATGAAGCAGCAAAATGTGCCCATTTTTGTTATGTGAAATGTTTAACAGAATGATAGGCTAGGCGGGCAAATGTCATTCATGTTGTATAGTACAACCCACGCTAGGTTTACCTAAGTTTTACAAGAGAGGAATGATAATATTACAAAGCAGTTTTTTTTTCTTACTTGTCACGTCAAGCAGACCCCATTCTCTCATTACCTACTACAGTACCTGCACTTTTCTTTTGCACTTCTAATGAGAAAGGAGGACTTCCTTGCCTTACTCTACCCATTCTAGCGCAAATATAGTAATTGGTAAACAGTTTTCCCACCCTATATAATGTTAATTATATTATATACTATAGCAGGAAAGCCCGTTGTTTAGAATACAACGGGCGCTAGAATGAGGACATAGATATATTTTTCGAGCGAGTGCGTAGTACGTTTACATGACATGTAAGAATGTATATGTATGTAAGAAGAAAATGTATTAAATAAATTTTATTATACATTGTATAATAAAATTTATTTAATACATTTTCTATCCAATTCATTGTTGCTAGATTGCATTAATGCATTGTTTTATTAGCGCAAATATATTCATGAGAATTATGAGATTCTTGTTGGTGATTGAAATAGGTATTTGAACTATATATAGATAATTTCGAGTATAGATAAATTCGGTATAGATAATTTCGTCTCAAAAAATTCTCAATGAACATTAAATGTTATTACACATTAAATATTATTATAAATTTTATAAAAATATAAGTACTATATATATATATATATAAGCTCCAACACGAGGAGTCTTTAAAATTGATTTTCATTTTTATGTTTTCATTTAGGGATATATCCCTGTTATTGGTGATGTACTTGTTTGACTCTTGTTGTTAAAATATTGTCGATGTCTTTACAATTACTTTTAACATAAACACGAAAGTAAACGTGTACCCTATCGAAAACGTTGATTGATCAAACACCTCCAAAAGATCCCTAATCTGAATGTTGAACTTCAATTTCGAGTCACCGAACTTTGGCGAACGTTTCTAAATAGGTAGTCACTCCGGCGCTAATAGCGTGATTCCATCTTCTAATTATGTACTTGTCCCCACTCATCTTTTTTTGGGCGGTGCCCAAAATATTTTCCCGTCAGGGGCCGAACATCTGTGGAATACGACGTCGTTCGCTATTAGGGGGATTTATTGTGAACACCCCGTGTGAGAAATCTGAGGTGATGGGTGACCTGTTGAATATTATAGTTTGTCCTTCACAGGCCTAATTAATTTCGTTTATAAATGAGGACCAATTCTTTTCAGGGTGCAGAAAGAAATATAAATTTCAGTAGGTACCTAATCATAAAAGTTGGCCTCTCTTTTTCTAAATTAGGCTAATACGTGCCGGCCTCTTCATCAAATATTAGAAGAATTGGAACGGCTTCATGATATTAAAATTTAATATCATGAAGCCGTTCCGATTCTAATGTTTAATGTTCCACTTGGATTTCAGTAAATTTTGAAGAAGTCGTGGAACTTACGAACCTCTGTTGGCATCAGAGAAAACGTCAAAAATACGTTTTTAACTTTTAACCATTCGTAATGGTCCAACATCTTAATAATGTTATTAAATGCCTGAAATATGGAAATAAAAACTAAAAACGAAATAATTCAATTTGTCTATCAACTTATTCAATTTATTCAATGACCTTTCGGAGGAAGCTTCAGTGGAGTTTTCAATGAGGACCCAGTCCCGTTGGGATGGAAGCTAGTTAGATGTTGAGGAGTTTAATAAATGTCCGGGTGCTCTTGCCAAGTTAGAGAAAGATATTGAATCATCATTCTCGTTTCATCTCAGGCTTTTACTTTGCTGAATGTCGCTAAGTCACTACCCGGCATGGGGTTGTCTACCTACTCTCAGGAGTTTTGGAATCCAGTCTGGCATAAATGTGAAATATTAAATATCTCTTGGAGAAGAAACGAATTTGCTGAGGAAGGGAGCGAAAATAAGCCTCTAAGATCGTGCTGTTAAATTAGTGTATTGCTTACTGTTAGGCGTTGTGGCATGCAGGAAGATTCATCAATAGCGTGGATTTTCCATCTGAAATACAAAATCAGCTGTCACTCAATTTCGAATTTATAATGAAAGAGGATAATTATATTATATACAACTCGTTCCTACTTAGTTTTACTTACTTTGCCCATCTCTAACCTATATGACTGCTTATGAAATTGGAGAAACTATAAATGTCAAAAGGTACCAAAATGTTCCCTATAGAATTCATTAGAATAAAAAATATTTATTATTATGTTCGTCTCACGAGCATTAGCAACCAAGCACCTCCTTAGTTTAGTACAGTGGAATGTCAAGGTGGCAGTGAAGTTCATATCATAGAGATAAACGAACTACTTTTCGCCCCATCCGCCATTCAAACTGTCTACGCCATGGACGCAGCATCCTTATCCTTAACTCCACCAGGACCTCCTGTCGACTTATCGTAAGCAACTATTCTGTTCATATTCATACAAGTTTCACCTTTTCTATGTTATTCTAATCTTAACAATGAACCTAATAACAAATATCTCTACTTACATTGAAACAAAATTTGTTTCAATTTAATGTTTATTCACTTAAGGATGACAGCGACTTTGTTAACGTAGAATAAGTAACTCAAAATTCCGATTAGGGAACACTTAAATTTCAAATACCAGGGTTTGATGGTATTAATACCAAAATTTGGTATTAATCAAAATATTTAATAATCCTGCACCATACAAATTTGTTATACAGTTATGTACAAGGAGGTAAAGGTCTTTCAGTAGCTCTGACATACATACTGTGGTTGCTCTCTGAGAAGATGCTTCAATGCAATGTTCTGAATAGGTGCATTTACAAAATTCATGAATTAAAATTCGTTCAGGATAAGAATAATAATTATTCTTATTATTATAATTATTATCATGTTGGAGGGAAAGTAATGAGCCCCCTATTTCCGTTAATCTCATAAAATCCAATGAATACTCGTACTTTGAACCCAAAATCATTCGCAAGGAGATTCAAGCAAATACCTATGTTCCATTTCCAACAACTTCATCACTTTTATATACATATAAACATGTTACTGTAAAGCCACGAAGTGTCGTAAAAGTTAGGAATTACCATAATATCATATTATGATATTGGATTAATATTTAATTCAAGATCATCTGGTAATATTTCCAGCTTTTAACATGCCTCTGTGGCAATCCTAAGATTTACTAGGAAACGATTTGTGGGCCAAAACTGGACTTTCGGCAACGCTGATGAGAATGCGATGAGATTTTCTGGTGAATCGTAACGCTACCACACTTCAGGGTTTTACGTGCATTATCTTCTTGAGCTCACTTTTTCCTGTGTGTTCGGCTGACGCGTCAGATTCCAAAGGTGCTTATCTGACATTCTGAGTTTCTCATGGATTCCGATGGCGGGTACGTTATCGACGGCCAACAAACAGATTTGTTCTTCGAAATCATTTGCAGTGCAGAAAATAACGTAATTAAATGGCAGGTTCGAAACAATAAGTCCCGAACAAATTTTTTGTGTGGGTATCACAAAAATCACAAAGTAGTGTAACCATTGTATTGCCAGTCGATATGGCTTTCAGCTTAGGCCATCTGGGAGAGAGCGAATATAATAGGTACTGGAATAACGTTAGTTCTTTCGACGGATCCCGAGGAAAAGAATATCTGGGACTCCATACCGTAGTTATTCCATCGCAATATCTTTCCGCCTTCAGACCACGGAAAATCCTCCCGGTACGATTTTTTTTATATTTCATTACTCTTGCCCAGTTTGACCTGATTCTTTTATCTGCCTCCTCTTTGCTCTTCAGCGTTGGTAGGAATAACATTTTATCTTGAGGAACAGCAGCCCTTTTTATGCGGTCAGAAATATTCCTTTTCTCTACCGCCGCCCACAGTTGCCTATGTATATATATATATCTGCTCCACGAAAATCATCATTCTACGACCTCGCGAGCGTTTTCTCTAGTAGAATCCAAAGCTCAAAAATAAATGTAATGGGGACGATGTGTGGACATGATCGAATTTTCCCCAAATTACGAATGTGATATTTTGCCAAGGACTCGTAGGTACTTCAAATGAAACGAATTATAAAGATGGTACGGGTTACTTAACGGTGTGATGTGGCGCGTAATTTGTTATCAAATTGAGGGGAATCGCATAAACAGAAAACATCTAGGTATGTTGGGAGAATGAAACCCGGTGGCGGCTCGTGCTACATGCAAGAGGGGTTCAACCGTACGTACTTCAACAGCAAAATTAAGGGGTTAATAACTACCTACGTACTGCCGTTAACATACTCGTATTACGATTCCCAGGGAGAGTTTAATCAGGCCGTATTTTTCCTTCAACTCCTTTACTACTAATCCCGACGTTTCAAAAGCGTGTTAGCTTCCATCATCAGGGTATCTAGCAACATTACAAACCAGGCATTAGGCTAAATCCTTAATTTGAACCTAAAACTCATTACCAAGCTTGTAGGTACTCATAGGCACTTACTTCATCATTCATAAATCCCAATGCCACAAGCATGGTCGTCAACAAGGAACTCTCACTATGGCGTTGAGATTTATGAATGATGAGGTAAATGCCTGTGAGTACAAGCTTGGTTATACGTTTAAGGTTTAAATTAGGGATGTAGCCTAATGCCTGGTTTGCAATGTTGCTAGATACCCTGATGATGGTAGCTGACACGCTTTTGAAACGTCGGGATTTGTAATAAAGGAGTTGAAGGAAAAATACGGCCTAATTAAACTCTCCCTGGGAATCCCTTGGAATCGTGAATACGCGAATATGGAGGCCAACGAAGACCAACGTAATTCTCGTATTACCTAGTTAATACACACACGAATGTATTATACATTCGTGTGTGTAACTATAATAGTTGCAGTAGGTCTGCTGACTGGGAACCTCTAGCAAGAGGTCTTATTTTAGAAGAAAAATACAACCAACTCACTTTCCACGTCCCTACATTCGGCCCAAGCGTTTCATTTCCAATCTGTCTTCCAAGGGCGGAGTGCTGAAGGCAATTTTCTTGCGACGGGTACCTAACAGTATTCATCTCTCGAAAATCACACACTTAATAAACAATTCAACGTGTAGAAAATTATTAGACTCGACTCGAACGAAACAAAAGGAGGCAAAACTGTTGGTAAACACGCATGTAAAAAGGGCGCTAATTGCCAGTAAAAATCCCCTCACAGACAATTCCCTTTTCTTTTTCTTCTCTGTTATTTCCAGCATAGTGTTCAAAAAACCCTACAATTATATCTTAGAACAATGATTGTTATGTCTCCAATTGTTTTGATTCATTTCAGGAGGATTCGACGATTACAAACCGAAATCACTGGCAATAATATCCGTTTTCCCCTACAAAAGTCCCCTTCCCTTAAAAATGTGCGTTGGCAACACTGTTGCAAAACTGAGAAACAGAGAAACTGCTCTTCGTACCCGTTCCTAATCTTTGTACCTGTGGAAATAACAGATAGGAGCTGCAAAGTCGCCAGCCCATGCATCCATTAAATTAAAATTTCATTAATGCATCAATGCATCCATTATATTAAAATTTCGCCCAGTCACGTGACCTTTCCCAGCCATCCTCCCATCCCCCCGTCCTCATTAATTTGCGTGGATAGGTTCTGAACGGCAGTCAGCTCCAAATTCTGACGTCATTACCCAGCCGAATGGAACTGTTATAAAAAATGAGCTAGTTACCAACTTGTATCAACAGTCGACACAATGGGAAGCTATTATTTAAATAATTTATTTTCTCTCCTCTCGCTCACTCTAACCTTCCCTCTCTCTCACACTATCTTTGGGGGACCCCCAAAGTTTGGGGGTTCTCTGAACCAGTGAACCCCTGTACGAACCGCCACTTGTAGCTTTGTTTCATTGAAACCTTTCCAAAGCTACAAGTATTCGGTTGATGGAATAACGATGTTGAATGTTCCTTTCCAGTGTAAAGATAGAAGAGGAGAAAAGAGTTTTTATGGAATCGATGCTTCAAAACCCTCAGTCTACTGAAAGCCTACTTGAGATGTCAAATGAGACGAAATGGTAAGTTTCTCGACACAAGAAGGGGTTTGGCGCAGTGCCATAGCCTCGGGGGGCCCTGGGGCAACAAGTAAATTTGGGGCCCCCCGTATGGAAATCTTTTTTTAAATTTTAAAGCCCACCTAGGGTTGTCTACAGAACGTTTGAATTTCCCGCGCGTATTGGGGTAATTTGAGGTCGGTACTTTCAGGAGACCCTAAAGTTTTTGCCGAGGTAAGGCTCTTACAGGGCCAAAAAAGTGGTCGACGGGAGGGGTCCCTTCTGGGCCCCCTAACGTCGGGGGCCCTGGGGCACCGCCCCCCCCCCCCCCCTGCCCCATACGGCCCTGGTTTGGCGATAAATGTGACTACCTTTGCTGAATGCGAGTGCGAACCTACTTGATGTCCCGTTAGGATTGTGGCTGGCTGTCAAATTTCAAAAGATCTAAGATCACCCACCGATACATGGTGTCCCTCTCGGGGCAACAAGATGCTGGATCTCGTGCAAACGATTTTGCCAGAGGGAACTATAGGTTCAAAAACGTTGGGAATATAACATGTAGCAACAGTTGCTCTCTCGCTACTGTCACTTACAACTTCGAACGCTGTGGTCGAGAGAGCCTTCTCAATTCATAACAATCAAAACTAAATTGAGAAATCGTACCTCCATCGAATTAATTCAAATCATTCTGACGATCAGGTACGATCTTCGCAACGAAGGCATTTCCTGCCTCCACTTTTCTCCTATTGAAAACATGCTGTCCCATAATATGGGTAAATTAAGTAACATGATCGTAAATATTATTTACGATCATGTTAACAAGAAACAGAAGGAGAAGGAATTGATATCTAGATGATATTCTGGCAGGTTTGGCATGCAAAATTAAATTAAGCAACCAGTTAATTATTTTGTCCTTTATTATTCTTGGAATAATACACCTATACGTATGTAATCGCGACGGAGTTTGAAAATTCTGATCACAAGAGGTCTGAAATGTTGACAAAATACTCGGTTTACCATCTAGTTGTGCCCGCAAGGTTTTCAGCCCAATCGCCCAAACTCGTGGGGCGCAATGGGACTAAAATGGGGCTACGGTAGCGTTTTTTGAAGGGTTTTGGCTATGGGATCGAGTTAGGTGTCGTTTTTTAAAAGTATTTTTGGACGTGGAAACCATGTTAGGGGGTCCCAATTACGTATACCCATTACTTTAACCTCTTCACTCACACGTTTTCAGGGTTTTTTTAGGGGAATTTTATAATTTTTAAGGGTTTTTAGGGGGGTTTTCAGCGATGCAGGGTGTTTTGGTTGGTCATTTGGCATCACTATTATATGGGTTGGTAACCACAGAACTCTCAGAGTACTACTCTGTGGTTACTACAGAGAACAACACTGGTTGGTAACACTGCATACTGAGCCCATTCTGATTCTCCTTTCTTACCTACTACTAGCCTAGTAGTTAGGGATGCAAAATCGGTGGTCAAAAATCGATTTTGACAATCGATTTTTTAATCGGTTGCTAAAATCGATTGTACCAATTAATCGGGCCAAAAAAATCAATTTTTATTTAAAAATCGATTTTACGGACAATTAAAAAAATTTATCATTCATTAAAAAAAACAGCATGTAATTTAATCAGCAGGTAATTAAATATTTTACCTACCGAAATTTAGGTGGTTTTTATTTAATGCAAATTATTAAAGAAAATATTGGAACTGTAACTGTAATAATAGTTATTGTAAGACACCTTTTTCATAGTAAAAGTATAATTAGGAAGTTGGGGTGAGCCACGTTTAATAAAAAATCAAACAAATTACGTACAAGGTAGGCATTTGGACCACTACACTTAGAAAAAGTAAATTTCGGGTAGGTACACTGTTCAAAAATAATAATTTGGAAAGAGTGTCGCCTTTCAACCTGTTGCGCTTCTTGGTGAGCATGAGACCTGCCTTAGAAAAAAGCCTCTCGCTCGGGACTGACGTAGACACCGAGGTTACGTAATAATTATTATTGGATTCCAACTATTGGAAGTTTGGGAGAGGCAGGTTTCTTGTTTCCAAGTAAGCGAGGGGGCATTTTTTGAGGTTATGTTATATTATATCCTTCTTGTGGGTCTGCTGCATAGGTACATAAAGAGTAGGTACAATACAGAAAACAAAAAGCGATTTCGCAAAAACAAAAAATCGATTTCACCAAAAAAATTTTTTGGATAAAAATCGGTACAATCAATCGATTGCAAAAAAATCGGAAATCGGAGGTAAAAAATCGATTTTTTGATTTAATCGAAAATCGATTTGCATCCCTACTAGTAGTACTAGCGTAGTAGTAGTACTACTGTAGTACTAGTACTAGGGTTAAATGAATGAGAAATCCTCATTCCAAATTTTGAAAATTTTACAAATCCTTCCGCTTATTTCCATATCGCTCTTCCCCGTAGTGATAGTGAAGCTGTACTGAAAGCAATACGAGATAATGAAGAAAATATGGTTATTGGCAAAGAATGTCCAAATTTGTCAAGCTCTACTAATCATGCAAATCCGGATTCCCGAGGTAGTGTGTTGGACCTCGAGTAAGTTAACTCAATATTTTGATGATTACTATTTAATACTTTCTTCCTTTTAACGAATTAATTCGGAAACCCCTCTAATTTATTTATAAAACTTGTTTTAGCAATGAGATGTACTATTCCCTTGAGTCATATGACGAGAATGCTGTTCCACCAAATAAATTCGAGGAAGAAAACTGCGGACCGCGTGATCGAACAGAGGATTCAGATAATTCTCAAACTGAACCCTCCATGGAAATCACCAACCAACTTGAGTTCGTTGAGTAAGTAGGAAAGGCAGTTTCTGAGAGTGGCTCCATTTGGTATGATTACTAGTGGGGTTAATTGCGCTCTCCTAGTTATCAAATCAAATAATATTCCCGACTCTCCTTTGAGTTCTGTGCACCACGAGGTTTGAAATATCCCATGACATTGTGGCATTCGATCTAGTGTGGTTTCAAGCTAATCTTTCAACTGATTAATAGAAGTGACACGATCAGTATTGGAGACAATCAGTATGAGGATCATCCGTCTTTCTGCGATCAAACTTTGACTTCTGACCAGCCGTCATCCAGTGGTGAAAGTTTGGCTGGATGGAACGAGGCAGACGTGCAAACCGACCTCTCACAACCGGCCCAATTCGTCAGGGCGTCCAGCCCAATCCTTCAGCCGGCAGCTACAGCGATGATTGAAAGCCCTACATGTGACAGGTAATTACGGGGGGAATTGAATCGTCAAATTCACCGAATGAAAGGAAGAAATCGATCAGCTCCAAATGGCCTCATTATCAGATTCCCTGCAATAGTTTTGCAAGTTCACTTCGGTTCACGCAAAACAGATGCAACCAGAGTTCATTTGGTAGCGAGGTCGAGTACGCCCTGAGCATTGGTTTAGCGGTCCAATAATATCATCTCTACTGTAAGGACGGAATCATCAATTAATCTCATTTCTCCTACGTGCTTTTTTTGTTTAAGTAGGTACCTAATTAAAAATTCTCTCTGTTTAGCGAGTCACCCCCATCGCGCATTCTAAGCTCTCAGATAGAACAAATTCCCTCGAGCCAGGATCACCAGCCTTCAGCAGATTATTCTGACGGCGATGAAGAAGAAGGAAAAGCGGAACACCTCGACGCAGCTATCGATTCAGCTCCTTCCGTACCGAACAAGGACAAAAAGGAAGTAAAAAAACTTGGCGAGGAGACTTCCGATTCCACCGTTGGAAACAACTCGGTTGATTTACAAGACTTGCGGCACCAAAGTTGGAGGTTGACATCACGCCCGTTACTCATTTCGGTTTGGATGGTTAATAAAATAAAAAAACTAATTATTTTTAACTTTCAGTGGGAGGAAAACCCAAGAGATTATGACTTGTGGTAAAAATGTCCACATTCCAATCCCGTTTCCTTACGAAGAAGCGGGAATCGAACTTGAAGAAGAAGATGATTCCGACATTTCTGAGGAGACTTTTCCTAGTGACGAGGAAGCCATTAAGGCAGTTGAACTGTGTCAACCGACTTCTGAAGAAATTCTGAAACCTGCACTCATGGAGAATCCCCATTATACGGCCAAAAGGTAGGTTGGGATGGGTGAACCTCTGAAAAATTTACTTGCCGTTAAGTTTTACTTAGTTTAATTATCTGTTTACTAAGATTTTATTGATCTTGCAGAACTGAATCATTCGTGAACCCATCACCTGCAAGGTTTTTCGAAGTGACAAACGTGGCAGCTACATCTGGTGGTGTTTGCAAAGCCCAAGAGCTCATGATCCAGCCCAGATACGCTCCGGGGAATGTCAAAAAGTAGGTAAACAACATAGTAACAGATTTTTGTTAAAGAAATTTACGATTACCACTGTGGGAGAACAAGTTGGTCATCAATCATCAATGCTGCCAAGGCAAAAGTGGTGGTTTTTCAGCGCAGGAGCAGGCCTACAAAAGCGTTTGGCCGGTAATCTTGGCATGACCTATTCTCTGGGGCTGCCTTCTATGAATCAGAGGTCTGGGCTTTCTTATAATTTAATGGCATATTATGCTGAATGTCTGGAGCGGGTGCAGGTTCGGGCACATAAATCCCTTTTGGGTCTCACTTTCAACACACCTGACTGCATAGTGCGGTCGGAACTTGGTCTCGTCCACGTAAAGTGCCTGTTTGTGAAGGCTATGATCGGTTGATGGTTGAAGCTTGAATCGATGCCTCCGGAGAGACTCCTGAGAATCTGCGGTCGGAACTTGGTCTCGTCCACGTAAAGTGCCTGTTTGTGAAGGCTATGATCGGTTGATGGTTGAAGCTTGAATCGATGCCTCCGGAGAGACTCCTGAGAATCTGCTACGAGAGGCTGGTGGCCCTTGCTACGAGTTGCCCAGATCCAAGATTCAATTGGATAGGTACTGCAGCTGGGATCTATCCTGGAGAAGGTTGGCCTTGGGGACCTGTGGCACGTGAGAAGCTTGGCAACCATAAAGTGTTTGAGTGCTAGAGGCTTCTGGGTCAGATTCGTTGCGCAAGAGACAGACCTACTATCTGTAGGGTCTTTCTTCATCGTGTTACTAATCGCTTCGATGGCAACCAAGCTGCGCGATCTGTAATGGTGATGACCCAGACACCCTCTCTCACCTGATCTCATCTTGTTCTGTCTATAATTACGACAGATTCAGATTCTTCAGTGAATTCTTCTTCTCATCCCTGCGCTAATGAACAGGCTGGTAGGTTTCATGCAAACCGTGCTCAAGCAAAGAGCCTATTATGTATATTAGTATGTAATAAACGAGGGCTTCCTATATGACTAGGTACTGACGTTATATGTATCATATTTCACTCACATTCACTGCTGTATCATAAGCCTATTATTCCATTCATTCCTTTTCAATTCATTTCCATCAAAACCAATTAAGAAAACCTGTGTTAATTTCTCTGCTGCGCTATCATCACCAACATTTCATTAATTTCATGTTTTTAATTTATTCCGTGGAGATTGTACCTTTACTTTATTATTATTTTTCGTTATTACCTATTTTCTTTTTCGTACTTCGGTGAATTCTTGTGAAAAACGTTTGTTTACCACAATAAAAAATCAATCAATCGATTAGCTACTGTGGACCTCACTGTTGACATTATTTTATTAGTTTTGGAGAAATCATAAATGAAGTCGCTACGAACGAAGATCAGAAAGAGGGCCCAGCAGAAGAAATAGAAACGACAAGAAACTGTGATTTCAACAATAACCAAGAAGCGGTGGATGCAGCGCTGACTGCAATCCAGGAATCAGGGTAAAACGAGACTTATCGTAGACCTACTCAACTTGCCACCACTGATGTTGTGAATGAATATATTAAGAGTATGTATATTAATCTGATTTCATTCTCATGGGTAAAATTATTTTTAAAGGTTTCTCGGGACAAATCCTGAGCAGCAAGGAGATCACGGGCAGAAGGAAGTAAAATCGGATGAAGAGCAGTCCATACAGAAAGAGGAGGAATCTAAACAGAAAACCGAGGATGCAACTTCTGAAAAAAGAGGTGACAACGCTAAACTTGATTTTGAGTAAGTATCTAAGATTATGTTTTTCATATGAAAAAAGATGGCATGGTTCATAATGGCATCTGCTGTTTTATTTCCAGCGAAGCAACTACAAAAAATATTGCTTCTAAAAAAGTATCTTTCGGACCTATAGAGAGCAAAAAGGTGGATTGTCACGTCACGACTTCAACTTTTCCCATAACGGAATTGCATAAATGGCCGTCCGACATGGGTTGTCATCGAGAAACATTGGAAGTTATCGAAACAGAAGACAGACCAGTTCTCGATGATGAGAAGAACAAGTGGTTAGCAAACTAATAAGATGGTGATATTCATAATGGTGATATTCATCACCATTATGGATGTAAGTTTACGATCCTATGTACAATAAATAGCAGAAAACGGAAATTATACATTTTGCAGGAACTTTGAAGGATTCGACAATCCAGCCTTTGTGGAGGATAATAAGGATAATGCAGAGACAAAGTAAGTTCTCGTAACCCGTCCATAAAGTAAGTTGCTTATTAGTGTCATTTTGTTGGGTAGGTATTAAAAAAATGGGCGGCTACGAATTCCTCCACGAACCCTCTTTATGAGCTCAGACCGGCTTAGGAATATCTTGGGATTCCACACCATCCAACGTCCAACCAACACCTTGGAATTCCACTCCAGGTTGAAACATGACTCCAACGGAAGCACATGAGCCAAACCAACCAACAGATCGAGCCTTTGAGACACGGACCTGAGCCAAATTGACGAACAGACCGAGATTGACTGGCAGACTGAATTCCGACAAACATGAGCCCAACCAACAGACCACGGCTATTGAGACATGGGCCCAACTGAGCGCAATCCATTGACTTGGACTAACGAAAAAGTTGAGACGCGTTAAACCAAAAGACACGAGCCAATCGGAAAGATTGAGCCATGATTCCAACAGAAGGACAGGAGCTAAACAGAGTCAAACCTCGAGCCAAAGCAATAGACAACATGCACTTCCCGCGTTCACTTTCCATAACTTCAACGCCATAGCAAACTGTCACACGGCGTGACTCACTCCGAACTATAAAATTGATGCTGAACAATCTCTGGATTTTCCAACCAGTGTCAAACCATGTCTATTCAGTTAATGATCCCCCGAGGTGAAATCCCAAGGCACCCCGAAAAACTAACTTTCAAACAAGCGTTACCTTTTTCCCAGATCTAGCAATCCGACTGAAGAAACTGCTTCGGGCAAATCGAGCACCATGAGATCACTGATCAAAGAAACATACCTCCCGAGACTCAACCACAAGGATCATGGGGTCCTTTTGTGCAATCACTATGTGAAGACTAGAACCTCGTAAGTGTAAAGAAAGTGCAAGGAAATGGTGCAAAGAAAGAAATATACTTTGTCCCATCAATGGGTTCCTCCTTGTTTGTTTCAGCGATAATAGAACGCCTAAACCAACTAAGGAGTGCACAGATCATATCGCCATGCAGATCGACGGTATTAACCCCATTATCTAATTCCATTTATGAAATGCCACAAAAGTAAAATTTAGGAGTGACGAACAATAATTGTGTAACTATTACCCATGATTGTTTCTGTATAGTTTGGTTGTTAATTTTCAGACGAAAAGGAAATGACTGGCTCCGACCATAGTACTGATATGAAAAATGAAGGTGAGTTACCACTGTTAACTTCTAACATAAGAGTGAAAATTCAA
Organism: Pilophorus perplexus; assembly: GCA_955831195.1. Lineage (NCBI taxonomy): Eukaryota > Metazoa > Arthropoda > Insecta > Hemiptera > Miridae > Pilophorus > Pilophorus perplexus. The sequence continues at coordinate 25,437,908 of OY037010.1, forward strand.
CATCCTAGAACATCTCGTCAACTCCCATTCTCTCATGTACTGAATACATTTTTGTACTATGATGATCGTATCATCATTAAATTTGATTGTGCGTGTTTCAGGTAACGTTTGTGCTCGCCTCTGTTTTAATGATTGCGTCGGATGTTCTTGTTTCCTGATCATTACTACCATGATGGTGATCGGTGTTTCCTTGATTATCATACTACTCTCAATTCCGCAAAACTCGTAAGATATTCGAACTTCAATAAGTTCTAATATGATTTTAAATCTACCGACCATTGTGAATTGTTAAGAAGCTAGTATCCTCACATGCTGTGGAACGATACTTCGTTGTTCAAGGGGCTGAGGATCTGCTACGAATTACTGCAAGTAACGAATTATCGAAGCTATGAATTATGAATGGTGGGGAAGGAACTATAGACGTTATTGACAGATCACCTTACATAAGGTACCTACTTCATTTTCAACTTGAGTAGGTATTTTGGTAGTAACTGCCAACTGTTAGTATCCTCAGGTTTTATAAAAGTCAGATATTTTTTACTGCTTCAACTGAACCTCAAAAGCACGATCGGAGAAACAGATTTTTCTCATTTTCAACACAAACCACGTTGGAAAAACTGAAGTTAGATTAAGCCGTTAGGTGGGAAACTTTTTCCCTTATTTATGAGCAATGTTCATGGCGTCCAAAATTGAAACTTCGTGCACCCAGCTGTAGTCAATGCAGACCAACAATCGCGTCACATTTTTTTTTTTTTTTTTTTTTTGCGGTGGAACACCTCGACGTTTTTACGATTCCCTGATCCAATGGTTGCAGACGGGAAGTGGTATTCCGCGGTAAAAACTGGACTCTTACATTTCCAAGTTCTGGCATATTGCTATGAGCTGTACAGTTATCGATCCTGACCGAACCCAGCCAGAGCAGAAATTATACTACGAATTATCGAGGGGACCGTAATCCATTGAATTTATACGAATTATAGAGGTACGAATGATCGAATTTCCATTGTATTTACATCATGAGACTATGTATTTTTATAATATTTTTACCGAGGTACCTAACTTCCCTAACCGAGGTAACTAACCCTGTGTATGCTGTAGGTACATTACCAGTTCCCACTAAATCAAATGAAAATAAAAATCATCCAATGCTTAATATGTATTCGCTGCATTGGTTTTTCAATTTGATAGAATGTTTTTTGGCTTTAGATAGTGTAATTCCTATTTCTTGGTGCTATGATTTTGTTGTAATCTTTTTAGTATTCATTTAATGCCTACTACAGGGTGGGACGAAAGATATCACCCGGTTTCGAGAGGCTACAAAAACAAAACTACTCAACATAGATAAAAAAAAAAAAAAAAAAAAACTTGTTTATTTGAATTAGTAGTTAATCCCGTTCCACACATCAAGCTTTGAAAATTATATGTGTTTCAATGGTCAAATTGAGGCAAATGTTTCCAAAACTTGATGCGTAAAACGGGATTACCTACGTACTACTTCAAATAAAAACGTTTTGTATCTCTACGTTGAGTAGTTTTGTTTTTATAGCCTTTCGAAACCAGGTGATATCTTTCGCCCCACCCTGTACAAGTTGTGTACACACTGATTTGTTTTAAATTAAATTTTGTTGTTCATTGGATAAGCCCTCTTTATACATTTTAGAGGACTACTTACTACTCGTACGATCATATTTATGCTATAGAATAATTCTATATTACAATTATTGTAAAGGAGTTTACGAACTTCAACGTTTTCGAACTTCAGGCGTTTCAACGATAATATCGAAAAGAAGTCATATTAAGTCTTCACTTGGAACTGGCTTTTTCAATACGATAGGTAGTAGAATAAAATATGTATTTCGATGATTTCATCATCCTTTGGAAATATCGAGTAGTCGACATTTTGTTTGAGTTTAAGATGTAAATTCCATTGTCTAACAACAGCATAATATCATGATATTTTCGTAAATACAAATGTTTGCCTCTGAGGATATCAGTGCTATGTACCCCGAAGCTTTCCTTGCTACTACGCTAGCCACCCGAATACCAATTGAAGGGCTTGCAGTACAAAGGGGCAATGTGCTATTGGAAAACACTGGCACTTAGACCCTTTGTACCGCAAGCCCTTCAATTATTGGAAGTCTTATAGAGAAGCGATTTGTGAAGGAGATTTTGAAACGAGTCTGATATTATTCTTTGATATAGGTTACTTGTGTGAAAATTAATTCTGAATCAATAAATAAAATTTTGGAAAAAGATTTTTTTTTCAAAACTGTTTTTTTACTCAGAAAATAGTTGACCTGAGATCCTTCATAGCCAAAAACCTTTAAAAAAAACCCTCCTGTAGCCCCATTTTAGCCTCGTAGCGCCCCACGGGTTTGGGAGATCGGGCTGAAAACCTTGCGGGCACAACTAGATGCAGACAACTTGGAGGGTGTATGGGATTTGTTTAAGTCTTAAGCAGATATCTCCAACTAAAATAGAGGATTGTTCTACAGAACTTATTTTCATAAGCATAAGTTCAAGGTAAGCTATATTTCAAGGGGAATGACTTGGTACAAAGATAACCGCACTTCCTCTCAAATGGTAGAAAGTTTTTCTGTAATATATCTACCGTCCCAGGCAGGCCGTAATCTCTGCTATGAGCGGCTGGGGAGCCTTTGAAATTACCTGAGTCTAAAGGAAGAGAAATGGATACTCCTACACGTCCAGCCCATGGGGCATTCTGGTGGAGCCTTTGGAGAACGATAACCACTAAGTTGATAGTAGAAGCGTGAAGTTGAGGAGTTGAACTGAATATAAGAGGAAACGAATTTGAGAAACTCTCTCTTGATGTAGTCAGTAAGATGCATTCAGGTGTAACATGGAGACATCACAATACGTCGACTCAAAATCATGCATGCGATATTTGAGGAAATGAAACCCAATCCCGGAAATCGGGGAATTCATAATTTCGTCCTCCCTCAGATTCTGAAGGAAGGGATTGAAATCGCTTAACCCCGGGAGTAAACATTCACTCTGCTAGAAGTGGTATAAGCACGTTCCATCAGCCGAGCGTTGGGTCACCTTTTAAGGGGAGGAGGAATGGTGGGGAGGGTTTGATACGACCAATTGAAATTGTTTGTTGGTTCAGTTTAGCAGCTCTCGGTGCTACCCTAACGAGTTTCTCACAATTCATCAAAGCATCGAAAACTCTCTTGGGCCCCCTATTTCATGTTCAAATATCAACCATTCCAATTTGCCAGCCGCCTCCTGCAGTTCAGTCGTTCTTTACCTTGGAACTTGGATTAATCAACGGAATTTCTTTTCCTCAATAGTATCAGCTCCATTATAGTGTCGTCAGGGAATTCTGAAAGTTTGTTTCCTCAGTTTAGAGCGTACCTACTGCAATGTTTTATGTTACTGTTCAAATAAAGTTGAATATTTTTTCTTCAAATGTAACATTTGAAATATTGCGACGAGCTTCTCTGCTAGGCGTATTTTGATTATGATTTAAATCTTTTTGATTATGATTTAAATCGCTTATTACGGTCACAATAGATCCAACAGGAGAAAGGAGGTGGAGTGAGGGGAGGGGATCCATTAGGTTGTTTTCGAATGAAGTCATTCAATTAAGGGTAGGGCTTAAAACGGTTAGGAGAACTTCACGCCTACGGAGAAAAGAAAAAAAGAATTGACAGCTAAAGCTGTTGAAAAAAGAAGCGTATGATTTCCATTTTTCCTTCCCAGTTCATTTCATCTCAGAATTCATTAAACGCGGATCGCCATTTTGAGATCGTTTGGATAAATTAAAGTGCATCGTCAACATGGCAGAGATTGCGATTTAAAGTAGGAGAAATGGGAGGAAAGGCTTAATCGATTCGGAAGTTTAGCTACGCGATAACTCTTTTGGCATTGTTAAGATTTTCCTTAGATAGGATTCAAAGCTTCGAAGAGCCTATTTCGAAGAAATATCGTTCCAAGACTTGGTGCTTTTTCGAATATAATCAACCCTTGTCAATTGTTACCTACGAGTTGTTATGGAAGCGAAGCAGACCGAATAACAATCAAGCAATCAATATCAACTGCAGAACGATTTCACCTGTTTTCCACAGACCGTATCTATTTAGGGCACGGGCGTAAGAAGATGAATAATTCTGGTGAATAATGAATAAGAAAATTATTTTCCTCTGTATTTTACATCAGAGAGTAATATAAAATAGACAATTAGGGAGAATAACTATAAAATAGACGTAGAATCATTAGATGATTTATATTGGGGTTTTTGATTCTCGACTGTGGTGGGATCTTGAGGTTCAGCCAAACTTGAGGTTCAGTTTGATTGAACCTCAAGATCCCACCACAGTGTTAATTTTTTTATGATCTTAGATATCAGAAGATCTTAGATTCTAAAAACGACGGACTCTAGAAGGTTGGTGTTGTCGTTACCTTTTGACTTTAGTCAAAAGGTATTGTGCTATAGCACTCTGACAGGGGGGCCTCGCTTCGCTCGGCCGACCATTTTATCAGCCAGCGGGGCCCTCTTCGTAAACAACGAAGATACAGCTAGTGGCGCGGATTTGCGCGCGTCGTAAATTGCGCGCAATGTGCTTATCATACATAAAATGGGGAATCCGAATTCGCAAAAGAATTTAGGGGTTCCCATTTAAAATAAGAAAGTTGGGCGCAGATGCGCCGGTTTGCGCGCATTTTCGTGGATTCTAAACCCCCTAGTCGTCGGCAAACGTTATCCCGAGACGATAGAAAAACATCGGCATATTTTTAACTCGTTTCAGAGGAGATGTGGCATACTCGGCCAGCCAGTCAGACAGCCTGCAGTCACGGACACGTTGTTTAGATTGAAGATGGTGGTACCCACTCAGGAGACCCTTCACTTTCAAAATTTGATCAAGCCATTTGATAGTGTAGGGCAGTTGTGGGCAAAGTACGGCCCGCGGGCCAAATGCGGCCCTCGGGCTAGTCTAATCCGGCCCGCGACAGGGTTTTGAATAAACCCTACAAACTCGGGCAAGTAGGACAAGTAGGGTATTATAGCATCTAATACTGCTGTTCCAGGTCGATCGTAGGTTGACAACAGTTGGACGGAAACCGACAGCTCGAGTATGTGCGGTCGGATTCTGTCGACAGACGCAGTCAGACCTGGAACAAACCTAATATTAACGGACGTGCAAGTTTGCACTTAGCAGCCAAACTCGCGTAGGCGATGTGCGGACGGCCTCAGTTTCATGTGATGTAAAATCAAAAATAAAGTTCATTGTTTATAAAAATGTGTTTTGTTCAATTTTTTATTTATTTTATTTTATTTTTTTGGCCCGCCTACATAATTTTTTGTTTTATATGGCCCTCCCTCGAAAAAGTTTGCCCATGTCTGGTGTAGGGGCTCCTAAGGGCCCTACACACGATCAAACATGTTTGACAAACATGGTTTGCCAACCTCGTTTGTCCAACATATTTGACCGTGTGGGGGTCATGTTTGAAGGTTTGAGAACACGTTTGAAGGTTTTCAGTGTATGTCAGAAAATTTGTTGGAAAACATGAGGTTTGACGAACAAGTTTTCTCGTGTGGGTGCGCTTCGAACCCCAAAGAAAAACGCTGCAAATTTTACACAAGGGTTTATTATTCTTTGATATACGTTACTTGTGCAGAAATTTAATTCCGTCAATGAAAAAAATATTAAAAAAAAATTTTTTTTTGGATTTTTATCTCAAAAAAAATTTTTTTTTTTATTTTTTGTTCAAAAATGTGTTTTTTTTCAAAAACTCTGTATTTTTTACTAGAAAAATATTTAACATCCTGGGATCCTTCAAAAATCCCATTTTTAGCCCCACGAATGCCCTAAACATCGCCCCAGTGAAATCGGATCGTTCCGGGACCCCAAAAAATTGATTCTACGTCCAAAAATACTTCGAAAACGACACCTAACTCGATCCCATAGCTAAAAGCCTTCAAAAAACCCCTCCCGTAGCCCCATTATAGCCCCATAGCGCCCCACGGGTTTGGGCGATCGGACTGAAAACCTTGCGGGCACAACTAGATGGTAAACCAAGTATTTTCTCGAAATTTCAGATTTTTTAAAAAATTCCTACTGCCCAAAACGGCCCGGACGGCGGACGGCGTACGGCGGACGGCGGACGGCGGACGGCGGACGGCGGACGGCGGACGGCGGACGGCGGACGGCGGACGGCGGACGGACATTTCGGATTTTGAATGTAGACCTCTTGAAACGGATAATGTCAAATTTTGAGGCCGATCGGAGTCGTCGACCCGTGTCGCGAAAACATAGGTGTATTATTCCAAGAATAATAAACCAAAACGGTGGTAGTGGGGGTCATTTCCGTGATAGTGTAGGGGCTCTTGTCAGTTGTTATTTAGTGCTTGAATAAATCGATTGTGACAAGCGTGATTAGTAGAAACCTGAGTGACGCTTGAAGTAAGCATTGACGGTGATTGATAGAAAGTTTGAATGACTCAATCAGCTGATCAAGTGGGCTTGATACGGCAATGTTCATCAAGCATTGCGTCAATCTCTCAGTGGAACCCATGGCAACCACCACCAATGCCGTGCTTACCGAAACCTCGGAGCGGGAGTTCATGGCTTCCAATGATGAGGGTCAAGAAAGTTTTGATAAAAAAAACGCTGCAAATTTTACACAAGGGTTTATTATTCTTTGATATAGGTTACTTGTACAGAAATTTAATTCTGTCAATAAAAAAAATTTAAAAAAATTTTTTTTTTGGATTTTTATATTTCAAAAAAAATTTTTTGAGCCGATTTTTTTTTCAAAAATGTGTTTTTTCAAAAATTCTTTAATTTTTACTCGAAAGATATTTAATTTCTTGGGATCCTTCAAAAATCCCATTTTTAGCCCCATGAAAGCCCTATAGATCACCACAGTGAAATCGGATCGTTCCGGGACCCCAAAAACTGGATTCTACGTCCAAAAATACTTCGAAAACGACACCTGACTCGATCCCATAGCCAAAAGCCTTCAAAAACCACCTTCTGTAGCCCCATTTTAGCCCCAGAGCGCCCCACGGGTTTGGGCGATCGGGCTGAAAACCTTGCGGGCACAACTAGATGGTAAACCGAGTATTTTGTCAAAATTTCAGATTTTTTAAAAAATTCCTACTGCCCAAAACGGCCTGGACGGCGGACGGCGTACGGCGTACGGCGTACGGCGTACGGCGTACGGCGGACGGACATTTCGGATTTAGAATGTAGACCACTTGAAACGGATAATGTCAAATTTTGAGCCCGATCGGAGTCATCGACCCGCGTCGCGAAAACATAGGTGTATTATTCCAAGAATAATAAACCAAAATGGAAGGGTCGGTTGAAGCACTCTTGAAGCTCCTATCAATCGGAGGCCAAGCACTTGATCGAGCCGCTTTATATTGTACTTGGCCACTACGTAGTGGCAGCTTTACAAACTGAATAGGAGTACCTATGCTTCTAAAAATGAAAATAAAAATTTTAAACGTGGCCGCCAGTGGGTGTTTTGCCGCTTGTGTTGTTTTTCATCATGGTAAATAATATGTTCTGCGATGAACAAACATTACCTACAAGCAGCAATACACAGGCAACCAACATATTACTATTATAAATATATCTTATTATGGCATTTAGGGGGGACCCCCCAAACCCCCATATTATATCAGTTCCAATCAAGGGTTAAAGCAAAGAACATGGTACATGTTTCACACATTCATTTACAAAATAGAGCGTGATGTGTACATAAATATATTTTCATCATCATGTTGAAATAATTTATCAATCACAGATAAGTAGATAATAATTATCAATAGTAATTATTACTATTGACGTGACAAGAGGACGGGGGCGCGGCGCCAGAATGGCTTAAGACGCCAGGCTGCAGGCCAGAAACGCAGTGGTTCAAACGCGGGCCGTCGGGTTTCTTGTTCATGTTTTTGGTTTTGTTTATGTTTTAGCTTGTTACCTCGATAAAGAGGTTGGATGGGATTATAAAAAGTGTTTGAGGAAAAGTTAGAAAATATTTATCAGTGATTGATAAAACTATCTTGGAGCCGAATTGTTACTATACAACCAAGCGTCACTTCCCTTCTTAGATATCATTAAATCAATAATTCAATTATTGATTTGTGATCTTGATCGACTGTTGCGGCGCTAATTTCTTCACATAATATATTTTTATGTCGTTTTTTTTTTGGTGGGACCAATGACTAAAGCATACCTATACCATGCGAAACCGTTAAATTTCAATCTACGCCCATCATTCTTTAGGCGCAAGATGTTTTGTTTTCTGCCTACTCTTTTTTTTTCATACATAAAAAATAATATGTATGCATGTTTTATGTATATAGATATTATGTACCTATAAGCGATTGGTACAAGTAATAGATTTGGCTTGTTTCCAAGAACAGGATTCTTAGCAGCTAAGAATTCCTTAACGTGATCGCTTGTTAATAATCCTAATAATTATTATTAGTACAAATACTAATAATTATTATTAGTATTATTAGGTATTATTAAGCAATAATTTAATTACGTCAATTAAAAAAATAGAAGCAACATCGGAACAACATTGGTTCCAAAGTTGCTTCTATTTTTTTTTTTTTTTTTATTGCCAAAATTTTGTAATTATTATGCCTCTCGTCTGATACGACAAACGTGAATTGTTATTAGATATACACTTCCACGAAGATTACTTAAGAAGAATAGGTATGAGTAGTACTCATTGAATACCAAGTACATGTATGTTTATGGAGGAAAATAGGCGAAGCAAAATGTGAAGGTTTGTGAGCTTGAATGCAACAAAGCCGTATTATATAATATACATAATATAGGTATATATATAATAGCTATATAATATATATTATATAGGTGTACCTCTTCACAATATAAACATCTGTGTACCTACCTATGAATGTTCCAAAGCAAAAAAGGTGACGTCACCAGAAAAAAAAATGAAGGTATACCACTATATAGGTATTCACTATAGTGTCACTCACCTACAGTCATTCCATTGTTCTTCACAGCATTTTGGTACTTGGTTCGAATAGTAACTATTGAATCATGTAGGTATTTTCCCTCCGGATATTTTTGCAAAAAAAAAAAAATTTATATTCCTAAAATGGCAAGTTTTGAAGAAAAATGAAAAGTTGCAATGTTTGGGCCAACGCCGTTTTAATGACGCGGCTTTTCGTGGGAGCACGCACGACTTGAAGAGCGTTGCAGGTCGTGGCCTACCTCCGTTGTGTGCAGGGGTCGGGAACAAACTGACTCGAGTCGGCCGGCGTTTGTCGGTAGGGATTGGCGAAGGCGGTGAAGGGGTGGTCCGCCTTCTATTCGTCCCACTTCAGCAACCCCCCCCCCCCCCCCCCCAGCTCTAACGGGCGGAATCCCATTCATCACGAATCCCGGCTCATTCAGCTTCATAACAGGCGCTTGAAAAGTTAAAAAAAAAAAAAAAAACGCCAAAGGGATTACAGATCGGCAGCAGGTCTCCAGATAGGAAAGGGAGGAGAGTTTTATTCAACAACTCCATCTTTTACCAATCCGTCCTTACGATGAGACTGTTATGGCCGATGCCATCCTGTTATGGCCAAATCACAGACCGAACGTGAGGCCAATCGCTCATGACGGGTTTATAGGCAACTCTGGTCTTTTGATAATCCGTTTTTAAGGCGAGACGACAGATGCCATACTGGAGGTGTTTTCTCATATATGGCTTTTGGAGGGTTTATTCGGCTACTCCAGTCTTTGGCCAATCCGTTCGTTTCAGTAGACCGGAGAATGGGCCTTACAATAATATTGTAAGGCCATATTATGGCCTAACTGAAGCTCTAAACAAGGTTATTCAACTATTTAGTCAGCAACACTCAAGGAAACTGCGCGAAAACTGTCTTGGTATCTACTCTTCAAAATCGAGGATCAACCCAATGAAACACAGAATGTGTTTTTCGGTAATTCTGCCGAGGGGATGGACTCGTGGCGTGGTGACAGCCCTCCGGGGGGGGGAGGGGGGCTGTCACCCCACTCAGGTATAGAAAAAAGCACATTCTGTGTTAAAACCATTTTGTAGGCAGGTTATGATTTTTTGAACTGTAGACTTATTCCAAAGTTCAAAAAATCATAACTTTTCTACGGTTTGAGATACAGAAAATCTGAAAATGGCATCATGTTCAGCAGCTCCTTGTCTATCAGAAAAAAACCAATATGTCCTATTTCGAAATCTGGATGGTGAGGTAGTGTGTTTCCTTTGATTTGTGGAAAACTCAGAACTCACCGGATAGAGCCTATAGGCCTAACCAAAACAGGGTTCCAGGAGATCCATTGTGATGGTTACGAAGAACTAGGCATCAAATAAGTGATAGTGATTGTAGAACCGCTATAGTGTTAAAATTGTGAAAACCAAAATTAAATTCTTAAAATTAAATTTGATTCTTTCGGCTACCTAGCGAGTAAGATGTCGAAAAGAGATGAGATACTGTTTAAAATTCTCCGGTCATCGATGTGTTCTGACGACAAACCCCGAGAAGTCTTAACCCCGAGATGTTACGACATCCAGTCCCGACTCACAGTAGACGGTCGACGACGAAAAGCGACCGACGATGTTGTCGATGCCCAGACGGTACCTCACCCGCCAGTTGAAAGGCTGTACGGCTCTTGTCACAGTGATCTTCCACGGAACCGATTTGCTGAAGAAGTGAGAGTCATGCGCTGCGGAGATAATTCATTTCGATGGTTTCGAAGCCAACTAGATTTCTTCTACACCAAAAATTTCTCTAATGACCTCGATAGAAAATCGCTCTTTTCATCAATGGGTTTGGTTATGGGTTAAAAATACTCAGCCAACTCGACATGGCACATAGGTTCCTCGCATTCAAGACTACCCCGATTTTCAGCCAAATTGGATTATTAGGTCCAGAGTCCACCCCTTATGATATCATAATGTGATAGCAGTTTTCATCATAATATTATCTATACAATTAAAGTTGTGGAAGTTATGGCTGTAGGACCTACAGTGACCTACAGTGTAGGTCACTTTAGTATATTCCACGCTAGCGCATGCTCTGAGTCTGCCGCTAATTTAATCATAATGAAATTTATGGGATCCTCAAAGCGCCTCATCCGCTTATTCCCTGAAAATCTTAGCGAATTTGGATCAAAACAGTTGAGGGTATGTGCACATGCACAATGTGCACGCATGTCATGCGTACAGCGCATCACTTATGATGACATTCATATAATATGGTAGGTACCCAAATAACTCCTACCCGCATGATTCCTAAAAATTTGAAAAAAAAAAAAAAATCGGATCAAAATTGTGGAAGACAAGGAATTCCGGACTGACAGACAGACAGACAGAACCAAAGTTGCTCAGGATGGCCTGAAACGTGAAATGCTGTGGTTACAACCTAGGTAGGTATATAAATTTTGAGGTGGATAGCCTTCGTAATTTCCGAGTTTCTTCTTTCAACCCTTTTCGATTTTTTTACTCTTTTCGTATTCGTAATTTTAAAAAGCTCATATATGAGCTATATATCAAGTATACTTGATACAATTTTCAATGTTAAAAAAAAGGCCTTAAAGGCCTGTGCCTTCAAAGGTAGGTAGGTACGAAACTTTTTGCATAAAGTTTCGGCAAAGGAGCGCAATGGGTGGCCTGTCAGGACCTGACACTACCTGGTATGTCATGTTCATTCAGTTTACAAAGCATACTTCACTAACGAATGACTTTATAGTAATTTCTTCATCCCAAATCATAGCTTTGGAATCTACGCACCTTGAAAGGTAAAGTGTCAAATTTTGAGCGAAATTGAATTTTTTTTCTATACGATTACAAAGACTAGAGATAATACATAAGTCAAAAGTTTGGTAACAGCCCAACCCATGGAATAAGGATGACCTATTTCTTCCATGAGCCCATCCATTAATGGGAAGACTTGAAATGAAAACATTTCTCTATACAAAACAAAATTCAAGCAAAAGCTGTAGGTAATCTATAATGCACATTTCGTTTATAATAATCACCTAATTTTTGGTAACCTACCGAATTTCATTGCTTCCGATTAGCTTCTTACGATGTTTGAAAAAAGGCGGGTTTGGGAAGTTATCGATTGAAACGCGTAGCGAACAATCGATCTTTCTCATAACGCATCGATTACCGATAAAGGAGTGAGATTGCGCATGCGCGGAGGTTCTGGTGAGGGCGGTAAAGTGTGAGGAGCGGTGTACGAGTAACGTCTAGTATCGATATAGGTAATAAAATTTATTGATTTAAAAAAGATATGATTTAATCAATATCGTTCATCCCTACATGACGTTAGATCCACACCGTGTAGACTGTAGTATATGTATTATACATATATGTATAATACATGATACGCTCGGATGTTTCTCTTATCTGTGATCATCACTGTACTTATAGCTTCAATGGCAAGTTAACCACAGAATAGAATCAGATTCTAGAATCAGAATAGAATCAGATTCTGATTATGTAGTACAGAAATAGGAGATGTTCATTGACGAGTTTTTAGTTTTGATAGGATGGCAGGTACTATTACATTTTATGCACATAGATCCTATTATGTGATAGGTGTCCTATTTGCCGTACGGCGTAATTTGACTCATCCATAATATTACTCTATCAGATGTTCTTGAAATATCCCTTCATGATGCCCAAGAAGGAGAGGGAAATCGCTGGGCGGTACGGCATACACGATCCAGTAGGAATAACCACATACAAAGGAGAACTAAGTAAGTAGACGGATGGAATTTGTCTTGTAGTAATGCTTTCTGGTAGGGATGTCAATGTTGTACGCAATTGAAGGGGTTGATATTTTCTGTGATTTCTCAAAATTCCAATTCCTGTGAAAGTGAAGCCTGGAAAACTTCCATTGACACCGCCTAGTAGGTACCTAAGTCGAGTTGGATCGGTCATTCGTCGTTACTGGCGTTTCATTTCATTTCGTAATCCTTTTCCCTTTGAGGCAAAGAGTTATTTAATGTTCGAAGCCCACGGTGAGCTTAACATTTTCTCTTCGACACAATTTGCGGTCAAAGTACTTGGGTAGGGCAAAAGTGGGAGCCGTGGGACTGTTTCCACATTTCGAAATTTCCTTTCTGTCAATATTTTTCAAATCCGGTGACTCCATTCGGCTCCAGCACATCTCTGTAGTGATAATAATTTTTTTCAGGGTCACATCGTCAAAATTCATTGAGTAGATTGAAATCGTGGCAAAAAAAAAAAAAAAAAAAAAAAAAAAAAATCATGGCATGCCATTGGCATGGATATGTTACCAGGTGAATTCCGTCACCAAGAGATAAGGAATTTGTTTACCTATAGGTTATTGCGTTGCATTTTAAGAAATTCACTTCCTATTTTCATGCCCACGTAGGCCAGCCGATAGGCATAATATGGATAGCTATTATCCATGCCAAAATTGTAACTCACCAGGTATACCACTAAACAGGTCCTGTTTGAGTGGTAGGGAGGCTTGGGACATGGATAGGAGGTACCGGTATGGGAAGTCCCGGGCCTCTCCTTTTATGTATCTCTACTTTGACTGATTTTCCTTTCGCACTTACGGTTGAAATTATTATAAAAACTATTTGAAACATTGTCATCTTGATTGATCCTTCGCCTTGTGGAAGCGTTTGTTGAGCGGAAAACACATAAACTACCTACCCCCTAAAGGTTCTGAGCACAGCCACATTTTGCCATACTTTCATGGGGGTGATTCTTTGAAAGCCCTGTTACAAATGATAACTTTCTTAGAGATGGCGGGAAACAAGCTGTTATATACTTATCTTTTCCATTGCCTCTTTAGGGGAAAAAATTTTTAATGGAGCGAGGGCTTAACTTTAATTCCTTGGTCAAAATCTTAGATGTTCCAGGGTTCCCACCTCCCCTACATAAATAATGGTCACTTAAGGTAGAGATAAAACGAAAAAAGGAACTTCTAACATGAAAAAGTTTGGCATTTGTGTAACGGAGCGAGGGAGGACAATGAAAGCATGAAACGATGAGGGGATTTTGTAAATAGCGTGGGTTATTTGACTTTTAAAGGGCTTAACCCTTATGGGACTCTTCTTCACAGTGGGTTTAGTGTGAGTGGCTCGGGATTCAGAGTGTGGTACCTGTACTAATGTAGGTGTGGAATCCACACCCACACACACTTTAGATTACATGAACTGGGAATTGGTTTTACAGGAACGTTTCGTCGTAACGCCTCGAGGGCAGATGAATGTTTCCGCTCCTCTCACGTAGCCGTTAATCCCAGAGTTGAGAACTAATAGGCCTACTTATCTCCACTTGTGCATAGGGTAAAGCCCCGTACCTCGCCCCACTTTTCAGATTTTCCTCTCTTGGGAGACCCCTAGGGCTCTGATCGAATCGTTTTTTTTTTTTTACAGATCGCTAGGGAAATAAGTTGTCTACAAGAGCCAGGTGTTGAAATGGGTTATTTCAAGTTTTCGAGTTTTCTAGAGCTAAATTTCTAAAACCCTCCAAAGTGGGGCCAGGTACGAACATAGTACCTACCTCGCCCCGGATAGGGTCGTACCTTGCTCCACCATCCCTATTTCTCGAAATTGAGCTCTCAGAAGTATGGAAAATGAATCAAATACGTTTATTTTATATTGAATATAAACTTAAATGCATTAAACAAATTATAATTAGAAAAACATGGCTAGGAATTGGTTGGTAACCACAACTGTATCACAAAATCCTAGAATTATTGTCAAGGACGAATACTTTTCTTGTTAAGCTTAAAGTTGTAAAATTTACAATTGACTGAAGTTCATAGTGAACAAAAAAATTATAATTAGAAAAATATGGCTAGGAATTGGTTGGTAACCACAACGGTATCACAAAATCCTAGGGGCGAGGTACGCACAAGGAGGTGGGGCAAGGTACGTACATACACACCAATTTTGAAAAACGGTCATGACACCCACAGATCCTATTTTTTTCAAAAACTTTTTTTTCAGTGCTTAACAGACATATTGGACAACACATTAAACAAACAATTGTACGGAAATACGACTTACCTCAGCCCTGGGACGATCAAATGTACAATTTCCACGATCCCAAACTGGCACCTCAAAAACGTTTTAACGTTCTCCTAAGATAACAGTGCTAGATATCACAAAAAAGTTCACAGCCAATTCAACCATTTTCAGAGAGCTACCGAATCAGTGGCTCAAAGTTGTTATATCCTTTCTCTACCTAGGTAATATCACTGGTGGGGCGAGGTAGGATCATGGGCGAGGTACGGGGCTTTACCCTACTATTTTGTAACCTGGAGTGAATACATTCGCAATACTGTCCAAGTACTTATTGCAATGCTGTTCTTCGCTTAATCGTAACATGCTTGGAATGCATCCTTAGGGGATCCTCGTGAAGTAATAGAAGAGATTGAGGCGACCGATCTTGTGAGAAGCGGATCTCCAGTGTGGCAACCGCCGAAGGAGCCTGTGAGGTATCCCACCCAAACTTACCATGGTCGTGCCAAAATCAATTTCGTGAGAGACGAATGGGGTTCCAGATTGCTATTGAAACGAGCCGTGAAAGGTAATGAACGTTGGTTATGCACTCAGCCTACCTGTCGTGTAACAGCTTTGTTACTAATCTACTGAATAATTTTATGTTTCATTCAATATTACAGCTGAAACCTCCTACCAAGAAGAAAAAGTTCATAAAGTATATCCTTTATCAACGGAGTACAGGCACAACTTTAACTCTGTGGCAAAATTAATAACTGCTAAAGAATTACATAAGAAGGACAAGGAATTGGTCAAAAAGCAACACACGTTGCCTGAATACGCTCGAGTAGTTTGAAATAAATTTGTTCAAAATTATCTTTTATGATAATTTCTAACGCAAAAACTAATCGTCAGCCAAGTTAAAACGGCTATAAATTCGCATGGGTGGCCGTGAGCTTCTAAAGGAGGTTCTCACCTCATCTGACGGAACGAAGGAGAACTACTCGGATCATTCCAACGTCCCAGAGGATGCATACCCTCATCCTACACGGCTATCCCACAAATCGTAAATAATTAAATTTTACGTACCTTTGTTAGCACTTACCCTACCAAGATCACATTTTTCAGTTTCAAGTCCAGCAAAAGTTAATAATGATAATATTCTATCTCAATTATTGTGAGGGTCCTACACCACACAGCCCCTACAGTTGTGTACCTTAATACCTTAGGTCCATTTATGCAGTCCCAAAAAAAATTTACACAAGGGCTTATTATTCTTTGATATACGTCACTTGTGCATAGATTTAATTCTGTCAATGAAAAAAATTTTTTTTTTTTTCCAAAATGTTTTTGTTTTTTACTCGAAAAATATTTGACCTCCTGGAATCCTTCAAAAATCCCATTTGTAGCCCCATGAAGCCCCATAGATCGCCACAGTGAACTCGGATCGTTCCGGGACCCCAAAAATAGATTCGACATCCAAAAATACTTCGAAAACGACACCTAACTCGATCCCATAGCCAAAAGCCTTCAAATAACCCCTTCCGTAGCCCCATAGCGCCCCACGGGTTTGGGCGACCTGAATACCTTTCGGACACAACTAGATGGTAAACCGAGTATTTTGTCAAACTTTCAGATTAAAAAAAATCCTACTGCCCAAAACGGCCCGGACGGCGGAAGGACATTTCGGATTTAGAATGTGACCTCTTGAAACGGATAATGTCAAATTTTGAGGCGGATCGGAGTCGTCGACCCTTGTGTAAAGTTTGCAGCGTTTTCAACAAGGTTGTGTAACAAATTGCTATCAGAAATTCAGTCACAGCAGCTTTAAAAAATTAAATTTTTCAGGACTTAAATAATCATAATAATATGCATATATACATTATGCAGCTTTATTTTTCGATAATACATAGATACTTATTCCTATATTATCCTATGAAATGTATTTGGATGAAAAACTCCTGTTCTGACCCATAATATGCAAAACGAAAGGTCGTTAAGTGGAAATCATAAAAATTTTATTTAATCCAACTATCGAAATCTTCATTAACTAAATTTAGGATTTACTAGATGCTCCGGCTCGCTTTGCTCGCCTACGCACCCAGCTAAGCGAACTACCACTAAGCGAACCTTCAAAAATTCCTCCTGCCAAAAACCCCATCGCGTGCTCGGACAGGTTTGGGACCTACGCCCGAAAACGTTCTGAAAACGACACCTCACTCAAGCCCCTGGTCACAACCCTCGCGAGTAGCCAATAAAAGCCTTTCTAGCTACATAAAGCCCAACGGGGTCAGACGTTCAGCGTGAAAGCCTTATGGACACAACTAGATGGAGAACCGAGTATATTGCCAAATTTCAGATTTTTACAAAAGTTGTTAGTGCCCGGTGGACAAATATTTACCCCGTCGCGAAAACAAGATTGCATATCTAATATAATACGTATATTGGTGTATTGGTATATACAGCAAAAGCCATGAAATGTAGTGGCATAATCTGAAAGAATGACCTCAAAGTTGTGTCACAATGAAGTGGCCACAGTTCTGTGCGATAGCTTGACCCAAATCCCTAATTCTACGACATGTTTTGTGGTGACTTCAACGAACTCGTGCACATAAATGTCGCGAAAATCTCTTCTGGACTCGACAGATAGGTTCGGTATCTCGCGGGAAGGACGTGTGGGTTTTCTCCTCCTCCTCCCACTTCCCTACTTCGTCGCGATCCCCTACTTCTGCCCACCCACCAAGAGCACCCTCAGTTCTTCAGTATCATCCGACTTATCAAGTTCAGGAAATCCGGACTCTCGTGTGATACACAACCTCCCCGTGGTGGCTTCTTCACCGGCATGATTATATTCCGGTAATTTGAGTAATTTAAATCAACAAGTGTTAGGGGCATGTCAACAAGGGTCATTCTTGGAAAAAAGTGTACGATGTGTATCCCTGGGCCATTCCTCGGCCCCTAGAAGTTAGGGACTCAATCTTTTGTTGTTGTTGCTGTTGTTGTTTTCATTAACTGCTAACTTCGCCTTCAGAAGTCGTCATTATAACGATAACTGATTCAAAATGTGTTCACAAATTACCATTAAGGCCTCAAAATTCATTCCCTGGCATGACCCTGACCCTACGTTGTGACTTTTGGACATCCATACAATATTATGGACTCATTCTTCCAAAAAGTGTTTCCATTGTTGAGATGTATCTCCACAATGAAACACTTTGGAAGAATGAGTCCTGGTGTCGGTTGCAATGATACCTAGTACTCATAAGAAATCCATTTGAAGAGATTTTTTACGTTCATAAGCAGAAGCATTTCTTCCCCAATTCTAGAGCATTTCACTTCATCCCCACAAAACGCAGAAAAATATTTTGCAGTTGCATAGGCAACCCTGAGACCTTCCTCATCCATCACTTAAGCTTTTTCCTGTCAGGGACAGGCTGTCACTTCAACAGTGATGTTGTGGCCTGTTGTTGTGTTAAAAAAAACATTCACCCCATCATCCCCCTGAATACTCTCCCTGCACCACAGTGAATAGGTTTTTTTCTTTTACTCCCGCTACCTTATACGTCTGAAGTAAAGCTAGGTAGTTGAGGTTTGAAGTGGTTGTTTGTCAGATACAGATTAGGGATTAGAGTTGGAAACCCTAAATTTTCATTTCCCTGCCATTCGTCCCCCGTGATTTTGGAAAACTGGGGAATGAAATCTTGACCCAGTTTTCAATTACCTATCTGAAATTTATCAATCATTATGATATTTATGGGAAATCTGTATTAGGTGTGGCAAATGGTAAAATGAAGAGCCTAACTTACTCGGTAAGGGTAAAAAGAAATACTTCATGACTCTGTTGGGGTGTTTTTTTTTAACGCTTTAGTGTAGGCCTGATCGAGGGTTTTGTTTTAAACAACTTCCCTTATAAAATGGTACTTAAGTGAGAAGAAATTCGGTGAAGTTGAAAAGTGGAAAAAGATGCCGAATTTTCCGCTTTGTTCAAGAATGCCCACAAACCAATATCTAACATCTCGCGTAATTTTCCATTATCCTTAAAAATTAAAACTTAACTTTTTAGATTTCCTTCGCAAAACAAAGATAATGCAAGGAAACCTCAGACGCCTCAGAATATTATATTACAGATACATACTAATATTACAGATTCTGTAATACCAGTGATGATGAAAGCGAACAAGTGGGAAATAAACTGCCCGTCATGGGACCACAGATACGCTGAAGATTTCAGGACGTGGGTTTTATCTTGTTTTCCCTCGAGAGAGAGAAAAACAGAGATAGAGTGGGCGCAAATTGTTGTGCGTGGTCTTGAACGTATTTCGATGCACGATGAAGGTGCAGTACAACTTCACAAGTCTTGAGATGCTGTTTGAGATCATTTCATACCCACCTACTTAGTAAATTATCACACAAAAAATTCACTTTGGTCTGCGTATCATTGAGTTGCACTAAGTGAAATATATTTCACATATATGTATATAATTTTAATATTTAATATTAACTTCATATACATATTTGAATATAGGAGGAGTAAAGATCGGTTACTTTGACAGGGTTCAACCTTATGGGGGTTTCGGAGAGATTTCTCATTGAGGGAATTCACTTTATCTCTGAGCAAAGCTGTGGTGATGGGGATCTGAAGAGTGTCGGAGATGCCTAACTAAGTTTAATCTGCGCTCTTCTCAGGCCCAAAAAGGTCCCCTGAAGGTAATTTAAATGAGAAGGAAATTTAAACTGCTTTGAATGGTTGCCTGGGGACCTAAGTTTGATTTGAGTCATTTTGACCAGTTCATCAGAAGTTTAGGATGTTGTGGACTGTCAACATTCAATTTCCGATAAGTATTGTCAAAATCACATCGACATCAGAGCTCCCGAAGGGACGAGCTGAAATCGGTTTCACGGTCACAAGTCCGAAGGCCCGAACTGAAACGAGGGAATAAAGTTATTAGTGCCAAACTGCAACCAAGGTATATATTATATCATATAGGGTATATTATAAGGGGCAACCAAAGATATAATATTATATAGGGTATATTATATTCTATACCTAGAGTATCCCTGACAATTAGACCGAAATCGATGGTAGAGGTTATCGCGTTAATAAGGAAATACGGACAGACAGACTCGGTACCGAATTTTCTCAGGGGGTTCTGAAACGCAAAATGCAAGTGGAAATTTTAATTTTGGAGGACAAAAATTTTTTCGATCCGAAAGTGAAAACCTTCGGTAGTCTCGGAAGTAAAAAATCACCATTTCGGCCTGGACAAATTTCCTTCACTAAACTAATATAACCCATTTAATTATTACTAGCACTCTGACCTGGGTCACCGAGACGGTAGAAAAATTGTCTTTTTAAAAGAGGAGAAGGCTTGTCACATACTGTTAGCCACAGACAAGGTGAGAATTAGTACGATTAGTACGTAGATGATTAGGTACGTAATCAACTTCAGCGTCAACTTGGGAACCTACTTAGCAGGAGTCAATTTTCCCATCTTACCAGGAAACCCCTTAGATCAAGGTAGAACTCGACACCTAACTGCGTCAAGAACACCAACCTTACGATGTAGGCGGTACCTGGAAGAAATCCCGTCGATTTCGAACGTTCAACTTGATACGGGATTTTCCTAGATCAGACAGTTGGAACAAAAGGATTTCGGAGGTTGGTTGCGCAAAGTGAAACCCTATTGGCGTTCCCACACACCTGTCAAGAGCAGAATCCCTTTTTGCTTTTAGCCCCCATTTCGCTGCTGGCCTTTGCGCGCGTTCTAAAGGGATGATGATTGGGTCAAGTACAAAGGCTGCTTGTTTCGCGAATGAAATCGACGTGTTGACATCCGCGCGGAAATAGTCCGAATTAACGAAATCATTTAGCACTGCTCAAATGTCATAAGTGTGGGAATTTCATGTGGCTCTCAGTTTTAAGGGCCTTATTATTACCATATCGTATCTTGATATGCGCAGGTCGTTTCATGTGGCCGGTAAACAGGATCACCCCACCGGTTTTACAGCTTATCAAGTAGGTACCCAGAGCTGCTTAGGCGCCACTCTGTCGCACGGTTTACGGTAGACATCCACCATACGTTGTTAAAGCATGACCACCCCTGTATAAAATCCTCAGCTGGTCCGGGTAAATACGAAACCGAGTTATAAAAGATTGAAGCGAAACTGGGCCCTTTTTTCTTTCTGGGTCAGTTATCGCATAACCTTGATGAATTCCATTTTGGTCTTCTGGAGTTGTTTTGAACTTATGTATCTCATATTTGACAGTCAGGGTAGGTCTTCATCGCGCGTTTTTTAATGGATTCTGGCAGAATCGGAGGGTCTGGTCTCTCACTCTCCATCGACTTGGTAATAATTTATTTCTCATTTTTTTCTTCTTTTCTTGCTCCCGAGTAAACATAGCTGGATTAGATTTGCCCTAGATATATCTGAGACAGTTTTAGCCAACGTTCTTTGAAGTTCTATGAGAACGGGTTGTATTATGAAGACATTGAAAATTAAAGGTCACTGAGGACTTGCGCAATTTCGCTGATGCAACCCTATTGTCTTTGCCACGTCTAGGTTATCATCAGATTGTTTTCTTCAATGAAAAAGTAAACCAATTAGCACTTCACTGAGCGAATACCGCTCATACAAACGTGCCTAGCAAATTAAAACATGTGATGGCTCCTACGTGTTCGTAGCAAGCGAATGACTCAAAGGAGAAATTAATTATTGAAAGTCTAGAATCTGAATGCTGACTTAGTGTATGTTGCATTTTCAGATGATGGGCGAGCTACTTGAGCCTTCCAGTCTGAAGATCGAACACACGCCAGCTGACGTTGTAGAAGATTCTCATTAATAAATTCCATCCTTATTGAAAGAGGTAAGTCGTGTCCTTAGGCTTCATCCCACACATGCTTGAGATATTGCAGGGGAGAACAAAGTGGGCCAATGAATAGTATAGTACCTCAGTTTAGTGGCATTTTATATAGTAGTATAGGTACCTCAGTAATCACTTTATGGAGTGCCGTATCGAATTTGTCTCGCTAGTTTGTTGTTTGTGTTGTTGTCGAGTGAAATGTCACTAATTTATTCACGATTTGTTCTATGACGAAAGTTATTAAAAGAAAATAATTATTCTTACTGAAACGGTGAGTTGGGGAGCTCAGGAAAAGACGTTTAGTGGCAAGACGGTTTTCAGTGACACTCTCGGACCCCGGGCGAAGACTGACATTCTTCAAGGCTGAAGAATCTTATCTGGAAGCCCAGACAAATTAGGAGGCAGTCCGTAAATCTATCGAGCCGTTTCCGAGACAAATAGGGGGAACTCTGGCGTGCTGACTGGTTTGCGACTTAGGAAAATGCGTTTATTTGGACAAGGCATGCGGAGTACAAAGAATATTATGTGAATGACGCGATCTTCTGGGGGTATCAGTGATATACGAGAGAAGGTAGGTACGATTGGCATCTCAAAAGCATTCGTGGAATTTAACACTAGCGCTGCAGTGTGGTTTGAATGAATAGTTCATTATTGCTTGGTCCCTTCCTAACCAAACGTAGATTTTGACACCGCTAGCTGTCAAGTACAAGAGAGGGGGTTAGATCAATTACTATTCTCATGCTCTGCCGATTACCTCAGATTGTGACCCCAAGTAAAATCGCCCTTTAGTCCCCCTCATCGTATTCCTAGTCTAAAGGTACGCTCTTTACAACAGACCTTTCCTAGACGAATGGAATGTGATATATTAAAATTTAAATGCGAAATCTTGGAGCTGGTCCAGACGGTCGTGTAGTGGAGAGCCATCTTCCTATCACGCTCTATAGCTTCTTTTCACCAAATGGTTAATAAACTAGGGGAGTCAGATGTTCTGCTAATGGGCTCCCAGTGTAAAACTAAGGGTGGCAGTGGTTGTGGTAATACGATCCGATAAGCTGCTGGGGAAAACGTGGCTCGTCATAAACATCCTCGATTGTTCAAGGTTCTTGATATTTAATACACCTGCAACTGACTTTTGATGGAAATCAGGTGAATGGGACTTTAATGTGAAGGTATACACTTTTACAGTTCAGGAGCCACCTCAATCCTACCTAGTCAACTTCAATTAAATTTTGGATTGGAGACCAGACCAAAACCTAGTTTATAAAATTAAGATGCTTACATAAAATTGTGCTATTTTCGCTAGGTATGAGATTAAAACACTAATAAAGGAGATCAACGGAGGCTCAAGTAGCTCGCCCATCATCAGAAAATGCAGCAAAAATAGCTGCATTGCGTTTGCTTCCAAAATTAATTCTGAATTGCCACTAACGACCGATTTCACAAATATTTAAAACTTGAGTTTGAACTCTAAAGCGACGGTTTAAGCTACCTTCACCTTCGCTTAAATCGCAGATTTAGCCTTTTAAATTTCAGTTTTAAATGTTCTTAAACGAAACCTGAAACCGGCTCTAAATGTCATTATCGTACCTTACCACTTTAGCGAACCTAATCCTCACACCTCATCTTCACAGTCCACGATGTCTTTATGTTCGATTTTTTTCTTATTATCACAAAACCATAAAACTATGATTAAATGACCCTTTGGGCGACATTATCTTCAATCCTTCCTCTTAACTTTTGCTTTCATAACTAAGAAGTGATCCCTTTTGGAGCAGACCGCTCCGAATTTATTCCTGGGAACTGATCCAAGTTTTGGGAACTTGGAAGGTGGTTAATTACTTTTTATTGCTCAAAGTTGGTGAGGAATGACTCCGGTAGGTACCTCTGTTTTCTCCGTCTACATTGAAAGAAGTTGGCATTATACCTTCTGTGACTTGCTCCAACGTTTTTTTGCCTCTTGATCCGTCTGTAATTCTTTTTAGAATGGAATGGTGAAAATTGGCAGAGGGTGCAAATTAATAGCAACTTTAGTTCGATTGTCCGTCTCATAAAACGATCAAGGGTTGTAAAGTCATTTCTTGTTTTGTAAGTCGAAAACAAATATGAAGTTCTTTCGTTGGAAGTTTCAAGGGCAGCTGCTCGCAGTGGTTTCGTCGTCAAGATAAATTAACGACAAAATACCCATGGTGACTCTGAAGTGGAAAGAAAAGGGTGGCTTGAATCGATTCTAGGTTCCCTCCCACTGTTTTGCCCCCCCCCCCCCCCCCCCTCCGGTACTAATCTGTTGTTGTACTCACATTCTTCTCTTGCTCTCTTTCTGGCAATGGGGAGGGATAGGTTTTCCTATACAGCCGATATCTTTATCAACGTACGTATCTCGATGGGGTCCTCGAATAAAAACCGGCATGAGACCGAATTTGGGAGTCAACGACCTATAGAACGACCCCTTTTTGCCCACTTTCAAACCGATTTAGGGCAAAAATCATTTGACTGGTCAGACAAATAAAGTTGAGTTTTTATCTCCCAGAGAAGAGGAGATTAAATCACAAATTTTGTGACAATGTGAAGAGGGAATAAGAGAACACTCACCATAAAAACAGGACGATTGCGGGGTTGTAGCCCAATTTATATGTATATTCCCTGTATGGATTAAGGACTTAGATTCCCTTCTTCGGTGTTCTCTCTCGATCCCAAGTTTGGCAGGAGTCCGTGTACCTTGCTCCCCTTGTTCTGTCTTGTAAGACAGAGGGTTGACAGCCTCCTGCATTGGGTTCGGGGTTTCCAGGGAATTCATGAAATTGAAGCGGTCACCCATGACAAATGGCGTACCAGTTTATCTAGTAGAGAATTCAAATTGGTGGCAGTGAACGCGTGGGGCCCACCCTGAACCAGTGGCACTGTCGTCTGGGGAACGGGAAGAACACCCCCCCCCATTCATGCCAATTAATATTGAGTGAAACCCGAGCGACTAACAACTGCGCAGCGAACAAATCAGCTGGGGCGTTATTGACGGCTAAGGAACCATCCCCTGCTGGCTAGCCCCCCCCCCCCCCCCCCCCACGTATCCCATCTGGCCTCAGACCTCTTCTAATCGCTTTCCCACGCTCGTTATGCTTTTGGTTCATTATTCTTGGAATGATACACCTATGTAATCGCGACAGGGGTCGAAATTATGATCTGCCTCAAAGTTTGACATTATTCGTTTCAAGAGGTCTAGATTCCAAAAACGAAATGTCCGTCCGCTGTCAGCCGTCCGAGCCGTTTTGGGCAGTAGGAATCTTTTAAAGGCGGGAGACCAGGAGTTCCTTTGGGACAGCTTTTGGACATTTCAGAGGGAAATTTAACAGATCATTCAGAACGAGTTTCTTACCAAGACCGTTCTGACCATTCTTGGCATTTGGTATATTCAGTTCAATTATCTTGTTACTGAACTAGGTACTCCTGGAACGTTCAGCGTGCCGTTTAAATCAATTACTCACCCAACATGTTGTGATATCCTGCTTTATTGAGAGAGGAACTGCGGTGTCTCTCAGATTAATCACAGAGCATTTGATGTGGGAACTGCGGCAATCACCCGTCCAACCATAATAAGGTACAAAGCGATTCGTATGTGTACTCAAAGCGAAATTACCACCAAATCCATCAGAACCCACCGGCAACTTACTAACGCGGTTCAATATCAAGAGGGAAAGCTTCTCGAACATGACCAATCGATTCAAGTCCCGACGGTCCACTGATTTATGTACGTTCCCAAGTTCCAGTGGGATCGGAGACCCCGGAATTAATTTTAACCATTTATGGTGGCTCACAATTTATTCTAGGGGAAGGATAGACACTGCCAAGCGACCCCATCTGTAATTCAAGTCCTTCTAAATCTACCATTTTCGCGCATCAGGATGCATTGAAGCGTATCAAGCACAAAATCAGAAAACTCCGACCTGAAGCCATAAAGATAATACCTACCTACAACTATATGAAATTCCTGCGTTATGAGAATCTAAGACAACAGCCACGAAATAAATTGAGTTAGAATTGATGGGATGAATTGCCTAAGTCATAGCTTTAATTGGTCATGCACGGCACGATCACAAACACTTTGGTTTATTTCAAAGCGTATTGTCGGCGTTTTTGTTGTTGTTGTAGCTATCGCCTCAATCGATAGATTATAATACCACTCATTAATCTGTAAGGTTACTAATCGCCCCAACTACATGTTAGGAAATTCGTGCATGTCGAAGTAACGTCAAAAATACATCGCTGTTTCGGTACATCACTTCATGTATAATCGGAGTATCTCACTCTGATGAATGGCACATGGTTGCGGAGTGGTATCGATAAAAGGGAGATATAGATAACATTCAGTGACATTACCGCGACGAGCACCCGCTCATTAGACCCTCTGCAAGTGGTGGTTAGCAGAGGATGAAATATTGTACATGAACACAAAGCCAATCGGTGTATGAGGACAGATAACAGTCAATAAATGACTAGGCCATAAATCATTGTCCTGACCGCGCACAGTGGTCTATGGGTGGCAAAACTCCATTTTTTCAACTTAAATGTTGATAGAATTTTAATTTACAAAAATTTAATATCATATTATGATGTTTGAAGAAGTAAGCTAGTACATTCCATGGGTTTATGTTTCCCATGTTTTCTCATCTCTTAAGTACTAACTAATTTCCTCATAAACCCTGATGAAGGCAATACATTAGCCGAAAGCTCGGTGCTAAAGGACATGTTTGAGTTTCTCTTGACCTTATGACCCATACATCGAAAACTAGAAGGTACCTTACCTGCACAATCCCTAAAAATCTGACAATTCGTTCGAAATTGACGGAGTTATGACTGTAACAAGAAAAGCACACGGCTGATTCAATCGTGATGAAACTGATAGGGGACCATCTAGGGCTATACCCACACAATTCCTGAAAAATTGATTTAAATCCGATCAAAATTATGGAAGTTATGGCTGTGGCAAGGAAATGCGGAAAGACGGACACGGTACCAAATTTTTTCAGAAGGCTCTGAAACGCAAAACGCGATTGGAAATTTTGATTTTGGCGAACAATTTTTTTTTTTTTTTTTTTTTTTTTCATTTCCAAAGTGAAAACAATGCTTCCTCTGCATTGCAGACTCTGAAACAAAAAGCTTCTACACCATAATGTTTCTTCTACACTTTCATTAAAAATAGTAGTTAGCGAACTTTTTGCCGGAGAGTTTATGGCGGCCAAAAAACCTCGATTTTTTCGGTTTTTCACCTATAACTCAAAAACTGTGCCTAATGGAGAAAACTTTTAAATTACAAAATTGGAGATATTAAAATGCGGCGTCGAATTCAGCCGTTTAGCCACAATCAAGCGGCGAAATAGGTAACTTTTTCCAACTTCTGTTCAATCCTGTTATTGAATAAAGATAATTTCATTTATTTATCCTGACTTCAGGATACCTATTTCAGGAACCTATCATACCTGCTTCAGGTATCTATCATAACTATATAACCTTCATACCTATTTCACGTACCTATCATACCTGTCATATCTTCATACCTACCTATTTCTGGCACCTATCATACGGGTCATACCTTCATACCTATCAGGCGCCTATTCAGCACCCCCAAAAAACAGGGGTATGTTTTAGTCAGTTAATCCCCTTTTAAGGGGTTTTGCCGTTTTTAGGGGTTTTCGGACCACTGTGCTTAGCGATTGATTCGTCAATGGAATACGAAATTGTCTAGTAATAATTACTATATTATTATTATAATTATTATATTATGGTGAGGTTGATGTTAACAGTATTAGGTTACTCTCTAACACCGCTGAACGTTCAAAGGAGTCGAGGCTAGGGATCTACTCTATCTATAACGTCAGCCTGTGTTATGTTATTGAGGGAGATTAATTTCCAAGTTCATCCCTGGTGCCGATTTAATTAGTAGTCACGCTCCGAGGACCTACTCGTCCACATTACATTCCTCATGTGAAACTCAATAAACATTGTATTGGTAAGGGAAGATGCTATCAAGCCAACAATGTCTGACATATTCGGGGAAATGTTCCCCATGGATGAAAAACTACGATTTTTACCGAACGTTTCTGAGCTAGGTAGCTTTTAAAATTGTGATCTTATGTAATTGAAATATCTTACTCAGACGTTAGTTGGAATGATAAAATAG
Organism: Pilophorus perplexus; assembly: GCA_955831195.1. Taxonomy (NCBI): domain Eukaryota; kingdom Metazoa; phylum Arthropoda; class Insecta; order Hemiptera; family Miridae; genus Pilophorus; species Pilophorus perplexus. The sequence continues at coordinate 25,465,911 of OY037010.1, forward strand.
ATGAAATTTAAAGTCGGAAAGGCATACGAATCTAGAATTAAAAAAACTAATCTTAGAATTCATCGTACAAAGTAACGGGTTGTTGAGGCCTAAAGTTGGGGTTTGTTGTTTTGGTTGTGTCGTATAATTGGCCAATTGCAACGAAAAGGTTATGTATTCGTTGTTTGTTGACCCACACAGGAAGTAGTCATCCTACTAGTTAACACTGGCAGCGAGTGCGCCCAGTTGGTCTGAGGTGGCCTCACCAGCGGACTTTGATTGTGAGAAACCAATGTTTATCTTCACTATTCTGTCTCTTGATTCAATGTTATAGGTAGTCATTACCTACACAATCTATCGCAGGTACTCAAAAGTTGAAAATACTACGGTTTCAACAAACTATGAGAAATATTTAAATCTGTTTGCCTTTCCCACTTTTTATTTCTTCTATTTTATCATTCCAAGTACCGTCAGCGTAAGATATTTCAATTACATAAAAATCGCAGGTGAATGACAAACAGCACACAATTACCGAAAAGAGAAATTTAATTGTATTATTTGTCCGTTAGTTGTTTTGAACTGTTATTGGGTTGTTATTGGGAACTGTTATTAATAATTAACTGTTAACAACTGTTAATTAACTGGTTGTTAACAGAATCTTAACGCTGAGACCTGGGAAATTGCAGTTTTGCCGAGGAATCAGAAATAGAGAGTTCCTAAAGCCACTTTTTGCCTAACGGTGATGAGTTACGGTCGACGTAACTCGAGATTTCGCGCATGCGCAGAAATAACGGTGATAACTTACGTCCTTATGCCTAACGTCGAACGTTATTGCCGTAAAGTTACGGCAATAAACTTACGGTCTTAAGGATACCGCCGTTAATTTCGAGCAATAGAACGTAAATAGCGGCACTTTAAATTTAGCGTGACTTTTGATAAGACCGTATCTCTGTTACGGTCTTATGTGAAGTTAGCTTTTCTTTGATTCTCCCTAGACAAATCCCTTACGGTGATAAAAATTAACGGTCGACGTAACTCGGATGTTTCTTTAGGAACTCTCTATTAACTCACACGTCCCGTATCACTTGACTAGCTGAAAGCGTGTCTCTTGTTGACAGTAAAACCCATGTCCCACCCGCTCATTAACACGTGCGTTTAAGTGTTAAATAAGTTAGTGCCAAGGGCAGAGTGATATCGAGAACGCAATGGTAGGTAATTACAAAGAAAGATGTCGAGGTGGCGTCAGTAATAATCATTATGAAAGGCGTAGGCGTAGATAAAGTGGGCTATTTCGATGGGAAACACGAAGGGGGAAAATAATGAAGTTTTCTACACCCGACTTTTTCTCCCGTTCTGATTTTTTTTTTTTTTTTTTTTTTTTTTTTTTTTTTAATGAATGTAATGATTGAATATTTTCCAACGTAATAAAAAAGCTGAGGAGTTGGATTTGAAAAAACCAGACGCCGTATAAACTCAGTGTGAGTGCCTTCATAAAGGAAAATCGATGCCAATATAAATCAGTAAGCTCTCCTACCTAAAAAAAATGAATTGAGCATTTCAGAGAGTTACTCGATGTTATTTTCACGATGATGGAGGCCTCGATTAACTTTTCGGGTATTTGACTGTCGACCTACCAAAAGCTTTTTAGGAAAACCAAGAGATGAGAAGGGAAGAGGAAAAAATAGAGAGAAATAGACCGCTCCGATCCAGAGTTTTAAAAGGAAAAGGTCTGTAAACAGCTCGTGGGTTAAAAAAAGGAAAGGGTTTCCTCGATGTAATGAAGGCAAAGACACTGTAAGGACAAACCTATAACCGTAGATTTCCATTGCCGCTCTGCAACAAGTGAGAAAGCCAATTTCCTCAAACGCCACTCCGGCTGTGGTGAAGGTAACGCGAGGTTTCCCGCCTTCTTCTCGTAAACATTTAGGTACCGTCAAGAGTGGGTAACAGTTTGGTGCTGCATGAGAAATTTATTGAGATTTCTCATTCCGAGGCCTCACGGAGTTGTCGGAATCGATTTCAATAAAAGGCCTACCGACACTTGCACGTGATTTATTGGGGTTATAAGTGACCTCAAGGTGTCTTGTTTAATCCCACGCTCGCTTAGGGTGGGGGTTTTCTGTCACTTTATTTCAATGAAAATAGAGTGAGGATCTTCGCACAACTTACCTAGAGGTAGGAAAGCTGTCTGAACTTGGTAGATGGGCTCTTCATATTAAACAAATTCCGCTCTTAGTTCATGGTCAAAATGGAGCAGTTCAACTTGCTGGTTCTTTATATTCGGATCCGTTTACGTCTCCAAACACGCATAAACACATCGATCGCACCACTCCATATTAATCTCGGTGTTTGGTTGAGAAGTCTGAGTATCGTCGTAGGTAGTATCTCTAATAATATTTGGGTATACGACACAGTTATGTATTTGAAGGTATTCCTTGGCCGTGCACCTTGTTAGAAACCCATCCTTGTTGTGTAGCAGTTGTGTGTTGTGTGGAATGGAGGTCACTACCATCGTCTCATCGGAATTTTCTTTCCTTCTGGCTGAATATTTTTAGGATGTTTTCGTTTTGACTGCCGTCCTCTGTGTATTTTTTTCTCTGCTTGTTTCTCCCAATTTATAGAATATATTGTTATGCAGGCTTCCATCGCATCGGGTTTCATGAGTTGTGTCCACCATAGTGAGGAAAAACGTGGAGCAACGGCGATGGAAGTTGATAACCGAGGTTTTTGAATCAAAAACCTCGGTTATCAAAAATTTTGATAGATTGTGTTGATTTTGTATTATTTGGTGAGACCTTTTGCCTAAACTTTTAAGGAGCCTAAAAAATGTGACTACTAACAGAGTAGTTTTTTGTTACACTATCTGTTACACTTGCAAGAATACACAGTGTCGAAATTGTAGATGTTCGGCTTGCCAAAAGCCAGTGTCTCAGTTGGAACCTTTCCTGAAACAAATGAAGATGAATTTTGCTCCGACATTTTTTTAGCTTGAGTTTTTTTTTACCGTTTTGGGACCTGCACCCATTTTAAACGTTTTCCAAGGTGAATTCTTAAATGCCGTTGCCGTGAAAATAAACTCCCTCACCTCAGATTACTGACCCTTTCCCTGCCGTCATCCTATACTAGTGTTTTTTTCTTTTTTTACTTCTCATCCTCTATTTCTCTCCGGTTTCTTTTTACTTTTACTCACTTGGTTTATCGGATGAGCCTGAAAATAATGGGAATATCTCATCGGCTTTACGACTCGTGTTCCCCCATAACCTGGACCCTGTCCGTTATGCCGAAGCGGTGGGGTTGTTAACGACAGCTTTAGGAGGACCGGTTGTTAAAACTTCTAAATATAAACGGCCCACGAGTGATGGACTGGATCATGTGGTTATTAGCTAAGGGTTGGTTAGAAGAGCGAATATAATTTATTTCCGGACCGTACCGAACTATGCCCAGTTTCCGAGTCCAACGTTCCTATTATTCCAACATTCCGATCGAAATAAACGGCTATAGGATTGAGTGGACATATGAATAGCATTGGTATCTATAGATGTCATGTAATATTCCGAATCATTACCCTTGACCAAATAACACATCGATTCTTCCCAGATTACTGGGGTCTGGTAAACATCGAGTGGGGTATAGTTAATCCGTATATATACCGATCGAAACTCTCAGCAATGTAAATAAAAATATATTTACTTCACTAGGAAGATACCCATAGCCGTATGTGGCAGTACCTAGCTAAATTGCCTCACAATTGAGGTCTTAGGCATGGCAAATTTCTTTGTACTGAGTATTTTGGTGTCGATATCGCGAATATGTCTCCTTGGGCAACATTTTGAGATACCTAATGATCATTTCCATGGAACAATAGATCTTGACGGGTGACAGGTGGAGCAGGAAACTCCTTAATGGGACTAATTGGAATAAAAGGAAGGAGAATGAGAATAATAGCTAGAGGGAAACATTTTCAGTGCGAATAGTACCTGAACAAAGGGTTGATGGAAGTCTAGATGGGAAATATTAATTCAATAAGACTCAGTACCTTTGATATTCGTGGCTTTGCATTGAAGAGCGATCTATTTGTGAACTACCGTCTGTAGATAGGGATACTTGGCGGTTCACCCTCAACGTTCCCCACAGAAACCACTACATTGTTGGGGTTGATGGGGTTTGCCATTTGTCTGCTTGTGATTGCAATAATCAAAATAAAATATGTAGTAGGTATGAGTTCACAGAATATTTTCTTTAATTTTCTATACCTGTTTCAATCAGCCTAGACGTCCCGTTTTACGAGGGATATCCAGAAAGGTCTGGCGATCCTCATGAAGGAGAGTCACCACGAGCCTTACCGTACGTATTTTGGAACAAATTCTGAAAATTCGGTTGAAATAGGTACCTATGTGCATTTGTCGATTTTTGACAGTTCATAGTAACTATGAACTGATGCAACCTTATAAGGTTGCAACTATGAACTGTCAAAAATCGAAAAATGCATATAGGTATTTCAACCGAATTTTCAGATATATCTTTTGGATATCCCTGGTAAGACAGGAGACACAGGAGCACCCTCTCTTCCCCTTATTATGATGAAGTCAGCGGGTCTTAGGTGTCCTCCTCTAAGGTCTCCGCGCACGAACTATATAGGCACATAAGTAAAAAGAATTCGCCAGGATCCGTTCCAGTTCCTGTAGTACCTTTCTTAACTTTAATCTTGTTAACTGTTGTTCTCAAATTCATTTGTTTTGTCCTCACACTGGACTTTTATTGATCAACACAGGTCTTTTGCTTTTGCAGGTGAACGGATAATGTCAGACACGGAAGATCCGTACGCAGTGGTTGTGGTGATTACCGTCATCTACTCCCTGATATTTCTGACAGGCGTCGTCGGCAATGTCAGCACTTGCGTCGTGATCGCCAGGAATCGCCTGATGCACACAGCTACCAATTACTACCTCTTCTCTCTAGCCATTTCCGATCTTCTCCTCCTCGTATCCGGCCTACCGAACGAAATTTATAATTTATGGACCAAGTGAGTGATAAATACGAGCTTTTCATAGGAAGTCATTTTTTCTGTTTTGCCGGGTTTTTAGGAGAAATTGAGCTTGTAATGGGATCATGTGACCTTCTAAAACATATGCATTGCTTCAGCCGCCCTCTTCCCATCTCTACTTCTGAAAAATATGAGCGTTCAAGAAACCGATTACGACTCCTCGGTATTTCGATCTGAAGAATTCGGGAGATGAAGCGAGAGAAGAAATGAAGCGTGGAGAAAACTCGGGGATTCAGAAAAAAGCGGGAAGACGTGCGGTAAAAGAAAGAATCAATCATCCCACGGACTGCGGGAGAGATGCTAAGGGGAATTAAATAAATGAAAAAAATCCTCGAGGGTATCTGGAATATGAAACCTGATCAGAATCTGAATTGACTTTCTTTTTAACCTCCGAAAAGGTTTTCATTTCAGTAGCAAAGACACCCCTACTTCATAAAGCAAATAAAATGTATTTGCTTACCCTAAATGTGCATGCTTTAATTTTGAAAATGTCTGGACGGGGACGAATCTGGTGTAAACTATATTAAATATAGAGATATTCAATTTTAAGATTATTAAATATGAGATATTAAATTTTAATCGTCCAGATTACACCAGATTCGTCTCCGTCCAGACATTTTCAAAATTAAAGCATGCATATTTAAGGTGAGTTATAGCGGACCCTCAGACGTGATATTGTGCAGATTGGGATTTATTTTTAGTTGGCCATTTTCGGAACCCAGTTTAGATAACAGTTACTGTTTAACTTTGGCGCGATGGTGAAAGCCGTATCACTCAGACTTGTTTGACAGTTTTGTTCGTTCTCCATAACGAAGATTGGTTTTGGAGGAACCAAAACTGGGGCGGGCAAAGCAAGGTGGCTCGGATGCGTGCTAGTAATCTCAAACCGTAAATCCAGGCCGAAACTGATAATCCCCAACGAAAGTAAGATTGGTGGATTAATCAAGCATTTTCAAAAGAACCTAAAAAGGCCCAGTCGTAAAAAAGACTATAATTAGAATTAGATTGCGGAAAATTGGTCTGAAGACCCTTTTATTTCCTTCCTTTTGTAGAAGAAGTCTCAGCAGTTACAGTTTCAACCTTGAAGGGCAACTCTCTTCAATTAATGAACTCTCAAGGCCTTCCATTCGTCTTTTTATACTTCAATCGCACCCTTCAAGTGTGACCGCGATTCCTGTTTTCTCGTAATATAAGAAAACTACTTGTTGAGTAATTTCCATAAACATTATCTAAGAAATTCGCTTATGGGCAAATTTTAAACCTTCAAGTTCGAGTTGATTTGTATAGTATTTCCGTTTAGCGTCCTGTATAATTGGTTTGTAAAAATAACAAAATCTACTTCTTGGAGTATCCCACCAACCGTGTTGTTCAAAAAGCTGACATCAGAATACGCTTTCTTTATTTTTCCACCCCTTTTATCGACATCAATTAATATGCACGGACGCTTTTAGCACCGTTTTCACGTTCCACGAGCAAAAATTATTATTCCGAGAGAATGAAAAAAGAAGGTGGAATACGGGGGGACCCACCTCCATGTGTTCGGTCCCTTTGCTTTATCAATGTAGTGCCTTCATTACACGTGATGGGTTCAAATTTAAATTTAATTCATTACACGTGATGGGTTCAAATTTAAATTTAATTCAATACACGTGATGGGTTCCAATTTAAATTTAATTAAAACCCTAGTAGCTCAACCACACATAGGTACTCACTACACCGGTAATTTTGAATCAGTTACTATTCCTGCCTTAGGTTTGGGAACTTGACTATATAACAGTGTACCTAGGCGTGGTGGAATTATTAGGGTTTTAATTAAATCAGTGTTAATCGAAGGCGCATACTCCAAATTTCGCTTTGGGCTTGTGTTGGAGGAAATGGCTGGGATTTTCCGGGGACCACGCTCGAAAAGGATGGAATTCCCCCCTGAGGTCGATGCGTATTTTTAGTTATCTTCCCATCTTTGAAAAATGTGGAAAAAAACGAGAAAGTTAGAACACGGAACTACATTGAGCTTCCGTGTGTGGGCGAAAAATAAACTCCTCTGGAGACTTATGAATAATGTTCTCTCCTAGGACGTCGATGACAGATCGAGGGTGTGAGGTTTGTCGTTATGCCGACACCGAACAACCCCCTAACGAGTCCGCTGTTCCCTAACGCCCATAGTTCATCCGGTAGAGCGAATCATAACTGGAATCCCTGAATGAGAGGAATTTAATATTGTAGGATCGATGAACCTTCGACTCGTAAAGCTAATGAAATCTGGGCTGGAACAGCGTGTTTGATGCATTAAACGAAAAACGTTTCTGAATGTTTATCCGAGGTTTTGAGCGGAAGTATATCGGGGGATTCATCAAAACCTCCCCAGGCGGCTGAATAACTCTCAAAACCTCCACGTCAATCTTAGTCGTGATTCTCCAGTCTTTTGCTTTTTAATCAGTGGAGGGCGCTACTGCGCGTATCTTAAGGTGACCTTGGCAAAAAAACCTGCTGATATTACCCTGCCAGCCGGTAACCAAGTGTATGGTACCATACAAACAGGTTTGGCTACCTTTAGCTTGTTGAATTGCCTGAAGAAATGTTCTTACATTCGTTTAATTCACATCTAAATTGCCAAACATCTAAAAGTGTTGCGTTTCAGATGACTCCTTAGTTGAAGTGTTGAATTCGGCTGCCCCGGACGTGTTGACGCCCCCGTGAAGCAGCAGGAGGTCTCAAGTCAAATCAAACGAAGTTTTCTGTGGCAACCCACAACCATTTATGGTCCGTCCCGCCCGGTTGAGACCAAACTCGGCCGGACGGAGAGCGAGAGAGAGGTGAGTTTGGGGACAGAAAGAGAAAATCTTTATGAGAGACTCGACCGGGTCGAGCTTGAGATATGTCAACTGGAGTCCGTAACGCGACTGCCAAAAGCGGACAACTCGATCTCGTTCGCCAGACGTCGAAAGAACTGAGATCCGAAGGAGTACGATATGTGTGGCGATTTGTATACCTGCTGGCGGTGATTGACGTTGACATGTAGAATAAAAACAGCGAGGAATGGGGATGTGATTCGTTGTATGTCGTTTGTACTACTGGATACACATTCTGGAAACTTCAAGCAGAAGAGTTTATTTATCATTATTTTAACAGTACCTACGTCGAAATGCAACATCGTTCATGTTGTTGCAACCTTTAGCAAGAAGTCTTCTTTTAGAAAAAGCAGAATATCACGTCAATGGACATGACCTCTGACTCACTTTCCACGTCCCTATATGCGGCCCAAGTTTGTTCATTTGCTTTCGAAGGGTAGAGTGCCGATGGCATGTTCTTGAGACCAGTCTTCATCTCTCGAAAATCACGCACACAATGAAAAAGTTCAACGACTAGAAATTGATTACAACTCCACTCAACACTTTTGGAGGAAAAGGAGGGACAGGTTGGGCAATAGGCTTGTAAGGAGGGTATTAAATACCCCCAGACAAATTTTGTTGTTGCGAGTACGAATTCTCTCACAGACAATTTCCTTTTATTTTTCTTCTCTGTTATTTTCAGCATAGGTAGTATTCAAAAACCCTTCGAATCTTCGAATCATCTTAGAGCAATGATTGCTCTATCACTAATTGATTTGATTTATTTCAGGAGGATTTGACGATTACAATCCGAATTCTCAGGGAATAATATCCCTTTTCCCCTACGAAAATTCCCCTTCCCTTAAAAATGTGCTTTGGCAACACTGCTGCGACCAGAGAAGCTGTTCTTCGTACCCATTCCTAATCTTCGTACCTGTGGAAAAAAAACAGCTCGACCCGCAATAGATACCAGCTCACACAGCCATTATAATTTCGTGAGTCACGTGACCTTTCATACAGAAGAGCTCGTGTCGATAAATAAACCTACTCGGTGTGTGTGTATAAAATAGGTACTTCATTCCAAAATGCTGAAGCTCTCAGCTGTAGCGTTGCAAACAAATACTGACCTTCTAACCCCCAGAGAAGAGACGCCCTTGAGAAAGATGATTGTTTTGGGCGGAGGAGATTAGTCGATTTCCCGCCTCTCTCTTTATGGCCTAGCAATGAGATGTGTACACTTGAACACCCCTAAAAATCCCAACTCCGACAAAAATGCTCACAAATCGATCGGTTACATCTCCCTACTTGCTAGCTCTTCAGCCGACCGCGTGATTGACTGTGACGTTTATTACGTTACAACCAGCTTCGTCCCTTTTTTTCTTCATGCCGAGTTGCTACATAACTTACAGTTTTCTAGCATTTGTCTAACGAAGCAGCTAAGTAAACAGAACTCTCCTTTGAAATTCGAGCAACGATGGAAAGAGAACGCTAGAAAAACCAACAAACTCTTTTTCACTCGTGTCGTGCCTTTTTCATCCCTCACTGTATCCCCAGAGAAAACACTCGTCACTCTGAGCTTTGACCTATTTGCCAACTAACTTCCACCAGTCCACTCCATCAGCCAAATGATTAGATCTCACAAGGAGGCCTTGAATTATTCTACGGATTCAGAGTTGCTATGTTATTGGATGCCTTTTCTACCCTCCTCTTGGAGGTAGCTCCAAACCCTGACAAATGGGGATGTAATACCCGAAATAGTGAGAGAACAAAGCTGTTTTTAACATTAATTGTCTTTCGTGCTCTATAGAACAACTATAGTAGGTAGTAGTACCATTGTGAAGGAGTTACTAACATCCCTTAGAACCCAAGTTTTGTTGATTTGCTGATGATAGGTCTGACTGAATTTTTTCATCACTTAAATCATTGAGCAGCCATAGAGGCTTTAATCAACAAAATCAACAAAGGTTTTTAAGCTAATTAGCTACTTAACTTGAGAAAAAAATACAACGACGAGCTGGGGACAATAAATCACGCGGAGCCGTCAGAACTCGTTGGGTGAAAATGTTAATCTTCTTAATAAGGTGGGCCTATCGTTTTATTTTAGCTTAACGATCTCAAATTTATCTCTTTTCAGGTCCCACAGAGAAAAAAAAATTTATCGCACTCGATTCTTTCCTGCCCGGCCGTAAAAGAAATTCGGCTACTGTGATGGACGAACGCCAAGTTTAGCGGCTTCCGGAATCGCTTTACTTTATTCTTTTTTCGTACTATTTTTGACGTGTGTTAATCGTAGCCTGTTTGATATCATCGGGTCTCGCCCTTGACAACATTCGCTATTTTCGAAAGGTCGGAAGACTCTAATCTCCTGAGTGGAGAATATCAAGATGCCCGTTTCGCAAAACTACAGCTTTTGTAAGCCGATCGGTTTTTTCTCCTCGGCAAATTTATTCTTTTCATCGAGAGTTTATCTGCTCACGTTTACCTCGACAAACTCTCCAAGAACGCGAGTTTTGTAGGAGTGAAAGAACATACAATCTAGTTTCAAAGGAACAAATCCCATAAAGAATGTCGCAGTTATGATCGAACAAGCCAACAAATTGAGGATTTCGTTTTCTTCGTTGTGTTAATTTGAACCCATTGCGAATATGGGTGGAGTCAAATATATCAGAGGATAAGAATTACTTTGAATAAGGACGAGTTCTTAGAACAACTAGGGATAGTCGAATTTCATAATAAGGTACACAATGTGTACTACACATGTGTGACAGGGTAGAGAAATACGAATTCCTCACCCAGGGTTACGAAGGGCACCCTACGTGCCCGTAGGGTGAACCTACGTGCACAAAATGAGTTTCTAGTTCTTTAATAGGTATATCATTAATTGTGCTGTGTGTTTGGGGGATTTCGCCCCCGGTGTCTTTGGAAGAAGAGGAAGGGAGTAGGATACCTGAATACCCCTGCCCAGGGCACAACACGATGGATCGTGATCTGCTGACCTGGGAGGCGGTATCGAGGCAGAGAAGGGAGACCCGCGACTGTCAGGAAGTGTCGTGGTAGTCTGGAATGCGTTCTTCTCCGGAAGGGAGTCCATGGGAATCGAATATTGAAGCTGATGTGTCAACATCAATTGATGACATCAACATTAGTTGGACCACATCAATTTGATGTTGATCAGCTAATGTTAACATTAGTTCTCCCTGGGTCCACAGTATTTTTGGACGTAGAATCAATTTTTAGGGGTCCCACAACCATCCGATCTCACCGTGGGGATCTATGGGGATTCCATGAGGCTACAAATGGGCCTTTTGTCTGATGCCAGGAGTTCGAATGAGGTGTCGTTTTCCGAGTAGTTTCGTACTCATAACTAATTTTTCGGAGTCCCACATCAGTCCAAACAATTGAAGCTCAATTTTTTACTGGCATAAAATTAATTTTCAGACAACTACATTTTTTTAGACACAACAAAAAGAATATTTTTAAAAAAATTTTCACCGTGTAAAACCTTGTGTAAAATTTGCACCGTTTTTCGGGTGGCGCTGAGCGAAAGTCGTTTCACTATAAACGTCCGAATATTTCCCAAGTCCCCCAGCGAATTCCTTTCCCGTGAACTTGAATAATATGGGATGAAAATGACATTCTTGCCGTGTCCCCCCATTTTACCCATTCCTGAGCTTCTCCGTTCGTTAGTCTGGCACTCTGTTGCTTGTCACCGGCCTACGGAAACAGGGTGGAGAGAACGGACTGAAATAACAACTCCAATACCGTATTGTCCTTCCGCTTTCTTCAGAAAGTAATTTGTCTGTTATTCTCTCGCTGTTCCATTATTAATGAATGTGAGAAGGAAATACGGGAAAAAGTTCTTGTTGCTTGCGAAAAGGTCGGGAAGGTATTTTCCATATTGCAAACTCTTTTCTGTTCTCTGGTCGATGTGACTTGAAACATTAATTTTTAATAATGGAGGGGTTTGCATTGACTTTAGATTTGGAATTCTTCCCTACCATTCAATAATATGGCTAAAAAGTAACTTGCACAGCCTCCAATACCAACGGGAAAAAAAAATCATTGGAGGAGATATAAAAACGCACAGTTTGAATCGGCAGGGGTTTCCCACCAGTCACTCTTTAGGTAGTGACGTCACAGTTCCAGTGAATCTCTCACCAGGAGCGCTAGTGTCGTCAGCTTATATGATAAATTTATAGCAATTAGGTATAACTTGATACCATAACATAATTATCTTCTAATTATCATACACGATACTTGAAGTAATAATACATTATAAAGCCTTATCAGAAGGATTAACGGCTCAATTGAATTTTATTCTGTGATGAGTAGTGGAGTAGCAACCCTGGGCGGCTCTTCCGCTCAAAAATAGGTAGTGACCTCACGCTCCCTCCATGGCGTTTTTCATACGCCGTAATTTTCGTTAAATTATTTAAATTTTCTGGAAACGAATTCAGGCGGCTGACTACTGTTTCCCCTACATTCTCAGGGAGTACTTTCAGAAAAAGAAAAAAAATTGAAAAAAATGCATGCAAACCCCCCATTATTCTACGATGTAGGTAATTTATTTTTCATGAAAACAACTCCAGTCGATGAACTCTTTTATTTCGCAAGCTTCTTGTAGCCTTTTTATTGAAGCTCAATTTTATTGATCGTCACCCGTAATTTCCGCAGCACTGAACACTCAATATGCCTGTCACCGGAATATCCATCATGAGGCTATTTTGTAAAGGACGTGAGACAGATTGCGCCCTCTAGTAGGTTTAGTATTGAAACGCAAGCGACCATAAATATTTAATTCGAATAGAAATTATTTCATGAGGTTCTATGAATAAACATTGCAACATGTTTACTAAATTATGTTTGCGGCCAGCAATGCTGAAAGAACGAATAAAGTTAAGAATCTTCAAGCATAAGCCCTTACGTCACAAAGGATTTCAAAATGAAGACCCGACGCCTAAAGAGAAAAGTTGGTCTGAATTGCTAAAACAGTTTACCAAGAAGCCCAATTTAGTACCGAAGTTAGGATGAGCGCCTCAACACTTGTTTTCGTTGAACGTTTTACTGTAATACAGTAAAAATTTAAAAAAAACATTGAAAAGTACATACTATGTACTTTTCAATGCGAGAAGCAGCTTTCCATGGTGAACCTCAATGAAAATCTGTATGATAAGATGATGATAGTTAATGGTCGATGGAGCCTGACATTCCAGGTTTGATTGACTACTAATGTATTTTTCATTTTCCAGCACGTATGAGTTCAGCGACGCTTTCTGCATAATGACGGGCTTCATGGCAGAGGCCTGCGCCAACGCTACAGTCCTCACGATAACCGCTTTTACTGTGGAGCGATATGTGGCCATCTGCCATCCCTTCCTCAGCCACACCGTCTCGAAACTTTCAAGAGCAGTCAAATTCATCGTGTTCATATGGTTGGCCGCGTCCCTCTTAGCTGTGCCTCAGGTGACTTGTTTAAAATGGTTGTAAAACCAAATTTAACTCCTTATACGGCTAATACAACATTATGTGTACCTACAGTAGGCTAGTAACTAGCATCGATGATCGCACTCTCGTTTCTACACTGATGGTTCGTGTGGGACACCCCCTACTGCGGATGTTGGGAGTGTACCTACATGCCAGAGTTGGCCAGTACTACAACTACAGCTACAAGTAGTTATAATAGCTAGCAATAATTGGTACTTTTGTCTCAAATACTTATTTGACGGAAGTATCTGTAACTACAGCTCGTAGCTGTTCGATTGCAACTACAAGCTGCAGTTAGTAGCTGCAATTACGTTTTATGAAAATAACTGTAGCTGTAGCTGTTAGTAGCTGTAACTGCATCTTGCCCATCTCTGCTACATGCACATAATATGTTCCTAATTGATTGCTAGGTTCATCATTATTTGTGTTGTGTGTGTGGCGGAATGCCTCGAGCGTCATATCTAGGATTACGCCGCCATTGTCTTTGGAGGAACGGGAAGGGAGTGCAGGAATATCCGTGTCTAGGGCGTAACGCGATGTGTCGTGATCAGCAGGCCCAGAAGGTGATATCGATGCAGTAATGGAGGATTTGCGAGCTGCAGGTGGGCACAATATGTTGAGTTGGCTTGGATTGCGTAGATCCTCAGAAGGGGGCTGAGGGGAGTCTGCTATCAAACACAAAGGTCAAATCTCCCGGCTCCTGCAAGCAAATTGTCGCCAATAGCCTGAGCAACAGACCCACGCGAAATAATTGGCTCCACCGGCCTAGCATCCTCAGGTGAAGTGTCATCAGAGGATTCCCAGTCGGCCGACCAACCTAAAATACACTGTGGCTACAATGAATACAAACGATAGGTAAGTGAAATTACAAAACGGCGGCGAGATTTGGGACGGTTCGGGTCGTTGGCGGTGAGGCCGTTCGCGTGAGAAACGGGACCGCCCAATCTCGCCGCCGACTACAATGCTTCCCGAGGCCTCATTCGGGACCACATACGGCGGGCTGACGAGTTAAGAAGAACAGTGGGGCCCTGAGTCCCCACAGTTCGCTTTGCACTTGTTCACCATTGAGGTTTTCTAGTTTCCTTTTGAGATTTTCAGTTGTTGTGGAGCACATTGTTGTCCTGTGAAAATCATGACGAAATTGAGAACCCTGGGCGGGCCGGGAGCTCAAACACAGATTCAACAAGCTGTTCATTATCCTATACAACATACACGATCTCAACAGCAAGAGGGGGAGGACCAATGGGGAATCTCCCCCACACAGGGTTACCCTGTAACTGGAACAACTGTGCGGAAGTTCATCAACGCTCACCCGCTAGATTGCGAGCACTTGCGTGGACTCTGGGAAAGCTAATCAGGCCCAATCCATTCCCTTTCGTTCAACCACAGTAGTGGCTTGATTTTGTATTTGACGCCTTTGGAACGTCGCCTAACAGTCAATTAATTGAGTTAGGAACTCAACCACACATAGGCTTACTTTACACCCTCACCGTGGGGTCAGTTCCCATTGGACCTAATTGAAAAAAAAACGTGATTCACACTGACGAGGAGCGCTCTCTCGGCTAATCACTATTGAGCCCATCAGCTAGCTGCTTCCCTCCTGAAGGCAAAGTGGAATCAAATATTTTGATTTCCTGAGAACAGCGATGCGGTGCGGTGCAGACATCTTAGTTATAATGGCTCACCATGACATCTTTGATTTATCTACACATGTAGGGTAAAGCCCCGTACCTCGCCCATGCTCCTACCTCGCCCCACCAGTGATATTACCTAGGTAGAGAAAGGATATAACAACTTTGAGCCACTGATTCGGTAGCTCTCTGAAAATGGTTGAATTGGCTGTGAACTTTTTTGTGATATCTAGCACTGTTATCTTAGGAGAAGATTAAAACTTTTTGAGGTGCCAGTTTGGGATCGTGGAAATTGTACATTTGATCGTCCCAGGGCTGAGTTAAGTCGTATTTCCGTACAATTGATTGTTTAATGTGTTGTCCAATATGTCTGTTAAGCACTGAAAAAAAAGTTTTTGAAAAAAAAATAGGATCTGTGGGTGTCATGACCGTTTTTCAAAATTGGTGTGTATGTACGTACCTTGCCCCACCTCCTTGTGCGTACCTCGTCCCTAGGATTTTGTGATACCGTTGTGGTTACCAACCAATTCCTAGCCATATTTTTCTAATTATAATTTTTTTGTTCACTATGAACTTCAGTCAATTTTAAATTTTACAACTTTAAGCTTAACAAGAAAAGTATTCGTCCTTGACAATAATTCTAGGATTTTGTGATACAGTTGTGGTTACCAACCAATTCCTAGCCATGTTTTTCTAATTAAAATTTGTTTAATGCATTAAAGTTTATATTCAATATAAAATAAACGTATTTGATTCATTTTCCATGCTTCTGAGCGCTCAATTTCGAGAAATAGGGATGGTGGAGCAAGGTACGACCCTATCCGGGGCGAGGTAGGTACTATGTTCGTACCTGGCCCCACTTTGGAGGGTTTTAGAAATTTAGCTCTAGAAAACTCGAAAACTTGAAATAACCCATTTCAACACCTGGCTCTTGTAGACAACTTATTTCCCTAGCGATCTGTAAAAAAAACGATTCGATCAGAGCCCTAGGGGTCTCCCAAGAGAGGAAAATCTGAAAAGTGGGGCGAGGTACGGGGCTTTACCCTACTTGTTTAATATCGCTGTAGCCGCGATGATGCAATTATCTGTTACCACTCTGTAACTACCCTTCTTGGCTGAATGCTAAAGGTTTGACTCCCTTAAGGTCGATCCACACATCAGTGCTTCAGTGAATCTTCGGCTATCAGTTCTCCCTGCGGCATGCAACGCTGGTGTGTGGACAATAAATTATTTATCATTGATGCAATTGAAGGGCACCGTGCACGGACGGCCACGGATCACTGAAATGTGTGGATCGACCTTTATAAGGACTAGTAGTCAAATTTCCGTCGGCGCGCTGTCGAGGAGTGGTGAGGTGATTTCCCCAGATGACGGAAAAATACGAAGGATGTTTTGCAAAATAAGGACTGCCCTGGAAAATTGACTCCGTGTTTCACTTGGCAGTTTTACATCCTAGCTCGTCAGATGGGCCAGAATCGCATGAATAGGCAAGGTACCCGGATGGCAACAGGGAGGGATAAACATTTCATACACCAGCCGGGAGACCTGGAAGATGTATGATGATTCTGGTTCACTACATGCTGAGTTCACAACAACCCTTGTACCAGTTATGGGATGGGTGAATCTCGAGGAAAATACATACCAATCTCTTATTCCATTCCCCATTCGGCGCGAAGAAGCCTATTTCTGTTAGGTATCGATTTTGTTTATCTCTGTCAGGAACTGTCAGGGTTTCTCTTTTCTTTCCTTTATACTTAGCCCCAACACCTGTTTCCTTCGTTCGTTGATCTTCCAAGTTTTAACTCTACAAGGCGAGTTGTAAGCTTGATACGCCATGTCTTCATACCAATCAAGAGTATAATGAAGTCGCTAAAAGAGCCGTTGAACTCATTTAAAAGTTACCAAAGCTGTAGAAGTAGGTAGAACTTTACGCATCAATTTGCTTGATGAGCTAAAAAAGCTCAAGTAAAATTACTTGAGCTAACCCATGCTTTATCATTTCTCCCAATTTCAGTTGGCCATTTTCAAACAATAATTGAAGTTTTCAGGGCTTTCTTTTGATATTTTGAGTTCTATGATATTTTTGAACTCATTTATTGCACCAAGATTGCATCTTATTGTCAATTTACACGTGATATAAGAGCTTATTAATTTAAAAAAAATAATAATAATATATTAACTTCTATATAATAATATTATATATTATATTAACTTCTATAATCTATTATATTCTAGAGTTAAGATACGTGTTTGATAACAGGGTCTCATTTCTTAGGTACAATGTTGTGGGTTGTACAATGAGGTGTCATGTTGAAAACATCGTATCCAAATTTCAATTCTCCATTTGTAAGTAGAATTTCCTGTGAATAAAGCTTGCATTTCCACGGCTTTCGATATTAAAATTTATTCAGTTGGTTGAGAATAAATAAGGGAATTCATTTGCCCTCTATAAGGACCAAGCTTGGGTAGGTGAGAGTCAAATCTCATCAGGGCGTTGCCGGACTGGATATCAGACCAGCTATGTACGAGTTGCGGATGTAGTCATTTTCCTCCTGAAGCAGAATATCAAGGCAAGAAGTAACATGGTGTCTGTTTGTTTTGAACATTTGTGCAACAAGTACTGCGCCGAGATGAGGTTCTCTTATTTATCTGTACTAGGTATATTAGTGTAATAACGAAAGCCGTAGAATTGTAGGCTTTATTCAGTTGAAATCCTACGCACAAATGTGGAAAAGAAATTTGGACGTATTGTTACCAACACGTAACTAAATAATGAGAACATATGATCAGGACATTTTCCCCCCCTCTAGTTCAAAACATAATCGTCCAAATATTTCGGGGGTTGCTTCTTCCTTTCGGAGCGTCGCACCTCCTGATCAATTCTTGACGATGTAGAGGGAATAGGAGAGCTGGGCGGTGAAGGCCCAGATACTTCTTCTATAGGGTGATCTTCTGTTTCTGAAGAATCTTCTTCTTCAGCTTCTTGGTCTCCAGAGGCCCCCATAGGAGCCAAATGTCGGTTTGAAACCGTTGTCTCCCGGCCGTCTGGTAGCCGCACGTGCGAGTAGTCTGGGTTGGCCTCTAAGAGTTCCACCTCCATGACCGCAGGATCGTACTTGCTCCCAGGAGGAGGCAGACGTTTCATTAATACTCTACCAGGTATTGATAGCCAGGTTGGGAGAGACTGTCCATTCGCTGATCCACGAGGATGGGAGAACATCCTCTCATGAGGAGTTGAGTTTGTGGCAGTGCATAGCAAAGATCGAATAGCGTGAAGAGCCTGAGGCAGAACCTGCTCCCACTGACGAACGTCCATCCCAGCTGATCGGAGAGCCATTTGTACGCTCTTCCAGATTATGGCGTTGTACCGTTCGATCTGGCCATTTCCTCTCGGATTGTAAGCTGTCGTCCGACTGGTAGCAATGCCTTGTGTAGTCAAAAAATGCTTAAGTTCGGCGGACATGAATGCCGAACCACGGTCTGAATGAATGAAGGAAGGCGTACCAAAAGTCGAAAATAAGTTGGTTAGATGCTCTATCACCGTAGAAGCAGACAAGTTCGAGCAAGGGAAGGCGAAAGGAAACCGTGAGTACTCGTCAACGACTGTGAGAAGATACTGGTGTTTCGATGAAGAGGGAAGAGGCCCCTTGAAATCCAGATTGAGTCTCTCGAAAGGAACTGTAGATTTAATGAGAATGCCTTCGTTTTTGAAGAATTTTGGTTTAAGTTCTGCACAATCCTGACAGCGTGATGTCATCCGCTTCACATCGTCGACAGAATACGGAAGGTTTTTGCAACGAATGAAATGGTACATCCGTGTAACTCCAGGATGGCACATGGTTTTGTGTAGTTCCATGAGGTCGGAAGCTGATGCAGCAGCGCACACCCGTGACAGAGTATCGGCCACTATGTTTTCCTTCCCTGAGCGATAGACGATTTCGTATTTAAAACAGGACAGATCGAGGCGCCAACGCATGATTTTATCGTTTTTAATTTTGCTGTGCCTAGTACTATCGAACATGAAGGATACTGATCGCTGATCCGTAATAATCTGGAAAGGCCGACCAATCAAATAGTGGCGCCACTTTCGTAGAGCTTCCACTATCGCTGCTGCTTCTTTTTCCACTGCTGGTTGACGCTGTTCAGAATCTGATAGCGTTCTAGAAAAAAAAGCAACAGGTCGACCTGCTTGCGATAGTGTGGCGGCAACTGCAAAGTCAGATGCGTCCGTTTCCACTGTGAAAGGTAGCTTGGTGTCTATTGCGGTCAGTACTGCCTTAGAAATGTCTCTGAAAACTTTGGAATCCATTTGGAAAAGTGTGCAAACATACCCATGACTCTTCTGAGTTGCTTCAAGTCTTTAGGGGCCGAAATCTCACGAAGAGGTCGTAGGCGAGCTTCGTCTTGTTTGATAGTGTTGTTCACAATGTTGTACCCAAGGAGATTGATATTTGTTTGAGAAAATTTGGATTTCTCCTCATTCAGAGTTAGATTATACTTTCTGGCTGCGGCAAGGAAAGCTCGGAGGTTGATGTCATGTTCTTCTTTGGTCTTGCCACAAACTGTGACATCATCAAGGTAAGCGTAAGTTTCTTGTAGGTTCTCTTTACGAATGATTTTGTGAATAAATTCTTGAAAGGCAGGCACTCCATTGGTCACTCCAAATGGAATCCTTTTGAATTGGTACAGAACGCCGTCGGCCTCGAAAGCAGTATAAAAACGCTCACTCTCCAAAATAGGTACCTGATGGTAAGCTGACTTCAAGTCTATTGTGCTGAAGTAATTGTTCTGAGCCACTTGCTCAACTATCTTCTCGATTTTTGGAATAGGGTAGGCATGTAGTTGAGTGTACCTGTTGATGGTTTGGGAGTAATCAATGCACATTCTCTTCTTTCTGACTCCGCTCTTGACAACAAGGACCTGCGCTCTCCATGGAGATGTGCTCTCTTCAATCACGTCTTCATCGATAAGTTTTTGAACCTCTGATTTAATGAAATCTGCGTCTTCTTTTGAATAGTGGCGAGATTTTATTGCAATGGGTCTGCAATCTGGCAATAAATTCGTGAAGAGAGATACAGGCGGGACAGCAGCTGCAGCGATATTACATATCAAGAGTGGCTCTTTTGGACCTCCTAACTTCATCTCGAGTGTTGCATGAGCATCGAGCAAATCATGACCTATTATGACATCAGCGCAAAGGTTTTTCATGATCAAGAGCTGGGCTTTATCATACGTGTGACCTTGAAGTTCCATCTTTACTATGCAACACCCTTCCACGCTGGAAAAGAGAGATGAGCTAGCCATTGTAATTCTCTCCTTAGAAGGTTTGGCCTGAGCTTTACACTTGTCCAGTAGGGCATGATTAATGAAGCTGGACGTACTACCTGTGTCAATTAAAGCTGAGCAACGAAAATTGTTTATTTTGACAGGGACTATAGCTTTGCTCAGAGAAACGTGTGAGGAAGCAGCTACTGTGAAGCCAATTGTCTTACCTTCTGAGCTTCTGCAAACGGAAGAGTAATGACCTGGCTTGTTACAGTTTTTGCAAGTCTTCCCGTTGGCTGGACATTTGCTCCTGGGGTGGCGCTTGCCCCCACAAAAATAGCACGTAGAGTTGTGAACAGCAGCTGTTGTTTTCAGTGCTTCGGTCGGTTCATCTTCGTGTCCCTGGTCTTTAGCTGCAGCAGAAAACGCTGTTGATTGGGAGTAACTGAGGGAATTTATTTGGGCTCTTTCTAAGGCCCTAGCTTGATCAGACGCCTGGGTAAGTGTTAGGGTTAAATTCTCAAGAAGGCGTTGCCGAATCATACTGGATGAAAGACCTGCTATGAACGAGTCGCGGATGTACTCATCTCTGTAGCTGTCAGCTGTAACATCTTGGAACGAGCATTCTTGTCCAAGAACGTGTAACGCCTGCAAATATTGATCAACTGACTCACCGGGATCTTGCCTCCGAGTCGCCAAGCAGTGGCGAGCGTATATTTCGTTTTTCGGCTTGATGTAAATTCCATCGAGTGCTGTGAGAGTTGTTTGAAAATCTGGCTTGTCCTTGACCAACTTATAGATGGAAGCGCTAAGAAAGTTCGTGAGAAGTTTCAATTGTACCTGGTTCGACAGCGGTGCTTCTGTTGGAATTTCGCCCAGGAAGTTGACGAATGTTCGCTTCCAGTGCAGGTAATCCTCTTGAGCGCAGCTTGAGGATGGGTCGATTGAGAGGCGTTCAGGACGAAGATATTTGTCCATGGTAGTTTTTAACAACTGAATAAATTGTAATAACGAAAGCCGTAGAATTGTAGGCTTTATTCAGTTGAAATCCTACGCACAAATGTGGAAAAGAAATTTGGACGTATTGTTACCAACACGTAACTAAATAATGAGAACATATGATCAGGACAATTAGCATGGAACATGCTTTAGCCGTGGCCCAACTGCCCAAAATCGTTAGTCTGGGAGGGAGACGCGGGAGTGTCACGTTTATGTATTACGTAATATATATATTCGTTCGGCCACTAGTTCGGCATCCTCACTTGTCATTCCGTTAGGCCGCTAGTTCGGCGTCCTCACCTGTCATACGTTAGGCTACTGGATAGGCATTGTCACTTGTCTCACCGTCAGACCACTAGTTTGGCGCCCGCTTCAATCCCCCAGTTAATAAAGCAAAAAGCATCCGGGGTTCAGGGGACTGGCTCCCTGGCGAGGCCCTAAGTGCGAAGTTTTTGGTTCCACAGTACACACCGCTCCCACAGATCATGTGGTTTTGTCCGCTTGAGCCTCCTGAGTAGGTCGTCATTATCAAGGAGCTGGACAACCTGGTCATTGATGTGACTGCTGTTATTGGGCCACTGCTTTCTTCCTATTATTTTCTTCTACTGATCAGATTTCAAGTTTGAGAAGTAGGTACCTAGTTGATCATGTATCAAGTTACGGTATGCGTCCACCACGATTGCTCGCAGCGGTGCATCATAATAAGTGTCCGTATTGGCTTTAGTACCTACTTGATTTTAAAGCGTTGACTTGTGTTTGATCAACTTGGGTGAGGTCATCTATCTGAATTTCATATAGAGTTACGCCTTTTCCTGTTTGGCTTGCCCTTTCCGTTGGAGTTTTGCTTCCAGGGCATCGAGGCCCAGATACTTTGCTTGGGCGATACTGGCATGTGGCAACATTCCCTCCACTTCTTCGTGGATGGATCACCATAGTTTTGGCATCTGTGAATGTACCTATAGTATCTTCTTCCCGTTCAGGAGAAGGCGTGCCCAGTACACCACTTTGTGGGGCACCAGCTTTGATCATTTTTGCTTCGGAAATAGCGTTTTCTTGCCAAATTAGGAAGATGTGATAGGTAAGAGAGGTAAGACTGTAACTTGGCGTACGAAGCCAGGGGCAGCTTGCTAAGCTTTGATATATTTGAAGTCAGCTCTTCAGGTGATGGAATCATGATGATCTCGATAGATAGGACAATGATGACAGCATTAAATGCTTAAATGCTTAAATAAAAAATAAATTTTATGATCCGCATGGTGTTGCCAATTACTTTGCGAAGAAGGCTTTTTAGGCCTTCGCCTGTGGTTAGTTGATTTTTGTTCGCCTGCTGTAGGTACTTCGTTTAAAGTAACCCGCTTTCTTTCAGTAAATATGTAGCTACAATGTACTGAAAACAATCTCTCAGCATACGAACTATCCGCCAGTATATGTCCATCGAGTCACTCTGTCTGCTGTCCCTGAAACTTATTCAGCTTTTTACAGCCATGATCATTGATTTCCCAGAGTAGCTTTTAGGAAAATTGCATTTCTGGAAATTCGAATGAAAACACTCATCGTTTTCCATTAGGAAAGTACTCGACAGTGTACATAGTGGAATGGACGAATGATGGAGGGAAAAGATGACATTGGAGGACATCGTTATCGTTACAAAGCAATTGAGGCACAATTTTTCGAAAGGGTACACATTTGGAAAAGTGAATTTTCAGGAATCAAAAATAAAATATAAACCTTTGAATATTCTGTTATCTGCTCTATGGTTAGATTATAGGTTCGTTTTTATACCTATCCAAGCATCAACATGACGGGACATATACCGCCCATCCCATCAAATAATAATTAATTATAATCAAATCAAATTATTATAATAATTATTATTGTTGAAATATTGCTCAGAAGGCGCCTGCTTCATACTCTGGCTCTCCTTCTTTCTCCCTCTGATCAATGGAAAAACAAAATACGCTCAGCTAGTCTTTTCAGTTTTTTATTGGCTCTCCTGATAAGTTGCATTTCTCGGTGCATCTGGCCCATTTTCTTGAGAACCAGTCAACCTTTTTTTCTATTATTATTATTATTATTATTATTATTATTATTATTATTATTATTATTATTATTATTATTATTATTATTATTATTATTATTATTATTATTATTATTATTATTATTATTATTATTATTATTATTATTATTATTATTATTATTTATTTTTATGAAAGGCCTTGTAAAGATCTAAAATCGTGCTGAAACAGATTTTTGATATTATGGAATCTTTTTTCGTGAACAGGTCAAGCCTGAACGACGCCGGAATGCCATTGAAAACTGCCAAGTTTTGCTCAGTTCCTCTGGTGTAAATCTTCAGATCAATATTTTCAAAATCTGTTTCAGCACTCTTTTTAGATCTTTACAAGGCCTTCCATACAAAAAAAAAAAAAAAAAAAAAAAATCAACAAAATTGGACCAGGGAGGGCCGAGATTTTGGGCTTAAGCTTTTGTAATATTTTTTTAATTGGTATTTTCGTGCGTATTTTATTTATCCTCTATTGCTGCTGACGACCAATTCCATTGAAGTCTCCTCGTAAAGTGGTAGCGATGCCATGTTTCTGATTAACCTATTCTCCACTGAGGACTTCTACTCAGAATCGTCCTTGCACAATTGACTTTATTCATAGCTCTTAGAACTTTTGGAATTGTTCTCAATAAAACGCTCTAACTGAAATTCCTCTGGTTTAAATCTTACACCAGTTCCTCTGGTGTAAATCTTCAGATCAATATTTTCAAAATCTGTTTCAGCACTCTTTTTAGATCTTTACAAGGCCTTCCATACAAAAAAAAAAAAAATCAACAAAATTGGACCAGGGAGGGCCGAGATTTTGGGCTTAAGCTTTTGTAATATTTTTTTAATTGGTATTTTCGTGCGTATTTTATTTATCCTCTATTGCTGCTGACGACCAATTCCATTGAAGTCTCCTCGTAAAGTGGTAGCGATGCCATGTTTCTGATTAACCTATTCTCCACTGAGGACTTCTACTCAGAATCGTCCTTGCACAATTGACTTTATTCATAGCTCTTAGAACTTTTGGAATTGTTCTCAATAAAACGCTCTAACTGAAATTGTCCTGTTGGGAATAGGGAAATTTAGCGAGGTAGATATTCTGTAGGTTTTGAGTATAAAGGGGCTTACAGAACTGACAGGGAACTTTCGCTCGAAGTTGCCCAGAAGAGCAAACTTTTGCTTAGAACCCTTTCTTTGGGGGAGTTTCATTTTGATAAGGAGGAAATCTGGCCGCTTCCGATGTCGGATTTTATGGAGGAGAAATATGAGCCTTGTCGAAAAATTGGGAAAGTTCTTGCGGTTCAACTTGACAAATATTAAATTTATTCTTTCTTAAAAGGTGATTAATGCGTGTAATAGGTAACACGTCTGATTTAGAGGGTATGATATCCTACTGATAACGCATTCTTGAAGCGTTCAGTAATTTAAAAATTTATTTTTACTGTTTCTGCAATTACGATAATTTTGAGAGCTTCTTTCCGTTGTTGTTTCCAGGCTTCACAGTTTGGCGTAGTGACGTACGCAAATTGGGACAAAAACGGTTCCGTGGTCGGTACTAAAGCCTTGTGCACATTCAAAGATCCCAATAGTTGGATGGAACACGCCTTTGAGATATCCACTTGCCTCTTCTTCATCATCCCGATGAGCCTCATCACTGTCCTCTACATCCTTATCGGACTTAAGCTTAGGCGGTCGAAGCAAATCAAGCGGCCCACTTTCACAGTTGAGCCGTTGAGGAGTCAGAATCACGTCATCAGAATGCTGAGTAAGTTAACTGTCAGTTATCGATAATTGTCATGTCTTTGTAGCTATCAATACTACTGTACAAAAAGTTGGCGTACCATAGCAGCTTTTCTCAGCCAAATTTATTGAATATTAGATTCAGTTCTACCGGAAAAAGTCTGGGTTCATCTAGCGACAAGAGCGTGTGGATCAGAGTTTCCTCGGCACTCCATCGAACTATCTCGACTTCCACATTCCACTTCCCAAAGTCTAATTACATCGAACTTCGGTTTGTTGACGGGGGGGGGGGGGGGGGGGTTCAGATGAAAGTGGGAGAGACAAATATCCTCAGGGGGCTTGGCGGTGATCCTCACGGCCCCTCCACCCCTGACAACAATGTCCACTCTTGGTGACCTTTTGGGACTTCTTCTGACCCACGTTCCGACGACCCTCGGGTTGAATCACGCCGATGTGACGTCAGAATTTCCCGTTGGGAATTGATTTTTGTTTGTTATTGGTCTGTGCATACACGAAACAAATTCCGTTCTTTGTTGAAAGGCAAGCTTGTTCTTGTTTCGGACTCAAATTGAATATTCGCTTGATTGATTTTTCGTTTAAGAAAGGAAGAATTCAGCTTGAAGTGGGAGAGATTTACTTTCCTCGCTCTATTGGACCAACCCTCGTAGCACCCGCTCAAACGTCCCCCACGCTGTGCTTGATGTGATGAGACAGGATTGGGGATTCTCTCCCAAAAAGACGCCATTCGGCCTTTTGGCTTCTATTTCGGAACGGTATTTATCGGGTTTCTTCCTCGCTATCAACCTCTTTCCCCTTAGAGAACAATAACTCTTCCGCGCATCGCCCTCACGTTTCGGACCCACCTCAGTGCGCCAGGCTATTCCCATCGAAATTAACCCACGGGACGGAAATAGTCGATAAATAGGAGTCGAAAACTGAAACGCCATCCCACATGGATGGTAAAGTGGAACCAGGTTGTTTCTTTAAGGGGCACGTGAATAACCCTTTTCCAAATACTGTTTGCTTACTACATCACTTTATTGCCTGGTTATTATATGCAGTTGGCTATAATTTCGTTAACGTATCACCCATGGTTTTCCAAGCTCAATAATTGATAATAATTATCAAATTGATAATTTTAAAAAAAAAAATTTTCAAAGCTGAATTGAGAACTTTCCATTTCAATTTCAGAATAATAAAAATTATTTTTTGAAGAAACCTCGGCCCTTTGGGCCTCGCTAGGAGACAAGCCCCCTGGACCCCCGGATGCTTTTTGCTTAGAGCCTACGGCCTAGAGCCTAAAGAGGAGAGACAGGAAAGTGAACCAGTCTCATTGCACAAACTGTTAAATCGCGGGGCCTACAGAAGAAAATGTTAGAATCAGATAATAGCGTGGCAATTTACCCTACTGATAAAACGTCGTCTAAAAAACCGGACGAAATGAGGCAGGACATAAAGGCAGCACTAAACCCTGTTGACAAGGGTATCAAGATTTCGTCGGTGCGTAACCTAAGAGAAAAGGGTCTTCTTATTCGCGCTGCTGAGAAGAATGACGTGAAGTGATATTGGAATGCACTCAACTGAAGGATATTGGTCTCTCAGTCTCTCGGCCAGTAATGCGAAGTTAGCGCTATAATATAATATAGCGCGGGTTCCTGTAGGAATTACTCAGGAAGAAATGGAGGTGAGTCTTATTAAGCTAAATCACTTGGAAGAAAAAGAAGTTCAGGAGCAACTAAAATACGCTTTCAAATTCGGGAGAAAGGATGGGATTACGGCCAATCTAGCGATCGAGGTGACGCCCGACCTTAGAAAAAAACTGCTGAGCATGGGTAGAGTGTATTTTGGTTGGAGTTCCTGTAAAGTTGAGGATTTCATCAGGATTTCTCGGTGTTACCGTTGCAATGGATTCAATCATGTGCAAAAAACATGTAAAGCCCCCCCCCCCCCCCCCCCCCAACCTTTCTGTGCGCACTGTGGAAAACATCATGATACCAACGCATGTGACCAAAAAGCCCTTCCACCCAAATGTGCGAACTGCAAGAATTTCAAACTGCCTTATCAACACGCGGCCAACGACAAGGACTGTCCGAGCTATGCGAACGCATTTAAGGGCTTTATAAGCAGAAGAGACTCCCCAGTTGA
The DNA here is from genome assembly GCA_955831195.1 of Pilophorus perplexus. Taxonomy (NCBI): domain Eukaryota; kingdom Metazoa; phylum Arthropoda; class Insecta; order Hemiptera; family Miridae; genus Pilophorus; species Pilophorus perplexus. The sequence continues at coordinate 25,493,076 of OY037010.1, forward strand.
ATGCGACGACATGAAGGCGCAGGATACCCTTTTCTCTGATTCATACCTTTCAATCTGGGCTCTGAATATTCGCAGTATACAGGCCAGTTGGGATCAATTCATTTGTTACCTGGAACAAATTAAAGAAAAGCCGAAGGTTCATTCTGAGATATGGTATTCGCCGTCCGGCGATTATGCAACGATCTTCCAACTGCCAGGTTACAACTCCTTCGTCAGCACTTCAACTAGCAACAAGGCCTGCGGAGTGATTGTTTTCGCTGCCAAAGAACTAAACATTGAATCGCAAGAAGAGTTCATGATCAAGGGAGCCTCAGCGGTAGGACTTCAGCTTTAGGACCGCTTTAAGATTTGTGGGAACGGCTACCAACCAGAGGAGAGACTACGATGTTTACCTATCAGGTAATCAACGGAGTCTCACCTTGAACTTACGCCCGGACGACACATTGTTCACTGATATGGTACCGATGACTCTATTTGCCTTCTGGTGGTCGAGGTCCAATCCCTAATACAAGACTTATCACTACGACTGTAGGTCCATCAACAAGCCGGGTCGGCGGCCCCCAGCTCTCCCCCCTCAGTCGTAGATTGCTATGGCTAGTTTAACGTTCTCAGCAAACGAAGACAATGTTTTTTTTTACCGGTCCACCAGATTTTTATCCCGGTTCGAGGTCCCAAGAGAGGTTCGTTCATGCGATCCCTCGATCTTGTGTGTTGAAGACGGATGTCTCGGCCGCCTTCGTCACGGGAGCCTCTGCTAGGATTCACATAAACGTTCCAACGTTCAGGGGTGAATTGTCAACCGACAAGACAGGTATTACAACACATAATTGACTTTTGGTCAAACATTGGTGTTCTTCCCCGGATTCGAACCAGGCTGATCAGCGCTCCGACTGATTGTAAACAGGCGTCTCGCTGACGCCTAAGTCCACGGGGCTACCCTGTCCCCCTTAGGACCGCTTGGTCAACGGCAATTTTCAAAAAAAAGCCCTACTTTATTTTAAGACTAGAAAATACAAATTATATAAAATAATTTAAGTCGCTATAAATTGTAATTTTAAATATGTTATATTCAATAGCTACTAAGGGCATGACAGGCCTGGACAGGCCAGAGACCTATAGGCCAAATCAAGAAAAATTGGTTCCTATGTATACAAATCATGACTCTCTTCCTTATTGTTAAAATTGTTTTTGTTTTTTGAATAAATAAATAAAAAATAAATAAAAGAGAGAACATTCTCAAATTGAAATGGAAAGTTGTCAATTCAGCTTGGAAAGTTCTCGATTCAGTTTGAAAAATTCTCAATTTGGTTTTGAAATATCTCAATTCATTTTGGTAAATTCTCAATTGAGCTTGGAAAACCTACAGCGCTAAAAAAAAGAAGCAAACTGGACTGAAAGCTTATTTCAAGAGCTTCAATATAATGTCCTGTCCTCCAACCTGCATGTCTTAGTACCTAATGCTCTTATTCGTAATCGTATTTTCGTACTTTCCAGTCGCTGTGGTCGTCGCATTTTTCATCTGCTGGGCCCCTTTCCACGCTCAGAGGTTGATGGCCGTTTATTCAAACAACACTGAATATGCGACCAGCCCAACTTTTATATTCATCTACAAGTCCCTGATGCACGTCTCTGGGGTGCTTTATTATTTCTCCACAACCGTCAACCCTCTTTTGTACAACATAATGAGCCACAAGTTCCGTGAGGCGTTCAAGGTAATTCCAAACCAATCGAAACCTTCTACGCGCTATTTTAACCCGACGTCTTTAATGTCCTTTCTGATCTTTTACAGGGCACGTTGGCTAAAATGTGCGGAAGAACGAACAAAGTCAGCATGCCTGGGAGGAATTACAGCGTTCTGTCCAAAGGTCCAAACGTGAGTTTCCGCGTTAATTTATGGAACCTTTAAATTTTTCTATGCGTCTGGAAAATACCTGGAAAATTAGACTTTCTAGCCTAATACGCGATTAGCCACTTCGCCAAATCAAAATCAATGAACTCACTAGATGGTGCCTCGGGATTTTTATTAAAGGGTAGAAGCCTTTCAATAACAAAAAACGTCTTGTCAAAAGACTTGGTTAGCTTGTACCAATGATTTAATAGGAACACTTTACCTTTAAATGTGTTGCCGAAACAAGAGCTCAAGTCTGTGATTTGGCTGCACACTCCCACAAGCTGCCTATGGTTGTTAATTTGAGCTTGTTCGTGGCAGGTTAGCCAACAGAAAAAGGAATCTTACGTCTGGGTTGAGGTGAGGGAAAAAGCCGTTGATCTAACAACGCGTGAGAAAAAGGAATTTGCGTACAAAAAACCTTTCATTTTGGTATATTATTTCCCTTAATCAACTTGTGTTTTGAAGCCAACAATTTTGAAAAGGCCCAAAATTTGTACTTTTACATACGTAAGGTGGGGGAAGTGCTTGGTATGGTTTGCCAAGGTCAACTTCAACAAACTTTCAATTTTTATTTTTGCTCTGGATAACTCTGAGGCCCTAGTTTTTCGATGTAAGATTGATTTTTCTTAGCCTTGTCAATTGTGAGCATTATGTCCGAAGTAGCTGTTCAAAGTTCGACTTACGCACTTTCCTAATCGAACTGAAAAGGTGTAACTGGCCTGATAAATCATTGGAACGCTTATTCTGGTTTCACCAGGGCAAATGCAAAAACGTAATCTCTCATAATGTAAGACTATTTCGTCTTAAATCGTCTTTTTTTTTTTTTTTTTTTTTTTTTTACGTAATCTCTCAATGATCCTTTAGCAGTTTGAAAGAGGAGAATCCAAATCCAACATAATCATTAGGGGCTCCCATTTAAAATAAGAAAGTTGAGCGCCAATGCGCCGGTTTGCGCGCATTTTGGAGGAATCTCAACCCCCTATTCGTACGCAAAATCGGAGGCCGAAACGGTAGAAAAAATTTTTATCACTTACCTTTTCAGAGGAGAAGGCTTGTGACAAACCTACTCTGCCAGTTAGCCACGGACTCGTTCTGATACGCTTGGCAGTCCCCAACCTTGATCACCTGTCTACCGCTACTGGCTACTGGGGGTTTACATATTATGTCCTCTTGCCAGCGCTGAACTTCAAAAATTTCTTGCCTCGTACTCAGATCAGTCACTGTTTCCTTTCAGTCACAGGGATTCTGATCGTAGACATATGTGGCCTGCTCTTGCTGAGGTATCTCCCGGTCGATTCGGTGTACCTTGACCAAAATTGGACGGTTAGGCATCCTTTCCTTTGCGGCTGCAAAACCTTTGTCAGAAGGAGTGTTAGCAATACTTTTGGCTTGCAGTCAGTAGTCTGCTGGAGAATAGTACATTCGTCCATTCTTCATTGCCCGATTATTCTCTGGGAAAACAATTTTTGCGAGCAGGAGTTCGGAGTTTCCCAGTTCAGATGAAGTTGTACGAAATGACGGATGATATTGTACAAAACAAGCCACATTGTTGTGCATGTTTTACATTTTTGTCTCAGCTATGTGAATATCATCGGCGATGAAGATTTAAAGGAAAAGCTGGCCCCAAAGATCATCTACGATGATTTAAAGGAAAAGCTGGCTCCAAAGCCGCTAATCCTGCGTGCTCTTTAGTTCGATATAGCTTTTCTCGTCTATTTTATAATCACGGAGCTGGGGTCCCTTTGATGTGTCAAATTTCTCATTAAGGGATCTGCTCACCTGGATATGGCCTGCTCTGATTAATCACCGATCGGGCAGGATGAATGCTTCAAATTGCTAAATCGATTGCTTGTTGGGCCGGTTAGTGAATAAGGACTGTAGTGAATAAGCTGTAGAAAAGGTTAAATCCGGATTGACGGAATCTTTGTTGCCGTTTTCTACGTTGCATGTGAAAAACGTCACGTTTGGATTTCACAGGGAGGAATCGGCATGAACGGGCTGACTCGTCAAGACACTTTGACAGACGGGCGACGCCTCCGACTCGCTCGCCAACCGGCGACGATCAGCAACAGCAGCCTTCAAGATGTCGACGACACGGAGTACACCGGCGTCGAGCTTGCCAGCTACATGGGACAGCTGAACACGAGCTGACTGGACCGCCGGGGGCTGTTCGGATAGGGACGATCTGCTGGGGACAACCTCAGCCGCGTTCGACGGCCAAAGTTCGACCGTTCGTATCAACAGGCGCAGTTCAACAGGCACTGTCGTATCCACTGCATCAGTGAGTGCAAGATGTGAAAGAACTTACGAGGATATTCAACATATGGACTAGGCGTCTGTTTTAAAAGTTCCATTTAAATTGATTCTCAGATCAAACTCTTAATTTAATTTATGGAAAAATATCAGAAAATAAAATAATAGAAACATCCACAGAATCTGCTAAGATTCGAAAGAAGGAAGGATTGTCATCAGTTCGTTAGATTCTAACGAAAGGGATCTCTCGGTTTTTCTTGAATGGGTTTCGGGGGGTTCGCAGTTGACTCACTCTCTCAATTGGGAACTAGGAAATTGCTACTGGCAATGAGACTGACTCGTGGCATCCACAAGAGGTCAATAAGAACTATACGGACATTATAATATAGGTTTAATGATGCAAAAGATAGCGGGGTTGTAAAGGCTGACTGGTGACTGGAGCAGTTCGCCAATTGCGGTATTGGTAAACTGTCTGTTACGAGTTAGCTTTACTACCTACCTACCTGTTTGGAAAAATTTCAGGGAAGCTGTTCTTCTTTTGTATGTTCTCATTAGTGGTATTTATTAAATATAAAATATATTATGTACAAACTTTTAACGTATATTCTTACGTCTTGGTAACGTAGACGTACAAAACCGTCGCCGTGCGAGTGAAGCAAAATAGGTTTTGTTTCACTCGCACGCCAGGTCTCGCTTCTCATTTGGCGTGTAGACATGGGGGACACCACCCTTTCCTGCATGATGTTGTTGGCGGATCTGGGGTGACCCCCCCCCCCCCCCCCTGTTTCTCGCGCGTGCGCCATTCTTGTCGATTATTGTTATCAGACGCTTTGTTATGCATTTGAACGGTATTTTCACGGGATCTGGGAACTTCGGATCCGGTGCAGGAGTCTGAGTGGCCGTTTTTTTTTTTTCTTTTTCTGGCAAACGCTTGTTTTGAATCTGGGTAGACAGTCAACAACAGCCAGGGCGTTTGGACCCGCGGCAGCTCCTACATACGGACAAACCCATGGAGAACCACGATAAAACCCATCCGAGGGTTTCGTAGGAGTGTCTTATCTATACGATTATAGTGAAAGATACATGATTCCGCCGCCAGCAGAAAAGTCCCAGCGAACAACTCCCAGTCACTTCCTCCAACACGAACGCCGCGGCGGCATGAACAAGGACATAGCGCCTTCTACCCTCCGCCTTTCAAAGAATGCAATTTAAAATTCAAATGACATTGTAGAATCACCTCCGCACTTGACTACAAATTTCACCCTCCTCAAGTTCAATTTCTGAACGCTCTGTGAAAAAGTGATCAAGTTGATTGAATTGATAGTTGGATAAGTTAAAATGACACTAAATCAATTATCATCCGTCAAGAAGGCCTACTGAATGCATCCTGATAGTATTTTAATCGATTCACATTAGCGTTGTATCGTAGCTACTTAAATAAAAATGACTAGTCATGAATGGAAGAAGTTGTTAGTACGCGGGTCATCCAGAGAGTTTACATTTTTAAATCGAAAAATGCTTGTATTGTGTAAATTCAAGAATGCTTCACAATTATTTTTCCACGTAGTCCCCGTTGGGTTCGACTTTTTTTTCTTTTTTTTTTTTTTTTTTTTGCCAGTGTCAGACCTCCACCGCTACCTCTTTTAACCATTTCTGAACAGCTTCCTGGACTTCTTGATCGTCTGCAAATCGTTTTCCACCCAAAAACTCCTTCAATTTAGTGAACAGATGGAAGTCAGATGGGGCTAAGTCGGGTGAATTGGAAGGGTGGTTGATAATGTCCCGTCCAAACGAAGCCAAAGGTTCTTGGGTGACTCGAGCATTGTGGGGCCTGGCGTTGTCGTGGAGGAGGCAGACCCCCTTGGTTAGCTTACCCCTTCTCCTGTTCTGAATCGCTCTTTTGAGTTTTTTTAAGGGTATTTCAGCATGCGTAGGCATTAACAGTCGTCCCTTTCGGCATAAATTCGATCAAAAGGACACCCTTCCGATCCCAAAACACAGATGCCATGACTTTAACGGTAGAAGGCGTCGTTTGAACTTCTTGGCTGCTGGGGAGGGTGAAGGACGCCATTGAAGTCTTTTGGATTCTGGGGTGTAGTGACACACCCATGTCTCATCCCCCGTCACGATAGAATCCAGAAATGATTCTCGTTCCTGAGCGAAACGAAAAACGGATGACCGCTCGGATCTCACACGGACGAGAGGTGGCGGGAACTGGCGTCGACCTCTCCATTTAGAAAATGAGCCCCTTGAAAGATTTTTAAACGTTTTTTCCTCTTGCTTCAAAAGTTACGAAAATGGGTCAACGTTGCAGACATCGCGTCTCTATTATTTATAGGCCCTTAGGAAAAATATAATATTTGAATTCCGAGACATGGAGAAGGTGCATGATGTGCGTCATCTTTTGTTTGGCCTGGAGAGATGCGCGAGTTAGCCAACTGGTACTCAAAAAGCCAAACCTAAAAATCGAGCATTGAGGTTGTCGTTGGTCTTCCTTCCTCCTCGTTATTCGACACAAGGAAATCACGTTAGCAATATGCACTTTTTGGAGTGACGTGAACAGGGTTGCCGTGTTCTGCGTGTTTACTAAAACAAAGATCGCTGCGCGCTCTGGTGGCTCCAAGTCGACGCCCTGGAAGGCGAGGTGTACGTCACAGCAGGCTTTCATTTCAAAATCTATATCATTTCAAAAACAGCTCTGCTCGAACCTTTACGGATTTTCGAACTAAAAATTGGAGTTGGGGGGGGTTTTAAAGGGTGCTGAATTCGAATTTGAGGTCAGAAATGCTGAATTAGGGGCGTTGTGCCTGCAAGCTGTTCTGTCCGATCGCACAAACCCGTTGGGCTTTGTGGGGCTAAAAAGGGGTGCGGGAAGGGTTGTTGAAGATTTTCAGGAATGGGGGTCGAGTTAAATTGCAGCCCCTGGCTCAGCAGACCCAAAAACGCCGATAGTGTGAAGGCTTGATCAGCGGTCAATAGTTTAATCTCTGGTTAGCGGACCTTCGGACATAACTAGATGGAGAGCCGAGTATTTTGTGCAGTTCTCGGGGGGGGGGGGGGGGGGGGGTTCATCAGGGCGTCGCGACAGGTTTCTGACACTTTCTTACGCCCAACACATTCTGTTTAAAAAATCCTCCTCGCCACAGGAGCTCTTGTACCTACTTTCTGGATGACCCACGTAGATTCTTCTTGCTAAACATATAACACAATTATTCGTCTTCCTTCAAAACATTATATTGTTACTGCCTACAGTTGATGTATGTACATATTTTATATTCTTCCTGTGAAACGTTTGTACGATTGTTGTAAATATTCGTTTATTTTATGCATTTACCTGTCGTGGATATTTGTTTTTGTGGCTGTTCCCGCTATCATAAGATTGGTGTTGAGTATTTGCTGTGTTCGTGACTTTACATCGTATTAGCGAATCGATTGAATAGAGCCTTGAATAAATCTGAGGGTCTATTAAATTGTTGGCTTATAACTTTTTTTCCCCGTATTTTGCACTCACCTGGTATACACATGGAATGTTACACAGGACTTCTTATTGACTCCATTCTCAACGCGTACCTACCGGACATCTGCAAGTGTGGGTCGGCATCAGATTTTCCTGAATTCCACGGAGGAGAATTTTTTGGCCAGTACTCTCTTCATAAATAACTCACCATATAAAGCCAGTTGGAAAATCATGTTTTGGAGAGAAATAATTTCTCTCCAAAAGACGATTTGCTAACTGGTCGACAAAGGAGTTGACATTTTTGGGGTAGTTTTTGACGGGTAGGGTAGATCAAGGTATGTTTACGCCGAAGGCCTTTTGAATCCGACCAGAAGAAAGCGAGTCTCTTTACAGAGGGCTTACGTGTTACGTATTTATAACGCCTTTCTGGCCAAGAGCCCGCGGGAAACTTTATGAAGGTGGAAACTCGTAATCCGGCACGTTTTGAAAGGGATTATTTGGAGTATGGCGAATCCCTGCAGAGCTCAGCAATGAAAAAAAGGATTAGCATTAATCAGAAAGAGCTTCGACCACATAGAGATCTGCCGGCGGTTACGACCTTTCAATATCAGTGTTTGTAAATGTTTATCGTAGGTACTGGATTACACCTTTGCAACGCACCATAATTGTACAAGAATTATTGAAGAACAACTAATAACTTAGGAACACTGTCGTCATACGTACATGAGTAGATACACCCAGGCTATTCCCATTTTTTCCAAAGGTACCTAGTTCAGTTTGTAAATATTAGAAAATCTTAGTGAAATTATTGTTGTGGATATCCTCAAACCTGGTCAACCAAGATGGTCAAGACGGCAGCAGAGACATTTTTCTACAACTTCAATGAATCGAAGTTCTTTAAGGACGAGTCGAAGTACCTTCGATTCCCTCGTAAAGTGTGCACAATCGGTACACCTCCCGTAGAACACGTCCGTATCATACACGAGCTCCACAAGGGACAAGAGGTGTGTTCCAGCAAATTGGTACTCTTTGGAGAAAAATAACAAACGCTGCTCTCATTTTGCTTGTACTTGTCTAGCTTTATGGAATGTGTTTCTGAATGATAGATTTTCATGACTTTGTACCCTCAAAAACCGGGCACTTATTTTGGAGCAGAGATATGCAAGTGTCAATGGAAGCCTAAGTGTTGCCGTGATGCTGCCTCTGATGGCCAGCGTGATTTTGCCTCTGATGGCCAGCGTGAGTCTGTCTCCGTCAGGTCAGAATCAAAAATAAAACGCAAGCCACAATCTCGAAAGGTAACGTCTGTATTAAATTACGTACGTTGATCAACTTCTAGCTGCCGGAGGTATAATATACCTAAATTAAAAAAATAATATATTATTATTTTTTTAATTTTATTAATTTTATTTTTATAAAATTAAAAAAATTTTAATTATTTTAGCGAAAAAATTTTATTTTTATTTTTAGCGAAAGGATCCGGAAATTTGGGGGTTCTATCCACTATCGCCCACGGCAAACAAAAGGCGTAGGGCAGGCGATGGCCAATCAACCGGGGTAAGTATTTTATTGTTACAAAGCAAAAAATTTGAATGAGTACCAGAGATGTTTGGCCCGCAAAGATTTGACCTGCCCTCGATGACGCCTGCTGATAGGTCCACAGGTGGGCACAGCAGAGAGGAAAAAGCTGCAAATTGGATTGCTCATGGTTCAGACAATATGATTCTTAGCAACAAATCGTCATTATCTGGCCAGAAGGCGCCATGAACTGAAACGGTGGCGTACACTTGCACTAATACTCCTAATCCATTTGCGCTAAGCCATCGTGTTTTGTCTACCGTTCACTTGCGAATTATCATTTGCGCGAACCTCCTGGTTGAGCTATCAGCGCTAGGTACCCGTGAGAAACCAATTTTTGTATTGTAATGGAGGCGAGTTATGGCGTTGGCTAAATATTGTTCTCATAATTCGATGGTGCTGGTGACTTTTGAAAGTTGCTCAGGCCTTTTCTTGTATGCTGGTTAATGGGATCTGTACACCGCCAACTTATACTAGTATAGTAGAGTAGAGCTATCAAAACTGCTTTCAAAATATCCTTCACTTTAACAGGATTCCTTTACTGCCTCCTGAACCAACTCACCAGGGGAATGATAGGAACCCCCATGGATAAGGTATTTTTTTATTACCTTTATCCAGGAAATGCTCTTAAAATTAAGGAAGTGATGATAGGTTAGTATACTATGGGATGAAACCTGTGGGGCTTTCCCCTTTTTTGTATACTGAAATGTAAGGCCGCAGTGACAGTCAGAAGGAGTGAACAAGGGAATGAGAATTTTGCTCATGTTTTCATTAAAGTGGTGAGGCCTGCAAGACACGCAGAGCTCCAAAAACTGAGCGAAACACCCTGCCGTAAAACATGTAGCATGTTGACATCTTAACAAATGGCGTTCTTTGTTTCAATCCCGGAAGACCTCAAGATCGTCGTCCCCTAGGAAATTGCTCCGGATGAAAAGATTTGTGCCCTCTGAAGACTCTTCAAGAAAAACACGAAGTAGCCCGGGAAGATGTTGCTTTCGACCATCAGAATCGGAAAGCACGAGGACATTTGTACGTACTTTAGGGCGGTAGGGGTATGTATGTGCTTTATACAACAGAGGGGACTGCGCTAGTACTCGCCGTGTTCCAGTAGTTGGCCTGTTTTAGGTTTTAAGGCTGTTTTGAAGCTTTTAATAATTTTACCGTCAATCGGTTCAACCATCATATAGAAATTATTTCTTCAATGCGTGTAATTGTATTAATTAATTAATTGCATTACTTAATCATATTAATATGACCTCAGCTTAGACCCGAACCCTAGTGGTTTTCGAAACATGGTCCAAATCTTAGGCTCTTTAACGATTAGTACAAATGGTTACATTTGTTACGTTGAGCTCATTTCGCACAGCTTAGCGAAACATTCCGGCAAACATCGTAATATTAAGTAGGTGCTGTCCTGGCCAACTACTGGAAGGAACACTGAATTTGCTGAACGTGGTGGTTTCCGCTGATTTCCACTTCAACGTATACGAATCCATTTAATCAAAACTTAATTTGATTATTTCAAACGTTGTATTTTTTAATTACACGCACTTCAATTTTCACATTTCTCTGAAACGCAAAATGCAAGTGAAAATTTTAATTTTGGAGGACGAAAATTTTTCGATCTCGAAAGTGAAAACAACGCTTCCGCTTCCTTCGGTAGCCTGGGAAGCAAAATATAATAAATTTTATATTTTTCAAGAAAGCAATTTCTTTTTAGTCTGAGTATGGACGTAGGTATCAGTCTTTTAGTGAGGTTGCTTTTTTTACTTTCGTTCAAGTGATTTCCAAACCAGGGGCGGATAGGCGGTTTTGACCGGCCCGGGCGATTTAATTTGACCGGCCCTACCCCGCCCCCTCCATCACACACACAGTTACCTATCCAAAGACCTTACTTTTAATACCTGGGTGAACCTAATACTTAGGTGAAAGAGAAAAATAACAGCGCCTATATTTTGAAAAAATAAAAGTGGCGCTTGGTATGTGAATTAGTTAGTACCGTTTATGCAAACAAAATAGCGCTTCAAGCTAAGATGCATTTTGCACATTTCTTCAGTTAAGTACATAATCACAGCTTATCAACAATACAAAAAGAAGGCTCGCAAGAAGAGCATCTGGCTGGAGCACTGAGTCGAGGCTTTGGGCATTTCTGGTCCTCCTCACCTTCACCCCTCCACCCCTTCTTTCGAATTCTAGGCTCAATCTCAGGCCCATGGTAGATTTGTTTTTTAACATTTTCATGTCTAGTGTTTGGACGGATGAAGGACCCCGTAAAATCAATTATCAAGGTTACTCGAAAAATGAGTCCTTATTCGAATTCCTGGCTTCCTTCAAAAGCCCCATGGATCCCAACGGTGAAGTCGGAAGCTTTTAGGAGTCCCGAAAATTGATTTCAAGTCCAAAAATAGCTCGAAGACGACACCTAACTCTTCCAAAACCCCTCCTGTAGCCCCTTCTTAGATCCCCTGAGCCCCCACCGGTTTGTGCGATCGGGTTGAACACCTTGCGAGTTCAACTAAAAGGAGACCAAAGTATTTTGTCAAAAATTTCAGCTTTTCAAATGAATTCCTTCTGCTCAAAACGTCGTGGGCGGCGGACGGACATTTCAGTTTCATCTTGAAACGTAGTATAGATATAATTACAAATTTTGAGGACGATCAAAATTGTTCACCCCTGTTGCAAATACTAGAGTGTATTATTCCAAGAATATTTAACCAAAACGGGACACATAACCGTCGCACACAAAATGAATGCTGATGAGGGAGTAGGCACCAAGCAGTAGGCGATGGCAAGGAGGGCCGATAATGACCAAAGCCCCTTGGCTCAGTGCTCCGGCCAGACTCTCCTGCTTGCAAGCCATCAACGTAAGATCCTCCAGATTGTTGTCACTGATTTTGCCTCAGCCTTGTTTTGATGATTTCAATTTTGAAAAACTCCTCTAATACTCGACTTGGGTCGTGCAAAGCGTTACCAAAAGTTTGTTGAAAATCAAAAAAAGTCTTGCATGCGATGAGGCCATGAGGTTGTACTGTTTTAAAATCTGGTTGCACAAATTACGCATTTATTGAACTTGCAATCCACCATATGAGGAACAAAGCCAACCAGATTCTTTTATGTCTTGAGTTTTTCTTTTCTCGCTTAGTACCTACTGTATGAAAACATTTTTCTCCAGCTTCGACCGGCCCCTCAGGACCCTCGGCCCTTCGGGCGACGCCCGATCGCCCGACCTGCCTATCCGCCCCTGTTCCAAACGATCACGTTCCATTACAATTTACAATAATTGATAATGGTCACTCCAAAATAACAGTTATTCTTTTATAGTTCTTTCACCGTTCGACTATGGCGGGATCCTGTCTTTGTGGAAAAAAGATATCAAGATTGAATCATTAATAATATTTTGATGAGACGTTAAAGGTGAAAAAATAGTGGCCAGCTAGTGCCTATTGGTCGCTCTCTCGGTATCCATTTAATATAGGATCCAGTTAATATACCTAAACTTCAGTTTCCTCTCAGGTTGCAAAAACTGCAGTATACTGTAGGTACCTACACATTAACCATGGTTATCTTTAAGAACAACCATTGTTGTCAACCTACTTTGGGTGCGTTATAGCAAAATTTGAATGTGTCGTGAAACAAACTAGCTTTAGTGGTTCATCAATCAATTTGTGTAAAAAAAGAAAAGTCTACAATCAAACAGGCAATCATGGTAATCAAAATAGGCATCTGATATTACATTGTCATAATTTAGTTTGAGAGTCGAGCGGTGGATACAGTACTAGGAACCCAGAAGATGATGGGTTTCAGAATAAGGTCCTCTGTTTGGTGTGGAATCTTTCCTACAGCTATTATGAAAATCACCACGTGATTGTGAGGGCGATGTCAAAACGTCCTCATTCAAAAAGCGCAGAGCGCTACTAATGAGGAGCAGGGTGCGTGCTCGAACGTTAGCCCCTTTGTAAAAAGAGCGAACAGAAAGCGGACGGAAGTGGAGTGAGTGTTGCGGCTGGGTGGAAATTGAATTCATCAGGGAGAGTATCCTGGGTTTTGAGAATCGCCCATTCTTCAGCTTGCCAGTCTTGTATTTGGTTGGTCTTTGTATTTTGACAATAGTTCTCCGGTACTCAGCCTTTGAGTTTTGGCGTTCACGTTGCCATCACCTGAACTTCTTGGGTGCGTGTAAAATTAATTCTACTATACTCTATTCACGTTACCGTGAGAGTACGTAAACAGAACGCAGAGCCTTCAACGCTCTATTGCATGGCGGGTTTGTATGACCGGAATATTGAAACGTGATCTTGTTTTTGGGCTCATCAAATACTCGAACAGCTCAGAATGACACAATCATTCATCAGGAAATACAATGGATCACAAGCAGTAAATCAAGTATTGTAAAGTCAAGGGCCTACCTACCTTTTCCACACAGTGAAAGGTGCTTCCTATTTTGAGCATCCCATTAAGTGACCGTAAACACGAGGAACGACACGAGCGAAGACAGCAGCACTGATTGATTTTTTTAATTTAATTGATTGTAAATACTGATCAGCGCTGTCCCTCAACTATTCAAAATGTAAAGTAATTTGTATTAGTATTATGATTATAATGATAATTTGTAAATAATACCTTTTGATATTTTTATCCGTGTACATTTATAAACCTTATCAATCTATTCTCTGATGAGAAGCTGAAATGGATTCCCATTTGTACTTTTATTACAATGAAATCCAATGCTGCAAGGCAAGATGGGGCGTTACGGCAGCAAGGTGAGTGGTAGGTTGACCCGCCTCGCATGAGAGTTACGCTGGCTAATTTTGGATGTAGCTTGTTTACTTTTACTCTCACGGTAACGTGAATAGAGTATAGTCTTAGGCACACGTTGAGGAAATGAGGTTTGCCGGAGCCGGACGGAGCGTCCATACGGCACCCGCAAGCCTGTGAGGAAAACTGCACAATCCTTACAATACCATTTACCGGGTAATAAGTTAAGCTTTTTAACTCCAGCCTTCTGGTTTCCCAGTAATTTTCTTCTATCTACATTCAGTTCTTCAGCTTCTCAACGCCAGGTTTAAATCTACAGATATTCCATTCTTCAGCCTTTTACACCCAAGTCAGCTTTGGCTGGTCCTCTAGTCAGTTTGGCTTATTATGAAAGTCTTCAGCTTTGTATGTAGGGACCTCCTACATAAACTATCTGGGAATATGTAGGTATATAAACTTTCTGGGAATCTTCCAGTCTCTAGCCAATTATTCTCAGGCTCTCTGCCTTTTAGTTTTTGGCGTTCAGGTTGCCACCTTCTAACCTACGAATATTCAGTCTGATTGAAACCTAGCGTTTCAATCAGCGAAAGACCAATCTTCAGTTCTTCAAACTCCTTAGCTCTTTTTACATACCTCGTTATCAAAGTAGTGCGCTTCGCTCTTTTTACACGTGGTCTCGAACCAATTACGGGAAAGCCTCGCTCCCGTACAAGTCCCTCCGACCAACCACCGGATCGTTCGCTCTTTATACACCTGCCCGATTGTGAGAGATCAAAAGCTCTTAATTTTCTACAGAGAAGAAGAATGGCTCACAGAAAATATAAAGGGAGGGCTACACCCAGAAAGGCATCCCGAGCCTCTGCCGATAAACAGGTATACCTAACTGTCCTTGAGCCACAATTCTCGTAAGCATGATTCGTAAAATTAATGGAATTAATGGAACAGAGCCCACAACGAAGGCCCTTATCTGCATCTGAACGCCCCTCGGCACGAAAAAATGTGTGGGGATTTTCGGAAAGAGAGATAAAGAAACCATATTCGTCTCCTGTCAGGAGACCACCCAGTCCTACGCCATCTTCTCAACGAGAAACAAGAGTAAGCATCTAAGTTGGAAGTCTCTCTTCGTTGAACAAATTAGTTCATGTTGTTTTAAATGATTTTCCCTGTACAATTTAGAGATCGCCTACACCTCAGCGAACATTGGAGGAGCCGCAGCGAACGTTGCTAGAGACGCAGCGATCACAGGAGGGGCCTCACTGTTTCAACTGCAGAAAATGCACGGAAAAGCTCTGTTTG
This sequence comes from Pilophorus perplexus, assembly GCA_955831195.1. Classification (NCBI taxonomy): domain Eukaryota; kingdom Metazoa; phylum Arthropoda; class Insecta; order Hemiptera; family Miridae; genus Pilophorus; species Pilophorus perplexus. Next base: position 25,508,306 of record OY037010.1, read on the forward strand.
AAATGCCGCATGCCGGTGGACTTGTGCTGCTGCGGGATCCCAAACTTCCTCTTCTGCAAAGATTGCGAAGGGAACATCGAAAGATTGTCGAAAAACGTCTGCGACCCGTTCAGGTGCCGAAAATGCGAAGAAAATCTGTGTCTAGTTTGTCGCCAGCAAGTCGACAGCTGTTGCTGTCCGAAACCGAATTTCTTCGTGTGCCGAACGTGTGCGACTAGATGGCGAACCAGATGCTGCATTCCGCTTCAACAATGATCGACCAACTTGAAGGAATAAATTATATTTACAGATGGTTGTTAATTAAGGTAGAATACTGTCAGGAGATCTGCCCTTTATTAAAATCCCGTCAATGTTTTATTTCTTTGGGGCCCATCTGAAATGCTTCCTAACAACTTTTGAAACGCTCAAACGCAAGAGACACCTCTTCGAACGTTTTTTCCCTTCTCTCCCTTATGATGAACCCCAGGAAATGCACTAGTTAACTTTTCTCTCTTCCAATTACTTCGAGACAGCACCGTTTCTACTCACATCGTTAAGAATAAACTGTGTCAAATAGAAACGCCATCAAAGCATTATGCTAAAAAAAAAAAAAAAAAAAAAAAGTTCAAATTTTACCTCTTCTGATTCCTTTGCGTAAGGGGACAATTCTGCACCATAATTGAGGAGTTCACTTCCAAAAAGTCATGTAGGTACCTAGGTATCCATCTTCACTTGTTGTTGAGACACTGAAAAAAAGTTTAGTGGCCCTAATAAAATTTAATGTTTAATATCGAGTAACGTTTAACGTTTAAATTTTATCGAGTAACGAAAATATAGAAGTTAGGAATTTTCTGATATTTTCTATGGGATGATTTCAACATTTTAAATTTGGATAAGACTTATCCAAACTTAAACTTAGTGCTTTTGGTGAGAAACTTGGTACCTAAGCCTTTTTGTAGAAAAAACTGTGTCCAACCGACCACTCTCATTACAATGGTGGGGTTAGTTGAGGGAACTTGGAAACTGCCAGACCAGGATACTGTCCGAATTTCTGCCCAGAAACCGATTCGGGGAGTTTGGGGCGTTGGCGAAAAAGTCCCCGAAAGTATGGCCTGGAAACTGTCGGAAAACATAAATCTGGCAACTGTCCGAAAATATTCTGGCAGAATGAAAGACCCCCGTTTCGGCTTTGAAAACTGTCAGAATTTCTGAACCCTCGAGTGGGTCTGTGACGAGCTTCAGGTACCTAAGAGGATTAGTGTTGAGACGGCAGGGGCCCCTAATTGGGTCTCCTTTGTACCTTTTCCTCTGGGGTTTATCCAAGGGCGGTGTCGGTTTTACTCAAAGGAAGCGAAAATTGTTGAGGCTTGAAAACTATTTATTACTGAAATTAATGAAATTATTTGAAAACTGTATTTACCTACGCTCGTTGACCTATCGTGAAGGGGGAGAAACGCAGGCGTGTTGACTCGATAACCGGAAGAGCTTCGATACTTCGAAAACGCCTCCCCACTCGATATCACAGCCCAAATCTTCACACACACACACAAACAAACAAACAAAAACAACCCCTAAGCCTCTTTGGCATAAATTGTGAAGAAGTTAATGAACCCTTGAGTAACATTAAATGTTACTCAGATTTTGCAGCGTTTGAAATGTACTGAAAAGGTACGGAGTATCGGCGACTAACTCTGGTCAGTTCAATGGGAGCATCCACGACTAAAATTCTCTCGGACCTTGTCGACTTCCTCTTTTTGGGAGTATTTTTTACTACGACCAAGTGAACGAAATATCAACGTTCTACAGTGTTTCCCGGTTCATACCTACTCATGTTTGACATCGTTGTGAGATCCACACGATAACCTCCCTCTGAGTAAGTCGCCTTTTTGGGATTCGCGTAATATAATAAATTATATAGCTTTTACTGCTCTAATGCTATAATATTTTGTAGGCCTTGAAGAAGAAAATATAATTTTCGAAAGCTCGGCGAAAGAGTGGTGAAATTCGTTTGACCCAAATCCCGATACGACAGACGAGGAAATAATCAACTCTTTAGGAAAATTCTTGCAATTTACCTGTAGAAAGTGTGCAATGAGACTAGAAATAATGTAGCCTAAATTTTTTCATGCGGGCGCACTGTGGGGCAGAACACCCGAATTCCTGGACATCTGAAGATGGTCGAAAATCAACACATTCTGAGCAGGTAGAGAACAAAGCGTAATAACGTTCTCGAGGTTTAAAACGCAGTGAAGGTGATAATGAGTTCAGAAAATTTTATTTTTCTCGTGGTGTCAGTGTTCCTTACAACCGCCAAAACGGATCATTCAACGCTAGGTAAGTGAAACAAGTGTAATACGAGGCTTAGAAAGGACAACTAGCTTTATTAATTGCGCATTGTCATCATTTCTTGGTGTTTGGGGCAGTTGGTTCCTTACGCCGTAAAATTTTTTTGTTTTTCTTCTTAAAATAAACTACGTTATATACTGAACGAAATGGTATACTGCACAATCCTTCAACTTCAATTGTAATTATTAAAAATTAGTCCAGAAGGCGCCTGCTTCATACTCTGGTCATCCTTCTTTCTCCCTCTAATCAATGAAAAAAAAAAAAAAAAAACGCCCAGACAGTTACTTTGTAGGTTTTTGCCTTTCCTGAAAAGTTGCATTTTTCGACGCATTTAACCCACTAGGTTGAGAGCCAGATTTACAGTTTCTTCTTTTGTGATATTATGTACCTATTGTGTATTATTTATTAGTATATTTTTCGTCTACAGGTCTAGCAAGTGACGCTGGAATGCCATTGAAAAGTGTCAAGTTTGCTCCGCTCTTGTAAATCACAAGATCAATATTTTCAAAACCTGTTTCCACAAACGTGGTTGACTCCCTCCTTGCAGCAAGATCCCTATATGAGAGCAGCAACATCCCAAAACCAATCACCTGTGCTCAGTGCCGTGCCCTTGTAAGTTGCTTCGTTAGGCTATTTTGATTATCCATACCTCCTCCTCCTCCTCCTCCTTTTTATACAGACTTACATAATACATTTTACTAACTTATGACATGTGAACCATGAATACTTTAATTTTAATCAATAAACATTAAATGTTTATTGACGGCGAATGTTTGAATTGGACTAGGTGCAAACCACATTGAACCTCATGATTAATAACATTGACAAGAAAATTTCTTGTCGTGCATTTAATGCATTTAATGCAAATTGCACCTGAAGGTAAACCCAGGAAATATCGGCTTTTTAGAAGGAAATTTTAGGTGGCCGGACACAATTTCTGCTGGTGTTTGTTGTTATGACTCCAAGTCATAATATGATAAGATCATATTATGATCAAATTTTTCGTGATTCGGAGAAATACCTATTCGATCAGTAGTGAATAGTTCAAATTCTCTTCAGGAAAAAGTTAATATATCAACTTTTTCCTGAAGAGAATTTCTATTCGATACATAGAGGAATGGAGGAGCCGGCCCGGAAAAGGAACAAGCGGGGGGGGGGGGACCAGAGCCAATGACAAAGCCACATGTCGTTTAATTATACCTCATTATAATGAGGTATTTTTCCGTCCCACCTGTGCCTAAATAGATGGTGCAAATATTACTGGCCTTCTGTTGTTGGCAGTGAACTTGGGAGTCCCTCATGACGTAATTACTTACGTTCGCTTTCCGAGGACGAAGGTCCTCGGAAGCAGGTACCTGAAAGGGGTTTACGACTTTCGGTGAGTTTCCAGTTCGGATAGATTCGGGCAGTATCCCCTATTCACATGCGTGTTTTCAGTTTTCTGGCAGAATCCTCGTCCCACCTTTTCGGGGAGTTTTTAGGATCAGATTTTCGGACAGATTTGAGACGAGGCACCGATCTCCCCGAATTTCCAGGTAGGGCGATTCGGGCAGTTTCCTGGGACCCTTAGTTGACTGCGTTGACAGGTGACAGAGAACAGTAACAGTTCAGCTCTCTTTTGGTAACTCGATTCTTTGAAAATAAATTATTCAGGCGCGATTTAATAATATTTACTACTTTAAATATTATCTGGTCAAAAATTCGATTTTATTATACTAGTAGGTAGGCATTGCTACCCATTGCTACACCCAACAACCGATAATCTCGAGACACGGTTCAGTAGCTGATCTGTTGTGCTTAGTGATTATTGATCCTGTTAACATCTCAATTGTGTTGAGAACAGTACCAGGCCCGCAATCATGGCGCACTACCAATAACACGCGTGGTCAAGAGCCGCCGCACAGTGGTCCAGAACCACCGAAAACGTGATCGAAACGCAATTTTTTCATATTTTTCTACAGATTTAAAAACTGTATCCTTTATTCGGAATGTTTAAGTAGACCGAAGTTAGCGATTTTCGGTTTATTATTCCTGGAATAATACACGTGCGTAATCGCGACGGAGGTCGACGACTCGGATCGGCCTCAAAATTTGACATTATTCGTTTCGAAAGGTCTAGATTCTAAAACCAAAATATCCGTCCGCCGTACGGCCCAAGCCGTTTTGGGCAGTAGGAATTTTTTTTAATCTGAAATTTTGACAGAATACTTGGTTTACCATCTAGTTGTGCCCGCAAGGCTTTCTGCATGATTGCCCAAACCCGTGTGGCGCTAAAATGGGGGTACGGGATAGGTTTTGAAGGTTTTTGGCTACGAGATCGAGTTAGGTGTCGTTTTCGAAGTATTTTTAGACTAGAATCCATTTTGGGGGTCCCGGAACGATCCGATTTCACTGTGGCGATCTATTACTGGGGCTACAAATGGAATTTTTGAAGGATCCCAAGTCAAATATTTTCCGAGTAAAACAAAGGACCGAGGTATTTTGAAAAAAAAAAAAAATCCCAAAATTTTTTTACTGACAGAACTTATTCTTATTTCGTAGCTTTTTAGCTTTTTATTTCGGGGATGAATTTCTCTGCTCCACCGTAGACAGAACTTGGCGGCACTCGAGGGAAAGGGTTTCTGCAAATACGTCGTCAACTCAACCTGTCTTCGTTAGAGAGGGTCAGACTAGAACAACTTATGACCGCAGCCATGAAGTTGACAAAGCACCCCTTTGCACGTTGACAAATGACCTCTTTGCAGGTTGACAAAACACCCCTTTTGATAAGAAAGTAACAAATTCAACTACATTAGGTGCAGGGGTTTATTTCCAACATAACTAAGCTTTTCCATTTTTTGTAAAGATTAGGCAACGATTTTTATATTCAAGGTTTTCAACAGCTCTTCACTGGTCACTGTTTTGGTGGTGGACACCAGCTTCTTCTTTTGAGAGGCCTGAAACCAATAATTGGTTATTATTGTATCACTCAACATGGCGAAGTTAGTCAATTTTAACAAATGTACGGGAAAAATACAGGAATTAGGAGACAGATGACCTCAGCTTAATGGAATCAAGCCCTTAAAGCTGGATGCTTAACGAACACAGGATTCTCTCAAAATCGTTTGGAGTCAATTCTGGCAGTTCTGACAGCGCTGTTAAGGGGGGCCCTTCTCACGATCAATAGGACCTACGTGACCGTTTTTTTTTTTTTTTTTTTTTTTCTTAGAACTTCCAGAACTGATTCAGACTGCTTCCTCCATCGTGAAATGTTAACATTCCAGAATTCCGCACGCGCATTTCATTTCCTCTTTGGACGTCGTTCGCTGAGCATCCTAAGTTCTAAAAGTGGAGGGGACAGTTTGAATCCTGCGGTTGAGTTCGGATTTGACTCCAAATGGGCAGCAATTGCTCTGCTAACTAACCCTATGGCTCCTTCACAAGCAGAGGAGTCGCCTGCCTCCCTAATTCCCACAATGGATTGGACCTTCGGCAAACACTCCTAGAAATTTGAAAAATACTTCGCAATTTAAATTCACCTGGTATTTTTCGGCCGTTGGGGGATCTTTCTCTCTGCCGGGCTAGTCGTAAGCGGGAGAGACCCGGACGCTTCATTTTCCAAAGATCGGCGAAGGGATTCGGTAAATGCGGTCGTCGTGCTTTCTGAATTCAACACGTAATAATCCCTGCGTGCTCGACTTGGCTGAGTATCTTCTGTTCGTGGGTGAGATTCCCCTGTAACGTTGCTGTGCTCCGATGGTGTCGGGGAATTGTAAACTCTCTTGACGCGTTGAAACATATCATGAATATCTTGGTTTTGTTCACTGGAGCAAGGTTTTTCGATTCCGCTCCTCATTGGCTCACTATGTTTGGAATCATTTCTTTTCTGAGGTTCATCATAAAGATGAATATAATACGATTGCTGTTGGTTGTCCTCACTTCGGGCTTTTGATTTAATTCCGATTTTTGAATCTGAGTCTATTTGGGCTATGACATCATTGACATTCTTGATCATTGAACGGATTGTTTCGTGTGCTCTTTTAAGTTGTTCAGCTTGCGCCTGAGATTTCCTCAAAAAACCTGGCGTGGTCACGTTCACTTCATTATCTGACGAATCCTGTTTGTGATCGTTAGGCCCTGACGGGTTTTCGCTGCTGGGCTCGGGTTCATCCCCAGGAACCGAAGACGACACAGGCAGCATAGGGATAATATCGAGCTCTTCAAAACTATTTGGTAAAAGTTGACACGCATTTGCCGTATTCATAAAGCTGCTTGATGCCATCCCACGGACCATTGCAAGAGTGTCAGCCGTGGATTTGTTTTCATTGACAGCTTGAACAAAACTGTTGATAGTGTACATTTGATTGCTAGTGTCTTGCTTGACATATGCGCTGGTTACTTCCAATAATGACTCCGTCTGATCTGACTTGAAATTTGAAGGGGCAGTTTTGGTATTGAATTTGTCTATTCTTGGTGGGGTTTTCATTGGTTTATGATTATTCCCCGTAGATTTGGGCATACGTGGCATGGGTCGATCGGAAGCGTCAGGTTTGTTCTTATTGTGCTTTCTTTTAATAAGGGGATCCAAGCTTGTGTCAGATTTTGACCGACAAAATTTCCCAGGGCCCACACCCTGATCTTTTCTCACTTCGTACGTCTTTGATCCGCATTGTTCTTGGCTACTCTGGAGAGAATATTCCCGCACAACATTTTGTTCCTGAGCGTTGAATGATACCGTTTTGTAGGCTTTCAAAACTTGTGTGGTTCGTGGTAATGTATCTTCGAGGAGATTGTGGGAACGGCATCCAAGATTGATGTCAGGGCTTCGATTATTATGTTGAGCTATTTTCGTCTCGCCGGCTCCGTCAATATCACTTTTCTGAAAGGGAATATGCTGGACTGAGATGGCAGGAAGTGGGTTATTATGTTTTCCTTCAGTGAATGATGCGTATTCCGTGAGATCTTGAATGGTTGTTTCCGGTGATCGTTTATAGCTGTGAAAAATGTCGTTACGTGGGGGTGTGAAGGTCATGCTTGCATTAGTAGATTTCTGGTTCAAATTTTCATTTTTACTGTAATATTTTGTTCCGGGCAGTTCAATAATTTGCAATGAGCTCCCAATAGAACAATTCGAAGGAAATACGTCACTTTTGTCCACATTCTGGTAGTGATGCATTCTTCCTGAATCCTTCTTTAAAGCACTTCTACTGCCACTTATTTGACTTGGTGTGTTCTTGCCAGCAAACGTCAATGAAGGTTGCACGGGAATGGTAGTTTTTTGAAGTAATCCTTGTTCACTGATCCTATTTTCAACTTCTCTAGCTCTACTTACTCCATGGTGGGGTGATTTCACTGATTCGATGGCCTCTCCTCGTTTTGAACAATTAACCGCTGATTGAAAGTTTGATGCATTTGAAGGTTTTTGGAATTTAGATTCATCGCCAGAAGACCCTGGAAAGATGGTTGGAGGCGCGTTTGGAACTGAAAAATAAGATGCTTGACAGGCGTTGTCTTCAACAGGATCAGAGTGTTCTGTTTGCTCTTTGTACAATGAACAAGGTGGATTGTGCAAAGGATTCTGATGTGAGGCGATTAATGGATAGCCGTAAAGTCTTCGCATTTCATATATCTGACGTTGAGCATTTGCCAACGATGGATCCATTTGTTGTAAAAACGGTTGATTAGTCTGAATTTGGTTCAGTTTGGACATCAAGTTCTGCAGATTTGATTGTATTTTAGGCAGGCTAATTATGAACTCCCTCAAATTGAATGTCGTACTGGACTCTTCTTCTTCAATAGGTTCTTCGTTTTTCTTGATAGTTTTAGAAGATTCGAGGTCGGACAGATTATGTTGAGCTATCAGTTCAGCCACACCCAGTCTTGGGGGCATGTTGTGGGGTGATTTTGTAGCCCTCCTAAGCTCTTTAGTGTCATCTGATTGAGAGGTCAACCTTTGGTTCGTACTAGAAGACAGCTTTGTAAATGAAACACTTCTGTTGTCACCATTACTTAGTTCAGGGGATCTTTGAGTGGTATATTTGCCTTTTTTAGAACTAAAAGATTTTTTCTTGTCTTCATCACTACTCTTATTAATTGTATCATCATTCTCCGTGGTACCTTTTCGTGTTTTGGAGGAATTTTTTTGAGCTGCATCACTACCATTGGATTTGGAACCTTTCGTTGCCTTGCTATTTTTCTTTGACTTATGAGAGCATCTACAACAGTCACACGTTGACGAATCCGAGCTTGACTTTCTTGATTTCCTCTTCGGCTTTTTATCTTTTTTTGAACAGTCACAATCATATAAATACACCTTATGGACTTTTTCGTCTGAAGAATCGGAACAAGAACTTTCCGAATTGTCTCTAGTAGTTCTGCAGCAACAAACTGGTGATTGTGGCGGGTTGAGCATTGAGCCCATCATCATACTCATCATCATAGTTGGCAAGTCCATAGTGTTAGCTTTGGTTTCTTGGGGTGCTTTTTTCTCCTCCTCTTCTTCGCAAGGTTCTTGGTTACACCTGTTGCACAATGCAGCGTTGGCGACTGGGCACTTGCATTGGCATATTGGGCTGAATAAGTGGTTTTTACAGACTAGACAAGTCTCAACATTGCAAACGGCACACCTTATCTCCCTTGGTCCATCCTGCAATGATGACATAGCGAATTCACTTTCCAAGTCGCACCTTCTATCGGGGTTTTGTTGACCAGAAGAATTGGCTGGGTAACCGCCATCATCATAATTTTCTCTAACACTGAATGGATCCCATCGTAAACCTCTACGACCTCGCGAGTGATTGTAACCACAACATCGTGGATCGTAGCCCTCGTCCCTCTGGTACCGGCCACCTCTCACCAAACCTCTTTCACGGTCATACAACGAGTGAGCACTGGTGCCACGATCAACCTTACCAATTGCAGATCTAGAGCTCCGCGGCAGAACTTGACACACCATAGGATTTCTGTCGTCCGGCCGCTGCCGCCCTTCCTCCAGACAATGATCATGCGCAATCCTCCATTCATTCCCTTTCATGTGAGCCATTTTCATTCGATCGACTTCGTTCAATTTGGAACACCAACAGGCTTGCTCCAAATTTTCTTGCATCATCGCTAGATCGTCTTCAAACAACGTCAAATTCAAATTCAAATTCGCTCCACGGTAATACTTGGCCATCATCGCTAGCTGTTCCCCCGGTATGTAACACGTCCCCTCGAATTTCCTCATTTTCCTGTTGTAAGCCATCTTGACAATTAAAATAATTTCAATCACCACTCTACTGATCAAATAACACCTAAAACGTCTAGTCAAACGTTAACAAGATTTTGAAATCCTAGGGTAAGATTTTCTAGTAATCATAGTTGTAACTATGTAATTTGTTTATATTCAACGAACATAAAAATAATGGGGTGTGTTTTTTTGTGCATTTGATTTCAAGTTGAGCTCGGGCTAGCTACAGTCATTGCTTAATTTTTCGGGGTAGAACAACCCCTAAAAATTTTGCGTCCACATCCATACCTCTTTTGGTTTATTATTCTTGGAATAGTACACCTGGGTGAATATCACAAAAACGAACATTTTCAAGTCACTGTAGCTTCACTCAGGAAGTAATGAGATTTTGTCCTGGGGACACTTGTCACACTTAGAATTAATTGTCCCTGTGTGAGGAACAACGTTTAGGGATGGTGTTAGACCCCAGAAGAACATTTTAACTGCGTTTTTAGATGAAGTTTCTCAATGACGTGGTTGTATCCAAATGCATATTTTGAGTTGTTGACGCTGGTTCATCCTCTGTTAACTCTCACACCTCCTAATAATTCCGATTTTCCGATACCTGGCAGTTGACCTGGTTGAGAAACAATGAAACTCAATTTTTCCAGTTGTAAATTTATCAATAATTACAACAAAACTCCGCTACCTGAAGTACAACCTCAATGTCGTGGAACAATCATGAACATTTCTCCACGGCCTCCATGGAGGAATTTCGGAATGGGAAAAAATGGAACGTGAAGTGGCAACACTGGAGGCTCTAACAAAACCGCCGTTTTTCAACTGACTCCACAGTAGGGCGGCGCATGGGCTTTGCAGCGGACCTAGTCAGGTGTGTACGTTTATTGTTCTCAATGACGTGGACGAATGAAAACTACGTTTTCTGTCACAATTATTTTTTATAAGTTGTTTGTTTGTGTAAGGGTAATTGTGCCTGATCACCCCATGCTTCACTTTTCACTAAATAAAGCCTCTACAGTTGACAGTGAACTTTCAAAGATGGAATCCTCAATGTCGTGGAAGAATGGACCTCAATGGCGTGGACGATTCATCAATCCACGTCATATGAGGATACTTCCATGACAATGAGGTGTCAATTTTTTTCAACGTTCTAGATGCTGAAATGGGTTCAAATAGGTAGGTTTGAGACCCAAATTAATTTATTTCATGGTACTTTCACCTTCATTTTGCCCTCCCTGCAACAAGTTTACAAAATCATAAAACCTAGATTATTTAAATCTTCTGAGAATGTTAACCTCAGAAGCGTGGAAGTATCTCATTGACGTGGTAAGTACAATGTTTTTAAAAAAAATTAAATTTAAACTGATTTTGATCTATGTCGACCACAGTAAACAATTTTATTTAACCTAAAGAGGAAATAAAAAAATCCTGGGCAATCTCCTGCAAGGTCAATTTTTCCAAAAGTAGGAGGTCTGAAAATGTCCGTTTTTGTGATATTCACCCACCTATGTAATCGCGACGGAGGTAGACGACACCGATCGGCCTCCAAATTTGACATTATCCGTTTCAAGAGGTCTAGATTCCAAAACCGAAATGGCCGTCCGCCGTCCGGGCCGTTTTGGGCAGTAGGAATTTTTTTTTAATCTGAAATTTTTACAAAAAACTTACTTGGTTTACCATCTAGTTTTTCAGCCAGATCGCCCAAACCCGTGCGGGGCGGCTCCCTGGCTTCCAATCTTGGCTCATCAAGTATGGACTCCCGGTTACCGTCCCTGGTCTTGCAAGGACCCACTTTTGGACGAACAGGAGGACAACGGGCTCTTGTGAAAATGCTATTTCCTCCTCAGAAATCCCGTCTGAGATGTCTTCGGGGATTTCCGGATTGACGGAAATTGTGGAAAAATCACTGCGTTTAGACAATTGAATAGAATGCAAAACGTAAACGGGCTATGACAGCTGAAGGCAAAATTCTCGACTACCAATACCTTGTTTGTGCCCCCCCCCCCCCCCCCCCAGATCAATTAGGATTCAACCAAAGGAGATTTTTCTCTTAATTTACAAACATTTATTCATAATTTCAGGAATTCAACACGCAGGACGGCACATTTAATCAGTCTCACGATTTCCTTAGTTGGCGCGGTTGACGTCAACATCCTCTTTGTGGTAGATGAGTTCGTCCTTGAAGAAGATGTTGGGCACGTCGAATTCGTTATCCCAGATGGGCCTGTCGAAGGGGAATCCGTACGGCTTGTGGTCGTAGAGCTTGTTGGAGCCGCAGATGTATTCGAACTCGTGACCTGAAATGTAATACAGTCAAAATGAGGGTACTTAGCTACGTGATATTATCAACGGGAAATAATCCTAATGAGTAGACTCTTCTTACCTTCACCTTCTTTGTGCTCGAAGGGGGTGACGATGATGGCGAAAGTGTAAGGAAGACCACTCTTCCAACCCTTAGGCAGCTGAAGTCGCTCAGGAACCCCGCAAGTGATCTTCTGCAATGTCAAAGTAAAAATCACAGTAATATAATAATACGTAAGAAGGTACTGCACGTAGAACCGAATGAATGTCACATGAACGACATACCTCATTGATGTAATAAGGCTCTTGGGTCTTGATGGCTTGGTCGATTTTCTCGTACAAAGCTCTGAATCCTTCAGGCTCAGACATGAAGATGGGGGACTCCTTGGAATTACGTTCAAAAACGTTGTCGCCGGCAGCAACTGAAAATTGATGTCAAGTTAGAACAGACCCAACCTACTTCTGATGCACTCGGAGAAAACGAACCACAAGTCAAGTCTTACTTTTCACGGGGAAGCGGTCAATTTCAACCATAGCCAGCCTCTTCTGAGTAAGGGTCATGACGTGCTCTTCTGAATCGTATTTGGGGCCAATGAAGACGCGCACCATTCCATCGTAGGCAGCTTCGGATTTGACGGAGATCTTGTAGGTGAAGGGCTTGTGGTTGAGGCGGAACTGGCTGGCCTGGTATTTGTAGTCGATGTACTCTTTGGGTTCTTTGACGGCAACACCGTTGGTGACTTCGAAGTCGAACATGTCGAAGTAAGTGACGAGCTTGTCGACTTCAAAGTTGGTGACGGAGACGCCAGGGAATTTAAGCTGCAGGGAAGTGGAGTTAAAATCAATCTGGTATATTTTTGAAATGTCAAGAGACTCTGGATAAATCGCAAGGGTTTACTTACATCTTTCTTCATGTACACGGGCAGGTTGGCCTTCAGTTTCTGGAATACTCCAATGAAGCGGACGAGCATGTTGTAGTAAGCGGGGTCCCTCAGCGTGGTCATTTTCATGGCGCCAACTCCACCGTTCAACTGTGAAGTAAAATTAGACGTTGGAAATTAATTGATGGTTTTGGGAATACTATCAGGCGTACAATGAAGCCTCGCTTCGCTCGGTCATTTCACCGTGGCTGATTCGACCCCGCCTAATAAAGGATGCCAGAATCCAACTAAGGGGGCCTCTCTTCACTCGGCCATTGGATGGAAAATAATCAGTACCGTTAGGTGATAATAATAACTGAATTATTGGCTTCATTAATACTAATGAGCTAATTGGGTCCGGAACCGTGACTTGATCTTTATTTTTTGAGACAGTGCTTCACGTCAGGATATGAGAAAACTTGGTTTTGGGGCCCTCCAGTGCAACTTGGCGAACCACCAAAAATTAATTTTTTAAACGGAACCGTGAACTAGGCTTCGGAGTAGAAAGCTCTGTGATTGGCCACTCACTGACCAATGAAAAAATTGGACGTGAGGCTGCCAGCTAACAAGCGGGTTATCTAAGCGCAGGTTAGATTAAGGTTATTCAAGTAGATAACCACCACCATCACCACCTTCGCGATTTTTTCTTCACTGTATACCTATTTTCTTTTCGTGACCGACCAGTGCCTTTTATTTCGGGCCACTGGCTCATTCTGATGGGTGAGCGCTTAGAGGGAAGTCTCCTTCTGGTCACGAAATTGGCTAGCCGCAGTCTATGATTTATTTAAATTTTAGGCTCGTAAGACCCTCCAAAATCAGCGGACTTCGTTTATTCTAAATTTAGTATTACAATTCGATTCAAGAGGAAGGTGTGAGTCAAGCGCCATTTGGATCAGCTTGTAAACGACAAAAATACAAATTGTTGCGCACATTTTCATCACACACACGATTAGACATGAAATTGACCATGGAATCTCAATCTGGAGGAAAAATTGGCTAATACCTAAGGTAGATAAGGTAAAGTGAGTTTTACGTCAAGATTGTTGACCTCATCAGCCTGACCTGACGGGACGATATTTTTTTTTTTTTTAATTATTATTATTATTATTATTATTTTTTTTTTTTTTTTTTACGAATCACTTTAACCCAGCTGCACATTTATTCCTAAAATTTCCCTGGTCTTCAACGGGATTCGAACCAGTTGCTCCATCAGAATGCAGCGCCAAGTGACAATCGCCCAGAACCATTCGGCTTATCTGGCTGCCCGGGATTACCCCAAGAAGGAAGTTAGGCGCAAGTGGGCCCATTTGCGCGCATATGCGCTCTCTCTCAGCCTGCCCACTAATATAGGAAGTTGGTACGAAAGAACCCCTTAATTTTGGTATTTACCGCTTGAGCGTGATATCCTTGTGACATACATACACCCAGAAACCGTCTGATTTACTGGTATAGCTCAATTTAATTTAATACTACGGAGTTTGTATGTTAGAGATGGGCTTTGAATATTGAGGTATATCGATATTAAATATATTCTTTAAATTTTAAAGAAAAATAACTTGGAAAAAAATCTAAATTTAGAAAAACAAAAACTTTTTAAGAAAAAGTAATAAGGGCTCTTGCATAGCTTAAAAGCGTTGTACTACCGGGCGGATGTAAGCTGGGCGAAAGTAATGACCCTCGGCTCGGGGTCGAGGATTGAAAGATTATCTGTGGATGTGAACTGGGCGAACGACTCTCGACAAGTAAACAAGTCAAAGATGTAAACTGAGCGAAGGCGAGCATTGAAGCCTCTCCGACGGCCAGTTGTGAGATCTGCGTTGTGCTGATAGTAGCGCCCAGTTGTTTTGTTGTGCAATGTCGTCCGTCAGAGAAATTATTAGTCAGCGGGGTGCAATTCTACTGGAAATTGACAACTTTAAATTCAAGAAGGGCCGAGATATGGCGTCTGGTGAAGTTTCTTGGAGGTGACAGATTTTCATTGAAAACCAGCTAATCTTGTACAGATCGAAAGAGATAACCTCCGTAGACTTTGTGCAGCGTGTGAGTCACTTCTACAGTTCTGTGAATAAGTAAAGTAGATGTAGTTTTTATTGAGACACTTTGATTCCTGACTTGTGCAACGTATACTTACCTATTTGTCACGAGAACAACCTTTGCCTACTTTATTATGTGAATACCTATGTATTTTCAGTGATCTCTGTCTCTCTGTTTCAACGACGTGCAAAATATATCTCTGTTTGTCACGAGAACACCCTTCGCTCAGTTTACTACTAGGTGAGAGAACCTACTTCGCCCAGTTTACATGAGAGGGTTAGTCTGCCTCCGAACCGCTTCGCTCAGTTTACTACTAGGGGCTGGAATTTTTAATCCGATTTGCCCAGTTAACATTTCCCCGTACTACCTACAGAAAAAACCTAATGATATCATAAGACTGTGAAACAAATGTCATTTTTTACTTAGCAAGATGTTTTGGGATTAGGCATCTTTCCGTTTCATCAATTGCCCTAGTTAATGAGAGCATCCTCTCAGTTGGCACCACTGAGTAGGATAGTTTAGTTGGCACTGATATCGCCGTGACAATCGATTTCTGCAGACCCAATGCATGTTATAGAAAACGGGCTTCACGGTCCACATATTTCCAGAGTTTTTCTTCACTATAATAGTGAAGACTGGGATAGGTGGAGAGGTCCACAGGGCCAATATGAAAGTTGAACAAAAACCAATTTGACTCTCCCAGATGATCCGCTGGATTGAATCATTACAGTTGGGATGGTAAATGTTTCCCCTTTTGGACAAAGATAATGAGGAGTGAAATGAACACTGCATGTTTGAGTTTGGTTCAAGGATTTGGGAAAATAGAGATTTTGATCGATATAGAGATTTTGATATCGACATCTTGATACATCTGGAAGTGTCATATCGATACTGTCGATATATCGGATCAAAACTATCAATGCTAGGATATAGGTATAGATGTAATATCGCCCTTGGATGTATGGGATTATTCCAGTCTGGTAGTTACTTACGTCAACGGTATTCTTGGTCTTGGCCATGTAGGTGAGAGAGTCAAGGAGGGCGTAGTAATAGGAACCGAAGTAC
The DNA here is from genome assembly GCA_955831195.1 of Pilophorus perplexus. Taxonomy (NCBI): domain Eukaryota; kingdom Metazoa; phylum Arthropoda; class Insecta; order Hemiptera; family Miridae; genus Pilophorus; species Pilophorus perplexus. The sequence goes on from OY037010.1 coordinate 25,524,158, forward strand.
CTTCCGTTGGGGTCATGATGTCCCAGAGAACCGAAAGCAAAGTGTCCCAACATGTCGATGCCATCTTCGTTGAGGAGTTTGTGGAAAGAGTCAGAGGACTGCAAAGGGGTCCACAGTTGCGGTTACCAAGACACCTTATGAGGTTATTTCTTGAACTCATTGACTATAAACTTGACTAAAACTCACCGAATTCCAAAAACCACCGTATTCGATAGCGTCAAGCAGACGATCCTCGTACACCTTGGCCTGGCTCACGTGAATTTTGTTGAGGGCGTTCTCGAAGCTGTATCCGTCAGGACGGCTAATGAAGGCGGCGCCGTTGGAATGGGCGATCCTGGGGTTGTATCCAACGCGAATGGGCTTGTCGAAGTACAGTGGCTCGGTAAACGGCATAGCGTTAGCAAGTCGTTCCAGGGTGTAACGGGCCAAGAGCTGAAATGCATGAATTGAATTACTTACATAGAAATTTAAATAATTTCAATTTATTGTAACGGCGTCGCATTACAAAAATATATATTCAGTTGTGTAGTGAAAAAATGCGTGCCACCTGTGGGTGTGTCACTAGTGATTGTTCTAGCGTGGTCGAGGTATTATTACAGCTCATTACAGGCCCCTGGATTAGTTTAGATCGAGAATCACAAAAAAGGAACATGGTACATTTTGGCCTATAATAAACCTTTGATTTATAATATAGTTTTGGAACATGGTCGAACATTTTTATCGGCCTAAAAATGTGTCATTATAAATATATGAATACGTTTCAGCGTAGATTCCAAAAACGAAATGCCCATACGTCCCACAGAGGTCGGGATCAAAAGTCCTCTTTCCTCAATTTTCATGTTTTCCCCCTTCGAAAATATGGGGTTTTAAAGTATTTTTAATGCGATGGTGAACTCAGATTTTAGATATCTCAACTGGTTTAAAAATTATACCCTTATTCATTTTGATTTAAGCATTGGAAGGTATAATAGGTAGAACAATCTAACATTTAGATGGTACCTAAGAAATTAATCTCTAAGGAAATGAAGATAACCAACACAGCCATACCTGAACCTAAGCCTAGTTAATAGGTAAATTAATGAGATAGCCAGTACGTTTCACGTAAACTTTGAAGAATTTCGATGCCATCCTGGAAATTTAGTGTTCTTAATGACGACATACAGCTCCCATTGCGTGAAAGCAAAAATCGGACCTGATAACGAAAAATGCGAACTTCTCGAACAGCTGACGAGGGCTGACAATATTGAAATGCATAACAGTCACAGAACAGTTTTTTTTTTTAATCTTAGTTCCCGATGGTTTCGAACAGTTTAGAGCATTTCAAAAATGAGGTTTGAGTTTTCCTTAACCCAGGATTAGGCCTAAGCCAAAATTATCTATAAGACATTTCTGTACGAAATAAAATAATATTATACTGAAATCATGTATTCACCCTCGATTTGAGTATCCATGATGGAAAGAAAAATGTTGAAATGTAACAAACAAAATAGAAAGGCAGAACCAGTTGAAATCACTTGAGACACAAGACTTGTATAGTACTTAGTACTTCACAGGGGGACGTTGAATTTATTTTGATCGCGCGATCTCGTATCGTTTGGCCTCGACTTCGTTTTCCTTCCGTCTTCAGAAACATGTTTGCACTTGTTTCTGAATCTTTTCTCTTTCTACGCCTATCCCCTTCAAAAAATTGCTACCTTCGATTTACAACTTTGATAAGCTAGATTCACGATTCCAACCACTGTGCGCCGTCCGAGCCATTTGGGCAGTAGGTATGCTTTTTTTTAAATTCTGAAATGTTGACAAAATACTCGGTCTACCATCTAGTTGGGCCCGATCGTCCAAACCCGTTGGGCTACGGGAAGATTTTTTGAAGGGTTTCAGTTATGGGGTTGAGTTAGGTATCGCTCTGGAAGTATTTTTGGCGAAGAATCCATTTTTTAGGGTCCCAAATCTGACCAAACATTGTACGGAATTTTTTTTTCTCAATTTTTTACATTTTTTAAAAATAATTTTTTTCAACATAAAAACAATTTTTTCTCAATTTAACTTCTTCAAAGAATAATACCTAAACCCTGGTGTAAAATTTAACTGTAAACCTCATTTTCGAAAAAGGTTTAAATTTCCTATCAGAGTAGTAAAATGCTTAGGTACAAGTTCTTTGGTGAGGTGTACAAATGCGCCTTCAACCACACACAGCCTGAACCCCCAATGCGGTCCAGGACGGCTGGCTGTCAGTGGGGGAAAAAAAGCTTAGAGCTGCTTCTTTGTTACATTACCCGGCGTCCCACCTTCGAACCCACCCCCAGCAAAAAGCATGTACCACACAATCAGTAAATTAGGGGCAAATTACCTGTTGGTGGAAAGCATATGCGAGCTCTCCGCGCCTGAAGTAATACTTGAGGTTGTACTTCTTGGGGCACATCCATTCGGGGTATTTGAAGGAGTAAGCGTAAAGGGAGTTCAGGCCGACGTCTTCCCTGAAGTAACTGATTTTGTACTCAGTGTGTGGGTTGTAAATGCTAATGTCGAGGGCACCTCCGAACATTCCAGTGTGGTAGTTGTACTCGTAGCCGGTGTTGTTGAATTCGAACCTTCCTGTGATATTAAAAGAATCGGAATTAAAATGTTATTTTAAGCAAGCTTTATTTACCACTTGGGATTAATAAAATTAATTTCAATCAATTATTAATTTCTTCTAACCTTGTTTGAATCCAGCCATTTTGTAGTCGTAAATTTGGTGCATGGTTTCCTGAGGGACGAAGTAGCTGGGGAAGATTTCATAGGGCGGGGGGAGGGAGAAATTGCGGGTATCTTCCCTGTGCACGAGAGCCAAAGTGTACGCGTAAGTGAACATGATCGGGTTGAGGTGTTTCTTCGCGAAACTGGCGACTTTGTAGAAGGTGTCGAAATCTTTGGCGAAGAAGAACAAATCGAAGAGACGGATGGTCTGCCAGCGCACCTGTAGCGATGAAGAGTGTGAATTAATTAAAAATGAATGGCTAACAGCCCAGAGGTACTCGAGATGAAAAATTATTTCCTCTTTACCAAAAAAAATTAAAAATTTTGGAAACACTCACCTTTCCGCAAGACAAGGTGAAAACGCTATCCTTAGGAAGCATGCCCGTTTGGTATGCTTCCATGAACTTCTTGGCGACCGTGGGATCCTGCAAATGAGTGAAAAGGAGCCAGTAAACACCCACATTGTAGAAAATGTCATCGACATCGAAAGAAAACTGTGGAATGGATTCTGGTGCAAGCTAACGCACACTTTGGAGCTTCTTACCGTGAATTGTTCGCTGTTAGCAAGAATGTCAAAGTCGGCATACTCGTTCTGGAAATGGTCGTCATGGCCGAGCCCAACAAACAGGTCCAGAACAAGCCTCTGTCTCTTCAAGAAATTAGCATCCGCTGAAATTATGGAAATATATTTTCATATACAGACATTTCCGAATACAGACATATAATTAAACTAGACATGGGTCGTCTTCAACATGAAGACAGTAACAGTGAGAAAGTTGCCGCTCGGGACTTAATTTTGCAACTGCCATTATAAGAGTAGGTACTTTGATTCAAATATAGTAAAATCAACATCATGATATTTTCTAATAGATTTAAATTGAAATTTAGTGCTCACCAAGTTTGCGTTCACCCTTGATGGGTACAACGCCGGCGGTGGCGGCGGCAACGCCGGCCAGACAGAGTCCTGCAACAAGCCAAAAGGTCGTCATGTCCGCAACTGGTAACTAGACAGTCCTATCCCGATCTTTTATACCTTCCCAGGGCCCCACCAAAAGAAGAGTTTTTTATCTCAACCCCCTTCTGATCCCGACGTAGTTTTCGACCCCGTCAGGGCGGAGGTTCTGACAACGGACCGGAGTGGAATCGATTGTCGAACGGGGAGAGAAGGGGGTAAAAAATGAAAATAAAATCCCGATGATTATCAAGGTTGGGATAGGGGTCCTTCTCCCCCAATGGGCTGGCTGGTAGTTTTCCTAAGGGCTCAGGAAAAGGATCCCTGTAGGCTGCCTGGTGCCGTCGGCCCAAATTTATGCGTCCCCAACGTAAACACATGACAACAGAATGGAAACTTCCAGACCCTCTCAAAAACCCGTCGCCTCAGCTAATATAAAACCAATCGTGAGAGAGAGAATGTTTCTTATTTAATTTAAAATATTGGTCGAGATCAACCCTCAATAATTGAGGGTGAATTATTAAAGTGAGTTATTTACATAGAAGAATATTTATCGGGGTTGGGATACGTACGAAAAAAAATATACATCATATCTATCATTAGGAAATTTTGAAAAAATTTAAAAAAAGAAGAAAGTTTTTGTTATAATATAACATATTATGTTTGAACAGATGTGGGATCTCAACAAAATGGATTTTGCGTCCAAAATTACTCGAAAAACGACATCTTACTTCATCCTTCAAAAATCCCCTTGTGTGATACCTAACCAGCTAGCTAGTTCTGAATTAGTCGTATTCCTGCTTAAAAATTAATCAATTACTTAAGAAATCATTTTTGGCAATTAGGAGAGATTTTTAGGTGTAGAATCTCTACTATACGGGTCAATTATAGGACGCTAGGCCGCTGGTAACTTCTTGGTATAACTCCTAGTGTTTTATTGGAGGATATTCTATGAAATCGATAATAATAATTATTATACAATAATTATTGTTGTATGCAGAACAGAAAAAAACCCAATTTTGATGTAAGAAATAATTTCCAATTATTGGCCAGCATGCTGGCCTGCAGGGAACGTTTCAGGAAAAATCTGAAAACATTGTGGGTATTTCTTCTGAAGCAAAAGAGAGCCCAAACACGTAGGTACAAGAAAAGTTACACACCATTAAATAACTTTTATACCAAAGAATAAAAAATCCTCGTGTAAAATTTGCAGTTTATTACCGTTGAAATAATACGCTTCGAATTCGCGTCGAAGGTCAAAAATTCTGATTGGCATCAAAATTGGACATGATCATTACAGATTCTGGATTGGACATGATCATTACAGATTCTGTCATGAACATGACAGATTCAAAAAAAACGAAATGTCCGTCCGCCGTACGCCGTCCGAGCCGTTTCGGGGAGTAGGACCTTTTTTTAATCTGAAGCTTTGTCAAAATACTCGGTTTACCATGTAGATGTACCCGCAAGGCTTTCAGCCCGATCGCTTAATCCCGTGGGGCTAAAAAGGGGCTACGGGAGGGGTTTTTGAAGGTTTTCGGGTATGGGGTCGAGTTAGGTGTCGTTTTCGAAGTATTTTTGGACGTAGAATCCATTTTTGGGGGTCCCAGAGCGATCGGATTTCGCTGTGGGGATCTATAGGGCTTTCATCGGGCTACAAATGGGATTTTTGAAGGATTCCAGAAGGTCAAATAAGGTGTCGTTTTCCGAGTGATTTTAGAAGCATAATCCATTTTTCGAGGTCCCACATCTGTCCAAACATAGTAATTACTTTTTTTTATTCAAAAATATTTTCTTGTCTTCCTTTCTTGGCTAAAAAGAGACTTTTGAAAGATGCCAGGAGGTCAAAAGAGGTGTCGTTTTTCGAGTAATTATGGACGCATAATTCATTTTTCGGGATCCCACATCTGCCCAATTATTTTACAAGGGATTTTATTTCAAATAATTTTTCATTGTCATGAAATTAATTTTCTCGAGAACTGTTCTCCAGGATTGATTGAACCCGATGATCAATGACATTCTTACTCAATATAGGTATTATCAAAATTTGATATCATTTAATAATAACAAACCCTTGTGTAAAATTCGCAGCGTTTTTCAAACTTGATTACCTGACTCCTGAAATTCGCATCAAAATTATACGAAACTATAGTTGATCTATAGATGCTAACAGCCTACGGGCAAAAATTTAATCCTACCTATGGGGTTTCTTCCGAGTTTAAAATCCTCCACACGTGTCAGGAAATCAAAACCCTCGGCCATTCTTCCAGAGGCTGCATAATATGCATATATTATATGCACTATATAGGCTGCATATATGACTATAGTCTTTTGGAAATATTCCCTACCTATTTTCTATTTATTGCCGACCGATATAATAAACAAACTGGAGTGTTTCCAGTTTGGTTATCTAATAAATTGATTAATTCCAACCAGATCAATAACATTTATTAGAATAACATCTATTTTCGAGTTGGCTTCCTGTGAAATCTAATATTGATTTTAGTGTATAATCGCTGTACGGCCGGAAAAATGAAAGCGAGACAAACGCAATGGAAGAAAATTACTTGATTATCAGTGCGATGTTGGGTATCACGAATACCCAACACGGTAGCCGATATACTCGAGTGGAAGTGGTCTTGTGCAGGATGCAGGACTCCTCTCAAAAGTTTTAATAATAAATATTCTTTCTTATTCTTAATAATAGTTATTAAGAATAAGAAAGAATATTTATTATTATTGTGAATAGGAAATGTATAAGGGAATGTTAAAAAGTGAAGGTGATTTTGTAGAACTGAGATGAAAGAAATGAGAGGGTAGGAAGGGCACGTCTGAAGTCTGCAGACGGGCGCCCAAAAAACTTGAAATTATGACCTAAACCCTCTTTTTCTGCCTAGTTTGAGAGTGCACCTCTACCTACTGCTATTGGTCGAAGAACGGATCCTTGAGGATGAGACCAACTCCAATCTGTTCATTTCTTAAATGGAAAATAACCTTCTTCTTTGGATTACATTTGGTTCTAAATAAGAAGTTATGTAGACGGTTATTTCCATTGGTACTTATAGCTCGAATGCCTTTATCATCAATTGATATCATGTTGAATAACGAGACAGAATTCCACAGATACAAATGCATTACTCTATAGATCGTATATGTATTACGATGCCCTTAATATCGCCTGACTCGGCCAAGAGAGGTCATAATCGTAAGACGAGAGAAAGTATTATCACTGAGATTGGCGAAAGAGTTCAAGAATCGACCAAAAAGATATAAGGTCATCGAATTAACAGGTTTAAGGCCTAGATAATGGGAACACAAATAGTACACCAGTTATGTCACGACAGGCGGGCAAAAAATCGGTAATTAAGGTTATAATCTACTACTCTCAGATTTGCGATAAAATGAAATACTCCAAGCTTAATTAATTGGATTTTTTATATCTACGGAATGAAATAACAAGATGTGACGGCGTCTAAATTTGTAGTCAAGTTTTAAAAGTTATGTAAGAACTTTCCAAGAATTAAATTTTCGGTACCTGGGCAATCGATAAAAAAACGCTGCAAATTTTACACTAGGGATTATTCTTTGAAGTAAGTAAATTGTGCAAAAATGAATTTTATGACCATAAAAAATTACGCAAAAAAAATCAACGCTGCTAATTTTTCATAAGTTATTATTAATAAATTAAATAATACAATTTTATTTATATAAATGATCCAAAAATTAATTATACATATAGGTATTAACAAAACATTTACTTTATTATAGTTACTTAAAAAATTTATTTTTTAATTTTCTTGTAAAGTATGTGTACGGATGTGGGACCTCGAAAAAATGGATTCTGCGTCCGAAAATACTTCAAATAACATACCCGAAAAACACACAAAACCCCCGCCCGAAGCCCCTTTTTAGCCCCCACGGGTTTGGGCGATCGGGGTGAAAACCTTGCGGGCACAAGATGGTAAACCGAGTATTTCGTCTAAACTTCAGATTAAAAAAAAAAAATCTTACTGCCCAAAACTGCTAATTTAAAATCTTGAAACGTATAATTACAAATGAGGCCGATCAAAATTTTCGATCTCCGACACGAATAAATAGGTTTATTATTCCAAAGAATCTGCATTATCTGATAATAAACCAAAAGGTAAGAAAAATAAATTTTTGGTACAGATTTGGGACCCCAAAAAATGAATTATACGTCCCAAATTACTCGGAAAAGACTCCTCATTAAATTGAGCTTTTGAAGGATGTAATGAGATCAAGTTTTGACCTAATCACTTCCTTCAAAAGCTCAATTTGTAGCCCCACAGCCCCTCGGTGACATGGGATGGCTCTGGGGCCCCATAAATGGATTCGACGTCCCATTTCAAGTCGATATCATTGCCGATATCCTTCAAAAACACCTCCCGCAACCCTTTTTGGTGGTGGAGTATGTTGCAAAATTTTAGACATAAAACAAAATTCCTCCTGCCCAAAACGGCTCGTACCGAGGACGGACATTTCGTTTTTGGTATCTATGCATCTTGAAACTTTTAATGACAAATTTTGAGGCCAATCAAAAATTTTGACCGCCGACGCAGGTGTATTATTCGCTGAATAAGAAACCGTACCTAATTAGTAACTACCATTTACGTTTATCTAGCAACAATTTGTTTGGTTATTGCCAGATTAAGATCCTCATCAATTAGGTGCTAGGTGGTAAGAGTTGTGAGCCGCAAATAGTTAAATTAAAAGCGATAATACTCCTCTGTATCTGAAACGGGCATTTCAAGGTTGGCCGACACAAGACAAGCTGGTCAGACGTAATGCCGAACGAGTGTTCAAAAAAATGCTGCCAACCGAAAAAGAAGATTTATCAAGGGAAAGCGTACCTTCCCGACGACCACATTCAGCTGATATCCAAGTATTACCAGGGAGCAAATTTGAATTTGAATTTTACGCTGGACGACGACGCAAAAAGTGACGAAACTTGCTGCAGGAAAAAGAGAAGGTCAAGATCGAGGAGCAGAAAGCGGCGACGAAAAAAACGAAAACGAAAGCGGTGCAAATGTTGTAAAGGACACGGTAAGCGTCTGCGTTGATACGAAATAATAAGTGCTCGGTGCATATCTTGTTTGCTTTCTTTGATATAGAAGATAAATGCCAAGTTCCCAAGAGCCACTGCGGCGAACCATGTTGTCAGCCAAAGCCTGTTTGCAAAGATCCTTGTGCACCTGTTCGCTCGAATGGCTGCTGCGGTGGTGCATCTCAACAAGGTGACGTGTTCATATTTATATGGAGAATTGTCCCGGGCAAAAGCTGGTCTAATTTTAATCTTGCCTGGTCCAGTTCCTCAGTGCTGTCCAGTAAAAACCTCGACCTGCTGTTGTGAGAAACCACCGGAACCGGAACCTCCGAAGCTGTGCTGCTGTTGTGGAAGACCCTGCGTCAAGAAAGACGATGAAAACTGCGTGAAAAAAGATGAGTCGAACGAAAAAATTAATGATCATCAACACACGAGCTGCTGCTGCAAATGCAATAAAGGTGAAGAGAGTGACGACAAAAAAGGAAAATCTAAAAATGAAAAGAAACCCCGCAGTAAGGAAGTGCATAAAAAACCACCTACACCGGAGCCCTCTTCTGGCTCTGTTGGCAGCAGAGTTAGCAACGTTAAACAAGTAAAAACCCAATTCCCAGTGTCTAAACAAGTTGAACTCCAACGCCCATCAGTCCTACTGTGTTCGTGACAAGAGTTACTTTACAGGTGTACGTGACCAGAAAAGTATCAAGCATGGAGAATTCTGAAGCTTACGGCCGGTATTGGTATCATCGCCCACCTCTCGAGAACACCATTGCACAGTGCGACTATCCAGGATCAGCAGGACAAAGGAGCTGCGATGTAGCAAGCAGGCCGCACCATCCGTGTTCGGAACGCTTTACCAGCGTGTACAACACCCTACAGAACGCGGAAACAGGCGAGCCCTCAAGGAATACGATAGCGCGGTGTCTGGCCTGCAAAGATCCCATGTGCCTTCTTTGCAAAATGAATTTGTGCGATTGCGATTGCGAAAAACCGAATTTCGTCATCTGCAATCCGTGTAAACACCGGCTGACTCCCAAACCTCCGAAGAAATGTCCACCAAAGAAGCCGAAGGCGTCGAACCAACCACAACAAGCCAATAACGGTTGTGAAGAAGCCATGTTTTTACTGCCTTTGTTGGCTTCAATGCAGGCTTCAATGAGGGGAAATGATAATTTTCAGAAATGCAATAATTGCTGTTAATACAAGATCAACCGTTGAAATGAATGATGTGTTTCTGTTTTGACCGTATACTGCATTGTATTACAGTATACAGTTTGTAGGTCATCTCTGCCTTTTGGAGAGGTATGAAGAACAGGTTTCCCCTCACCCGTACCTACTGATCCAGCAGACTAAGATGCTGAAATCAAGAGTGGAGGCGGATCAGCCACTTTAATGGTAGGTTATTCACATCACCGTTGATTAGGCAAACGCCAACGAGAAAGATAAGAGTACAAAGAGATTCCTGTTGTACAAGGTGATTCCTCAGGCGCACCCATAGCACTAGGACCTTTCTGTAGGCTACCAGCAGTCAGCCAAGTGCCTTGGTGTGTTGCTCTAGGAGCGGATCAGCCGTGACATCTTCACCAAGGTGGTCAACGAAGACCATGGGAGCTTCAAAAGACTGCAGGGCCTTCTCTCAGGAGGATCTCCTCCAGTATGCCTTTAGGGGGATTTACGACCTCCTGAAGGGAGACAACCCCTGAGCTTGGTGAGCACATAGGACAGCCCTAGTCAGGGTTACCATATCCCCAAGGACTGTCTCGGGTGAGGCAGTGCGGGTCCTTGCTGGGGTTTTCCTTTCAAGCTGGTGGCAGCCCACCGCTTTGTATCCTGTAGGATTTGTGAAAGGCGTCCCTTTCAGGTGCTAGGGTAAAGGTTTGAGACTGGGCCTTTTTGGAGAAAAGAGTGCTGGAATATGCTGTCAGCGAGTGGCCCCAGGAGTTGGAGAAGTGGGTCCCAAGTCCATCGGGAGTTTTTTTCCCATCAGTGGCTGGGCAGTTGGAGATAGCCATGGGTGGTATCCAATCACAGGACCAGGGATGCAGCAAACCAACGACTGGCTCCACAAGGCGCCGAAACAGGGCTCAGCAAAGCCTGTGTTTCAGGGCTGCCTAACATGAGGGCCCACAGCGTGAGGGAGGGCTGGAGCCCATCTGCCTTTCCAGCGTCTAGGGCCATTCAGGCATCAATACTCCCAGTAGGGTACAACATCTGGTCGAGCAACAGCTCCCAATAGTCATCGTCATAGTCCCTCCCGCCCAGGGTGGAAAGTCTCCTGTTCTCTGCTCCCTTCGTGGGTGGCAGGTGGTAGCCACCTTGGACTGTCTTATGGCTCTCCCTGGTGGCAGCCTGCTGAAAGCCTCACGCCCTCTATAACAGTGGTCCAGTTAAAAACGAAGCTTTATGGCAACCACTATTGATTTAGTTGTATCAACTACATTGGCGCCTCCTAGCTATGATGAACGGCTCGGATATTGTGGTTTGATGACATTGCCACAACACAACGGCACAACAGTCATCTCTGAGGAGCGGATACAGGAAAATAAAAACTCTCCCTTACGTTTCAAACCAGGATGTAATTCATTCATCAGGGATACAAATGTATCGGGGATTATTTAGGTACAGTGATGATGATGAAGGGGCAAGGCTTAAATGATGGCGACCGGGATTCCGATCATTTCCTGTAGAAACAGTACAAACTCTGTGACAGTAGAAAAGATTGGCATTCGCAGACTTACAGCAGTTTCCTGAACACAGTTTCAGTAATACCTATCATTTCGACAATTTTCATTTCTGGGCGAACCCTAAACGGTCCCCTCGTAGATAATTTATTTCGCATTTTAAATATATTTTTGACTCGTTAAAAGTACGATTACACTATAACATTCATTTCTAAAGGTAGCAGGGTAAAAGGTCTCTTTGTTCGATAATGTATATCTCCAATTTATTATCTAATCGTGTTTGTACAACCTCCAAATTTCGAGCCTAAAGCAAAGAAAAATAAAGTTTTGGCAAATGAAAAAGACTAACTTTTCAAGATTTACCTAACACAACCCTTCTCAACCTTAACCGGACAGAAATATTAATGAATTATCACCAAATCTATTTCGTAAGGCTGGATTACCTAACAAGAAAGCAGAAAAGCTTCACTTTCAGAATTCAGTTCTATTTGAATTTTTAAACTAAGCCGACAAACTCACAGTGAGTGCATATTTACAGGAGGGTGTCTTAAGAGAAATGGTTTGTCGGGGTTTTCTTTGGTATCACTGGCTACAGAATATCACTGGTTTACCCCCATTTTTCTACGAGAATAAATAATTAAAAATAATTAATATTACACAAATTGAACGGTCGGTTTACTCAAACAATGGCAAATAAATAAACGATAAATTACTTCGAATGATAACCGGATCGCCACTAGTTCGCTTGTGAGGATGAAGAGTACGAGCAGAAATACAGAATTGGGTTTCCATTTGCACGTGAAATGTGTCAATGTGAATTACTCAACAAGTGCTGATAAATGCACATCATGTACAAATCGACCTTACAGCCCAGCCTCGTGGAAAAAAATAACAATCCGAAAACACGCAAATCTAAGAAAAGCAGGTAAATGCCTAAAGTTGGTGATCAATGAAACGAGTGGAAAATGACTGGTAAAACGTTCAAAGGAAGACGAAAAGTATTCAAAATAGTCCGAATTTTCCGAGGACAATTCGGTCACTCTCAAGACAGTCATGGGCGAAATTTCACACTTAAAAATGTCAAAATAAAAACATTGAGAGCGAATTAGAAGACAAAAAAGGTAACTGTAAGAAGTAGGAAATATACTTTTGAATATAAAATTTAGAGATGAGTCATGCTCCATTCGTTTCTCTTTGGTATAAGTTCTTTACTAAATACTACAGCGATCAACTTCTATCATCGGCGAAGCTGATCAAATGGAAAATATACTGTATAATACGCATAAACACTATAGCCAAAGAATAAAAGCGCAGAATTTCTTATAATAATACAGACAGAAATCACAGCATCCTAAGGAAATTGTGTCAAATAAAAACCAGAGCCAACTGAAAATTATGCCGTATTGGATCTCGAAGAAAAATGTGGCCGAGTACTCAGCGTGACTCGAATGTTGATTTCCCCGCTTATCTCCAGAACAGCCCTTAATTTGCGTCTTTAATTTTAAACATGTCTTTAAGGAAGAATCGAATTTTTGAAGCAACAACTTACAAAATTCCATTCGGATTTTGAAATTCTGCTTTACATCACCCACAACTGTGTTAACTCAAAATAAACAATGACGGAAGTCAATTTGATCGTGAAATCGTTCAAATCCTACAAAAGCTAATTCCACATAATTTGTTTCAACCCCACTCAAATTCACGTTTCGTATATTGCGGTACGAATTCTATATATCATTTGTGCATTTATTTCACATAGTTTCTTTTAATACTGGCTGTAAAATATCAATAAATTTTCTCTCTACTAGAAGAATATCAATACTATAAATAGTACCAACAATGAATAAATACGTCACTTTCACTATTTCAACAATAGATATGTACACTGCTATTTCATAAAAAGGTGGTTGTAAATAAACGTTGCACTCTAATCTGTTAAACAAATTGACAGGGGTGAGAAAACACATTTGAAAAGGGTAGGGAAATATCGACTGGTTGTATTGCACTCGTTCAAACATTTTTGCGTCATAATTTCCAAGCCGTCCACAAAACTGCGAACCTTAGTACGTTCGGCGCGCTCTGGAGTTTGAAAAGGCCTTCATGGACGCCATTCAACGCCGGTTTTATAGGAGGGAAATTCTCGGGGTTGAACATAAAACGTAGGAACTTGGAGCACAGTTGCATCCTAAGGTTCAACTCAATTACGTAGCACTTAGACGTATCTCACTCCATAAGAAGGAACTTCAGACGAATTTCGACACTAAAAACCATTCTTCATCAATAAAATCAAAAAGACCCAACTTTTATAAAGCCTTAAAAGCAAACGAAGCGGTTTCACAAGTTCACAACCTATCAATGCCTTGTCCCACGACGCTAAGCACGCTAACTATCAGTTCACTAACGGGACGTGATGCAAATTTTTAATTGATGCAAAACGGCGGTTAGATAAAAGAGTAAATAGACACTTGGCTATCATTTCTCTTCTCAGAATAAATTCTCAATAGATAGTGATGAGGTCTTTTGTCTACGTTGTTTCTAACGGTAAAAGATTTCGTTAATTTAAAAAAAAAAAAGTACCCAGGAGAATTTGCAAATAATAACAGTGCGACAAAGGTTAATGAACTAAATATGAAAAAACGTTATTTCAAAAGTTGAGCCAACAGGCAACTTTCACTCGAGGTAAAAAACTCGAATTAGCCTTGGGATTGTCTAGAGAAGCACACAGTTTCAGGCCCAACTGTAGATTTGAACATTTTTCCGAAAACAACGAAGAACAGGATATTGGTCGATCAGCCCATAATTGACAGTACTTTATACATACTAAGTTGTTATGTACATGTGTGGAGGGTGAAAAGAACCATTCTATTAATCTGTTAGAAAGCCGGCTCTTGTCAGGACGTTGTTGGAAAATTGCACCATGTGAATCATAGAATGAGAAGGTTGAAAAATAAGTTCTGGAGCGAGTGTGTTCTAGGTGTAAATTTGAGTTTAAGGATAGGACAAAGGGTCTAACCTCACTACGAGAACTAACCTCAAACGGACGTGTAGCAAGTGTAGGATGACGACAGACAAGTACCAGCTTTCTGCACAAAAGAAAGTGATAAAACAAGTACCTAAGCAAACTCCAAGACAAGGTAATAAGGAGTTGATCTTATTATAATAAAGGTGATTATCAAATCTGAGACTAGAATCAATTATCCGGAAGCATATGTACGAACGAAATCGGGAAGACGCCTTTGACTGAGGGATCCCTTTCGAGAGCCCCTTCGACCCAGTTTTCGTCGTCGGTCGAACTTTTGGTGACGATGATGATGTCGCCTTCCCGAAATGAAAGCTCGTCCTCGTTGTCTGCCGAGCAGTCGTAAAGTGCCCGACATCTCGGCCTCTCTCTCGGCTCCAAGGGGCAGTAGAAATACGGCTGGAACAACGAATCGTTCGTCAAACGATGGGCGACAGAACGGGAGGGATGTCGACATGCAATCCGGATTCAGTGAAATTTTATGGGCGCTGCATGGACTGAACATTTTCCAGGCGACGATATAAGCTTCACAACGGAGCCCCTTCTCGGTGGCATTACTTTTCTTAACGTGGCTTTACAAAGATGGTTTCAGCAACTGGCATCTTGATACGTGCCAGCGTTCCAACAGAAAAAAGCCACTGAATTCATCGCACAATCCTGCCCTCCGAGGAGGACAAAACACGGAGACGTTCACCTGATGAGCTGAAGAAGAACTCACATTGACCAGAGAGCAAATTGTGTTGTTTCTTAGTATTGCTTCGTTTCTCGTTCCTGAATTAGAAAAATGTAAAATCTTGAAGGAAAAACAAATCACTAACACCAATCATGCTTTTTTATACAAGCCGAATCAGAATCACAATGCCATTCAAAATCATTATACATGGAGGAGACCCGCGTGAGAAAACGACTTATGTCCACTTCTGGAAAGGGAAACCACCTTTAAGGGGAAATACGTGAAGCTTTCAGACCGTAGGGTCATCTGGGCCAAAAAGATTTGAGTTCCAAATTACAGCTAAGAAAATCATACGATTACCATAAAGAAAAAACGCTGCAAATTTTACACAATGGTTTATTATTCTTTGATATACGTTACTTGTGCAGAAATTTAATTCTGTCAATGAAAAAATTTAAAAATTTTTTTTTTTTTTTATCTCAAAAAAAATTTTTTTTTGGATTTTTTTTGTTCAAAAATGTGTTTTTTCAAAAATTCTGTATTTTTTACTCGAAAAATATTTAACATCCTGGGATCCTTCAAAAATCCCATTTTTAGCCCCACGAATGCACTAAAGATCGCCCCAGTGAAATCGGATCGTTCCGGGACCCCAAAAAATGGATTCTACGTCCAAAAATACTTCGAAGACGACACCTAACTCGATCCCATAGCTAAAAGCCTTCAAAAAACCCCTCCCGTAGCCCCATTATAGCCCCATAGCGCCCCACGGGTTTGGGCGATCGGACTGAAAACCTTGCGGGCACAACTAGATGGTAAACCAAGTATTTTGTCGAAATTTCAGATTTTTTTAAAATTTCCTACTGCCCAAAACGGCCTGGACGGCGGACGGACATTTCGGATTTAGAATGTAGACCTCTTGAAACGGATAATGTCAAATTTTGAGCCCGATCGGAGTCGTCGACCCCCGTCGCGAAAACATAGGTGTATTATTCCAAGAATAATAAACCAAAAGGGGGGAGGAAGATTGGGCGCGAAGTCTGAAGAGGTCATGTTTTGGTGTTCATAATCTGTAAACCTTCTCATGGGCGCACAGAGATAAGCGGAAGGGATTCGGCGTAGGCTGGTCAATCATGGCCGTTAGTTCAAACTAGGGGGCCACCCCCTGCTGGCTTAAGACAGCCAACCCCCAACCTCTTCCAACTGGCCTCAGACCCCTTCTACACGCTTTTAAATAATTATGAGTAATTTGTTTTTCATACAGAAATACAGGATGAAAGCGCGATACTGGGATTGTGTCCATGGTACGATACACGGCCCTTGGCAGTACCGTTCCATGGGGATTTAGGGCGGAATTCAGAGACGTTTCTCAAATCCCGTTTAAGCATCGACTTACAAAATTTGTAATATTTAATGTGAAACAAATGTAATTTGTAGAAGGCGCGCATTTCCTCAAGACAGTTAGTTACATGAGACGAAAAATTGAGTTCAGACTCAAGTCAGGACTTGAGATGTAACGTAAAGCGTTGGTTGGTAATCAATGATCAAGGGATAATTTCCCTACATCATACTAATCCCCGTAGGGGACTAATTCCCTACCATGATTTACTAATCATGGTAGGGAAATTATCCCTTGAGATTGGGGAAAACTCCCTTTCCGTTGGCGTTATGGGTGATTTTTCCCAGATTAAGCCAGGAGATTATAGTAACCTGCTATTTTCATCCTCTTCTAGGATTCTGAGCGTGATTTGTCGTGGTCTTGGTAAAATTAATGCTGTGTGGGATTTTGCCCCTCCTCAGAATCTGGAAGGGCAAAATTGAAAGATATTGCGATCAGTTACATAAATGTAGAAAATGAGATGCGACATTTTCTCCTGCTGTTTCAGAAAACCACTGATTGCGATTCAGACAAAAACATCAAAGGTTCCGTCAATAACTTCAGGAAATTCGGCTTTCAAAAAGAACTCCCAGCTCTGTAATCTCAAAGATACCATGGAAATTTGAGGCACTACGATTTCTCGGAGTCACTTCGTTCTCGTTTGTAGGTACGTACGGAAATACATACATGGTTCATTTAGGTTTATGAATTCGAATTTGGGACCTCAAGTCGATGCTCAAGACAGCGCACTATGCCAACTATGAATATTGTGGGGCGGCCCAGGAGTGATTATTGGTAGTTACGGGACAGTTGGGGTAGATGTGAAAAGAAGTTAGTTCGAATCAAACCTTGCGAGAATTGAGTGTTGAATAAAAGCATTTCTTGTGTTCATTTTCATTACAATATGCCGAGTTGCCTTTCCGGACTCAGACCTGAGAAACGTCTCTAAATTCCGACGTACCAGTAATTGAACAGTACTGTAAAGGTGGAAGTTACATTAGGTATTGTCGTTGTAACTGTTCCTTGGAATTACCTGGACCAACCCACCCTTAAAATCCTGGCCGAAACCGTTCATCAACTCACCTACAACCCCTTAAAACCCTTCAAGACCCTACTTAGTTTGTACTGCCAAAGAGTGTTGACTGTCTCAGGGTTTTAGTAGACTATTTTGTTTTCCCTCTGGGCCTCCAATAAAAGACATATTGTGATTCGACGTGGAATGACATAATCCTTCTTCTACGGCGAGCAAAACCAACTGAGTCCCGACACTGGAGCAAAGTACCCTGGAGGGCCAACAGGTTCAGGCACCAGATGTCCCTCCAGGGCTGCATGCTCTCAAGGTCTCTGAGTCAGTAACTGCCCGATCGATTAAAAAAAAAAACATGCTATACATCGCAAAAAAGGTACCGTCTCTGTTTGGAAACGACTATAGATTTCCTCAGACTAGATCGGTCTCTCATGCACATTTGGAATATTAAATTGTGTGATGTAAAATAATAATTTGATTCCTGAAAAAATCAAAACCAAAACCTAAAAATTCAAGATCAAACCAAACAAGATTAAAATAAAAACACCAAGCAAATGGAAACGGACACAAGGCACATTTTCGGTATTCCTTTAGAAGGATTTACCTCTTCCCTCTCTTCAGGGTAGCTTTCTAGCATAGTGCCTTCATCTCTTTTCTGTAAAGATAACATGACACATCTTGGTCAATGCGACATGTACACAATGGGGAATAACAGGACAGAAGCTTCATCATGGTTCGGGAGCAACTGAGATACGTTTGTTGCTACTATGGGTGACATCCTCGGAGTATCATTTTCAAACTCTCTTCGCTAAGAAAGATTGGAATTGAGAGCACAAGTACACAATGAATTTTAATCGGATAGCAAGAAGATGATGAAGTGTGAATGGAGCAGAGGCAAACCCTCAGGACAAGCAAGGCCAGCTTTTTTTTCTGAGATTTTTTTCTTCAAGTAGTTTCATGGAATAAACCTTCTTAACCAAACTTTTCTTGTTCCACAACATTCAAATTTAAGACTTTGCGACGTCGACTACCAGTGCATTGAATAGTCTACATACTAGCTCCTAAAATGATTCCAACGAGTTCCTGATTTCAAACGATGACTACTATTTAAAAATGAAATCCAAATAAGTGTTACTCTACAGCTACAGCACTCCCAACGATAACATTTATTCAACCACCACCACAATCGAGACAGTGAACCACGGCATAACCAAGTGATGGGAATCTAACCCAATTGACATAAGACATTCCAGTGATGTGACGCCCCAGTTTTCAATATCAGAGCGAAATTAGGTAAAATTAAGAGAGGCAATACCTTGCGTGGAGGTGGTACGGGATTAGTTTGCTCGACGTCGGACGCCAGAGATGCAATGCTCTCAGTCGATTGTCCGTTGGAGAGACGAGGAGAGGGGGCTGGCGGAGGCGGTCCGGGGGGCCTCTGTATCCTGCCAGCACCTAAAACAAGTTAATGTGGATTATCATGACGATAGGCATCAATGGAGCCACAGCAAACAACTAACTGTAAAACACCGCTACACTATAGCATTTTATTAGGCAGAAACTCGCAAACTTCCCAAGTTTTAAACGCGTAAGCTCAAACGAATTGAAGAATCAAAACTCATTTTGTAATATGTTTGGATGAATCAGCGGCTTACAATTTCAATGCTTACACTAATAAAGCTAGGTAAAGCTGTAGGCTTGATGGATACTGCATTTCTAAAACAATCACACACAAGGATTCCCTATTGTGTATGTACAGGAACACAGTTTTCATTGATCCCAGCTAGAACTTACCATCAGAGCGCCGAACGCTAAGCACGAAAACTAATCTAAAATTTAACTGAACAAAAAAACACCAAAAACCAAAACATAAAAACAAAAATAAATAAAAACCTGTTTTATCGATGCCTGTGGCCTTCAAGGTAGGCATTTCACCAGGTGGGATGACTAATTTTGCACCAGCTACAAAGAGAAATAAATGTGAACAAAACGCCCAAAATAAGTAAAGGAATTTAATAGTTATAATTCTTTAATGACGAAAATGGTACACCTCAATGAATCTCTTACAGCGAAAAAATGGTTAAAAAGAACCTGGAATTGATTTAGAATAAAAAAACTCACCCAAGTGCACACCGCCAGGCGTTCTCGTGGAATCAGTCGAAGGTGATCGCTTGTGGTGGTTGAGGGTGTGGTACGAGGGGTTGGGGTCGGACGGTGAGCGGTTGTGACTAGAAGGGAGTGTACCGTAGGGGTTGTAGGACTGCTGTACTGCCCCAACACTTGTTGGGGGCGGGAGGGGGGCGGCTCTCTTTTTGACGCTGCCCAAAGTGCCCATGTCTGTAAACCGCGTAACGTTATTGAAACAGTGGCATAGATGGCACGAGCAGGGAACAGATACGACATTTACTTTGTTGATGTGGTTTCTTGCTGTGGGGGACAGCAGGGGGTGGCATTTGACTCTGAGTGATCCGAAAACTGCTGCCAGACTTGAGGCTGTCGCAAGTCGAAGACCGCGACCGCATGTTGACCGGAGACTCGGCGTAGCTCGGGGGACGAGACACACCTTTCCTTTCAGGCGTTACACAACCGTTCTATGACAAACAACAACAGCAATAAAATAAATGACTCGTGATACTTATTCAGGAGAGTAAAGAATGATGAGAGAAGAAAGATTTTCATAAAATCCCGACAGTGGTGAATAGAGAAGTTGCTTCCTCACTCTTAGAAAGGAGAGTAAGGTAAGGAGGAGGAGGGTCAAGGGGTTACTTGGTGAGTTTCTGAGATAGCTCCACATTCGAATTGGGAGGGGGAGACTCGTCAGCGAACATTATTTTCACCTTACATCACTGCTACGGTCGTACAGAAATGCGGACCCAGAAAATGTTCTACTAGTGAGGTATAATCCCAGTTTCTCGAATATGCTCAATACGCAAAAACGAGTTGGAAAATCAGTTATTAAACAATTTAAAAATTTTATGTTTAAATAGAGACTTTTTGATAGACTCTTGAGCAAGTTGAATTTTTCAAATGTAAAATCGGTCCATTGGTTGCTGAGGAAAAATTGGCATTAAATTTGGGCATCATCCCTCTCTTTCGCACAATTACAAATATCGGATAAAAACCGAAGGAAGTCTGGCTCGGGAGTAGGACTCGTTTGTTTTTGGGAAGATGCAGGTACCAAGTACCTATGTAAATAGACGACGAAAGTACAAGTCTCAGCTGTTTGATGCATCCTCACTCATATTATAGGAGGTATTATAATAATACCTTGACACCGATTACAGGAACCTGAGCGTTGTTGTTCAACAGCGCTCCCCGAGGAATTCTGCCTGAAACCAGAGGAGCCAAACGGGGGGTTTATTCCTCCCAGATTTTGGTTTATTATTCTTGGAATAATACACCTATGTTTTCGCGACGCGGGTCGACGACTCCGATCGGCCTCAAAATTTGACATTATCCGTTTCAAGAGGTCTACATTCAAAATCCGAAATGTCCGTCCGCCGTCCGCCGTCCAGGCCGTTTTGGGCAGTAGGAATTTTTTTAAAAATCTGAAATTTTGACAAAATACTTGGTTTACCATCTAGTTGTGCCCGCAAGGTTTTCAGTCCGATCGCCCAAACCCGTGGGGCGCTCTGGGGCTATAATGGGGCTACGGGAGGGGTTTTTTGAAGGCTTTTAGCTATGGGATCGAGTTAGGTGTCGTTTTCGAAGTATTTTTGGACGTAGAATCCATTTTTTGCGGTCCCGGAACGATCCGATTTCACTGGGGCGATCTTTAGGGCATTCGTGGGGCTAAAAATGGGATTTTTGAAGGAACCCGGGATGTTAAATATTTTTCGAGTAAAAAATACAGAATTTTTGAAAAAACACATTTTTGAACAAAAAATCCAAAAAAAAAATTTTTTTTGAGATAAAAATCCAAAAAAAAAAATTTTTTTTAATTTTTTCATTGACAGAATTAAATTTCTGCACAAGTAACGTATATCAAAGAATAATAAGCCCTTGTGTAAAATTTGCAGCGTTTTTTGTAAAGGGGGAAACAGGGGGAGAGGAGGTTTCTTAGGGGGATTTTCATTTGAGCCGGTAGGATTTTTGGGGGGAAACGACGATGGGCCACGATGTAAACTAATGCTGGGTTGAGGTGAAAATAAAACTCTGGGGAAGTTAGATATAATATATTTATACTATTTTATAGTATAAATTTAATGGACACCGCTGCTCATAAAGCTTTTTTTCTTCAGGCTCCTGGTCCTATCGATATAGATAGTTAAGAGTTGTAAGCAGGATGAAACTCGAATGATTGAAATCGGGTTTCTCTTTTGCGATTTTCTTGCTTGCAAACTTGGACTTTCGTCAACAATTTACATGTTTGGTACCTGAATCTTCTGGTGATGACGAATCTTAAAAAAGTGATAAAATTTAGAGATATTAACAAGGAAAGAAATATCCGACGGGGTGTTGGGGGGCTTATTATAACCCCCTATAATAGGAGGTGGTGAGAATGTGAAAACTCAGTTCTCTGGTATGGTTTGGCCAACCGTTCGGGCTATAATTAACCATCATCAGGGCTAATAATAAAAATAAAAAACCAGAGAACAGTTTTCAAATTCTCACCATCTCCTATAATCCCCAATACCTCGCCAGCAAGATAAGCCAAGGAGGATGAACAACACGTTGACCGGAAAGACAAATGTAATAAGGTCTATAGTAGAAATGAATTCTGAGTTAGAAGGGGGAAATCATTACAGTTAACACTCGTAAAACAGATACGACCCTTCACCAGTGTGCCATACTGTATACAGTGTAATCCTACCAACAAAGCCACCACACGGTAAATAAGTGGCAATGACTCCTGGCAAAATTAATCAATTACCGAAAGTATTCAACAGTCAAAATAGTTTTGGAAAACACAAAAACTACTCTTGTACAGCAAAACGGGTTGTTTTTTGGCTTCAAAGATCACAACCATTCAAATGCCACTGAACGAGTAGTCATCAGGGTTTGAATTAAACATTTTACCAGCCAATAACAAATGAGCTTATAAGAAATCACAAATTTTACATAAATGTTAATAAAAAGAAGAGGTGAAAGCTGTACTGAGGAAAAAATAATACATTCGGTAATTAACTGAGGGCCCAAACGGAAAACCATGCACATCACATACATTCCACAAACGGCGTCTTTGGCCGATGTAATCACAAAACCCAACTCTTAATCTCTGAAAAGGAATAAATTGTTGAGCCACGAGGGAATAAAGAAGGTGAAACAGATTAATGTCCTCAACTACTAAAAACGGAGAGGGTTGGATATCTCATCATGTATACCACAAAGCATCTTACTACAGAAATTTCGATAGCTTTCAAGGGAAAAGTCTAAGCCAATATTCTCGCTGTGGGGTACAGGGAAGCACTACTTCAACGGACTCCAACAGTTTTCCACGTAGGTAACAAACTACATACTCCTACCTAATAGAATCGCACTTAGGGGCATGCAGGAGCTCCTCTTCTCATGACGGCCCACGTTATTACAGTAATTCCTAATTCAGACGTTCTCAGTATTTATGTATGTACCTACGTCACAAACGGATCATGCTTAAACTGTAAGCAATAATATTACGATTTTGGTTTATTATTCTTGGAATAATACACCCATGTAATCGCGACGGAGGTCGACGACTCCGATCGGCCTCAAAATTTGACATTATCCGTTTCAAGAGGTCTACATTTCAAAACCAAAATGTTCGTCCGCCGTCCGGGCCGTTTTGGGCAGTAGGAATTTTTCTTTAAAATCTGCAATTGTGACAAAATACTCGGTTTACCATCTAGTTGTGCCCGCAAGGTTTTCAGTCCGATCGCTCAAACCCGTGGGGCTAAAATGGGGCTACGGGAGGGGTTTTTTGAAGGCTTTTGGCTACGGGATCGAGTAAGGTGTCCGTTTCGAAGTCCAGAATCCATTTTTGGGGGTCTCGATACGATCCGATTTCACTTGGGGGATCTATAGGGCTTTCATGGTTCTACAAATGGGATTTTTGAAGGATCCGGGAGGTCAAAATTTGACCTCCCGGATCCTTAAAAAAAAAATGCGTAGGTATTTAATACCTACGCATTTAGTCTAAGACGTGAAATTTGGATTTTGGTTGTAGGTGTTTTCCGAGCAAAAAAAGATTTGGACAAAACAAAACAAAATAATAATCATAAAAAACAATTTTTCCCAAAAATCTTTTTATTGGCACTGAATTAATTTTTGCACAAGTAACCTATAGCAGAGAATAATAAACCCTTGTGTAAAATTTGCAGCGTTATCTTCCTACGACTCCTGATCCCCACCCCGGAAGGAGACGAATTAGTTTCACGCATTTTAGTAGTGTAGATTCGAAGCAAACGTTCCTCATACGCTCCCCACCTAATGGCCGAGTGGAGTGAGGCCTCCCTGATTCCGGTCGTCCAGGCTAGGAAGAAAACAATTTATTTCACGCCTATATGCGTAAACATTTTTGGTTTCGGTGGTTCACGGATCTCTGGTGTCCGTTAATTTTCAAACTGAGTTCGAACCATCAAAATGTTTCATGTTAGTGGCTGAGCGAAGCGAGCCCCAACCGCTGACCGAATGCTAGAAATAAGAAAGAAGATTCAGGGAAACTCCAAAATCGTAACGTTTTCAGGAATCATCTCCTCATTATTGAACCGATTTTCACGATCTC
Source organism: Pilophorus perplexus (assembly GCA_955831195.1). Lineage (NCBI taxonomy): Eukaryota > Metazoa > Arthropoda > Insecta > Hemiptera > Miridae > Pilophorus > Pilophorus perplexus. Next base: position 25,548,386 of record OY037010.1, read on the forward strand.
CGAATTGTAACCAAAATTTCTCCGATAAGTATAGCTTTCACGATTTGTGTATAATCATCATCTACCCTCAACCGGATAAATAATCGTGGGCGCTTCTTACTCCAAAGAGGATAACGTAGAACGATAGCGAACGTAGCGAACTCTTACGTAGAAGATTAAATACTATATAAGAAGTTTCATAATCAAAAATATGAGGAGAACTTTTTCATTTCAACTAATTATGGATGAGGGTTTTTTTTTTTTTTTTTTTTTTTTTTTTGAGTAATTTATTGTAAGAAAAAAGTTTGTTTTGAGTTAACCGTTCGGGATACCCAGCAGTAGGGCTAAATCCTCCAAACCCAAGTAGACGAGGCAATGAGGACCAATGAGGATTATCTTAAATTATTCCATTATGGTCTTTTGATATAAAATGCAGCCGAAATGCAGTCCTTCGTCGAGGAACACGATTAAAACATAACATCGACTGACCAAGATCTACTCATACTTTTACAACTACTGGGACCGCTCGGTTTCATTTTGATAGATTTATTAGAGATAGAGAGATTTATCTTCAATTATTTTTATAAGTAAACGAACGGTATGCGTGTTAACGAAAATGACAAACTCACAGCCTCCTCGATGCACACAAATTTACAGAGCACACAAAGAAGCCAGCCTGATAGCCTTCACTCGACAAGAAGCAGCAGATCGACCCATGCGCCTTCCCAGTTTGTTGCGATCCCCATTCGCCAACACAATTTGGGTCCGCCCTTATGGAACTTACCATTTCGTCGACCTCCTGGAGGATATCTCGGAAGAGTGAACTACTCACCCTGTCCTCGATTATTGTGTCGTCGTCCGAAAAATCGGTCGACCCGTCGTCGTGGGACAGGTTCCAGTCGATGTTGATGTTCTCGAAAAGTGTTTTTTGTCGCTGGAGAGAGTGCCGCAACTGCAAAGATAAAATAGTTGAGTATTGAAACTATTGAAAACTCGTAGTCAGTTTAGCACCAGCCATACAGAACGGACTGAAAGAACTGGACTGAATGAACCCCGAAGTGCTTACTGTATGGAACATTTTTCGGCATTGTGTAGGGGGGAGTTGAATGGACGGATGCATTCTATTGCATATTTATGAGAGGAAGTATCGTATCAGTGAGAAACATCTCGTCGCCAGCGGTAATGAGCAAGATGCCAATTAACGCAACCAGTTTAGGAACATAAAAACCGGCAAAATGGCAGCTCCTACAGGCACAAACCCGGCGTACCGTGAACCGGGAGATCACTAACGCTGCATTTGGGAAGCAGAATCAAGATTTCAAAAGTACACGCCGCCTTCTCCGCGATCCTTCGACAGGCTTCCTCTTGATTTTCGAATCACAAATCGCTCAATAATGTATTTTTACTCACCAACTCTTCGCACGCTCGGTGTCCTCGTTCTTGGGCCAAATCCAGAGGAGTTTTGTCTCTCGCGTTCACTACTTTGGGGTCCGCACCACTCCGCAAAAGAAGTTTCATACACTCAGTCTTGTCTTGGTACGCTGCCAAATGAAGCGCTGTATCACCACCCCTACAAGAAAAGGAATCGTAGTAGTGAGCGAATTGAGAAGATTAGAATGAAAAAGAAAAAATACGAAAGCCGTACAGGCTAACTTACTTGTCACCCTGGACAGCAGTCTGTTTGTCTATGGAGCCCGCTGGCATGTTTTGGATGAGGAAGTCAACCAGATGCAATGACGTGCCCATTTCTCTATTCACAGCCAAATGTAAAGCAGTTTCCCCGTATTCCTGGAAGGGAAGTTTGATTAACTTGATGAAACCCTGGCAGCAGTAGCAGATCCTCAGATGATGACTGGGTACCCCCCCCCCCCCCCTTTCAACACACGCACAAACGCATTAATGTACAACAATAACTATGTAGAAGACGCTTCGGGGATGGTTAATGTGGCAGAGGATTCTCCATTGACTTCTGTTCTGGCTACTACGCAGGCCCATTCTCGCAAAAACGTTGGATTCGAAGACGATGTTTACAGATTTCAAAATGTTCTTATTTTCACGTAAAATTTACACACCTTCCAGGTAGTATTTGCAGCGATATCAGATTGATAGCCAAGTTCAAAGTCTCTTTGTACATATGTAATAAATACACATATCAACCGCCGATGGCAGGGACTGACGCTTTAAAGCTCCGGACATGCGGTAGGGACTGAGTTTTTTGATGAATTGAAAAAATAATAACGTAACACACTGGAAACATATGGTCTGGAAAGAGCTCGTCGACTGCTTTAAGGAAGAAAACATATGACAAAAAATTATGATTTTACTGAAAATCGACCAGACGCAGGTTCCAACGTTTTCTTGAGAATGGCCCAGGACAATAAAATTGTAAAAGTATTCATTCTTCATGGTGCAACCATGAGAGCAAGAACGAAACAGTGATGTAGAGTCGAAGTGCACTCATTCCATTTCCAATGAAATTTCCCTGCTGTCTGCGCTGGTTTGAATTCAAATTTTATTCAGGCAACTTCAACGTCATTTAAATAAATAAAAAAACCTCAGTGTCAAGTCAGAAGGGTATTTGCCCTACTACTATTTATTTCAAACCATCTGCTGGATTTTGCATGATTCAGAATTCCCTACAATGAGGGGAAAATGCCGCCAGAAGGTGCTGCACCCACTTCCCAGTCTCTGCAAGCATTCTTCCCTCCACAAAGGCGACCAGAAAAACTTGAGCCCACCCATTGAACTCCGGAGAGTACATTATGAGGTCTATTATCCTCGCGACACCCATTGCTTCTTACAGTCCGTATAAGGTAAATTCTTCTTTCCTAGAACTCTGGCTGGAATGCTAAGGTTTCGGGACATACAAATTGCCAAAAGATTGACTTCAATTCACTAGGTCTTCTAATTTTCTACCATCATTATCATCATCACAGGAGTTTTTCTTGGCCCGCTTGAAGACCCATACCAGCTCGACAGCTTAAAAATTCTGCCTTTCAGAATACATAATCAAAACTACGGTAGAAGAAGAGGGGTCTTACGGAAGTCGGAATCGGTGCAGAAAGATCGGCACCCTCAGCGAAAACCTGAAGGAGGTGATGGAGGTTTTTGTTGTTCACAGCGTGCTCGAGGTCACTAAGTAGTTCATGAGCATCGGCATAAGAATGAATAGCGTACTTCTTGTCCACGTATTTAGCCCGGATGAAGTCATACCTCTCCTCCCTAAAACCCAACCGAAAGTGGAAAAAACTGCAACTACTTTCAAGCGGATCAACTCCACATAGGGCTCGAGAACTTACATTGAACTCTGAGGCGTAGGCTTGTTAGGAGGGTTCAAATTTGCTTCCATCACCTCATTGAAACCCTGGTTCGTCATGTTTCGGGCGAGCAGCAATTGGGATGTTCCTATGTTGTCCAAAGTGAGGGATTGTATGCGAGAAATGTGTACGCCAAGGTCTCTGTGGATGCCGGAACATTCGATGCAGACGACAACCCCGAAGTTTATACACAACCATGTCGTATCTGGACAAAAAAAAAGTCTTAAGCACTTTTTTTTTTGAAGTCGTGTCTGTATGGTGCAACAGCGGAGTCCACTTAATTACCAACTTCCCGCTGAAGCATATAAGAATTATCTACAAATTACGAATTTGGCAGAATCTTTCAATTCACACCAATAGTATATCCGGTAACAATATTTTCCATACCATTCTGAGAATTACAATCGCAGCACCTATCGTTACTCGGAAGCCTTTGAACGTGCCGTATGATGGCCTGCTGCAGCTCGACTAATGAAGGATTCGTACCTCCACCGCCTCCCGATTTACTACCGTCGTCAAACGCTCTCAAAAGGGCCCCTTCTTTGCAATTCACCAACACCGACATCCAAGCCCGCTGGTCGTTCTCATCTTCAGCTTGAAAGTGGTATGTGCGGTTATCTACAATAAAGACGAATATGAGCACAGATTTCATCAAAGATAAAGGGGGGGGGGGGGGGGCTTTAAATTTGAGTACTAACAGGATATCAAATCGAAGCAGCGTTTGTCGTCAGGAACCAGCTTGATCTGACACGTGAGAAGGTTGACTCTCGTAGGGGGTTTCGTCTCATCGCCGTGGCAAATGTCGAGGAATCCATCCGCTTGGACGCAGCACCTCCTCTTCTGCCAAACCCTTCGCATTTTCCCCTCGGACTTCTTCAGAAGATGTCCCGTCCTCGTGAGACCAGCTTGTTTGTCTCCCTGCAGTTGATGCAGGGAATACCCCATGTTTTTCTCGGGAGTTTGCCCAATCTGTTTCATAAAGGATTCCATCTTAAGTAAATGAAACAACTTTCAGACAATTCATTCACATAGAAATAACTTTCAGGCCTCAAATATTTATTTTTAAAAAAAATCTCGCGAGACTAACGCACCAAAGATCACGCTCTGGCATCTAATACCAATAAATGTATCAACGTTGCTGAACTCTGGTCCTGAACATACCATAATCGATCGTCTCACTGGTTCTAAGTGATCAAGCACACTGTGACGGAAAAACAAACACAAAACTGTAGACAAAAAGTGCTATTGCTGACCATACACCTTGTTACGGTGCAAATTAGTCCGGTGCAGTGTGTTATATGCATGGTGGAGTTGACCTTGGGAATTGAAAAATACATCTAGTAAGAACGCTGCTCTTTGTCGGGTTCTGGAATAACGCCCGATGATGTCTTCAGATGTACTTTCTTCCCAAGGTCGGCATCCCATTGACATAGACCAGGTTTATATGTACAACCCTATTTACCAAACGGTACTACTGACCTAAAATTTGATACAATGCGAATGCTGAAGCGCTCAAATGAATTTACTTACATAGGAATTGTCTTCACTTGCCCTTAACGATCGGGGAGCACCATCTACGTACCACTTAGTACAACTCTTAGAACTTTCTCCACTCATTTCCTAAGAACCACGAAAACAATTTACAGGAACGTCTTTACACAATTTTCGCAGGAAGGAAATTATCTTGGACCAGCACCACCGGGCGAAGATGTATAAAAATACCCAGATAGTATGAAATACTTCACCATGTCCTAAAGAAATGGAAGCGAGTTGGAATTTGGGAAGACGAAAAGATGCCTATTTTATCACGAACTACCCCACGAAATTGTTAATAAACGGAGAAATTTATCCTGTGGTTAGTCAAGTAGAACCTGTAGTAACCAAAGCCGGTCTGAATACATTTCAAGAACAGATCAGATTTACCTTTGATAGGGTATATCAACGTGCTGATTAGACCTCTCAATTTTTCGGAAATAGGAATGGCGGAAACATTTCCAAAAAAATTCCTCCTCTCAGCCAACCCCCTCCTAGCATTAAGATGAACACCTAGGACAGATTCTGCCCTCTAAACCAAGGTGTGAGATGGCTGGTATGAAGTCGGTAACAGGAATAGGAGGGAACATGTTTTCTGGCAGTAGTAAACACGACTCACTTCGCACTCTTTGGCTTCGAATTTCAGGATTTGGTCGAAAGAACAGACCGTAAAATATTTTTCTTTTTGGAAATGTTTCCAGCAGTAAGAAATCTACCGATGACGATTCCCACTACCGCATATCCGTCATTGAACAGCAAAATGTCAAAGTTGGATCCCAAGAGAGCCGAACCGGAGCGCTACGAACTGGATATTACAAACAGCAGGCTGCACCTACATCCTCAAGTCGAGAACCAGTCAGCATTCATTCACCTTCAAGAACAGGATGCAGTTACTGAGCCACCCGTTTCCAAGTTTGTTATCAAGACCCAATACGGACGACAACATCTCACCAACCAAGGAATTTGAGTCAAGTAACGCAACTCAAGAGAAGACCGATACAGATTTTGACCTACCTGAAACATCTGCTTTGTGCACTGCTTGGCAATAACATCATCTACGTGAACAATGGCTAAAAATAAGGTGACCACATGGATGCTACAACTTTGAACACAAAATACAACAACCGATACAATTACGAACTACTTACTATACACAACACGAGTCGAAATCTCTTGATCGTTTATTGCGAGCGTTAATGCCAGTGAAGTGTTTGCGTGCTAGTTATACGTGCCAGGTGTGCAGTACAGAAACTTTTGCCTTATCAATATTTTATCTCTTTTTCGTGGAAAGGTGTGTTAAATTTTAACTGAACCCAACCCCAGACCGTGACGTATTTCATGTCTTAGTCAACATTAAAATCTCCCATTTGGTTATGTGTGAGTTCTTCAGTCAAGAGTTAAAAGTAAAAAACGTGACTAAGGTCTTTAAAGTAAGTGTTTTTCAACAGCATGTAGGTGATGGAGTGTGTTCATTTCCTCAGCCAGTTTATACAAGATAACGATATTGACAAAGAAACCACTAACCTACGGTTTATTGGTCTCTGAAAAATCAATCTCCGTTTTCGCGAGGGTAAAAAATTTTGATAGGCCTTAAATTGCATCATCCACGGTGTGTAGATTTCAAAACTTAAATGGCCGCTTTTGACACAGTACAATAATTGTACAGCAGTTAAAATTTCAGATTAAAAAAAAAAATTATCTGAAATTTTAACTTTGGTTATTAAAGGATTAATGGGGACGGGTCGAATGGGGTTTCAATTTCAAACTATTTTCGGACGTTCATAATTTTAATTGAATTTTTTTGTTATTCAATACAAAATAATAAACCCATGCGCAAAATTTGCAGTTTCTTCAGTATCAAAACCAGGAAATCCATTTAATTATCGCCCATTACACCACAAAGCTACTTCTGAGGATGATAAATCTTAAAATTAGGCGTAAATCTAATTTAACAATAGGTAGCTCATGCAACATGCACCATGCAACGGACCACCAAAATGGAGCATTACGTAGAACCAACGAATATTAAAATTTTTCAATGTAATAGGGAAGTTGCTTGATCAACGGATTTTCGATTGGGAGCGTTAAACGGCGCTCAGCTGGTTCCTGTTTTTGGGGTCGGCAACGTACGGGATGAGGTCACCTCAATTAGCAGGAATTCGGACTTTCGTCATCAGTTTACATCCTTGGTACCTACTTCTCCCCAAACATAAATGAGGGATTCCCGAGCGGGACTTCCTTGTTTTGTAATCCGTTATGTTTATAGAGGAATCTTTTCTGGAAGATTCGTTGACGAAGCAACTTCTCTTGGACAAATGATACGTTTGAATATGGTTTGAGGTAATTTTTCACAACAACAAGTTTATCCATTCAAGTGGTAATTTCGTCGCTCCTAAGAAACACTATTTTGAACAAAAACAATTAAAAATATTCAAACTTCTGCGTACAACGCTTGGAAGAATACGCCAAGCAAACAACAAAACGCTGCAGCATAACAGATTTTACCTCTTTCTCGAGACCAGGTGAGCTGCGGAGCAAAGTCCGGAGCTCTGAAAGTCTCCTGCGCTCTTCATCCTGTTTTTGACGGACTTTCTGGAGTTTGAGGGACAAGTCGGAGATGTAGCTGCCGAAATGTTCAATCGTTTTTAGTCCATCTTGAAAATAGCTGAAACAACAAGCCAACGTTGGGAATTGTCGAGGAAGTCCATCACAATAATTATTATAGCTTTAAAAGGGAATCTCTATCATGAACTAGAACGTTCTACAAATACAGCTGCCGTTGAGCTAGACAGTTCTTGCCAGTCCAAGTTTGAACATCAACTGAAAGAAATGATGAATCAGTTTCCCTATACTACTGTGATTTTGTTTACACGTTACACTCACTTGGTTTGGGCGTGATAGTATTCCACCAAATGCTGCAGAAGCTCGATTCCCTTCTTTGTTTTTATCTCATTTACTTTGATAAGATACTACGGGGGGAAAACAGAAGAATGTATTATTACAAATACAAGTAGAACAGCGAGAAAAATCATTTCATGCACAATAGGCCAATCATTAGAGACATCAGCTTGTGCAAAAGGCGGCGTGGAAAATTTTATTTTTGGTACTTATAGGTATGTGTAAGACTCACGAAAAACGTCGGGAGAACTTTTGACAGCCTAAAAACCTCGAAATGAGTTGTTTTCTCCTGTTCCCCCCCCCCCCCCCCCTTACACCGCTCCAACAACATTGTGGGCTTGTGATTCTGTCCACCATTCATAACGCCATCAGCCGACATTTGGAAGAAAGCTCATTTCGAGAAGCGAACTTGAGCAAATTTGAAGCAGAATTAGAATTCCACGTTTATTACGTGTTTTTTTTTTAATTGGGCGGCCCATTTTCAACCTAAAGACATTTCAAATTCCCACTTTTTGATTAACCCTTTAATGGGGTAATGGTGCTTATTCGATGGAGAATTTAATGCTTTTCAAGTTTGTAAATAGTAACTTTTTCGCTAGGAACATTACCGAAGGAAACTCAAAACAAGTCCCAAAATTTCGAGATTTTTAGGGTGCCAAAAGTTCTCCCGAATTTTTCGTGTCACCATTTTTTAAATTAAATATGAAGTAAATTTTACTTCCTAGTATTTGAGTTAAGCTAGTACACATACGTACAAGTACCAAAAAATAAAGTTTTCTACACCACCTTTTGCACAAGCTGTCTCTAATGACAGGCCTATTTATAGCCTGTTTATACATAGTTATAGGCCTATTTATTTATGCTTATAAGTGTTAACATTAGATAAATAAATTGCAGTTATAAAACAGAAATCGGGTATCAATTTATACAAAACCGCGTGAATGTTCACCTCGCACATTTGGAGTTGAAAAAGACGTCTCTCTTTTTCCATATCGTCCGCGATTTCGGCCGAGGTCACCTCGGTCCTGATTAGCCCGGCTTCTTTGGCCTGTTGTTTTTTCTCTTTCTCTATTTTCCCGTACTTGGTCTCGTAGTCTTTCCAAGCTTTGTCAAAAGGTCGTTTCAAGTCGCCTTTAACTCCCCGGAGGTCCCCTTTGAGGAGACTTTCCAGGGGAAACATGACGATGTTGTTGACGTTTTGCATCTGAAAAACATAGGCATTAAATCAGCAGTGTTGACACTTGACCGAAAAGTGTTGAGAGGATTTTGAAGATTCCTTATTGTCTTACCAGGGTTTTCATCAAAGCCGAAAGCTCTTTAGTGACGACGGCGAATTTGAGAAAGGCGGCGTATACGTCAGGCTCTTCGTCTTTGGTCAGAGCGTTGCCCCCAAGCCTTTCCAGAATTCGGGCAAAATACATCTCATTGTCAACATGAGCTGAGAAAAAGCAAAACAGTCAGCTTAAATCGCTTATAATATAATATATCGCTTAAATATTATTTTCCTCAAGGCTTCCCACCACCCAACTGTCAATTCCAAACCAACCCCAACCAGGTAACAGATTGAAATAACTATTATTTTCAAACATCAAACGTGACAAATCTGCAACTATGACCCTCTATCAGAGATTCTCTTTTGCCTCAATGCAAGTTATATTAGCCAACTACGCTATGGCCGATTCAGAAAATTGAGCATAGAGATAATCATCAGAGAAAGTCATTGAAAATCCACTGGATTTAATCCAGCGTCGAGGATAATATCCTCGATATTATCGTCAAAGATGGTTATTTGAAAATCGACCGGGGCGGAGTGTTTTCATTCCGATTCCGTTCAGATTTTGGTTTATTATTCTTGGAATAATACACCTATGTTTTCGCGACAGGGGTCGACGACTCCGATCGGGCTCAAAATTTGACATTATCCGTTTCAAGAGGTCTACATTCAAAATCCAAAATGTCCGTCCGCCGTCCGCCGTCCGGGCCGTTTTGGGCAGTAGGAATTTTTTTTTAAATCTGAAATTTTGGCAAAATACTTGGTTTACCATCTAGTTGTGCCCGCAAGGTTTTCAGTCCGATCGCCCAAACCCGTGGGGCGCTATGGGGCTAAAATGGGGCTACATGAGGGGTGTTTTGAAGGCTTTTAGCTATGGGATCGTGTTAGGTGTCGTTTTCGAAGTATTTTTGGACGTAGAATCCATTTTTGGGGGTCCCGGAACGATCCGATTTCACTGTGGCGATCTATAGGGCTTTCATGGGGCTAAAAATGGGATTTTTGAAGGATCCCAAGAAGTTAAATATTTTTCGAGTAAAAATGAAAGAAATTTTGAAAAAACACATTTTAGAAAAAAATCCCCCCAAAAATTTTTTTTAAATATAACAATCCCCAAAAAAAATTTTTTTAATTTTTTTTTATTGACAGAATTAAATGTCTGTACAAGTAACCTATATCAAAGAATAATAAACCCTTGTGTAAAATTTGCAGCGTTTTTTATTCAGCGCTCTGGCGGCTACTTGCCCAACTACTCAATGCCCAGCGAGGCATCGCGTAACGTCACGTGCCCTCTGATTTTAGTTCGAAATCTCCATCATTACTTAAATGTCCAACAAATTTTGTAAACAGTTCTGCACGTAACTATACGTATTATCGAACTAAAAATTTGTGTAAATGAGTTTTAAATGGTGCTGAATCCGAATATGTTGTTAGAAAATTTCTAATTTCTGAATTCAGCACTAAATGCTGAATGCTGGTTTGCATTGATTTTAGATTTTAGATGAGTGCGACCATCTCAAGGAGCTCATTGTTATTTCAGGGCGGAATTCGAATAGAAATGGAAATGAAAAGGAACCTCGTGGCGAAGTTCACTGTTGCATACTAATTTGTGGCGCCTGGTCTGAATGACAGGAAATAATTATTTTGACCTTTAGGTTGGGGGGCAATTGGTGGGTGGCGTCATTCCCCAAACATCACTGAGGTACATAAGAAAAGTTGTCATTTCTCAAACGCACTGCAGACCGAAAAAAACGTTTGGAACCCCTCAAGTGAGCAGAACATTCGAATTTCCTGTCTGTTGCTTTGGTGAAAAGTCAAGTGGACAAACAAACGAATCACCGATTCAAAAAATCAATTAATAAAGAATCAGTGAGCAGTGCAGAATGGGGCCAATAAAAATCGAATATAAGATTTTAAAAACCGGTCAGTAAATGAGTCACCGAAGAAGGTCCAGACTTCAACGAGAAAAAAAACGAGATGAGTGGACGCGATAAGAAACGAATTATAAATAACAACTCAAGAGATAGGGAATTTCTGAACTGCACAGCGTCAAATGTGCTGATATCTATGACGTTAATTCTATGCAGGGTGCAGTAAAGGAACAATCTTGAAAGAATTATCATCTCATTAACGCGGCTATCGATTCAAGGAGGTCTCGCGCCAGGTTGACAAGTTGGGAGAATATTTCAAACCCAACATTTCACAAAACCGAAATACTCATTTCACGCACATGCAATTCGCGAAATTTACTTTTGGGAAAGAAACGATAAAGTAGGCAAACTTTCAAGCATCTACGACGTTTTGACCTGGTTTAATAAGGCGGATCTGACGGGAAGTAGGGGGAGGAGAAATCGGGGCTAAATTTATGCGATAGAGCTCAATACTCACAATTTCCGGAATTATGGATGGCTTTTATGGCTTTTCTCATCTTCGACAGACCATCCCGATCGAAGTCAAGTGTCTGAAAATCACAAGATTTCATCACTTCAACCGCCAAGCGGGAAGCCCTACACCAATAAAGCTCGACAGAAATTCGATTTTTTTTTTTTTTTCGATATCGTCCAAGACAACTAAATACTCACTTCTTCCAAAGTAGAAATAAATTGCCTGCATTGGGGCATACGAGAAACGAACGTCGATGTTGTGGGTGAGTTGTAGTCCTCCCGAGTCTCTTCGACGAATTCGTTAACACTTATAAGCCCCGGCATGTTTCCTGTCGCAGGTATTTTTCACTCACACGTTTCACAAACAACCACAGAAGAAATGCGTCGAAAATAGAGCTCTACTCCGAAATCTACATCATAAAAGACGAAGATAAAATTATAAATAAACAACTCCTCACGACATCATCCCTGCGAATGGCAGCCATCTTGTTCTTGAAAGTGTTTGCACAGCCTTCGAGCTTTGAAAAATTTGATAAAAAATGAAATTTTTATAACTGTTTTACATTTTCGGACGGAGATTTATGAATAATGTTAATGAAAAAACAATAGGTTATCAGTGACAGTCGAAATTGAAATGTGTGAAAACTTATCAAACGTACGCCAAACAAACTAGGGGTAGGCGTTCCCGCTAAAAACAAATCACACGCTTTAGAAACTTCAAAGCCCCCTTAAGTATTCCATTTTACTTAAGTGTTTCATAAATTTCGACTCTACTCTACTACATTTCTTTGCGAAGAGATTTTATTTATTCATCTTTTTAAACAACTGACCGGCAATCGTAACGTCAACACAACAACCAACAAAAACAAAAACTGCCTCCCACGACCATTAACAGACGGACAAGAAAATTGAAACCGCAAAAAGTGCTGTTGTTCGTTAGTGGTGGCTCATTCCAGGAACTCGTCTGTCGTTAAACGTTCCTGTGACCCGAAAATTGTTTTTTTCGAGGTAGTTCAAAACTACCTCGAATGTTTAAACTGATTTTTATGTTTTTAGGTCCATAGTATGGACTCCATACTTATCTGGGGTTAGACCCCCAGTCGTTGGGCAAATTAAGAGCTTCTCTCATACATTATTAGTCCTACCTCTTCTCCCTCCAAAGGGATTTTAACGCATTTGGTTTATTATTCTTGGAATAATACACCTATGTTTTCGCGCCGGGGGTCGACTACTCCGATCGGCCTCAAAATTTGACATTATCCGTTTCAAGAGGTCCACATTAATAAAAAAATTCTAAATCCGAAATGTCCGTCCGCCGTCCGCGGTTTTGGGCAGTAGGTAGGCTTTTTTTTTTTTTAATCTGAAATTTTGACAAAATACTTGGTTTACCATCTAGTTGTGCCCGCAAGGTTTTCAGTCCGATAGACCAAACCCGTGGGGCGCTATGGGGCTAAAATGGGGCTATGGGTTTTTTTAAGGCTTTTAGCTATGGGATCGAGTTAGGTGTCGTTTTCGAAGTATTTTTGGACGAAGAATCCATTTTGGGGGTCCCGGAAGCGTATTCCCAATCTAAACACCGTTTGAGCCCCAAGGCGGGGTCGAAATCGTTAATGGTTTGGAGTGCGCTTTTGCCTCCAAACTGTACACTGATTCAGCCCAGAGCTGGGGAGGTGGAGTCGAAATGGTGGAGGGTTTGTGATGCGTTTCTGCCCTCCAAAATGTACACTGGTTCAGCCCCGAGAAATTCCAATACATACCCTCCTCCCCATCACCAACATAGGGTGACTTGTCCAGTAAGTGACCGTACCCCAGTGAGTGAACGATAGCCCACATTTTCGTGATTACAAAGCCTCTCGTAGCCCCTATTGGGATAACTCGGTACTTGTTAGTTCCATTAGGATATCATAGAGGTCAGCAAAAAATTTCAAGACGCTAACGTGAACCAAGCGTGAGGTACAAACATTTGAAACCTCCTATCTCCTCAGTCTGCCCACAACTACTGGAATTTAATAAGGTAAGCTACTGTTTCGCCAGTGGAGAATTGGATACTCTTTGTTGTATTTTGTACATTTGACTTCATTTTTGTTTTTTTAGCTTACTAGAGTAGTCTTTCTAGATAGGGAGAAGAAGAACATGTAAAAAACTTCGAAATTTTCATTAAATCTGCAGGTGTTCACTCACTGGATTCTAAATCTGAGTTTTCCAATTAGTGACCAGTGTTCACTCACTGGTAAATTGGGTCAGGTCGTTATTTTTCCATCAACCAGAGCTTAGAATGTGCAGAAACTATCCAGGATTCTGTTATTTCAAGAGAAAATACCTAAAAAATGTTCCTTCCAAAAAATGAACGGGGTGTTAAGTCAACAAATCACCGTTCACTCACTGGGTTTCACCTACCTACATTTTCCGAACCCAGTAAGTGAACACGTTTCATAGAAAATATAATGGGTAAAAAATTAGGATTTTCTATTCACTCTATAGGTATTTAGGTACCTATTTTTCCATTGGTTCCAGATGTCAAAAAGGAAGGCAGTTAGAGATGATGGAGAAGAAGGAAGGAGAAAACAGATACGTTTCCACTACACTGAAGAAGTGCTGTTTCGAGCGGTTGCTGAAGTTAAGGATGGATCGATTTCAATCAATGAGGCTAAAACCTAAAAAATAAATACCTAAACCTAAATGTAAATACCTATAAATAAATAAAACCTAAAAATAAATAAAATAAAACCTAAAAACCTAAATAAACCTAAATAAATAAATAAAAAAAATATAAAAAAATAAATAAATAAAAATAAATAAATAAAAATAAATAAATAATGAAATAATAATAATAAAATAAATATAAAAAATAAAAAATAAAAATAAATAAATAAATAAAATTAAAATAAAATAAATAAATAAATAAAAACCTAAATAAATAAAAATAAAACCTAAAAATAAATACCTAAACCTAAAAAATAAAACCTAAACCTAAAAAATAAATTTGTTATTAATAAAAAACGATTTTAAAATATTTGCTGTAGCGCTTTTTTATTCTGTCCACTTACTGGGTTTTTGCTGTTCACATTTAGGGTCGTTCTGTTCACTCACTGGGGTAATTAGGGTTTCTTCACCTAAATCTCACTTTTTAAAAGGAATAATAGACCTACAGGTTAGAGCGGTTTTTTACTGTGAACTAGAGGTGCATGGAATGGCTGTAGGACAGAGAAAATGATAACACCTGCTTCAGCGAAGTATTGATGATTTATCAAAGTGGCAGTTCCCTAAGAAAACTCGTTAGGTGGTCACTTACTGGACAAGTCACCCTATTTCTCAAAATCCCTCTACCCACCCCTTCGCTTACTCGCTCTTCGAGAATTCTCCTTGTTCTAGGAACAAGGCAGGTATTGGAATAAGTCTGCAAGGTAATTCCATAGGTATGAGAATAATTCTAATACTTAGAGCCTCCAATTAATAGAATAGAATTATTCCAATACCAACGAAGATCCATCTGCCTTCTATGCTGTAAACTAGTATGTACTTAACTTATTGACATTCAGAAATGTTTGCTCAAATTTCAGCACGTGTGGCTTTGACTCAATCCGGTTATTTTGCTGTACAATCATGTTCGTTCCGTAAGTTTAGCTCCTTTTAATGGTGAAAAACTGACTGAATGTAACAGCTTTGTGAGTTACAATGCTGCGTAAGATTTTTGATGTTGATTCTTATTGGGGCTGAACCAGTGTACATTTTGGAGGGCAGAAGCGCTTCACAAACCCTCCACCATTTCGACTCCACCTCCCCAGCTCTGGGCTGAATCAGTGTACAGTTTGGAGGCAAAAGCGCACTCCAAACCATTAACGATTTCGACCCCGCCTTGGGGCTCAAACGGTGTACAGATTGGAAATACGCGTCCCGGAACGATCAGATTTCACTGTGGCATTCTATAGGGCTTTCATGGGGGCTAAAAATGGGAATTTTGAAGGATCCCATCAGGTTTAAATATTTTTCGAGCAAAAAATAAAGAATTTTTGAAAAAAAAAAAAATTTTTTGTTGAAAAAATCCCACAAAAAAAGTTTTTCCATTAACATAGAAATAATTTTTGCACAAGTAACCCTTCAAATAATAAAAAAAACCTTGTGTAAAATTTGCAGCGTTTTTGCAAGTAGTTGAATTCGCAAAACCATGTAACGAGGTGTACTTACTTGCAAAAACGCTGCAAATTTATCACACTCGTTTCAGCAGAACAACGAACTTCACTGTTCCTGCTAAACAAGACGACCCCCACTGAGTAACGGTTCCTATTTTAGAGGCACAACCCTGTTGTTTATTATTGTTGTTATCAAATTACCACGAATATAAGTAGTTCAAAGTTCACGTTGTCATTCCTTTATCACGGCACTATTCGTTATTGTATCTATATTAAATATAATTTAATCGGATTTTATCTGAAGGCAGCCGTCGCATTTGATTTTGAATAGAATATTGATGGTTAAGTTGACGTCCAGTGAGTGTCAGGTTTTGGAGAGAGATTTTTTCGTCAGGTGAGCCGATCGAGAGGATACAATGTCACAACGCTTTGACGATTCTTTTCGTACAGACGTTCTTGGTCAATGTTTAACTATCTAGTTATTGTATGCTAGGTAAGTTCGTCGAGCGATGTCGCAAGAAACTGAGCCTGATGCTGGAGACGTTCCTGCTCAAGAAGACCAATCCGAATTGGACGCGTTTCTGGAGGAATACAAACTACGTTGTAAGAGGAAGTATGACATCCTCGAAAAGAACACCACTGCTGCTCAACGTCGACCTACTGCTGCCGATCTCCTGAAATTGGACTCCAGTTTGAAAAAGAACTCTGCGTTTGTCAAAAAACTCCGGAGTTTCACAGGTGGGATTGTACTTACACAAACATAGTTGGAGTTACCTGGTAACTGTTACCATCGCTAATTTTGTGCTTATTGCTTTATAGGAGCTCAGTTGGAGCCTCTTCAAAGAGATTTGGCCGGGCTAAATCTGTCAAAATATTTGAGTGAAGTCGCAACGGCTCTGACAGACGTCAAATTGAAGATCAATGATGTACCTGCTGCCGTCACTTTGTGCAGCCAAATCCATTGCACCTACGCTGATTTTGCTCCAATTTTTTTGGAACATTGGGTGAAGACATTGCATCCTAAGAAAAATGCTGATCCGGCTACGGAGAACATCTCCAAACTTCGTGTTGATTTACGATTTTACGGAGAATTGGTGTCTACCGGAGTTCTACCACCTAAGGTAAGGACGTCAGATAACTTATAACGATATAAGATCGTATCGATACAATGTCATATAGACGTAATAATATTATGACATAATATGACAATATTATTATAGTTGTCCTATGACATATTATGTCATATAGAAAGATCAAAAAGTATCGATACGATACTTTTAAAAATGTCGATATTTTGAAGTACCTATCGATACTTTTTGATACTTTTTTTCAAAAATGGGTGGAAATGTAACTTTTGTTTCTTTTCGTCGTTTTGTTTGTTTCTATTATCTGATCGGTTCATGTTTTTTTCAGGAGTCACTTCCACTGCTTGGAACTGTTCTGACTACCATTGTAAACAGAGACAAAGAAAATCATAACAACGTCAGCGTTATTATCAGCTTTTGTAAGCACGTTGGCGAGGACTTTGCCGGCCTTGTACCAAAACGCATCAGGAAACTGTGCGAATCCTTCAGCAAATCCGTTAGTGTAATTCCCAACAGTTCCACAGATAAGATGACAGCGAATCAATTCATGTTCTTCTAATGTTCTTGTGTTTTACAAGGTGCCGAGAAATACGTTGCTGCCACCTGAAAAACAGAACAATGTCAAAACCTTGTTCATAGAGTACTATACATCGCTTAGTCAACACCTCCTGCGTGATCACTCAAAAGTTCAGTCATTCGAACGTCAAAATGAGCAACTTCTCCGGCTCAAAGGGGAAATCCGGGAAGACAGGGTCAAACAGTTGGAAGTGATGAGGAATGATCTTCAGTCACTTTTCACGAGGTGAG
The DNA here is from genome assembly GCA_955831195.1 of Pilophorus perplexus. Lineage (NCBI taxonomy): Eukaryota > Metazoa > Arthropoda > Insecta > Hemiptera > Miridae > Pilophorus > Pilophorus perplexus. The sequence goes on from OY037010.1 coordinate 25,565,789, forward strand.
TGTTTGTAGGCGTCAGGCATTTCATTTTAATTGTAAGATGAATAAATATAAATACATTTTGTCCTCTTTTTTTTTCGCTGAAGCACTGAGACTCTAGCAGAATTACTTGACCAGCCATTGCCACCATTACCTAACATTGGAAGACCTGCAGAGGGCGCTGCAAGTGAAACAGAAGAAGGATCTCCTCCTGATGGTGGGATTTGGGAAGACGAAGAGTCGAGGTGTGTAACAGATAATCAAGTGTTGAAAATGTTTACTTTCCGTTCACTCGGTGTGGAGAGATGACACATCCTGGTAATGTAAATTTCACAGGTGTTTCTATCAAGTCTTCCCTAATCTCCGAGATTACCTTCCCACCAAGACGTCTTCTGACCAGCCAGCTCAAAGTGAACCTCCTATGAGTGAAGCCAAACTTGATGAAGATATCAAAGAGGAGGATTTTGAGGTACATACGTAGAGACCAGTCATTCTCACAAAAATGTACATTTGGAGGTACCTACCGGTGATTTTCATGTAGAGGGGGGGGACCTCGCTTCGCTCGGCCGACCACTTTCTCAGAGAGGGGGCTCGCTTCGCTCACCCATTCGCGACGAGAAATTTATTACTGGCACCTTACCAACATGGAGTAGCCAGCGTCCCTTGCAGAGTCTGGGAGAGTAGCGCATTATCGACCCAAGTCAGTTGGTATTGAGGAAGATCTCTTAGACCTTGCACGTGCAGCTATAAGGTCGAAGATACACGCCAGACAGACGCCGTTTTGGGCCTTAGGAATTTTTGTTGAACTCAAAATACTCATTCCACCATCTAGTAGTGCCCGCAAGGTTCACAGCCAGATCGCCCAACCCCGTGGGGCAAAAAACGGGCTACGAGAGGGTTGTTGCAGGTTTTAGGGTGTGATATCGAGTAAGGTGTCGTTTTCGAGATATTTTTGGACGTAGGATCCATTTTTGTGGGTCCCAGAACGATAGGATTTCACCTTGAGGATCAGGGCTACAAATGAAGGATTACTAGGGCTACTTTTGAAGGATGCTAGGAAGTCGAATGAGGTGTCGTTCTCCGAGTAATTTTGGACGCATACCTAATCTATTGATTGAAATTGACTGATGGTCTAATTTCATTATGAATTGACCAAGGATGGCGTGTAAATGTTTCCAAGTGTCTACGTGGGGGTTCGAAATTTGAAAACGACCGAGAAATTTACTATTTTGTGAGAATGGCCCATACATTAAAAGTATTAAAATTTTTAATTTTCTTCTTCAATATTACTTTAATCCTTTCACTCTATGTACATTCTGGTAGGTAGAAGAACCCCAGAAAGATGAGAATTTAGCTGTCGAAGAAGCGGAAGAGCCTGGGACCGCCAACACGAACAAAGTAGTGCTTGAAAGTTTCCTCAACGAACTTCCATCTTGCGTAAATCGAGAAAAGATCGACAATGCTGCCGTCGAGTTTGTTGTGTGTCTCAATACGAAGACAGCTCGGAGGAAGCTTATCAAGGCTCTGTTCACTGTGTCCAGGACTCGTTTGGACCTTCTGCCATTCTACGGACGTTTGGTTGCCATTTTGAATCCGGTCATTCCAGAAATCGGTTCAACCCTTACTAGCCTCCTCAAACAAGGTGGTGTATCCTCCTTCTTCTCTTGGATGCTGTAAAATTGGCGAATATTCATTTAATTTTGTATTTTCAGATTTCAAGTACCACATTCGAAAGAAGGATCAAATCAACCTCGAGTCAAAAATCAAAGTGTCGCGGTACATAGGGGAGCTCGTGAAGTTCGGCTTGTTCCCCAGCATCGAAGCCCTGTTTTGTCTCAAACTGCTTCTACACGATTTCACTCATCATCACATTGAGATGGCTTGTAATATTTTGGAAACCTGCGGAAGGTTTTTGTACAGGTACTATCACGTCTCACAACATTAATTTTATGTGAAGCAAAGTAATAGGTCTTTTCCAACCAACCTCCTCGGGATTTATCCCAGAATGGTTGGAATATAACTTTTTGGGACAGGACACCGTGACGCAGATAAATCAACTGTTTTGCTGCCTTCTTGTCTGAGCGTTTGACCAGTTGTTGTTGAACGTCTTTGAAGTCTTACAGTAAAAAAAGTCAATCAGTTCCTACCTAGAAAATCTGAAGACAGAAGATAGAATCGTTTCGATAGGCTCAGGAACCGTAATGGTTGAGTTTGGGATGGGTTTCCCTATATCGTGATTAGTCCATCTGATGAATTGATAATCGCTGAAAGTGGTATAGATATGGAAAAGTTGCGAAAAGAGGTCATCATCGCAGACCCCGTCTCTATTTTGTAAAGGAACTAAGGAAAAATAAAATAGAGGAGATGGACGCAAGTCCGCAGTTTTCGGTTTTTGTGATTTCCTGAAAACATTTCTGATGAGATCCAATTTTATGCTTTTGTCTCAGATAGATTAGGATCTTGATTTCAAATAATAATGGTTTCAAAGTTGAGGACTTTTGCCCCATTTCACAATATTCGCAAAATGGCATCCTCACTAAACACAGAATGCTTTGGCGACTGGATGCAGGCCATAATATTTTCTCAATGCAGTTCATAATCTCAAAAAATTCTATAACAGCTCTGCACGTAACTATACGAATTTTTGAGCGGAAAGGTGCCGTGTGGGGGGGGGGGGGGGGAATAGGGCGCTGAATCGGAATAATGTTATATTGTTAGAAATGAGAAATTCCGAGTTTTTCATGATGCCTAAATATAGGAGAGGTAAGTGGGTCCTCCTCTAATATGCTAGATTGGCATGGGGCGGAAAGTGGAAGGACGGAACGATGGGAAAACCAGTGGAGGGGTTGGTGGAGTCGGAAGAACGTTCACATGGTGAACGGAATCATATCCTTCCTCCTGATCTGATCTTCAAAGCTCCTCCCGCCACTTCACAAGATCGAGTTAATTTTTGTTGAAATTCATCAAACGTAGGGATGGACGCAAAACTTCCGTCTTTCCGCCCCCGTTCTGCTCCATGTGAATCCACCTTTAGGTTGGTCAATGAAGTATGAATGAGTCAGGTTGGGTATTCAGGGAGGTTACAGTCAACCTGGGCATGTCTGGGACGTGCTACCTCACCCATGAGTCAGATTAATCCCACACAACTCCACTCGGGTTGGAATAGGAAGCAAGTTGTTACAAACAATTCCCGAGGTGGGTTGGAATGGACAATCGCTGCTGTCAATTACTACTCCCGTACACCGGGTTGGAAAAGACTTTGAAAGATGCCCTCTTACTCCTGAGAATCCAATTCGTTCTACATCTCTTTTACTTTATCACTGCTGTTTTCTGCTGTTACAACATGCGTTATAATACAATAATGACAACTTGTCTATTCATCATTCATTTTTATTTTCCAGAAACCCTGAGTCTCATATCCGAACTAAAGTTTATTTGGAAGACATGATGCGTCTGAAATCTGCTACTGCTTTGGATATCAGATATACCAACCTAATTGAAAACGCCTACTATTTTGTCAACCCTCCAGAAACTGCTTGTGCTGTCAAAAAGACGCTTCCGCCTTTGTACGAGTATATCAAGAAGCTAATCCATCGTGATTTGATGTACACCGAGAACGAACGCAAAGTTCTAAAGCTAATGAGGTGAGAGTTTTATTAGACTTATTTTATTAGGAAGTCCGATACATAATAATAAATAATTGGTGTATTTTGTATCGCATGTTTTTAATTAAAATTATAATCATCTCAATATCCGGACTGATTAGATGTTTAGACTGGGAAAACGACGAAACTGCAGAATTCGCTGTACAAACACTGTCGCGAGCTTGGAAAGTGAAGTTTCACAGGCTTCCTGCATTGGCGAGTCTGGTTGCTGGCTTGGTGGAACACCAAGAATCAGTCGGTACGTTTTTGTTTTTCGCTCACCTTTCACTCGAAGGGTACGCACTTCGGTATTCTGAGACGTGGAAGTAGTTTTTCAGGGACCAAAGTCGTGGATCATGTTTTGGAAGACATTCGCCTCGGGATGGAAGTCAATCTCGCCAAGATACATCAGAGGCGGGTCTCGATGATAAAATATTTTGGGGAACTGTACAATTATCGATTAGTGGAGAGCACAGACGTCTTCAAGGTAACAATAATTGTTTGTACATAGATATATGGCTTATGGTAATTCTTGATCTTGACTGTTTAAGTTTTCCTTTACTTTTTGTATTTCATTCATTAATGGGTGATCCTAATAATAGTGGCGAAATCGAATCTTTTCTTTCTTTCTTGGCGGCTAATTGTAGTTATGCTACGGGGAAAAACATTGAATAGAGATCCATATTCCCCAGGCTATCCATGTTTTCATTTTCGAAATATACGATTAGCAAACGCAAGAAAAATTGCAAAACAGCATTAATATTCCCCTGCCCTGTCCACTTCCCTAGGTACACTACTTCTCCAAGTGACCACAATCATAATATGATGATATTATCATGGTGTTGGAATTATATAATATATTATTAATATATTAAATTATATATAGTTTAATGTAGGTAATTATGAAGAAAGTTCAAAAACAGTAAAAACGCGGAAAATCGGGATTGGCAGGAGGAGTAAATTTTACGGGTATAATATTATTACAAGGGGTTCCCATTGAACGCATTACTAAAGAATCTCTGAAGGTACCTGGATCCACTACCACCCAACCTTCCAGGTGGATATAATGTTCTTTTGCGTTGCAGGTGCTTTATTCTCTTATCACGCTTGGCGTCAGTCTGAATAGATCATTTCCTTCACCCCTCGACCCTCCGGACAGCCTCATCCGCGTCCGTCTGGTCTGCACTCTGTTGGACACGTGTGGAAAGTTCTTGTCACACTCCGACGTCAAAACCAAACTTCCTTACTTTCTTACCCACTTCCAACTTTATTTTTGGGCCAAAAAATCCTCGCCCTATTGGAGTGGCGACAGCAGGTGAGTTGTTCATCTTATAATAATTATAATTATTACTTATTATGCGTTTTTGATGATTATGTTACATCGATTTAACTAATGATTGGGTTTAAATTAATTACTATTATTAAATAATTAAAAAAATTTTGTTACCAAATTTATTACCGTCAAATGGCTTCCAAAGAGTATATTATTGCTGACTTGTTTAGGTCCCTGGTGTATGCGCAATTCCAAGTTCAAGAGGTTATAGAAAAAAATTGCCCTGATGTGAAATTGGCTGCAGGGTACTTGGAGGCATTTAACGCAGTCCGGGCACTTCACGAGAAGCTAATCGAAGAGTATAATATTAAGACTGATTCAGGTATTTTTACCTACCCAAAGTTTTACTCTTTTATCGCTCTTCCTCGTACTTGAGTCCATTCGCACTACGTGTGTTGATGCAGTCTAAAATCTCCCTCTTCTTCGTTCCAACAGCTGATGGACTGGGTGTATTGATAGCTCCTGAGGGTGACGATATTCTCTACGAAGAAGATGAAGATGAAGAAGAAGAAGTTGATTCACATCCTGTGGTTAGTAGCTGGCAGCCTCGTATTCGTTTAATTGAGCTTTAGTAAACGTTAAAATGTCATAGGCTTACTTGTAGAATCGCCTTGAGAGAGGAGCGGGGAACATGACGACCCTTACAATAGTTTGCCTTCTTGGAATCATTGCGAGCAGACAGGGGAGCCTCACTTCACTCGACTATTTAATGCATTAATGAAGGGCTCACTTCGTTTACCCATTTGCACCTATTGGGCCTCGATTTGACCCACCGAACAGAAGTGTCCTCGTATGGTCGTTAGAGGGAAGAAATTAGTAACTTTGGGCTTGATCGTCTCCTTAGTTTTGACACCAACACGGTGACGCCCTGTTTGCTGAAGATGGCGGAATGCCCAGTGGAAGGCGAATTGGAGCCAGTCGGGCAGAAGCGTAAACGAGGAAAACCCGCCAAGGCGAAGAAGGCATTCCTCATCGAATAAATTTTGACTTTTTGAGGTGTGGTTGACATTACCTGACACCGTTAACTTAAGAGACTCTTTTCATGAGCAAAATGTTTCTTTTAGTTGCATTCCCTTAATTATCGTTGTAGTGCCTACAATTCCTAATGGAGAGTGGATGTAGTTGGATACATTTTTAGAATTATCTGTTGAGATGGATCTCACATCTGTGCGGAGCCAACTTGTATTGAACTGAACTAGTTGCAAGGGATGTATTTAGTGAAATTTGAGGTGGATCTCGTACAAAGGGAAGCCAACCTTATTTGCTGCAAAAACTAGTCAAGATGGTTCCCTCATCGCAACAAACCGTGTCTGTTTTGAAGCTAAAAGAGTTGTTGAACTACCATAGAGAACTTAGGGATTGTATTTAGCACACAAGGAATAAGGTAACACTAGGCGAGTAGAGAGGAGTTACTGCTGCTAGCCGAAGGAATACGAATTAAGTCCCTGACGGGGGTACATGTCAATATAATACATTAGTGTACCCCACCATGGGGGCGCATCCCTCTCCGGCTATTTCACCCAGAGAGAGGTTGAGTTCCTATAGTGGCAGACCCTTGGGGGGAAAAACCTGAGGCCTCTTCCAAGCGTCTCGCGCCGTACCTATATTTTCCCTCCTTTCTACTTTCCTGTCTTTATTTGCTATGAAGTGGGTATACAAATGTGGGGCTCCACAATCGTGAAATTATATTTTTCCCGGCTAATTACTAATATTTTCGCCAAATTCTTTAGTAAGTACTCCTGCGCTTTCCATTTTTCAGTCGTCAAATGCGATTATTTATAGTCGCTTTATCTCGTTTTTTCCTCGTGATGGTCTAATTTTTTGTCGCCCGATTAAAATTTAATGTTAAATTAAATGTACTAACCCAAAATAGTATTAAAATTCGATTCAAGAGAAAGGCAGTCAATGCGTCATCTGGATCAGACTTTAAACAGCTAAGGCCTGTTTGTGTCTGGCGCGAATTGCACTCGCTCGGCAAATCAGTTATGAACTTTGATGCAGAATCCGCGCAATGTCGCCCATTTGTGCCCATCCTCACCCCACCCTGTAGGAGAGAGTATGAACTGTGTGTGAGTCGATAGGGTAAAACCGTTATTTTATCGCTTTAACCACGAAAACCTGTGACCTGTCTGAATCACGGTGAACGTGAATAATTAGTATGCCGTACATTTTCTACCTGAATGTGGTTGACATTTACAGGAAAACGAGAATGACGCCGAATTCCTGCAGGAACTTGACAAAATGGTTGCCGAAGGTGGTCAAGAGAGGAAGGCAATTCGGCCATCGCAAGACATTGCCGTCCCCATCAAACCCAACAAAACCCAAAGTGACGACTCGCAAAATTCTTTCTGCAGCATGCTCGTCAGGAAAGGGAACAAGACTCTGGTCAAAGGTTTCAACGTACCCAAGGATTCGGAACTTGTTAAGAGTAAGTAACTTGTTCAGAATGTTCCGTCGTTGGTAATCAGCCTCTTCAAATGCGACGCTCAATTTCAGGTCTGATGAGGAGCGAACAGGCTGTGCGCCAAGAAAGAGAAGACGTGAAAAAACTCACGCTGGACATACAGCGAATGCAGCTTGAAGACTCTCAAGACAGCAACTCTACAGATTCTAATCAGCCGTCTGCCAACACGAACCACCAACGGAGAGTGCGCTATTCCACTATGAAAAGCAGTTACCAATGATCTTCTACGATAAATTTAGAAAATTTGCCGTAAACTCGATTACGTTAACTAACTAAGATTATTTTCTTTTCAAGATTCGCATTAACTTTTGTTTACTATTTCAATAAACGACGCAAATTGATTGATCATTTCTTAGACAGCTTAACTTTTTCACATTTTCCCGCCAATGCAACTCCTTTTTCCCATCTTTCAGACCTGGTTTCTGTCCTGAAACAAATCCCAACCCATCGAAGAGTCTGACCCTGAATTGCAGTTCGAGTTTCAGGTATTCGGCAAGTACGAGAGTCATCTCAAAAGTAAGTTCCCTATTAAATAAAGAAAATTTTTCTTTATTTCTGTGGGGTGTATTGCCGCTTGTGACTATGTAGGTATGGTTAACTATATTTTTACATTAGTACTGGTGGACACCCCCAGACCCTCAGATTGTTAATGTTATGATCAAGGATCAAACCAATGAAACACAGAATGTGTTTTTCGGTAATTTCGCTGATTACTTTAAATAATTAGTTTAATTGAGTTCTCAGACAGGGGAGACTCTCTCCCCATTCAGGTATAAATCCTTCAGCAGTGCAGGGTGAGGGCACGTGAAGACGGGCGAGGAGGGAAGCGCCAGGGAGTGCAAAGGAGGGTGGAGAAGCAGGTATGCTTAGGCCTGGGACGGGGACAGAAAAACTACAAGTCGTAGGAACCTGAGGATGGTCTCACGTTTTTTCGTTGGCCCTGTAAACTGTTCAGGTCGCTGAGCTGGTTTGTTGATAATGTGATAACTTTTCAGTTGGAAACATCGATTTCGTCAGATTGTGAAGTGCGTTCAGGGATCAAATTCCTGACCAATGAGGGGGTTATCGCTATTGAAATGCATCGTAGACTTTTTCTAGCATATGGTGACAACTCATTAGGCGGAATGCATAAACGCTTAGCGAATGCTTTTACTGCAATAACTGTAGTAGATGCTTCGATTTCTATGCATAAAAAATAAATGCTCATAGCATTTGCTAACACCTTTTCCTCGTAAAATTAGCAGCTGCTATAGCATCTTCTCCGAATTGTATGCATAAAACATAGTCGGTGAAGGCAATGCTTCGAAAAGTCGTAGCATGGTCCAGGGGATACTACGGCCCTCAGACTACAGGTGAACCCGTTCAAAACAGCATTTATGCAAGTGCGCAGTGGTAAAGTTTGTAAAGAACGGAGGTCGTGCAGAGTGAATGGATGAATGAATGAATTTAAACATTTGTGAAAATCTGTGTTATTCAAAATTTGCCATGGTGAAATTTTTTCAAAAAATTATTTGTAGATAATTAAATAAATATTATTTAAAAAACGCTATAAATATTAAACCAAGTTTTATTTTCTTTGAAATAGAAAAATTCTGCAAAAATTAATGTAGTCAATTATTTATTATAAATAATATCCCAAAATGGATTGATTACGTCCAAAATTACTCGGAAAATGACTCTTCATTCGAACTTCTTACATCAGAAGTAAAAATAAAAAATAAAATAAATTATAAATAAAAACTCAAAATCTCCATTAAATTAATTATTGACTAATTATTTTTTTTATTTTATAATTTATTACTTTAACCTTCTACTTCAAGTATTTGCTCAGTTTTTATGCATTCCACCAAAATACCGAGACTTTTGACGGAAAAAGTTCTTTTCATGACAACGCGAAGGCCACATTCAGCAAATCTGACCCAGTAACTGCTCACAAAATTTGATTGGGACGTTTTTCCTCCACTCTCCAGACTTTGTCAAGAGTGATTACCATATTTTCCCGGCATAGAAACCTTTTTAGGTGGCCAGCGATTTTCCAATGAAGTCGAGGGCGCCGTTAACAAGTGGCTGCGCGGATCGGGCAGAAACGGGTATGCTGTTGGTTTACAAAAACTCGCCACACGGTTCGATAAGTGCCAGGAACGACTCGGAGACTGTAGAAAAATAGTTGAGGTCTGTTACAGTCAAGAGTTGAGGTCTCTCCAAACATGTCACTATTTTAGTCGATAATGGAATTTTTCTATTTTCTCGGGAATAGGGAAACTTACTTTTGGGATGACCCTCGTATTTACTACCTATTGGTTATCTTGTACTCGTGTTTGATGTCGTTTTCCCAGTTATCTGTTAGGCTTTGCGATTTAATGGAGTTTTACGTGGGAAGCAATATCAAAAAGGAAACGCAGCAATCAATTGGCATGAATGCATTTCACGGTTGAAAGCAGACCCATTACTTCCTTTCCCTTGTCAAAGGATGTTAGAAAAGTACTCAAGCGTGAAGGTGAAGGTGAATAAGACGATGCATAGAATATCATCTATAATTTTCTATCTATACAGTTATTTCACAACAACAATTTTATTAAATTTCTTTAACGCAATTACATTACATTGATTCAATAATCGAATTGCGAAAACTTACCTATCAAAATCGGTTATAATTGCGACAGTACATGCTATCAGTATTTTTGATTATGAATGCACATTTTGTTCAGATTTTATCCACAAATCATCTCCTTTTGATAACAAAACGCATGAAGCTGCCAGCAGAGCTCTTTGAAGTTGAAAAGAAAATCGGCCCGAAACCGACAAAACGAAAAATTAAAAAAAAATTAAATTTTTATGTATTTTTTCAATTTTTTTTTGTTCAAAAAATATCTTCTTAAGTAACAGAGCCACAAGCTTTTGCAAGAAGAGAAACTTGAGGTAATAACGTGCTTAGCACCACAAAAAAATCCAATTATAATTCTAGACTAAACAAAAAAGTAACGTTAATAATATACGTCGCAAGCAAATCAACACTGTAAGCATAAGCGGAATGCCAATTTGGTTTTTTTTTTTCTCAAGTTTCATTACTCAATTTAACCAACAAACAATAATGTAAATGAAGAGGCAGTGAATGGATTGTGAAAAACTGGCGTTGCGTAGTGCACACATGACATGTACATAATTTACCGAGAAACATTTGCTTGCGACAAGTTCACTCAATTTTAAACAAAACTATTTAAAGCGTGATTTCAACACATTTACTCACCATAATTATAGTCTATATATATACTTTTTTTTTTTCATTTTTCTTTCCCTTGAAATGACTCGATCTACGTTATGAAGATTTATCAACCTACATGGCACTTATTTGATAATGAAAAAGTTAAATGGGCTTTCCATTATTTTATTGTATTTTTTGCTCTCCTATCTACAAGGGTGGGAAAATTTATATTGGTCATAATAGAATGAAAAGGTTAGGTATTATCAAACTTTGAACTAGTAACAAAAATATTTGATTATTCGACAACCTAAAATTACGTGGAGATTTCATCCTCCTTATGAGTTAAAGACTTTTAGCTTTTTAAAAGATTTATCAAGTCAAAAATTAGGTTTCTCTAATTAAATATCATATTTTGTTCGGGTTACTAGAAAAGTTCTCGCGTTAAAGTAGTTATTCATAGAAAAATATATTTCTATCTCATTCTCGCCCACCGAATGCATAAACCTTTTGCTATTTGTAAAATTTTGTACTACTTCAATTTTCTCCGAAAAACTACAAGTTCATTCGAACTGAAATATAATTTCAACCAATAATATGAAAACGAAAAATTATAAGTAAATATATCAAACTAATAGACTATAAATCTTTCTGTCAAAGAGAAATAAATAAGCTGTATCTCATAACAATACATAAATGATATTGCAACATCTAAGGCACTTGGAAAAAGGGAGTTTCTCCTTTTTTCATCTCAAAGCTATTTTTAAAATTTTCAAAAAATATAAATTTTTCAAAAATCTAGCTACAGTAGAGTAAAACGAAAACATAAAGTCAAAAAACAAACTTTGTGGTCCAACTGAAGAAGCCTTTTACAGCTTGATGGCAATAATTGTAACTGACAAATTTGGCCTCAGATCTTGATTTTTTTTGTTGTTGTAAAAACAACGCAATACCACGAAAAAAAAACAGACGAACTATAAAGGGAGAAAATGACGGTTTTCTCAAACTATCACCAAACAATGCACTAGTTTCGGTTAAATTTGATTTTATATCTCCTTTTGTACGAGGTTTCTAGCGTAGGGCGCCACCTCACAAGACTCAACAGCAGTAAACAACTGGAAGAAACAAAAATCTCGCTTTAAAATCCGAAAAGAGGCAACGTTTGTTTTTTTGGCACAGAAACTTTATTTTCCATTTTTTTGGACAAAATTATAACACGAAAGATTGACTGGATCAATGTAATACTGTCATGAGTATCATTCGTTACAAAAGAAAAGTTGTTTACTGCTATCAGCCCAAATTTGGCAAAACAAATATCTACATAAATTAATAACCGATCTGAAAAAAACTGGAGTCTCTCAAACAGAGATTACGCACTTAAGTTAATTAAGTAGAGACTTGAATTTGTACATGGTTAAGTATAGCACATTCTTTGAGGAGAAAAGTGAATTATCCTGAAAATTCAATGATTAATGTCGAAACGTGGTAAGTAAACAGTGCAAGCAGAAGTGAATGCAAAATCGCATGTGCATTTTCGACCCATGAAAAATCTACTTTGTTAAGGAAAATAACATTGTAAAGGGATAATAAACGAAAAACGAGTGGCACTTAAAGCTATCTTTTCCGGCGGTATTAGAGTGTGCTATACATCAACTACATTCCTTCCGAAAAAGAAAAAAACGGAAAAATAAATTTTCTGGTACCATAACTTTTTGGAAAAAACAAAAAAAGGTCCTTATAAGAAGGTCGGTGATGTGAAGAATCCCTTGGGAAATTTGGTTAGAAGTTGATGAGCGTGCAGAGTTATGTGTTTGAATTTTGACGGGTTCCATTTGAGGGTTAGATACGCCAAAGCCTAGGCGGGGTTAAACAAGAAATCAGTAGGTTAGTAATCTCATAAAATGTTTTCTCAATTTAGTCTAAAAATGGTAAACATATCAAAGAACGACTGAAGCTGGGAAAGGGTAAATAATTGGTTCAACTTGGGACATTTAGGAATAGTGAAGGGATTGCGAAACGTCCTGGATGGTGGGATTTCAAGGAAGCTTCGAGTCGTGGAATTTGAATGACCTTTTTCGCGAATCTATTTTAGAACTCACTGACTGTAGAGAGCAAACGCCTACGAACGTTTTGGAATGAAGTCATCAGTTGCTCAACACTTACAACACTAATAAGCAGACGAAGGTCAGTCAAATTCTTTTCCCAGTTCGAACACAATACACTTGTACGTAGTTTGTGGAAATCAGTTTGCTTTGGAATCAAAGTTGTTTGACGTAAGTTTACTGTTTGCAGTGGATGAATCTACCGATTTGATCTTAGCTTATGATTTAAACTTTCAGTTCAAGTTTTAAATGGTTCAATAAATTTCTGGGCGATTCTGGTTGGGCCAATCTGTCCCTCGCCAGTCACCCTTGTGTGTAAAGTGGGCCAACCAATTAGAGACAGCACCCTCAACACCGTGTAATGCTCGTTCTCACCTGCCTGGGTGAAGTGAGCCGGCCAACATCTAGTGGGCGCAATAAGATCTCGAATAGCGATATCGAAAAGCGAGTAGAAGTGGTCTGAGGCCAGGTGGGAAAGGTCGAGGGTTGGCTGGTGTAGCCAGCAGGGGATGGCCCCTTAGTCTACTATATTGGAGATCCTGCCCTAATGAATCTCTTCACTTTTATCCTGAATTTTTTCTTTAACCCCTTATGTTGGGCGTGAGGTCAGGTGGGAAAGGACGGGGGTTGGCTGGTGTAACCAGCAGGGGAGTGGTACTGAATTTGGCGTCCAAGAGCCTTGCTCTGTGTAAAGTGAGCCAAGTTCCTGCCAGGGTAAAGTGGGCCGGCCAACCCCTAGTGAGCGCAATAAGAACTCGAATAGTGATGTAGAAAAGCTAGTAGAAGTGGTCTGAGGCCAGGTGGGAAAGGTCGGGGGTTGGCTGGTGTAGCCATCAGGGAGTGGCCCCCTATCACCGTACTGATGTTGGCGTCCAAGAGCCTTGGCTATACACTTCGTGGCTGTTTACCTTCTTCACGACGCTGGCACAGGGTACCGGTTCAATATGCTATCTACTGGCGCGACGTTGCCTACCATGCCCGATCTTTATCTACAACAGTCTTCTCCCGGTGTAATAATGCTATCTACCGATATCACACATAACGGTAGATAGCATAATATGATGATGATATTATTAGACCAGCGGTCGGACGGTAGATAGCCTTCTATACCGGTACGGTCGGTAGACAGCATATTGAACCGGTAACTAGGCGTAAACTGTTTATGTAGGTATGAGATTATCTCCTAATGATGATAACCCCGCAGGAAGCGAAGATTTTGGCCTTTTTTTAAAGTTTCAAACGCGCTTCGCGCATTGGATAGATTAATGTCAAAGTTCATCGTATTTGTCGTGCCAAATGCGTGCCTACTTCGTGAACTTCGTCGACGAACCTGTAAAACTCTGCGGTGTTATCTAAATGTTCGAACTGGGAATTGAGCGATTCAAATTGAACGAATTAATAATAAAAATTAATATACATATTCCCAGTCACCTCAGCCAAAACAACAACAAAACAAAGTTCTGTGCTCATCTAAACATAATCCCAAAAGAAAAAAAAAAAACAACAACGAGGAAAGCGCTTTGAATTCCGGTGTGTCCCCGTAAAACGTGGGGCATTGTGAAGAAAATAATAAAACAAAAATATAAAAAAAGCAGGAAATAATAAGCAAATTAAAAAATCAAAAACTACTCAAGTATTACACCAAAGCGATCCCTTGGGGAAAAGTCCAAAATCAAGCTGTACATTTGATTCGTCTTCGGTTATGGCAGAGGGCGAAATGAACAGCAAATCATGGCTTGGGGAAAAGCACAAGAAAGTTGGGTTCATTTGGAATTAACTTTTGATCAAAGGGTGGATGGGAAGGGGATTTAAATTTTTACGACAAAAGAACAATGTTCAACAAATTAGAAGCAGCAATCTTCAAATAACAACCATTACTATCAAGATATCGACAGTCAGAAAACCCTCCAGAATACTAAAACGTTCAACAAAGAAAATTAATTTTGCCATCTACGTTAATTGTTGCCCAACCGAAGTCGATCAAAATTCCTACTCAAAAATATTGTTAGCGCCCTCAACTTGGCCATGTGGATTTGGGTTTTGCAGGTCAACATAACAAGATTCCAACTTTTAGTAAAAGTGCATCATCACTGGGACCTTAGTCAGCTTCGTTAGCATAAAAACAACATGGAAAAAATGACTTTGATTATTTAGTTTCTTTAGTACAAAAAACCAAACTTATACGCCACCGCCATATGCTAAAGATTTGGAGGAGAAATGATTTTCTCAAGAAACTTTGGTTAATTCGGTTAATTTTTAAGGACCATTAAGTAGAGGTTAAAATTTAGTGGTTCTGGTCTAATAAGTCTACAGTGCAAAAAGGATTTTGGAAATTTGAAATAAAAGACAATTGAATTTTTCGACTGATGTTTTTATTTTGAATTTTGGTAGTGCACCAATTCAAAAAATACATTAAAAAATATCTTTACGCATTTTGCAATATAGGTAATAATATATGAAGTAAAATTTATAGCAGTCCACAGGCGCAAGTTGTGTACAAAGACTCTAATTATTGGAAAATAAAAAATAAAAAATACAAGAAAAATAGAGTAAAAAAAATACTTTTCAACGTTTAGGGTCTAATATTTCAAAAAAATTAAAAAAATAACTAAAAAAAGAAAATAATTGAAAAATTGGCACAAGTTGGAGGAAAGAAGGGGGGATATTTCTAAGCACAAACCAAAGTGCTCACTGAGGGTGATGGATATTGGTAATTGAAATTATTAAATTGGTAAATTCATTTTAATAGATAAATAAGACTAGCAAATTTGTCATGCGTTTTTTCTTTATACTGATTTACCAGTTGTTTTTTTTTCGAGTTTCTCGGATGACATCACAGATACGAGCAGAAAACTCGAGTATTCTCATTTAAAATGAAAATTGTAAAATAGACATCACCTTCTTTCCTCAGAAATTGAAAAATGTTATTTCTTCAATATTTCGGGAGGAGTATGTTTTGAAATTACTTCAATTTATAATAAACAAATATAATAATTTTTTTTTTCGATAAAACTCATTACTTTGAATAGCTTAATAAATTTACTTTAAAATTAACTAGAGTTCATAAAAAAATCTAAATAGCCTCATCAGGCTTCATAACTCTGGAAGTTACTGTAAAATGCTCAGTAATCTAGATTTTGAAAATTATAAAAAACAAAATTTAATACTTTCTTGGAAGTGAACGAGGGGGAGTTTACCACTTTCAAAAAGATGGCAACATCAAGTTTAAAGCTCTGATTTTCTCAATGGACTTCACCATTAGGGGGAGGGTAAACAAACAAAAATAACATTTCTCTCCTATAAACTCCTTTCCTATTCAATTCTAGCCACGAATATAAATATATAAACAACAAATAAATCACCTAAAAAATAAACAACAACACATGAACAAAGATCATGAAAAATACAAGTGACACCGAGCAAGAAAGTGGGCCTGCGAGTGAAAATTCGTTTTATTCAACAAATTTGAAAGGTATTTTCAAGTAGCTTGATAAAACTGTCCATTTACAGATGAATAGTAAAAAAAGGAATTGGTTCATAGTTAAGTGCCACAATCGTCAACATGCTTTGAGATGCCAATTCTCATCATCCTGCCTCTTGCTTGGTGTCAAGAAAAAATAAATTATTCTTTTTTATAACAGAAAAACTGACCTTGGATAATAAAGGAAGGACCTAAGATAGGGCTCCTGCCCTTTGGTACGGGTGTTCTCTAACCACACCTAAATGGCGACGCTGTTTAGCCACAGCAGCTGCACCTGATAATGATTATCATACAAACTTTAAACAGCCGTTTTTGCGTTAAAACAAGCTAAGGTTGGGGTTTCAGATAAATATAAAAAATTATAAGTAAAAAATACGAAGAAACGGGAGATTTTTTTCTCAAAACAACGAAAAACGTAAAATACTGGTAACCACCTCTTGCAGAAGAATCCGAGCTGTTTTAATTAACGAACCTACTATCTATTTTCGGTAAAAACGAATCAATGTCGTTTTTGGGATTGGGTTTCAATGATTAAATATATATTTTTTAATTGCACAGTTGTGACGTTTAAAAATTCAACTAATTACACCAATCGGGTGGTTGGGACCTTTATTAAAGCTTTGCATTCCAAAGACTAATATCTTATGGTTTAATTTTGGAAGTTTAAAAATTCTCTCTCGCTGTCAAATTGCGTTCTATTAGGAATTTCGGAAGCTCGTGAAAAAGTCAACTCTGAACTCTTTTTCAAATACAAAAAAACCGGTGACAATTCAAAGCAAACAAGTAGTTTTCAATCTATGAAAATTTTGATTGAAACTCTAATCCTAACTAAGCTATATCTTATAAACTTCAACCATCATGCTAATCCATGTAGCGATAGAGTAATAAAAAATAAATATACAATAAATCTCTCACTTAAGCTACTAGAAATTGTAATACCTATTTCAAGGTTCAATAACGTACCGTCTGTAGTATAAAATTCTATTTCAATGTTTTTGAAATGAAAACCAAATGGCACTAACTGAACGATCCGAATTGTATTCGATTCCTCAATTTTTACGCGAGGAAACCCCCTTATTTTTTTCGCACTGTCTGAATATATACAAATAAGAAGCATCACACTGATAAGAGTTGTCCCTTAAGTATAGTCTAACTAAATAAAGATTCGAAAACGACAAAAAATCACCTTTTTTCTGTTTTTTTTTTTTTTTTTTTTCTCCAAGATAGAAGGAAGGTTTCGAGGGTTAAGAAATACCTGAAGTGGGCACCGGGCTGGGCTGTGTAAACTGGGTTCCAACGAACAGGTTAGCAATTGCAGCATACTGATTCAACCCAGTACATGTGGTATTCCTGGTTATGTTTTGTAGAGAGCAAGTGAGTTGACAGTTTGGGGTTTAAAAAATGGGAAAAGATTTTTAGGGAGGCAATTTTCTCTTTTGTTGGTATGACCTATTGGGCCTTGTAAGCCACTCAGCAAAATATCTCAGTCTACTTGCGTGAGGACTGAATTGGAAAACCCAAATGGCAGTGCAAACTACTGATCCATGGAACACAGGAACTACTTAATACCCTCCTCCACTACTCCTACAATGTAGGAATGTCGTTCCACCCGAATTTTTCTGAAACCCTCCATCAACACCTTTAGAAATGCATTAAATTCATGGCGCATAATACAAATTTTCTCATCACAGTCTCTCTTGGTTCTAAAGGAATCTTCCGTTTAAAAAATAATACCTATCAATTCGCGACAGTAGGGACTATGGAGTGCCTAAAGGGATTTAACATAAGTACACATACTTTCACAATGGAAGAAGAATAAGTTAAGCATTATACGGTTTTACTCGTCTTTTGCGCTTTTGATGCGCAAAACTAGACATAAACTAAAAGTTCTTATTCTTTCTCCAACTGCATCTGTTTGATCCATGGGGAAGGTAAGAGAAGTGTGGCGCAACCTCCCAGATAGCAGGTAAACATGTTTCCTGGACAAATCAGTACACTTCAAGTTAACCTTGGGTCAAAATGTGACAACTAATTTGGGTAATCGGCGATATCAGTTCAAGTACCACACGCCCCAGGGTAATCTAACAGCGGATATCTATTGGATAAGGCATTATTTCTTCGGGCCTGAATTCAACAAGCCCAACTGTGGACGCTTGAATAATTAAATTATTGGTCGTTAAATTAAATAATTATTATTCGTCGTTAAGAAAATTCCTAACTTAACTGTTAAGTTAGAAATTTTCTTAACGACGAAGCGTAACACCGTGCTCCTTGAGTCATTGCCGATTCGGCGGTGAGGACAGCCGAGATCGTGTCCTTTCACCACCAAACTGGTAATGACTTTTACAGAGGGGGGACCCTCCAACACCGCCAGAAGTTCATCCTGCTCCGCCAGTGAGCAACTCTGCCAATAAAAAGAATGGGTCTGCCTCCGAAAGTGATTAACTCCGCCAGTGAAAGGAGCTCCTCACATTTTTGTGCCACGGGATCCCTGGATCTCTGATTCTGTGGATTTTTGGATCTTCGAATTTCTGGATCACTTCTTCGAGTGCCATACCCGCTAACAGGCATAGGTTACTAATTTCTGTTGAGCGTGTTGAACAGTTATTGCAGAAGTAGTAGGGCCCTACTGTTTAACGCCGGTTCCGAACTGCAAATGTGAGAGGCTTTCCTGGGCAAGATACTCTCGGTTGTTTGTCATTTCCTTCCGAGAGGTGATGATCAGTAAAAGGAAGATGTTCAGCAGCTGCTGGGGTCGAACCAGCAACCTTTGACTCGGCAGTCCAACGCTCAAACCACTGAGTCACTGATAACCACAATCTGGATCACTAGATCTCGGAGTTTCATGATTTTTCTGCATCAGGATTTGTTGGATCTCTAGATTTTTCCTGGATTTCTGGTTCTCTAGATCACTGAATTTCAAGATTTTCTGGATCTCTGGGTTCCTAGGTTTCTAGATTTTTTTGGATCCCTGGATCTTTTTCTGGATCTCTAGATTTTGAGATTTCTGTGCCAAAGGTCCAGTGAAGCTTGACACCTGTTTCACTCTCCTTCTTCTTGTATTTTCTTGCTCACTCCAGCTGAAGTGCTGACGTCAAGGGCAAAGCGTTACTGGAACAGAGCTGTCAGAGATGGTAGTCCCTATATGACCTGATAACGCATTGCTGGCGGAGTTGGGATCACCCGCAATATCATGGACTTGGCGGAGTTGGATCGCCCCACTCAAGGGTACATGCGACTAAAGGTACACGGTGCTACCCTATAATTAATTAATATTATGTTCACCCATGAACGGGAAGCTAATGTTTGAGCGGCTTTATAATGAAGTAACAACATGGGAGTGTTCAATTTGGTTCTAATTGATGAACAATGGGACTGCAAAATACAGTGTTTCATAAAATTTCCGCCTAAGAAAAAATCAATAATTAAACGCGCTATGGCTACAATTTCGTTTAATTTTCGTGGAAACCGAACAGAAATCGCCAATTTGATTACCCAATCCTCTGAAGGAAATAAATTTTCGATTAATAGTTTTTGCTTCGTTTAGTCACAGCCAGCCGTAGTCGCACCCAAGGTAGGTTAGGACAAGGAGAAATTTTGGGTTAATGCACTTTATACACGTATTACGTTTGTACAACAGCTATTTTGAGGTACGCGATTTTTGGTCCCATTGCAGCATTTAGTGGTTACTCCTGTTAAAACAACGCTAGACTGTTATAATTCAACTATTTAAAAAAAGGTGTAGATATTCCTTCTTGACCAGCTAAACAAAATATTTTCGCTTCCGAGGTAATTCTATTCAGTCTTTGGGAGTTCAGCAACGATCACTTCAAGATCAAACTTTGTTAGGAGTGAGATTCTATTCAAGTCAAGACTGGATTACCTTTCATTCACGACATCCTAATCGGTTTATACGTTGTGAGAGAGGTTTAAAAGGAATATCAGTCGCTTGTATAGTGTTAAAATATCGATTGCCTGTTCGGGTGGATAATATTGAAAAAAAAAAAAGCAGAATTATAAGTAAGCCTCAGTTTGAACATGCTGAAAAAAAATTAGTTAGACATAAACATCTCTAAAATTAAAGTAAAATACGAGTAAACAGCCCTTAAGCAATTAAAAATATCATGAAGTTGCAGCAACACTCAAATTCCTGAAGAGTAAAATTTAATCATTTAATGATAAATTAAAAAATAAATTTTGAGATAAGTTGAAACCTGAATCAGTAAAAACGACAAATAAATAATTTATAAGGGCTGTTAAATACGTAAATTTGATTAGATCAGAGCCTGTAAGAAAGTAATGTTAGTTAAGCAACACAAAGCATGGGGATAAATTCCGATTAATTATAGCGGGAAATTTTGTTCTTGTGGATTAATAATACTGCCACCATAAAGCTTTGAGATCTCAAGTAATACTTGAACGGGTAAAGCAGCAAACCAGAGTATAGAAAGCAACAAACAGAAAAAAAGCTAGAAATTTCATCACATCATAATAAGAAAACGCTAAACGTATGTAAACTTATCGAAATAAACACCCGGAAAGAAACCTTTCCCGTTATAAAAAATATACTAATATAGGTTTTCAAAAGTAGCGGTTTTTATTTATTTTTTTTAATTGAAAACCTAATACTTTTTCAACTTATTGATATAGGATCTTTTTTCAAGAACTACGAGTACGCAATAATTCGTGAAAGAAAATAATAAAACGTATTCATTGTAAAATCTAGTCATGTAACAATCCTAAAAAGAAGTGCACACAAAGTAATACAAGAATAAAAATATAATTAAAATTCAATCATTCAAGAGCGTTGAAAGAATAGAAGAAACCAAAAAGTTCCCAAGAGGAAAAGCCAATAAAATGAAATTAGCATTGGACAAAGAAGTGGCCTAGTTGACAACTGATGTGTACGTGAGACCATGCCAGTTGAGCGCAGGTTCTGGATAGTTAACGATATGGTAACCCGAGTAATCACCAACATCCATATCTGAAAATACACGCCGCTGTCAGATAGACGCTACAATTGGGCCCCAACCACATGGAATTTTAAAACGAGAAAGTTGAAATGGCGACCATGTGGAAGAAGAAGTCTGAGTTGATGGGGAATGTGATGAATCATGAAAATAGCTTAGGACCAATCAAAGCATGCTAGTAAAGCCAAACAAAAGGTTTGTAGTTTGTCAAGGATTGCACAAATGAAATTGCTATGGTATTAATTTGAGAATCCAGTAAAATGGGAATCACCAGAGTCAAATTACCTGAACCAAAGTTCAAACGTACTTTGGGGTGTTCAGGTAGTGTCATCTTTTGTTTGTACCACCCACGAAACGATAATGAACCGGTGGTGATAGAATGAACCTTGGTGAACACTTCAAAGTGCTCAATATCTTGGGGAAATCTGTTCTAACCAATCTACACAATCCCAACATCCTGTTCCAAGCATTCCTGACTTTATGGTGAATTTGGAGTTAGTTAACCATGAACAAAAACTTCAGTGAAAACAGGACAAACTCATATTCCCCCTTCCAATCAAAAACTTCATTAACTGTACACATTAAAACCACAACTTCCATCCCAAAAGCCAACTTCATTTCATTGTCTTTTCTCATGGGGTTATTGTAATTGACCGATTTTTATTATAAAAAAGACTAATAGTAAGACGTTTGCTCGTGGGGCTAAAAATCGCTTCCCCACTACGTTTGAGGTTCTCAGTACGTAACATTTGAATAGTTGAAATAATTTTTTCCGGATATTATTGCTTGTTTTTGTGCGAGGAAGGGGGAAGATTGATGGTGCTAGTTTCACCTCAGAAGCTTCCAACCTAAAAATCAACACACAAAATGATAATTGCACAACGAAATCCACAGTTTGAATGATTTGAGTATCAAATTTATGGGGTCCCTTTGTAGTGAAAAAGATTGATCCTTTTTGAAGAAACTCGACTGTAATATCAACCATATTTGACCCTCTTATTTACTTTTAAATTTATCCCAATAATCATTGAAAACTTTTAAATCAATGGAAAAATTGCGAACCAATTTGTCTCATCTTCATTCGCATGACATAAATGGGATTTTAGCCGGCATCGTAGCCCACTTTCTTGGATAAGAAAAAAAGAGTCTAACGTATTGAGTTCTACTAGTGAGGTGTTTGTACAGGGCCCCGATGTACAAGTCTGTATCTATGCAAGCGCAAAAGTTTTTCGAGAATGGGTTTGCTTAATGTGCAAACGAGACGATGAATCCTGCAAGAGAAAAATGAGTAACACAACACAACGACGGACAAGATCAAACAAGAAAATCGAAATAGGTAAATCATGCACAGGTCCTAAAATCAATAAGGAAATGGAAGAATCTACTTTATATCTCCGCTTGTCAGTTGCAAACGAAAAACTCCAAAAACGAAAAAACCACCAAATTCAAGAAATTCGAAATTTTTAAAAAGTTGGAAGATAGGAGAAGATATTAGGACAGTTCACAGGTGTAGAAGACGAAACTGTTAATTCAGAATGCATCCAACTGCTATTCCAGGGACATGAACTGGAAAGGTATGAAAAATCCAGTAAAAAATTATTAGACTGGCTTTCTTCGTTTGAAAGCTGAATCCCAAATTTAAAAAAAAAAAAAAGTGCTTCTAAATACACCTTGAAAGCTGCAATGAGTCCCAAAAGTAATGACTAGTTTGAAAGTATTTTAGTCTTCGATCGTAATAAGAACGGCTATTGCCGTTTCTGCACAGCAGCAACGAATGAGACCTTTCAAAAAAAGGGGGCGAATCCCTAAGTCGACGGTGGAACCGTGTTTTGGGGAAATGAGACTATTTTCTTGAACTTTTAAACGAGGAGGAAAAAGTTTCAAGGTTCCGAGCCACACTTGCAAGCTCCAACAAAGAAATTAGGGACAAGGTTAAGAGTAATCGTCAGATGAACTCATCTCTACAAGTAACTCTCAAGTTGAGTTTGTTTTGTTTTAAAAACTAGGTGGGGCGGAGCTTTTTGCTACCAAAGGTTTGATAGCGTGTCGCAAGAAACTTTAGCCAAGCGTATTTTTTTAGCGGGGCATTTGGGTCACTGGGTTACTGATTGTAAACGCTCAAGTTCACCAGTAGTGTGAACTTTCAATGCGTTAGAAAATCAATGATAATAAATAGAACTCCTAAACAAAGTGTAAATAAATAATGAGTGGGAAAAGACGCTAATTACCGTTTCTGGAATAAAAACGCAATAAATAGGGTAAAATAGAAACAATAAGAGAGAATAAATAAAGAAAAAATTCAACGTGCGAACAACGGACCGGAATGATCTGCTGCGGGGTACTCTGATATGAGGGGAGTGCCAGCCAGAGCAGCGTAGTTGTTGTAATCAGCAGCAGCCTGCGCGGCGGCGGCGTAGGGGGTGTAGATGAGCTGTGGGTGGGCCTCAGGCGGGGAGAGTAGAGGAGGCGCTGACGTCGGGACGGGTAGCCTGGGCGACAGGATCAGGGGCGCCCCTAGCGGCGCTGGCGTGTGTCCCGTGCGCAGTTGCGTCGTCAGCCCAGGAAGGCCGGGAGACATCAGCCGTTGTGTTTCCGCCGCGCAGGCTGCCGCCAAAGCCATTCGCCTCCATTCCTCGTCTGAAATTAGATGAATTTTATTAAAAACTATATTTTTACTTTAGTACCTACTGGTGGACACCCCCAGACCCCAGGATTGTTAGCGTTATGATCGAGGATCAAACCAATGAAACATGTATTTTTCAGTAATTCTGCTAAGGAGGTCGACTCGGGGCGTGAGGTGGGATTAGAAGGAGTTGCAGTTCTTGATGGAAGGGTAGGGGGTAGGGGACCATCAAGGTTTCGGGTAGGGTTGGTTGTAGGCGGGATATTTCTGTAATATTAGTTCTCATAGAGGGGGGACTCTCTCCCCATTCAGGTATAAATCCTTCAGCGGTGCAGGGGTGAGGTTGAGGGCATGTGAAGGTTGGCGGAGAGGGTAGCGCTGGGGATTGGTTGAGGGGGCGTGCGAAGGAGGGTTGAGAAGCAGGTATGCTTGGGCCTGGGATGGGGACAGGGACATTTTCAAACTGGGAGACCCTCCGAAAAAAAAACCAAAATATTCTGTGTTAAAATTCCAACAGAGCTAAGAAACAGGAACTTATTTAGGGTATGTTACTCCAAAACCACAAGGGGTGTCACCTAACAGGTCAACCCTACTAACTCACCAGCAGCTGCTAGAGCTTTTGTGTTGGAGTCCCTGTAAGTACCATTGATGATCGCGAGTTCCATCAACTGCCTCTTCTTCAGTTCATCTTCACCATCAGCCTGAGGCCACAAAAAAATAATCATATTGTGCACAACATCAAACATTGCAAAACGAACATTTTCGCTGAGTGGCATGGCTGAATTATTGTAAGATGAAGTATTAAATATATGATTAATAGAAGAAAAAAATGAAACGTACACTTACGGGAACAATGAGATTCTTGACTTCCTCTACGGCCCTCGCAAGTCGGATTTTGGCTCTGTTTTCTGTATCTTCTACAGTGATGAGTACGTGAAGGTCTTCATTTAAGTGCTCCCAATTTGGTTTTCCTCTGCTTGCTTCTTCCTGTAAGCGAAATATTACTTCTTAATGAGGCGTTGAGTGATGGCAATATGGAAGTAATGCAGTAATAATATAATATCAACTGTTGATCTCATTGGTTATAGTTTGCCAAGTTCAAGTGAACAATTTTGAAATTAGGGAAATAATTGAACTGTCGTTGTAGAATTGGGAAATTCGAAGTAGGTCGTTGGGATTCACCGGCAAGGTCGGGAAAAATTACAAAAACCCCTTTGCACAATGAGGCACCTCAACTGTGGCCGACCGGGAGGAGCCGAACGAACAGTTCTGCCGCGATGTTCGAAGAATCGAGAGCCGATTAATATTCAGGGAAGAATTCGCACAGTCGAGCGGGGCCAGAGTGAGAACGGCATGCAAACCACCGTAAAAACGCGGGGCTATTACTAACAAAATGGTGCGAGGGGATTGCATCACTTGGGCCCAACTAGAATGAGGAATAATGAGGCAATGAGTGGGTTTTTTATGCGAAGGAGGTATTGTGGGTCAAGATTTCAGAATTAAGCAGACCGCCCACCTCCCCGATTCCAGTAATTACTTTTGAAATTGCTACGAAAGCAAATTTTTAATGCGACTAATAACAAGAATGGGCGATCCTGAAATTATGGTAAAATGCATGTCATCGGCACTTGGCGCCTATACGGTTAATTTAAATTTTTCTTCAACAATCTATGTTACCAACAACCATCTGATGAACACATTTCCGCATGTAACGCATGAAAATGCAGTTAAATAGGCATACAAACTGATCCATTTATCCTCCATTTCTATCTCCCTGGACCTTTCACATGGAGACGTGCTGCACTTTATGGTTTAATTATCGCAAGTAAGTGGAAATTTATTGTCAATTCCTGAATTGGAAGGCTATTACTAACATTAAGGGACTACAGGCTCCATTTGGCAAAAATAAATTTAATAAATGCTTACAGTCACAATATTTTACCAATATGGAGACAGAAAGAAAGCAATTTTCTTCCTTCCCGAGTGAAGTTTGGCAACACTGACACCTGTTAGAATTTTAGCTTTTTTTTAATCCCCCATAGTGGTTTGTGAAGCGCATTTCAAGTGAATTATGTCAAAACTTCAGAGCATATTTACATTCTGTCTCTCTTCTAAGACCCAGGTAATCCGTGAAAGGTAAATAACTTGCAGTTGGGAAAATAGTGGTGAGGTGGAATTTCCTGCCAGGATTGAACCCAGCCCACATGATGTTCTGTTGTTGACTGTGACTCAAGGAAACTCACAACATGGCAAAAACCCTCCCTAGACTCATTCAAATAAGCTTCACTTGAATTGTACTCAGTAGTACCAGCAGCAACTGGCAGTCTGCCCTTGCTACGTGCATCGTCATAATTGCCAAAAGGATTTTCTTCAACCACTGACGGTGCGAGAATTTTAAATCGGGCTGGTTCGAAAATGTGTAGTTGGAAAGGTGGAAAACAGGTGCAATGTGTCAGAATAGCACATTACAATAGCATTTGGATGTTTACTTACGGGCGGAGACGCCTTGTCTGGCAGCGAAACAAAGAACAGATACTAGGTAAATATGGGAGTAACTTGATGCGCTATTCCCTTATAGACCCACCCATATGGACAGACAGAGCCCGAACCTTTTCTCTAATCACTGAACAGAAATAGAGTTCGTAAAGGAAACATTCGAAATCCCGGAAGGCTGAGATTATAAGGCTGATTAGTTAGGGTTTTAAGTGAGGCTCACGAGGAAATTCTTAAGGATTGGGAGATTCCGAAACAAGCACAAACAAGAATGATTTAGGAACCCTCAGAGAAACGGTAAATTTATTCAGATCTTTCAAAAAAGTGTCAAATACATGCAAATGATTTTCGCCACCCATAAAAAAACAAATTTATGCATTTACTTAACCTTCATTCCAAATATCATGCAAATTCGAAAAAGCGTTCTATTTTCT
The DNA here is from genome assembly GCA_955831195.1 of Pilophorus perplexus. Taxonomy (NCBI): domain Eukaryota; kingdom Metazoa; phylum Arthropoda; class Insecta; order Hemiptera; family Miridae; genus Pilophorus; species Pilophorus perplexus. Next base: position 25,592,508 of record OY037010.1, read on the forward strand.
TAATGCCATTTTCCCCTCAATCGTGACAAGATGGTGAAAAATGTTCATCCCTGTTCAGACGTCAACTTTTATCCCCCCTGTCTTGTGATACGCTTCATCCCAACCCTGCAGACCCAGTTAGACTGGTTCCAGACCGGCCACATTGCACAGAAGTGACCGGCAGCTTCCGCGTAGCAGACCGGCATAGCTTGTAAGAATTTCTTGGCTAGCTTAAATTTCCTCAACCAATCTGTTTCGTTGGGAAAGTGAAAACTTGCTCTGCCAATCTTCCCTGTTATGACTTGCGATATGACACAAAACAGCAGTGTGTTTCATCTTGTTCTGCATAAATTGGGAATGCGGAATTCCCTTTTTATGTAGACAACCATAAAACTCACGCAGCTGTTTTGTGCGCAGAAATCTGTAACAGTAAAAATGTTTTGCAACGAACAAATCAATTCTAAATTTCAATACAAACTACGATGCTTCGGCTACCTTCCTGTTGATTGGATAATTTAATCAGACAACACAGTCATATAACGAAATTAGGTAATAAAAATGACTAATGACTCACTTTTTTCTTATCTCTCATAGAGCCTTTTCCTCTAACCATAATTTTGCATCCAGTTTCGAGTTCAAGCTGCTTGGCAGTCATACCTCGAGGACCCAAAATCCTTCCGACGAAATTGAACTGCAACAGAAAACATACCTCGGTTAATAAAACGAACAACTCCAGAATTGCAAGGCGTTACTGAAGGAAGCGTTTTGATATTTTCTCGACTTTTAGTTTGTATTGTTTTCTTAAATTGGCATACCCATTAACAAATTCAACGCTACACGCTGGTATGTTGTGAACATGAATGTCTTCGGGCACCGTAAATGTTCATACCCTTCGTAGTCTATAGAGCACAATTGTTCAGGAATGGTATGATGTGGGATAGAGAAAGATGGAGTATAAAAATTGTGTTAATAACACAACCTAATTGCATGCAAACGATTTATCATTCATTTATGAATTCAATCATCATCAGTCACTACTCTTTTGAATTCGCTACTCATCAACTACTCCACTGTATTTTCTCGTCATCATTCACTACTCGGTTGAATTTGCTCCTCCTCATTCACTACTCTGCTGAATTCGCTACTCTTGCCTGCAGCAATGGCTGCTCTTACACAAGTTTCTGCTTTGGTTCATTCTTCTACTTTAGCTATGGCTGGAGTTTATTTACTTATTCGATTTTCTCCAATCCTGAAGTTTTTTTTTTTTTTTTTTTGTAATGTTAATTTTAATTTCTTTAATGACTATATTTATATCTGGTTTTGGGGCTAGTTTTGAGTTTGATTTAAAAAAGATTGTTGCCTTGTCTACTTTAAGACTAGTAGGTTTAATAATAAGAGTTTTATTTATAGGTTTTCCTATAAATGCACTACTAGCTGATTTCCCTCCTCACTCTGCTGATAAATTGTCCTGATTCACATATCGATTTGCGAAATTGCAATACGCCTTGCATGATGCTCATGGCTACTGTTTGAAATGAACGCAGTATCACAGGTTCGGGTCTCCTTGCACAAAATTTATTGCCTCCAGCTCAATTCGCAATGCGGAGTGATGCCTACCAAATTCACAGCCTTGGCACGATTTTTGAGTCATTGAAAACCAGGACTGTCGGACGAAAATTTTTAATACAAAGCTAAGGCATACCAATGCCAAAAACAAAAAGTATCAAAACATGGATTCCAAGTCGGTACCTTACCTAACGCCAGCTCTTACGAAAACGTTTACCGAAACCATTATTTAGTCAACTGCATTATGCAATTCAAACAATCCCGAAGGACCATCCCCGTTTTCCCACCATAAACCACTCCGTCCTTGTACCACCTAATTCTCGGTGATCTAGCGGGGTGATATTGTCTTTAAATTACCTCAGCTTGATTGGTCCCCGGCAGTATACTTGAATGTTCTTGGGAATGTTTTGCATTTTACGACTGTCCATAAATCATGTTTTATGGCACTGGCGACTTTTACGCATGGCTATGCAATTATGCCAGTATTAACTCGAAATGTTTTTTGTGAGGGCGCATCCAATTTTCGCCCTGATAACCACCAATAGCACTTTTATACTTCTACTTATCTTTAGAGGGTGCCAAGTATATCAAAATTCGGCCCACCTCTTGGCCCCATCACTCATGTTCGTCTAACTTCCTCGTTGAATGATTCTGGGAAAATCCCTGAGGGATCTGGTTGATGTACGACTACTACGAATGGTCAGAAATAATGTTGTATGATGGAATATTCCCAGGGATGTTGTGGGAGGAATAACACGGACCCGACACCTACCCACATCACGTGGATGTACCTTGTCACGCCTACGTCACTCTAGCCTCAGGGCATTTCGCAGGCAAATCCCCAACAAGAGAAATATGATTCGAGGGAGAGCCTTTTGAACTAAAGGTAAAAATGTTTCTAGGTGTGATAATTTTTCGTCTGTTCATTTTCTTTGCCAATATGGGAACCCGACTCCGTAAATCAGTCGTTGGGATCGGGCACCGCGGGATACCTGTCAGTCGGATGGTGGAAATCGATTGGATCGTGGTCAAGAAATCATGAGCCTGTATATCTTCATGAATAATGCACCAGTGAGCATTTCCTGACCCTACGTGAGAGGCTCTCCGGTCCAGCTTCCGTCCAACCCACAACCTTCAAGTTTTTACTGGTTGATGACATCCTGAATGATGATTGAACTTCCCTCGTCAAAACTGAACGGACACTTCAGCAGTGAAGCCGGCTATCATCTCCGAAATGGGACAAATGACTGAATTTATCACAACCTATTTTAAAGCAGGAAGGCGTGGACCACACGTGACTTTAAAATTAGAAAAAGTAAACTGATACAGCGAGGATCAGTATATTATTTCTGTAAACGGGAGCTGAGCCCAGTCCAACAGTCGGCTCATAGTTGGCCATAATTTGTAGTGATGGCTCGAAAAAAAGGGGTTTTTGATGTTTCACACGAATTGAGATCCCCGCCTACGAAAGGGTCTTAGAAATAGAAGGTCGTAAAACTTGAGTGATTCCGCTGAGGATTATGAAGGATTTTAAGTGGGGAAATTAAGGGGGCAAATCAAAACTAAGATTGAGTGAATTATTGATACAGAACGGCGGCTTGAGAGAAGCGCGCAGTAATTCACTAATGATTGATCTGTGAATGATAAAATAGGTTCCAAAATAAACTCCAACTTTTAGTTTATTATTCAAGGAATAATAGACCTATGTATTTGTGACGGGGGTCGAAAATTTTGATCGGCCTCAAAATTTGTCATCTATCTATCTATCTATTCTATTAATAAAAACGCTGCAAATTTTACTTAAGGGTTTATTTCACAGCCCCACAAAAAAAAGTTCTGTTCCTATGTATTTTTCGACGCTGAATCCGAATCCGAGGTCAAAACAATCCGTTCACCCCTTAATTTTCTGTGAAGGGGCGTTTTTTTTTTGTTGGGGCAAAATCATCGCCCCTACAAAAAAAAAAATCGCCCCTACACAAAAAATTAAGGGATGAACGGATTATTTTGACCTCGGATTCGGATTCAGCGTCGAAAAATACATAGGAATACCATAGTCAGACCCCCGGATCAGAACCTTTTTTTTTTGTTTTTGTTTTGTGGGGCTGTGTTTTCTTTGATATAGATAAATTGCGAAAAAATTATTTGTCTTTAAGAAAATATTTTGAAAAAAAAAAAAAAAAAAAAACATTCTGTACCTACAATGTTTGGACAGATGCGAGACCTCGAAAAAATGGATTTCGCGTCCAAAATTACTCGGAAAACTACACCTTATTTGACCTCCTGGGATTCTTCAAAATTCCCATTTGTAGCCCCATTTGAGCCCCTTAGCGCCCCACGGGTTTGGGCGATCAGGCTGAAAACCTTGCGAGCACAACTAGATGGTAAACCGAGTATTTTGTCAAAATTTCAGATTAAAAAAAAAAAAATCCTACTGGCCAAAACGGCTCGGACGGAGGACGGACATTTCGTATTTTTTGAAATAATTTTTTTATTGACAGAAATATTTTTTGCAAAATTTTTCTATTTTACAGAATAATAATTTTGTGTGAAATTTGCAGCGTTTTTTAAAAAAAGATTTCGCTTGGTAGGGTTAGAAGGTCTTAAGCACATTCATGGCGTTTAGTGAAGTGTTATCATATAATGGAACCTATTCCCGGTTTCTATTATTTCAATGTTTTTCCGAGATTTAATGGACTTCGTTCACGAAATTACACGGCTGACGTTGGCTATGTCCTGTCGTAATGAATATTCCGTTTGAAGGGAATTTCCGAAGAAACAGTTAACGGTTTTTGGAGTTTTATTAGCAACACTTTCGTGAATTTCGTCTCATGATGGGGACATCCCATCGTACGAGCTCGCAGACGTATGAAATATACATGAAGAAAATCCGTGATGATGAATACTTCTTACCGATTTGTCACAGACGGTTTCCTGATGGCTTTAAAGCCCGGCTGTTAAACCTAAGCGAGTTATTCAAAGCGGGTTTGTTCTCCCCATTACAAGAGGCTGCACCTTCCGGCAAAACTCTAATCTTTTCAAAGAGGAGGTTCGGACTCGATAATGAACTTGAGTGAATTTCAGAAACCTTCCTCCTGGCCGGCGAAACGCCGTCAACTACCCGAACCTGTTCGGAAAAAGAACGATTTTTTCCACAAGGCTCTTCTGCTTCGGGGGTGAAGCTCAAACTTGATATCAGGTCTATTCATAAATGATGAGGTGTCCGGTAAAAACCGCTCTAATCTTCCGAGTCCCTCCAACACACCAAGTCGTATCGGATAGCGGATTTCGACTATAGCAGAGTACCGTTCCTCAGCTTCGGGATTTCACTGGTACCTACTAAGCTCCATGGCCCCGATCCGATCGAAACTGTCTTGAAATTGCGTTTGGGATATGCTGAAATGCTCCAAATACCCCACAAAATTCTCCATGAGCTCAAACAACCATCAAAGACCCTTAACTCACAAATTATGCAAGACTGGTTGTACAACGAATGTACCACTTTTATAATCTTGCTAGCGCACATCAAAATGGCCTTGTTTGTAAAGAACAAACAGCACCTCATGTGCCGAGGGAAAATTATAGGCATTAAAAACTCGGATGAAAAATAATTATTCGTCAATTATAACCGCTGTCGACTGTGCGTGATATCGAGAGTGGAAAATTCCAGGGTGTACGTAGTTGAACAATTCAATTATTCAAATATTCTAAACTTGATAAAGAAAACAAAGAACGTTTTGTACTTAATAAATTGGATTGAATCATAAATTTCATAAAAGCTGAGGGAAGGTAAATTTTCTTCAATAATATTATGATGATCGACCTCCACGAGGAAAAAAGAGATATGGTGACAATAAGTTCGTGGTTTTGCAGCAGGTTAAGATGAGGATGAGATGGACTACTGGAGGTACGGCCCTGGAAATTAACGAAATAAACGCTAAGTAGATAGTGATTTTTTTTACTATAAAGCATAAATTAATTTTGAAGTCAACATTACTTTTCAATAGAGAGTTTCTACTACCTGCGCGGGGCTTGATGCGGCCCCATTTGCGTTCGTAAATACGGTATATGGGCGGCGCGGGAACGCAGGTAGTCGTACGTGCGGGACCACAACCGCATAAAGGGCTCTTAATCCGGGAAGGGACCGCATATAGAACCGCAAATAGAACCCCGTAAGGTAGTAAGGCTGTTGAACCAGTACCTTCTGGATAGATAACCCTTCACCGTCTGGCTGGTTATCAGTTGCTCAGGTCAGAAGGGAATTCCGTCCTCGTTCTTCATTAGTATTTTTGTGGTGACTAACTAAACTACTGCACAGAATAGGTAAGTGATATGCATCTATCTAATCAGTTTTCCTACTTCTAAAATGGTATGAAATGTTTGATGGGCGAAACCCACTCTACTTGAGAGTCTCCTGACGGTCAATTAGATAGATTCATTAGATTAGATTAGAAAATTAGGTAGATTCATGAGCAGTAGGTAGGTAAGTAGCAGTTTGTAGTAATGTAGAGAAGAGCGTGTACATAAAATACACGCGTGTGTACATCAGTAGCGTGCTGTATTAGGTATAATGCGAAAAACAGAAATCGCTCTGTATCTGTTGGTACTGTGGTACCTAGGTACATGAAATGATATTTTGTTCATGAATAGTGTTACTTGTAATTTTTTGGTACTAAATCTAATGAGGCCCGCCAGTAATTCAAGAAAACTTTAGGATAGGTACCTACTCAGGTAGGTTTCGAAGTGGACCACTCAATTTGAAAATCGCATGACACTGAAATGTCTAAACATTTTATTATTCAACTTTGGCTTTTTGCACAATCTAATTTACAGTCACGCTTCTACTTATTTTGTGCTTGGATTGCATTGTATTAAAATACATACCTACTGCATTTGTGAGTAAAATAGCCAGACAAAAAGGGAATAAACAGTCACTCATGTAGCATAACAGGTTGAAGTAGCAAAATTTTTACACATAGGTATTGCCGTCGAAATTTCCTGGTCTCTTCATCTTCCCTTAAGTTTGCTCAATGTTTCAAAATAATACATACCTAATTAAAAATGTGGGTTTTCAAGCTTTATCCAATTGTAAGTTATCGTAAGCAAGGTAACAGTAAAAATTGAAAGTAATGAGCACTTGTACATCCTCTTCGACAGGTAACCTATTCTGGAAAAGATGAGCCAGCCCCCTCTACTTGTCACAGATTCTCAAACAGTGTTTTGTTTCCTTTTGTGCTAATTAAACATACTCGTATAAGTAAATATTTCAGAATTAGAACACAATATTAAAAACAATGTGTATCCTACAACTCATCTCAATTATATTTTTCACTTTCTCTCAAAAAAAGTAACACCTAGTCTAAAATCCCTGTATCAACAAAACAATCACACTACTTCTTTCAACACCATGAGAGACACCATCAACAGTTGAGTGACGCTTGACGTGACTTCTCATTCCACGTTGGTGCCCCTACCAATGAAATCCCGTAAATAGCGTCTCGTAAGAAGTGGCTGTGCGGTTAGCATTCACCTTGGCTCGCCCTAGTATTTGCGTTTTCCGTAAGTTACTCCCGTCACCGTAGTTACCCTCGCATCTAGTAGAATCTCTCTAATATTATTCAGTACTCGCTTTTATTCTATAACCTAATGGCTTCATTAAACGTTAATTTATGACGTAAGCTGTCGTAAAATGACATCAGATGTATCTTTCCACTCACGTGACGCGTCCTCAGATAAAGACATCATTTTCCAAGAACAACCGGTCCGGTTTTTAGTAACTTCTAAAAGGTACCCAGCAACTCATATCAACGTATCTCCTTTCAAGCGAATGCTCCACAAGGCTCTTGCGGGGGGGGGGGGGGGGGGGGGGGGTTGTTGACCACGTTTTACACCAGCATTATCCCAGTATATTCAATCCTCGGGGCAAAAAAGGATCAAAACTGCTTCAGCGCAATCCTCCTGCGGTGTCGCGTTACGTCGTAAAAAAGGGTTTTTTGCATTGCGACCATTTGGATTTTTTCAGAGGAAAACGTGAGACTATAATTTAGATACAGCTATCGCGGAGTTGATTGGGGAAGAAAAGTCTAAAAGTGGAGCTAATTTGGAGATGCTGCATATCACTTCGGTTCCATTTGTCGAGTTTTACGACGAGTGGGTAGTTCCCTCTCCAAGAGTTTTTTTTTTTTTTTTAATGACTAGCACGTTGACATAAATTAGCAGTCATATAGTCTGGCAAGTCTCATAACTGTTTGGTGTCTTGTGGCAAACTGGTACTCATTTCGAGCAATCCTGAGCTCATATTTTCATTTATCGAACTGTTCATTGTTAACAACCAAACTCAGGCAGTCTTTGAATAGTAAATACGAAACATTTTTCATCGGAGGTCCGAATGCGTCCGAAAGTGCTCAGGCAGAGAACACTCAGTTTTCCAAGCAGAAGTGCCTCAGTATTGGGTACGTGACTCACCCACTTGACACCACGTAACCTCTCATGATCACTTACGACCGCCTTTTATCCTCATTAGCAATCTATAAAGTCGAAGAACGGTTATAATTAGAAATTCTACTGTGGCCGCATGGGCCAAACTCTTTTGGCTTCAATTCTTTCGCCCGCCCTTCTATTCTTCGTTCCACTTCCAGCGGCGAGATCGGGAAGTCCAGCTTCTCTCGCTAACGAGAGGGTTGCTAATAATTAGTTGCTAATTTATTACTCGGACTCCTAGATCGCGTCGCTGGCGTTATCATATAAGTTATATGATACATATAAGTGACCGGCTATTCTTACAGTTCTTATAAGAAACTCAACTAACAGTAGAATCCATTTTCGGGGGTCCCGGAACGATCCGATTGCACTGTAGCTATCAATAGGGCTTTCATGGGGCTACAAATGGGACTTTTGAAGGATACCAGGAGGTCATAATATATTATATTGTTCGACTAAAAACAAAAAATTTTTGAAAAAAAAAAAATCCCCAAAACATTTTTTTTCCAAATTTTTTATTGACAGAATTAAATTTTTACACAAGTAGCCTATATCGAAGAATAATAAACCCTTGTATACAATTTGCAGCGTTTTTCTATTGACATGCAAATCATTCAAACGTCATCGTCTGCAACAGGACAGCTGCTGACATTTGATCTTTGTAAAATACATCAACCGTGAATGATGTGAATAATGCAACGACGTGACGTACAAATTGTTAAATAATTTATGTTATGAAATCGGTCTACTTGTTCACGGATTTTATGCACAAAGGAAACGACTCCTAATCTTCCCACTTGCTTGACAGCTTGATGACATCAGCCAGAAGTTTTAACTTCAGCAAATGGGGGCCGCTTAGCATAATTGTCGGTCCGTGTTGGTGTAGTGGAATGAATAATGCTGTAACTAAGGATTTAATATGGTGTGATTTGTGGGTACAGTTCAGGCAACGGGTTTCCAAATCAAGAATAGAGATGAGTCCACGATTGGGGACGCGCAATCGAGCCAAGAGAAAGTGAAAACTATCCGAAGAATGTAACTGATCCAAATTGAAATCAGATCGCCGCGATTGTAATGATAGGCAGTCATCAAGAAAGTGACTGTGACGTAAGTTGAAAGTGCGATTGTTGTATCAGTGAAAATGCAGGTACCAGCAAGTGATGCAGCAAAAACGGCAGATGGTGTCATTGAAAGGGCCAAACATGACGATTTATTTGCCTCTCTCGATTATTTCGTACGAATAAGTTCTCTTGTCCAATCAAGTTACGAGCAAGTTAATATTGTTTCCGCTGCAGGCTGAGCACAATACGAAGAGAGCCTTGAGTTCTTACGGCAACAAATCATTCACCGATCGGTTGGCTGAACATGAAACAACGATATGAACGTGCACGGCCTCACCAGGGCAGGGCTTCTTATTCTGCCGGAGCAAAAGAATCGGTCAACCCAAGGTCAGAAGGAGGGCGATCCATACCTCGGGCGACCGGGATTTGTTCTGGTAAGTTGATTTCACAAGGTAAAGGTAAGCGCAAGGGCGAGACAGAGGCCCCACCTTGCTGAGGGGTGAAGGGTGCTGGGTTGAAAATTTTATCAAAGGCAAAAATTACGATTGGAATTTACTGCTAGCCTATCGAAAATATTCCACCAGCAGTAAAATAAATATCCAATATTTTATTCCGGTAATTTACTAACCCGCGTAGGAAGCAGCACCTTGAAAAGGTCTAGAGACCGATAGAGCTGCCAGCATGAGTCAGCTCTCACAAGTCCCAAGAAGTTGTATTATTTTCTGAAATAACCCCATTCATCGAACGTGAACTGGTACCATTTCACCGTTAAATCTTGAAGTTTGTCTGCGAGAGGCCACAATTAGATGCACCGCCCGTTTTGCGTCGTATTGAGCAAGCCGATCGTGAGAAAACATGCATCTTGGCAACCGGGCGGACCTCCTCGAACGGTCTCACGTTACTCCCAAACTAATCCTGAGTCATGTTATGCACATACATCAAGAAATACTGAAGAGACAGAAATAACATCTCTTCAACCGGATAAAACTTGGCGAACTGGACGCCATAATTTATTCAGCGTGGAAACTGTCCATATCGCACCATCCATTTCATTTTGCATCAATAACTCACCTTTAACATTATTTTTATTTACATTTGATGATTTTTTACGCCAAATCGTCTCCATATGGCACTAACCAGATGTGTTGGTTGTGTAAGAGTAAAAGTTCAGGTCTGGTGTACCTTCGCTAAAGGTCTCCCAGTAAAACTAATGTCCTACGCTGGCAAAAGAGACGTCGGACTTAAACTAGACAGGCAACGGGTACGCTGAAAAACCATCTTGTTTAAGGGGGTTGGGACATAGATTAGTTTATTTCAATTTTCGCTTCGGCTTCCACCCCGGAAAGTTGATATTCCCATGTAATTAGTGTTGGTTACATTAGAAGCGGCTTATTTCAACGTTGAAACGCCGTCCAAACTCGAGCCGGTAATCTTGATAAATTGGAAACCGCTATGCGCTTAAAAAGGAAGTCTTTGGCAACTTTGGAGAGAAGGTCTTGTCGAATGAAACTGCCTTTCCAAGAACCTGACTTCGTTGTGTGAAGCAGCTTGATGACACGTTTGTCCTCACAAATTTAATGTATAAACCATATGGTCGCTTGCGGCTGGAGAATCGTGAAATCCTTGCGCCTCAAGACAATTACGACACGTAACAACCTTTTTCCGTGACCTATACTGGTGACGACAATATGGGAAGGAAGTGTAGATTTTATAAACGACCGAAGGAAAGGGTTCCCAATTATTTTTTTAGGGACAATGTATCTTTGAGAGAACTCCAAGATCGTGAACGGGGGAGAAAGAACCCTCGAAAAATAAGCCTTTGGCAAAGGGAGAGGCATAAATTACAGAAAACGATTTTCCTTCCACCTAAAGTGAGTAGGTATATTTCTTTTCTGTTCAATTAGTTATCGGACCGGGTCCATATCGTGGCGAGGCAGGGGGGACCACCCTTTTCGAAAACCAACCTCTGCCGCCAGAGGGCGTGTTAACCTTTTTTTTTTTTTTTTTTTTTTTTTTTTTTTTCTCGAGTAAAAGTTGGCACGAGTCCTACAAAGACTATTCTTAAGTCGGTGTACTATTCCCGACCTCCGCCCTTCCAGAGCGTCTTGATGAATCTCGAGGATTTACAGCACAAACAATCCCTTCAATAGGAAGAACCGGATGGGGGAATCCTCAGTTTCAACTGCGGCGTTTGAAATGAACAGTTTCCGATGGAAAAAACTCTGCAAATTTTACACGAGGGTTTCTTATTCTTTGAAGTGGGTAGGTAAATTGTGCAAAAATGAATGTTGCCAATAAAAAATTATTTTTCAAAAATGTAAAAAGGAAAAAAAAGAAATTTTTCCGTAAAATATAAGGACAGATTTGGGACCCAGAAAAATGAATTATACGTCCAAAATTAGACGGAAAACGACACCTCATTTGACAAATCAAATCAAATCAAATCAAGGTTTTTTATTTGCAGAGGCCAATATGACACAGCAAACGTCAAAAATGAGTTGGTACAATGAAATACATCAGGCAATTGCATGGTACAGGGCAAAATAAAACAATGGTACATGATAGGTGTGGTCATCTAAACAAACTAAAATAACTCAGGACGTAAGTAGAAACATGGCAACAGATGAGACAAGGCTTCCCCATCCACGATCCACTCAACTCAAGACACATCGCTCCATGAAATACAGAAAAACTCCTCCAAAGAGTAGAGTTCGGCTTTGAGAAGATGTGATTTTATTACGTTATTAAAGGATCTATCAGGGAGCTGTTTTATATGATTTGGCAGGGCATTGAAAAGACGAGAACCCACTTGAATTGGGTTATTCCTCAAGGCCACACTGAGACGGGTAAATGGAATGGCAAGGTTCCCTCGGGAGCGGGTGTAATGCTCGTGAACATCGGAAACCATGGGGAGGTTTGACAAGCATGACTTGACTGCGTTCAGAGCCGCCAAAACATAGGAACTGGGAATGGTTAGAATACCCAGACGCACAAAAGTGCCCCGACAACTTTCATTCCAAGAGAGACCGGCAATTATCCTGATTACCCGCTTCTGGAGCCTGAAGACCCTGATGGCATGACTGGAATTTCCCCATGCAATGATACAGTAACTGGCCCTGCTTGCAAAGCATGCATGATATACCGAACGAAGAACTGCATCAGACACAACGCCCCTCAATCTCCTAATCATGTAGATGCAGGACGACAATTTTGGCAAAAGTGCTTGAATGTGTGATAGCCATGAAAGACGGTTATCAATCATTAAACCCAAGAAGTTGACCGACCCATCCAGACGTCGGTTGAGGTCTAGTTCTAGACTTTGAGTCTTATTCCTGTTCAGGACCAGGGAATTAGCTGAGCACCACTTCTCAATAATTGAGGAGTTCCCCTGCAAGCTACGGTTCATCTCCTCCCGAGAAGATCCCCTCGCAACGGTCGATATATCATCGGCAAAAAGGAAGATATCATTAGGATCCAAAAACTGGTCAGCCAAGTCATTGATGTACAGGAGGAACAAGCAGGGGCCGAGGATACTACCCTGCTTGACACCACAAGGGATCATCACTTCCTCTGATGCGACACCATTATGGTAAACAACCTGGGACCACCCCTCCAGGAAGCTCTTGAAGAACGAGATCGTTTGATTACTGAAACCATAATGTTGCAACTTTTTCAAAAGTAAGTTGTGTGTCACCAGGTCAAAAGCCTTTGAAAGATCAAAAAGGTTGAGTGATGTGTGCTGCTTTCCCTCCAGGGCCGAGAATACATGGGATACCAGTGAGACCGCTGCACCAGAGGTGCTCTTCCCTTTGCGGAAGCCAAACTGTTGGGGGTGAAGCAATGCATGTTTTTCTAGATGGCGGTTAATTCTCTTAAGCAAAGCATGCTCCATTACCTATCCTCATCACATCCTTCAAAAGCTCCACTTGTACCCCCATGAAAGCCCCATAGATCCCCACGGTGGAGTCGGATGGTTCTGGGGCCCCCAAAAAAGAAAAAAAAAACGCCGAAAAATACTTCAAAAACGACACCCCACTCGATATCATACCCGAAAACTGCAAAAAACCCATAATGTAAGGTGGATGCGGCGAGATAGTGGGAATCCATCTTAAAAAAGACGATTTAAGACCCTCCCGTAGCCCCTTTTTAGCCCCTTGCGGGCACAACTAAATGGTAATTGCGCAGCTCAAGAGGAGCTCTATCAGCAGAGTCGTGAATAAGAAGCAAAACCAGCAATGTAGTGAATAAGAAGCGGAATCAGCAGAATAGTGAAAAAAAGTCAAACCATCTAACTGGTGAATGATAGCCAGCGAAGTAGTAAGTGAAGCAAGACCAGCAGTAGAAAGAATGAGGAGGTAGACCTTTGTCCTCTGTTTTTGCCGATTTTTTTTTTTTTTTTTTTTTTCGAAAATACGGTTTTCGGATAGAATGTGAATCCCTCGATCCATCAAACTTCCGGGAAAAACATAATATTTCCGGTAAAGATCCTTCAAATTTCCGGAAAAAAGCTTACGTGGTTTTGCAAATTTACTGTGGATAGGTAGGGCACAATATAACAGCCCATCCGAAGAGCTGATCGAAGCTAGAGGAGACGAATAAAAAACTTTTGACCTTTGATAATAATATATAATATAACTGTATAACATACAGTTCCTCAACAATAAAATTGGAAGTTTGGAGATTATTCGACGCAAACTTGAATGCTTATCAACTTTGACAATCAACGGTGACAAACGGTGACTATTTACGTATGTAAATCGTTTCCACGATATACGCGAAAACCAGAGACAACGTCCAAAACTTCGATGTTTTTTTTTTTTTTTTTGCTTTTTTCGACCAGCTATAAGGCAGAAATTTTCAGATTCGGATTCGGCAGCTTAAAAAAACTTATCAGATTGAAAAAACTACCCTCAAGTTTGTAACGAAAATGCCACTAAGAGGACAAATTTGAGTTTTACACTACTTCAGACCACATAACACTGAACAGGCTACCAAACATCATTTTGAAAGTTACAAAGTAATGAACAAAAACATTGCTTTATTTTTCCTATTTTCATTTTTCCTCGAGTGATACGAGGACCTTAGGAACTGTTCTTCCTTCGTCCAAAGGAGGTTCGCCCTAGAGGGAGTTTCACTACCGTTCCATTGGAAACAATAGGGACGTACTTTTGTGGGTTTCACCTTGCCCCACATCAATGACAATAGGATTTTTCAATTCCGATCACTGTACCAGATATCAAAACGCTTTCTGAACGGTAATATTCAAGAACTCCTGCCCCCAAGTTGTCAGAGTGTGGTTTATGAGCCGCAGAGGTCATCTGATGGCCTAAAGACGTACGGGCGGAGACCCTGAGGTACCTTAAGATGGACTTAGGCGTGTGAGGAATGTTCGGCCAAGAACTTGACTTTAGCCTGAGGCCTGGCCCCACAACGAAACCAAATCCCTCCTGAGAGCTTTCAGGTGAAAGGTTGGAATCATCCGAGAGCGTGTGAAATCGAAACGAATCGAGGGAGTGTTTATTTCGGCGTAGAGAGAGGCAAGTGATGGGCTGAAAATCAAAATTGAGCTTAAAAAGGCAAAACGCGGTTCCACTTACATCTGGATGATCTTTAACAGGTACAAAGACTTTTTCTGTGAGTGTCATTGGCTCGCCTTCTGCGTCAGGGAGGACGAGGGGTTCTTTTTTGACACCGTCTACTTGAAATAACGACGACCGTACTCGTCCTATTTCTGCAACAGAGAAAGATAAAAATGACCATTAGGCTAAAAATTACAATCAGCAGTCCTGGGAAACAAATCTGATTAACAGATAATATTATGTTACTTTTAGTGCCCAAAACGTTCGGTTTCTCATCCTTTCATTCCATCCTCTGTTTGACTCCGCAAATGCAGGAAAACAAAGGGTGGCGATATGAGGCCGGGATGAATTAAAGTAAGATAAGGTAGTTAGGGCTCGAGAGATCTTGTTTCTGTTCTCGGAAGGGGCCACTGGCTGGTTGGCTATTTCTGGTCCAGTCCGAGGGGGGACTTGTGACGTCATTAATGTAAACACAGAACCCGTGCCAGGAATCCGACTACTCTCAATGGGTCTGCCCTCCACACAATTCCAAGATCCCACGAACAAAGCGAAAAAAAATCACCATTACCGGAACAACCAAACATACCGGAAATAACATAGGGATATAACTAAGTTATGGAATTCAATTCAACAACGCCTATTGCATAATCTGAAAATAAAACCACAGACATGCTCGAGATTAAAACCTTAATGTCATCTTAAACATATCCTTAGGCTTTAAAAAAAAAATAATAAAGTGGGTTTTTTTGTGTTAACCAAGCCAACCCCGCACTGTACTTGAAATAGCTTTACAAATTCTTGCACCATTCACTTGCGTTCACAGGTGAATTGTCTGCCGACAAAACAGGCATAACAACACGTGATTGAGTTTTGGTCAAACATTGGTGTTCGTCCCCGGATTCGAACCAGGCTGATTTGTTAACAGACGTTTCACTGACGTATTATACGTCATAATATAATATTCCTCAGCTTGAAACTTATATTTTGGTTTTGTAACGGGAATTTTTTTCTCGAGTAGTTTTTTGACGTGGGAAGCTTCCCAAATGCTAGAAATGACAATGAGAAGAACAAAGAGAAAACGACGAGCCGGAGGCCTCACGGAGTCCAGCCGCGTACAAGTCAAGCCAGAGGGTTGCGACATTTACAACTTAGGAACAAACTTCCAACGTAACAATCATGTCAAGCTATATTTTTCAACAGTACGCGATTTCTACGCGCAGCAAAATTAATTTCGACAATCGTGGTGCAACGTTTTGCTAATATTTTTCAAGTAAAAAAAAATTAATAAAATAAAATAAATTGCGAATTCATTGAACAGTGCAAAACTGGGCCGGAGCTTGAAGGTTCCAATTAAGTGCGCTCGACTGGCGGCACCAAGTCTGACGTTATGACGTCCTTCACGGTCTGAAGAGCTCATCAGCTGTTTTGTCTTGCCGATTAGACAGATATGAATCTACGGAGTCATCAGGAATTCCTACACAAATCCCGAGTGCGCAGCTGACGAGCATGAAGGCTAGACGAGCTGCGAAAAGAAAAATGTGTGGTGCATGGCTGACAGTTTGTGGGGAGCCTATTGTTTAACGCCGGCCAAAAACACTAGTTTAGGGTTGCTAGACGTCTTGAATAACTTTTCGATAATCTTCAGAATCAAACCACACTTGAAAACCCCAAAATCAGCAAGTTGAGCTTTGAGGTACCACTAAATTTTCGGCCCCCGTCTCTAATTCAGAACGTTCGGGCCCCTAAATGTTTTTGCGAATTCGGATTCTACAACCAATTTCAAGTCCAGTGAGCACATTGAGCGCAATTTATGACGCGCGCAAATCCGCGCAACTCTTCATATCTTCGTTGTTTACACTAGATCCGAGTCCGGGCCCATAAGGCCGATAAAATGGTCGGCTGGGCGAAGCGAGGCCCCCCTGTCAGAGTGCTAGTAATAAACTAAAACTGACAGAAGAGAATCCGGGCACAACCCGCCTGAAGGACTTTAAAACTGTTTCGTCTAACCTGAAGCACAACTGCAAAGTCAGTTGAAAGTACTATGCAACCGGTTTGAAGTGATATAGGACTAGTAGAGGAGCTACAGAACCAGTCTGAAGAGCCTTAAAACCGGTTTGGTGACCTATACAACTGGTTCCAGAGCCACACAGCCATTCATTTCATATCATGACAAACTATATCAAGCCTTGTTACTCCAAGTGATTTTAAACCACTTTCAAAGAACAAATATTACGCTTGTGCTAAAATTTGGGAGAAAAGCGCTGCAAATTTACACAAGGGTTTATTATTCTTGATAATTCTTAGGTAATTGTCCAAAAATTACTTCTGTGTTATCAAAAAAATGTTTCGGTACATACAATGTTTGGGCAGATGTGGGACCTCGAAAAATGGATTATGCGTCCGAAATTACTCGGAAAACAAAACTTTATTTGATCTCGTAGGGGATCCCACCTAGGATCCTTCAAAAATCCCATTTTGTAGCCCCCCATGGAAGCCCCACGGGTTTGGGCGATCGGGCTGAAAACCTTGTAAGCACAGCTCGATGGTAAACGGAGTATTTGCCAAAACTTCAGAATAAAAACGACTGCCCAAAACATCTTGGACGGCGGACGGACATTTGGTTTTTGGAATCTACGTGTCATGAAACGGATAATGTCAAATTTTGAGGCCGATCAGAATTTTAGACCTCCTTTGCGATTACATAGGTGTATTATTCCTGGAATAATATACCAAAAGATGTAGTGCGTGGAAAACTTGAGCGTGTGCTGTGTCTTGATTTCCGGGTTCTGATTTTCCGCTTTTCTCAATATGAACTTGGCAACTCTACTTGTGTTGTCATTGATTTATGATCAGCAGAAGTACCGTATGAATAATAAGACATAAAATACCAATTATTGGTATTAATTTCGAAGTTGACGTCATTTGAAATGAGTTAATTTGTAATTCGTACCAAAGTAGTTGACTGATCATCAGCAAGATATTAAAAGTAGGTACATGGAGTGATACGTGACTTGTTAATAAAGATACGAGAGCAATCCATCACTCCAAGTCAATAATCCTTACTGACAGCGACTTGAGCTGCGAATCTGATGCTGCTAGTTTTAATCGGGTAGCTCATTAAAAATGAAAAGAACGATAGAGGTGGGTGAGGTGGCTACTTGGGGGATTGTCTGTATGTGATTTAATAAGGTCAGGGAATCAATTTTTTTTTTTCTTTTCAGAGGTCGCGCGAGTGGACGGGAACAAGGCCAAGTGTGGAATGCCGGTGGGGGAGTTTGGAGATGAGCTGGAAGGCGTGAAGGAAGGGGGGTAATGTATACAATGAATAGTCGAACAGGATGATGAGGCCAGCGCTTGGTGAGAGGGCTCGGCATATAGGAGGGGGGGTTGAGTCACCAAGCGCCAAGCCCTAGCTGGGAGTGCCGGAGGATGGGATCACTTCCCATCTTTTTATAGCGGGAGGGAAAGGACCCCGATGAAGTTGTCCCTAGCGAGGAAAGGGGGTGTCCCTATCCTTCAATTTGGCACTGATCGCTTAACCGTCCCCTTTAAGGGGCGTCTCCGCTTGGCGAAACTAAGTGGCCTCCGCATCCATCAATGGGCAAAAGTTTCGGCGACGTCCCGCCGTCCACTTAAGGATAAGAAAACAGATTTGCCTCCGCCGTCTTGAGGAGCCTCCTATTGTTTTCTAGGCTGTGCTCGAGCTGAGCAAATGAGGTAAAGGACAGACTGCCTCTTCAAGTTGGTCCTTAACGATATGCGGAAAGGGTTAGGCCCTAGAGGTCAGGGCAACAAGGAGTCAGTCAATAGACATTAGCAAAAGTGAAGATAACTACTTAACTCCCCCACTACGCCAATTCAAAAACCTTGAATAGACTTGGGGAAAACCTGTAAGCTACCTGATAACTGGATGGAGTACTTTTTGAAACAAACGGATAAGAGTCCGCCATTGTCGCCGGAACTGGATATAGAACCTTTTGAAATCAAACCGAATAAGGGCATAGCATTTTTATTTAGCTCCAAAACGATCGAATTTTTGTGAAGAACTACCCCCTAAAACCCTACGAGAGTGATAACTCAATTTCGACGAAAATGGTCATTAGTCCTATATTTTGGAAACAAACTTCTCACTTGGGCATTTCAAGGGACATCAAAATTCAATATTTGAGCCTCAATCCATCCTATACACCAATCTACCCAATCAGTCGTATTGATAGAGCCATTATTACTTTCAGAATAATGAGCTTATGTATTTGCGACAGAAGCCAACAATTTTCGGCCTCAAAATTTTTCCTTTACGTTTCATGGAGTGTAGATTCCAAAAATGAAATGTTTAGAACAGTAGGATTTTTCTAAAAATTACGACATTACGACAAAATACGCGGTTCTCCCGCGCGGTCGGACCCAGTGGGGCTCTATGGGGCTAATAAGGGGCGACAGGAGTTTATTTTATTTTCTATTTTTTATTTTTTATTTTTTTTTTGAGGTTTTAGGGAAGGGATCGAGTAGGAGATCGTTTTCAGAGTAATATTGGACGTGGATGTTGATGCTGGTCTTAGTAACTCACCGTGGAGCAGGATTGGACGATTTAAATCAATTTAAACCGTAGAAGAAACCAAAACAAAAAATGAATTTAAAATTTTTTTAATCAGAAAGAATGCAAAATTTGGCTAATGTGGGCGCGTGCTGCATTTAGAAGAGGAAGTACCATGGTGCACGTTTTCACATCGTTTTTTGAGTCCTTTGACCTTTATCACGTACCACGTTGTCCACTCTAACAAAAAAAAAAAAAAAAATCACAGGAAAACGTGGTGCTTCATCCTCGAAATGCGGAGTCCTCCCGAACGCACTTGAATGATCGCCGTAATGGGTAGGTAATATTTTCCACAAAATTTGCTAAAAAGAAATGAAGGCTTGCAGCTTGCTCGTATTAGGAGTTTATGACATAAACCGTACATTGTACTGTTTGGATTGATAATATCAAAGCGCTCACCACCACCATCAGAACAACCAGTAATAACTTGATTTCTTTCATACCTGGTGGTGAAATCAAGTTATTACTGGTTGTTCTGATGCTGCTGGCGAGCGCTTTCGAAGTTGAGACATCGTCATCAGCAGCGGTGGTCCCATCGCCACCAGTATCAAAACTGCCATGAGGGGAGACTCTACCAACAGCTATATTCTGTTCCCAAAATTAGATTATTCCGTTTAAGTATCACTGGCGCTTCTTGAGACATCTCCTCAACGAGTAACTCCTCCAACCATACTTTACTCAAACTAAAACAGTTTTCCTTTTTCTTTTCAATTTTTAGAAGGACAAGATACTCTCGGTGGTTTGCCACTGCCTTCCGAGAGGTGATTTCCAGTACTTATACGGAAGATGTCGAGCGGCTGCCGTGATCGAACCAGCAACCTTTGATTCCTACCGAATGATTTCCAACTGAGTGAATTTATTTTTTCTCACTGACGCAATAAGTAAGAATACCTTGTGTAGCGTTTCCATCAACTTTCATTCTACCACGACGTACCAACAAGATCATGTAAATCAATGATAAATATGCACCACCGCAACTGACATTAAATATTCGCACTTTATTGCCTGAAATAAGCGCAAGCTGTTCCTGAAACATAACTTTGGATTATGCGATGGTCAAGTATTGCGCACTGTCGTTGAAAAAGATAAAACTCTTCCTATTTGCAATTACGCATCCTCTGCTTGAACGAGCCAATGAAGTATATTCTAGGAAGAAGTAAGAACGTGGCGGTCGCCTCTAAAAAGTCGCCTTTGTCTAAAAAGTCTTACTTTATTTAGACCGCAGTTTCCCGGCACTTTTTCCTCCGTTGAGTTTTCAGCATCGCATTCCAGAAGTTTTTAAGTTACCGTTTTTGGCGAATCGCCAATAAGAGGATCTTAGTTGGAAGTTATTGGGGTGATGGACGGACGTTTTTTGAGCGTGTGGTGTAACTAGCTCTCGACTCTTCAAAGACAAATACGCCGCAGTGCCTTGGTGGGGTGACTCATCAGTGAATAGATATTATCGTCCCATGTCGCTGCTGAAGAAATAGTGACATCGTCCAGAGATGATCGCTATTCAATTCATACCGAGTGGGCCGTTCAAGAAATTTAACTAAGGTGGAAAATTAACTCAAGGAAAAACTTTTCAATTTCGAGTAGGTTACAGATTACTCAACTCTGGATTGGGAGGATTGGGTGAGATCACGAGGTGTGTCGCCTCAGGGCTCACGAAAGGTCCTGAACCAGGGGAACTCCTCATCTTGCAGAGCTACTTCCATATTTGTAATGGATTTTCGTTAGTTCATTTTCTGAGAGGGCAAGTTGATTAAAATGTTCTTTGAATTTCGTTCGTCGAACAATGTTGCCTTGCCGGTACTCATTGTTCAAGGCGAACCCATGAAAACAATTAACTAGGGTGAAACTGCTATTATTAGCTGAGGTGTTTTTTTTTTTTAACATTGGAGGTTTTAATGAAAATGTGACGACACTATCCATTATTAAAGATCAAGTACATCGTATACATAACTCAACCAAGTTGGTATCCTTATAACCATAAATCTGCGTGATCTATGTGCTAACGCATGAAATATACCAGGATGACTCGTTGAGCAAATTTCGCTGAGGTCGGTGCATAAAAACGCTTAAGCGAGAAAACACAGACTTCACCACAGTTAATGAACACTCGTAGGATGGTAATTTATAGTTGACCCGCCCAGGAACTTAGCAAGGAGCGGCCAGGCGTGGGGTTTATTCTGGATGCACACGCTTTGCATAACGTCACCAAGTTGGAGATTCTTTCGTCAAGAATAATGCGAGAAGGAAATAACGTTGACACAGTTTCGTTGATGAGAAAGAAGGCGGGCTCGTTTAGAGGCAGGTTTCTGGCGCTCCGAGACTCTCTTCAAGAGTCTCTTGGGCGTTGGCATTCGTTTTTATTAATGGGCTAGCTGAGATGGTTTTGCCCTTTCCAGGACGATGGAAATTAATATGAAAGACTTTGGGAACAATGGGAACTAAACGCAAGCAGACGATGTGTTGTTTGGTTGTGATCGAAGAATTAAATTTAACAAAATTTTGTTCTGTATGTTGGGAGGAGATCCAAAGGCGTACACTCCATGTTCTCGCCGCCGCTTGTGCGGGTGGGATTGACAGATGTTCAAAATCAGGTTTATGAAAACCAAGTCGAGTGTGTCTCTTGGGGCTTAGCTGCTGGAGGCAGAGGATTTGATTAGAGTATTTTCAATGGCGTCATCCAAACGCAATACACCTTCAGGATCCTCGGCACGGACGTCGACGATTCCCAAGTAAAAGGTCAGATTCAGACCGCGTTTACGGGAGCTGCTGTGGGTCCTGCTGACGCTTTTTGTAGGAATCCAAGCCGGCAAAAGCTGGAGTAGAGGAGGGGTCCTCAGTCTCATTTTCCAGATCCGGGGTTTCCTACAGACCGATGAGTAGGGTTCTATACGTGGGGAATTATTCCTACAAGGCTCTTACTTCCTTTTCAAACTATTGCAAAGAGAAATTTTCTCTTCATCATTCGACGTGAAGGTATGCGTTATAGATGTCTGGTATGGATAGGTATATTTATTGGGCTCCCCGCCACGTCATGGTCATCTAGATAACTTAACTAAGGGATGAAGGCACCCCCATGGCACGTGGCACACTACCCGCATTTACCGCTTGCCAATACAAAGCTGCCAACCCCTAATTTTATGAAGCCCTTAATTCACTTATTATTCCACGCTCTTGAGAGGGGGCGCTTGCAGTCAGATGGGTACATTATACAGGTCTGAATGAAGAAGGGGTGACCTCTATGAGGCGCGCGACATACTGTGACATATTCCTTAAGTCAGTGGTTCCCAATGTGTGGTCCGCGGCGAACGTCGAGAAAAATTAATACATTTTTTACAAAAATAAACGTAGAGTGGATAAATATAACTAAATAATCAAAAGTTCATTTTTAATGCAGATGAAAAAATAAAAACTAATAACAATGAATAAACAATTATACTAGGCTAGTCTCTCTCTCGGTCGCTTCCCCGGAAATTTCAGAGTTGTTGCTGTGTACGTTGTACTGTGATGCAAATCAGGGACTTTCCCCCGATTTTTTTTTTGTCATTGTTTAGGATTTTGGGCGGACGATTTCGTCAGGTTTTTGATCTTCAGAATAATTTAATTATTAAAAACATGGAAATTTCTCATGTTAATTTTCATCCTCCCTTATAATCTTATTTTAACCCGTCTGGATGGAATACCACCATTATTTCAATATTCTCTTAATAGGTACCTAACCCACTTTTTCCCTGAATGGGAACGAGAATTTTGATTGGCCTCATACTTAATAGTTATGAAATCATTTGCCTTTTTGCGTTTCCTTCTTTGTTTGAAAATATACAAATCAGTTGAAACTCGTTAAATCCATCCTGAGTCCACTCCATTTACGGAATTTTTAGCATGTAGAGTAAACTAGCTTGAAGAGGCATAATAATAAGGCATGGATGGCCAGGCTAATTTACTAAACTTTTATTTAGGTACCACAATCTACGAATTTAGTGTCTTGTATATAAAATTTAGATTTAATCTAAACACCTGAGTAAGAGGGGTACGCGGTAGAAATTGTTCCGTGAAAGGGGTCCGCAAGCCAAAATGTTTGGGAAGCCCTGCCTTAAGCAATCATCAATGATGATGATTCATCATCGTAGTTTCGCAGATGGTGATAGTCTCAGGCAATCGCTCATCATGTATGTCCTACGCTGTAGAACCATAATCAACAATCCCAAGTACGCTTGACATCTATTTTGAGCTACACACGCTGCCTTTTAGATGCAGCTCGACATCACGTAATCGGATTTTTGATGTGATAGAAAGGATTGAAGTCAGAAACACGAGTGTTGGATGTTAGTTAGTCGAACACGGAGTTAAACCAATCTGGGCTAAATTTAGACGAGCCCGTTTAAAACGCGTGCGCATGGAGGTTCACACAAAGCAAAAGAGGGGGAGCTGAAGTCGTTATGCAAGATATAATGCATTGTGTATAGTTGAGCACGAGCTCGGGCGTGAGATTCTCGCATGGGAAGATTTTCGATCTGGAACAAATGTCAAGGCGCTGGGTGTTGAGAGAGGCGAACGAGTTCAGAAGATAAGGGATGGTAATGGACCTTACTTAGCAACGTTATAAACAAACTATCAAACAACTTGCAATCAGGCAGGCAATTTACAATAACGGAAAATGGCCAAGGACCTACGAACACGTCCGAAGACACGGAATGAGCCAACTCGGGAACTCACCCCATTCGGCTACTGAACTGCGGTTTCGTTCGGTTTCTCTCATTATGTATTATGACGCAAAGGGCAAAAGGTCAGATTAAAAAGACAGTCCCACTCGGACAAACATGTCCCGTCCTGGACTTGTGACCCGGTAGGGAGGTTGACAAGGGGGGATTTAGCTCTTGAACGGAATTGAGGGCACGAGCTCAGATCGCAAGAAAGAAAGCCGAAACGACCATATGTTTTGAAAAAGCTCCTCTCCTGAAGGAGTTTCACTTGCACATCTGGTCAAAACCTCAGCCATAACAGTCCACCCCTCCCTGACATATAAGGGAACGGGGAACTACCACGTTTCGCCACTTCGAGAGAGCCGATCGCTTTTGCGAAGTTACAGAACATCACAATCCCATAATTGCATGGATCGGATATGGCGAGGTTGGCGCAACGAGGTGCTCATTACCAGAAGAGGCATCGGTGAATACGTAGATTCAAGATTTTCCAATAATCGTTTCTTACTCGGACGTTTTTACCTTCAAAATGAAATACCGACACGTCAGAGATTATCGAAACACTTAGCTGGACAGCGTCAATAGCCTAAACGAGATCCTCCATGTATCTGCGTTAAAGGATTGAATCACTTAACATATCATGTATGCGATTCTGAAAAGATTTCTCGAAGGCAAAGAGCTTGTTGGTTTGTTCATAGAGCTTGCAGGAGAATATCAAACACATCATACGATCATTGATCAATATGGGAGATCAATTATTTTCAAGGATCAGTTCCAAAGCTTTATCGTTGGGGCGTCCATCATTATCCATGGCGTTGCATTTACGAAGCGCGAATGCTTGGGTTTACTACGAGTGCTGGTTTTATAATGTCAAAATATTGAAGTTTGAAATCAACAAGTGGAAAAAAGGATTCCAAAGAAATTCGATTGAAGAACTAAGTGTGATTTGACAAGGAACCGAACGCTACAAAAAAATTCACTTGCCAGTGAGTTCTTTGAACAAAGAAAATCGTAATAGGATGGGCAGGGGAGAGGAACCGTAGCGGTCAAGATGGGGAGCCAACCACTGCGCATGCACTGGGAGATCTGGCTACCTCTTTCAGTGTCCGTGCGGTTGTAATTGCGGCCCTCGGACTTTGTAAATGACAGCTTTTGTTAGTTTGATCCCGGAAAGAAAATTGCCCAACTGGGTGGGGATCAGGCCGGCGGTTGGCAATTTGTGGGATATGCTTGGTGGGATCTGCTTGGAATACGCCCTGTTGTCATGTCAGTGCCCCGTCGGGCAGTTGTCGTAGGTGAACTGATTACGGGATTTCAGGTGATTATGCCAATCCCGTCATGCCTTGCCCTTTCCTTGAAACTTTGAATAAGGTTTTGGTGTTAATCCAGGTGCGGATGACTTTTCCCATAACTAGGGTTGCCAGATGTTTTTTCACCAGTATAATATACTATATAATAGTATATTTTGGCAAAGACCGTAAAAAATATACAGTAGTATTTTCATGAAAATTATAGTAGATTAAATATAGTAGGTAAGCTATAAAATGTTGATTATTAGTTTTTCCGGCATAATCTGCAAAAATTCCTACTGCCCAAAACGGCTCGGACGGCGGACGGACGTTTCGGTTTTGGAATCTAGACCTCTTGAAAGGGATAATTTTGAGGCCGATCCGAATCGTCAACCTCCGTCGTGAATACATAGGTGTATTATTCCAAGAATAATAAACCAAAATCTGAAATTTTGACAAAATACTTAGTTTACCATCTAGTTGTGCCCGCAAGGTGTTTAGCCCGATCGCCCAAACCCGTGGGGCGCTATGGGGCTACGGGAGGGTTTTTTTTAAAGCGTTTGGCTATGGGATCGAGTTAGGTGTCGTTTTCGAAGTATTTTTGGACGTAGAATCCATTTTTGGGGGTCCCGGAACGATCCGATTTCACTGTAACGATCTATAGGGCTTCGGCAAATGGGATTTTTGAAGGATCCCAGGAGGTAAATTATTTTTCAAGTAAAACAAAAAAATTTCTTTGGGGAAGGGAGGAGTTATTAAATTAAATTCACACTGAAATTGAATTCTAATTATGAATTTATTCGAGTTATTACAAGAAATCAGAAGGGGAAGGCCGAAAAATTTATTGGGCCTCAGGTGGGACTCAAACCCACAACCTCTGCATTACATGTGCAACGCTGTACCATTGAGCCACTGAAGTCCAGTAGTCATGATAGAGCATTGGAGATTAAAGGTTCAACTGTCTCCTGCCCCCAACGCTTGATTCGGCCTTCTCGTATTTTTGCTTATTTTCCCCCTCTGAACCCTGATCTGATATGAAGCCAGTAGACATCCTACTTTTGTCCCTCTTTCTAGGGGTCCCTTAATTCCCCAGGAGAAGTAGTTTCATTAGGTAATGACTTGAGGGAATTTTGAACTGCTTCCCTCATACAGTGTTTTATTTGGGGAAGGGAGGAGTTATTAAATTAAATTCACACTGAAATTGAATTCTAATTATGAATTTATTCGAGTTATTACAAGAAATCAGAAGGGGAAGGCCGAAAAATGCGTTGCACATGTAATGCAGAGGTTGTGGGTTCGAGTCCCACCTGAGGCCCAATAAATTTTTCGGCCTTCCCCTTCTGATTTCTTGTAATAACTCGAATAAATTCATAATTAGAATTCAATTTCAGTGTGAATTTAATTTAATAACTCCTCCCTTCCCCAAATAAAACACTGTATGAGGGAAGCAGTTCAAAATTCCCTCAAGTCATTACCTAACAAAAAAATTTCGAAAAAAAAAATTTGGTACTATATTTTTTTAATATAGGATATAGTAGTACAGACCGTAAATATAGTTGGCCTGGCAACCCTACCCTCAGGTAACTGTTCGCTGGTGTATTTTTCATTTGGCCTCAATAAAAAATTAGCTGATATTTTAAGAGGCCCTCTCACTCAGGAAAACCTCAATCTTCAGTCGGATGACATCGACCAATATAAACTCAACCTGTCTGACTGGCGTGATCGCCCCCTGGTGAGGTAGTGACGACCAAATTACCCTCGAATTACTGAATCACTGGCGGTCAATGTCGACGAGAGGAACGCGCCAATCTAGAACCGCCATTTCTCTCGAAAGAAAGATGGCGAAAAGGAGAATTAGAAAACAGCGTTGATGCAGTGGAAGACGCAGAACAGGAAACGCGTCATTTTGTCAGCGATTCCTCGGCAAACGGGGATGCGAGGCTCCGACCGACTTCATTAATTGGTGCCAGACCCCCAGAAACCTCCCGTCCTCGCCTCGCCCCATCCAATGTCGACTGTGGAGCTGCAAGAGGGAATACGTTGGCCCAACATCAAACGTCGCCGGAGGAGTTTTCCCGAAGTGCCATCAGAATTTGGACTGTGCCCAAAAACTCACGCGCCCTCAGGACGACATGCTGTCTCTTTTGGACATTATATGTCCACTGGTTTGGTCTCAATTTGGATTAGCATATTATGCTAATCCAAATTGAGACCAAACCAGTGGCGTTAAGAAAGTCTCCCGAATCCTCTGGTTTTTAACCTAAGGCAATTTAGATAAAAAGCTGCGTTCATGATACATCATACTACTCTAAAATATCGTGGGAGTTTAATCACCAGTTGTAGAATTCTCTGCAAGGCCACGTTCAAACTATACAGCGGCTTGTAAATGGAATACACTTGATCTCGGGAAATGACGCCTCTCAAAGCCTCAACAGTGGTCTTATTATTTTTTTTTTTTCCTGCAAATTCGCGGCACGAGCCAGATAAAAGCTTACAGAACTCGACGTCAGCCCAAACTTGGTAGCAAACAGCAATTCGGCCCTGCCCACACGGGTAATTGGAACATTTGTTTACTAGTGGGACCATGTACCCCAACTAGAGGCGTGTGGGCGATGAACGCTGCTAGAGGTGGGGCTCGGTGAATCACAAATATGGTAATGGGTGAATCATCGAAGGGTTCAGGCTATACATTTCGCTATACTTCTTCGCAAACTTCAGGAGGTTATTACCCCATGAGAGGATACAATTTAAAAAACCTCGGCCCTTTAGGCCTCGCCAGGGGGCAAGCCCCCAAGGACCCCTGGGCGCTTTTGGTTTATTATTCTTGGAATACACCTATGTAATCGCGAGGAGGTCGTCGATTTGCTTAGAGCCTACGGCTGAAATTCACGAAACACGGAACATGGGATAGAAACCCATCTTGCGTGTTGGAAAAGTAACTGTCCGACGCCAAACTAGTGGCCTGACGATGGGACAAGTGACGATGCCGAAATAGTGGCCTAACGTATATTTATATACTACGTAATGTATAGACGTGACACTCCCGCGTCTCCCTCCCAGACTAACGTTGTTGGGCAGTTAGGTCACGGCCAAAGCATGTTCCATGGCATGCTAAAAAAAAAAAAAAAAAAAAAAAAAACGGTACAAGAGGAGCACATTTTATTAAATAAGCGCCATGAAACAGGGAAATAAAAGTCATTTAAAAGAACAAAAACTCATAAACGCGGCGGCTCTTGTGATATCTGATATCACTCCGTGAAGCACACATAGATTAGTAAATCACGGCATCAAGCTTCACGTTAGTACAGAAGAACACCCTTTAAAAAGTTCTGCCAAACAATGAGTTGCACGGATCTGACATGTTATTGCAAGTTGTATTAATAAACGGACAAAGAAAGAAACTCGAGCCAACACATTAAGTGCTTTAGTGCTTCTATGGTAGTAAATCAACTGCTTCTTATTTAACTTAGCATCTGGCCATCCACAGCACATCATGAATATAAACTATAGATGACTTTTCTGATGTAGTATTGAATAAATGGATATTTTCTGGTATCACGCCTCTGCGAGCGAGGGTAGTGTATTACATTTCAAAATAGCCAGGTTGTTGCAGAATTTACAGGTCAACTCAAGAAAATACGAAGATTCTTCGTGACACCCCATTAAGAACTAGTCCAGATAAACGTTTATTTAACATAAAAAGTGCAACCTATTCGCCTCCGTTTTGTACTATTTACGTGAACAGTAAAAGAAATACGAGGGGTTTTTCCGGCGGATATTTACCGTGGCCAATCCCCCCCGAACATAATTGACTGGCGAGGTCCAGCGAGATGAAAGAGGCGAAAAAAAAGCCCTCAAAAAGATGAATCAGCCCTGAGAATGAGACATTTCGAGATTCATTCACGTGGGAGGAAGTCGAGCTTCACAAACCGAATCGGAGCGACTCCCAAATAAAATATGAGGCGCACTAAAAACGGTAGGGCTTCTTCCTGCCGGAGATGTCCCAGAGGATTTATTTATACATGAAAAAACCTCAGATCATGGTGACACTCCCCTCCTCGCCACCTGACAGACTTGCCCATGTTCCTTCTTTTGATATCGTTTGGTGTCAGGGAAATTGCGACTCTGTCTGCAGAGGCTGAAAAAACTGCTCGTGATATTCAAGCGTGACGATTCAGAGGGGGTACAAAGTAGTGTAGTGAATGATTCATGCAACTTAATCACCGGCTCGTTTCCCCGAGAGATAGTCGATATGGTAATAAAATCGTGATCATCCAGGTCCATCCAGGTCTATGATTTTACTCCGCGAGGCGGGGAAGGAGTCACATGGGGAAGAGGAGAGGGAGTGAAATAGATCTGTCGGGCCGGATGTGTCTGAAATAGATGAGACAGGTGCTGTGGAAGGGGTGACGAAGAGGAGGGTGGAGTACAACATCAGTTTGTCACACAACACGCCTCTAACTAACCCCAATGAAATAGAAATTGCGTTTCCACTGCACGGGGTTATATTCGAAAAAAAAAAAAACTTGAAAGTCTAAGCACACACGTTCAAATACGCAAATAAATAAGATATATGACTGTCCCACTAGTAACACGTAAATGCACCGTTTTAAAAGTGAGAGAATACGGGAGAAATAAGTTCAATGGAAGGTGAGGGCCAACGCTCGAGGGGCATTTAGTTGGGCCAAAGGGGCACCTACGTGCTCAACTGACGAAAGGCACTAAAATGTACACCACACGCCAGTGAAAGAAGGAATTGGAGTTATTTATCTAGATCGGAATGGAGAAGGGTACAGCATTAAATCCCGAGAAGGCGACTAGCCAGTGTTAATAACGGGTTATTATTCGGTTACGAAATCCTTTACAAACAAGATCAGCCATGAGTTAGTTATAATAATTTATCAATTTTTTATTGGAAGTGAAAAGGTATGTATAAGCAGCCTTAAAACAAAATATCTTCAATCCTGGTAATCCAGTAACCACCTCGGAAAGGGGGGGGGGGGGGGTACCCCCGAAGTCAACTGTTGACATCCACAATCCAGTCACCAGTTAGGTTGGACCTTACGAAAATTCGGGTCAAAACGAAACTTTGGACGTTTGTTTATGGTCGGTTAGAGATGTTGAATCCACATTTTGCACACAACATTTCCTTGTGGAATTTCGGGGGTGGCCAAAAAACCTCGAAATTTTCCCACATTTTTAAGTGTTTCGCTTATAACTCGGAAACGACGCATCGCACAGAAGAATTTACTTATTCTAAAATTAAAGAGCATTAAATTTTACGCCGATTGCTCTCCCTATATATTTCGAATCGGTCCAGCCGTTTAGCCGCTATCGATTGTCAAAAATGAGTGATTCTTTTACACATTTTCCAACTTCCATCGCCTGTAGCTCAAAAACGGCTGCCCGTATCGTAAAATATCATGAAGATAAAAGTTGTAGAGCATGAAATTCTATTTTGAAAAAAAAAAAAAAAAAAAAAAAAAAAATCAAATTTTTCTCACGGGGAACCTGAGATATTGAGCGAAAACCGAAAAAGTCAAGTACTCATGACATACCCCACCCCTTACTGGTTGTCAAAACGCCCAGTTACTGATGTCAAAACTCCATTTTGATCGTCCTCCACTTTGGAAAAAAAAAGAAACAACAATTCCTGCCTACTTCTCTCTACTCCAAATGAGGTACAAGCGAGTTTAAGGTGAGCTGCTTTTTTAGCTCTTCCGCTCCATCCGTTTCTTCTAGGCCGTTTAAAGTCGGAGGGTCTTAAGCTGGAAAGTACCGGTCTTTTAAACACAGGGAGTCGTGATTATAATTAGTAGTCGGGCGGAAATGGAAGCTACCTACCGCCTCTGAACCTGGGAGCCAAACTAGTTGGCCCCTACAAATCAATTTTTATTCAATAAAACTATCAATTGTAATCTCGGAGATGTACGGTGGTAGTGATTAAAGTTTTTGGAGGAGGTATTACAAATGGTAGGTATGATTGGCCCTTGAGGTGGATCCTTCCAACGTTATGCCACACATGAATAAGGCCCTCAAAAGACGATCAGGGCTCCTCGAAGGTGATAATAAGAGTACCTACGTGGATGTGGCGAAGGATTTGAACACTTTTTCCCACACATGTCGCGGTAGAGTTCACCGGTTAATGGCCGAAACGCGAGTGCCGTTCCCACACCGAAGACGCACGTTTATAATAAGTGAGGCCAAGAAGGGTTCCTGCGCATTCTTGGGAGGGCCTTTCTCAAGTCTTCACAAGAGTGAGAATTGGTTTGGAACGCCGACGAACGCAATAAGCGCGATGACTGGGGAAAATGAGGACAGGTAGCCAAAGAATCCCCCAACGATTGGCCAGTTGTAGGAGCAAACAGTTAAACGGAGTAATGATCGCTTTGTTACAACTGTCGACTGGAAGATGTCCAACATGATGTAGGTAGCCAAAAGAAAAGTACCGCAAGTGTAAGCTTATCTTTCGATCGGTGGGAGAGGGGTTAGCTGCCTACAAGGCGAAGAAAATGAATAAAACTAAATTGATAGGTCAGCTCGTGCGAGTCGAGGACTGTTAAATCAGCGATAAATCATTTTGAAAGGTCCTATCGGTAGAGAAGAGCCAACAATGCCAAGATCTTTCACGAACTGATGGTTGATTGTTCGCACTCCGTTATACTGTCAAACTAGTGTGAGCCTTGAGTTCTTTACAAAATTAATTACCGACCTTTCCAATCCTGATGCGACTGTGGCAACCGCAAAACATAAAATGTGCTCATATAAATTGCACGAGTCCCTTTGGAAGGTCTAAAAATTTGTCAGAAACTGAAGTGGATTGAACAATAAGCAAATCTCACAATACGAAAAACGCTGCAACTTTTACACAAGGGTTTATTATTCTTTGATAAAGGTTACTTGTGCAGAAATTTAATTCTGTGTTAAGTAATAGAAAAAATTTTGGAAAAAAATTATTTTTGGATTTTTTTTTCAAAAAAGTTTTTGTTTTGGATTTTTTTTTCAAAAATTCTTTATTTTTTACTCGAAAAATATTTAATCTCCTGGGGTCCTTCAAAAATCTCATTTTTAGCCCCATGAAAGCCCTATAGATCGCAATAGTGAAATCGGATCGTTCTGGGACCCCCGAAAATGGATTCTACGTCCAAAAATACTTCGAAAACGACACATAACTCGATCCTATAGCTAAAAGCCTTCAAAAACCCCCTCCCTTAGCCCCATAGCGCCCCACGGGTTTGGGCGATCGGACTGAAAACCTAGCGGGAACCTACGGACCCCCCCCCCCCCCCCCCTGTTGGAACCTGGCGGGTTCATACTGTGTGTGTGAACTGAAACCTAGATGGTAAACCAAGTATTTTGTCAAAATTTCAGATTAAAAAAAATTCCTACTGCCCAAAACGGACGGCGTACAGCAGACGAACAGTATAACGTGTCATGATGTATTATTACTGGCAATAATTGCCAATATATAAGTGTCCATTATTGGTCGTTCAATAATGAATCGATAGGGAGCCGTCTCGAGAACGATATGGAAGGGGCGTTGAGCCACCCATAATGGGAGGGAATCTGAAGGGATTGAAGGGGGGGATCTCTCCGCCACCACAATTATTGTGGTGGCGGAGAGATCCACCCCTTCAATTCCAACATGTCTTCGGTTAAGCAGTCACGTTCTTCAACCAGATTACCCCCGTAAAAATATGTACCATGCAAAAAATACTGGAGTTCAAGGAATTTCGGGGGATAATGGGGGCATTCATCTTGTAAAAAGTTGTTGTCGTGGTTTCTGCAAATGGTGGTAGACGGCAACACCGCCTAAATCTAGATTGGTCGAACCTACCACTAAGGCGGTGGGAGTTTCGTAATAGATTCGAGCTAATAGCCGATTTTCTAGTACCTATCGATAAACAGCACCTTTCTTGATAATTGGAAATTTGCGAAAGAGGGAGAATAATCGGGCATTACATGCATTTGATAAACCGGCCCTGAAACTAATAATCAGGTTCTTCATGTCAACAGCAATGTGCTCAAGCCTCGATCACAGTGATTTGTAAAATTACATCGTGTGTAGCCAAGTTCATACTGATGTAACTCCGAATGAGTGGGAACGTTCAGCGCAAACAGGAGTTTCCACGTGGAATCTAATTCGCTCGCGTTTTCAATAAAATGCCAGGGTGGGATTTCTTCAAAGGGGATCTTCCACTTGGCGAAGGGGGAATGGGAGAATTCACGACCTACCGCAACACCGAGAGAGAAAGGTCATAACGGTACGAGACCATTCCGCGGCACGGGGTTCTTGACGGCGAACT
The DNA here is from genome assembly GCA_955831195.1 of Pilophorus perplexus. Lineage (NCBI taxonomy): Eukaryota > Metazoa > Arthropoda > Insecta > Hemiptera > Miridae > Pilophorus > Pilophorus perplexus. The sequence continues at coordinate 25,626,056 of OY037010.1, forward strand.
GGTGACGTAGTGACGGGAATGCACAGTGATAGTGAATGAGAATTGATTCGATTAAACGAACGAGAACGGTTAAGTACGTGTTGTAATGTAAGTGATAGAGGAGACAATGCCACCCTCGGGAAGGTGCCCGTTTTGTTCAATCGTTAGGTATACGAATTATATTATACCACTTTTTTCTTTAATGATAAAAGGAAACGAAAGAGCTCGTGCCAATATATTTCAAGCGGTCACAATAACTTGGCCCACCAAAAGACGGATGTAATCATCTTTTTCTGCTCCCTTTCGCAAAAAACCTAATTGAATTCGTTGTTTTTGCGGCAGCGTCAAGCTGTCTCTAAATTCAAACTAAGATGCCGAGGTGAAAAAAGGTGCCAAAATCGTCGTCACATCTATTGAAGGCTGAAAATAGTCGGGTGGCTGCCCAATTTCAACTGCATCACACCTCTTTATCTGATTTTAACCAGAACCACATAGAGGGGAAAATAATTGATAAGGGGATAATAATTGAAGTAAAATTAAAACTGCAGGCCAAGCAAAGGAGATCCCTGTTCGTTACTTCAAAAATCCATTTCAATTTGAGGATATCAAAATTTGATCAAATGTCAAATATCACATTATGAGCTTTGACAAAGATTCAAATTATGCGTTCTTGAAAATATTGCATCACTTGATTATTCACGTCATTATTCATTTGACAAGATAGATTCCACGATGTGACTTCTTAAGAGAACGCGTGGGAGATGCATATGGTAACTCCCGGTGTCCCAAGGATCTTCGGCTTCGATAATCATCTTCGATCCACCAGATTGAGGGGAATAAGGACATCATTAACCATGAAATCGTCCCCATGTTAAGACGTTTTTGTACGAACATATCCCCCTCTAATGGCTCGGAAGGAAGGCGATTCGGGACAAAACCATAAATCTTTGGAAGACTTTGCAGACGATTTCAGATAAGATTGAAGACGAAACCTCCATGCTAAGTAAGGGGAAATCACGACTAATGAGACTGCTCTATTTCGTCGAGAATTACGTTGGCATTGACTGAGCGGTTAAGACGGACGACAGGGCTGAATTACGAACAATTTGCTGTTATAGGTCGCCATGTATATAGGTAGGAAATTGCAGTCAATAACTACCATGGCAGATTCAAAATTAAGCTCGTAATTTAACAAACCAATAATTTGCATACACAATATTCATTTCCGTGTTCATTATAAAAAATCAGCGTAATACCTGAACCTTTTCTATTGTTTTTACATTATGAATGTAATAGCGAGTTTTAAACAGCCCCAGGGGAAAACAATTGTGTCAATTCCAATCGTGATGAGAGCAACGGTAATTCTACGTTCACGTTTAATAACACCTTAGATAATATCACATCATGTCATGATTTATCGCTCAATTAAAACGAAATGTCTTCGGGATTGATTGCACGGTATTTATGCTACATGATGGTCATATGAACAACGCAGGAATACAATAATCTATTGTCTGAAAGATACCTTAACGCAAAAAACTTTTCTTTTGTTTAACAATAAACGTTTTACATTTGTATCCCTGAATAAGAAAGATTCGGTGCCAAGAAATGGAATAAAGGCCAAGCAGATCGTTCTGCTTGCGAATACAATTTGGCGCATTAATAGTCAATCACGTAAAGAGTAATCATTGAGTGCATCTACGGTTCATAACATCCAAAAGGGCAATAAAATCACGATACACCCCGGAGGTGTATGTCACGACTTTGTCGGTGCATTACAACGACCTCAGCCTTTTCAAGGGTAAAACGAAAGTGGCAAAAGTTCGAGGTTTTCAGTCACGTCCGACGAGTTTCTAAAGGGTCGATGAAACCCCGTTATGTCGTGGGTTGATGGGGTCGGAATAATTGAAAATATGAAGAAAAAAAAAGAAAAGTTTTTAGAGGTTTTATCAGCCAAGAAAAAGTATTTACTGTGTTCTTATTGTGACCGCAAGCATAGTCGCTTACACGACATGGAACTGGTGTGGCACTCAAGTCTTGCAGGAGTTATTTGCATCCATCATCTATGATCAAGATCGTTAAGCTGTGTGTAGTTCACTATTATGTCTCGTAGGTTGGGGTTAGAAATATGGATGGCCACACCTCGATCATGATAACCTAATAGTTCTGATAGGTTGAAAAGTGACTCATTCTTCTGCTCGTCATGTAACAATCACACCCCGGAATAGTGGAGTCCCAGGAGTCCCAATTCAAACAATTGGGAGAGGAAGGCCATTACAAGGAATGCGCCTGATCAGGACGGACAAGGAACGATTGTTTGAGTCGTTCGAGTCCTGGTATTACGGACACAGTGGGCCCTATTGATGGAGGCCGGGGCGGATCCCCTTTTGAGACATCCGTCATCGTCCGTCGTTTCGGAGTTCCCTCGTGAGTTCCAGATGTCGTGACAAGAGGTCGTTCAACGGAGATGGACAAACTCTATCTGTCCCGTCATTTCTTGCCATATTACATGCTACACATCATCTTCAACACACCGCACAGACCGCTCCGTTGGCTGGACTGAAGTCGGACTCCTTTAGAAATAGCTCTGCAAGGACAAATATTTCGGAGCAAAAAAGTAGGTTGCAAGGACCCCCCCCATTGCAACGCCTCACGAAGATAAGAGTCCAAACCACGTATGTAATACTGTATTTAGCATAGCGGATTTAAAGTCCCACTGGAAGTTGAAGATGCAGTGAATGAGCACGCCCTTGTAATGAATCATGTTGACGCCGACGGAAGCAGCTTAGCCAGCCGACCATGAAGATATTTTACCTAGATATATTTTTCTTTGCCAGGTTTTCAACATGACTTCTTCCTGACCGAGTAAGTGCCTGTTTATCAGCTTAGCGGCTCGATTAAAGTGCTAATCGTCTCCACAGTTGTGAGTAACCGGTCGATTGGAGCCCTACTAATTGGTTTTTTTTTTTTTTTTTTGCTACTTAAGAGCTCCATTAGACGCCTATTCTTGATACATGTGCCGCGTCACTTGAGAGAATAGGAGAAACAGGAAATCAGACGGTTAAGTTCCTCCTATAATATTAGTTCCAGGTTATATTGTGACAAAATGAACAGTTCTATTCACAAGTTTTAATTTATTTTACTTAAATTACTTTTATTTACAGGAGGAAGGTTCAAGGACCGTTCGTTCATTATTCATGATCGTAAATATCTACAAGAATAGGAAAATCCACTTGAAAGGATGCGGGCGCGAGCTGGGTGCTCGTAGCGGACTTTTGTGGGCTTTTGAATTATTAATCCTTCTATCTAGGCCCTCTGGGGCTTCTTTGGAAGCCTTTGCGTACCTATTCACCACTGAGATCTCACGTCCACGTTCAATCTATCGTTTTTACGTGGAAATTTCAATCTCGGCCGGTCATCAGGGGCCGGAGGTTCGGTTCGCCTGGGGCCGTAGTGCACCTAACCCTACCCATAAATTGTTTCTCAATATCCGCTGGGCAAGTACTGATGGATAACAAGAATCGTGCAATCTCACATCCCTTTAAGGAGGGGTCTGCCCAGGCGTGTTTCCCTCAGTGACTACTCCAGATCAACAACACCCATTGTCGTGGATTGACTCAGCTATGAACATTAAGACGCGGTCTGGGTGTACGAGAGAAGCCTCTTACTCTTCATAATAATTAATGCAGTTGAGCAAGTGGCCGAATTTTAGGAATTTGAACTTTCTCGCTTTCCCTTTTTTCCTCCTGCAAGTTGTTCTGCACATTTCCAGTTTGTGGGCCTGCAACTCAACAGTGACGAATACAAAGACACGTCGAGGCAGGCAAGAATCAAGCGACCTTTACCGGCGTCCCACATCGCCATAAAACTGGGTGCATTGGCCAGTTTCATTACACAACAGTTGGAAATCGTCATTGTTAGGAAAGTTTTTGTGAGTCCTCCGAAGTGCCTTCGGTAATCAATATTATCATCACACGATTGATGGTCCATTGTCTCCTAATCTTTCTTATTTTTCGGAACCTCTTGCAGCTCGTCACTTAATTGACGCCCTTCATCAACCATAACTCTAATAAAGAACAAGATAAATGAGATGTTCCCAACAGCCATAATGGCGCCCATCGATTCCTTCCGATGCTACTTCAGTTGGTCTTCTACGCCACTTTCCCGAATCTCAGCTCTTTTCTGGATTTTCACGTAATCCACGTAAAACATCTCATTCACCCCAGTAAAGTGATTCGGGAGGACAAATACATGGACATTTTTCACTTCAAAATTTTCAAAGAAGCTATTTTTGCTCCGAAATTTATGATTACATGGAGTTGATGGCCTAATCTAAAAATGCTACAAACTTTACACTGCCACGATACAATTTATTATTATATGAATTAAAAAAAAAAAGGTTTAATTTTTTTGTACAGTGTTGGGACAGATGCAGGACCCTGAAAAATGGATTCTACGTCCAAAAGCACTTCGCAGACGACACCAAGCTCGACCCTACAGCCGAAAACATTCAAAAACCCCTCCCGTCCTTCTGTAGCCCGACAGAGCCCCATGGGTTTGGGTTGTGCCCTGCAACATAGTTACTAGATGGCAAACCAAGTATTTTTTCTAAATTTCATATTAATAAAAATCCTCGGTACTACCCAAAATGGCCTGTTCGGCGAATGGCCATTTCATTTTTGAAATCTACACATCGTGAAGCATATAAATTTTCCACCTCTCGTCTCGAATACATACATAGGTGTTTTATTCTAAGAATAATAAACCAAAACATAATGTGAAGTACTCACAGTAATATTTTAGTAGCCAGAGAAAACAGTTATAGTCATACCTGGAATAGAAGATACAGAAACGTTAAAAGCAGAAAAAGACACGTTAAACGTAACATAAAATACGTTTTTCAAGTAAGTAACAGCTCTGCACACAAGGTCATTTACCTTGACGGTGTCACAAAAGAATAATCACATGTTTAATGAGGGAAAGGCTCTGCAGTTGTACGAATAGCGGGCTGAGAGAAATGGAAAGTGACAGAAGACAGTAGGGCGTAGACAACGTACAGTTATCTGCTACTGCGTTTTTCTAGGTGGGTAATTAGCAAGATTCTTCGGTAACAGTTGAGATATCTGTAGTATACGAAGCGAATCGAAAGAAGAAACGGGAAGAGGGGGGGGGGGGGGAATCTTTGTTTGGCCGCATGTTCCTGTTTATCAGATGGACCCAGATCCGGCAAGGACCCCGCTAAAGCGTGACGCCGGCGCCAGGACGATGAGGAATCTTTTCCCTCACGCACGACGAGGATATCCCTGGTCAAGCTGTACTGCGTGTGAGAGGTTCACCACCAGACTCAATAGCACAGACTTGGATGTAACATGTAGGCTGTGGAGAATATAGAGATTTTAGGCGTAGAGAGACTACTTCCAGAAAATAATTCACTATAGTGGATAAATTATAATTTACCATGCGATTTACTTATTAAAAACAAAACCAAAATAATAGGGCCAACCCAGAATAAAAATCTTTGGGTGAATCCCCGGACAGGCCAGATGGTTTCGTTATCATCACAACACTGTCCCTCTGGTCAGCTGGCAGAGATTATCTCTGGCGGGTTTGAAGCAACACTACGCTGTAATGGCGAAGGCTCGTTTCTCGGGAGGTCACGGGGCAGTGACTTGTGAGTTGCGAATAGTTCCAAGGGTCTTTTGACACACTGGTGGCTATGCAGTGCAACAGTGATCAGTGTACATAGAAATCATCCATCTTGCACGATCTGCACAGTCCAGATATAGGGCAAAATCAAATACAACAAACCCCCTCCTGGACAACAGACAAGCATATATTATACCGCTTGAAGTCACGAACCGAACCCGAGCGGCAACCCAATGGGGAGTTCGCATTGATTTTAGATTTGGAAATCTTCCCTACCATTCAATAATATCGCTAAAAAGTAACGTGCACAGACTCCAACACCAACGAAAAAAATCATTGTAGGAGATATAACGAAAAAACGAAACGCACAGTTTGAATCGGCCGGCGTTTCCCACCAGTCACTGTTTGAGGCAATGACGTCACAGTTCCAGTGAATCTCTCACCATGAGCGCTAGTGTCGTCAGCTTATATGATGAATTTATAGCAATTATAACATGATATTACGGAAAACATAATTAACTTTTAATTATAATACATGATACTTGAAACCTTATCAGAAGGATTTACGGCTCACTTGAATTTTATTCTGTGATGAGCAGTGGAATAGCAACACTGGGCGGAACAATCCCCTCACCTGTCAAGAACAAAACACTATCGACGACGCTCTTCAGCTGTATTGAGGAAGTGACATCACGCTCCCTCCATGGCCCCGGTTTTTCAAACTCCGTAATTTTAGTTAAATTATTTAAATTTTCTGGAAACGATTTCAGGCGGCTGACTACTGTTTTCCCTACATTCTCAGGGAGTACTTTCAGAAAAAACAAAGAAAAAAAAACAAAAACAATGCGAACCCCCCATTACCACATACGTCGATACCTAGAAATTAGCCTGGAGCGCCTTATCAAAGACCAGCGTAGCAAAGCCACCAATCCCGGATGAAGTATTGTCATTCACAGCGACGCATACTTTCAAATGACAGGAGTGCTGATTGTTAGCTGGTCCCCGGTGAGACAAAAAAGGATATCGCACAATCGACGAGGGCGAATTGAAAGACTCAAATGAATCATCCGACTTGAAGCAAGAACACGCATTGTTTTAAGGGCGAAGGAATTTCACCATAATTTTATGATTATGCCACTACATTATTTCTCGTCCATGACATCTAACATCATAAAAAATGTTATTAGATAATTAAATTGAGTTTCCAATCTTAGCTAAGATTGAGTTATGTTTAGCTCAGCCGTTTCCTGTTATGGCACCAAAGCACACAAAAAAATAAAAATAACAAGAAATAAATTATCGAAATATATTGTACGGAGCCGGCGAGAAGCGGAGGATTATAATTTTTAACAAGTCCAGAATGCTTCCGTTCGGCTTTGGCGCCCAGTCTATTCCGCAAGGTTAAACGGACGCCCACGCCCCTATTTATTTCTTCGGGCTTTGAGGGCAAGAAAATCCCCCCCCCCCCCTCCCCCAGTGAACATACTGATTTTTATCCCTCGTCAAATTAAATTTACGATCTTCGGGCTCGGCAGTAATTGGCTCTGCCTCGAACGTTGAGATCAGAATCGATGAATTCGTATAGTTTTCTTTGTGAGGAAATAAACGCACTGCCATACATCACCCGACTGCTCCTGAATAAATTCCGCTTCGCCCGTTGCCATTTGATTCATGAGTGATTCATAAAACACTATGAATGAAACGCCTCGGGGGAATGAAACAGCTTTATATGGTAAACTTGCTTCTGGCAGTTGAGGTGAAATACTCGCACATCGTGTCGGCATGTTGCTGCGTTTTAGATCCTTCGCGTTCTTCACATAGAACAGTACCGGTTGTTCTGTGCGTTTTCAGCCATACTCGCACAGATAAGTCTGAAAATGGGTATGAGGGGCGTAGTGCACCCTGGTTAACGGATGTGACAGGTGTACCTACATGACATTGTACGTTGTACAAGTTGAGTTCAAGAACGTAAGATTACGTTTTTATTAGTTCTATCAATATTTGTGTTGTGTGTTTGCGGGAAGACCTCCAGCGTAACTGGGATTTCGCCCCCGGTGTCTTTGAAGGAAAGTGAAGGGAGTACCTAAATATCCCTTCCTATAGGGCATAACGCGAGATGTCGCAATCTGCTATCCTAGGAGGCTGAATTGAGGCAGTTATGGGAGACCCGCGATCTCCAGACAGGCAGGAAGTGCCATGATAGCCTGGAATGCGTTGGTCTCTGGAAGGGGCCCAAGAGAATCTAATACTGAAGCTGAGATGTCAGCATCAAAATTAGTTCGTCCTGGATCCGCAGTTGATACGGGAATCAGAGGACTGGTTTCCCTAAACGGATTGTCGTCAAGGGAGGCCTGCTGACACCGTCTTACAAAAATCCGATCTCCCGGCGACTGCAGACGAATTGTCGCCAGGGGACATATATAAGAATATATGATCAGTTATATGATAACGCCAGCGACGCGATCTGGGAATCCGAGTAATTAGCAGCTCTCTCGGTAGCGAGAGAAGCTGGACTTCCCTATCACGCCACCGGAAGTGGTGCTTCCCGTGGCCCGCGATTGAACGAAGTGGGGCAGGCGAGCGAATTTAAGCCAGAAGAGTTTGGCTCATGCGGCCACATAGGGTATCTAGAAGATAGTCTTTATCTATCCACTTACCTACCAATTACTTTAGCTATTGATGATCGAAATTTGGTCGTTTCCAAACAAAATCTCTCCTCCCCCTGCACTTCACAGTGTGACATCAACAAAAAGTTGTCATATCTATTTACATTTTTGGTTCTCTTCCAACTACTCGCGAGTCCCTCGGGATGACGAAAGCGGGAGAAAAAAAAGCTTGTTTCACTTCGTCTCCGATTTCCTCGGTTTGGAATTGGTGAGGGCCAGAAGGCAGGCTAGATCAATTTCGGAGCTGTGAAACGAATTTCGACAGAGAGAACGTTTTGTTTACTGTGTGAGCTTATTTCTTACACGGTCCAGACTTGGTAAAAAAGGAATTACAAAAAAAAGTTTGATAGAATAGAATTATTGAAAGTAGGTACCTACGTATTATACGTACCGTTAAACCCTACAACTTAGGACAGTTTTGGCGTTTTTTTTAATGCCATTTCCCAGCTATTCATTTTTTTTTTAGCTTTTTTTCTTCTCCTACATACCCCCACTCATTGGGAACAAAAAAAAAAAAAAATTCCAAAATGTGGGTCCTCCATTTTTTTTTTAAATTGAAATTTGTCCAAAGTTGAGATCACAACCCCTCTGAACGCTGAAATGCAATGTCAAGCCATGTAATTTTAACATTGGACAATATTTGACGATTTAAGAAAAAAAAGGTTTACGAAGAAAAAATACAAAATGGTGAAAAAACGAGTTTACCACAAAGTTCATAAAGGCACTTTTTATGTATTAAAATTTCTTTATGTATCAAAAGTTAACTGAGAAATACAAATAAAAACGAATTCAGACTTCTCTTTTTCCGTGATTTCACCATGTCCAATGTTGGGATGCCTTTTTCCCCGATCGCGAATAATTCGCTTATGCCGCCCTTGAAATGAGTCCTACCTTATGACAAATTTGATATTGCTTGTTGTAGCCTACGACTATTGGAAAACGCTGCAAATCAAATTTTACACAAGGGTTTATTATTCTTTGATATAGGTTACCCGTCCGAATATTAATTCTGTCAACAAAATAATTCTAAATTCCAAAACCGAAAAGTCCGTCCGCCGTCCGGGCCGTTTTGGGCAGCAGGAATTTTTTTCAAAATCTGAAATTTTCTAAATACTTGGTTTACCATCTTGTTGTGCCCGCAAGGTTTTCAGCCCGATCGCCCAAACTCGTGGGGCGCTATGGGGCTAAAATGGGGCTACAGGAGGCGTTTTTTGAAGGGTTTTGGCTATGGGATCGAGTTAGGTGTCGTTTTCGAAGTATTTTTGGACGTAGAATCCATTTTTGAACGATCCGATTTCACTGTGGGGATCTGTAGGGCTTTCATGGGGCTACAAATGGGATTTTTGAAGGATCTCAGGAAGTAAAATATTTTCCGAATAAAAACAGGTAAGTATTTTGAAAAAAAAAAAAAAAAGAATTTTTCCATTTTTTTTTTTATTGACACAGAACTTATTTTTGTACAAGTAACCTATATCAATGAATAATAAACCCTTGAGTACAATTTGCAGCGTTTTCTATTTAATTTATTTTTCAGTAATTTTCTTATTCTTCCGTTCCCCTCACATTTGATTTCATTTTATATTGTTCGGTTGGCTTAACTACAACCTTCCACCCACATTCAAACGGTCAACATCATCATCAACAACGATCAATAATAAAAATAAGACAAAAAAGATGTGGTTGGGTTCGACAAATAAAGTCGATATTGTAACTGAACAGGTGCAGGATTAGAGCTACAAGTGTAAGCTCTAAACCTTAAAAATTTGCGTGTTTGCATGGCGCTGCCAGACATAAAGGAGCCTCGCACCCCTTTGCAGATCGTGCCTTGACACGATCCTCACCTTGATTTCCTTTCATAAGCGACAACAACAACGCCTCAGCACTCCTCTTGGGTCCTTCCTTATTCTTCTGCCACTATAATGGGGTGTTTTTTTACGCGGCATTTCCTTTAGGGAAGGCCTCCCTTGTGACTTTCTTATGGCCTGTTACGACACTAACCTCCATCACCTGTTCGTGGAAAGTATAATATCCGTGTCAAGGTCGCAACCGGCAATGTGTCACCCTTCGAGACCCCCAACATTGAACCACATTGTTCACTCGATAAGGTGCTTTTGGATTGTGCAGAAACGCTGATGAAGGATGGTAAAGATACCAACACACGATATCTCCGTGGGATATGAATAGACCTTTTTCGGGACGCTAGCGTCGGAACGCTGTCTACCAATTTGCAACCTTCCCATGCCAGGTTAATGAACTCCCTTTGAGAAGCAGTCAAGCTGTGAGTTGTTTGCAGTGTCTTACTAGTTAATATTTTCGGAGTTTTGGTTTATTATTCTTGGAATAAAACACCTATGTAGAAGTCGAAAGTTTTGATCAACATCAAAATGTGACATTATCTGTTTCAAGAAACGTTCCTACATTCCAAAAATGACATGTCTGTCTGCTGTCCGAGCTGTTTTGAGCAGTAAGAATTGTTTTAAATCTGAATTTTTTACAAAATACTCTGTTTACCATCTAGTTTTGCCCGCCAGGTTTTCAGCACAATCGCCCAAACCCGTGGGGCGCTATGGGGCTAAAAAGGGGCTACGGGAAGGCTGTTTTGAAGGGTTTTGGCTATGGGGACGAGTTAGATGTCACTGTCGAAGTATTTTTGGATGTAGAATCTATTTTTGGGGGTCCCAGAACGATCCGATTTCACTGTGAGGCTCTATGGGGCTTTCATGGGGCTACAAATTGGATATTTGAAGGATCCCAGGTGGTCAAATAAGGTGTAGTTTCGTTTGTGATGAAAATGAAAGAAAATATGTTCCAAATTTTACACAATTGTGTAAAGGGTTTATTTTTCTTTGATACAGGTTAGGAGTTCCTACTTGTGGGAAAATTAATTCTGTCAATAAAAAACATTTTTTTAAGAAAAAAAAAGAAGAAAATTATACATGGTTGGACAGATGTGGGCCCCATGAAAGCCCTATGAATCCCTACAGTGAAATTTGATCGTTCCGGGACCCCCAAAAATGGATTCTACGTCCAAAAATACTTCGAAAACGACACCTAACTCGACCCCATGGCCGAAACCCTTCAAAAAAGCTCTTCCGTAGCCCCATTTTAGCCCCATAGCGCCGCATGGGTTTGGGCGATCGGGCTGAAAACCTCGCGGGTACAACTAGATGGTTAACCAAGTATTTTTTCTTTACTTTGGCACATTAAAATACAAAAGCGTTAGGTGCCTAAATTTCTGATGATTTTCGCTTACAACCGATTCGTTGCTATGGAACTTCATCTTCGCCGGTTATCATCGTACAAAAATCGTTCACCACTCGTTGGAAAGCTCTCGATTTATCACGCGTTTCTTTCGTACTTGTTCTTCGTCATTATGTCCCCATTTTATATTTATTGATGTTATTAATGGATGTAGTAAACAATGTCGCTTCTTTTGTTGTTATCAGTTTCCACGTTAGAAATCACTTTGAGAAAAGCCAAAATGAAGCCGTGGGTAGAGATACAAGGGTAAGTGAATGAGTAGGAAATGGGGGGGGGGGGAACTAAATACATAAAATGTGTTGCAGACTCGTATGCAAGTTTCATTTATCATTTTTTTATTGTAATTTTATTCTTAACAATTTTTTTGAAAACTAAACAAAAAAGGCGTTTGTTCAAATTAAATTTGTAAAAATTTTTTTTACATTGACAATTACAGCAAATAAGTTGAGTGGGGGGGGGGGGGGGGCTAACTGGTGGACTACCCTGCAGGTGTATATCCACAAATATAGTTACCATTAATTTTATCATGAGTGAGAGCGTCTTTTTAATTACTACTGTAGGTATGTGTATGAAACTGCTCCTACTGGACAACCCCCCCCCCCCCCCCCCCCCCCCCCCCCCCCTGGGTGAGCCCTACTCACACCCCCAATAGATCTTTTCTTGAAAATATCAGGGAAAATGCCAATTTTTTACCACGTTTTTCATGTGAATGATTTACCACTAGATACTGCATAACAGCAGCAGACATCTAGATTGTTAGAACACTTACCTACATCCTCTTCTTTTCCATTTACATTACATTTTCCGTCTTCTAAAATTGCCCCTGACTTTTGAAGGCTTTTACAAAATGCCCAGAGTTTTCCCTAATGCTCAATAATCAAATACACTTCTTCTGAACCCTACAACACCCTAAAACATGCATCTGCTTCAGCTTGGCAGCTCAGGGGGCTGTTCATTAACCTGCCTCTACGATAACCAAAAGTAACCTTCCCATGAAGTCGGAAAAGGTCTATTGACGAAAAGGCGTCGTCGCTTCCACACAGTTTGGAAGCGACTAAGCCTTTTAGTCAATTCATTGGATTGAACATCCACGATTCCAAGGACGAACACTAATCATTTCCGTGGGATATATTTACAGGCAAACGACACTTCCAAATTACTCGACGACCCTCGAAAAGGCCTAATATCTAAATCTACCGTGAACAGGTTTTCCAGTTTCGTTTAGAGTGTCATCAAATTTCGAGATATCTCTCAATGAAATTTGTCAACAACGGAATGCTCAATATGGGAATACCGACGAGTTGGTCACACTACCATCGACCACCCATATTCATAAGGAATCAATCGTGTTATATTATTACAACAGAGAATGATTTGTTGTACCAGCAAATCCTGCATCTGATGCCAGGTCGTCACGGAAACGTCTGGCAACATCGTGCTCTATCAAACAATCGCTCAGAAGCAAGGAAAATAGCGAACATGAGTGACCTTCAATCTACGCTGGTCTGACCGTCTTCACGGATTTCGTGTGATGTCTATTTAAGAAACTACCGGTTAATGGGCGGGTTCAAAGAAATCAAACCCCAGAGGAGACTACCAGGGAGGAGAGAAAACCGCGAGTTTACTGAAACCCTAATTCGAAGATACTTCACTACAACGTTTATACTCGGTGGGGCCTCCAGGGATTTATAATCTGCAATAATTGCATATTACAGACACCTTCAGGCGAGAATGGGCGATTCGTAATAATTATGAACTTGCCATCTGCGCCAATACCCAACCTGGTTATTATTTTCGGGGAGAGAGAGACTTGAAAATTACAGCTCTGATTCTTACGTGAAATTGAACATTTACTAGATAGTTCCAACCTATAACACTGACCATGAACTGTTAAGGTCCGTCAGAATCGTGTTTTCTACAGCAGACATTGCCAACTGAGGAAGAATTCCAATTTAACGACAGATTTTTACAATCAATCGTTAAACTGCTGCACCGTAACTGACTTGCTCACTCATTCCGCCATATTCGGATTTTTGATGATGACCACCAATTATGGTTTATTAATACGTTTGAACAAAAGAAAGTCTACCATCTAGTTGTGCCCGCAAGGTTTTCGGCCCGATCGCCCAACCCCGTGAGGCAAAAAGGGATTAGGTTTTCGAGTGGGGTGCCGTTTTCGAAGTTTTTTTTTAACGTAAAATCCATGTTGGGGGGGGTTCCAGAGCCATCGGATTTCACAGTGAGGATCTGTGGGCCTTTCATTGGGGCCAGATGATCGGGCTATAAAATTTATAGCCTTTAATGGGAGTTTAGGAGGACGCCGCATAATCCATTTTTCGACGTCCCACATCTGCCCACAAACTTTACAAGAAAATAAAAACAGAAGTTTCTGAATAATAAAATTATTTTTTTTTTTTTTTTTTTTTTTTTTTTTTTTTTTTTTTTTTTTTTTTTACTGATGTAGAATTTATATCAAGGAATAATAAACCCTTGAGTAAAATTTACAGCGTTTTTTTCTGAAACTGTCGATATTTGTGTGACGTCAGGTCTGTTACAAGGAAAGGGCGCTTTAAAATCCCTGTACAACCGAGAAATCGTTCAAGGTTCGCATATCCCATACACGGGGCCGTCTGAATGACTCAGTCCGATTGTCGAAGGTATAAAAAAACCTTCTTTTAATGGGGAAATGCTCCTAACTAAATCCATCAAGGGGTAATGAAGGAGACCCGATAATAACGATTCTCAAAGCGCAAAACTCGTCAGCTCCCACCTGCTATTTATAGACATAGCTTTTATATGCGGGTACTACAGCAAAGTTAAAACCGAAGCGACTCCCCTTTTCTCATAAATATGTAACAATACACGGGAGCCGTGCAAGAGATAAGGCCGCCTTGTACGGGCTCTGGAAAAGGCAAGTGCCGTCTAAGGACACAGTTGGAACACCCTGCGCCCCCTCTGAACGTGCCCCATATAGGACGAATCGAGACATATCGAAATATCCGATCGCTGATAAGTCGTGACGCAGCCTTTGAATCAGCTAGTTAACAATATAAATATCAGGCCGTTCTCTGTACAGTTATAACTTGTACGGAAGTAGAAACACTTCGAGAGAAGCTGTTATTGCAGTCTGGTAGCAGCCATAAATGATCAGTCTGTCATATAAATCTGACAGCTCGCGAACATGATATAATAAAGCGAAGGTGATGGTCATTGAACAAAAAATTCAAGTGCACTTGAAACCAGCATTTTATGACAGGAAATATTCCAACTTCTGGGCGGCCAATCTTTTCATACTTGGAATTAATGTAAAAAGAACCGCATTGCTAGCAAAGATGTTAGACAATAAATAATGTATGAACCTCTAGTTGTTATGGTCTATAAAATACACATTACAACGTCTTTCAGTAAAAGCCTTATCTCTTCAACTGGCCCTTAAAACTCCCTCTTAAAGAGTTATTGGGAGCGAACAACAATTATCATCGATCATACGTATACGGTGACTATAGGGTGACCAGAGGTTCTGTTTTGGGCTACGGGTACGACTATGAAGGTCCTTCTTTTGAAATGCGGGTAATTAGCTTACTTCTACTGTGGCCCAGTATGCATTGAATAGTAGGTAATAGCCATTATTTTTTCCGCCGAAGTTCCTCAAGTTTCTGCAGTTTGGGTCTAACGTTTCGCATTTTCGTCCACCAGGACTCAGGTGAGATTTCTTCAATATTCTCTTAAACAAGTTTCTGATAAATCATCATCCACGTCGAATAGCCTCAAGTAGAAGACCGGCAAAGAAAAGAAGGGGGCTTCGCACAGCTTGGCATAACCTCATAGACGATGTCCAAACTTGCTTTTACCTCAGATTTTATGATTTCTCTGCTCACTGCCTCGTTCCAGGCGTCCTTAGAATCGTCATTTACGCGATTAATTTTCCGCAAAATGTTTACCGGTTAAAGCGTATTTCACATTATCGATACGAATGATTCGAAATTTGATTTAATTCAGAAGTTGATTTCGAGGGATATGTTGATGATTTCTACTACAATTGGAATTTTCATCTATGACCTATTTCTTCTTTAAAAAACAAAAAAAAAAAAAAAAAAAAGTAAGTAACTTATGTTGTAGAATTGTCAATATATTATATATATATATATGTAATTTGTTTGTTGATGCTCAACATAATACATTATGTTGAGCACCAACAATCAAATAAATCAAAGCCCCAACAACTAAACGTATTAGAGGCCGTATGCATCTTAATTTTATACGCCTATCAGGATAGTTTATGCTGCTGATTAAAAATACAGTCTCAGTCAGTCCTCATATGATGAAGTAAATATAATTTACTCGTAACAGTACTTGTTGCTACCGTAGAATGGTTCAGGACACACTGACCAGACTTCCCACACAGGTCGTTCCGTCTCACCGCTTCAGAAAAGGAACTTCATCACGAATGCTACTTACTACCCGTTAGCACTTTGAAGCGGGCTCATAAAATACGCCCTCGAAACCTCTACTGGACAACTTTCCAAGCTTGATTTTTCGAGGGTTGGCGAAAGCGAAACATTCTTTTAAATGTGAAGATTGGCGTGAAGCCATTTTATCGAATGGAATTATAGTGCAGTACGAGAATATCATAATAGAAAGAATCGTTTCCTGTTTAGGTGATAATAAATTGCAACAGATCGCCTCTTCGGGTTAATTTCGATAAAACTATCGGACTCCACTATCTGAACATGAATGCTGATCATTAAATAAAATTTTGCACAGGAACTCACTCTTGCCATATAAAAAAATACTGTCGTGGAAACAGCCATTAGGAGGTCAATCCATCAGAGTCAAAGTCATCGCAACCAGCTCGTGCGTCTGGCAAGGATTTAGGGCATGGGCAGACAATCTATTTTACAACAACAACAAATTAACGCGAAATAGGAGAGAGCTCGTCCAGTGCGCAGTTTCCATCTCGGGGGTATTTCACGAAATAGGCACCCTCGGAGACGGGAATTTTCAGCGGAGGGAGATCCACTCGAGCACGGCAGGTATTTCAAGGCTGTGCAAAGGTTTTTGAGGTGTTTAAGAAGTCGTACGTGGGCGGAATGCGGTGAGCGCGCTTGACTCATCGTCAACTTGGTACATCTTGGTGACTCACAGTATGATAGAATGAAAATAATTCGCCATCAGAAACAGATTACGATTAATTGATAGTTCAGCATAACGAAGCAATATCTAATACTAAAATATCTATAACACTATAGATTAATCAAGCAGTAGGGGACAATGGACACGAAAGGGAGATAGGAAGTAACCGAGAAACAATCATAGCCTAATGGATTCTCGGAATTAAAAACGTAAATACTACTATCCTTGAGGTGGTAATGAATTGAATGATACAAGGATGATTAAAATAATCCAAGTTTCCCTAGCACAAATGTCCACGAAAGGACTAAAATCAAGCAACGAGTGAGGTTACGAAGCACAGTGTAAAGAGTACTTTTAACTTTCATCTGCCGACAAATCTTAAAAGGAAACAGTCGTCGAAGTTGTAATTCGTTTCATTATTCAAGGTACTTCGATGTTTACTACGCTGTCTCCTAATACTTTTCCTTGTTTATCAATGAAGGTGAGACGAATCTGGGCATTTTGACCCGAAGTCCAATCCCGTTCATCAGGCCACCATGACCCGTCGATGGGCTCAAAGTTGTTGACGAAAGTTTGAACACGAGCCAAGCCACGAGCCGTCCCACCCAGGATTACCGTTCGGCAACAGTACTCGCCCGAAAATTCCGCCTCCCTTTTGTTATCGGCCCGAAGTCAAATATAAGGTTGAACGCGAGAATAAAAGAATTTATAGAAGTTGAACACCGACATTTCGCGTTGCTTTGAGTTTTCAAAGTCAGAGAAATGTAACGTACTCCAACTTTTTGGCAACGTGCCGGAGCGATTCCAGTTTCTAAAATATGGGCGGATCAAGTGGATTTCGCAACTCGCACATCTGGCTCAGTTTAGCGCTATGAATAGTCTCAGAAATGAATATCTTCTCGGTTATTTCAATATTGTCAGGTTTTTTTCGTGGGAGAGTCACTTTCGTTACGATTTTTCGTTCCGTTGACTTGGCGCCAGACTCGATTGATCGATCATCTCGAGTAAATTGGAACAACTTCGCATCTGACCTCAAAATTTATCCAACCGTGCGATGAAATGCAAGGTGAAATTTTGTCATCCGTCTCCTGATGAGTCCCGGCACCCGCATGGCGGACATCGTGATATAGATTAATGCCATCGGTTATTTTTGTTGGGGAGTTATATTTTTCAAGCGTGTCAAATTAGGCCCACGTTACATAGAGGCGGACATAAATTTACCTAATATCATGTTTTTGTCAAAATAAAAGTTTTTCGATCAGGGTCTGAAAAATAATTGTTTATATTATAGTCCAGTCATTATAGACTTCCTTGGAGGGGGTACCTTGCAAAAATTCCGAAGTTAATGAAACTTTCAGGGTTCGTTCAGGAGTACCCAAGGATGATGTACCTAAGTTTTCGAACTGAAAAACCTTGTGGAAAATTGTGGGGGGCCGAAAAACCACGAAATTTTGGCACTTTTTTCAGTTTTTTGCAAATATCTCGTAAATTACGCACTTTTTGTGTACTACATGCCATATGAAAGTTGTAGAGAATTAAATTTCCTTCAAATTTCATAGGTCAAACATAATTTTTGACCCCATAGGTACCGAGATAAATCATTCTGAAAATAGACAACATTTCTCAAAATGGCCCAAAACAGCTAAAAATGCAGGTTAATGCTACATAACGACGGTTTCGGTGGATATTTGATGGTTTCATTGCATGTAATCGTGCTTATATCCCCCCCCCCCCCTAACACCCCCCTGAAAAAACCATTTCCGTACTGCATACGCCATCGCTGTTGTATTCACAAGCTTCATACACCATTGCTGACCCCAGGGACATTTTGTTCTTGCATGCGGTGAGCGGATGCGACACAACATCGACCCCTTTTGGCCAGGGCAAAAGGAAAGTCGTCAAGTTCTACCAAAAAACACCTGAAATCCACCGCATTGCTGACATCTTCATGGACGCCAAAGCCACCCCCACCCAGATTGCTGATGCTGGGGCAGAATTCCTGGTTCGCTTATATGGGGGGAGCTGCCTCCATAACCTGGATGACCTGAGGTACCAGTTATTCAAGATATCAGTGCCTCAATTTCAGTTGGCCAGGCTGCCACCGACCACTGATGCAGCTAAACACCATTTCCTCCGCACATATTTACAGGTCCACACTTGGCTGGGGCGAAATATGATTCCCTCAGAATGGGGATGGACCCCCACCAGCCGAGGGGTCGTTCCCATCCGGACCAACAGGAATGCAGCCCCAGACAAAATCCTCAGCGTCATCGTTTGCAAATGCAAGAAAGGTTGTAACACTACAGGTTTTTTGAAGCTTTTTAGCTATGGGATCGAGTTGGGTGTCGTTTTCGAAGTATTTTTCGACGTAGAATCAATTTTTTGGGGTCCCGGAACGATGCGATTTCACTGTTGCGATCTATAGGGCTTTCAGGGGGCTACAAATGGGATTTTTGAAGGATCCCAGGAGGTCAAGTACTTTACAAGTAAAAAACAACAAATGTTTGAGAAAAAAATTTTTGGGAAAAAAAATTAACACAATTTTGTTGAAAAATTAAAATCCTTTTTTTTCTAAAATTTTTTTCTTGACACAGATATAGGGGAGGGGGCAAATATAAGCACGATTACATGCAATGAAACCATCAAATATCCACCGAAACCGTCGTTATGTAGCATTAACCTGAATTTTTAGCTGTTTTGGGCCATTTTGAGAAATTTTGTCTATTTTCAGAGTGATTTATCTCGGTACCTATGAGGTAAAAAATTATGTTTGACCTGAGAAATCTGAAGGAAATTTAATGCTCTACAACTTTCATAGGGCATGTAGTACACAAAAAGTGCGTAATTTACGAGATATTTGCAAAAAACTGAAAAAAGTGCCAAAATTTCGTGGTTTTTCGGCCCCCCACAATTTTCCACAAAGTTTTTCAGTTCGAAAACTTAGGTACATCATCCTTGGGCACACCTAAACGTACCCTGAAAGTTTCATTAACTTCGGAATTTTTGCAAGGTCCAAAGTACGTAATGACTGGACTATTATTGGCGTATCGCCCTGCTGCTCTCCAAGAGTCAAATTCTGCTCCCATGTTTTGCATTACCTTTGACGAATGAATTTGCTCATTTCATCCCGGCATTGATGGATGACGTCACAGAGGTCTCTGATCCCAGATACGGTGGTAATAATTGAGCGCCTGACCTTAGGGATATCGCCGAGATGATAAGGTTACGACAATCAAAGCAAAGCTACAATGAGACGACCGAACGATGGAAATAAGCTACAAGCGTGATCTCATTGTAATCAGCGAAGCTCCCCGGACTCGTGAAACCCGACAACAACAATGAGAGCATTAGCATCAAATCGGAGGACAATAAATGAGCGGGTGTAAACATAAAGATAGTGAAAGGATTCCGATGCTGTCGGTTGATAGACCCTGCAGGACGTGATAAATGTCACGAATCTTAATGAAACTTCGAAAAGGTCACGCCTGCGCATGCCCAACTTGAGTAAAGTCGTAAGCAAACTCAATCACAGATCTTGAACCGCCGGAACGGAAGACATTCACTCCACTGCCACAACCCCCAAGGACCATTTTCATCGGTTGTAACTTAATTGCTAGTAAGTCCAAATTTTTGTTCATCGATATCACTGGTGAAATTTACACTGATAATTTTGTCGAACACGCCTATTTTCAGAGAACTATAAAATGGTTCGACAAGGTTGTTAAAACGGCACACCCCTCTGATGAGGGCGAAACAAAGGTGATTTCGTTTTCAAGTCGCGTATTTATTTTCACGATTTTTACGTTTTACAACAGTTTGTGGTCGTGTTAAAAAGAATTTGGTGTTGTTGTTCATTCACAAGGCGTTCTCACGCAGAACGGTCGTGGGCCACGATTTCCCAATCCGAACCCATCGTGTTTGAGCCACTTTGAAAGAACTCAGTGTGCATTGTTAAATAAGGACCTCCTTTATGACTAACAATCCGTATAAGTAGGTTTCAAAATCGCGTTACGTACACGTTAGGTACACGTTTTACGATTTGCCCGTTTTCAACTCATCCGTGAGGATTTCCCATTTGGTCGACAGTTATGGCTCACTCACTATATCAGTATAGTCAAACAACGAATTTCAAATAAATTTTATTATCTACTAGTACGCATTGAACTTATGGATGAATACAGCTAATCCTGACCCGATAATAAAAGTAGGGCTCTATATGTTTATCGTAACTCAAAGCCAAATCCTCGAACGGACTGAGAAACAGGAACATAAAATTTATTAATAATAACTCGAGAAACCTCTGCCAAGTGTCTGCTGAACACTCTTCGCCTTCAACGGGGGACGAGAAGCAGATCCCTTCAATCACCCCTGGGTCTTTGTTATACAGTTATGATCCCACCCAATGGTTATGGAAAATGTTACCGGTTTAAAATGACAGGGCCTTACAGCCGTATTTATGAATCGAAAGCGATCATAGCGGATGAGTTGGAAATGTTAAATTTAGGAACGGGCATTCATCACTGTGTGTAACTTCGAGGCATAAAACAATAATGATGATGAACGTCAATTTTGAATTTCTCCATCTTTACGAGGTAGTTGGAGGACCTGGAGTGCCTTTGTCTCTTTTGTTCCTGAGTTGGCAAGACTACATTAGCAATCACTTCGCTACGACAGGGAGAGGTCAAGCTGTCCCACAAAAGGAATCGAGGTTGAACCCGTACGAGAGCGTTACACGTAGAGAAACGTGCTCCACCCTGCAGGGTAAATAAGCGAATGGACGGGATACGTTCTACAGGAATAGAACCTCAAGGCAGATGCAAACAAATGCAGACTTTTAACCCCCAGAGGGCAAACCTCTACAACCTCAAGACTTAATTCAACTGTATGGAAGCAAAAAACAGTCGTCGAGAATAGATCGGGTCGTTCAACTCATAAGATAACAGTTTCGCCTAGAACTAGGAATTTATTGCTATGATCGAGGACGCACTTAAAGATAGCCTTTGGGCTTTTGCGTGTTGGTTGAACTCAACCATTTCCAACAGATAGAATTTATTTTCCACTGCACGTCTTCGAGAGAGTTGATTTCACAACATACCTACAGTCCGACCACGATTACATTGCGGATTTTTTCGTGTCCCCCACTATGCCACCCGTAGTAGGACCTTTTATAGAACGCATTACTTACCTTAGACAAAAAATTGGTCGGTGAAAGAAACGTGGGTGGCATTATAAGGGATGTTTTCGGGAGAGTGCGTACCGTAAAGTGGGGTGAATAGGCTCAGTGTGGTGAATAGGCTCACTTTTTGCGAAAAACGTGTAATTTGAAAAATACGGCGAACTAATAACGATAAAATAAAAAATAAAACGGGAATCGATTGGGGAAGATTCAATGTATCGATTTATAACTCAATCGTTATTTATTTCGACGTCCATTGGCGTTTTTAGTGTTGGTAACTACGGCTACCCGGAACAGCGTTTTTGGTTAGGGGTCCTAACTTTGCCCGCACAGCAACAATGGTTGCTGATATGAAGTTTATAACCGGCTTATCTGATTTGTAAACATTCTGGGATGATACTGTCAAAATTTCGATTCCGTGCGACAGTGCTGTTGGAGGCTGTGGCCGATTTTGTAATTGAACTCACGCTCGATTTGTAAAGTGGGGTGAATCGGCTCACCATGCCGAGGGACTATAAACCGACCCCTGGCGTCAAAATCGCTGGAAGAAATCAAGCGGGCGGTTGTTGGCGTAAAACAAGGTTTGAGCCTTCGGGAGGCTGCGCAAAAGTATGGTTAGTCTAGGCAATATATGATTCTAGGTGGAAAATTTCCCCCTAGAATGAAGAAATCGCTTCTGAACATGAAAATTTAATGTTGAGAACAGAAGCGATTTTTTTTCACCGATGTGTTTAGACCCATGGGAGGATAAAATACGATCCTACAAGCGAGCGGGGGTGGGGGGAGGCCGAAGAAGGTCGGTTATTTCGTATTTTCGCTCCTAACTCGAAAACGTCCTACAGTAGGACGGTCCTACAGAAATATCAACTATATGAAAAATGAACCTCACAACATTTGCTACACAAGTGTCCCTATTCGTTTTTCGCGTACCTAAAATAGTTTTGGAGATATTCAAGCTTAAAAGTGAGTAATATTAAATATTACTGAAATTTTCAAAAACCCACTTGTTCTCACAAAGAAAAAAAAAAAAAAAAAAAACCTTGGTGTCGCCCAACTGTCTTTGTCCTCAAACCACTGAGCCCATTGGTCCACTGGTTGGTAGAATCGAGAAAAATATTTTTTTCCATGTAAAAACATTGAGTGAGCCTATTCACCCCACCTGGTGGACCAATCGGCTCAGTGCATAAAAAACGTGTTTACGTTTTTCCCTTAGAGGGATGACTCTTGAACAGGTGAGGAATCGAAAATTGACGCCAAGACACATGAAATGCCGTTGGAACGGTTTCTCTATGTTGATTGGTTCAGATTTTACAGCTTCTAAAACTCAAAAAGTGAGCCTATTCACCCCACTTTACGGTACGCTGAGGATAGCTTGCTCTCCCTTTACCTGGTGTTGATCCGCAATGTAATCGTGGTCAGACAGTAGTTTAAGGCCTTTAAAAAATGATAAAATACCGAATAATTCAACGATTATAATGACAATACTATAAAATCGACAAAGCATTGCTTCAATAATTTTACGAGAACGTGCCTGGGGAACTGCGATAATTTTCAATGGTTGACCGAAACTTGACCTACTTCCAAGTCGCCAAGTGCAATAAATTTTCAAGCGTAAAAACGCAACATGCTGTCACCATTCGAAGAACTGCGTCTTCCTGTGAGCCAAAACGACTGCACTGAACTGGCATTCGTCAAGTGAAATTTTGTAACTCATGTAACTTCCTAGGTTTATTATGAACTGGTAGTTTGGTTAGAATAGGTACGTTAGGAATTGGAAGAGTGAAATTACGAAATGGGGAAAAATTTGTTACGCAAACAGGAGGTGGATTAAAAAAGAGTAAAGGTGAGCGTCAAACCGTAACGTCCAGTTTGGGAGGTTACTTCGAGGCTCTAATTTCTTCGGTTTCGTTCTGCACCGCTCGTTCGCTCCCTTTTAGACCTCGTTAGCCTGGAAATGACTTTTCTCGCGAGTCCTGGGATGCGATAGTGCTGCGATTTCTTCCATTAAGCGGTACCGTGTTGACGTTTAGTCTTGCGTGACCTGTTCCGGCGACAAGACTAGTGCGACGGAAGGACTGCGACGACCAAACGACGGAGTATCAAACAAAATGTTCCATGTCCCGATTCAAAAGTAAATCGCAGCTACAGATTCGTTTAGTAGCCACAAAGAGAATTCTCAAACAATTCTATTTTACTTTTAGTGGGGCTCCCAAAAGCGCACCCTCATAAAACCGCCCATTCGCAGTACACGTTTTTCTGACATAAATCAGACACACTAAAACGGATCTATCTTGAAAGTTAACTTTTATCTAAGTTGGGCGTAGTACTTTGGAAGAGAACCAGTTTTTTAAAATAGATCCCCCGCTAGGATTTCCATATAGCAAGGAATTTATTAAACGTGAATTATTCCATCAAAATAAACGAACTTATAATTCGGTATCATGGTGAATTAATCAGCCTGGAACAGGAGAGTCCTAAGCTTATCTGTCTACAGCAATACATCATCAAATTCAATGCAAAACAGATCACTTTCCTGACGTCGGGGGATTGTGGTTAGGTTAGAGAATCATTTCTCACGAAACGGTCGTCATAACATCCAACCACTTAAGATCTACAGAAGTTTTGTGAGATGTTATGAATGATTCATGAGGATTAATGCTCAGCAAGGCGTTTTTCCTCCTCGTGATAATCAAGTAGCATGAAATCTTTCGGCAGGGCTGAATTTATTATGCGGTCGAATTCGTGAACCCGATTTCGATACTGTGTAAATAATTTCAAGTGCACGATCCCCAGATTTTAATAAAGCATTAAAACAAACGGGGATTTAACTCTGATCGACTTAGAGGTCTTTACGTCAGGTTTTGGCCTCAGTCAAGTTCAAAGCCGAGAGGCCTGAGTGTATTTTTTCCCCCGAGGTTCCCCACCCTCGTTATTATCGTAATAGAGGGTTAGGTGTGTAGCTGGTGTGTAGCCTGAGGGTCGGTCGTTGACATCGGCAAACTGACAAGATGTTCTTTCCGAACTTGCTGAGCTTCGGATCGCGAAATCCGTCGATGAAAACAGAGAGTGAATGAAAAGGCCGAGTCGGACAGTATAAAACGGTTCACCACTGGCGATAAATCGACATTTGTGTTGAGGATTTCAGAAGATTTTAACTTCTGGGTGTGCCAGTTTATATCGAAAAAAAAAAAAAAAAAATCTGACGAGGGGTCAGCTTTCGCGAGGGCCAACTGAAGGATCAAAAGCCTGGTCAGAAGCTATTGGGCGTTAGGTCCGGAGTTCTCAGGTTTCAGAGCTGGTCTGTTTTTGGCGCTCCGGGAAGCAGTCACTCCCATAAAGAGAAGCCCACCGAAGGGGAAAAGCCGGCTAGAGGTCACGGTCCCGTCATAGACTTCATCGTGAGGGATATTGTCATCGACGGAGAACTAAGCTGGCTTCACTACACGAATAACAATTTTTTGTAAACAATGTTATTATTTTTTTATTTTTTACTGTTTCTTCAGTTCACCACACTTTGGGTGGGCGCGCCGTTTGGCAGCGGCGTTTCCGAGCTCACACCAGCCGGCTTGCGGAACACGTTTCTTCAAAAATAAACGCTCAATTGGTTCCAACAAGGGTGGAGGGAGTATCGAGACGTGAGTCAGAGACAGAGATGCTACTTTACCACGGCGATGACCTGACTCGGCTGATCCCGACGAAACAGAGCAGATAGGATTTTTGTGTGCAACACAGTTTTGTTTACTTGTTACTCATCATTTGGAAGTTCTTCAAGAAGCTTGTTCTTGGGATTTGTGAAAACCGAGTGAGATGTAAAAGATAACATTTTTTCCCTTAAATATCCTCGCTAGAAGTTATCTAACGAATAGCGCTTCACTGGTGTTTCTATAACGACTAGTGTAGGTAGGTCCTGGGAGACATCTCAAGGCTGGGAAGTAATCTTATCTGCTGGGAAAAACTCCCCAGGGCCCCCCAGCTGAGAACGAGGCAGTGAGGCGCTGAATCGGTGGAAAGCCGCAGAATAGAAGGATGTTGGGAATAGTAAAAATGTATTATATGGGATGCACTTGTTGAACGACGTTCGAGTAAATTCTTGACTCATCCTTTAAAAAAAAAGATCAATCCTTCACTGTGGCCTTCATTTGTCACTCACTCCATCAACTTTTTGAAACGAATAAATCCTTCATTTTTCCATTTTATTACACAAGCGTAGATAGTGTGCATTATGAGGGCGTTAAAGGTTAGTCTTTTTAGCCAAGGGTGATACAGCATCTCCTCGCCAAAAATACACTTTTATTTAATGGGAAGACAAAAATAATATTTGCTACCGTGAAATATGTCCACCTTCCTGACAACTGTTTGACAACTTGTAAATCATTGTGGCCTAACCTTCAGAGCCTCCTGCTCTCATTTCATCCTAGGAGGCCAAACGATGAGAACCCCTTTGAATGTTTTCGTGGTGCATTTTAATATTTGGCGCGTCTCCAACTTAAATGCTGAGTTTCACCCGACTTAGGCCAAGTGATCGCAAGTAACTCGAGATCGGGCGCATGGGAGCGGCCAGTCAACTCCCCCAGTTTGGTGTCACACACGGCTCTCACTCGGAATCGTATTTCCCGTCAACGGCTCTTGCAGGGAGTTGACGTTACGGTTTACGGAACACTTCGCACAACGACGGTGTATTTCATTCAGGGGTTTTCGGGACCGCCCTCATATCTGGTTTTGAAATCGATAATAGACGATCCTGGAGATATTGAATCTGAGAGACCCCACCCGTAGAAAAAACCGTGCGAAACGGTCAATTAAAGCGTATCAAGTGCACAACCGGTTCATATCTACGCATAAAAGTTTTCGAATTTACCTAATATGGAGATAAGGGAGAATGACTTCTCTTTTGATGGTATACATTTATACCATCAAAAGAGATGTTCAGGGATTTCCAAATAATTTATTCCCAGAGAATTATTCTTTTGGACAAGAGATCCCTTTTTCAAAACAAACTGATACTTACCTCAGTCCCCCATAGCCACAAATGCTGCTACGTAGCCATTTTTCTCCCATTCCATTTCTCCCTTTCTCATCTCCATATTGGATTGGACCTCTGTACCTTCGGCAAACAACCACTTCGGAGTTAATGTGACAAACCATTATTTTTCTATCCAACGTAGCCTATTTCATTCAATTAACTGGAGTATTTTTGAATGCTTGCAAAACAAACACATGAGGTGGGCTTCGCTTTTTTGAATTTAAGAAAAGAATAATTTAAAAACTTGCTGTAGATGAGCATGGCCCATAAGGCACTTACAAAGTAATATAGAAGATGGCATCAGCGCCCACTAAAACCCCTCCATTCCACTGAAATTAAGTGGCACGACGCGATCTCCATTTTAACACGTCATTTGATCTCCAGACTAATAACTCCAGCAAGAGCAACACTAAAATGAATACGGCAATCATTGGCAAAAGGCTCCATTTTAGAATCGGGGGCCCCAGTTCTCCGGTCTTGTTATGCAACAAAAAAAAAAAAAAAAAAAAAAACCACGCCGCCTTTCCCGCGTTGAGGACCCGATGAGACCTTGACTGGCCCACAGAGGCATCAGTACTAGCACGGAGACTAGTGAAGCGTGTAATGGTCGGATGACCGAGTGCTGTCCGGCCCTATTCAGGACGAGCTCCTTCCTCCCGAGCACCTGTCCTCCCCTGCCTGGTGTCTTCGTGTCCGTTCTTCGCAGGTTAACTTCCCGCAGACAAATACGAAGGGGTCAAGGATTTAAATTGCAGGAAACGATTGCATGATATCCAAATCAAAATGCTTGCTGCAAAGGGTGCAAGACTACAGCTTCATGAGACACTATAAATTACACGAGTGCTCCAATAAAGAACCAACGTTGTTATCACGCCTATCCACACTTAACATCCCTCACATTAGAGTATATTCTCGGCAAAAAGGTTGCAAGTACCTTCGAGATAAAAAGCGGATTTTATGGACGACAATCAAGAGCGAAATGGCGAAACCTGGAACTGAAACGTCGGAGACCTGAAACTGGCTTCCACCATTGAACGTCCGAACCTTCTCGGCATATTCTGCAAAGTCTACGGCCTCGCTAAATTCCGAAGGTGAGGTGACTGAACCACACAATATTTACTTACTTTCTCTAGTTAGCGTGCCGCAAAATCCCACGGAATAATTACCTGTCTCATTAGATCGACCGTCTGCTTCTTGTACATTCCAAGTTACTAACATATTTGTCTTGTAAATAGTTTGTGTGATGGTGCCTCGCGCCTCAATACTTAAGAATGGAGTGTTAGACGCTCTTGTGCAAAATGGTTTATTGGTGGATACTAGTTACGAGCAAGCGTTCATCTTCAGTAAGTGAAAATACGGTCCCAGAGTATCAAAACAAGTTATTTTTACTGGTTCA
This sequence comes from Pilophorus perplexus, assembly GCA_955831195.1. Taxonomy (NCBI): domain Eukaryota; kingdom Metazoa; phylum Arthropoda; class Insecta; order Hemiptera; family Miridae; genus Pilophorus; species Pilophorus perplexus. The sequence goes on from OY037010.1 coordinate 25,654,336, forward strand.
TTTCAATCCGAGCTAAAACTAACTACAAACATACGAGTGAATGAAGGGTCTAGTCGCAGACAATGTCGAATCGACACCTGTTGCCATTCAGGGAAAAGGATTCTGCCGGAGTGACATTCTCACTGAGGTTCAACTCCGTCACCCTCACATAAATAGGGCCAGCCCGCCATCTTTTGTCAACACAATCTCCCTAATTCAATCTTGCCTATCGACACGCTCCAAACACAGATTAACGGATTGGAATTTCACCGAGCTCCCAAGACACTCCTTAAGAACAACACAATATTTTTAATCGCCCCAAGTGAATTGATTCAGTCGTGTGAGAGCGGAACGACTCTTTATTAACTCCGAGTTGGAAAATAATGGAGGTTCATTCGCTTGGCTCACTGACCTACCGATATTGTTTGATGAGAACTCATCGGGGTTTGGCCTCCCGGACCTTCTCCGTTTTCAAAGCTACCTTGATTAGAAGCTGTTTTGATCTGATCAAAACGCATTGTGAACAATCCCCCTTCGAGTATGTAATAATAACTTGTTATTAAGCTTAAAGTAATGGAGTTTACAGCATACTATAGTTGGTAATGCACTGTCATGGATGGTAGTTAAATACCAAAAGACGGCCCGGACGGAAGTCCGGACACGCCCGCATGTTTGACACCGTAACGTGGTCCCTCGCTCTCCCCTCGACCTCAGTGGTCCTCCTCGCCACGACGTGACCGCCTGTCCTCGAGAGTTCATCACCTTTTGTCACAGTTTCGTGAGAGGACAACGTTATCTTCTCGGGTTACCGTTGTATTGCAGCGAACGAAATTATCAAATGTGGGGTATTCAAGTGATCCATATTAGAATCGTTGTCTTGGTGTAATTGACTGATGACACCAAAGCTGCCCTCAGTGATACTTGAGTTATTGTTAAGATGCACTTGCTCCAACACTCTACGATTGATAGAAGACGATTCTATTTCCGAAGATACTTTACCATCTGATGAGGCAGATTGTGTTTGAATATGAAGATGTGATACAAGGGTGTACGCAGGTCTTGCTTTAACGGGGGGCTCAAAATATTGCAGGTAGGCATGCAGCCAGCTAGGGTATTAAAAACGCTGCAAATTTTACACGAGGGTTTATTATTCCTTGGTATGGCTTACCTACTTGTGCTAAAATTAATTCTGTGTCCTTGAAAATAATGTTAGAAAAATGCTGATGTGATAATAACTGCAGAAGAGGAAGATGATGGAGACTCGGCAAACATCGTGCATATTGAAACAAAAGTGAAAAGACTACAATACGGGAAAAGATACGTATGTATGGAATCTATCAGGCTCAGTAAAGCCGTTCACTGCCACAGATGTCAATATTGGTGGAAAAGACAAACTCATAATCTGCTCCAAATGTGCAGGTGATGATTCTGATTGAGAAAACGCTGCAAATTTTACACAAGGGTTTATTATTCTGTGATATAGGTTATTTGTACAGACATTTAATTCTGTCAATAAAAAAAATTTAAAAAAATTTTTTTTGGATTTTTATATTTCAAAAAAAATGTTTTGGGGGGATTTTTTTTTTCAAAAATGTGTTTTTTCAAAAATTCTTTAATTTTTACTCGAAAAATATTTAACTTCTTGGGATCCTTCAAAAATCCCATTTTTAGCCCCATGAGAGCCCTATAGAACGCCACAGTGAAATCGGATCGTTCCGGGACCCCCAAAAATGGATTCTACGCCCAAAAATACTTCGAAAACGACACCTAACTCGATCCCATAGCTAAAAGCCTTCAAAACACCCCTCCTGTAGCCCCATTTTAGCCCCATAGCGCCCCACGGGTTTGGGCGATCGGACTGAAAACCTTGCGGGCACAACTAGATGGTAAACCAAGTATTTTGCCAAAATTTCAGATTTTTAAAAAAATTCCTACTGCCCAAAACGGCCAGGACGGCGGACGGCGTACGGCGGACGGCGGACGGCGGACGGACATTTCGGATTTTGAATGTAGACCTCTTGAAACGGATAATGTCAAATTTTGAGGCCGATCGGAGTCGTCGACCCGCGTCGCGAAAACATAGGTGTATTATTCCAAGAATAATAAACCAAAAGTAGGTGATATTACTGATACAGGAAGGAAAACTGAAGAATAATAAACCAAAAGTAGGTGATATTACTGATACAGGAAGGAAAACTGAAGATTTTAAAATGGTGTTAGCTGCTTACAGTAGTTTACTGGGACTGATTTCGTGATTCAAAAATGAACTATAACATTTATAAAATCGCTGCAAATTTTACACAAGGGTTTATTATTCTTTGTTATAGGTTAATTGTACAAAAATTAATTCTGGGTCATTAAGAAAATATTTTTGAAAATATTTAAATAAAAATCGGTACATTGGTTGAACTTATGTGGGACCTCGGAAAATGGATTATGCGTCAAAAATAACTCGGAAAACGACACCTCATTAAATGAGGCAAATTTAGCCCTCCTGGGATCCATCAAAAATCACATTTGTAGCGCTATGAAAGCACCATGGATCCCCACAGTGAAATCGGATCGTTCTGGGACCCCAAGGAATGGATTTTGCGTTCAAAAATACTTCGAAAACGACACTACACTCGACCCCATAGTCGAAACCCTTCAAATAATCCCTCCCTTAACCCCATTTTAGCCCCATAGCGCCCCACGGGTTTGGGCGATCGGAATGAAAACCTCGCGGGCACACCTAGATGGTGAACCGAGTATTTTGTCAAAAGTTCAAATTTTAAAAAAATGCATACTGCTCAAAACGCAGCGGACGGAAATTTTGGTTTCGGAAGCTAGACATCTTGAAACTTATAACGTCAAATTTTGAGGCCGATCACAATTTTCGACCGTCGCGATTACATAGGTGTAAGCATTTATTATTCCAAGAATAATAAACCAAAATCAACCAACTTTATATTTAACATAAAGTTGGTCCATTTTTGGGGCTGCTTTTTAAAAAGCCTATTTCATCATTACCAAATAGCATCCTTGATTAGAGAGGTAATTTTACTTGGTTCTTGGCTTAAATTAAAATTAAATTACGTGACGATGGCATAATATGTATGGCATAATATCTCATCGTCACGTAATTTAATTTTAATTTAAGCCAAGAACCAGTTATGGAATATTTGAATCTGTCTGATATAGGTTTTAGGATATCAGAACACATATATTATTTTTACTACAATTAGAACATTGATTGCCCAAAAACGTTTGCTGTGTCGAATCCAACCTCCACACCATTCATGTCAACCAGGACCATCTTGTGTTCACGTACCTAGTGGTTGTTTGTGCAGAGGTTCAATCCAAAATGGTTATTGGGGGGGGGGGGGGGGGGGGGGTCTGAATCGTTCACATCTAAATTAACAATTTAGACCAGTCGTGGGCAAACTACGGCCCGCGGGCCAAATGCGGCCCTCGGGCTAGTCTAATCCGGCCCGCGACAGGGTTTTGAATTAACCCTACAAACTCGGGCAAGTATGGTATTATCGCATTAACTGACGTGCGAGTTTGCACTTTGCAGCCAAACTCGCGTAGTCGATCTGGAGACTAGATGTGCGGACGCGGCCTCAGTTTCATGTGATGTAAAAATCAAAAATAAAGTTCATTGATTATAAAAATGTGTTTTGTTCAATTTTTTATTTATTCATTTATTTATTTATTTTTCATTTTTGGCCCGCCTACATAATTTTTTGTTTTATTTGGCCCTCCCTCGAAAAAGTTTGCCCATGTCTGATTTAGACCATCAGTAGAGGGGTCATCTTTCTCCGTCATCTCCATACTCGTAAGATTTAACGCCAGAGATACGTTTCACCCAATTGCATTTTCAGAAAGGCTGGTCTGTCGAAAGTTGATATGTCATACTATGCGACTTAAAAAATTATTGAATTAGGGCATCAAAATGAATTTTGTCTTAGCTACTATCCATACTTTTCTGTCATAATCTGCGTTCATTCTATTCTATTCTTTTATTTCATTCTATTCTGTCGTACTATGCGACAACATAGGATGCCTACTATGCGATAATTTTATGGAAAAACTTGGAAAACTATTAAATTAGGGCATCGAAATGAATTCTGTCAAGAGAGAAAATAATATGTACAGCAAGGGATAAGCAGATACGTAGTTTGGTTTGTAATGTGCTTCCATAGGGTAGGCACAATTTCAAACGGCTCGATGTAAAATTGCCAAAAAGTAAATATAATTTTTTATATTCCAACATTGTACAGTTGGATGAACTTACCATGGGACAATATACCTGACAGGACCGAATAATAATTCAAAGTTGTTTTGCCAATATAGTATTATAATAGTGGGGTGAAAAAGTAGTCTCAAATTTTATAAATCGACGCCATTGGCGCCCTCAAACTACCTTCGGGATCGTGCTTCTGTCCGAATAAACGTGAAATCGGCCGCAGGCTGAATGTTGAAAATTCCTAACGATGCATTTATCTTGTATGATATAAATGAGAGCCCTCGGCCGTTAGAATTCGTTGACAGTTTCACTCGGGATATTTCGGGAATCGGCGTCGAGGGGGTCAGCTCAAAATCGTAAACAACCGCTCGCCTTCAGGGGAAAGGTTGTAGAAATGTTGTGGTGGAAGAATCTTGTAATGGAAGAAGTCTGATGGGTGAGTCAGGCGCGATTTCGCTCGGTCCGAAAGGGTTTTCACCCGAGCTCGAATGTGAATGCTCGGAGGAGTTTTTATCGTTCCGACCTCTTCCGAAATCGTCTCGTTCACCTTTTATTTAAGTACCAGAGCAAAATTTTAAGTTTGTCGCACCCTTGTTTTTTTAGCAGGTAGATGATGTCAAGTGACTTTCACTCGATGCGATGGATTGAAAATAACGCGTATGTATCGAGTTTATTAACAAGGCAGAGTAATCATAAAAATTCAATGGAACAGATAGTTATATCGTTTCTGAATCACAGCAGGCGTGCTACCTCAGCAATACCTTATAGCGTACCTACAGTGGCAAGAAGCTTGTGACTAACCAGAAAAGGGTCTAACTTATGATTATTATGAAAAAACGAGAAATATGAAAAGACGCGGCATAAGGACGAGGAAGAGATCGAATGATATGGGAGGGGGTCAAAGGGAAAATGCGAGGGGGGGGGGTACAAGGTGCGGTACTCTGGGTATTAATACTAGCGGTAGGGTTGAGGGGGAGCGGCAACGCTGGCGTCAAACCGGCAACACCGCACCAGACGCCACGCCGGGACTCCCTCTCAAGTCCCGTGTAGTCCCCGTGGGCCCCGCCGGTGTTCCCGACGCAACAGGGGGGGGGTTTCCCAGTGGGATCCTTCCCCCCGAACTTCGTAAATGACACCAAAATGAGATTAGTTGACATCAGTAATATCATGCCAGACGCTGACAATAATTGTCAATTATTGACTCTCCATAAAGCAAGATTCAATCGGTACCACGATCACGGGATCAAAATTAGAGTAGCTAGACGTACTGTACACCTACTATAAAAATATAGCACAAAAATACCTACTACAGTTTTGAATTTGGAGAAAAAAATACCCACCATGGGAATTACTGGAGGCGCAACAATCACATTAAATTTTGGTGTGTTATTCTCAGGATAATCAGCCTATGTGGAAACGCTCTTCTATGGACTTGGGTCATAAACTCGATGGATGAAATAAAGAGTATTCGTCCGGTAGGAATATACTGTAGTACCTCGAGAATTTATCCTTACGTGAATGTCATAATATGACATGAATAATTTTTGCTTAGTATGACCTGAAATTTATTTTGATACAGTCAATAATCCTTTGAACATCCTCCAAAATAAATAGACAAAACGTCACCGACATGCAAGGTGATTTTTCCCTCTGTCGATTCGATTGGCTCAATAATTGAGTGCGAGAATGATTTTATCCTAGCTCTGTATTACCGGGTTGGCAACCCAAATTGATGACCTTCGTAAAAGACAACCCGTCTGTCTAATCATTAAAATTCGCCCAGGGCAATCATGAAACAAATAAACAATCCCTCAAATGCGTTCGAAGCTTGTCGCTTTTTAAAACCTCATCGATTTTGAAGATGAATCAGAGCCCCTTTTTGGGGATGAGATATGGATCCAAGTGGGTCGGAGCCTCCCTTAGTATCGGGACAAGTCACGACCATCACGACGTCTTCAGTTTGACTCTGGTGTACCTACATGTTCGAAGTCCTTATTGGCAGATATGGGTGACATCTGTCGTGTGTGAGATCCTTTAGAAAGTTATACTGCGTCGTTGAGCAGACAAAGAGAGGTGAAATTTGAACTAAGAGATTCCTCTCTAATCTCATTCTTATCACTCTTCCAAAAGTTATTTTAAAAAAAAGGTAATGGAACTTAACTAATTCATTGTATCAGTGCCAAAAGAGTATCCAATAACCAAGTAGCCATCAAGGTATCTTATAGGACACTATCAGACCTTCTTACGACACTCGTGCACCGAATTCTGATAATAAATATTGTTGGGAATTATTGTCAACAACATGACATGTATGTATCCAACGGATGTATCCAAAATAAAATTTGAAAGCTGACACGATATCCGTTCCTTATAAATTGGCTGTTAACAAAACAATGCAGCAATGCAACGAGTAAGAATAATTTACAGTAAATATAAACGCTAGGATAGACATTTTCCGACGGAGGGGTGAAACCCATTATGTTCTATTTGTAAAACGGGGCTTATTTAGTGCGCCTCCTTTGTGTCAGGCCATAAAGGAAGGAAGTGTACGGCAGACGTCACTAAGAGATGAGACTGGCACGGGAATAACTTGGATTGTCGAGTGGGGTAGTTGGGGTTCAAATCGAGACTTCTTCAACAGTAGGCCTTCCAGTGATCTTTAGGGGGCCAACTTCAGAGTCTGTTCTACACGCCTACTAGTAATATCCAGAATTATTTTGATGAACAAGGTTTTTGGTATAGGAGAAAAACAGATCCTTAGAAGTTTCTCTGGACGGTTAATGATTGAAAATCGTAAAGCTATGTATCAACGTTCATGGAACTGGGCCCCAGCTTTCTGTCGAAGAAAAAACAAAAATTACTCATGGCATGTTTCAGTTGTTTTCGTCAGTTACAACATCCATTATTATTTGCTCCTCAAGCTTACACAACTGGATAATTCGTTTGGTATTAAGGTTAAAAAGTGAGCCCACGCTAGGGGGTAGTGATGAGACAATTATGCTCAGTTGTGAAGCCTACTAGTACACATGACTTGTTTAAATCATACGGCAGTGTGCAGGGGTACTTACAAGCAAGACGCAACCAGGGAGGGTTTCCTTCCCAGACATGTGGTCCCCACATGGGTTTTAAAGGCACCTGCTGGGGCACCTAAAGCCGAGGGTGGGCTCTTCCATGAAGGGGACGACAAAGATGAAGAGACTCCCAATGTACCTTAAAGTTCTTTGAACTGTAGAGATAAAAATATGGAGCATGTCAGCACCAGTACTGAACCATACAATATGAAATATTTGATCTCTCAAAGGCCGAAGGAGCAAAGCCGACTATGCATCAACTCAATCAGAGTTATCTGGACATGCACAATGCAAGCCAGGTACAGCCATGATTCATTTAACAATGAAAAATAAAAAACCCAAAATTGTCATTCTCCATCCCGTTTATCTCTATTTTTAAGGGATCTTCACACTTGCCTCGGGAGGCTCCAGAATTCAAAGAGGGTGTGTTTAGGGGGTCGCTGCACGCCTACCTGATCATATGATTGTTCTCATATCATATCAGCCCTCCAGAGCGATCCTCAATTGACTAACGGAACCTCCTACTGCTAAGTATTTCAGTTTATACGGAACAGGTTCATTTCCTTAATAGTTATTGTACAATTCTGCACAACTGCAGCCAGAAATTTCCCCAATACGAACTGCACAGAAGACAGGCAGTCTCGCTGAAGATCGACATAAAAGGGTCCAGGAGAATAAACGACTGCCTATTTGGCGAGGAGCACTAGCACCGAGTTACGTAACCAAAGCGACCAAGTGACTTCCAATATGGGTATTACGTGCTTATCACACCCCAGCACAACTTTTCGCAACGTCTTGTATTGCCAGGCATGACGTTCAGGCAGGCCACAACCCTCCAGAGGCACAAGTTTCATTTTCAAGATGCCTACACCAGACAGTAGATCGACAAATGAAAGTCGAATCACGTCACGAACCTGACAAATCAGCCTAGTTATTTGCTAAGTTAAAAGTCATCGTAATAAAAATTCTTGGTGAGTGATGGGATCTGTTAGGAGGGTGGGTTTGCATATGATGGATGGGTGGGTGCGGAAGAAGGTTATAAATCACTTTTGTTAAGCTTGAATTATTCTCCACAGATTAGCAATAACAACATGACCTCGTCGTATGGAGCATGAGCACATTATGCAAATGTCAACATTATCTGCCTCTCAACCAAGTTCATTATTGCTCGATCTTCCCAAGTAAAATTCAACGTCACCACCAAGTAACAGTAACGAGTAAAAAATTCAAAATGTAGTTGGGTTTATCAAAACTTGCTACTTACATCGACTAAGACCCGCGTAGGCTAATTGAGTAACGTATTTGATGACGCCGCGTAGGCTAATGAGTAACGTATTTGATAACGCCGCTCCAAGTGTCTGTTGATGATTAATAGACGATTTTGATATAAATGCGCAAAGCAATTTATGAACTATTTTGTTTTTAATTCCAAGTTGTGATTATTCCAGGACGTTTTAACTCTATTCTAAAGGCCAACGACGTAGTGGATTCTCTTCTTTATCTGGGTGTAAATGATTGCCAAGATAAGTGATAACCTTTACCTCGCACGATTCCTTATCCCCACGAGAAAACCTACGACGCGGATAACATAGAAGCAGAGATAACATTTTTCGCTTGGCATTCTACCGACACTGAGGAGAAATTGGCGTTTAAACGCTGAAATGTGAAGTCTCTAAAGAATACGTTTCCATCTCGCTGTCAACACAAGCCATTCAAACAGTATGCCGTTACTTTCGGCCTTTTGATTCGTGAAATAATTCGAAATCCCCGTTCGGGGATTTTCCAACGCGAATCAATCGTCGTGATAGAGCAGTCTTGGCTGTTCGTTCGTCATATCCTGCAGCCATCAAAAACCCGAAACCTTCGAAAGCGAACGAGGAGTGAATGTGAAATGGATGGCATCAAGTTGGCCTCAAAACCACCTGTGGGCTTGTGAAGAACCAACTACCTTCCCTGACACCTGTCCCGCGTTGTTTACATCCTCCTGTCGACCCAACGAACGCCCCTTTAAAGGTACGAACTTCCCCTGAGAAGGGTGAATAGAAACGGCGACAGGCGACGCGGATTAACCGATTAAAATTTAATATCGATATTTAATATCGATCGGAAGATTTTTTAGACTAATTAAAAGTAGGAAGGTATTCTGAACGACGAACGTAAATGAAAATAAGCTGCACATTTCACACAAGGGTTTAGTGTTCTTCGATGCAGGTTAATTATGCAAAAATTAATTCTTTGTCAATAAGTATTTTTGAAAAAAAAAAAAAAAAAAAAATCTTTACTATGTTTGGACAGATGTGGGACCTCGAAAAACGACACCTTATTTGACCTCCTGGGATCCTTCAAAAACCCCATTTGTAGCCCCCATGGAAGCCCCATAGATCTTCACGGTGAAATGTGATGGTTCTCAAAAACTTCGACGTCCCAAAATCCTTCAAAAACGACACCTAACTCGACCCCATAGCCGAAAACCTTCAAAACCCCTCCCGTAACCCCTTTTTAGCCCCACAGGTTTGGGCGAGCGGGCTAAAAACCTTCCGGGCACAACTAGACAGAAACCGAGTATTTTGTCAAAATTTCAGATTTTTAAATGCCTACTGCCCAATACGACAATGATTATAGTAGGAATTTAAAAATTCAAATTTCTCAAGAATTAAGCTCAAATTTCGACTGGGCGGAATCCCTATCACGTTCTTTCATCAAAAGATCTGACGTTGGTTTTTCGTTAGAGCTGGTACCGCCTACCGCGGCAGTATTTGTTCAAGCAAATATTTCATCAGCTGTTGAGCCTGCGCATGTTCTTTCGAGGTTTTTCGTTCAAACCAAATTTATCATTTCCGTCACGGCAGTACGTGATGAGCCAAAAATCTCTCCGGAACAAAGAAAAACAGGAATTTCTCAATGTCGCTCTGAGCCGAACAAAAAACAACGCGTGCGGCAAGTTTGATGTTTTCGTAAAAAATGCAGCCTCGTCTGCCTTCAAATTTGCACGTTTGACTCCATTGATGTCCTGAATTATTTCACGATTTGTTTATCTAGCTTGGATGAAGCTCATATTGTAACATGGTGTTGTATTGTATACTGGGTTGAGTTGTTACACGAATGTCTCATAAGCCGCGCCATCATTTCAAAACTAAGCTCTTTTAACTCATTTAAATGAGGCAAAAGTCATTCTGAAGAGTTAGAAGGCCATCTGAGAGAAATAAACTTGGTTGAACACAATTACATACTCGAGCACTTGGGCTTGGGTTATTTATGCCCAACAGAGCCGCACACTGTAAACTCGAAACTCTCAACACGTGGAAGTTATTACAAGGGGCTGACGAGAAAGTGAGCAAAAGTGAAGAGGAAGAAGTTTTGATTTTCCCCAGAGAACTCCTCCCCAGACATGGTCACCATGACGACACCAACTCCTTACGCCTTGCAGCACAAAGATGGCCGCCTCCCGAAGGATCGAGGAATGCCGACCGCCCCGTCCTATTAACAAACATAAGTTCTTGATCTTGTTTACTGTGCGGAGCCATCTGGTCAGTTTGCCTTCCAAGTCTGGCCCGAAGCAGAACAGGGCAGTCGAGAAATCTCAACTGAACGATCTGACCTCAAACCCAGCGATTTGAAAAATGCGGAAACATATTCGATAGGCACCTCGGTCAGCTTAGCTACGAGTATTTGGTTGGTGTTCATATCAAGAGTGAAATCACCACATAGGCGATGCAATTATGTGTTATCACAGATTAATGTTGTCAAAAATGGGCTTGCTGAAAGAGTTACCAACGCATTAATAGCTTCAAATGTCTAAGAACTTCTATTACATAGAGTGTCTACTGATTGTGAGACTGTTTGAAAATAATTAAGTTAAGTTTTAGTACCTCTCAATAGGAATAAAGCATTATACTGACCGCTCAAACGAAATTCAGTCATACCTGGAAATGAAAACAAATAGAATTAAAACACAAGAATTGTTACGCTATAGGAAGTGTCATTACAGCAATGCGCCATCTGAAATATTTAACCCCAGAGATCAATTCGGGAATCATGTCGAGATGGACCTTCATATGCACAAAACTGCTAAAATATGCAAACATTTAAATCCACCGAAATATGCACTTTAAATTTCAATTAAACACATTAAAACGCTCAAGATACCCTCAAAACGTAGAACAAGAACGATATATATGCAAACACATATGCAAATTCCAGGCGCTAATGATAACGTAGAGCTCTTCACATATAACAACTTCAAAAATCAAACCTAGTCCTTTAGTTTGGTTACAAGGGTGCAAAAAAAAAAAAAGGAGGCATTTAATAGTGTGTACGTGATGTGATTAACATCATCATCTCCATCCTCCTGAATCGTGTGCCCACCGTCCGAGACGTCTCCAGGTGATGGAAACACTGCACACCTCGTACCTATATAGAGTCAACCGAGAGGACGACACGCTCTAGTTGCTCCAAGTGAATTCTGAATGTGTCAAAACGAGACGCATTTACATGAAAGTCTTCAGCACGAAGTTAAATACCGGGGGAATATAATTTTGTCGGACGAGGTGAAGTAACAGGTGCTAATGGCCGGTATTACACGGCCTGTCGTGCGTGACAGACAAACAATCCGACCGTGCCTTCCTCCTCGGTAGGCCGCAATACAATGCACTCCTTTCCATAATTCGGAATCGGGTGGGCCGATGCAAAGATTATCAAGTTGGTACAAAGACTGGATCTATGCGAGAGGAGGAGCACGTGCGGTCCAGTCGTGTCAATATAAGCGGAAAACGCTTTTGAAGATTTAAACCCCCAATCATGCCTTCATCAGGCCCATGGCGTCATAGAAAACTACCGTGTTGTAAAGAAAATGCGTTCTTCGCTTCAGGGTTGATGACTTCTGACATCGCTCGCGGTTGCCTTCAGTCCGCAGAAGAACTGGAAGACCCGGACCGGCCAAGTGCTTTCTACACCCCATCTAAGGCAAATCCCGGTTCACTTTCTACACCCCCCTCCGACCGCGATGGGCCCTTCCAACGATTTGCCAGAGAAAATGAAACACGGAAAAAAATCCACCTGGTTTGTCAATCTTCCATTCCAAGCGACTTCTCAAGACTCATCGCCCTTTAAACCTCACCTCTCAACCATCTGCGACATAAAAGCTGTTATAGTTAACTGAAAGGGGCTCATGACCGTTTCTAATAACCGCTAAACTGCATTCCTCCAGGACAGCTGTGGATAATTTTATCACTTCCAATGGAGCTGTACGCGCGTTTTACTACTACCTATCCCCGAAGGTAAACTCGATATGGGCGCATGAAATCAACTATTTAAAACTGTGAATAAACTGTCGGAGGCGTAAAATTTATTGATGCTCGGTTAAGAGGAATAACTGAGAGAAACCCTACAAGGACTCGTTCAATTCGACACGAGTTCACCAATAGGGGTAAAATGAGACTCAAGTGACTTGCAGAAGAGATGTAGTTTCAAAATACTCAAAGAATAGGCGAAAATTTCGCATCGTACAACAGCAAAGTGTTGGGTGTGTGGCTGGAGTCACCTTTTGGTGAACAAGATGACTCCAGCATAATATTGGAATATTATTGAAACCATTAATCTTATACTCGGGTTAATGTTTGCATAAACTGCAATGAAAATACCCTGTTTCAAGTCACGCTACAAAAATAATTTGAATTGAAACACGTCAAGATGTAATAAATCGCAAAAATTTATCAAGTTATGCGCTAATTTTTAAATTTCCTAACAGGACTAGCGCTACAATCCTGATGAATATTCAAACTGCATTACTTAATTTCATAAATCACCTTCCGAATCAGTTAATTATAGACTTTCGAAATTTTCGTTTTTGCTCCCTGACAAACAAGCCCCAAATTTGGTCACTCATCACACGTTTTTCGATACTTCCCGCACAAAATCACCTAATTTCGGCAACTCATAAATAGCCGAATATGAACCTCATAGGCCAACACCTCTTTTAATTCGATTATGCGACTGTCATGAATATTCATTCAACTAAATCAACAAAATTCGGGGGTTTTTAATACATAAATTGTCAACTTTTTCGTATCGTGTTGTAATTAATACCGGCTTGCAAGGCGAAGTAACCATTTATGTTTGATGAATTGGTTTGGTCGAAATCGAGGTTCATGCATAGGTAATTGGGTTGAAATCGATCTTGACTGTATTAATACATAACATATTATATTACCTACATCCCATCACCATTATTGCAAGTTCACCATCCTTTACCAGAAATATTGTATCCCCAAAAATATCGGTAAATCCCAATGAATGAACTTTTGGTTTCAGACCAACAGTTTTAAATCTCCCGGAATTCGGATTAAAAGCCAATGCGCTGGTGACGAAACTCACCGATTAATGGGAAGATAGCATTCGAAATCGTGGGGCCTAAACAACAGGAGGGCACTCAACTGGAAGGACTAGACGTGTGTATAGATAAGGATAGATAAACCAAGTAGCCTAATGAGCGCCAAGAATCCTGTCTAAACATTTTGACAGGTAAAAGACAGATTTTTGATCCGAGTTTGGACATTCGTGCTTGGCCACTTACACAACGTTTATGACGAGGGTTTTATCATCCTAATCAAGGTGAAATTGACCGAATTTACAAAATCTAACTATTCCCTGGTTCCACAAAAATCATGGCATAATGATGTTCAGCGTCGCGTGAACCGCAGAAACAGGCCAGTCTGTCAAGAAAGGGCTCGCTAGTTTTCCTCAGGCACTGCATTCCCCTGTGATATATACAGAGATGTGCTCAGGCAAATTGGAGCCTCGTGCGACGGAAACGAAAATTACTAACTTCAAACGATACGTTCACGCAGAGGACAAACACTGAGGCTAAACGGTGTAATTATTGTTGCTGTTACGGCAGTGGGAACGATCAGTAGCAAAATATTTAATGTCATAAAAATGAACGTAAAATAATGATGCAACTGTGCTGAAGTAGAACGGCACAAAACCTTCCAAATGGAAATTCGGAAGAATGTCAACAGTAATACCTAGTTTATTGTCCAATGATATTCTAACAAATGAATCAAAATCAGAAGAAAGTGAATAGCACTTAAGGAGCATGACAATCCAACGAGTAATTACGGTTTGAAACAGGCAATTTCTCGCTAGACGGAACGAGGCACTCAAGGATGAAGCGGTTCTTTGGCCACGTAAAAATGACATTTAAACGAGAAGACGACAGAAGATAAAGGGGCCAAGATAAGAAGTGTCTCTTAAAGAGAGAGCTGGGAAGATGAAACACTATGTATTCGAGGGAGATAAGGATTTGATGACAGAATGTATCAGATGCTGGGGAGAATGGTCTGTAGGGGGGGACAAGTTCAGTGGTGAGTTGAAATTGAGGAAGTTCAAAATTGAGCATACAAGATTAACAGTTGAATTAAGAATTAAATACTTTGGTGAATAATTAGCGAGTCCCAAACATAAATAAGGGTAGGGGAAGAGAGGATGAGATGACGAAACTAAGCAATACCTAATGATTTTTCCCTGCCGGTGGGGTGTAATGGGTACTATCCCCTATAGAGAACACCTCAGTACAAAAAATATTTTGTGTCAAATTCAATTTTGAGAGAGAGGAAATAAATTTTTTTAAGTGATAAATATAACAACTTTTTTGGAAAAGTGATTCCAATCATTTTACCCCGCCTAGTTGATGATTCGGGAAATAGTATCCTTCAACTTATCAACTCATTAAAATTTTTCCGAAGGCCGATGAGGGGGTTTCCTCGTCATAACCAGAGCATTCCGCGTGGCCCCAACATCGGCATTAAATCAGACATTTAATGTCTGATTATATAGCTGATAGCTTATTTTTGGTTTATTATTCTTGGAATAATACACTTATGTAATCGCGACGGGGGTAAACAATTCTGATCGGCCTAAAAATTTGACAATATTCGTTTCAAGAGGTCTAGATTCCAAAAACGAGCAGTAGGAATTTTGGAAAAAATTTGAAATTTTGACAAAATACTCGGTTTACCATCTAGTTGTGCCCACAAGGTTTTCAGCCCGATCGCCCAAACCCGTGGGGCGCTACGGGAGAGGTTTTTGAAGGGTTTGGGCTACGGGGTCGAGTTAGGAGTCGTTTTCGAAGTATTTTGCACTTAAAATCCATTTTTGGGGGGCCCAGAACGATCCGATTCCACTAAGGTGATCTAAAGGGCTTTCATGGTGCTAAAAATGGGATTGTTGACCAGGAGGTCAAATATTTTCCGAGTAATTTTGGACGTATAATTCATTTTTCGAGGTCCCACATCTTCTGAACAATCCTACAGATTTTTTTTTTTCAATTTTTTTATTGTCACAGAATTAATTTTCGCACAAGTAACCTAAATAAGAGAATAATAAACCCTTGTGTAAAATTTGCAGCGTTTTATTTATTCTCCACAGACGGTAAAGTTCTTGTCCTCGTCTACTAGCTCCCGCACCCAAGTCATCAAGCCAATAGAAAGCACTTCGTGATCTTACGCCTCACTTTCATATTTTTTGTAACAGTTCGTCAAATTGCAATTCCAGAGCAAAAAACTTCATTGTCCAATTGAAAGGGTTTCGAATTATTGAAGAATTTCAAATGTCGCACCACGATGGTTATGAAGTGAGGAGCGAAATCGAATTTACATCAGATACCAGCGATATCGAACTTTGTCGAACTATATGCCACTGGCGTGGGCGCGAATCTCAGCAAAAAGCCCCCCTCAGACGTCAGCGGAGCAGTGCCATACCAATATTTATTTATCAGAAAATCAGAATTCGTCATCTTACGCCCCTTCCCCTACCTAGTTTTGAGCATAATCGATAGAAAGAAGGCCTAAGTGTGCAATTCAAGCGATATAACTTGAGTCGATTGAGAAAGTCGTATACGCATAGACTTGAATGGATGACCGACCCATGACGGCCAGAAACCAGAAAAGGAATATCCGGGAGAGGACGAGGAGGCCCTACTTCCGAAGGTTGTCGTAAGACGAGAGGGGAGGTTGTTCGATAAGAGGGGGATCAAGGGGATGCTGAGAAGGTAGGTGGAAAGAAGGCGAGAGAAGACTGAAAACGCCAGGGTATATAAGCAAGGCGAGAAAGTAATGGAGATCCCGCCCCACGCGGTGCCACATGTCGCCCTACATCGGCCTAAAACCCTTCCCCGGCGTCGGGCGAGCTCGACGTCGATGCCGACGACACCGTCGACTTTAAAAACACCTCAGCCGCCGAAAAAACGGCCCGAATCCGTCGACGAGGACGTCAATAATGACCAAATACCATCCCATAAGGTACTTTCCTTCCTGGAAGGCGAGGGGGAATTCAACAGACGGATTTCAAAAGCGGTTTGTTGGCCAGGAAATGCCGAGGGGGGTCACTCCTACACACAAGTCGCGATCACATCTCAATAGGTAGCTTCCCGTTTACGGAAACGGTGAAACCTCATCACTCCCTAAATCCCACCACGACTACCAATTCCAAATCTATCGCCTAGGAAGCGATATAGTTACGCCACACACGAATCAGGTAGATGGTTTCTACATAGTCCCCCTAAGAGGTTTTGCGGTTTATTATCTCATGCCTACAGCCGTTTGCGAAATTTCAGAGACCCTAAATGGTAGAAGGTTAATTAGGAAGCAAGCGAGCTTCTGGGAAATGTTCGCAAATTTCGCCACATTTTAGAGGCAGGACGCAAACGAAATTAAATGACAAATTTTGTCATTCTGTGGGACGTATCTGTGGGACGTATCTCAGGGACAAAAAGCAACTTTCCGCTTGAATTGATTGATAAAGTTTCAATTTATTGAGGATGAATGTGCGTCCATTTTTTCTCGTTCCCTCATAAATTTCATTGTTGAAGAAAGAGACATTTTTAAATACATAGAAACATCCTACAACAATCAAGATTTTAAAATAATTATGTAACTATTTAATGTAAAAAAATAGTATGTACATATAGACGAAGATTTATACACAAAATGGCGGCAAAACTTATTCGCCTTTGTAAGTCTGCAAAAACTGATTAATTATAAGTCAATAAACAATAATTGACGAAAAATTAAATTAAATCAGTACCTATACCTACCAGTATAGCGTTAGGAAAGATTTGGGACTACCTAACACGGATTCCACGTCCGAAACTACTTCAAGAACAGACCCCACACTTTTTGCCAAAGTCATTCAAGTCCGCCGCGATCGGGTTCGAAATTGTTATAGACATCAAAGTTTATCATTGTAGGTACGTTTCAAGATGTGTAGATTGCGAAAATGAAATGTTCGTCCGCCCGTTTTGGGCAGTAGTTTTTTTTTTTTTTTTTTCAATAAGAAACATTGGCAAAATACTCGGTTATATTTATTTATTTATTTCCATTGAAAATACAAACAGAAAAAAAAAGGAGAAAAATTACATTAGGTATATAATAATTATATAATTATTACTAGTTGTGGGTAAGTGGTCAAAACTTATCCACAATCAACCACAAGTTTTGTTGGGGCACCTCACCAGCACGGCCCAGGGAAATAGGTATCCATTTCCCGGGGTGTAGCCTCAAGTAGCCCCTTGGTCATGTTATTGGAAAAATTAATCCTCCGTATGAGCCAAGGCTCGTGTAGGAGGATATTAATAATTAATAGGAATTAAGACTACGGAATTGAAAAACGTATAACATAACTAAAAGGTAGGTAGATAATAATATTATGAAATGTTTCATATTATGAAACAACAAGACAATGGAAGGCGCTTACGAAAAGTAATCACTGGTCAATGGGAATCTGACAATGTCATTTCTTAAACACTTGTTGAATTTCTCATACAAGAGTTTTTTTGCAGTTTTGAGGAGAGTGCATTAAAGCATTTCATTCCTTGATATTCGTATGAGTTCTGAACAATTGCAGTTCGGTAAAAAGGGTATTCAATCCGACAATAATTTTTGAATCTGGTGTTTTGGGTATGAATTGTCAGATTATACCGTTCAGCCGAACAAGCTTCAGGACTGGGAGAATCTCTAGTTCTAGGAAGAGAGGATAGATGTGTTCAAAGCGCCTACTCTTGCTATCATATTATGATAGTATTGATTCAAAAAGGGGAAAATATACTTGCGTTCATAGTTTCTTATTTAGGATTCGGGACAATTTATATATATATATAGCAATTTCCTCAGTTTTGAGTTAGTTTTATGGATGTGGGCCAAACATTTAATTTGTGTCTCAAAATAAATTCCGAGGTATTTGGCAGAATAGCTTTGCTTAACAGGGCAGCAGGTTGCATAGGTTTTTTGAAGGTTTGCAGCTATGGGGTCCAGTTAGGTGTCGTTTTCGAAGTATTATTGGGGGTCTCAGATCCATTGGGCTTCACTGTGAGGATCTATGGGCCTTTCATGATGCTTCAATTCGGGCTTTAGAAGGATGCCACGAAGTTGACTGTGGAGTCAAGCAATTAAGGATTCCATTTTTTATTTAATTTTTTATTTTCTAATTTGATTTCTTGAAGCTTGATTATGAGTCGACTTGGTATGAGTTTGAAGGAGGTTTTCCGCCAGGAAAATGTATTCTCGACTGAAAAAATACATTTCAATGAATAGGTTTGAACATAAGCTGCAATTAACTTCGTGCAGCCTTGTTTGAATGTAAATGGCTAACCACGCTTTTTTCTAAACTAATGGGTAAATTTTTCTTTCAACATCTGAGAGCCATTATGTTTCTTACACTCTTGATTGATTCATTCAAATAGACTTGTTTGCAGCAAGTTCAGATTGGCGAGCACTATCAACGGCCTCCAAGAAATGCCACCGTGCTGCACTAAGATGCAAATTTTCGCCCCTATTCGAACGGCTCAGACGATCATAAAAAGCCCCAGATGGTTCAAGTTGCGTCGGCACTCCAGAAAACAGCACCATTCAGGGCCTTCAAGGATTCCAGACCGTATTTTATCTTCTTAATGCTTCCAGGAGGTTTTTTAACGGGGTAGAGATACA
Source organism: Pilophorus perplexus (assembly GCA_955831195.1). NCBI lineage: Eukaryota > Metazoa > Arthropoda > Insecta > Hemiptera > Miridae > Pilophorus > Pilophorus perplexus. The sequence continues at coordinate 25,673,592 of OY037010.1, forward strand.
TCCTAGAAGTAGTTTTATACTTTCTGAGCCCTCCGACACATTCGTTAGCCTCGATTGACTCGAACGCCGACGTCGAATCGAGCCAAATACGGCGTCGAAAAAACTGCGTCAAAAAATACATTCAACGTAAACACCAGACAAACGCGTGCGTATTAAAATCGCATTAGAATTGCCACACGGTGTTTGCAGTTGCCGATGAGGTTTTGCAACTTGACAGCTTTGGGAAGGCTATCAAAAAAGCGAGAGTTTAATTAGTTGCCATTCTGTAGAGCGCGATGTGCCTTATAGGGAAATGCTGATGTTATATTGGCTACCTGGAGAAATCCAATGTGCGTCAAGGAGTAGAAACTTTTAGGTTTAAAAATAGTCGAAACAGTGAAGGCAATGTCTAACTATGTGAATTACCTCACGATGGGTTGAATAGGACACCGGAGGGTTGATTAGGTATGGGACAGAAAGTTCAGTCTCAAAAACTAATTTAGAAGCAAGCAACTCAACTTTTAGACAGCGAAAAACATTCTCATTTTCATGAAGTTCAAGTTGGCAAACTGCTCCGAGTTTTTAGTCAATTTTTTTTCAAACTGCCAGAAAACGATAGGCAGGATTTTCTTGTCCGTCACGGTTTGACCCAAAGTTGGGAGCTTTCCAGAGGCGTAGAAATCCAATTTGCGTGTGGTCCTTCAAGAGTCAGTTTTATTTTGACACTGTTGACGGGGATCGGGTGATGGGATTTAGTCATCATCAAAGAAACTTGTGCTGCATAATGACGACGCAATTGGGACAAAGCGCATGGTCAAGGTGGAGGACGAAGTGCTGCTGAAGTTAAGGTAGCCGTTATTATTAATAGACACATGTTTGGGGCGAATGTAGGAAAGAGTGAGCTATCTATGGAGCGAAAATATAGAAAGGTATACAAGAATTCTAGTGCTCGTTTGATGGTCTGCTTGTAGCAGTTGATAGAAGGCAGCTGTGCGATTGCCGAGAAGTATTTTTGTTTTACTGCTGCGAGAACAGTTACAAACTCGAGCCACTACAATCCGACTATCCATCCAACAAAAATAACATCTTGGGAATTCGATTTTCTCGAGCCTATTCATTTATGAAGAAGGATGATTTCTAGTGGCAATTTAGTCATTTGGCAAAACTTCCATTTAGGAGCCATCGAGGCGTCTGAAAAAAAGTGCGTCGGATTCCAATTGTGGGCCCGTCGAGATGACTCAAGAGTAACATCCTCCCTCACAAGCTTCAGTAATTAGCCAAACGAACAGCACAATTATTAGTTAATTGCGTAATGAAAGGGGGGGTGGGAACGAAGTAGGAGGGAAGGTATGGAAGGATGTGGGAAAATCAATTGAAAGCCGATTACAGTCGTTATGCGGGTGATCGTGAGTGACGTAAAAAGCAATATTTTCTTGGAATAATACACCTAGGTATGTTTTCGAGTCGGAGGTAAAAAATTCTGATCGGCCTTAAAATTTGACATCCGTTTCATGACACGTAGATTCCAAAAACGAAATGTCCGTCCGGGTCGTTTTGAGCAGTAGGATTTTTTTTTTTTTTAAATCTAAAATGTTGACAAAATACTCCGTCCACCCAAGGGTCCAGCTCAGGTTTTCAGCCTGATCGCCTAACCCCGTGGGCTCTGTGGGGCTATGGGAGGCACTTATGCAGGTTTTCGGGAATGATATCGAGTGGGGTGTTGTTATCGAGGTATTTTTGGACGTAGATCCATTTTTTTAGGTCCCAGAACCATCGGATTTCACCGTGAGGATCTATGGGGCTTTCGAAGGATGCTGAATGAGGTGTCGTTTTCCAGGTAATTTTGGACGCATAATCCATTTTTCGGGGTCCCACATCCGTCCACAAACTTTACAAGAAACTTTTTTTTTTTCAAATACCTAATTACTTAGGTAGGTACCTAAATTAAATTTTGTTATTGACAGAATTAATTTTTGGATCATTTATATCGAAGAATGTTAAACCTTTGTATAAAATTTGCAGCGTTTTTTTAACTCCAAGTAAATTCAAAATTTCCCCACCATAATGATTGTCTGATCTGATTAACGAATTTGTGGTAGGTATACATACCACAATTATTGTCACATGGTCAAATTTCTCTAATGCCTAAGTAGGTAAATAAACAAGATCAAAATGTACGAGGACATCCAGAGCAGTGATGGGAAACTTCCCGGGAATATTTCCGACCCGGGAATTTATTTTTTTTCTCTATTGCATTATTTAAACTATATTCCATGAACACAGAAGGACTTACCGTTGTTCTATATCACAAGGCAGCATTAAAGTAATATTAGGATGCCTAAATATTAATTTATGACGAAATGAATTCAAAAATACTTATTCATGAATTGCTAAAAGGTTAACTACCTACTTTTAAGGTACAGAACACTATCTCACAGGCATATCCATATATACCTGTATGTGATACATATATAGTCAACCGGGGTGACTATTGCCAAAATTTTGGTTTTTCAATTGATATTGAAATCTGGCTTTTGTCCGTCCGCCGTCCGGGCCGTTGGAATTTTTTTTTTTTTAAATCTGACATTTTGACAAAATACTTACTTGGTTTACCATCTAGTTGTGCCCGCAAGGTTTTCAGTCCGATCGCCCAAACCCGTGGGGCGCTATGGGGCTAAAATGGTGCTACGGGAGGGTTTTTTTAAAAGGCTTTTAGCTATGGGATCGAGTTAGGTGTCGTTTTCGAAGTATTTTTGGGCGCAGAATACATTTTTGGGGGTCCCGGAACGATCCGATTTCACTGTGGCGATCTATAGGGCTTTCATGGGGGAAAAAAATGGGATTTTTGAAGGATCCCAGGAGATTAAATATATTTCGAGTAAAAAATAAAGAATTTTTGAAGAAAAAAATTATATAAATTTTTTGGTATATAAATCCAAAAAAAATTCATTTTATTTTTTCATTGACAGAATTAAATTTCTGTACATGTAACCTATATCAAAGAATAATAAACCCTTGTGTAATATTTGCAGCGTCTTTCCCGGGAATTTATATTTTGGGGAATATTCCCGATAAATTCCCCGTTCCCCGGGCACATCACTGATCCAGAGTGCGCTGGGGTCACTTTATACAGCTTTGCGGACAGCTAAAACCGGTAGGCTCTACATGACATGTAGCTTGTAACTATGTCCAAAACGTTCTGGTTCCTAGCGTGATTCAACTGTTGCGCTTTGACAGCCTCTTCTCCGACCGTAATTTTCAATACCGATCGTTTTCATCTCAAAATGATCATCAGTAGGTCAGGGCATTCTAGTGAATGGTAACAACTTGAATGTGCGTGTTTATGGAATAGCTATTACGCTTGTTGAACAGCCAATTTTAATTCTTGGGGAATTAAGAAAACCAGAAAAACTCTACTGTCAACAAACCATATTTTTCACGATATTTATCAAAATTATAGGGTTACAAAAGGATGGGATTATAATAAACAAGAAGAAAGGAGGTTCCCAAGGATGAGGGCAGCTCGGAGGAACGACCTTGGGATTCCGAAGTCAGTCGACCCCGCCGTTGTAGTGTGCGCCTTCAACAAAACTCAATCGACTCGTTTGAAGGAAAAAGAGCCTCTTTTGTCACATGTTTTTGATGAGACGACAACATGAACATCAATCCGCCGGCAGTGGAAGCGATTCAACAATGAACCCTCTCTCAGGTAAACAGAGTTATCGCTTGGAGATAAGCCGGCGAAAGTTTGGTCAGAGTCGACATTGCCAAATCCGGGGCATAACTCAACGTGGCGAACGTCGATGAGCGTTTTCGTATGGTAGAAGCCTTGCAATGTCGCAACGTCGGAATCTAAATTTCTCTGGACAACTTATGTGTTGATAGAACCCAAAATCCCACAGCACCTGTGGTTTTAATTCTTGAAAACATGACAAATCATTTCCAAGGAAGTTAACTAAAATAATGCGTAAACCAGCATCATTATAATATTTTATACTCAAAAACTTAGGTATTATTTAGTCAATGACTCAATAGCCAGGAGCACGATCATTAAATGTTTAAGGACGTGTCAATTTTATTCAATGTAAACCAATACCGTACGTAGGTGATTAAAATGTGGTTTACATCGGGAATAAAAACAAATGATTCATACACGAGTAAACTCTAAAAAACTACCAATTTTGGATTCGACTCCTCAAGCTGGCATCAAGTCTGCTGAGATCATGTGACTATGTTCGAACGTGTAGAAATATGTCACGAGATGCTCCTAGCCCTGAAGTGTCTTGAGTCATGTTGCCCAAATAGTTGAGCGAAAAGTGTATGTTGTGGACTGAATGATTGGACCATACGAGTATGGCATGCAGCTTACCTTCATCAATCAGACGTTCCACGTGAATGAAAACATTTGGAAAGGCCGTCACTTGCTTCCGGTCTTTGAGAAGCTGCGCGAGGTAATCTGCTATGCTCTGGGTGTTGCTGACGCCTCCGTGTTCGCTCATTTTGATCACTGTGTACTCGTGTAGGTCGAAATAGCGCGAGTCAAACTCGGTACCAAGAAAAGCGAGCGTTTAGGATCAAAATGACGGGATGAAAAGATGGAATTTCCGGAGAATGGAGTTGTTAAGGAAATGGGGGAAAACAAAAAACCAAAGAAAATCCGTGTTTTTGGCCCCAGGCGGACAGGATCGTGCTGAGGTCTAGAAAGGACCAGTGGGTTGTGAGTTGAACGAAGTCCCACTAAAACGCGATGGGCACTCTCTCTCGTCGACTGAGCGCTCGCCTGTTGCGGGCGTTCGTCCCCCACCAAACAGGCCGCTGGGTGGGCGGTGGGTGACAGAGTGGGGGGTGGGGGATGTCGGGTGGTAAATTGGCAGGGGGAGGAGGGGTGTCCCGATTTAGGAGGCAGTGGCGGCACACACGAATATGGCCGGTTACGAGCAGAGGCCACTTTGATTCCACGAGCTCTTCTTGGAACTGGCAGCGGACTTTCGACATCGTGTAGCACGTCTTTGAGGGGGAATCTGGGAATGGTGAAGTTAGGTACTGATGAATTGATTATATCCAACGATGAGTAGGTAGCAGATTCACAAACAGATATGGTTGTGGGGGGGGGGGGGGGGGGATTATAATGACAGGGTATTATAATGACAGGGTATTATAAAGAGCAAAGTACCTGCCACAATATTTAGTCAGGTTGAGGTGGGAGATCAGGTTTCTGAACAACTCCGATATCATCGCAGTAGGGATGCAGAATCGGTAGCCAACAATCGATTGCACCGATTACTCGGACTTAATAAATGGATTTTTTGCTAAAAATCGATTTTCACCCAAATTATCAAAAAATCGTATTTTATTTTAAAAAACCAGAATTTATTAATACTTAGGGTGGAGTGGGGTAATTGCATAATATGCTTTTTCAATAGTTCAACTTTGGACTTGATTTTCAGCCCCAATATTGCAGGTAATTCCAATCTTTTTTTTCCCCCAAAACGAAACTTATTTAACGCTGAATTTAAATATCACCAAAAGTGTTCATTTACCGCTGTTCATAATTTTGAAACGACAATGTCCTCGGTAGTACACATTTCCCCAGGAAAATGGGGTTATTGTGTTACCTAATTGCATCCATTTCTCAGCGTATTCGTATTCAAGCATCGCGGGGCAAAATTGTGAAACTGGCTAATAGAGAAACACTGACTGCAAATTACAGGACCTTATTTATTTATTTATTTATTTATTTATTTATTCACATAAATTTTTAAACATAAATTTGTTTTTCGTAAACTTACAATGGAGCTTTCCCTATTCCAGTCTTTTCGATACCGGCCTAAAGGTCTACGACCCGTCCAGGCCCGACTCGAACAGCTCTCGTTGTACAATATAAGTATATGCGATTAATGTATATGTTACCGTTAAAGTGTGAAATCAGTTAGTTTATAAAATAACTAGTTAGTATATAGATTAACCACGGAGACCAGTTAAAGTGTGTAATTTCTTGCATTATACGCTTTAACTAGTTATTACATAAAATAACGAGAGGCCAGCCGTGAAAGTGTATAATAATATTGGGTTCAGGTATGAATGGGATTTCATCCGGGAGATCTCGAGGTTGAGGTTCATTTCATTTCAAAAGGGATCTTCTCATATCTGTTCCTTTACATAATATAGCCATGATTCAATGCTGAGTAACTCAACTGTTATCCACAGTTCCTTCTCTTATCCTCAGTGGCCTCAACATGGCAAGTTCCTGAAGTGTTCAGCCAGGTAACGTGGATGTGGCAGTTCAGTGTTTGCGAAGAAAGGTTCTTGGATGCCTCGATCCATACCTCCAAACGAATCATCAGTTCGATCGGTGGCGACAGCCCATGCCTTGGGGACGGGCAAGGATTTTTTCGGTGCCACTGCACCACAAAATGCATCTCGAATAGATGCAAGTGTTTGAGCAATAAAATTCATTGTAACTCAAAATGCCATCAAAACAAATCATGCTTTAAATAAGTGATCTCACAAGTTTTGACTTCATAAATGTGTTCTACACTTCGATGATTCTACACTTTAACGACTGGTGTTCCGTTATTTTACATAATACCTAGTTATTTCATATATTCCCTAGGGAAAGCATGTACAAAACTTTTAATTATACACTCTAACTGAAACCACTCGTTATTTCATATACTAACTAGTTATTTTATGTACTAACTGAATTTCACACTTTAACGGTAACATAATATGTTACCGTTAAAGTGTGAAATTAAAAATGTAATAGTTATATATTATATAACTATTACATTTTTAATTACAAAGTCCTAAAAGTAACTCTAAAAATAAAATACAGTCCAACTATACTACTACTAAGTAAGTAGGTACTTAACTAAGACTAATTTTACCCCTGAATACATATTCCCCTTAAAACTTGAATTTTTGAATAATGACATTTGTGTTTGCTTGTTCCTTCAGGTAGGCCAATACTTTTTTCTTAAACTCTAACATAGATGTAGCGGATTTAATAGTGTACGGGAGATGTTCAAAAATCGCTGGTGCCAACCAAGGCAGCTGTCTTGTAAAGAAATCACTTCTAGAGCGTTCTATTGCCAGCATGCTAGTCATTGTCGATCTCGTGAACCTACTTCTTTGATACTTCTGGAAATCATCTTTAGTTTTGTACACATACACTGCCAGCCTATATATATAAGTGATCCTCGGAGGTAGTATTTCAAGTGTGCTATATAGGTTCACAGAGGATGAGCGCCTGTTCGATTTCAATGCTATTCGTAAAAGTGTGTTGATTGCCACAGTCAAGGAGCTGAAATTACTCTGGGACACACCGCCCCATGCAAGTACTCCATATATTATTAAACTATGAACAAATGCGTAGTACGCCATCGTAATATTTCTATTATCTAGCCAGTTTCTAAGAATAATGAATATATGAAATGTTTTCCTAACTCTAGCTATAAGTCCATTGATGTGACTCTTCCATTTTAGATGTTGGTCTTAAGAGACGCCTAGATATCTTATCTCCTCAACTCTATCTATTCTCTCACACTCACAGGATCTGTTTTCTTGTTCATGGCAGTTTTCTTGATGAACAGAAAGAAATGACTCATTTGGCTGTCCTGCTATGTTTATTGAGAATGTAATGTATTTAGTTTTTGATACGTTCATGGTCAGACTATTTAGCGCAAACCAGTTTGTTATTTTTTCCAAAGCCCGTTCAGCATCGAGGTGGACCTGCTGCCAGATCCTGCTGGGCCTTCTCAACAGATGCCCCGAATCCCGCCATTTTCTGTGATAGGTAAGCCTCATTGGATTTACTAGAGTACCTCCACACAGTAAAAATTTCAACATTGTAGCTTCATTTGGAGCCATTTTATGAATCGTTAACACATTTACCCCATTACACAATTAATCAACTCCACCCTAATTAAGTGAATTTATGGGCAGTAAAGTATTTTACCTACCGAAATTTGCTGTTTACTATTTGATGCATATAACTTTCGAAAATGATGGAAATTTAAGCGTAATATAATAGATGCAAAAGGTGTTATAATGTAACCCATGGAGGAATAGAGATTTATTCCTCCATGAATGTAACCAGTAAAAATAAATTTTTTTTTTAATTAAAAAAAAAACTCAATGAGGTTGGAGTGAATTAATTCCATCAGCTCAGAAGGTATAAAAATGACAAAAACGGAGCGATCTGTATGCCGCGTAAGTACAAAATAAGGAGTGAGCAGGCAGGAAATATACACTCAAATTTAATCCCTATACCACAGTCGTTGTGCTGGAGAGTTGGCAGAATGGACATAAGAGCCAGTATAGGCACGGCAGTTTCATATCATTTCTACAGAACAATGTCCAAGGGGTGAGTTTCACAGCGCACTGGTGGCACGGGCACGCTATGTTGCTGGGGTCGATCTCTAATAAAGTGGATTAGCAAACCATTCAATCCACCCCCACCCCTTGTTAAAAATTGCTGTTATGAATGGGCCTTGAGAGCACAAGAAACAACGCCATAACGAGGGCTAGGATTGGTATGGTCGATAAAATAACCGAATATGCTCGAAAAAAGTGTATAAAATCTATAGAAAGGAAATAGAGGAAACGAACAAATCTGTTGAACCGCACCGAGAGACTCTTTGGGGGAATCGAGTTAGATATTGTGTAGAAAGTCATTTTGGACGTAGAATTAATTTATGGGGATTCTCAAACCCATCCGACTATACCGTGGGGCTGTGTGGGGCTAAAAAGGGGCTAAATGAGGGAATTTGAAGGTCTTTGGCGTTGGCGTCGAGTGGGAAGTCGTTTTCGAAGCATCTGTGTACGAGGAGTCTCAGACCCATCGGACCTCATCGCGGATATGTGGGGCTTCTATGGGGCTCGCTTAATGGTGTGCAATGCACGGTCCCTATATCAATGATCTGCTCACCAATCCTCCTGGCTGAGTTGTACATATCTGTTGCGCTACATTGGCAATTATTCACTTGAAGCACTAGACGTAACACATGTTAAATTCAGTATTTACTGAGATCCCCGGTGATGGAAGTCCTCGGTGAATTTGACTGGATGGATTGGTTGGAACCAACAACCTTGCCAGACTTGGGCACAGGACGTGGCTTGAGAATGGTAAATGAGCACATCAAGTTTTCATTGACAACCATCATGGCGCCGGCATTGTCAAACTCGCCACAATAATTAGGCGCTGAAAACACTGTCACTAGTTGTCTGTTAGCGAAAAATTCGTAGCCATCTTCAACCACCTGCAAGTTAAATACTGAATGATTTATCTGATGTGAAGTAAATAACGGCCATCAGTAAATTTGCATCTCGGCCCGCCCAACAATGCTCTACCAAAGTACCAATCTTACCTGATGAGCTCGGCAGACAAGATCCAACTCGTGCTTTTGTAAAAATTTCGCTACCACTTCTGCACCAAATATGTATGACACTCCTCGATCATTCTCGCCCCACCCGCTGATGTCCTTGTCTGGATCAGCCCACAGTAGATCACAAAGGATGCCTTGATCAGGGATGTCCGTCGGTCGCATTATCTTCCGAATTTGATCCATAGCCTGGATTCAAATAAAACAAGCCATCAATTGAATTGAATAGATGAGCGCAACCTTTTTGTTATTAATATTTAATGAGCGAGAGAAACTAAGAAACAGTAGGTATCTAGCGACCAAACTATGCCACACAACACATCAAAAGTATCCACGTGATGCTCATTACGTAAACAACTGCACCCTAACGACCGATGCGTAATAAAACCTTATGCCGATCAGAGGTAACGAACGGCTCAGGCTGCAAAAATCGTTTTGGAGTCGTTGGAATCAGCCTGAAAAGCTCATTCCATAGACCCTTGTACCAACGAAATCGGACAAAAACTTTCGTCCCCCTTTTGAGGCCTCCTTAGTTACACATCAGAGATAAACAACTTTCGTCGTGAAGGACCTCCCGAAAACCGATGAAGGGGATGATGGAGGGAAAATCAAGGTAGCCTATAACCACCCCCGGAACTCGCTGATGACAATGAGACCACCCTCATGAAAATCTGTTGAGCCGCTCGGACGTGATGCTCTGTACACAAACAAAAAAAAAAACAAAAAAAAAAAAAAAAAAACATACATGTCGAAGAGGTGAGCGCACCTTTCCATTTTTTGGAAAAAGGTTGCGCTAAAAATCACAACTGAGTGCTTCCGTACAATAGCTGACTGCCTGGGGTGATCCCACTTCATCCATCCCTCGCCAACAAGGGGATGAAGGTTCACCCTTCCCACTTATCCCAGTCAACTGAAGACTTCTTGGAAAGCTAAATTATTACGTAAGACCGAAATGATGATTTCTTATCACCTGTAAATCAGGGCTGAGGCCACCGTGACAACAAAATATCTTCTCGTCTACAATTGCAGCACAAGGGAGGCAGTTGAACATGTCAATGAACATCTTCCACACTTTGATGTTGTATCTCCTTTTGCATTCGTCGTAAAACCCGTAAACCCTACTCAGAAAATGATGAATTATTTTTATTATTTTGAATCATGCCGCAAAGCATTGCTTGGATATTTAGTTCACGTTTATGCGAATGACAAATTCGAAACTTTCACTGGACCATTTTAAATGGTGAAATGATGCGCCATCCTCCTTGCAATGCGCCATCGCCTAATACTGTTGGGGGTATTGACGGTTGAGCCATCCTTGGCGTGATAACGTGTTATCAAACTGTGTTATCAGCTCTACTCTCCTTGCTAACCATTAAATATCTGGAGGTAGAGGTGTGTAAGACAAGGTCACTTGAGTGAGTCGAAGCTCAAACGGTCACTCCTTTCACTGACAAGGTCTTTTGAACCAGGTCACCCGTTCAGTACGTTCACTTACCCCTTCAGTGACAAAAAATTTTTAATGTAGATTATCACTGAATAGGTACAATTATTATAAGGAAAAAGTAGGTATTTCAAAACAAAACTGCCTTCGGGCACGAAATTATAATGAGAAATTTATAATTTAAAAAAATATTGGTACAAGAATAATATTAAATGTGTATTATACTGGAATAGCTGTAAACGAATAATATAAGACGAAGATATAGATGAAGGTAGCAATGACTGACTGTTATCGTGGTGGGGAGGTGACCAAACTAACTAAACAACGTTCCCTAGAAAATCGGGAGAAAAATATTTCCCTACAATAAAATATCTGTAGGTCCACCTGCTGCGGGACAGGTGTCTACAGATATTCTCAACAACCCTACCGCTCTGTTGGGACGTCAAGACTTCTGGTTATCTTTTGTGTCACCCGTTCATGAATCGCATCGCCCGACCGACCTGAGATGAACGGGTGACCGTGTACCTTCTGACAATACGGTCAGTGCAGACAAGGTCTTTTCAGTGACAAGGTCATTTTGATACGTTCACTCATGACCGACACACCTCTATCTGGAGGTGTAGAAACGTTCAACAACAACAGTGCTAGGTATTCATTCAAGGTGTTGCGTTGATGGAAGCAGAAACCATAGTAGGTACGGATGGGATTCTTCCATACAGTCATCCCATACATACTCCTCATCAGTACACAGCTGACCAGGATGAACAATGTGTTGTTAGTAGCAATTTAATCAATTTGGTTGGTTTTAATGCTTTTCTTAGGCATTTTCATAAAATAAAATCAAAACATGGGCTCATTATAATTTGATTTAAGAGCAACGCACTCGTTGGGAGTAATCTCTTTGGTTTTGTAGTTGTTGACACATAACATCTCACTTATCAGTGGTTTTTGACTTATTCACGTTTTACCCTACTATTTAACAGTAACGCGTTAGTTAACGCGCTAACATACCGTGTCCCCATCATCAGATCCCACAGGTTTTTGGAGTTTACAGAGTTCTCTTTTGACATTTAACATGGTAAGCTCGACCGTGAATACCCCTTATGAATAGGAAAGTTATCATCTCTAAAGCAAAACCAGAAATGACTCTATCAGAATACCTGTTGATGCTTGCACCTTCATGGTTTCCTCGTAGGATAAAAAAATTTTCCGGGTATTTGATTTTGTAGACCATTTGGAGCCAAACCACTTCCAAGGATTGTTTTCCTCGATCTACGTAATCTCCAAGGAAAAGGTAGTTTGACTCTGGAGGGAAACCACCCGACTCGTAGAGCCTCAAGAGATCGTAGTACTGGCCATGGATGTCTCCACAAATGTTCACAGGGGCTTCTAATTCTGAACAGTCGTGAAGAAATAGCTAATAGCATGTTACTTTGAGTTCCTCTGATAATTGTTGATAATTTCACTTAACATTAGGTTTGTTCCAGGTTTGACGGAATGTTAACAGAAATCCCCGGAGACATGCGCAGTTTAGAAACTGCTGTTCCAGGTCGATCGTAGGTTGACGGAAACCGACATCTTGAGAATGTGCGGTCGGGTTCTGTCGACAGCTGTCCAACTTCTGTCGACAGACGCAGTCAGACCTGGAACAAACCTATTATATCACCTTATACGGAACCGACAATTCTTACCCAGAAGCATTGGTTGTGTCATCAGCACGTCCCGGCATTTCATGATCAAACCTCGAACTTCAGGCTCAGTTAGGTTAACATTTTTCCCGACTCTCCCGCCTTTCACTTCCAACAACTTGTGCATCACAGTGTCAACGTTGAGATTTTCAAGGGCTTTCTTATCCGCAGCATCTCTTTCCCATTCTCGCGGTGGCGATGCCATTGTGCCATTCGTATGTTTTGAGTGGGGTGTAAGAACTGTAGAATGTTGAACGTTTTGTCACTTTTACGATGGTAGCACTATGAAATTTGGAATAATTTTAAAGAAAATCTTGCTGTTTATTTCTTCTGAGAGTTTAGATTCTGATGAAACTGTTGCCATATGAACAGGTAGAGAGGACATGACGGGTGGCCCATTTTTAAACATTCCACTTTGTAAGGAGTTTTTGTGAAGTTTATTAATTCGATCGACGTTTAATTGAGGAGGTCCGTGGCGAGAAAGAGCTCAGAATCAGCTTGAACACGATGGAACTCATGACGAGTTGATACTCGAACACTGACCCCCGAAACGGGCCACAATTAGGAATGGAAGCGTTTCTGGATTATTTTTTTTTTTATAGATAGAAGGCGCCCAAATAATACTAAAAATGGGGTTAAAACACAAACTGCAAGCTCGTATGAATTTATAAAATTTATGGAAAAATTGCTATTTGAATTTTGGCGGGAACCCGAGGTCAGCTCCTATTGGTCGACACGTTGGCCACCATTACAAAACTAAAAACTAAAGAATCGGTCATTGGAATAAGTTAATTTATATCACAAATAAGTTGAGTAAATAAGCATGATCACATTCAAAACAAAGCGAACACGGCCATTTTCTCGTTACTCCAGTGTCACTAGAGCCAAACACCAAGAAAAAATCGAATAAGAAGAACAAATCGACCTGCACTCTGGTGTCTTTTGATTGGAAACCGGAACACCTGTAGGTGACGTCACTCACAGTGGTTTTTGAATCGGCCTAAATTACTTAAGATGATTGTAAACTACGTGAAAGACTTTTTGTCACAAAAATGATGTATTTTTCCCTTTTTGACTTCTAACAACACGGTACAGGATGATTTAACCCGAAATTCGGGAGCACTTCCATTCCTAATTGAGTCATCCAACACAGGGACAGTTGTTGTCTATTTTGTTAAGGAGGGCTCGCCCCCCGCCAGGGCTGTGCCTCTCCTGTTGTCCGCAAGCGGACAACCTGCCTTGGGGCCAACGTACAACCGCATGTACCTAACAGTTCCTCTTTCCTGAACAAGTTACGGCCTCAACTCGTAATTTCCCATCCTATACTCCGGCCGCGACCGGCGATTATTTTACCTAATTAATTTCCCCTTAATTTTTTTAGAGCGTTTAAAGAAGATAATGTCAAATTTTGGCATGAATTGTAAAACTAATTTTCTTAACGTACATGCATCATTGTTTGGATTTGATTCTTTCCTACTCCTACGATATACCGTATTTTACTATAGTAAAATCGCACCCCCAACACCCCTTATGAAAAGACGTGAATTACATCACATGTGAAACTTGCCACGCCTTGAATCTTAGGTTTCATCCTACACTGGATATTTTGTATTCCGCGTGCGCAGTTATCCCCCACACCTTTACATCATGGCGGAAAATGGCTTCGTCTTTTCATCCCACGCTCCACCAGCGATTTCTCTGGTTTTATAAGGTTTCGGTAAATCTGAATCAGGTTTTGACGGGTTGTAGGGGTGATTTTAATTCGTGAATGAGAGGCCCTTATCTGTGGGAGGGTTATTCCGTATAATACATTTATAATTTATTTTATGGCTGATAATATCATACATTAGTATTAATACCTATACGTTTCAGTATTTCACATTTCCTAATGCTCGTGCTTAGATTAGGCAGCGTGTATTGATATAATTTCGGGCTCTCAATGATAGTAATTTTATATAGTAGTGTGGTTGGCTTTGGGGTGGTGGGATCGATTATTATGTATCTATATCGGGTTGGAGGAGGGTTGGGGTAGTAGCGTGGGATTGGGGTGTGTGGGAGAGTCATGCGTTGAGAGGGGGATGCTAACCCGCATGACCGTCAGGACTTCAGGGCGTGGCTTCTGTTGGCTCCTACACCGTAGAACCTGCACCCTCATCTACCCTCCTGAACATGATGTCACACATGATGTCATTACTGTGTAGCTTAGGCTACTGAAGAAAACGACTCGGCCAGATGGTCATGGATACCTAGAACACTCCGAACGTTAGGAACTCATGAGGTTGGAAAGAAGGGGGGAATTACAGAGTTTTCGATTAGGGTCTTGATGTGAACTCATGGTACGTATACGTACCATCTGTACTGTATACAGTGTTCATCTGGATTCCTGTCGGACTACATAAATGCTGGGACTACGGACGTGAATAATTGATACAAATCGATGAATTCCAGTACGATTGCGGTTGTCCAGTTCGAACCTTGCAGGAGAATGAATTCCACGAGCTTGTTTCGCGGGCCAGCAGGTCACAAGAGGTGAAGGAAGGTCGTTATTTATGCCAACCCTTCGAGGAAAGCAAGGATCATCGGCTGGATGGATGCGAAGCTACACAAGAACTAGAAACTGCGGCCACAGGCATCAACGTTGAAAAGCCTACTGTGGAAGCAAGCACTGTGCAGCAAGAAGAAGAGGAAGAAGATCCCGATTACACCAGACACCTAAACCAGGCTGAAAGGAGGGTTTTGATGGAGATCTTTGCTGCTGAACATCCTAAAAAGAACTCCAGCATCTTGGGAACTAATACTCTCTCCAATCGAATGAAAGTTATGGGTCGGAAGGCGAACTACTCCACGGTATGTGGTCCATAGTGGTGGATGTAGTTGAAGAAGTATGGACTGTGAAAGGAGGGTGAGCTACCTCAGCCAGGTTGGTGTTGGCCGGTTGAACTTTTTGAAAATCACCACTCAAAATCATCCAACCGATCACTACACACACCACACACCACGAACACGAACAGTTAATGCGAAAAGAAAAGAAAAAACTTGAAAAATACAGGAGATATCTGTGCAAAGTGAGCCCTAATGCACCGAGTTCACTGCTTTGTCAATTTTGATTAAATGTATACCTCGCGTCGATCGTACTTAGAAATTTTATTTATATTTTAGTGCCAGTTGCACACATTTCCTTTGAATTTAAACTTATCACAAATCCCTTTTTTTTCTGGTAATTTTCTTTCAGATAGAAAAATATTGTATAATATTATAGAAGCTGAGGAGTTCAAAACCCGAGCCCCAAAATCTGGGGGCGTACGAGGAAACGGGGGTTAGTGACTTCAGCTATAATGAAGCCCGCAAGGATCAGCAGCCCACGGTGTTTTTTCTTTTACAAAAAAGAATTTCCTCCTCAGTCATTACAAGGTTTTTTTCTTTGCAATTTTTTTATTTTTGCTTTTTTTAATGACGTGGGAAGTCAAATGAAAGAAGATGGGAATCCAAAGGAAAAAAAATTTATTCACTTGGGTAGATAATAATTCGTGTGACGCCTACGTGGCGCGGGTAGGTATACCTACGCTATGGTGAATGCTGTTGCCCTAAAACGGCGATTCCGGTGGGAGTTTGGACGGCTTCGTCATCCGCCCCATCGCTGCCTCCGGAGCAAGGACTCTCAAGGACCTCAGCCATTCACCCTCCACTGACAGAGTTGCCGAGAGACCTACCCGCTGCTGGGTACGTTTTTTCCGTGGATGTTGGAAACTTCAATTTTTCCCGCGCCATGTTGTAAACTTCAATTCTACGGAGAAAATGTAATGAAGAGAAGGAAATGGATCGTTCTGGTTCGCATCTGGATCGTACTTTCACCTCCAAGCCAAATGGGCATCTTCAGTATGTAGAATAGGACAAGAGGGGTGCTGAAGTTATAAATGAGAAGTTGCGTCAAACAGGACGGGAGTGGCACCATTTGACATGCTCATTGTTTTCTACGAAAGGCAACGACAGAAGTTCCCCCGAGTCACCCGTCAACCGTAATGAGATCAAAATTTATATCTACCCATCAGTTTACACAAAGGGTTGGCTGCAAAATTATCATGATGTATTATGATAAATGTCTTCTTCGGCAAAGGTTGCTGAACTTCATCCTCGCACTTATCTCGAGTAAGACAATAAATAAACAACGAATACCCCTCCTGGCCTGAACGTTTATTGATCATTTACAATATTGATTATTCGATCAGTAGGTATGAAACAAATAACATTATCGAAGTACGCAATTGTTGTTATATTTTTTTATATTTGTAACAGTATAATATACTATTATATATACGATATTATCTTCTCCTAACGGAAACGATGAGATTCATCCACCAAAATTATGCTCGTTTATCAAGACAAACCTGAGTGTGACGATTCCGTGGGCTAATAATAATACCTGAGGGTTCCGAAAAAGACAATTGCAGGAAATCGGGCGGCGTCGTTCATCAGATGTTGCGCAACGATAAATTGCAGCCTATCTGATGTTCCTCGAGAGACATCTACGCATACGAATTGACCGTTCTTCTGTGAGGCTGAGAAAGTTTACATAATGCCGTTAGTTTTATGTATGAGTTTGACGATTCCAAGCAGTTTCTATGCTCGATGGATTAAACAAATTTTTGTACATTTTAATGTCACCCACGCAGGACCAGTTGAACTGACGATATACTTGTAAACAAACTTGTTGAGGTCGCCGACTTATCTACCTCACTTGCCTTCAAATGTTATGTTCCAAAGGAACGGCCCGAATACCTCGTGGGCAGCGTCTAATGGCACCTCAACTCTTAATGGTTCCTGTTAGATAACTTTAGTTTGTCTCAGCAATCATTAAATTAAGTCCACAGCTGCCCAGAACTTGGATAATTACTCGGAGCAATTATCTCTTGCCATTGATAGGACATTTAACTTTTTATTGTGATTAGCTTCAGTCGATTGTGAAATTGTCACAATATTAAATGTAAGTGGTTCATAAGTCCGTCAGGAAGTGAGTTGATACCTGCTGGTTGAGCCCATCATCACTGGCAGTTGTAGTGCTGATTTGGAGCACTTCCGATGTGAACACATCATCTTCTGGCCGTTGCGTGAAACTGAGAGTTTGTGAAGTGGTGGTTTGGTCTTAAATTATTTAAAAAACTTAAACTATTTACTATTATAGTCTGTCAAGGGTGAAAAAATTACTGCAATTCAGTCTATCACACTAAACCCCCAGTCACCCCAAACAACGCAAACGCAGCTCATTCATGGTATATTGTACATCATATTTAGACTCACGACCATCTCACTAATAGAAGAAAATTGCATAAAAGGACTGAACACTACCCTGAACATAATATATTGTATTATAAAATATGTTTGCAGTAAGCGGGCCCTAGTGTTGACGGACTCGATCAACACGCAATTAGTTATAAATTGTTACAGCTCTTGGCACCCAAATGTGTGCCACCTCTGTTTCACTGTTGTCGGTTTTTATGCAATAACAAGGCAAAAGATTCGCCATAAGGTCAAATATGTTGCACAAAGATTTACACCAGCCATATTATCTCAGAATAAGAAGCAGGTAGCCTCGGGGGCAACGTTTTCTGCTCAGTTATTATTTGCAAGTACCGGCAAGTACTAACTATTCAAATGATCGTTGGTTCTTGAGCTCTACTTCCTACCAGCGAAACCATTTATACAAAATTATTCATCTGGATCGGTTTCACGCGAAGGGGTGAGGTTCCTGGAAATATTCATTCGGGGCAGCAGCGCCCTGGGGGAGCATAGGAGCATTCAGAAGCAATGGTAATTCAGCTCACAATGTATGCGTATTTTCATATGCCACGCCACGTAAGGGATACGAACCACTAAATACAGATTACAAATTCACGTTGAGGTCCGTTTTTATACAATCGCCCGAGCTCATGATATAGTTCCCTCATGTGATGCATCGGGTCAAATGGCCGACGGCGAGCCTGCTGGAGCCACTTTAATTAATTTCTACACTCCCCTTAAAACCTTCAAATCCTTCTATTTTTCTCAACTCAACAAAATGTTAATAGAACATTATAATTTGGCGCTCGCCTCCTTTGAAGAGATTGCTATAAAATGATGGCTGGATACAACCGAAGCGAAAAGATCAGCAGCCACCCCGCTCGATCGCATGGGATCGCGTATGCATAGCCGAAGACCTCCAAAACTCGTCTGAGACGTCTAGATGGATTCTACGTTCAAAATTAGTTCCCAAAGTTTCCCAAACCCGATTAGTAGCCTCACAGGTGCCTCATATATCCTCATAGTGTGGTCAGATGAGCCTGAGGCTCCCAATAAGTGCATTCGGGGAACCAAAAAAGTCTGAAAATGACACCCTACTAGACCCCATACCCTTAGTCCTTCAGAAAGCCCACCTTCTAGCCTCTTTTGGTTTATTACTTATTACTTATTACTTTATTACTTATTTCCAAAAAA
Source organism: Pilophorus perplexus (assembly GCA_955831195.1). NCBI lineage: Eukaryota > Metazoa > Arthropoda > Insecta > Hemiptera > Miridae > Pilophorus > Pilophorus perplexus. The sequence goes on from OY037010.1 coordinate 25,692,551, forward strand.
AAAATGTTTGGGTTTCAAGGTGAAAGGGTTTCTCATCAGTCACAGGTAGGAAAGTCGCCAGAGGATTGAAAGGGGGTGGACTCGTGCAAGATATGGTGTAGAAGATTCTTTTTTTTTTTAAATGGCTGTAATGGGTCTGTAAAACAAAATTTAAAAAAATGGTAGCAAAATGTTTGCTGAGAGAACTTTTGGCTGCAAAAAACCTCGATTTTTTCCCGAGCATTTTCCAGTTTTTCACCTACAACTCGAATAGCCGCTATAGGGACGATTTAGGTGCCGATTTCGAAGTATCTTTGGAGAATCTATTTTTGGGGGTCTCGGGATGATCCGATTTCCTCGTGGGGATCTATGGGGATTTCATTGGGCTGCAAATGGGACTTTTGAAGGATATAAGGAGATCGAATTAGGTGTTGTGTTTCCGAGTAATTTTGGGATGGAATTCCTTTTTTTTTATGACCACACACGGTAGGAATTCAGATATTCTATTTAACTTTTTTTTATTAACAGAATTAATTTGTGGATAATTTATAAGCCAATAAACGCTTATGTAATATTTGCAGTGTTTTAGGTCAGATGTATAACCCTACCCTATATTTTCAGATTTAAAACAAAGTCCTACAACCAAAACGACCTGAACTCAGCTATTAGTCTACTCGGGCTTTAACAAAACTTGTTAATAAACCCATAAATTGTTAATATAAACCCATTTAATGGGTTTGATGAACCAGCTCTAAGAATAAACCATAATATGTCTTTTTATCCGTTTGGGGAGAATCAATTCCAGTGCGTAACTAAATGAGTGATCATTTACCCTTGCAAATTGGTAGGGAACACATTTGAATATCAGTAGGTAACACCGGAAGATGGCGGAGTTTGGAGGGGATCCCGGTAAGGTAAGGAGGGGAATTTCGTAACTGAGCAATCTAGCCGCCCACGAACTGCTCCGTTCAGCTACTGCCTTTACCGCCTTCGAACTCACTTTATCTTCCAAACTCCCACGCATTTAAGTCCTCCGCACCTCCTCTCGCCATCAAACGTACCTACATGTCCTGATGAAAAGGCCCTTCCCCTTGCCGGAGACCCCATACACCCACATGGTGGATCCAGTAGGGAAGCCATCATCTCTCCCACGCTATCGCACAACCCAACGACGGGAAAACGGCCGTTTTTGGGCAGATCGATTCCGCCACTTAGTCCTTGGAGAAAATAAAAACCCCACCTGTCCATTTTTCTCAGTCAAAACGAGGTAGCGGGATCTCCATAGGTGTGCCAATAGAAACTGACGTGAAGACGTCAACAAACAGGTTTTTTTTGTGACCTCGTGTACATACGTATAGTGCAGAAGACTCATTTTATGCTCTTCGATTCCAACGTGCCCATGAAGTAGGAAAAACAGCTGTTTGTTACGTCCTGGGCGTGTACAAGTTTATGCGAAAAGGAAATGACGTGATAGGAGTCAGAGAGAAGAGATGTCGCCCATCTGTTGAGTTTGATCGGCTCTGGCCGCTCCTTGTCGCCTTCGGAGGTCACGTGTGGGCACCTCACCCACTACACCTGTCGTCCCACGTGGTATTCCTGCCCACAACTCAAATCCCAATCAGCATTCTGCCCTCCTTCCCTTAAAAATGACTTCAGACCCGTTCGTTTTTACCCCCGCACTTGAAGAGGTAATTTGCATAAATGTTTAAAGGCCCTTCCACTCAAACTGGTTCCTCATTTCGATCCTAATCGACCGATTTTCTTTAATGAACCTAGCGAGCAATTAACCGACTTCTTTTTTTCGCGACGGCGTTTCTCTTTTTTCGGGGCGGAAGATGTGGGCGATCTTTATGGTGTTGGTGCAGAAGGATCTGGTTGTAAGATTTGTAGCCTGACTCAAGATTGATAGGTCAGCAGCTTCCATGAATCACAAGAACTGGTTGCTAACTGCTCAGTAGTGGAACTACCAGAAAATGAATGTTTGTTTTATCGATTGGTGCTGTAGAGAACCTTCGGGGTCGAATCACCGAGGGGCGGATTCAGGATTTCTTCCCGGGGGGGGGGGGGGGGGGGGGGCTTTTACACACATCCAAAACTCGATTAGATATATCTAACCAAAGCAAGTGAGATACAAAACATGGCTAATGCAAACTGGTCAGAGTGCTTGGGGGCAAAGGCCCTGCTCATGAGCGTGTTTGTAAACGCACGTGTTTATTAATAGTTAATTAATTTAATATACCCTTGTGTAAAATTTGCAGCGTTTTCCATACCAAACAAAAATTAGTAATTATTATTAATTTTTGTTTGGTATTAATTACTGTAAAATTAATTCTGTCAATAAAAAATTACTTTTCAAAAATGAAAAAAAAACGAAAAAAAAAAAAAATCTGCAATTCTCTACATTTTTGGATTTAGGTTCCCAAAAAGTGGATTCTACGTCCAAAATTACTCAGAAAACGACACCCGACCTACGGTATTCTTCAAAAGTCTCATTTGTAGCCCCATGAAAGACCCACAGTGAAATCGAATGGACCTAAAAATGGATTCTACGTCTGAAACTACCCCGAAAACGTCACCCTACTCGATATCATAGCCGAAACCCTTCAAATCCCCTCACGTAGTCCCTTTTTAGGTTTGAGAAATCGGACTGAAAAGCTTGCGGGCACAACTAGATTAAAAATCGAGTATTTTGTCAAAATTGCAGATTTAAAAAAAAAAAAAAAACCCCCGAACGCCCAAAATGTCCTGGACGGCGTACGGATATTGCATTTTTGGAATCACACACTTTGAAACGTATAATGACGTGCTATAAAACAAATGAAGTATAGCAGTGCTTACCTTTGAGTAGGTCTCGGCCTGCCAAAGTGTGGAACTATCAACAACAACCACGTTATCGCGTTATCTGCCAATGCAAAATGGACATTAACCACCAGCTGTTTTATTAGGCTTCGTTCTCCTAGGAACTTTCATCGTTTTCGCCGTTTTGTTTTAGGTTATTTCGTTCAAAGAAAGTTGAATAATAAAAAATTGAAAAAAATAAGGATTAACTAGTTAGCTGTAAGTTTGAAGCATCAAACATACCAGCTTACTTAAATTGTGATGAGATAAATAATTTACGGTTGCAACTATCAAAACGTTCTAAGTGCCAAGTCAGCCATATGAAAGACTCGCACAAAAAATTTCAGATCGAATGCTTAAAAAAAGTGGATGAAACCAAAACCCACCCCCACTTGAACACATAATAATATTATGTTGAGTCATGATTTTTTCAGTATTTGCATGGAAACGAGCTCCCTCAGGATCATCTGATATATTTTGACCTGGTATTTCGTTTCTTATAACAGTTCTTATAACCTAACTACTGCATAAGTTCAAGTGAGGTACGGCGAAAGTGATTTTTTTTAAAGGTTTGAATTCAACAATTCTAGGAGTTTTCCCGCTCTCCTGAAAATTTTCCTTGATGGTACTTGGCACGTTTTCATAGTTGCACCCTTACAACAATAATTATTGTTATTGTAAAAATCCTCTCCTCCTCTCATGATCATTCTTTCAAATCACGTTCTTATTCACGGTTTCTCTGCTGTTTCCTGAAAACACGTTTACATAGGTACTGCGGCCTCTCGTTGGGTGCCCCATGATTTTGAAAATAATCGCGAACTTTTCTTCTTTCAACATTAAATGTTAAATTTTAACATAGCAAGCTCGACCAAGAAGACCTTATAGTTTCAGTAGTATCTGCATTACTCTAGTTCTTTCAAAATGATGCCATAGGAACTAATGTCCCATTCTGCATGAAGCGGTTAATTTCTACTTCAACACCTTCGAAAATTCTAAAATTGCAATAAGATTTGTAAACTGTGACGTTCAGCCCGTTATACCGGACTTTTTTCTACACACATGGTGGGTACACACCACCAAGTCTTGGTTTCTACGTTGCCAACATTTCTGACCAAATAAGTGCACGTTCACGGTCCATGTGGTGGGTTGGGTAGTATTTTTGCAAAATTACAGTGTGGTGATCCATAAAGTTCCCTGCAGCCCTAAGTGGGAAGGAATCTTAATAATCTCGTGGTAGGTAATCGACCCTACACTAGTCTGCCCACCAGATTTGGTTGTTTTCAGTCGTGAGATGGGGGCCTTAAGATCGTACCGTCGTGCGACCTATCGCAAGAAAGTGAAATATCGGAAACGGCCCCGAACGGTTGGAAGATCTTTGAAAGACGCCCGGAGGCGACACCCACCTAACCTTTTTGGGCCAATTGGGATGTGATCGTCGAGAGCGGAAAATCGACCATCTGGCCCCGTGAAAATACGCCCACATTTTTGGACCTACGGGAATATGGTACTGAGAATGAACAATGGAAAACGTGTCGCAACCCCTAACACGAAATGAGATAAATAAGCACATTCTAGGACCCCGACGGATTTATTCCTACCTTTTTCGGGTCTGACAAATGGGTTGTGTGTGTATGTAAACCTGCTTTACACCACCCACAAAATTTCATGTATTGTGGGACCGCCTACATTAAATGGTTTTAGATAGGCTGAAGGGCTTGCGGACACATTAACTAATTTTGTCCGCAAGCCCTTTAGCAAGGAATCCAGGCGCGACTGGTGATGGCAGAACAAGGGGGTGCAGTCACGGATTCGTGATAATATTTTATGAAAATATGATTGCACCCAACACAGATAAAAAGTACCTTCTATCAAGATTTGCTATAGTTCATTATTTATTTGTTTGTTTAAAAATTCCAATTAACTATTACCAGTTTCCTTTCATTTCCTGGGTACACGCTGCAAACCTGGTAAAGGTGAGGTTGGCCGTCCCATGGCGCGAATGTCACACTTATCACTCACGCCTAAACGGGAAAACTCCCTCAAGATGAAATCAATAGAGTTATCCAACAAAAGCTTTATGAAATGAACAATGAAACGATCGAATGAAACGAACGAATAAAAAACTTATAAATGAGACAAACGCAGATCACCGAGTTCAGAAAACACTTCCCAGAAAACATGGAAGCACACTAAACCCCTGATGCCATCCCCTCAGAAGCTGCTTCTGGTAAAAAATACCTTTGTGGGAAAACTGAAAAAATCAGAAACCTTGGTCGATCGAAATTTTATGATTTCATACCGTACAAAGTAATATAGCAACACCAAAAAGTTTTCAAAATATTTCAAAAGTAAGCCCCTATTTTTTCCATGATTTGAGACAGATTAGATCCTGAAAAAGTCCCTCATTACAAACGAAAATTCCCTGCCCATGAACGAACAATGCCAACACTGATTGTGGAGGTGATTTAACATCTGGTGAATGGTGAGAAGGAAGGGTGTGCGCAGTGCCCAGAACTGCCCCACATTTCGTCATTTCTGGCTTCACACTTAGTTCGTTGTTCCATAAGGTCCATGCAAAAATATCGTCTCAAGAAGGGCAGTGCTCCCGTTATCATTGCACTATCAACACAGGCTTTTCAGACGTTCCGCGAACTATGTAAGGTCTACAAGAACTTACGTAGATTTTCAAGCCGAGTTTTGATTCATTTTTAGCTAGGTAACTAATTAGGTAGGTAATACGTAGCCCCCCCTCTCGCCATTCTGCATCGAGGGGGTGCAGTTGCGACGCTGCCTCCCTCATCCTTGCCAAGGATTTATTATTATTATCATTATCATTTTGTTGAAGAGCATGTTTCAAACACGCTTAAATTTTAGAACATAAAAGGAAATGAAAAAGAGTAGATGTGGAAGAATGGAAATAAAGATTTGTGAAAAGTACGTTATGAGTGTTGACAATAAATAAGTACTAACAACTTTAACGTTGATAATAGGTATAAGTCATGGAGGAATAGAGAGTAGAATAGAGAATCTATTCCTCAATGAGGTATAAGTATTATTAACGTCATCTCAATTATTGTGGGAACATCCAGCTGTTGAAAAATGATTTCATCGTTTTCATTATTTTCGATTTACATTTTTAAATGTAATTTAAAAATTCCCCTCCGATGTGCGTAACCTGCAGGTTTAGGCACTTTTCTGTTAGACGCTCCCACTTTTTGCAAGTGTTGTGTCCGCCCGACACCAAGTGTGGCCCCAAGGCAATGGGGATGATCTCTTTAACATTATAATTAATACAAATTAATAACCAACGACAGTTTGTACCAACAAATCCTCAGTGACATCGCCAACTTCCAATGTAGACGGATTTTTAAAAATCTTTCCTTCTAAAAACATAATATCCCTCTCTTGGCTTAGTCGGACCCGAAAACCATTTAAATTGATGCTACGCTTATATAATATTAAACACACCAACGCTGGACTTCTACTAGGTACCTTCTTCCTCTTTCCATCTCTTCCAGTCTGGCAACATGGTAGTGAAATTCTAAGTGCATAATTATTAACCTTTGAGCCCTGATGAAGATGATATATTAATCGAAAGCTCGGCGAAAAATACATAATTCTGTTTTGTCCCCGTCCCCGATACATGAAAAATTCATCAAAAATTATTCCCCCCCCCCCCCCCCACTTTTTGACTACTAAGAACACGGCCCTGGATGATTAAACCCTAAATTCGGCCGCACCTCCATCCATTATTGAACTCTGCCACCAGAAATATCAGATGATATCATAATATGATATTATTCCCAATAATATTATTATTCCCAATATATGGAACGCAAACTGCACCAATCTCAGCCAGTGTCCCCGAATTAGCTCTACAAGCGGCCAATCAGTCCTAATGTATGATCCGAAAATCATGAAAGATCCAATTTTAAGGAAATATACATTTACTTAATACATTTACTGGTTTACTTAAAACGTGAAAAAGTGGACTTAGGCCAGTCTAGGTAGTGGACCTAACTAGTTTTAAAACTCACACCCATTAGTATTTTGGGTACTTGAGCACTTAGGTACGGTGCAAAGGACACATTTCCCCAGTTGACCGCCATCTGGTCCACGAAATGACGCCCACTGGGACGCCCGTTTCGGACTATCAGGAATGAAAAGTCAAGAGCCAACAATGAGAAACGTGTCGTAACGCCCCGAAAACGGACTCCGGATAAATAAGCACCTTCGCCGCCCCGAGTCGATTTATACCTTCCTGCTTCGGCATATGACAAATGTTCTACAAGGGAACCTGTCGAACTCTTCGAAAACGGATGAAAAACCCGACGAAAGACGCCCGAGGGACTGACGCTCGACGACGACCCCGAAATATCCAGTCGGCGGGAGGTAATCTTAACGTCTAACAATTAATTAGGTCAGTCCCAGGACGAACAGGTGGTACCCAAACCCAGGTATGCCGGTTACCCAATCGAATCTCATTCACTAGTATCGCGCCATTCACCGGTGTTCTGCCCACGAACTTGCAGGGGCGGCTCCCACGCACAAGGACGCCGAGGTGACACTCATATTGCTCCGTCGGGATATTTTTTCAAACCTTTTTCTTCAAAACCCGTTTTCGTATTTTATTTCGTACGGCTATCAAAAGGTGCGGGGGACGTTTTCTGTCACCCTCGCCTGAAGCTGGTGTTGTAGAGAGAAAAATAAACGAATTCGGAGCGCTCGTGTTGCTTACAAAGGCTCTCATTGGTGACGGCTCTCATTCCAAACATGGGGCTCACCCGACACCTCCGATTTGTTACGAAACACCGGGTTCGACGTCAATAAAAATTTGTTAACGAAAATCCGAAAAAGGCATGACAACAAATGAGACAATGTTGCCGTCCAGGAACACGATCGTCTTAAGTTTAGACTGCCAAGATGATGTGCTTGCGTGGAGCGTTTCCTTTGGGTAATAGCCAAACATCTGTTGTAATATCCTCCTCGCCTTCAAAACAAACTGGTGATATTGATTGCAAACGTTCCAAATGGATTTTGCAGAAATTGTGATGATTCAGTTTTACACACCGTATATTATCATCTACCGCACGTTACCATTACCTAAATGTTAAATATTTAAAGACCAGGGAGCGTTTGGTTTGAGCCCAAATTAGGGGGGGGGGGGCATGTTTTCATACTCAAAACTCCTTTACATCCAACGCAATGATTATCTTACTGGCAGTGTCTGGGAAGGTCATGGCCCTTGCGCCCTCCTTGTACCCACCCCTGAAACCAATAATGACGGCAAGGGGCGATTTATCATCGGTGCGTCCACATTATGCGTTTGGCGTGAGTCGGCACAGGCTGAACTAGTGTGGATGCGTCGTTGAGTCATGTTGCATTGCCAAAAGGCAAAAACAACTGTGGCTGTAAATTCGAACCAAGTCTCCCGAATCCAACCGAGACACTCAACATTCAATTCTTCGAAAAATCAATTTTCGGGGCATCTGAAAAAGACACTTTCTTGTTATTTAAGCAGGCGGCCGGATAGGAGTAGCCGAGTGGCTCTGGGCGCTAGTCACGTAGGTAGCGCTGCATTCTGATGAACCCACGGGTTCAAATCCCGTTGTACGATAAATGCGGAACATCGACTTGGTAAGTGCATATAAAATGAATTGAGGCGGTACGACTTTTTCTCGGGGGATTCGCAATAATGTTGACTTTTGCCTCCCCCTCCCCCCCCCCCCCCCCCCCCACCGGAAGAAAAATGACTTATATAGCCCGAACTGTATCTGGCGAACGCTGTTCGAGAAGTCTGCCGCCCGTCTCACAACGCTGTACGAACATGGCGAAGAAAATACTAAAAGTCAAAATTGAGGTCCAAAAACATGCGATGTCAATTTGTGTGGTGTGGAAACAGACTAAATTCGTTTATAATTTTGAAAAATAACACAGTTCTGCAAGAAATTCTCCCTTGACCCAAACTATCATTTCCCTTTGTTTTTTGGTGCGCAGAATCCAAATCTGAAGTCAGAATTTCAGTAGCACGTACCGTTTTTAAGTTATACACTTTGCTACATGAGTTAAAATTCTTCCCGGACCCATACATGAATAAAGACCACGAAATGAATTTCAAGCGAGGTAGGTCTTAGTATAAACATTCCCTAACAGTTTTAATGGAGTATAAAGGAATAACAGTTATTCCTTACATTTTACTTTAGTTACTGTAATAATACCTACAAGATAAATGTTACCGTCATACCATAACGCACCAATTTTTTTACTATTCCCTCATACCCCTTCATCCCCAAGAAATGGTGGGTGCTAGAGCAATTTGGATTTCAGATTAAATCTTAACCAAATTTTGGTTTCAGCACATTCAAAAACTTCGGAATCACCCAAAATTTCCCAAGGGAGCGAAAAAAAGTTTTTTTGTGCAGAACTGTGTAATTTTAGAATAGTTAGTTCGTTCTTTTTGGATAATTCGATTGTTTAGAATAATTCGTTCATTGAAAAACACGTTTCGTTTGTTTGCAATAATTTTGGAAAACCATACCCACCTAGTTCGTTCGTTTAAAAACAATAATAAGTTGTTAATGTACCTACCTATCAAAACAAACAGTTGTGAAAACTTTTGTGATGAGTTACTCATCGCTACTGTAGCAACTATACCTACCTACCTTTCTACTGATCCAAAGTTCGTTTAAAATTTTTGTTCCTGAGTGATATTCTATTCTAAATTTTTCCTTTTAGTTAGACTTGGTGAAATTGTTATGAATTGGTGATGGAAAAAAAGTTTTTGGGGGATTTTTGTTTTCAACAATTTTTCGTGTTTTTAATTGAAAACTATTTGATCTCCTGGGATCCTTAAAAAATCCCATTTGTAGCCCCATGAAAGCCCTATATATCACAACAGTGAAATCGGATCGTTCCACATACACATTTACATTTTTTAAAACGTCCAAAAATTCTTCGAAATCGACACCTAACTCGATCCCATAGCCAAAACCCTTCAAAAAACGCCTCCCGTTTTTAGCCTCATAGCGCCCCACGGGTTTAGGCGATCAGGCTGAAAACCTTGCGGGCACAACTAGATGGTAAACCGAGTATTTTGTCGAAATTTCAGATTAAAAAGAAAATTCCTACTGTCCAAGCGGGCCCGGACGGCGGACGGACATTTCGGTTTTGGAATCCAGACCTCTTGAAACGGATAATGTCAAATTTTTTAGGCCGATCGGAGTCGTCGACCTCCGTCGCGAAAACATAGACCTATGTATTATTCCAAGAATAATAAACCAAAAGGAATAGTGCGTAAATATTTTACATTTTTTAAAACTTTTATAAAAGTGCCATCATTTTATGGTATAAATACATTCTCGGCAGTCCAAATTCTAGAAAAACTGTCAAAGACGTTCGGAATTAGACCCCTATAATAATATTATTAAGTAAGATTTTAACTAAATGAGTTAAAATCTTACTTACTGGGTTAAAATATTACTTTTCAGGAAGTAGGTAGCGAGGGAAACGGTAAAAAGCAGTTTATTTTAGCGTCGCCTATGAACTTCACTGATGTTCGACAACTCGACTAAATTCGTGTGAATTAGTGTGAACTACATTAAATGTGAATGTGAATGAAGGTACTACGGCATAGTACCTGCAAAAGATAAAAACAACTGTGGCGTAGCTAGTGGATCTCCTCCCAGTTAGACTCTGCAGAGCGACGAAACTGGATACTTACACGATCCCTGCTGGACTCGATCCAAACGTTACTGGTTCTACCCCTCAACGACAGAGCTCACGCGCTCCTCCAAGCCAGCCAACTGCCTTGAACAAACATTCCACATAATATAATATAATATATTAGGATATATATATAATATGGATATCATCTCTTGACACATTGCCGAGTGAACACTGATTTCAAACTGGCAGACTCGTAAAAGTATCAAAATTCACAGTTCGTTGAAGTCGTACTTAGATGATTAAAAAAACGTTGTAGGCTAATTGTCAAATTCTCCTTCTACTGCGTAACACTAAACTCTCCTATTCTCAGGTTTTTCCCGGAGGGTTCTCCGTAACAAATTATAAAGGGATTCTCGAGCCTGGGGAATTCCCCAATAGAAAAAAATTGTAAATCCCAATATTAACACCAAAATTGACTACTAAAAACTGACGAATTAAAAAAAATTCTCCCAAACCATCGGACAAATTAGATAATGCGACCTACATGAGGGTTTTCCTCATAGCGGGTTCAGAGAATAGATACACCGAATGGCCTAGTTCATATAAGGTCATCCAAGAAGATAAAAATGAAATAAAATAAGTGTGATCTGAAATTAACAATTTCATTCTATCGGTGACTGTGTACCGAAGAAGATGAGATTCTGCACTGCGGTACTGCTAGCCTCAGCTGTGGGGTGCGCATTGGGGCTTGATGGATTGGAACATAAGTACGGCACGGTAGAATACGTCAATATAGTAAGTGCCTTCTTCCATTTAATGGATTATTTTGTATTTTCAAAAGCTGATTCAGGAAGTTCAAGTTCAATGGGGTATTGCACAGCCTTAGTTGAACACACGTTGGATCGGTTCCAGTTGATTAACACCTTGCCCCATAATTCACTCAAGTCTAGTATGCATAATATGGAATATTATTCCAACCTCCCAAATCTACGGCTTTCGAGGTACAGTCCATGGTCCGCCGTTTTCAGCCGGATCGGGCTTTTGTAAGGTGAGGCGTGGGAGTTTGTCAGGTGTCCTTTACGAAGTTCCTCATTTAAGTTTGAAAGAAACCCACGTTTCAACTTATTTGCAGCGTTTTTTAAACTAGTAAATTGATCCATTTTGGTTTATTATTCTTGGAATAATACACCTATGTAATCACGACTGAAGTCGACGACTCCGATCGGCCTCAAATTTTGACATTATCCGTTTCAAGAGGTCTAGATTCCGAAACCCAAATGTCCGTACGCTGTCCGAGCCGTTTTGGACAGTAGGAATTTTTTTTAAATCGGAAATTTTGACAAAACACTAAGTGTTAAACCAAGTCTTGGTTTAACATCTAGTTGTGCCCACAAGGTTTTCAGCCCGATCGCCTAAACCCGTGGGGCGCTATGGGGCTACAGGAGGTGTTTTTTGAAGAGTTTTGGCTATGGGATCGAGTAAGGTGTCGTTTTCGAAGTATTTTTGGACCTAGAATCCTTTTTTGGGGTCCCGGAACGATCCGATTTCACTGTCGGGATATATAGGACATTGATGGTGCTACAAATGGGATTTTTGAAGGATCCCAGGAGGTCAAGTATTTCTTAAAAACCTTTTTTGAAAAAAAAAAAAAAACAAAAAACAAAAAAATTAAATAAAAAACAAGTTTTTTAAGTCTTAAAAAACTTTTTTAAAAATTTCTATTGACAAAGAATTACAGTTTTGCACAAGCAACCTATATCAAAGAATAATAAACCCGTATGTAAAATTTGTTGCGTTTTCCTACGAGGTTCTGTCAACGAACACGTTTCCTTTTTTTTTAAATATTTTTCTTTAATAAATTTTATTATCATAAATTCAATTTTCTCGCAGAGATTTTCCCTAAAAATCGGGGAAACCTTTCGTACATGACAAGTACTGGTCATTGTAGGCAAAATGTAGGCACATTGTGCCTAACTCGTGAATACTAGCGCCTGCATACAGGACCCGCAAAACACAAATGCAACTCAGATCTCAGGAAACCGTCTTTGAAGGAGGCTTCTCCCTCACTTCGGTCTGCCTTGAGGGCACATTTTGTTACTTACCAGTAACAGATGGAAAACCGAGTAGGTATTTGCGGCGGACGGCGAACAGACATTCCATTTTAGGATTTTTGGAATCCACATCTCGAGACGTAGTAAAAGGAAATTTGAGGCCGATCAAATTGTTTGACCCCCGTCGCAAAAACATACAACATACTCGTAGGTTGACATTCTGAAAATAATAAACCGTTAAGCCGTTTGGATGTTTTCTGGGCACATACAGACAGACATATTCTCAGAAAGAGAATTTTATAAAATTAGTACAGATAGATAAAATAATTACTTCAAATTGAAATTTCGTCTGGTTTTCGGGCGAGTTGAAAACTAACATTTAGGGACGAGGCGAAGGCGTTGCTTCTTCTTCTAACCTCCTTGCGTTGCCTATATTGCTTGGGCTTTAGCCCGTCACCCATGGAAGAAAGTTTACGTCGTAAATGCGATGTGCCATTTTGGTTTATTATTCTTGGAATAATACACCTATGTTTTCGCGACACGGGTCGACGACTCCGATCGGCCTCAAAATTTGACATTATCCGTTTCAAGAGGTCTACATTCAAAATCCGAAATGTCCGTCCGCCGTCCGCCGTACGCCGTCCAGGCCGTTTTGGGCAGTAGGAATTTTTTTAAAAATCTGAAATTTTGGCAAAATACTTGGTTTACCATCTAGTTGTGCCCGCAAGGTTTTCAGTCCGATCGCCCAAACCCGTGGGGCGCTATGGGGCTAAAATGGGGCTACAGGAGGGGTGTTTTGAAGGCTTTTAGCTATGGGATCGAGTTAGGTGTCGTTTTCGAAGTATTTTTGGACGTAGAATCCATTTTTGGGGTCCCGGAACGATCCGATTTCACTGTGGCGTTCTATAGGGCTTTCATGGGGCTAAAAATGGGATTTTTGAAGGATCCCAAGAAGTTAAATATTTTTCGAGTAAAAATTAAAGAATTTTTGAAAAAACACATTTTTGAAAAAAAAAAATCCCCCCAAAAAATTTTTTTGAAATATAAAAATACAAAAAAAATTTTTTTAATTTTTTTTATTGACAGAATTAAATGTCTGTACAAGTAACCTATATCACAGAATAATAAACCCTTGTGTAAAATTTGCAGCGTTTTCTGGATGCACTGTTGCCTGGCTGGGAGCAGCGCGCGCTCACCCGCAGTGTCCATATCCGTAGTCCAAAGTTCAAGTCACCCCTATTCTTTCGACAGTAATTAGGTTTGCCCGTGGATTTTCCGAATAATATCCGTAGAATGTGTATAGTGAAAAGAGACAAAGAATAAGGAAACATTATCACTCTTATGATAAGAGGTGATAAGATTCTTGTCACCTTCATGTATTTTGTTTTGACTCGTAGCTGTTACCGGTGTTTCTTCAAGAAACTTTCTTGTGAATTTACGATGACTCTTCCTAAAAGTGTTTATAAAAAACGAATCCCGCCAGGAGGATGGAAGAAACTTCCACAACCCTCTTTAATCATCCCCTCATTCCCATCTACGCCGACTGTTCCGTCAACCGTCGTCGACGTGTTTCATCTCTCCTGCCTCCTCTTCAACACCCGCCGTCTCGACACCCTTTTCCTCCAGTTTCTTCCAATAAAATAACTCCTTATTTGACCGAGTGTGACAGTGATATTATTGACGTCGAGGCTTTGGGTGAGTTCCTTTCATTGCATGTTGTTTTCTCGATTTGTCTTGTTTAAAGTAACGCTGACAACTGAACCAAACGGGTTGGGTTGCTTGCATTTAGGAAAACTTTTAAAAATCCGATTTTTTGGTCATTTTTTGGCCCAGTCCCCTTGAAACGGAACTCCCAATAATCTTAGGAAAAGAAAGGGATTTACCTCGGGTAGTCATAATTTAGGGAATCTCCATGATTTTGACTTTCCTTTGGCTTCTTGACTGTTGACAGCAGTGTCTGCCAGAAATTTACAGAACTGAGGGTCCGTGCACAGAGTAAAAGAGACCAGAACGTACTGCCCCACCATTGGAGCGTTGCGGGATAGTATGCTCACTTTCTTTCGGGTGAACCAACGAGGATTGCGAGTTTACTCGCGCAAAATTAAATGGGTTTTCCTCCTTTCGTCCCGAAATTAGCCGGGCCACTCACTCACTGCCCATAGTGGCCCAAAGGACGGACCGCTCTTGGCCTGGACATAACGGTTTTGAAAGCTACATGTCGTGAAACAAGGACACATTTTATGAAGGATGAAAATGGTTGATCCCCGAAGCATGGTTATTCAAAGCGTTCATTTTTCATAAATTTTAGATATTCCGCCATGGAGCCCGGACACCAGATCATCTCGCCAAAGGGGATCCTCACAGAGATATGAAAAATTGGCCCGAAGGACTTGGTCAGCTCACTAGAGAAGGAATCCTGCAGCACTATAGATTGGGAGCGTGGCTGTCCAAGAGGTAGGACACCCCTAATCTGACGAAGGGAATTACATTATTACTTAATCATCTACATGAAATATAACATAATGTACCTATATATGTACCTGTACTATGTTTTGCTTCTATTCGAAAGGTACAAACATTTACTTCCTGGAGAGGGGGACAGGAGCTCAGTAAACGCAGCGCTAAAAGTCATCAGTACGAACTGGCCGAGAACGTTGATGAGCGCCAACGCTGAAGCTTTCGGTTTGTTCCCCATCATCAGTGACGCTGGAACATGGTTTGGACTCTCATCATTCCCAGTGCCCGTACACTCAATGCCCAGTGAGACTGACAAGGTTGGTAGGCATGAATAGCTCAGTTGGGAGTTGACGGTTGCATTAGTAGGAATTGAGGATTTCTAGTGAGAAACAGCTGCAGCTCAAAATGTCTCTAAATAATAAATAACTCGAATGCATTTCAGCTCCTCGAAGTCACAGCAGCCTGTAAACGATATCCCTTGTTGTTGAAAGCGTTTCTTGATTCTCAAGAATATAAAAGTATCGAGGAAAAATATCAAAACATGACAGATGAGATTGCGTACAATTCAAGGAAGAAATATGAAAATCTGGATTTCTATATGGAGCTGTATACAACCTATGCTATTGAGGTAATTCCAGCTTCCGACTCAAACTGTGTCCAAGTGCACAAATTTACAAGGTTTTAATTTTTCGTTGATTCTTACAGGAAAGTCGAGGTCTGGAACTACCAAGCTGGGTGAGGAAGTGGTATCCCAAACCCATGATTGAACCAACAATCCTCAGTTTTGTGATTCCAACTTGGACAACAGACATGAAAAGGCTCCGGGGAGGTTAGTATTAGGCCAACATTTAATTCGATTTTCGTTCGTATTTAAAATTTGGAAGAAAGCTCAACTCTTTTGGGAAGTAAAAACAGAACACATTGTAATTAGGAACGCGATTTGTTCTCCAGGACCATTCATTAAAGAAGTTATTGGAAATTTTTGGAACAAAACTACGCAGACAATGGAACCTCCTACGAAAAACATATCAATGTATTCGGCACACGATACGTCTATTTCCGCTGTACTCAACAGCATGGGAATCTTCAACTGGCTTCCACCTCCATTCGCTTCGATGGTGCTGTTTGAACTTCGCAGGAAACCAGAGGGCCAGTTTGTTATGGTAATAAGAATACGAACATACAAGTAGTTTTTAATTTCATTAATTAACTCTCAATCCTGCATTTGGAATATTTAAGTAGACTCTAACATCATTAACATGAAATAAAAATCTAACATTGTAAAAGTCTATTTCTTCATTTAATTTGTCTCAAGCCTTGATTATTGTTTCACTAGGTTTGGTATAAAAACGACACAAATAGTGAACCTGCGCTGCTGACTGTCCCAAGGTGTGAAGCCGCCTGCTCTCTGACGAGATTCGAGAAATTGATGAAACCTGTCATCCCGGATAACTGGGAAGAGGAATGTAATGACCCAAGGGGGTTGCCATTCGGTAAGATTGGGTGTGACACTACATAAGTTGGGGTAGTATAATCTGATACTCCTGTCAAATATCGCCAATACGTTTACTATGCGCATTAAATACGCACAGTAAACGTACTGGCTATATTAAAAAATTATTATTATTTTTTAAATCTATAAAAATGAATTTAATTTTTTCCAACTCAGGGCTTAGGGCTGCTGACGACGAGGAAATGGAACAATACAAAGTTTTGGGAAAAAGAAAAGAACCCTCCTAGTGAGTACATGATTTTATATTTACCGACCTATTCGAAACTATTTACTCAGTTAACAGCCCAATAGGGGTTTCACATGATTGGATATTCAAATTTGCACATTATAACATGCAATTTCAACGGGTCTGTATGTCTACAATTTACAAAAAAAAAAAAAAAAAAAAAAGAATCATAATGATTATGCATAACGAGACCTGTACTTCAGCTAGTTAGTACTGCCTTGTTTCGGGATCTCTAGTTCTAAAATCTAGAGATTCAAAGGTTTATTAAATCAATTTTATTTAAGAATGGCTCTTATTATATTAAATATAATAAATTGTAAGAAATTTTCTTACAAGTGCAAAACTCTTTTTTTCCAGTTTAAAAAACCATGAATAAGATGGGAACGCTGAAAGACTGCAGAATCCAGAAGGCTGTAATATATTTACTATATATAGTTACTATATACTATTTACTATATATAGTAAATAACCTCTAAGGGATTACTTCTCTTAGCTTACCACGTCTCTTATTACCAGCTTGTAAATAAAGTTGAAAATAAATGGCTTGTGGTACCTATTTTTAGTAGTAAAATGTTGCTCCCACAACACCCCATTTGACCTATCGAATTGAACAGCGAAATTTCCTAAACTGCGAACCTGAGTAATTGGTAATTGAAATGGGGTTCGTTGCCCCGTTGGATTTAAATGTATCGACGAAACTCCGCAGGGCCTGGTCCTCGCTGTTTCTGCCGGCTAAGGCTAGAGCTCTCTTGCTCCCACAACGGACCAACCTTACAATACAACGCCTCCAATGAGTCCACGTTGAGGGTAAAAATCCAATCAAGCATCAAACATCAAGCATGCACATTTGATTAATTTTAACATTTTTTTAATTTTAATTTTCTTAACAAGAACGTTTGTTAAAAAAAAATTACTATAAAGAGATTTAAAACAGTAAAAACGCTTGCATACGAGTCTGCAACACATTGGGACATTTTATGTCTTTAGTCCCCACCACCATCACCCCCCCATTTCCTACCCCATTACCTGGGGACTTTTGAGAAGGATCATAGCATTCCATTTCCCTAGAAACGGCTTGGGACAATTTTCGTCAACAGTTTTCGTGACGATTTTTTTGTTTATGTGCCAAAGCAAAGACATAAAATGTCAAAATCAATAAATTAAAAAATAAAATGAAGATACGTATCAACAGTGGTTATAGTTACCCATCTGAATTTGCCATACCTACCTAGACAAGTGTGAAAAGCCATCAAATAAATTCAAATAAAAACGCCATTAAATAATAAGAATAAAACATCAATAAAGATGTATCAGATACATGTAGATTATCTACATACATGTATCTACAGTAGATTATACAGTAGTTACCCATCCAGATATGCCATCCTTAGCCCTTTCCCCACCCCTTGAATAACACCAAATCTAAATGTTTCCAAACAATCCCATTTTGTGATCGCTCCTTGGGCGAAGTTGGTGTAAAAGAAAACTTTCTGAAAAACGCTTAAACTATGTTTTCAACAATGTTTTCGTCCGGTGTGCAGGCAGGCACCTTGTGTCAAAGATCGGTTTGTGTTGGATTCTGTTTGGAAAACGTTTCCCTGTTTATAGATTAACGTGCCCCCTACTAAGTGCTGTTCGTCGAACTACATCAAAAGGACCAATTTTTATAAGGACCTGTGAAGTGTTATTGTTAATTCAGGCGCAAATTACCGAGTTGTTTATGCGCCGTTCAATTAAAAAAAAAAAAAAAATCGTCTTATTCCTTCATGGGTCAGGGAAAGAATACTGCAAAATAAAATTTATTATACTACATATTAAACAGTATATTAAAATTTATAGTGCAATTTTAAATTTTAAATTGTGCAATATTGAATTTTAATAATATTGAAAAGCCTTTTTGTATTTATTAATTAATTAAATTAATTATTAAATTTTAATAGTCGTAAAGACGTTTGAAGCGAAGACACCTTCAATGAGGGCCCTTCATGAAAACAGCTTTTCATGAACAGTTTTTTTATTTTCAGAAAACTTGAAATGAATGTTTGTAATAGTTGCACCAGCAATAATCCTTAATTTGAAGAGCACTATGACGAAATTAGATGATCCGCACTCATGAGCTGGTAGTTTTATCGTTAGAGTTTTGATTGGCTCTTTTCAACCAAAACTCCGCACTCCGGAGTCTGTACGAGGCTTGTGAGGATTACATTTTAATCGTGCTCACAGACCATCTTCTTGGGTTCTTGCACTCTTTTCCATTACGAAAATCTTTTCGATTTTCGGCATAATATGGTCAAAGCACGGTGGATCGGTGACGCTCCGGTTGTGTTCTATTGTAAAAGTTTCAGATTTAAAAAATGCCTGCTGCCCAAAACTGTACAGGACGAAGGATGGTAATTTAACCACGAAAGAAGGAATTCCGACGTCAATAAAATATTTAAACCTCCATCGAGAATAGGTAGAATGTATGTGGGATTGCTCAGGAAGGGGGTTTGGGGTGTCCCCAGCACGGAAGCCTGGGGGCTTATTGTGCTTTGCCTGATGAGGGTTTTTGGAATAGGTAGCTGTTATAATCATGAACCTGTTGTGCACAGTGATCCACATTTCTGGTTGTCCGACACCCCTGTACAAACCTATCATTCGTCAATTACAGCTGTAGCTGTGAGCATTGTAGCAATGAGGCTTTTAGGAAGGAGCGAAATAGGAGTTTCCGTGAAAAATGTTACCTCGCTCGACTTTTTACACCAACAAAACTTTACTGTGGCCACCGTGACCGATAAAAATCGCAAAACTTTCAAGCGTCTGGGAGCAGAATCTGATACTGCTTTGTAAATATGCTCTTCGCCAAGCAAAGCTCTTTTCTGTTGTTAGGAGTCCCGGATGGCGAGGTAGGTACTCCTGAAAGATAAGTCCGGAGAAGAAGCTTTCCACCGAAGAAAAAGTGGGTTGGGCAGGGCCCTATAAGAGCCTCCTTCCGAGAGGGTTTTGCAAAGCTATGGAGTCACAAATGGACTTAAGACTCGAAAAATCTAACTTGAAAAACCCCTTCAGGGGAGGATTGGAATAGGAACCCTTCTCTAAGGATCCTCCCTCTTACGCCGAAAGGCTTTTGAAGAAAGGTGGCTTAACTTATGCAAGCCCAGGCACTTAGCTCTCCGTACTGGACTGTCCACTGAATCAGCATTAGGAATAAAACAATAAGAATTTTCCTCTTTGGACCCTCACCCACTTACTTAGCCTTATTGAAATTGGGGATTTCCCCCTCGCCCTTCTTACATCCTTTCTGAGTAAAGAGAGTAAAGACGTCTTACGTTTCTTTCGAAAGCTTCTCGAGATCTTTTATTTTTCAATTTCCTTGACGAATCTTCCTGACCGCAATTCTTCATCCTTCGATTCTCTTTATCTTCAATTCTTTATGATCCTGTCGTTGAGAGGATAGTTCTGGGTATTATCCTTGATGGAGTCCGCTTCCCTTCGAATAGCCTCGCACAAGTCTCGACTCTTCGGTGATGGAAACTTGGTTGAAACCGTCCAATTCTACTTGTAGAGTGAAGTTAATATCGACCCCACTCGTGAAACAATAGGAAATGATCGAGAATGGAATCAACCAGTATTCAGCCTCTTGGACGACATTTTGGGTAATTTATTCCCTTCATCAGGGCTTGAAACATGAAGACAAATAACCACCGGAAACATCGTTAAAATATCCACGAGCATGCAACCAGACAGCCAACAGTAGAACTAATGCAAACCAGAAGCAAATTCAAAACTAAATGTACCAGTTTTATTTTTCCACTCATTCTAGAACCTACATACATAATATGTATGTAGGTTGAAATATTATTTTGACGAAGACTGTAAAAAGACGATTTTCTGGTTATTATTACTTTTTTTTACTTCATGTTTCAAGTCCTGATGAAGGTTACTTGAGACATCGGCTTCGAGAATGAACATAGCTTGACCCCGTTCTTGATCATTTTCGGTTGATTCCACTTTCAGTTTATTAGGTACCTATTTAGTGCATCAAGGATATTCGTGAATGACTGTGAAGTATAAAATTGTTGTACCTACTTATAATTCGCAAATATTTATATCCTTCGCAAATATTTATATTCCGAATTATTATACTGGTTAATAGCATCAGCGGCCCATCCAGAAAACCATCCACCTAATATTTGCCTCAATCCCTCAAAATTCTGTTCTAAAAAAGTTACTTATAATAAACCTAGGTAGGTATGTGTACAATTCGTGATCAACCTAACGCGATTGAAAAAAACCCGATTCCCTACTTTCTTCTGAGATTGCCTCCAGTATTTTGAGATTAAACAAAAATAAATTTAATCAAAAAGTTAGATGGCTTTGTTGTGTTCAATGAAGGAGTTGAATCATTTCATTTTAAGAAAGAAAAACAAGAAAAAGAGATATAATACCTCAACGAAGTAACGTCTTTCCAGGGGGTAAACTGGGGATGTCGGTCTGGGTCGGCGGTTCCTTATCAAAACGAGAGAATCAACCCTCGGCTTAACCGCAAGAATATAATTTGTAGTCCCAGCAGTAAATCTTCGAAAAGTTTTTCGGAAGATTCTGACTTTTCTTCCCTTCGGATTAAAGATTAACTAACTTTTCCGCGTCCCCCTCCTTTCCAGAACAAGAGTTTTGAGACCAAACCAAAAAAAAAAAAAAAAAAAAAAAAAAAGGAGGCAAACCGGGGTTATGTAATCTGAAGGGTCTTAAATAAGCTGTTACGCGGGGGAGACCTAAAACGGAAAAACCCCTAAGACATCCTTGGCGCTCTAATTAAACTTCCAAAAAGGTCCATATATTATAACTCGAGATTGCGGGAGAAGTTTCATTTATGTCTGAACAGGCCTTTCTTTTCCGTATTTCTATTTCAACCATGCAGGCAATCATTTTGTAATTATTTCGTTTTGATGATTTTGCGAACCGCATTGCTTCACGCCTAGTTTTTAAGTGGTATACCTATAGGTAGGTCTTGAGGGGCATTGGTCCGAGTACGGGTCGAAAATGCCACAGACAGCATGGCTATTAATGTTTTCCCAATCAGAAAAGGTCTCAGGAGGCTGCCACATGACCACCTGATGGAAAGTGTTTTCTGAGAGGATTAAGCCAGCTATTAACACTTATCGTGAAGTTAAGCCTGGAGGGTCCTCTGGATTGATCCTCTTGAGCGAGTTTCTTGCAGGGAGTAAATCTCAAGTTGAATTTTTATCTTCCTCGGACACGTGTTTCCTCCTTCTTCAAGAAAGGACTGATCCTGAGTTAGTAGGGAAATACCTCCACCCCCTTTCCCATCCTTATGGGAGCTTTTCCCCATATTAACCGCCTTTCCAGAAATGTTTCCCTTCCCCAGCCAACCCCACTGAGGACCATCTCAAGCAGTTCCTAACCCATTATTCATACACCCTTAGCTCCCTGTTCCTTCGCTTGTGGGGCTTAACTGCTTAATTAATTATGTGGTTGGGGCCAAGTTATTGCTGGGTTCCCGCCTGAACCCCCTGGAGCCGGTATCCAAGCCGAAGTCTTGAGTTATTTCTTCTGAGGAGGACACTTAGGTACCGGAGGGCTTCCGGACGAGAACGGTCTTGAAACCGTATAAGAATCATACGAAACTAAACTGGTTCATAACTCTACATCACTGTACGTTGGAAAAAAAGTTGGGAAAATACCATACCTACATTCATTAGACGACACTTTCGTTTTAGGAAGGGGCGGCATCCCTGGTCTTCATGACGCACGAAACCTGTCGAATGCGCCTAGCAGCCTACATCCATCATCTTGAATACTGAGTACATTTCAGTTTAAGGGCATAATATTGTCAAATGCAAGGATCCGCAGTTCGCTGCTGGGGACAAGGTATGGTGTTACAACCCACGAAGGGTGGTAGGGCGGTGCCCGAAGCTGGATTCCCCATGCGATGTGGTAAAGGCGATCTCCGACGTCGTTTTCCGGATCAAGATGACTAATGGAAGACACAGGATCGTCCATGCAGACCGTCTTCGACTGTTTTGGGGGGGGGGGGGGGGGGGAATGATGCTAAGTGTTTATGGTTACAGTCTAAAAATACGCGTTATTATTCGTCTCGACATTTCACTGGAAATCACTTCTTTAACAATATTATTGATCTCTGAACATGATTCAAGCATGCGTGTAGGTAGGCACCTACCGAACTGACCACTATTGGTGCCTACGTACCGACTTCGGACGGTACAGGCTGCTCACTAATTCCCGACTAGGGTCGCAATCCCGCACGATTTTGTAATTAATACAATAATTTTGCTTAAAACCGAAATTTCTTCACAAAAACGCTGCAAATGGTGCACAAGGGGTTTATTTTTCTTTGATATAGGTTAATAATTATTGTGCAAAAATTAATTCTGTGTCATCACACTTTTGGGAAAAAAAGAAATTTATAAAAATATTTATTTTCTGGGAGATGTTTGGACAGATGACATTGTGGGACCTCGAAAAACGGATTTTGGGTCCAACTCGGATAACTTATTAAATAAATAAAAATTTTATTATTAAATAAATTTTGACCCCCTGGGATCCTTAAAAATCCCATTTTTAGTCCCGTGAAAGCCCCATAGGTCCTGGATCGAATAGTCTTGGGACCCCAAAAATGATTCTACGTTCATGAATACTTCGAACACGACACTTAACTCTACCACCTTCCGTAGCCCCATAGCGCCCCACGGGTTGGGGCGATCGGCCTGAAAACCTTCTGGGCACAACTAGATGGTAAAATGAGAATTTTGGCAACATTTCGGATTTAAAAAAAATTCCTACTGCCCAAAACGGCTCGGATGGCAGACGGACATTAAATGCAACAAATTTAATCTAAAAATATTTAATAGGTATTTTATAATATTAAAAACAAATTTTGTTTTTGGAATGTAAAATTTTGAGGCTGAACAAAATTTTCGACGCCCTCGCTATTGAATAGGTGTATTATTCCAAGAATAATAAACCAATATGTATTTAACAAATATTTGAACCAATATTAGGAAATAAAATTCATTTCCTAATATTTGTTCAAATATTTGTTAATTTGCATTAAATGCATTTTTAATGCATTTAATGCATTGAAGGGAGTGGGATGGAGCCATTCTCTGCAGCTGGAAATCAGCCAACATGCTGAAAGAAAGACCACCATAGAAGGTCAATGAGTTAATAGTTTCTGTCACCCAAATTTGATCGGAGCTGATTGCAGAAATAGGTAACCAGCTGTAGAGAATGCTCTCTTTGACTCCACACTCGTGGGTGGAGTCGTCAAACAAAATGAATAATAATATTATACTCTACTGCATATTATGCTAACTGGAAACAGCGCCCTCTCTTAGATAGATTAGATAGTGTCGTATCTTAGATTGGATCTTTGATACCACAAGAATAGAAGATTGGAAAAACACCGCGGGATTGCGACCTCTATTCTCGATGGTTTGTACGAGAGCTATTTGCAAACGAATCCTTCCCTCAGCCCTTTGATAGTTACTGTTACTTGGGTAATTGGGGCCCTTTCATCAACTAAGTATCTCTCAGTAGGTATAGTATATATCAATCGTTGCTGTACCCTCCAAGTTTGAGGGCTCGCAAGCCTGTAAACCTCCTACGCCATTGATGAGATGGACGAAGCTTTTGGACTTACTTGATATCAACCTTGCGGTAAATTGGCCGATGAAACTCCTTGGAAAAGCTTCCTTGAAGCGCTTGAAGACGGCATGGTTTGTTTGAATATAATTAGCGTTGTATCCTTGAGGGTCCAAGGAAGGCTCCCTCCGTCTAAAACAAGCTCCCTAGATGTAATGAGGTGGAATCTATGTATTTACAGATGTCCTTTCAAAACTTGTACGGGTGGAGGGGGTATGGGGTCGCAGTGTCCACTGTAAGCAATTAGAGCTAATTGAAGGAGCTGAAATCTAAGAAGATTCGTCGTCTAATGGCCCGTTTACTTGGGGGCCAACTCACGGTATTACAGTCGAGGGGGAAAGGTCTTTGATCAGTCGTGATGTTTGACATTTTGGTCAAAGTGGGGTTACGATTTCCCTGGAAGCTTATTGGAGCATTCAATGAGCAAGGATTCGGTATATACCTTACTATTCAATCAAATGCCACCCACAGGCGTTGATTTTACAATGGAACTAGGCACTTAATTGGCCGCTTCCAAGCGTCATGATTTTTACAAAAGAAAATTCATCTTCATTAGATCCTAAACATTAAAAAATATCTTGGAGAACGATTCCTGGCTAATTTGCTGATTCATCGGCTCTTAGCAACTTTCCAACTTTCACACCAGCCAAACAGTGTTTCTCTCTGAGGCTCCCACACTGTGACACAACAGCTGGATCTAAAGAAGTACTAGCTATGCCTCCATGCTACATTCATCAGCTGCCCAATAACGTCCCCCACTTCATTATGACACCTGGTCATGAAGCCTCCCATCCTGCTGGTCACTGCTTGGAGAGGAGTGAACCAGTTGATGCCACAACTTCTTATGACGATAGCTTCCCTGAACTCACTAGGGCAGATGATTCTCAGTGGAAGTGCTGACTGCCTGGCAACTTGGGACTGCTCTGCTATTGATCTTCTTCGTTACTCGGGGAATGTAGAAAGAGTGAAGTGTAGCCAACTGTCTTCTGCCAGCTTCCGCTTCTTAAGTTGAACGGTATCCCACATCTTAACGTATGGTCGAGCACTGCAGCACTCAACTCATAAGTTTTGAGCTGGGAAATCCGCTATGAGTTCCGGTTGAGGCGAGACAGCTCTTGTTTACTGACCATGGGGGGAAAAAAAGTCGCACTCCACAGATGTGATGCGCTGTGAATACCCCCTACTATCGATGAAGTTGAATAGCAAAATTTGATAACAGTGAAGGCCGTCGTTCCCAAACAATCCGATCAATGACAGACTCAGGTTGGTAACTTGATTCACCAATGATCTCAGCCCAGGCCCATCCTGAAGCCTGAGCCCATCCATTTCTACCGCCTATCCCTCTGAGTCAAAGTCCCTCCAATCCATGAAACAAAAATTTAATACTCTCAACTACAGCGTTGAAGATCAACTTTTTGGTGCATAGGCGGACTTCCCAACTCCAAAAAAACACCAGGGGAGCGTACGCAATACGTATTGCCAATAATTGGCTAAATTATTTATCCATCTGTCAATATCAGCCTTGCAAAGCTTAATGAATATTCTTACGTATGAATAGTAAATATGTCTCCTTAGCTGCTGATGAAATCATACAAGATATTCTCAGAAGAATATAAATCCAAGTGCTATAATAATAATAATTATGAATGAAAAACGACTAAAATAAGGCGGTAACCCGGAACGGAGTTAAGAGAGTGAAACTCTTGAGTAAATTAACTAAGAGAAGGATTCTCAGTTTCTGCCCTCAACCGCTCTTCCCAAATAATAATATAAACCTAGAAAGCAATAATTCATTTCAGTCGGGGGAGAGGCGACATTAAGATCGCTAATCTTTAATCCTGGGCTCTGCTTCTGCCTTCCTTATTCCCAACAAACCTTCCCCTCTTCTCCCTAAGAAGCGCCTCCGCCTAAAAGTTAAGATATATGGGCGGGCAAAAGGATGGGGGAATTATATTGTTGTGAGGCCTTGCTCGGGGGCCTTGCGGGAAGGTGGGAAGAAGGAACGAAGAGAGTTATTATGATAGAAGACTTAGCAATCGTTATTATATAGGGCAAAGCTTATCTCGCGGTAAGGAGTAGGAGGGAAGCGCCCTCTATATGAGGCTTTATACCCCTCATTCCCTCCATCCAAGGAAACCGGAAAAGAGCCTAAAACAGGGTTCCTTGAGCATGGACTAAATAAAGATGGAGCCAAAATGGGAAACTGTTGATACCTGTGTTGAATATTGAAATCATATTATGTGATATAAAATGAAACGTCTTTGCGGACAAGGGAAATGGTTCAAGAAATCATAAGACATTGTCCTCTTCTTTTTTAAATTGACAAATAATGTCAACTAATGTTAACTTAGAGTGGCAATAATTTAAATTGAATCATACGTAGTAACTAATTGAAGTGATAAGAGTAGCACATTTTAAATAAAAATAATCTAGATTCCATATTAAGCAAGCGCCTTGTCTCAAGTCCATCACTCCTGTGTCCGCTGTTCTGAGGTGGTTGCATCCCTTCATCTTGCCTTCTCGCCTTTTTGGGTAGGAGTTTTCGGATAAAATATAGCTTCAGATCTTTCCCTCTGCTCCGGCTTTCCCGAGTTATTCATGAATCTTATTACTCCTAGTCGGTTTTCTTTCCCGAGATACCACACCTTCCCCTCTCCTAAGGCTGTCTCGCTAAGTTTATATGATAAAAAGCGGGCGTTGCTCGGTGCTCGCCTAATCCGTCACATAGCGGGCACTTCATCAACCCCTTTTCTCGCCTCAACCCATCTTCATACTTTGGCGCTTGTTATTTAAAAGAGTTCTGTATCCTTCACGCCAAGGCTTTTAATATACTTTTGTTCAGGCGCTTCATTTTCTTCGAAACTTTTTTCGGAGAGGCTGAGTACGCTAAAAGCCTACATCCACTTTTAGCTTTGAGAGGGGAGATTTTCAGATTTTACAGTCTTAGCGTGTAGTACTATGAATATACAGTACTATGAATAGAGGCACTAACTGGAGGATTACGTCCGAATGGCTGCTGCTGACGTCAGCCGTCCTCTCAAGGGTGATTACTCATTGCCTCGTTTCCCTGGGTTGAGAGGAGTTTGCCATATGATCAAGCAGTGAACTCGCCATGCGTTCGTTCATTCAAGTACTAAATGTAGGAAAATGCCCTTCGCTTCACAACTCTGCAATCATTGAAGTGCAGCATACCAATCGGGTTTGGAATTGTATGCCTAGATCTTGTTTCTCATCTCGGGCGAGGGAAAGTCCGGGCGGGACCCCTTCGTAGCAAGACGAGTGCACGCTGGCTCGGGCGTTGGAAGACGAGTGCACGCTGGCTCGGGCGTTGGGAAGTCAGACTTCTGTACTTCTAGCTCTGCTCCTAAGCTAGATCACCAGGATCCGCGACAACAGGGTGGGTCTAACTGCGGTCTCTCAACAATCTCTCTTCCAAAGGTTTCGTAGGAGTTTTGGTAAATACTCGTGAAATTACTCTGTGCTTACTCACCACCTATAGACGTTCTGTAGCTCCGAATATTCAATACCAATACTCATTCAAGTCTTTGAAAGGGAGTATTCGATAGTGCTCAAAATTTGATATTGAATATTTAACATTGAATGAAAATATTCGATATCAGTATGAGGCAGATGTCCAGCGGCTTTGACTCAGCTGTCCATGGACTGCGTTGCAACGCTCTAACCACTGAGCCACTACTGATAACAGATTATACGAAAATTAAATTACATTATCTTTTAATATAACTCTAATATAACTATATATTTACTAGTTATTTCTTCCTCCATTTTCTATGCTTGGTGCAATTTATTGTAATGTGAGGGGGGAACTGCGCAAATGTTTGAAAAAAATTGAATGTATTCCCACTGCATTTAACAATATTCCGCCTTCTTGGAACAAAGCCAAATCCACATTCTTCTTCAAATCATACCCCCATATTTTGCTTTTTGGTGGAGAAATTACTAGAAAACAAACAATAAAACTTCAAACTGAAATTTTAACCTTCCCCTTCGTCTTCTTTTTCGGCACCCTTTCGTTATTGTCGATTCCCACAACACACCTAAATCGATTTTCGCCTACTTTATAGCATTATATGCAATAATTACAACTTTATATTCACAATATTAACAATGAAATTTTCATTTTTCAATTTCATTCGAGTATTTCTTTTGATAGAGGCCCAAGTGCTCATATTACTACTCATACTCAATTCATAATATTAATTGCCAAAATTTATCGGCATCGAAAGGGAATATTCGATACTTTACTGGTATCGATTGGTAGGGAACTATGACTATGAACGTCTGGTGTCTGGGAAACCTACGGGAACTCCTAGTATAGTAGGTCTCCACCGTGATGTTCTGAACATGGTCACAGCATCTTCCACTCAACACCATTCACACAGTAACATTTTAAAATCAAATACTTGGCTGTATTTAGCAACGTCGGGCATGGTATGGGAATTGAACCCGAGCACGACGTATTGTCTTATCTACCTAGTTGCACATATTACATATTACTTGGTTCTTATTACGTCGTAATGTGTGCAACTAGGTAGATTAGACAATAGACAATAATAATTATTATTGTCGATTATTGTAGAAATACCTAAACACTTAGGTACGCCTCCTTCGGGTTCAATTCCAATATCACACCTGACGTTGCTTAAAACATCTATTAAAGTACATAATAAATAAATCATAAATAATATTTACGATTTATATTATACTATATTATAATATAATATAGTATACTATATTATAATATACTATATTATAATATAATATAGTATAATATAGTATATTATTATCTCTGCCGAACTATTTACAGACACGTTATCAATCTTCTCCAAAAACCTGTAATTTAAAAGTTAATCGATCATCGTGATGCACCCCTCCTACTTTCCACAATTTTATCTAATAAGAATACGTCCCATTTAGCCCTTCGTCTGGAAAACCGGCGGAGCAAGATTGGCGGTCTCCCTCCATTGTTAAAAGAGTGGTTGCTTAATCAACCGCGGTCGATCCCCCGTCAAACTTAGATAAAGTAAATTGGATTTTGAAAGGAGATAAAACGGGGAAGATACTTTTTGAAACCGATTGACTTCGCCCATGCGAAAAGTTTTGATTTTCGCTTTCTGGTTATCACTCTTTCTTTTAATGTTTGGAGGAGAGATGAAGGAAGTAACCAAGCCACTCTCGACTTTGAGTAAAAAACGGCGGACGCTGAGAGTGGCGAAAGAAGAGAGGAAGATAATGGCAAATAAAAAACAGACAACAATAAAAACCTTCGTCCTCCAGCCTCGTACAAATCGTTATTCTATTTTGACTGTTCTTTTAAAGTCTAGAGCAGCACTATTATTAAATGCCGAGCCAAATTTGTTGAAGGAGGTTTCACAGACAATTTGTCACCTTTTTCTATTTCCCACAAGAAAAATGAAAACGGTTTGAACGCGATGGGGAGAATTTTAGCGCCCTCGGTGTTCTTCGTTGATGTCGCCTTCAACATTTCGAGAGGATTAATTTTCCGAACGAAATTCCGACAGAAGCTCCAACTAGATTTCTTCGGGACGGCTCAAGCCTTCGAGCTTTTCTCGCTTTTCTTCAAACAGGATTTTGACGAAGGATCTTCGGCGTACTTTCAGTCGCTCTCAAGTAAAGATAAAAAAAAAAAGGAAGGAAACGTCTTTTCAATTCGTTCTTTCCCAATTGATCTCTCTCGCTGAACCTCAGAGGCCTCAAGCTTACGGTTCCCAAGAAGTGGCAGATTATGGGAAAAAAGGTCGGCAAGAGCGCGTCGTTCGAATCCGTTTCTTTCCGTACTTCTTCCTATTGAAAGAAGTATTGAAAATGAGGATTGAAGTTATTTTTACGTGGCGAATCAGAGTTTTTTTTTTCTCGTTTCCGTTTTTCCGTTTCGATTCCTTTGAGTCTGTCGGGCGGATCCCCTTCGAAATTCGTCTGCTTCATAACGGAGCTCGTTAACGCCTCAGTGAAAATCACGATAAGGAGCGAGGGGTTGAACTTTTCAAAAGAGGGTTCGAACATCACCACACCTTACCACCCTAAAAGATTGGAATACGCAGTTCATATGATCCTACTTACAACAGCTTAGGACTTTATTTTCCCAGCAAATATCGACCTCGTAGGGTTTATTGTTCAATGAGCAGAAGATGTTTGAATCGAACCGAAGCTCGTGTAGGTACTTTACGTAACTACATATTTCCAGCAGTGACAGAAAAACGTCATTTCTTAAAGAAAAAACATAGTTCAAAAATGGAATACAGTGCTTGTATCCTGTCATAATGTTATAATTATTACCTAAATTATTCACACAACAAATTGTTCATTCAATGACAATCATCACTTAAACGCTGACATAATAGTTGTTGATTACAAAACTGAACCCGATTATGCTGATTGGCGATAAGTAAGTAGTACCTTCGAGATGGTGAAACGACTTAGATAACGCGGCATTATTGGCAACATCTGTAAAAAGGAAACCAACCCATAAAACCGACCATGTGTATCCATTACACTATCTTCCCAACACTGCGCTTTTCAACGTTTCGACGGAGCGGAATTCTCAAGAGTTTTATAGCCGTGAGGTTTACGACCTTACAGAAAAGGAAATTCTGAATCTGGTTAGGTGGAGAGACACACTTGTCGGGGGTGGAGGCGATTTTTTCCCCGCAAGCAACCCCCGAGGCAGGAAATTAAAGCGTATTCGTTTGGGTTACTCCTCCAGACCGTTTCTTACAGATAAAAGTCGAATTAGAAGATCATTTGAGTTTTCCAGAGTTTTTCTACCCGTCCCGCCCCTTCTATTTCTCGACTTTACACTCCCTCTGGTTTCCATCGATTTTGTTGCCGAAGGCCTTCTGAGGTCTTAACCACTCTTATCGGTGACTGCGCCGGCGGTGAGAATTGAATCTTTTTTCTACTAATGTCAGAGCTCCCCATCCCCTCCTATCATGCTTTCGATACGGATTGGTGGGTTATGGCTTGTATTTAGCCTATCGATACCACACAGATAAACTAAGTGCATCGTTATCGAATTTCTTGAAGAAGCCGCACGGCTATTACATGAAAAATCTTATTCAATTTTCAGGCCTACTCGCTGAGATATACAGCATCACTTACGATGAGTTGGGGGCCCACGTTGTTATTCAACTCATCCCAAATACCTACTGGTGTATGATCGCGACACTGCGGCGAAAAAGAGCAAATTGGGCCGTGGATGACGACGGGGCATGTGATACAGCAATGAAGATAAATAAAAGGAATGTAGACTAACATTTCCCCGGAGGAGGTCTTCTTGGAATATATTTCCCCAACCGAGTCGAACCCGCGGAAAATATTTCCCGACAACAGGGCTGTCCTGGATGGATACGTATACTGGCCGCACTTTGTAAAGAGCTGAAAAGCGGATTGAGATGGGCATGCGTAAAGAAGGAAGCGTTAAAGGGAAGTCGTTATGATGCCGCATAAAAGTTTTCATGTAATGAAGGTACGTTCGACATTCGGCTAAACTGATAAAGAAATTACCAATAATTTCAGTGCAGAGGAGCTGTGAGAAGTAGGGATGAAGCGATTTGCCACAGTTTGAGTATGACTTTCTCTGATTTTTTTTTTTTTTTTTTTTTAAATGAATAAATTGTCGTTTCTTTTTCGGTGCAGATTCGTAGCTCATGAATTCGAGGAAATAGCCACACTCTCACCTTTGTACATGGAGTAGCTCTGAATCTATCTTACATCAGGAAGAAGAAGAAGGAAGTCCACCTCAGCCCATCCAGACCTCACGTTTACCCATAACTACTGAGTAACATAATATCGCACCCTTGCGACGAAAGTGTAACAACTCGAAAGTGGTCAACTTTTCAGGAAACGCGAAAAACGTCTACGGCACCCATTTATGGTTGTATCGTGGTTGACTCCTCACCATATTTTAATATAGTCACCAAAAATGAGTTTCCTCAGTATTTTGAGGAGAAACATCGACTCATATTTTAGAAATCGACAAAAAATTGACGTTTTCCGAGTTATCACACTTTTCATGAATCACTCGAGTGTGGAACGACTAATTAACTCGAAATGTGACAGTTTCACTGAAAATTTTTCACGAATCACACACTTTTCATGAATCACTCGAGTGTGGAATGACTAATTAACTCGAAATGTGACAGTTTCGTTGAAAATTTGTAGGAATGATTGCATTGGGAGCAAGTCGCAGCTGACCAGTAATACGCGTATTTCGACTTGATAGGTACCCTATCATGCTTAATTTAACCTGAAGAAAAGGGAAAAATATTCAAATAAATCTAGAACAATAGACTGTTAATCACGTAAAAATTATTGCCATCGAACTACTAATTTGGCGGCCTTACGAATTTTAAATTAAAATCCCTATCTAAAACGCTGCATATTTTACACAAGGGTTTATTATTCTTTGATATACGTTAATGTGCAACAATTAATTCTGTGTCAATGAGAAAATATTTTTGAAAAAATAAATAATTCTGTTTTTTTTCTGTAAGTAGTTACAATGTTTGGACAGACGTGGGGCCTCGAAAAATGGGATATGCGTCCAAAATTGTTCGGAAAAAGACATCTCCTTCGACTTCCTGGGATCCTTCAAAATTCCATTGGCAGCCGTGAAAGCTCCATAGATCCCCACGGTGAAATCGGATCGTTCTGGGACCCCCAAAAATGATTATAAATCCAAAAATTCCTACTGCCCAAAACGGCCTGGACGGCGTACGGCGTACGGCGGACGGACATTTCGGATTTAGAATGTAGACCACTTGAAACGGATAATGTCAAATTTTGAGCCCGATCGGAGTCGTCGACCCCCGTCGCGAAAACATAGGTGTATTATTCCAAGAATAATAAACCAAAATACTTCAAAAACGCCACTTAACTCAACCCCCATAGCCGAAAACCTTCGTAAAACCCCTCCCGTAGCCCCATTTTAGCCCCACGGGTTTAGGCGATCGGGCTGAAAACTTTGCAGGGACAACTAGATGGTTAACCGAGTATTAAATACTCGACAAAATTTTTGTCGAAATTTCAGATCCTTAAAAAAAACTCCAACTGTCCAAGACGGCCTGTACGGCGCGCCATTTCGTTTTCGGAATCTACGTGTTATGAAACGGATAATGCCAACTCTTGAATTCCTTTGTTACAAATAAAACTCAGGTGCTCACGAAGCTCGTAAATTGGAATTTCCGCCTGGTCTGTGGAGAGTTCACGGCTGAGGTACTCGTACAGAGTTGGAGCGGGAAACAGATTCTCGTACGTTTGATTTGGACTACTTTCCGTCGCGGATCCGAGTGAAATATTGATTTAGGACTTCTATTGAATCCTCGGTAAATTATTCCGACAGGGAAAGTAGCGGAATTTCAGAGGAAAGTCGCTTGGGGATGAGTAATTTTAATATTCTTGCACCTCGACTGTTTGCATCGATTTTAAATTCGTTCTTGAAAACTGCTCTATTTTGACTTATGCAGGACAATTTTACCGCCGTCGATCAGAGAAACAGTCACAACTTAAAAAAACATGGACGTCCGAGATCGATCAATCAACAAAACTGTCACATTTTGAGTTATGACGTTGAGCGCGAAAAAAAAACCGGTGCTAGAGGTCGACGTCCGGGTAACAACTCAAAATGCATCCCTTTAGCGGAATGGGGTTAGGGAGGGGGTTGATCTTCGAAACCGATTTAACTGCTCTCTACCATTCACTAGAGTCCCTCAAGTTAGAACTGTTTCTTTGAGTCGATAGAGCTCGTTTTTTTGAACCTATTTATATAAAAAACAAAAAAACGCAATTTTTTGAGTTGTGACACTTTCGTTATTATTATTATGCAATATTTTCGTACTGCATGGATTTCGTACTGCGCGTTACAGAATACACAGTTATGCTACAGCTTCGTTGATTATTGACATTTTATGTCTTTACTTTGGCACATAAACGAAAAAAGCGTTGAAAGTGTTAAAAAAAAAAGCGTTACGGTTGGTTCCCTAGACGACTAAACTAAAGGCATAAAATGTCCTAGTCCTGGAGCCGAGCCCGAAAATCGCATTTCATTTTGGGAGAAGGTTTGACCATAAATATTACAAATCTAGTCGATTCTGAGAGAGAAAATGCTAGTCTGCCATTTCAAAGCGGGGGCTACCAAAAATGGCGGCCATGTAAAATTTTCAGAAAATGCGAAAAATTTACTGATTTTAGGATGGATGAAACGTTTACACATGATAGTTTATGTGGAATTAAGGATGTTTCCATAAGTCTGCCTAATTTTACCGGGGGCTAAACCCCGGCAGACTCAAATTCAAAAAGAGCACTTTTAGGGTTCAAAATTTACAGTCGTTGGGATGGTTCAAAATTTAACACGTGATTATGCATGCATAATGAAGGACTTTGACACTAGTCTGCCGAGCCCACGCGGGTGTTCAGTACTGGCAGACTTCAATTGAAAAAGTGCCAAATTTTGGAATAAATTTCATCAATTTTGGGAGGTTTGAAATTTTTATGCGTTGAAGATCTAGTGGTGTAAGAACGATTGAGCGTAGTCTGCCATCGATATTCGGGGGCTTTCCATTGGCAGACTCGAATTCAAAAAGTGCAAATTTTGGAGTTAAAATTCAACTACTTTGGGAAAGCTGCAATTTTGGTAAATTGTAGTGTCTAGTGTGTGTATGCTTTGTAACGTAGTCTGCCATCGATATTCCGGGGCTTTCCATTGGCAGACTTACTTTAAATAGAAAAAAACTGAAGTTGCAAATTTCAAATGTAAAATTCAACTACTTTGGGAAAGCTGCAATTTTGGTAGGGTGTAGTGTCTAGTGTGTGTAAGCTTTGTAACGCAGTCTGCCATCGATATTCCGGGGCTTTCCCAGTGGCAGACTGACTTTTAATAGTAAAATACGGAATTTTTCCACTTTTGAGGTAAAATATTACCTTCCTTGGGATGAGTCAAATTTTGATATTTGATTACATTGTAATACTACCAAGGCAGAGGATACTTTCTGACATCGTCTGCCAACGAAATACAGGTGTTCTTCTCGGCAGACTTACACTATGCTCTTATAGGTATTCATCAAATATACTATATTGTGATGAATACCTATAAGAGCATAGTGTAAGTCTGCCGAGAAGTACACCTGTATTTCGTTGGCAGACGATGTCCGAAAGTATCCTCTGCCTTTAGGCCTATTAGGCTTTTTATTATTATAGTCCAGTCAAATAAAACATCTTTCCTTGCAAAATGGGGGGTGGTAAATCTTTTTTGATACGTTGTCTGGGTGGATGTGTACATGAACAACCCAAGTTTGCGACCTCGGAAGCCGACTGGAACATTCTCAAAAACACGAAAAACCACAAAATTGCCCGTTTTTCACGCCGAAGGACCACTTTTTCGATAAAAACCTCGATATCATTTTTTATAGTAGGTAAACAAAATTTATAACAATAATAATTATTGTTATAAATTTTGTTTAACAAAATTATTGTATTATTTAACAAACAATTATTGTTCAAATTATTTGAGACAGATTGGTTTTTCTGGCAATCATAGATCCAGCTAAATATTGAGTAACTCAATATTTAGCACGTTTCGCATAATATGCGTATATTATATACGTGCCAAATATATTTGGCCAACTTTAGCGATTTTTGCGTTTGTGTCACTCGGGAAAATTGTACGATCATTTCTATTATCATATAAACCCACCCAGAAGCTTCAGAGAGGTCTGAGAGGAATCTTATCTAGAGGAATCCTATTTGGTACTTTTCCGTTATACCCCCCCCCCCCCCCCCCCCCCAACTCAATTTCGTGTTCATAAACACCCCTCCCGATGGCTTTAAGACACCCAAATTCAAGTCCTTTTCAGTTATAACACCCCCCCACCCCACCCCACCCTCCCGTACTCGATTTCGAGCCCCTCTCGATGGCTTTAAGGCACCCAAAGCCAACCCAAATCGAATGGGGGGGGGGGGGGGGGGATAACGGAAAAGTACCTCCTATTTATCTAGAGGAAATCGCGATTTCCCAAAATCAATACAACGGTGGATTCGCTCTTTTACCTCCCAGCTCTCTGAGGCTTTTGGGTGGGTTTATATTATAAACCCACCCAGAAGCCTCAGAGAGGTCTGAGAGGGTACTCCCCCGTCCCTCCCCCCATCCACTTTATTTTTCTTTTTTTAATTTTAAATATATCATAATACCCAATTAATGATCGAGATAAACAATTAAAAAAATACACTACTACCAACCGAGAAAACGAATTTAAACCAAAATATGAAACGTCCAATCTTACACCGCTCGGTAAGCGGAAGCACGTTTTACAAAACATTTTTGGCTGTAGCTCGGAAACTATTGGCCCGATTCAAAATTTCTTTTTTTCTCGTGAAAGCTGATTAAATTCCCCGTCACAGTTATTCCATGTGAAATTTTGATTTGATCTTTGATATGGGAGGTGTGGGCACGGCAAAAAAGTGGCACATTTTTAAAGAAAAAAAAAAGTGTTTCCTTGCACATCTCTGCCTATAACTCGGGAACGGTTTGTCTGATATTACTTTTCTTTTCATTTGGCGAAAGCCGATTAAATTTTAAGTAATGGATGACACATTGCATGTCTATTGAAACGACAACAGTGCCATTAGTATTCGCCGCAAAGGGTGGAAACAAGAGATTTGACCATCCAAGACCGCCTTTTCTGGACATTTTCTTCGCTCCCTCCGAGACTATTTCTCCGATCGAAAATTCATTGCCCCCACGCAAATGCTGATTGAATTTCCTTTCAAAACTGATATTAGGATTTTCCCGGAGACCTCAGGAAAAGCCCGTAAAATGACTACTCAAATAGGTTTTCAGAGGGAACATTGCTGATTCCCCGCAAAATTGTCAAAGAGCACTTCCAGCTGTTATAACTTTGAAATGGTTAGTCGTAGTCAAAAAATGCGTAGAATGAAAGTTGTAGATCATGAAATTTTACATCATTTTATCATTCTAGTTAGTTGATCATTCTAGATTAGCTGCCGCCGTAGCAGCGATTACGGTGAAAAGTGATCTCTTTTGGTGGTGCAAACCCGTGTTTGGTGTCTTTATATGTTTTACGACCTGCTAATCTGAAAACTAGGATGATCAAATGATGTAAAATTTCATGATCTACAACTTTCATTCTATGCATTTTTTGACTAGGACTAACCATAACAGCTGGAAGTGCTCTTTGACAATTTTGCGGGTAATCAGCTATGTTCCCTCTGAAAACCTATTTGGGGAGGCATTTTATGTGCTTTTCCTGAGGTCTCCGGGAAAATCCTAATATCAGTTTTGAAAGAAATTCAATCAGCTTTTGCGTGGGGGCAATGAATTTTCGATCGGAGAAATAGTCTCGGAGGGAGCGAAGAAAATGTCCAGAAAAGGTGGTCTTGGATGGTCAAATCTCTTGTTTCCACCCTTTGCGACGAATACCTACTAATGGCACTGTTGTCGTTTCAATAGACATGCAATGGGTCATCCATTACTTAGAATTTAATCGGCTTTCACCAAATAGAAAGGAAAGTAATATCAGACAAACCGTTCCCGAGTTATAGGCAGAGATGTGCAAGGAAACAAGTTTTTTTTTTCTTTAAAAATGTGCCACTTTTTTGCCGTGCCCACCCCTCCCTTATCAAAGATCAAATCAAAATTTCACATGGAATAACTGTGACGGGGAATTTAATCAGCTTTCACGAGAAAAAAAGAAATTTTGAATCGGGCCAATAGTTTCAGAGCTACAGCCAAAAACGTTTTGAAAAACGTGCTTCCGCTTACCGAGCGGTGTAAGATTGGACGTTTCATATTTTGGTTTAAATTCGTTTTCTCGGTTGGTAGCAGTGTATTTTTTTAAATTGTTTATCTCGATCTTTAATTGGGTATTATGATATATATAAAATTTAAGAAAGAAAAATAAAGTGGTTGGGGGGAGGGACGGGAGAGTAACCTCTCAGACCTCTCTGAAGCTTCTGGATGGGTTTATATGATAATAGAAATGATCGTACAATTTTCCCGAGTGATACAAACGCAAAAATCGCTAAAAGGCCAAATATGCGAAACGTGCTAAATATTGAGTAGCTGGATCTATGAATGCTAGGAAAACCAATCTGTCTCAAATAATTTGAACAATTATTGTTATAAATTTTGTTTACCTACTATAAAAAATGATATCGAGGTTTCTATCGAAAAAGTTGTCCTTCAGCGTGAAAAACGGGCAATTTTGTGGTTTTTCGTGTTTTTGAGAATGTTCCAGTCGGCTTCCGAGGTCGCAAACTTGGGTTGTTCATGTACACATCCACCCAGACAACGTATCAAAAAAGATCTACCACCCCCCATTTTGCAAGGTAAGATGTTTTATTTGACTGGACTATAATAATAAAAAGCCTATATTGTGATGAATACCTATAAGAGCATAGTGTAAGTCTGCCGAGAAGAACACCTGTATTTCGTTGGCAGACGATGTCAGAAAGTATCCTCTGCCTTGGTAGTATTACAATGTAATCAAATATCAAAATTTGACTCATCCCAAGGAAGGTAATATTTTACCTCAAAAGTGGAAAAATTCCGTATTTTACTATTAAAAGTCAGTCTGCCACTGGGAAAGCCCCGGAATATCGATGGCAGACTGCGTTACAAAGCTTACACACACTAGACACTACACCCTACCAAAATTGCAGCTTTCCCAAAGTAGTTGAATTTTACATTTGAAATTTGCAACTTCAGTTTTTTTCTATTTAAAGTAAGTCTGCCAATGGAAAGCCCCGGAATATCGATGGCAGACTGCGTTACAAAGCTTACACACACTAGACACTACACCCTACCAAAATTGCAGCTTTCCCAAAATAGTTGAATTTTAAATCCAAAATTTGCACTTTTTGAATTCGAGTCTGCCAATGGAAAGCCCCCGAATATCGATGGCAGACTACGTTAAAAAGCATACACACACTAGACACTACAATTTACCAAAATTGCAGCTTTCCCAAAGTAGTTGAATTTTAACTCCAAAATTTGCACTTTTTGAATTCGAGTCTGCCAATGGAAAGCCCCCGAATATCGATGGCAGACTACGCTCAATCGTTCTTACACCACTAGATCTTCAACGCATAAAAATTTCAAACCTCCCAAAATTGATGAAATTTATTCCAAAATTTGGCACTTTTTCAATTGAAGTCTGCCAGTACTGAACACCCGCGTGGGCTCGGCAGACTAGTGTCAAAGTCCTTCATTATACATGTATAATCACGTGTAAAATTTTGAACCGTCCCAATGACTGTAAATTTTGAACCCTAAAAGTACACTTTTTGAATTTGAGTCTGCCGGGGTTTAGCCCCCGGTAAAATTAGGCAGACTTATGGAAACATCCTTAATTCCACATAAACTATCATGTGTAAACGTTTCATCCATCCTAAAATGAGTAAATTTTTCGCATTTTCTGAAAATTTTACATGGCCGCCATTTTTGGTAGCCCCCGCTTTGAAATGGCAGACTAGCATTTTCTCTCTCAGAATCGACTAGATTTGTAATATTTATGGTCAAACCTTCTCCCAAAATGAAATGCGATTTTCGGGCTCGGCTCCAGGACTATCCTAATGTGCAAGCTAACTCGTATGCAAGCGTTAACAGTATTTACTCGTTAACAGTATAATTTAGAAAATTTTAATAGTATCGTTTTCTCAGTGCAAGAACTCTTTTATTCAATTTTTTCCGGGTAACCTTTTCCGCAAACCAATTTAAAGATAGGCAATCAACAAGAATGGCTTTCTAGGGAGACATGAATCCCAGTAGTCACCTTATCACAGATTATTTGCTAATAGATAACATAGTATGATGATCCAAAAGTATGAACAAACATTTTCTGTAGGCTTTCACGTCAATTCAAACCTCAAAATCTACCAAAATTTGGAAACGAGCCACCCATTTAAAATCCGGGCCGTTAAGAAAAACGCTGCAAATTTTACACAAGGGTTTATTATTCTTTGATATACGTTACTTGTGCAGAAATTTAATTCTGTCAACGAAAAAATTAAAAAAAATTTTTTTTTGGATTTTTATCTCAAATAGAAATTTTTTTTTTTGGATAATTTTTTTTTTTCAAAATTTTTTTATTTTTTACTCGAAAAATATTTAACATCCTAGGATCTTTCAAAAATCCCATTTTTAGCCCCATGAAAGCCCATCAGATCCCCACAGGGAAATCGGATCGTTCTGGGACCCCCAAAAATGGATTCTACGTCCAGACATACTTCGATAACGACACCTAACTCGATCCCATAGCCGAAAACCTTCAAAAACCCCTTCCTGTAGCCCCATTTTAGTCCCTTAGCGCCCCACGGGTTTGGTCGATCGGGCTGAAAACCTTGCGGACACAATTAGATGGCAAGCCGAGTACCTATTTTGTC
This sequence comes from Pilophorus perplexus, assembly GCA_955831195.1. Taxonomy (NCBI): domain Eukaryota; kingdom Metazoa; phylum Arthropoda; class Insecta; order Hemiptera; family Miridae; genus Pilophorus; species Pilophorus perplexus. The sequence continues at coordinate 25,733,382 of OY037010.1, forward strand.
AAAATTTCAGATTTTTCAAAAAGTGTTTAATACCTAGGTGTCGTTTTCCGAGTAATTTTGGTCGTTTTTTTTTTTTTTATTAATTTTTTTTAGGTCCCACATCTGTCTAAACTAATAACTATTTTTAATTTTTTCAAAAATATTTCCTTTGGTGCAGAATTAATTTTTAATTTTTTCAAAAATATTTCCTTTGGTACAGAATTAATTTTTTCATAATTAACCTATAGGTACCTATCAAAGAATAGTAACACTATTCACTTTATACACTTTATTCATGGAATTTTCGCATCATGAGATGTTTAAGGGCAATGCTGAGTCCCAGGGGGGTCAAAAATTTAGTATAGGTACTGAACTAACAATAATAATCATTATTATTTTTATTCATTGTTGCCTACTAAGTTGAAGCCCTTTCGCGGAACCACAGAGTCTCTGAGAGGTCTATGTTAGACTTACACGCAGTAGACTTACACGTGTAGACCTTACACGAACACCAGCGAGGTTCGTGCAACACGCCAGGTCGAATTCCAGGGAAGGGTGTGGCCCGCCTCGTCATCACTCAGTCTTCTCCCACCAGCTCGACGGGGAGGTTGTGTGTGGGATTTTTCTCATTTAAATGTAATTTCAGCCCAATTCATTTGAAATTGCCTCCACTTATCGCACAATGTGATCATTATCATCCGGTAGAGTAACAAATTGGAAGAAACTTGTGGCGTTGCCGTGTTTTAGACGGAAAATCGCGTAGTTGACTTATTTGGTAAGAACTGATGATTACAATTCATCTTTTACGAATAATTATTGTTTCTCACTCGCGGTGTTCTCTATTCATGGAGCTTACAAACCCTCCTGATTGGTTTATTTAGTTAGGCCTCAAATTGATCTCATTGAGGGATTCTCCATCTCTTTTGATGAGCTTTTTTTCAATTTGTTTCATTATTCTCGGGAGTTTTTTGTAATCGGCCTCAAAATTTGTCATTTCACGTTTCAAGATGGGTAGGTTCCAAAAATGTAATGTCCCCCTCGCCCTCCGAGCCCTTTTAGTCGGTAGGATTTCTTTTTTGGAGTCTAAAAATCTGGAATTTTGACAAAATACCCGGTTTACCATCTGGTTGTGCCCGCAAGGTTTTCAGCCCGATCGCCCAAACCCGTGGGGCGCTATGGGGCTACGGGAGGGGTTTATTGAAGGCTTTTGGCTATGGGATCGAGTCAGGTGTCGTTTTCGTATTATTTTTGGACGTAGAATCCATTTTTCGGGGCCCCGCAACGATCCGAATTCACTGCTGCGATCTATATGACTTTCATGGGGCTAAAAATGAGATTTTTGATGGATCCTAGGAGATCAAATATTTTTCAAGTAAAAACCAAAAAAAAAAAAGCTGCAAATTTTACACAAGGGTTTATTATTCTTTGATTTAGGTTACTTGTGCAGAAATTTAATTCTGTGTCAATGAAAAAAAGTTCAAAAAAATCTTTTTTGTTTTCATATTTCAAAACAAACTTTTTTTGGATTTTTTTTTCAAACTTTTTTTTGTTTTTTTACTTGAAAAATATTCGACCTCCTGGGATCCATCAAAATTCTCATTTGTAGCCCCATGAAAGCCCTACAGATCGCAACAGTGAAATCGGATCATTGTGGGACCCCCAAAAATGGATTCTACGTCCAAAAATTCGAAAACGACACCTGACTCGACCCATAGCCAAAAGCCTTCAAAAACCCCTCGTGTAGCCCCATAGCGCCCCACGGGTTAGAGGGTTAGTGGGCCCGCCAGTGATTACATACCTACTCTGGTTGAGCCCATCATCACCGGCTGGTTTGGTGGTGGTGGCGAGCGCTGTGGATGTGATAACGTCATGAATGATCAGAAGATGAGGTTTTCACATTGAAAGCGCTCACCATCACCAAATCAGTGGTGACAGAATCAACCAGAGTTATTAAAAAAATCAAAATTTATTAAATAAATTTTCTAAGATTCAGGTTAAGTGGATTGTGAATCAGGGATTGGGCTGAAATTAGTTGATCTTGGGAGCATAAATAGGAGCAACCGCGTTGGGCCTCATCGGAGTGTTAAAGTGCAGTGTTGTGTTAAGTGCGCGTAGGCTAGTTTGGTGGTGTCAACAGGATGTGTGAGACGGTTAGTAGGTAAACGTGGTACGCAGCAAGGATAAGCCAGCTCGTAGGATCCAGCCTGCCATTCATTATTTGATAGCTTGCGAAGCTGTGCCTCCTTGCCTGCCTGCCGCGTGGATTATAGATTGTAAGTTAGTTATAGTCAACTCTTTAGGTCTCGGGTAGGTAGGTAGTCTTAGGGCGGATGAAGTGGCTGAAGTGGTTAGCAAGGCTGGAGATCGCTTCTGCCATGGTGATTCGCCGTGCATGTGAGTGGGTGGTCACTGTGAGAGTAAGGTTGCATTGGTTGGTCAGCTCCAATTATCAACAGCTGGTAAACTTGGTAAACGGATCTGAACTTCTGATGCTAGTGGCAGGCGTGGTGGACTGGCACAGTGATGGAGTTTCAGTTTGGTTCGATCTGGATGGTGGGGCTGATTGTGTAGGTAGGCTCTGGTGGGAGGGGGGACTAGGTACGCCAACCAGAGAGAAACAAAACTCGGAACGTTTCTACTGTGTTAATTACCAGTAGCATTGAACTCGACAGTCAGGCGTATATATTATCATTGGCACGTAACGATTGAAGAGCGTCAATGCCAGTCTGTGTGCGTGGGCTATCACAGTGATGGTAGTGTAAGAACACACTTCCTGTTTTGACACCACTGAGAAGAAAAGAAAACTTCTAGACTCAATCAAGACCTCGAGACGAGCAGACCTTCTCAACCATCACTGCGTTTGTTGACTTCACAACTTGCCTCGCCATCGCTGCTGCCACATCAATTCAACACGCGAGTGTCCGTTAATGCTCCCAAGTCTTGCGGCGTTTGGGTGGGGGGTGGGTGTGGGGGTCTTCTCCGAGTTTCTCCAAAGTTCCTGAACGCTTCATAGACAAGGTTTGGTTGGTGAGTAAATTCTGCGTACATTTTGTTAAAACGTCCTACAGTTCCACATCATTTTTAAAAAACGATTTCATTCTTTTTCTTTCTTTTTTTCAGGCATGCTCATCAACAATTATTGAGCCAGGTACAATTCAAAACCATGTCAAACCATTCAAGATGGCATTCAAGTTCCTTTTCAACATTCTTGTGACTTTGATGGTCACTACTCACTTGATTTTCATTTTCCACTCTTTGAAGTTTTCAAGAAAACCTCTAAAGAAACTCATCAAATGGTCAATCTGAACTTAAAGCAATGCTTAAATACTACCCAACCTGAATGTCATTTTGTGGAGCCACTGTTTGAAATTAGCCCCCCCCCCCCCCCCCCCCCATGGCATGTTGAACTTCATGAACTTCAAGAACTTCAGCTGAAGGAAGAACTTCTTTTATCCACAGTCACATTTCACATGGCATTTGTTTGTTTCAAGAACATTAGGTACCCTATAGGTTTGTTTGTTTCAAGAAAATTAGGTACCCTATATAGGTTGCTAGGTTATATATACACCAGACACCTGCCCGAGCACTCACACCCTCACACATTACAACACGATTTCATTTCAAATCAAGCAATATTCAAAAACTACTAAGTAAACAATTCCAATAATTGCAATCCACAAAACAATAAGTGGTTACCCATGTAGGCATAGACATCGTTCATTAGAATTAGAATATTCTTCAGAACTCCCACAACTCCCTACTTCTTTTTGCATAAACCAATATAAAAAAAAACGCATATGTACACTGAAAAGCTGGTAAAAAATTACAATAAGTTTACAATGCATTAGTGGCCTCAGACTACAAACCATAAATTGACTCAACTGTATCCCACCAAATTCCTCAAGAGAGAAAAACTCATCTCTAATGTTGTGCTTTGAAGTGGTAGGCTTCAAACATTCTCTTATCAATCTCTATTCTGTAGTAAATTGCATGCCAGTGGCTCCAAGGTTAAAAAAACAGTTAGGATATTAGGTACACAACTATTGTCTTTGTTGAAAATAAATTGCTGTAGATTGTCATGTTTCTAACGTTGAGTTCCGGAGCCAGGTGTTGGCTTCTCCAACCGGCACAATATTTGATGTTGTGGGCATAATGTGGTTGTCTCTGACTTCTACATTGTGCAAACCGAATATCTCTTACTGTGTCGTCCAGCCGTGAAGTTTGGTGGACCGTGCTCAGTTCGGGGAATATGACGACCAGGCCTGGTTGTTGTTTCCACTCTTTTTGTCTTTTCTTCTTGTATTTGGTAGTTAGTGAAACAAATTGCTGTAGATTGTCATGTTTCTCAAGCTGAGTTCCGGAGCCAGGTGTTGGCTTCTCCAACCGGCACAATATTTGATGTTGTGGGCATAATGTGGTTGTCTCTGACTTCTACATTGTGCAAACCGAATATCTCTTACTGTGTCGTCCATCCGTGAAGTTTGGTGGACCGTGCTCAGTTCGGGGAATATGACGACCAGGCATGGTGGTTGTTTCATCTTTAGGTACATACTTCTTCGTAACTGGCCTCTGATGACAGACCACCTGAGAGCGTCAGCGTCATTTACTGAAGTAAATAAGTAGGTACCTACTCTGAATGATGGGTAAGACTACCAACGTAATATTATTATATAACCTATTATGTTGGTATTAGCTGCTCATCCTCTACGAATCAATTCAGTTTTTCTGCAGTGAAGCGAAGTGGGTCAGCAATGCTTCCAGCTTTGTAGCTTTCTTCGTTTGACTCCACAATACAGTCCTCAACATCTGCCATCGTGCTGCCTTCATTGACTGAATTTACAGAGAAGACATTGTTGGTGAGTTTGATTGTCTACAGTGAAATAGATATGGAGTGGATTTCCTTGCTAAACGGTCATTTTGTATTTCAGTCTCGATGGCAGACTTCTTGGGAGCATCAGCGTCATTACTGAAGTACTCTGAATGATAAGACCACCAAGATATATCAGATATATCAGAAGATTCTTCTCATCGTCTACGAGCCAATCCAGTTTTTCTGCAGTGAAGCGACACACCAGATAAGAGTTGCTGCAGCAAAGGTGTCACCAAATTCTGCATAAAATCACCTGGAAGGCAAATAATTTGGCGAATAGCTTCGTCTTTTAGTGAGTTTATTTACAGAACGCTCCTCAAGATCCCAAAGGGTCTTCAGTCTGACGCCACTCCCAATGGTGGGGAAAGGATGGCGTGAAGAGGAGCAGCAAACTATGAAAGGTAAGAAGGAACGATGATGGAGCGTAGTTAGGTACTGTTTTGTCTTTATAGAAGAAAGTTGTGTTTGTGAGCCCTCTATTTGAAGCTTCATGTTTAGATGAGTCCTTTGACAAAATGAAGACACGTAAGTTCTGATTATCTACTCTTGGCTCTCTTTCTTTTAGGGTTCCATAGGTTGCCCTAGATGTTTTTGAGGTGGGCATTCTTTCTAGTTTCTGGTTTCCATCATTGACAAGTGAGGAGTGTGCAAATCGGATATTGAAACCCAGGATTTCACTAGCCAGAGGAACAATTCAAGCTCTCAACTGTCAGTGGTGGGGCAGAGAAATCCATTGCCGAACTAAACAGCTCATCCTCAGTGCTTGTTGAAAGTATACTCCCAATGGAAGGGGAAGAATGGTGTGAAGAGGAGCGGCAAAGTATGAAAGGTAAGAAGACGTTGAGGGAGAGTAGTTACTGTTATGTCCTCAAGGAGAATGTGCTGTCGCTCGTTGGACACGAAGAAGCTCCAGTGTCCGTCGTATGGCAGAAAGGTGACCCGGGCAGGTTCTCCAGAAGGCCGACTGAAGAAGAATGCGTCGCCTCAAGTTCACCAAGGATCAGTGTCAGGACCATAGGGTTTGGCGTTAAGCGATATTGAGCAGCCCCTGGTAAGAGGAGAAACCCTCAAAAGTAAGTAGTTCCATTGGACATTGCCTGTGAAAAGTTATCACCGCTTGTTTCCATAGGTGGAACGTCTTCCTTTCCCTGCTTGTGGCCAAATGGAACGTCCTCTGCCTGTTTCCTCCATATAATGTTTACAAACTCTTTGCTGCATGGCAAGTCTACACTGCCTTTGTTCTTCGTGGAGCGTTTATACTGCCCCTTTCCTGCTTGGAGCATTTTTACTACCTGTTTGCTGCATGTAGCATTTATACTGCCTGCTTGCTGCATGTAGCATTTATACTGCCTGTTTGATCCATGTAGCATTTATACTGCCTGCTTGCTGCATGTAGCATTTATACTACCTGTTTGCTGCATGGAGCATTTATACTGCCTGTTTGATCCATGTAGCATTTATACTGCCTGTTTGCTGCATGGAGCATTTATACTGCCTTTATCCTGCCAGGAGCATTTATACTGCCTGATTGCTGCATGGAGCATTTATACTGCCTGTTTCCTGCCTGGAGCGTTTATGCTGCCTGTTTCCTGCGTGGAACGTTAACCGGCTGTTTCCATAGGCTTGATGCTTTGTTCCAGTAACCTAACCAATTTGGTGAGGAAGGTGTGACTATTTGGGGAAAGCCCCCCCTTAGTTGGGGGGTAGGAGGAGGTCACATGGGGGAAACCCCTTTTTACAACTAGTTGTATATTAGGTGTAAAACGCTGCAAATTTTACACTGACTTTTCGGATTTAGAATGTGAAACTCTTGAAACGGATAATGTCAAATTTTGAGGCCGATCGGAGTCGTCGACCCCCGTCGCGAAAACATAGGTGTATTATTCCAAGAAGAATAAACCAAAATTGATACATGCTATTAGGTAACCGTACAGGCTTGCTCAGGTTGTAACTCAATTATTTAAAGGAAAGCATATTGCGAGTAATCCATCGCATATATCAATATTATAGGTATAACGCAAAACCTTCATTCTAATAATTTATCCTTCATCCTACTATTTTACGGGCTCTCGGGGAGAAAATTATTGTCTCCCGATCGCTGGGAAGGCTTTATTTTCCCTCTAAACGGAGATTAATACGTGGAACAATAATTTTTGGGGATCCCCCCTCAAGTTTTGCCAGGCTTCCCCGTCATAAATAAGATAGACCTTTCCTTGGAAGGAGTCACAGACTTGTAGGTGTGGATACCGCTGATAATGCTTGAATTAAACTAATTCAATTTCGTTCAAATTGTTAATAACACCTGCGAATAAAAAAATACCTGCGAGCTGCTGGCTTCTCTTCACCTTTTCCAGGGGTTTTTGAGGATGCTGAATCCGAAAATGATAGCCGTCTTTTTAGTTGATTCGAATAAGGCTTTTTTTTTTGCATTTTTTGTTTTGTTTCATACAATGGATTCCCACTACCTCGCCGCATCCACCTTACATTTTGTTTTTTGATCTTTCTTTACACTGAATTTTTCAGTAACCTCCGACTTCACGCGAACTTCTTCAAAAGACACCAATCTTATAGCAAATTTACTGTAGATTCCGAATATAGGTACACTTGAGTTTAGTCTAAAAACACCATCAAAAACCTCAAAAAACTGCAAAGAAATGAGCAAAAATCAAATCCAATCGCCTTGACAAAGTTAGTCAGGCATTTGGGTGGGTCTGATAAAAATTTCGAGTTGATTTTCCTCCTGGGAGAGACGCTGGAGGGAAATTCTGTGTAGAGAATCAAGTTCCCGATTTTTAGTTGCCAATCTTTAAAAATTGTAACTCCCTTAGTTTCAATCATCGAGAGTCGCGGTTGGTCTCATTCTGTTCAGAAAGATCTAGGCTTTCAAAACGCTACCCCGATTTTTTTTTCAGGACTTTTTGGAGCGAGCAGAAAAGAAGAAGAAAAAGCTCCAAATTTTACACAAGGGTTTATTATTAATTGATATAGTTTACACGTACCTACAAAAATTAAATCCCCCACAATGAAATTGGATCGTTCCGGGACCCCCAAAAATGGATTCTACGTCCAAAAATACTTCGAAAACGACACCTTACTCGATAGCTAAAAGCCTTCAAAAACCCCTCCCGTAGCCCCATAGCAACCCCACGGGTTTGGGCGATCGGGCTGAAAATCTTGCGGGCACAACTAGATGGTAAACCAAGTATTTTGTCAAAATTTCAGATTAAAAAAAAAATCGGAAGGCGGACGGACTATGGAATCCAGACCTCTTGAAACGAATAATGTCACATTTTGAGGCCGATCGGAGTGGTCGACCTCCGTCGCGATTACATAAGTGTATATTATTCTTAGAATAATAAACCAAAAACGGTGAAAAATTGAATTTTTGCTAATTTGTTTGCTTTTTTAAGGTTTTGATGTTTTAAAAAGGTCTTGGACTAAATGTAAGTATATATTCGGAATCTAGCGTAAATGTCCTATAAGATAAGTGTCTTTTGAACAAGTTCCAGTGAAGTCGGTGGTTGCTGAAAAATTTAGTATTTATATGGAAGGTAAAAAAAGGCCTTCGAACCAACTAAGAAAACGGCTATCATCTTCGGAGTCAGCCTCCTCAAAAACCCCTAGAAAAGGTAAAAAGAAGCCGGCAACACGCAAGTTATTTTTTTTTCTTTGGACCAGGAAAATGAAATTCGGAAAATGTCCAATATGGAGCTAAACTACCACCATCAATGTGGAGTTAGTGACAAGGTGTGAACAAGGATATGTCTCGTATTAAATATATGAAGCTACAGAATTCAAGAATTCACTTGGGTTGTTCATGTACACATCCACCCAGACAACGTATCAAAAAAGATCTACCACCCCCCATTTTGCAAGGTAAGATGTTTTATTTGACTGGACTATAATAATAAAAAGCCTATATTGTGATGAATACCTATAAGAGCATAGTGTAAGTCTGCCGAGAAGAACACCTGTATTTCGTTGGCAGACGATGTCAGAAAGTATCCTCTGCCTTGGTAGTATTACAATGTAATCAAATATCAAAATTTGACTCATCCCAAGGAAGGTAATATTTTACCTCAAAAGTGGAAAAATTCCGTATTTTACTATTAAAAGTCAGTCTGCCACTGGGAAAGCCCCGGAATATCGATGGCAGACTGCGTTACAAAGCTTACACACACTAGACACTACACCCTACCAAAATTGCAGCTTTCCCAAAGTAGTTGAATTTTACATTTGAAATTTGCAACTTCAGTTTTTTTCTATTTAAAGTAAGTCTGCCAATGGAAAGCCCCGGAATATCGATGGCAGACTGCGTTACAAAGCTTACACACACTAGACACTACACCCTACCAAAATTGCAGCTTTCCCAAAATAGTTGAATTTTAAATCCAAAATTTGCACTTTTTGAATTCGAGTCTGCCAATGGAAAGCCCCCGAATATCGATGGCAGACTACGTTAAAAAGCATACACACACTAGACACTACAATTTACCAAAATTGCAGCTTTCCCAAAGTAGTTGAATTTTAACTCCAAAATTTGCACTTTTTGAATTCGAGTCTGCCAATGGAAAGCCCCCGAATATCGATGGCAGACTACGCTCAATCGTTCTTACACCACTAGATCTTCAACGCATAAAAATTTCAAACCTCCCAAAATTGATGAAATTTATTCCAAAATTTGGCACTTTTTCAATTGAAGTCTGCCAGTACTGAACACCCGCGTGGGCTCGGCAGACTAGTGTCAAAGTCCTTCATTATACATGTATAATCACGTGTAAAATTTTGAACCGTCCCAATGACTGTAAATTTTGAACCCTAAAAGTACACTTTTTGAATTTGAGTCTGCCGGGGTTTAGCCCCCGGTAAAATTAGGCAGACTTATGGAAACATCCTTAATTCCACATAAACTATCATGTGTAAACGTTTCATCCATCCTAAAATGAGTAAATTTTTCGCATTTTCTGAAAATTTTACATGGCCGCCATTTTTGGTAGCCCCCGCTTTGAAATGGCAGACTAGCATTTTCTCTCTCAGAATCGACTAGATTTGTAATATTTATGGTCAAACCTTCTCCCAAAATGAAATGCGATTTTCGGGCTCGGCTCCAGGACTATCCTAATGTGCAAGCTAACTCGTATGCAAGCGTTAACAGTATTTACTCGTTAACAGTATAATTTAGAAAATTTTAATAGTATCGTTTTCTCAGTGCAAGAACTCTTTTATTCAATTTTTTCCGGGTAACCTTTTCCGCAAACCAATTTAAAGATAGGCAATCAACCAGAATGGCTTTCTAGGGAGACAGCCATCATAGTGGATCGTAGTATCATGAATCCCAGTAGTCACCTTATCACAGATTATTTGCTAATAGATAACATAGTATGATGATCCAAAAGTATGAACAAACATTTTCTGTAGGCTTTCACGTCAATTCAAACCTCAAAATCTACCAAAATTTGGAAACGAGCCACCCATTTAAAATCCGGGCCGTTAAGAAAAACGCTGCAAATTTTACACAAGGGTTTATTATTCTTTGATATACGTTACTTGTGCAGAAATTTAATTCTGTCAACGAAAAAATTAAAAAAAATTTTTTTTTGGATTTTTATCTCAAATAGAAATTTTTTTTTTTGGATAATTTTTTTTTTTCAAAATTTTTTTATTTTTTACTCGAAAAATATTTAACATCCTAGGATCTTTCAAAAATCCCATTTTTAGCCCCATGAAAGCCCATCAGATCCCCACAGGGAAATCGGATCGTTCTGGGACCCCCAAAAATGGATTCTACGTCCAGACATACTTCGATAACGACACCTAACTCGATCCCATAGCCGAAAACCTTCAAAAACCCCTTCCTGTAGCCCCATTTTAGTCCCTTAGCGCCCCACGGGTTTGGTCGATCGGGCTGAAAACCTTGCGGACACAATTAGATGGCAAGCCGAGTACCTATTTTGTCAAAATTTCAGATTTTTCAAAAAGTGTTTAATACCTAGGTGTCGTTTTCCGAGTAATTTTGGTCGTTTTTTTTTTTTTTATTAATTTTTTTTAGGTCCCACATCTGTCTAAACTAATAACTATTTTTAATTTTTTCAAAAATATTTCCTTTGGTGCAGAATTAATTTTTAATTTTTTCAAAAATATTTCCTTTGGTACAGAATTAATTTTTTCATAATTAACCTATAGGTACCTATCAAAGAATAGTAACACTATTCACTTTATACACTTTATTCATGGAATTTTCGCATCATGAGATGTTTAAGGGCAATGCTGAGTCCCAGGGGGGTCAAAAATTTAGTATAGGTACTGAACTAACAATAATAATCATTATTATTTTTATTCATTGTTGCCTACTAAGTTGAAGCCCTTTCGCGGAACCACAGAGTCTCTGAGAGGTCTATGTTAGACTTACACGCAGTAGACTTACACGTGTAGACCTTACACGAACACCAGCGAGGTTCGTGCAACACGCCAGGTCGAATTCCAGGGAAGGGTGTGGCCCGCCTCGTCATCACTCAGTCTTCTCCCACCAGCTCGACGGGGAGGTTGTGTGTGGGATTTTTCTCATTTAAATGTAATTTCAGCCCAATTCATTTGAAATTGCCTCCACTTATCGCACAATGTGATCATTATCATCCGGTAGAGTAACAAATTGGAAGAAACTTGTGGCGTTGCCGTGTTTTAGACGGAAAATCGCGTAGTTGACTTATTTGGTAAGAACTGATGATTACAATTCATCTTTTACGAATAATTATTGTTTCTCACTCGCGGTGTTCTCTATTCATGGAGCTTACAAACCCTCCTGATTGGTTTATTTAGTTAGGCCTCAAATTGATCTCATTGAGGGATTCTCCATCTCTTTTGATGAGCTTTTTTTCAATTTGTTTCATTATTCTCGGGAGTTTTTTGTAATCGGCCTCAAAATTTGTCATTTCACGTTTCAAGATGGGTAGGTTCCAAAAATGTAATGTCCCCCTCGCCCTCCGAGCCCTTTTAGTCGGTAGGATTTCTTTTTTGGAGTCTAAAAATCTGGAATTTTGACAAAATACCCGGTTTACCATCTGGTTGTGCCCGCAAGGTTTTCAGCCCGATCGCCCAAACCCGTGGGGCGCTATGGGGCTACGGGAGGGGTTTATTGAAGGCTTTTGGCTATGGGATCGAGTCAGGTGTCGTTTTCGTATTATTTTTGGACGTAGAATCCATTTTTCGGGGCCCCGCAACGATCCGAATTCACTGCTGCGATCTATATGACTTTCATGGGGCTAAAAATGAGATTTTTGATGGATCCTAGGAGATCAAATATTTTTCAAGTAAAAACCAAAAAAAAAAAAGCTGCAAATTTTACACAAGGGTTTATTATTCTTTGATTTAGGTTACTTGTGCAGAAATTTAATTCTGTGTCAATGAAAAAAAGTTCAAAAAAATCTTTTTTGTTTTCATATTTCAAAACAAACTTTTTTTGGATTTTTTTTTCAAACTTTTTTTTGTTTTTTTACTTGAAAAATATTCGACCTCCTGGGATCCATCAAAATTCTCATTTGTAGCCCCATGAAAGCCCTACAGATCGCAACAGTGAAATCGGATCATTGTGGGACCCCCAAAAATGGATTCTACGTCCAAAAATTCGAAAACGACACCTGACTCGACCCATAGCCAAAAGCCTTCAAAAACCCCTCGTGTAGCCCCATAGCGCCCCACGGGTTAGAGGGTTAGTGGGCCCGCCAGTGATTACATACCTACTCTGGTTGAGCCCATCATCACCGGCTGGTTTGGTGGTGGTGGCGAGCGCTGTGGATGTGATAACGTCATGAATGATCAGAAGATGAGGTTTTCACATTGAAAGCGCTCACCATCACCAAATCAGTGGTGACAGAATCAACCAGAGTTATTAAAAAAATCAAAATTTATTAAATAAATTTTCTAAGATTCAGGTTAAGTGGATTGTGAATCAGGGATTGGGCTGAAATTAGTTGATCTTGGGAGCATAAATAGGAGCAACCGCGTTGGGCCTCATCGGAGTGTTAAAGTGCAGTGTTGTGTTAAGTGCGCGTAGGCTAGTTTGGTGGTGTCAACAGGATGTGTGAGACGGTTAGTAGGTAAACGTGGTACGCAGCAAGGATAAGCCAGCTCGTAGGATCCAGCCTGCCATTCATTATTTGATAGCTTGCGAAGCTGTGCCTCCTTGCCTGCCTGCCGCGTGGATTATAGATTGTAAGTTAGTTATAGTCAACTCTTTAGGTCTCGGGTAGGTAGGTAGTCTTAGGGCGGATGAAGTGGCTGAAGTGGTTAGCAAGGCTGGAGATCGCTTCTGCCATGGTGATTCGCCGTGCATGTGAGTGGGTGGTCACTGTGAGAGTAAGGTTGCATTGGTTGGTCAGCTCCAATTATCAACAGCTGGTAAACTTGGTAAACGGATCTGAACTTCTGATGCTAGTGGCAGGCGTGGTGGACTGGCACAGTGATGGAGTTTCAGTTTGGTTCGATCTGGATGGTGGGGCTGATTGTGTAGGTAGGCTCTGGTGGGAGGGGGGACTAGGTACGCCAACCAGAGAGAAACAAAACTCGGAACGTTTCTACTGTGTTAATTACCAGTAGCATTGAACTCGACAGTCAGGCGTATATATTATCATTGGCACGTAACGATTGAAGAGCGTCAATGCCAGTCTGTGTGCGTGGGCTATCACAGTGATGGTAGTGTAAGAACACACTTCCTGTTTTGACACCACTGAGAAGAAAAGAAAACTTCTAGACTCAATCAAGACCTCGAGACGAGCAGACCTTCTCAACCATCACTGCGTTTGTTGACTTCACAACTTGCCTCGCCATCGCTGCTGCCACATCAATTCAACACGCGAGTGTCCGTTAATGCTCCCAAGTCTTGCGGCGTTTGGGTGGGGGGTGGGTGTGGGGGTCTTCTCCGAGTTTCTCCAAAGTTCCTGAACGCTTCATAGACAAGGTTTGGTTGGTGAGTAAATTCTGCGTACATTTTGTTAAAACGTCCTACAGTTCCACATCATTTTTAAAAAACGATTTCATTCTTTTTCTTTCTTTTTTTCAGGCATGCTCATCAACAATTATTGAGCCAGGTACAATTCAAAACCATGTCAAACCATTCAAGATGGCATTCAAGTTCCTTTTCAACATTCTTGTGACTTTGATGGTCACTACTCACTTGATTTTCATTTTCCACTCTTTGAAGTTTTCAAGAAAACCTCTAAAGAAACTCATCAAATGGTCAATCTGAACTTAAAGCAATGCTTAAATACTACCCAACCTGAATGTCATTTTGTGGAGCCACTGTTTGAAATTAGCCCCCCCCCCCCCCCCCCCCCATGGCATGTTGAACTTCATGAACTTCAAGAACTTCAGCTGAAGGAAGAACTTCTTTTATCCACAGTCACATTTCACATGGCATTTGTTTGTTTCAAGAACATTAGGTACCCTATAGGTTTGTTTGTTTCAAGAAAATTAGGTACCCTATATAGGTTGCTAGGTTATATATACACCAGACACCTGCCCGAGCACTCACACCCTCACACATTACAACACGATTTCATTTCAAATCAAGCAATATTCAAAAACTACTAAGTAAACAATTCCAATAATTGCAATCCACAAAACAATAAGTGGTTACCCATGTAGGCATAGACATCGTTCATTAGAATTAGAATATTCTTCAGAACTCCCACAACTCCCTACTTCTTTTTGCATAAACCAATATAAAAAAAAACGCATATGTACACTGAAAAGCTGGTAAAAAATTACAATAAGTTTACAATGCATTAGTGGCCTCAGACTACAAACCATAAATTGACTCAACTGTATCCCACCAAATTCCTCAAGAGAGAAAAACTCATCTCTAATGTTGTGCTTTGAAGTGGTAGGCTTCAAACATTCTCTTATCAATCTCTATTCTGTAGTAAATTGCATGCCAGTGGCTCCAAGGTTAAAAAAACAGTTAGGATATTAGGTACACAACTATTGTCTTTGTTGAAAATAAATTGCTGTAGATTGTCATGTTTCTAACGTTGAGTTCCGGAGCCAGGTGTTGGCTTCTCCAACCGGCACAATATTTGATGTTGTGGGCATAATGTGGTTGTCTCTGACTTCTACATTGTGCAAACCGAATATCTCTTACTGTGTCGTCCAGCCGTGAAGTTTGGTGGACCGTGCTCAGTTCGGGGAATATGACGACCAGGCCTGGTTGTTGTTTCCACTCTTTTTGTCTTTTCTTCTTGTATTTGGTAGTTAGTGAAACAAATTGCTGTAGATTGTCATGTTTCTCAAGCTGAGTTCCGGAGCCAGGTGTTGGCTTCTCCAACCGGCACAATATTTGATGTTGTGGGCATAATGTGGTTGTCTCTGACTTCTACATTGTGCAAACCGAATATCTCTTACTGTGTCGTCCATCCGTGAAGTTTGGTGGACCGTGCTCAGTTCGGGGAATATGACGACCAGGCATGGTGGTTGTTTCATCTTTAGGTACATACTTCTTCGTAACTGGCCTCTGATGACAGACCACCTGAGAGCGTCAGCGTCATTTACTGAAGTAAATAAGTAGGTACCTACTCTGAATGATGGGTAAGACTACCAACGTAATATTATTATATAACCTATTATGTTGGTATTAGCTGCTCATCCTCTACGAATCAATTCAGTTTTTCTGCAGTGAAGCGAAGTGGGTCAGCAATGCTTCCAGCTTTGTAGCTTTCTTCGTTTGACTCCACAATACAGTCCTCAACATCTGCCATCGTGCTGCCTTCATTGACTGAATTTACAGAGAAGACATTGTTGGTGAGTTTGATTGTCTACAGTGAAATAGATATGGAGTGGATTTCCTTGCTAAACGGTCATTTTGTATTTCAGTCTCGATGGCAGACTTCTTGGGAGCATCAGCGTCATTACTGAAGTACTCTGAATGATAAGACCACCAAGATATATCAGATATATCAGAAGATTCTTCTCATCGTCTACGAGCCAATCCAGTTTTTCTGCAGTGAAGCGACACACCAGATAAGAGTTGCTGCAGCAAAGGTGTCACCAAATTCTGCATAAAATCACCTGGAAGGCAAATAATTTGGCGAATAGCTTCGTCTTTTAGTGAGTTTATTTACAGAACGCTCCTCAAGATCCCAAAGGGTCTTCAGTCTGACGCCACTCCCAATGGTGGGGAAAGGATGGCGTGAAGAGGAGCAGCAAACTATGAAAGGTAAGAAGGAACGATGATGGAGCGTAGTTAGGTACTGTTTTGTCTTTATAGAAGAAAGTTGTGTTTGTGAGCCCTCTATTTGAAGCTTCATGTTTAGATGAGTCCTTTGACAAAATGAAGACACGTAAGTTCTGATTATCTACTCTTGGCTCTCTTTCTTTTAGGGTTCCATAGGTTGCCCTAGATGTTTTTGAGGTGGGCATTCTTTCTAGTTTCTGGTTTCCATCATTGACAAGTGAGGAGTGTGCAAATCGGATATTGAAACCCAGGATTTCACTAGCCAGAGGAACAATTCAAGCTCTCAACTGTCAGTGGTGGGGCAGAGAAATCCATTGCCGAACTAAACAGCTCATCCTCAGTGCTTGTTGAAAGTATACTCCCAATGGAAGGGGAAGAATGGTGTGAAGAGGAGCGGCAAAGTATGAAAGGTAAGAAGACGTTGAGGGAGAGTAGTTACTGTTATGTCCTCAAGGAGAATGTGCTGTCGCTCGTTGGACACGAAGAAGCTCCAGTGTCCGTCGTATGGCAGAAAGGTGACCCGGGCAGGTTCTCCAGAAGGCCGACTGAAGAAGAATGCGTCGCCTCAAGTTCACCAAGGATCAGTGTCAGGACCATAGGGTTTGGCGTTAAGCGATATTGAGCAGCCCCTGGTAAGAGGAGAAACCCTCAAAAGTAAGTAGTTCCATTGGACATTGCCTGTGAAAAGTTATCACCGCTTGTTTCCATAGGTGGAACGTCTTCCTTTCCCTGCTTGTGGCCAAATGGAACGTCCTCTGCCTGTTTCCTCCATATAATGTTTACAAACTCTTTGCTGCATGGCAAGTCTACACTGCCTTTGTTCTTCGTGGAGCGTTTATACTGCCCCTTTCCTGCTTGGAGCATTTTTACTACCTGTTTGCTGCATGTAGCATTTATACTGCCTGCTTGCTGCATGTAGCATTTATACTGCCTGTTTGATCCATGTAGCATTTATACTGCCTGCTTGCTGCATGTAGCATTTATACTACCTGTTTGCTGCATGGAGCATTTATACTGCCTGTTTGATCCATGTAGCATTTATACTGCCTGTTTGCTGCATGGAGCATTTATACTGCCTTTATCCTGCCAGGAGCATTTATACTGCCTGATTGCTGCATGGAGCATTTATACTGCCTGTTTCCTGCCTGGAGCGTTTATGCTGCCTGTTTCCTGCGTGGAACGTTAACCGGCTGTTTCCATAGGCTTGATGCTTTGTTCCAGTAACCTAACCAATTTGGTGAGGAAGGTGTGACTATTTGGGGAAAGCCCCCCCTTAGTTGGGGGGTAGGAGGAGGTCACATGGGGGAAACCCCTTTTTACAACTAGTTGTATATTAGGTGTAAAACGCTGCAAATTTTACACTGACTTTTCGGATTTAGAATGTGAAACTCTTGAAACGGATAATGTCAAATTTTGAGGCCGATCGGAGTCGTCGACCCCCGTCGCGAAAACATAGGTGTATTATTCCAAGAAGAATAAACCAAAATTGATACATGCTATTAGGTAACCGTACAGGCTTGCTCAGGTTGTAACTCAATTATTTAAAGGAAAGCATATTGCGAGTAATCCATCGCATATATCAATATTATAGGTATAACGCAAAACCTTCATTCTAATAATTTATCCTTCATCCTACTATTTTACGGGCTCTCGGGGAGAAAATTATTGTCTCCCGATCGCTGGGAAGGCTTTATTTTCCCTCTAAACGGAGATTAATACGTGGAACAATAATTTTTGGGGATCCCCCCTCAAGTTTTGCCAGGCTTCCCCGTCATAAATAAGATAGACCTTTCCTTGGAAGGAGTCACAGACTTGTAGGTGTGGATACCGCTGATAATGCTTGAATTAAACTAATTCAATTTCGTTCAAATTGTTAATAACACCTGCGAATAAAAAAATACCTGCGAGCTGCTGGCTTCTCTTCACCTTTTCCAGGGGTTTTTGAGGATGCTGAATCCGAAAATGATAGCCGTCTTTTTAGTTGATTCGAATAAGGCTTTTTTTTTTGCATTTTTTGTTTTGTTTCATACAATGGATTCCCACTACCTCGCCGCATCCACCTTACATTTTGTTTTTTGATCTTTCTTTACACTGAATTTTTCAGTAACCTCCGACTTCACGCGAACTTCTTCAAAAGACACCAATCTTATAGCAAATTTACTGTAGATTCCGAATATAGGTACACTTGAGTTTAGTCTAAAAACACCATCAAAAACCTCAAAAAACTGCAAAGAAATGAGCAAAAATCAAATCCAATCGCCTTGACAAAGTTAGTCAGGCATTTGGGTGGGTCTGATAAAAATTTCGAGTTGATTTTCCTCCTGGGAGAGACGCTGGAGGGAAATTCTGTGTAGAGAATCAAGTTCCCGATTTTTAGTTGCCAATCTTTAAAAATTGTAACTCCCTTAGTTTCAATCATCGAGAGTCGCGGTTGGTCTCATTCTGTTCAGAAAGATCTAGGCTTTCAAAACGCTACCCCGATTTTTTTTTCAGGACTTTTTGGAGCGAGCAGAAAAGAAGAAGAAAAAGCTCCAAATTTTACACAAGGGTTTATTATTAATTGATATAGTTTACACGTACCTACAAAAATTAAATCCCCCACAATGAAATTGGATCGTTCCGGGACCCCCAAAAATGGATTCTACGTCCAAAAATACTTCGAAAACGACACCTTACTCGATAGCTAAAAGCCTTCAAAAACCCCTCCCGTAGCCCCATAGCAACCCCACGGGTTTGGGCGATCGGGCTGAAAATCTTGCGGGCACAACTAGATGGTAAACCAAGTATTTTGTCAAAATTTCAGATTAAAAAAAAAATCGGAAGGCGGACGGACTATGGAATCCAGACCTCTTGAAACGAATAATGTCACATTTTGAGGCCGATCGGAGTGGTCGACCTCCGTCGCGATTACATAAGTGTATATTATTCTTAGAATAATAAACCAAAAACGGTGAAAAATTGAATTTTTGCTAATTTGTTTGCTTTTTTAAGGTTTTGATGTTTTAAAAAGGTCTTGGACTAAATGTAAGTATATATTCGGAATCTAGCGTAAATGTCCTATAAGATAAGTGTCTTTTGAACAAGTTCCAGTGAAGTCGGTGGTTGCTGAAAAATTTAGTATTTATATGGAAGGTAAAAAAAGGCCTTCGAACCAACTAAGAAAACGGCTATCATCTTCGGAGTCAGCCTCCTCAAAAACCCCTAGAAAAGGTAAAAAGAAGCCGGCAACACGCAAGTTATTTTTTTTTCTTTGGACCAGGAAAATGAAATTCGGAAAATGTCCAATATGGAGCTAAACTACCACCATCAATGTGGAGTTAGTGACAAGGTGTGAACAAGGATATGTCTCGTATTAAATATATGAAGCTACAGAATTCAAGAATTCAAAGGAAATTAAATAAAGAAACAGTTTTCATTTGAATTCTGTCGCTGCTTGACGAGCGCTGACTGTCTTCAGGCTTTTATTTATAAAAGGCGATGGTATGGGTTTTACCACAAATTATACAAAAATCGAATTTTGCAGATGAGCAAATTGGAGCATTGGTTGAGTGTTATTCAACAGAGTTTTCCTGAGACACGTTAGCACTGTCAACAAAGTTATTAAAAAGGGTATTCAGTTTTAATGACTTTTTTTCGTTCTATAACTTTCAAGAATCTCCTGTGTATGTCCACCTCTAACATTCATGGAAGGAGCCAGTCTTAGCACGAAGGAGCTAACCGTTATAAGGGGTTTTCATTGATGGAGTTCCTCCAAGGGTTGTTTTGGGCCTTACACGGCCCACCCTCCGCCCCGCGCTGTATTTCATGTTTGTAACAAGGAGATTATCGGTAACTATACAAGTTGAGCCAACAACGGAGATATATGGATTGCTTCTTGGGGAAAGGCAAGTTGGTTGAGGATTATAACAGAGTTCGGTTCCTCAAACCTGGTAACCCTCGTACTAACTGGCCGTTAGGCCCCCCTAAACTCCGTGGCCCTTTCCCGCCCAACTAAGATCTATTTTACGGGTGGAACCTTCGCTTTAGTTTCGAGACCAAACAGCCATCTGTGGGATATTTCACCCATAAATCGTCCCTGGAGCTTGAGGCAGTATCCTCGGAAACTTGTCCAAAACTTATGACTTGTTGAGCTAGTCTAAGCAGAGGAGCTCTGGAATTTGTTTGCAAGATCAGTCTTGAGCCCAGAATGATCATCTATCTTGGTTTGACACCTCTGTCACGGCAGCATAATCAGACAAACATTATTATTTCGACGTTTTCATTTTTTGACTCAGGCGCACAAATCGAAAAATGATACTGATAAAGTTTGTCTGGTACCTACCAATAATTTTGCCCTCACTCCTCGCCTGATTTCTGACAACATAGTGACGCAAACTGGGAACTCTGAAACGGATTCAATCGTGGTTCGTCAGGGCCGTGAAATGATAGAGGAGCTTATGGTTAAATGGTGTCCATCACTGCCAAATTGTGGGATAGGTATGCCAAGAGCCTAGTTGATGGGGAGAAGGGACAGGCTATCCGCAAAGACTGGGAATCAGCAACAAGAGGCAAGCAGTGAATCACATTGATAGCAAACCTTGTAACAAAGATTTTATCCCGCAGACGTGGCGTGACCAGCTTTCCGGCCGTGTCAGGACACGACTATGGCGAAACATTTGAACCGGATTGGTGTTTATGACAACCCTACGTGTACATTCTGTGGGCGAGAAGAAATGACGACTGTTCATCTCAAGATCTGCTCATCTTTAGCAGATATACGAGCCTCATTTACTGAGGACGACTCTCAGTGTACATCCCTACTCATAATAAAATTTGCTTATCCCTTCAAGGGATTTCCTTGGCTACTGTAGCAAATGTTTGATTTATAAATCTCTAAATTTATTGGTACAAATACTATTGAAACTTGAGGCTTCTTTTCTAGAGTCACATTACATGCCTACATGCCTCTTGCAGCTGCGAGCGGCTCAACTTTATATTATCATTATCCGATGCATGGTGAATAAACGAGAATGAAGACAACTGTGAGCCATCGTAGTACGAGCCTATCTAGAACACACTTGATCAAGCTACCCCAAACTTACAATAATTGTTTTTGAAATTGTTTCTCCTAAATCTCACTTTTGTAAATCATTACCCAAAATGCCTAATGGTTATCCACCTTAACTGCCACCAATTTCATCCTGAACAAACATCGTTAGAAACTCCTGCGCTCCCCGCTCTTCGACGAAAGATCATTACTGAAAATCTCCAAAGATGCTTTTCACTCTGAAACCCGCCCCCGAACACTCGGCCGTAAACCACATAAGACGCTTCCCGCCCCCACCACACATCATAAGACGGATTAGGGGATGATTTAATAGACGCAAGATAACTTACCAAATTACACCGCGCTCTTGCGAGGGGTCTTCGAGGACTTAAAACATCCACAGAATCCCTCCTGGTAATGAATTTAAATTCCCAAGTGGGGACGTAGATTAGCATGATTTAAGGGTGGTAAGGGCGTATTCCTACAAGGGACACTCCTTAGCCCTTATTCCTTCCTAGGCTTGTATAATTGGTCGCCAAGGTCTTTTCAAGGAAATACAGATAGCAATAATTCCATTGAAGGTTCCTTCATCTTCTTCGGGATATAATGAGAATAATCCGCTTTCTCCCAATTAAACCTCATCATATTTTTTTGTCTCCTTCCCTCCTTCCTCCGCTCTTCATCTTTTCAGCTCCTACAAACTCCTGAAGGCTTTAGTTGTTTTTGTTTGAGCAAAAAAATCCTGTTTATTCCTGGAGACTTCCCATGAAAAAAAAAAAAAAATCTTCCCGTCTCATTTGCAGAGGATCTCCGCTTATTTTCCCCCTCTTCAGGTGATAGGACTCGCGAGCAGAACAAAAAAGGCTTAAAACTTGGTCCAGCGGCTTTGCATTTGGAGAAGGAAGCTTTTACTCGGAATATCTGATTCTCACGAGACCTTCCAGGAAACTGTTGGAAACCCGAAGTACAAAGTAGGGATTTGCAAAAACTGTTTTGGGTTGTCACAAATCTGCTTACACCAAAGTGGACAACCCGGGAAGTTGTTATTGGGACTCACATCATATTGGGGTCGACGTTTCAAATGACATTAAGAGCAAATACAATATTTAAATGCTAGAAAGTTTTATTTAAAAAAAAAAAAAAATCTTGCACTTTTTGAATCTGTTGGCTTGGGAACGTTTCTTTTTCTTAGGCTGTCAAAGCTCACACAGATATGGATGTCGGTTCTTCTAGTTCATCACGTAGCTGCCTTTCGTAGGACTCAAATATTCGTTCCAAAGAGTCCATATCCAACTGGACGAGCTCGCTATGCGTTCGCATGTTTTCCATTTCCTCGGTGGGAGGGGATTGTCCATCTTTCTTCACCAAAGATCTGCAGATTTAATTGCAGCAAAATGGTTGATGAGTATTTCAAATTGAGAGCGGATGTGGCCGGAATGCTTCGGCAACTTACAGATATTTCTCAAGCATGTCCCGAGCTTTGTTGAGTTTCCCATCGATAATTTTCTCAGCGTTCGTCAGACTTTTCTCGATTTTTTCTGATTTCCCGAAATCCTTCGACGCGAGGAGCATGCTCGTCCATTTCGGGACAAACTGGTTGATCTTGGAAGCTGATTCACCCAAACGATCCAGCCTGAAATGGGATCCCATGAGAAAAAGGAACTTCGCCTTCTGAGAATTACCACATATACAACACCTCTCTACCTCAATCTGACTTCAATCTCAGACATCCGACGACTCACTTCGGCCTCAGACTTGGCCAATAATTCAGACGTGTATATTATCTTAGGCATCGCCTTCCTAAACTTTTCACCGTATCTGAACTGACTAAAGAATTCTTCAGACTTCCTCAACAATTCATTCCGCTTACGGAGTCTCGCCAACATGAGTTCTTCCTCATTATCAGATTCACTTGATCCCTCTAAGAAACATTTTTCGTTAATCTTCATGTGCAATAGAGACTAACTTGATTTAAAAAATAAAATAAAATCAATTTTTTTAAACTATAGGAATGGTTATGAAGGCATTCTTCTCAGCATGGAGCGTTCGAGTTCTGATTCGATTCCGAACGACCAGTTGAAGAGCTGCCAACAATTTTATTTAATTAACATGAAATACGAAAGGTCTTCAGATCCGATGAAAATGCAATAAACTAATGACTAGTATTAAAGCTACCTAATAAACTCCGATTAACTCGAATCGAGTAGACTTACTTAGTATGGGGGGGGGGGGGGATGTAACCGAACCGGGGTACGTCATGTGGGGAAGGGGTGGCTTTCCCGTTTTCCTACGCACGAAGTGAACGGGAGATCGAGCAGCTATTTGGCGATCTTTACTGGTTTTGGAGCACTTTCATTTGTGCAGAGTTGACAGCAGAGTAGGATTTTGTACAGTCATTAAATGACAACAAATTTTGTTACGTTTCTTACCATCAGTTGTGTTTTCGAATTTGGATTTCACCAATGAATTCGCTGTCCCGCCTTTTTTCTCACTCTCCGAGACGTCCTTGATTGGCTTCTTTCTTGGAGCAAATTGTGGTCTTCGTCTTCTAAGTGAATTTGTTTTGGCTTTGGTGTCTGGGCAGAACTGGTTGTAACTGTCCTGAGTCTCCGACGGTAGCCAAAGTTGCTTCCTGATCGGGGGGACTGGAGTCATGACTCGAGCCTTCGCCACCTCTTCTCGGACGATCGGGGTTTTCAAGTTTTTCTTCGAAGATGACTTTTTCACCCCGCTTGGTACTCTCCGGATTTGCCTGGAAGACGACGTTTTGACCACTCCCTTCGCAAGAGCCTTCACTGTAGCGGTAGCTGGGTATTTTGAGCGCACTTCGGTTTTCTTGATTTCTCCTTTGCTGCCGGTTTTGACGGTACTGCTGTCGTTGCGGGTGATCACTGGTCTTCCGGCCACAACGGTTGCTCTTCTTGTCACTCCAAGCCTTTTCCTCTTCAGAACTCGTTTTTTATTTCCCAGCCGAGTCTGAAACAAAACGTTCGAATGCGTAAAAGTCCTACTTTTTCACGACGTTAAGGTCGATCCACACATTTAAGTGCTTCAGAGAATTCTCGGCCATCAGTGCTCCCTGCGGCATGCAACGTTGGTGTGTGTGGACAATTGATTATTTATGCAAATGAAAGGCACGGAGCACAGATGGCCACGGATCACTGAAATGTGCGGATCGACAAGTATAGTGCAAGACTTCAAATTGAAAAGAATCCTGAATGTAACAACTTTAATCTGTATTGACCTGTACTAAGCTTGAAGTCTTGGCTTTGGCATCTTCATGAACCCCCAATGTATTCTTTCCTTTAGACAAGAGTTCAAACAGTGGCACACTTTTATTTTGTAACGCCCTCGTGTCAATTGTTGTTCTTCTGGGTTTGGGTTTTTTGTCAAACTCGTCCTCTTTCAAACTTTCTCTGGTCACTGGTCTCTCAAGTTTTGTGCTTCTAAACGGTACCCGCTGTGTGCTTGCTTCTGATACCGGTGTTAGATCCCTCCTTCTGATCGCAGTCAGGTTTTGCTCTTGGCTCGGTCCGTACCGTGATTTGGCGGATTGACTCTGGGGCTTGCTTGTATTTCCCTCCCACGAAGCCATTTTTCCCGGCTCATTGGCCAACGAAGACGTCGATTTTAATTCGAACATGGTTCTAATCGTTGAAACTCTCCCCTTTTCCGGGTTATGGGAGCCTGGGCGACTTGCGGACCATGCTCGCGACGTCTGCGACACTCCAACGCCACTTCTAGTTCTGGCCAATGGCCTGACTCTCATCCCATCGCCTCTCAAAGCTTTGTAAATTGTAGAACTTTGCATTTTGACGTTGCTCTCTGAAAACAAATCTGTCAAGTCCAATTCTTTCGTTCCAGCCATGATGATTCTTGGAAGCTTTGCTTTACTCTTGGTATATTTACTTTGTCTTGACTACTTGAACAATTTTGAAGAACTTAAGATGAAAAACTCGCGATTGTTTTCTACATTATGCAAGATGTTGTCATTGATCTGGTTGCTATTATCTAATTTGAATAATTGATGGGTAGGTCACACACAATGAGCACAGTGGAGTAGCCCCAGGAACGTGTGTTGGGTGTTTTTGTATTGTTTTTCCTAATAGATTATTAGGTTTGTGGTGTGAATGCGTGGACGGAGTGCGTCCGGCGCAGTGTTCCTGGTTACGCCGCCAGGTGTTTTGGAGGATGCAGAAGGGAGTACAGGTGGAGTTCATCAGAGGCACGACGCAATCTGTTGCGATCTGCAGACTCTGAGAATGCTCCAGCTGCAGAAATGGAGGATCTGGGTTCTTTAGGCTCACCCGCGATGTCGGGATGTTGTAAGTCCAGCAGATCCTCGGAGGAGCAGAAGAAAACTGGCGTACCTGGCACGAAGGGTCGTGTTGGGTAAGGTTTCCTCCTCGGAAATCCCGTCTGAAGTGTCAGTGGGGATTTCTGGATCTTCGGAAATAGAGCGAAAATAACTGCGATAAAACATGGATAGTTAATGCAGAGAATAACGGGCTGTGACAGCTGAAGGCAAAATTATTGATGGCCCTCCCAGGTCGGCCGCCGATGAGCCGAGCTAGCGAGCGCGAAGTGGGGGAAGTGGCGAGAAGTGGCAACGGTCAGCGTGCTTGAGCTCAGTAGCGCGCTGAGCGTGAGACCCTCGAACCTGCGTTAGCGGAAAGGACATCGCTTGGACAGAGTGAGTACCAAGAGTTTTCCCCATAAGCACCAATACCTCTCTTTGTTGAGAAGTGATATCGGTCAGGGCTTGTAGAATTGAGCTCCAGAGAGCACAAATGGCTTAGGGAACTCGATGTTGGCAATTATAGCTACGCTTAGAACGGAATAAGCCTTGTAAAATATGGTAGCTCCTAATTGCTTGTTATAGCCATAAGGGATGAGAGCAATCTTCCAGGGCAAAATTAGGAACCCGCCAAATCCTGCAATCTCGCCGAAGGAAGGCCCTTTCTAATCATAAGGAATCACGCGAAATAAATACAATTAAGGACGACGGAAAAACAAAAGCTCTCAGCTTGAGGGGTGTGGGTGTCTGACCTCCTACGTGTGTGTATGAGGGGTGTAAAGCTTCCACGACCGGACGGTCCTCACGCCCTCCGATAACGTAAGGGGAAAGCGGGAAATCCGTGAACTATTTTCGGATCACGTTCGCACTAAGTATCATTTGATCCGATTACGGCCTCGCCGGCCACTTTATTTTCTGCCCTGTTAAACTATAATGCCTCACGTCCGGTCGACTAGCTTCAGATAATAACGACGCCTACCTCTTTCAAGACCGTAGCTTTGGTCAAGGGCTTTGACTTGGACGTTTAATCTTAATTGCTCAGAATCGCTACGGCTCGCTTATCGATAAATATACTCCTTCGCAGGCTTTTCCACCAAAAGGCTTTCTGAAGAAAGTAAATAAGGAAGCGCCAATCTGGGATCTTTTAGATTGCTTTTCTGCTTTTCTCGTGATGCAGCGAATTTCTTGAAGACGTCATCGGGGATGAAAATGGAAAATGCAACACATAGATTGTTGATCTGTCACGTGATTGAGAATACGAGTTCTTAAACGTAAGCCAAACTTATCAAGTATTCTAGTGTTGACCTCTCCCTTGCCGACATGTCCTTTCATTTCTCAGAATCAATTCTCACCATGATCTGTATGTGATTGATTGATCTACGGTGAATCTACATGCGGAGCGTCAGTGATCAGTCCAATACGGAATTCACTCCTGTTAAAGTCGTCAACGAAGATACCCGACGGGGCAACTAACACCAACCGCGACACACATTGAGCTCAATTGCTCAGAGAAGTTTTATCACGGTTTATTGGATGAAAAGTAAGGTTAACTGAGATTGACCCCGTGATTGGACTGAATTGGACGATTCAACGGAGACCTGTCCCAGAAAATGTGGGGGCCGTGACAAATCCCTTCGTTACCCAACAATTACAGATTAGGCTAACGAGTGACATGTGATACATTTGAAGGAGAGGGTTGAAACGTGAATAAGAACCAATGTGGGCAATTAAAGGCCTACAGAAGGAGCGACCCGTTTCTCTGAATGCTTTATGAATATACGGGTCTTTAATTTGACCACAAGTTTTATAGGCTCATGTTCGGCATTCAAATCAGGGAATAAACCTTATCGCAAAGCTTGAAGAGAATATAACTGTGAAAGGTTCTCTGACGTGGTTGGAAACTGGCAACACTTTTTTCCCCGCTTGTTGGCAAATAAATAATAATAAATACTCCTTCGTTTGTATAGTTTTACCCCCAGCCCACCAACATCGGATCTGCGGGAGTTGCATTCAGGCCCGACCCAGCAAGATCATCCGGTTGTAGCCAACTCAATTTGAAGGCAAATAGTTAGCAAGGTAAAACCTGTTGCTGGTTTCTGTTTTCAACAAAAATTACTGCATTTAATGCAGGCAGACAGCCAAGTGAGCAGGGGTCCTCAGAGGCCCTCAACAACGGGAAAACTCCGAGATACAAGAAGAGTACAGGTACTGTCGGTGCTGTCAGTGGTAGCAGGCATCACCTACGAGAGATGATCGCGAGCGAGCAACCACCGAAAACTGCAAGACACAAACACCGATAATCCAAATATCACAAGCTATAAGAAGAGGTGGCACAGGAAGTAGGTATCATGACTGTTGTAGGAACAGGACTCGATACGGGCGTATAATATGCTTCCTGCGTAAACACCTTAATTAATTATTTAATTTTGAAATTTCCGGGCCAACTCAATATAGTATTCTCAGTGACGAAGAAATTAAAACTGGAACAGGACCAGTGCAGTTTAAATCCTATTTTTAGAACCAAGTTTGGAAATTGCATCTAGTTTGATAAATGGTGTAACGGTGTGAAGTTGAGAATTTCACCGTAGAATTTCATTTGGTGGGACGTTTGAAGAGAAAATAACGTAGCGTAGAAGTAAGACGTAGCGACAGATCGCCAACGCTGTTTGCACTCAAATAAGAAGAAGAAGAAGCAGAAAATACGTAAAAGAAATTGAAAAAGGTTATCAAAGTGAGGTCGCATTAGTAACAACAACTGATGACGACCTAAATGAAAACTAAATTTGATTGTTACTTTTTATGACAATCAATTAAAATAAACATTAAATCGCTCACGTATAAAATTTATAGGTGAGTGATTTAAAATTAATAGTCTTTTTTCATAACCAGTCACCGGCGCCACTGCGTTCCTTGGCGGAGTTTTTCATTATGAGTTGTGTGAATGGCGGAGATCCGAAGGAGCGAACGTACAGTGTATGTCATGTTCTCGCGCGAGCTACAATCATCGAGGCACCTAACATCCCAGAAACACTTCCCTGGTGGCAGACCCGGCCAGAGTTTTCGTTGATCATTCTTGGAATAATACCTACGTTGTCGCGACGAAGAAGAAAATTTTGTTCGGTCTCAAATTTTGTTCTTATAACATAAGAATCATGAAACATACCTAATATTATTATGTTTCATGATGTATAGATTTCAAAGATGAAATTTTCCCCCACCGGACAGGGCGTTAATTTAGCAACTTACGGGATGGAAAATCATAGCATCTAAACTATTCGACAAATCGGGCTGATAATCGGTTGGTTTTTGTTTTTAAATGTGTAGAATCCAAAACTGAGGTCAAAAAGAAGTTAGGAGATGACTTAGTACATGATTTGACAAGTTATTGTACAGGAAATCGGTTTATGAAGTTTTCAATTTTTTCCCGATTTTCCATTTAAAAAAAATTCTTATTATGTGTACCTTTCATAAGTATCGGAAAAGAATTTATTAATCAAAATACTTTCACTCGATAAATATAGCTGCTTGTGGTAATTATTTCAATCCTGAAAAATTCATATTTTTAAAAGAGGCTATGGGATCGATTTTCAAATTGCGATTTGATACACTTCCCCATTAAAAAAAAAAAAAAAAAAAAAAAAAAAAAAAAAAAAAAAAATAAAATGAATAATATCTAGCTGTATAGGAATACAAACTAATATTGGAGATTTTTACGGTATTGACAGTTTTTGCATTTTCCCGGAGTGTAAGAATCGGACAAAATCGTCACATAGGCCCTTAAAAAAAAGAAGAAATACACAAGGGTTTATTATTCGTTGATATAGGTTACTAGTGCATAAATTTAATTCTATGTCAACAAAAGTTTTTGGAAAAATCTTTTTTTTTTTTTCAAACTTTTTTGGATTTTTTTTTTTCAAAATTTTTTGTTTTTTTACTCGAAAAATATTTGACCCCCTGGATCCTTCAAAAATCCCATTTGTAGCTCCATGAAAGCCCTATAGATCGCCACAGTGAAATCGTATCGTTCCGGGACCCCCAAAAATGGATTGTACGTCGAAAAATACATCGAAAACGACACCTAACTCGAACCCATAGCCAAGAGCCTTCAAATAACCCCTCTCGTAGCCATACTTTAGCCCCATTGCGCCCCATGGGTTTGGGCGATCTGGCTGAATACCTTGCGGGCACAACTAGATGGTAATCCGAGTATTTTGTCAAAATTTCAGATTAAAAAAAAAAATCCTACTGCTCGAAACGGCCCGGACGGCGGACGGACATTTCGGTTTTGGAATCTAGACCTCTTGAAACGGATAATGTCAAATTTTGAGGCCGATCGGAGTCGTCGATCTCCGTCGCGAGAACGTAGGTGTATTATTCCAAGAGTAATAAACCAAAAAGGGTTCACTTGCTCCCGGAGAATGGCAGGGTTTTAACTTGCTCCCGGGGTTCCTATGGTTTTCGTATGTCAATGGCGAATCGAGCTCAGCTTTGTATTAATAGGTACGTCTCTTCATACTATGCAGAGCTTCAGCTCGATTCGCCATTAACACACGAAAACCATAGGCACCACCAGGACGTAATTACGTCTCCGTCTGAACCGAAAGTAAAACCTGGGCAAATACGTAGATGTTAGGGTGAGGTTTGTTGAATTCTCTATTAAGGGCACCCGGTACCTAAAAACCCCCATTTTTTCGATTTTATTTTTTAAAATTTTTTTTTTCAATTCAGAAACATACTTAGGTAGGTACATGCTTCTGAGTTGAAAAAAAAAAAAAAATTATGAACCGGAAGGAATATTTTCAACGTCCTTTTTAGGCTATCGGACTGGGCATTTGATTTCCCCATTACAGCACAGTCAAACCGAACGAATCACACACGAAACATTGGGAAACAATACGGAGCAAATCTGTAGTCACCCAGTCACCCAACTACATCTGTGGCTCGTACTACAGCTGAAATTAACTGTAGAGTTTTACTGAAGCCGCTACCTTGCACGTCTGTGGCTTTCGAGCTAAATGCTCCAGCCACATCACGAAAGATAATGATCATTTTGCGGGGTGAAACGGCGTGCCGAATGAATGGGATATGAGGCTCGTAATACAAATAGTCACACAATAGACGACCTCATGTCGATGCTGGCAGACGTCTGCCCGTCCGCCAGAAGTGAAAGGGGTGAAAGGTAGGAAATGGGATCCAATCAGGAAGACGAGCTGGGATTTCAGTTTGGGCCGAGCGCTCAGTGGGGGGTGGAGATTTCGCCCCCTTTCCCGCGTCATCTGACAGACATTGTCACCTTATCTACCCCCCAGACTACCTCTGGAAACCCGTCCGAGATTATTAGCTGGCTTTCTGGTTGACAGGCGTGTTACCACCCTTTGCCACCAGCACAACCTCCTGTTTCCCCTCCCGCCACACCCATTTCCCTTCCCCTCTTTTCACTAAATCTCAACAGGGGGTGGTCGGTGCGCGACGATTCCTCACTCAATTAGCCTCCAACAGTATTCGCCCAGAATTCGGCAATTGCACTTTCATTATACCGTCTATCTGGGGGGTTCATCACCAACGCCCTCACGACACCACTTCACCACCGAATCTAGTCGCTACGTTAACAATCGCTTCTCACAACCCGGGAGTGTTGACACAAATGATAAGCACACCCATAAAGCGTTATATCACGCTTTTCTATTGCCATGAAGCCATTTAAGGGGTTTACAATTATTCATAAATTATTTTGTTTTTAAGAAAATTCATAGAAAATCCGAAGAAACGAAGCGAACGGCCCCCACGGTATTGAATGATCCGACGTGTAACCACAGGTTTTGTTCCTGACAAATTATAATAATATTATATTATCACATTATTCTGTGTGTGTTGGGACTTTTGTGGTTGTAACCCTAGGTTTTACCACCTGAGGAGAACTTACCCCTCCAAAGATAAGGGGACTCGCCCGGACACGGAGGGTAAGGCTGGGTCCATCCGGACCTCACCTGATTTTTGGAGGATTAAATACTAGTAAGCTCACTGGATCATAATAAAACAGCAATAAATGTAGATAAACTGTAAAAGACGAGTTTATAATGTACCTATAAACTTTTAAACAATGGCATCTTAAACAAAAGTGTAGCCTCTTCAAATAGGTACATTTCGTTTCAATAAAGCTGAGGAGGACCCCACTCTTACTTCTTTACTAACCATAGACAGCGATCCCTCTTCCTCCATTAACCCTCTTCAACTTTGTTTCGTTTCAATAAAGCTGAAGCTGTGAAAATAAAGCTGAGATCCGAAATGAATACTTGATTGAGGTAACTGGTATATCAGTAACGTACAAGTGGGGTCTGCAAGGACCCCAATCTAACGTCTTCTAAGAAGGGGGGGGGGGGGGGGGGTCCCAGCTTTATTAACCTCGGATAGCAATCCCACTTCCTCCGCTTCTGGAAGACAACTGAAAATGAATGAATTATCTGTCGGTGGGTCGGTCCTTGTTGAAGCTCTTCACTGATGTTACCTGAATGTTTCATATCGTACGGCCAAGTACCTCCACGGTAACATCGAATGCGACGCGTCGACATGGACAGTGGAAGCCAAATGTTTGTGGCCTGTCGTCGCGACTAAGAAGATTCTAATGAGGCATTGCAGTTTTTGGTCCTGGAAGGCAGGGAATTGGCTGGAAGCAGCTGTCCTAGGACCAGCTGGCTCAGCAATATAAGAAGATGGACCGGAATACTGGCTGCTCTAAGAGGACGCTTTCCGCGTGATGATTGGGGAGGACACGTTCAACCTCTAAGGCACAGAAGAAGACGGCAAAAGAATAGGAAGTGACTGGGCCAGCATTCCAAGGTCCACGATCGAGTTGTCGACGGTTCTCCCTGTATCCTCTGTGCAGGAAAGTTGAGGCCGAGAGGGCAAACAGTGTGGTTTTGTTGGCGATGTCCAGATACGACACACTTTCTACCGCGGTCTCGTTGCCACCCCTAATTTCCTCTATTTCGACGGGAAGTGGGAACACAGAGGTTCCTACGAACGGGTCCCTAGAAGGTCGGACTGACCGTTTGCGATCCAACAGCAGAGCCATTTGTCTTCCACTCGCTGATCCCTTTTACACAGATGGAGGATTCCCCACTCGTCGCACTGGCCAAAATCACCCCCCCCCCCCCCCCAAACAGCTTCCTCTCGTGCTCTAAATGGATGCTAACCTTGCTTGGAAATACGGACCACTTTGATTAGGAAAATATCAGTTCTGCTCCATTTTCGCTCTTAGAACAAACTGTGATTTCCACCATTAATACTTACATTAAGATTCCCAAGTATCCCAAAAAGATATCTTACCAAACACCCCTCAAGCCCAACACCCCAGGATCCCTCGATAAAACAAACACTTCCCATACAACTACGTAAAGTGATAATATTTATTTACACATGTCCACCAACATCATAATCCCAAACAGCGTCGTGATAATTATCGCCAATACATAATTTACTTCTCATATCGTACAAATTTTACGTTTAACAATGAACATAATAATAATATAAAAACTATTCACAGTCAATATACTTAACAACTAAACGATAAACGAAAGTCAATAATCGAAATCATTTCAAGAGTATCATTGTTTCACCTACATCTAATACATCTCTTTTGCCGATAAATACAGGGATTTATTTTTAATCTTTTGAATAATACAGCATGATAAGCTTATATATTCTTTGGTATATATTTTGAACACACGTATAACAATAATACACTTATACGACTTTTAACAGTTTTTTGTAAATCAATCACTTCGAATGTACATACTAGGGGTCATTGGTGGGGATGACAATAAAAAAAATTTACTTTTCTTCTAATTTCATAAAAACACTAAAAATGGTCTACTCGGAATCGTTTTTTTTTTTTTTTTCTAAGATCTTGATTGAATTACACACCGGGGTTGACGCTACGGAGTCGGTTTTTAAGAGTAATTTTGATGAATTTTCAAGCTCGATTTGGGCGTAACAAGAAGATAAAATAATAGAAAATGAAAACACAACATGGAATGTACAAAAGAGATCAACAAAACCCGTCGAAGGTTAAATATCAAACAATATGCAAAAAGGAAATGTTTTCTAATTACGCACATTGAGGCGCAAATGAGGGAAATTGGTTACGTTGGGATATAATGAGTGATGCATTTAGGTCAAGCTACTTAAAATAATTTCACTGGGTGTATTTACATAAACTGGGTAATTTAACCAACTATTACAGTGAAGGAGCAACCAAGCTGTTCAGTCCTAGGTGAAACAGAAAAACAAATATTCGAAATTTCGTAAATTAATATTGAAATTAAATTACTTTGAGCACACATGGGAACATCCGTAAGATTAGAGCAGCAGCTCATACCAAACAGGGAATGCCATATACATCAGCGTAAAACTTAATCAACAATTCTTACAAATAATAATTGCCATGAAAGGAAATGTGGTCGAAGTATGGAGTGGAAACAGCGGCCGAGCGCTGAGTGGAATGTATTCAGTATATAAGTATGAAAATATAAAATGCTTACAAGTACATTTGTCTTAATCTGAGTTGGTTACAAATGAGTATTTGCGTGGGAAGGATAACAAAAATCTAAATGAGAGTATTACTAAGTGGATGAAACCCATTGCAGAAAATGATAAATGAATGTGCTCCAACTTTGAAGTGACAAACCAATATTGAAATGTAATTTTCTCCTCGACTGTTTGAGAATAAAAGATGCAATTGAGCAAAATCACAATTCAATGTAACTACGTGCCTTTTCGATGGTCATACATGACGAAGTAGTTTTGGAATTTTCATGGAAACAGTTGTACATAGCCGTTTCTCAAGACTGTTTGAGTCAGTACAAAGGGCGTGTTTGAAACAGAATACAGATAAATACATTATTGTAAACTGATGGTTTTACATCAAGTTCAGCAGATCATGAAATTTGATCAATGTCGGGTTATGAAGTGCCAAGATTTGGTTCCTGAATCCGTTAATTGTGCGGACATTGTGGTGGAGCCCTCTTAAATGAGTATGACAAGTAAATATGTTAGGCTGAGTGATGTTTAAATGAGTGAACACTGAGTGCCTAATACATTCGTTAAATTCTTCAGAATAGGATACTGTCACAACGATTCTCTAATAAGTATTATTTACAGATTCAGAAAAAATGTAATATATTAGTTAAATAACTACAAACATACGTAACAAAATTGTAGGAAAATAAAGGGAACTAAGAAGAGTTCCATTTCTAACTATAGGGAACACTGCGGTTATAAATGGAACTCCCTGTGAACTAGTGTTCAGTGCGCTTGATAATGATCAGCCGAGAGTGCTGCTGACAGATGGTGGTGGTAGGGCTGAGGCGGCATCCCTTGGGAAGGACTTTCGAACAGAGACATTTTGAGGCGTTTGCATTTGGCTCGGCGGTTTTTGAACCAAAACTGAACGTTTTTGGGCTCCAGAGGGGGAAACTTCTGGCGGTAGGGCATCCGGTTGAGGTCGTCCGTGTATTTGAGGATTAGGTTGTGCGAAGGGTGAGTGTTGACGGAGAACCACTGCTCGAGACGAGGGACTTCGCTGACGGGGTCGATGAAAGTTCGGTTCCTTTTGCGCCGTTCGTCAGCCAGTGCTGATAAGTTCACCTGGAAGGAAAATGAACGAGCTAAAATTATTTGAGGGAATTTATGATCAAAACCCTGAAATGGCTCAAAGAGAACTTAACGGGCTGATTCTGGAGACTATTGGGGTATTACATAGCAGATCGCCGAAGAAATCGTAACTGTAGAAGCAACACTGCCTAACCCACTTCGGTCGGAAAATGAAACAGCTTTCACAAGAGACGGGTTTTAAATGAAACGGTCAAATGAAACCCTTAGGGGCAGTTTGTACCCATAAAAAAATCCCCCAAATCTCGGCACTTACTGGTCCAATTTTGTCGATAAAAAAAAAAAAAAAAAAGAAAGGTCTTTTAAAGACCTAAAAATGTGCGGAAACAGATGTTGAAAATATTGGTCTGGAGATTTATAGCAGAGGAGCAAACTTGACACTTCTCAATGGCATTCCGGCGTCCCTTGCTTAACCTGTAGGTGTACAGAATCAAACGGGGGTCTTTTCAATGTATCGTATCGAGTTCGTAACCGTAAACTCTCACGCAGGAAAATTTAATGCTCTGTAGGTAACCTAAGCTACCCCCTACTAGGTA
Organism: Pilophorus perplexus; assembly: GCA_955831195.1. Classification (NCBI taxonomy): domain Eukaryota; kingdom Metazoa; phylum Arthropoda; class Insecta; order Hemiptera; family Miridae; genus Pilophorus; species Pilophorus perplexus. Next base: position 25,768,983 of record OY037010.1, read on the forward strand.
CCTACGTTACTACTACTAACATTATGACTACTTTTGTAATGGTTTTGGTAATTACTTTTGTATTCTTGTAAAATTTATCGAAAATAAAAGTTATTTAACATTTAATTGATATACATTTTTATTCCCAACAATCTTCAAAAACCCGTTTCTTAGACGTCGAAGAAATCAAAACGTCATTTATTTAACATTATTAAATAATTTTACTATTTTTCATAAAATTTATGAATTATATATTATAGGTATTTAATAACGTTTTGTATTCTTTACTAATTTCGTATAGCGGCTGGTTTTATTTAAAATGTATTTTTTTTACACTTTTGTATTATATGTATAATATGTGCCCTATTTTTTTCTACCCCGAACGAAAAACATTTTACTCCGTAATATGTTATGTAGGTATACATTATAATGAAAACATCGATACATCGATGGGAAAAACCATCGATTGTTCTGAGGTGATGATGTCGGACATCGAATTTTTTTTCCATCCCTAGTTGCTTCTACGCCGACGAAATATCGAGTAATAATCAATCCAACGAACCTGAGGGTGGTGAGAGGGGGGTGGCGTGAGTCCTGGGAAGTAGTGGCTCATGTACATGATGCTGTGGCTGAACATGGAATTGGGGACGAGAGGAAATCCTGGCCGGGGGACGCCGGGTCCGCCCTCAGGCCCGCCTTCCGGCCCCGGGGCGCCCTTCCCTTCCGACTTGTCGACCTCCTTGGGGGCTCCGTCGTCGCCGCATTCGGACATCGCCTCGTCTTCGTCTTCCATGTCGTCGTCGCTGACTTCCTGGGCGTCATCTTTCGTCGAGTTGTTGTTATTGTTGTTCTGGGAGTCTGAGATCACCTCTGGGTTCGGCGGCGGGCGGTCTGCCTGGTCGCCATTGTCCTCCTTCCCCTCCTCACCACCCTGCAAATCATTCAATGTCCCACTGATTGCTTGAGAATTACCCCGGACATTACTTATTCACTACTCCACTTCCCTCATGTTTTGTAACGTTCAATATTTTAGGTTGTTCCGCAAGCACGTTTTACAGTATCATGCATTTTGGATCTATTGTGGTTCCATACAGTGCTACAAGTTTTGGGCAGTGACAATGGAAACAAACCTGTGTCGTGTCAGCAGGCGATGGAGACTCTTTGTGCCTAGGCGACGGGCTGCGATTCGTCGTCAGTGAAAGCGGCGCCGCAGGCGAGTTAGGCCCTTCGTCGTCGGCCTCACCAACGACATCGGGCGGGCTCGCCGGGCTCTTAGCCAGATTGCCAGGGTCCGACGGGCTCTGGCTATTGCTGTTGTACCCGTTGAGGACGAGGTGGCAGTGCATTCCTAAGCCAATAACAAAATCAATTAACGACTCGGTTAAAATTCACGCACCACAGTACACACGTGAACAAATTTCGCACATCTCACCTGGCGGCAAACTCCTAACTTCGGCCCTCTTCTGAGCCGCCCTGGCGTTCTTGAACCAGTACACCACGTTCGTCACGTCCAGAGGTTTCCTCCCCCTCCGTGACTCCAAACTGTTCAGCTCACGGACGTACTGCTGCACCTGCCACACGAAACGACATTAACGCCAGAATCACACAAAAAACCACCCAACTCAGGAAACGTCTCATTTCTGGAAATTATCGCCCGTCACGGAACCACTCACTAGCTGTTTCGCGTATAATTTCTCAATCCCAATTATCCTGTAAAGTGATCGTTTTCGCCTAATGCAGTAATGCAGCTGGACTACTTATATTATTATTATGTACATTTTCAAGAAAAAACAATAATTACAGGGAGGATATCATTATCTGCAACGTTCTTTTCGCTCCCACGTTTTCAATTAAAATGTAGGATAATCGACAATAATTCTAATTTCGGTCTTCTACAGAACGTTATTTGTAATGAGTTGTTACCTGTTGGCGGCTGGGATGTTGGTTTTCCAAGAACCATCTTTGGAGTTTAGGCAGTTCAAGTTCGGGGTCGAAACTTGTGCGCATTCGGGTCTTTGGCGTTGGATACTGGTTTTGAACCGTCTGAAATGTATTTATTGGTAGGTAAGTTATTTAACCGCAACAATTTTACGAACAAATTCGCATAAAAAGTCGTACTACATGATATGTAGTTATATTATAACCTAAACATTTCAAAAATTTCAAAAACACCTATCGAAAAAATAATTATCAACAATAGTTTATTGGAATGGTGAATTGCATCTCTATGATCTTCGAATTAGGAATTGAGTGAGGTAAATAAAATAAATCAATTACTGCAGGGACTCGGAACAATATTAGAAAAGATAAGGTAATTCATTATTCTAATTCACCATCGAGAAATTATGAAAAATAGGCTATCATTACCCACTTTCATCAAATTAATTATAAGTAACAAGCCACTAACGAAATTGCTTGTAGACGTCGAAAAATTGATAAATATGATGAGATGTGTCATATCCTCGCCCACTTCATACTCATCAATTATTTCTCCAAAATTATTCCATATTAATTTTTCTCTTTTTTTCGTCAACTTCCAACATTTGTTCGTCTTCTTTTCCAAAAGCAAATAAATAATGAAATTACTTAAACTTACTTTTTTAAACTCCATTTTAAATACACAGGTTTTGCGATATGTTCTCACCTGGATAGCGGGATGTACGTGATTGTCGACCGGCGGTTTGATGTCGACGGGGGTCTTCGCCTCGGGCGGAACTGGAGGCGGCTGCCCGGGGGAATACCAGCTGAGAGGCGGGCGGACGAGACGAGCCTGCTGGACGGCCCACCACTGCTCGAACTTCCGGCGAGTGTCTTCGCTGACTCCTTCGACGCCGCCGCCGCCGGGGACGGGGGGGCCGCCGCTCCCGCCTCGAACCAGCTGCCCGACGACGTTCTGTAACAAGAAAACACGGTGCGTCGCAAATACATTCCCGAAAAACGGCAGGAGAGAGCTGAACAAAGACGACCAGGTCCTGGGGTCCGTCGTCAGCGGATCTGAGGATTCGAGAGAAGGTCCCGCGGCTAAGCTGAAGATTCCCGAGCCGAAGGCCTTCGGCACTAGGCATCCTGCTCAGCAATGCGGGGGAAATATCCTCGAAGAATAAGTATTTCGGCCGTAATTTGAGTCTGAAGACGACCAAAAATTGCACTTTTTGGAAAAAATAGCCCATTTTCAGTTGACTGCATTTCCGCAACCGATGAACCTACAGAGCTCCAATTGGTCTCAAATTGTAGCAAATTTAACCTTTATGGGGTGTATAGGGTGATGTTTGTCGAAATCCTTTTCATTATTGGGATTGTTTGGAAAAATAGAAAAAGTCCACAAATTTCGCGGTTTTTTGACTACCAAAAAGTTAGTTCAAGGTTTTCACTTAGGTATGAACATTATATTATAAAAAATCCGCAGTAACATGCAACTTTGCGAGGGTCAAAATTATATTGACTGGCCTATTCGTTCTTCATAACTGTACGAATAAAAAGGATCTTCACGAGGGGTGGTTCAAGTGGGGTGTGATCGAATTATTTTTGGACGTAGTTTTGCGGAGTCCTCAGTCCCATCCGACAACACCGCGGATCTAAGTGAAGGGGTTTGACCGGAGGGTCGTTTTCGAAGTAATATGGGTGAAGTTCTAAACTTTTTTTCATTTTTAAAAAATTAGTATGAATTGACAGAAAAGGATGATAAACCCTGGTATAAAATTTCTCCTTTTTTTTCTCTTGAGAAACGGGCTCATTTTTCCTAATCCCGGGGAAGTGGATTACAAACGAAAAGATGATTTCGAGTAATGAAAACCGATGTTGTTTCGCGCTCCAGGCTTCAAGGAGGGGGTCTACTTTTTCATTTAAGGATAAGCTGCCGCTCTCAGCTATTATCTCAACAGGTAGGGCACTCTGTTTTAATCATGTCTGGCATTAAAAAGCCCATCTTCGGGATGAATTGTTTTATATTCGCGGATTTTAAAAGGAATGTTGATGAGAGACGGGAGGAGCGTTATGATGACAGAGGGTTTGTAAATGGATGTTGTTCAAAAGGTGTATTGGCGAGGAGGGGAGAAAAATATACACAAAAGGGGAGTATTGTAGGTGGTGGGAGGGAGAGAGCACGAGATTAAGTAGAGTTTAATGAGTATTAACTGTCGGCTAATCCTCTCTTTGTTCCCTTCCGCTGATCCCTTCTGAGCCTTCCCAGCTGAACCACCCTTCACCTCCAGTTCTCTTCTCCACTCACAATCCCGACAAATGTTCAATTTTCTACGTTACCCAGATTATTCAATTGTTGATCTGTTGTGAGTATCGTCAGAGAGGTCGTACCCTTTTTACGTTTCCAAACCGCAAGACCGAGTCGGTTCCCATTCATTCGTCTCCTGCCGGTCCGCTGCCAGTCACAGAAACGGATTTACGCTCAATCGTTCGACAATAAAATCCGCCCTGAAATGGCCCGTTTGGTTTGCGCTGATCCGGCGGAAGGCCGAAATGCCGTCACGTGCCGCAAAGAGCGGCTGCCTGCCGGTCAGGTGCAGACGTTTACGAGTGTCGAGCCTGCGACGGGAATTTATAATACGTCTCACACAATATCACCCTACAACATTTCTCTCCCACCACCTCAACGTCCGGAGAACCTCCTTGGCATGTGCCCTCATCGGGCGAGACTTGTGCTTGAATTCATTCGTGATTGAATAAACACAATTTGTTACAAATTCAAAACGCTGCAAATTAGACATGAGAGTTGATTTGTCTCATAATATATTATATAAACTGCACACACACTGTTATTTTATTTTTATTGCCATATAAATATGGCAATAAAAATAAAATAAAATAAAATAAATATAAATAAAAACGTGCTTATTATTCGTTTGTACAAGTTGAAGACTTTTGAGACCAAAGGCCAGTGTCAGAATTTAAAAAAGTAGGTAATTATGAAGTTAATGAATCAATCAATTAATTACTTAAATTACTTAAAAGGTTAGTTAAATTAATACAATTTCGATTTATTAGTTTAAAGTTTGAAATCCATTAACATGTTAAAGTATTGATTATTGAAACTTGTATAATTATTTAAAAACTTATGGATTATTAATTTAAATTATTTTAAAATAATTAATCATCAATTAAAAGTAGGAACCTATCTTTTTTGGCATAGATGAGCAATTAAATTTATTCAACGCAAAAAGTATCAATAGCTAGCTAACAAAAAACGTTGCAAATTTTACAAATGGGTTTATTATTCTTTGATATAGGTTACTTCCGCAGAAATTTAATTCTGTCAATGAAAAAAATAAAATAAAATAAAATAAAATTTGTTTTTTGGATTTTTATATTTCTGAAATTTTTTAAAAAAATTTTGATTCGTTTTTTACTCGAAAAATATTTAACCTCCTGGGATCCATAAAAAATCTCATTTGTAGCCCTATGAAAACCCTATAGATCGCCACAGTGAAATCGGATCGTTCCGGGACCCCAAAAATGGATTCTACGTCCAAAAATACTTCGAAAACGACACCTGACTCGATCCCATAGCCAAAAGCCTTAAAAAAACCCTCCCGTACCCCCAATTTAGCTCCATAGCGTCCCACGGGTTTGGGCGATCACGCTGAAAACCATGCGGATACAACTAGATGGTAAACCGAGTATTTTCTCAAAATTTCAGATTAAAAAAAAAATCCTACTGCCCAAAACGGCCCGGACGGCGGACGGACATTTCGGTTTTGGAATCTAGACCTCTTGAAACGGATAATCTCAAATGTTGAGGCCGATCAGAGTCGTCGACCTCCGTCGCGAAAACCGATATATTATTCCAAGAATAATAAACCAAAAAAAAGCTGTTGTACTCTTTAGGTAGTGACGTCACAGTTCCAGTGAATCTGTCACCAGGAGCGCTATGATAAATTTATAGCAATTATAACTTGATACGACGGAAAACATAATTCATAATACACGATACTTGAAGTTTAAAGCCTTATCATAAGGATTCACGGCTCAATTGAATTTTATTCTGTGATGAGTAGTGGAGTGGCAATCCTGGGCGGAACAATCCCCTCAAATAGGTAGTGACGTCACGCTCCCTCCATGGCCGTGTTCCCCCCGCGTTTTTCGTTAAATTATTTAAATTTTCTGGAAGCGATTTCAGGCGGCTGACTACTGTTTCCCCTACATTCTCAGGGAGTACTTTCAGAAAAAAAATTAGAATGAAATACATGCAAATCCCCCAATGGGCTCTCTTTCATTAAATGAAAGACAAATTTTGTCAAATCTCAAAAAAGTGTCGCTTGTTTGTGAGTTTAGTAGCTAAACCTGTAAATACACGCAGGTTTCTCCTACTAGTTAGTCCCAACAAATTCATCAATTGTATTGATTTTTATTATGCTAAACATACACTTAATTATCTTCTAATTAATTTCATTAAATCAACATTTTGAACCAATAACAAACGTTTGTGCTCCTCACCCAAATGAACGTATCAGAATCTGATGAAACAGATACAAGCCACACTTTATTGAGATTTGAAAAATGAAAGAGAGCAGTTCTTAAAGGATTTTTCATGCTGAATCCGATTTTTTCTATCTGCCGTAGTTTATAGCAAATATCCCGTCAACGTTTTTCGGAATGATTTGCAAATTTTAAACTCAACTAAAACGCACGAAATTTATAATCCGTCGGACAAGAATAATCTGCAGTAAAACCCAGAAAAAATAAAACTAGGATTTCTGGCACACAGTTTTCTGCGTGTTTGTTGTAGTTCCTCTAAATTTATCAAAACCTCGAGAGCGAAACGAAAATAAACCAAATCCAGTGCATTTAGAATTAAACCGAGAAAAAAATTGTGGATAGTCTAAGAAGCTAGATGAAGGTAGGAAATCCTATTTGAACAGTTGCGTAACATTCCGAGCATGAGAGGGAATAGTTGAGAACTTTATCTCGCTTTTTTGGCTCAAACCCTGTAGGATTGTAAATCTTGTGGATTTGTGGGGGACGGGAGCCAGAAGGCGGGATTTCGTCCGTATTTGAATAATAAGCAACAAATCACGGACCCATCAGAGAAACCCTGCGAGTAAATATGACCGCGTTTAACGCAGATTTGTGTACCAGGTTGCTGAATGAGACGATTTGACGAGCGCGTAATACGTTGTTGAGACATCTGCGTGTAAAGAATTAAAGTTACCATTGTTAATGATTATATACTAGAAGAAGATAGAGTCATAACTTACCTCATCCAATGGGCAACCAGAAGCGACGAGCATTGAGTGACTTTGAAGTAGCAGCAGTCTGAGTAGTTTGTCTTTCATTTCTGACAATGAACTTGGTCTATTCCTGAAGAAATAGTAAATAATTTCATGTATCGTGTTCCTTTTTAATGCAGAAAAGTTAACATTTACTATAAACAGATGAAATAACTAGCAATTTTTAGCATCAACACTAATTTTGACGTTTGAGGTGCCACAAAACATTGGCTATGGGTACAGTCGCCCTTTGTCATAATAAGGTAGTATACTGTCTTGATTACAATTATTGTAATAAACTGTAGTTACCTGAATATTTGTATTCGCAGGGTTGCTATTGTGGATAATTCTCCTAAAATGTCCCCAACAGTCATGAGAGGACTTTCGGCTATTTTTTCAAAGCTGAGTGGCTTCCAGTTTTTGATAAGAACGGATCCTGCGAATCGAGGAAGTTGAACGATAAGTTAACTATTTCTGTACAATCGCGAGTATTCTCGACGACTTACAAAATACGTAGCCATTTGGAAACGTGTCTTACCTTGGGCCGCCGAAGCGCTTTCTTTGGAATATCCTAGCCGGTGAAGAGCGACGGCGACGAGGTCTTGGAGAGCCGTGTTGACGGGAATTATGACGTACGAGTCGACCTCCAGAGACGGCCGTCGCCCGCCGTTCGTTTTGCCCAAGTGCTCGACGTTCCAGACGGTTTCGACGACGCAGTGGACTGGGATGGAGCGCCCTGGAACAGCCAATAATAATTTTTTAATTTGCTGCTAAAATACGACGTAAAGGATTAAATCCAAATTTCGCAAAAATGTATGGACCTCCATCATGAACTACAAGTCGAAACGATAAACGAGGCTTAGCGACAAGCGTCGCCGCCAACGCTACAAGTCACCAGAAGATTGAAACTTACCAAACCACTTCAACTTGCTTACTTGTGAAGCAGTGCAGTGACGGACACATCATTACAATATACGTACCCGAAGTATCTTGGTACATACTAAATATCGATCAAACAAATCTGTACAGCCAATGTGATCGTGAATCTTCGGCTAAACCGCGTGTTTTCTTATCACTCAACCGATCACTTTAACCCTTTCACGACCAGTAACGAGAAATCTCGCAAAAAGAACTGGTCGCTCTGGATCAGAGACAAGATACAACTAGAGAAGAAATGGCCTGCTTGGGCCTTAGACGAGATATCTCGCAAGAAGAAGTGGTCCCTCTGGATCAGAGACAGGATACAACGAGAGGAGAAGTGGTCTGCCTGGACCAGAAACGAGATACCACATGAGGAGAAGTGGCCTGCTTGGGCCATAGACGAGAGAGATATCACAGAACAACGGCTATTTTTAATACCCTTAAAATAACATTATTATTATATAATTATAATATTATGGCAAAGCGGGTTCATGCAATGTTTTGTTCCCACAAAGGCTCAGTTGCGAAAGGGTAAAAGAAGCGTTTGTTTTGCGTGTGCCTCCTGACTTGAAAGATATCGAGGGTGGAAATCGTCGGATTGTTGCCGGTAAGTTGAATTTTTCAATAACTTTGATTGTATTCCATTGTCTAAGAGTTAGTTTCCACTTCCTATCGTTTTTTTTTTTTTTAAACCTTGGGACACTTCTTTTTGTGTATGAGAATTAGTGATATAGATAATGCTTCATTATGATGCTTCATTTTAATAACTGTTGTTGTTTTCGTTTCAGATGCTACAATCAGTACCTAGTAGGCAGGAAGAGAGACCAAGTTGATGGTGGGACTTGGTTTTAAAAAAGAATTTGAGCGTTCGGCAAGCTCCACTTTTTCATTGTTTTCATATCGGTAGGTGTTATGAAGTAGGCGCTTGGTGCTTATTATTCTAGTTTAATACTTGTAGTAGTGATTTTTAATGTAGTGTAGTTGTTCCTAAGAGAATTTCCATTTTCCCGTAAAATTTGAAATCTTTGTACTTTATAGGTACCTATCTTCTTGTTCTTCCAATGTTTATTTTTGGCACTAATGAGGGAGGAACTATAAATACGTAATGTGTATTCATATTAATAATATGAATAAATATATAATTTATTTTTATGGACATTTATTGTTATTTATTTGAATACTTGTAATTGTCCCAATGTACAAGACCGGTTTGTACCCAAAAGATTGAAAACATTCTGTTAGAAGTGGTTTTTAAACCAAGGGAAAATCCACTTCACACGGCAAATCAAAGACAGCGGGAGACGCTGATTCAGCAGTTGGAGCTAAGGCAGGAGGGAGACACGCAATCGGACCTCGGGAGGAGTCGCGGACTAGCCGTTGATCAAGAAACACGTTCCACTGCTCCCGATGGTTACCTAGCCAAGGACCTTCGGTGCCGGCCACCCACGTCGCAAACACTCAGGTCAGATCCTACCAATCACTTTTCTGAAAAATCCCGAATTTGCCTCCGACAGGCTCGCGATCGCGTCCGGTCGTCGGTTAGGGCAAATCCTTTACTTGGTGGAGAGATTAGGTTGATCAAATCTTCAATCAATATAAAAGGTATATTGAAATACTGTGTTTCTCGTTAACCTGATTCCATCAAGGGATTTGAAGGAGGGACCTGGGGACTGGGTAAAAGGAGGATCGGCAGCTCGTAGGATAGATCCTCCCGGTCGCAAACTAAAAACAATCTAGCTGCCAAATTTTACGGTGGGTGCCGGGTTGACAAATCAAATCTTGACAAAACAAGACTGTCAATCCCGGCTACCTCACACCTGGTGGAGGCTTCGGTTCCCAAATATTGGTGCCGCCCCTAACCCTAAAATCATCCATAAAAGTAAATATTAAAATAAATTCACCGAATAAGAAAATATTATAAGTCACTTTGCATGCCCTATAATGTTTATATTTTAACATAAAAGTAATAAATCCGGGCTTCTCTTTGTCAAGATTTGATTTGTCAACCCGGCACCCACCGTAAAATTTGGCAGCTAGATTGTTTTTAGTTTGCGACCGGGAGGATCTATCCTACGAGCTGCCGATCCTCCTTTTACCCAGTCCCCAGGTCCCTCCTTCAAATCCCTTGATGGAATCAGTTTAACGAGAAACAGTATTTCAATATACCTTTTATATTGATTGAAGATTTGATCAACCTAATCTCTCCACCAAGTAAAGGATTTGCCCTAACCGACGACCGGACGCGATCGCGAGCCTGTCGGAGGCAAATTCGGGATTTTTCAGAAAAGTGATTGGTAGGATCTGACCTGAGTGTTTGCGACGTGGGTGGCCGGCACCGAAGGTCCTTGGCTAGGTAACCATCGGGAGCAGTGGAACGTGTTTCTTGATCAACGGCTAGTCCGCGACTCCTCCCGAGGTCCGATTGCGTGTCTCCCTCCTGCCTTAGCTCCAACTGCTGAATCAGCGTCTCCCGCTGTCTTTGATTTGCCGTGTGAAGTGGATTTTCCCTTGGTTTAAAAACCACTTCTAACATCTCGTAAGGAGTCGTAAGGAGATGTAGTAAGAGGGCATGTTGTTAGATTGAAAAAAAATAAATAAAATAAAATAAATAAATAAATAAATAAATCAGCTTTTCACAATTTGGAAACGAACAAAAAACTGTCTCAACGTAGAGTAGGTACTTTCCCCTATAATTATAATTCGTGCAGCAATACTCAAATTTGAAATAAAAATGGGCCAATATTTTCCAGCTTGTCAACCATCTTATCGAATAATTTTGAAACTGAGCCTTCAAACCAGGATTTCCTTCCACGGAAAATCTATAAGGTTTAGGATTTCCAACGAACACACGACGTAACAGCCTTACGCCAGTATCACCTAGACGGAGAATAATCGCTTCTTACTGGACTCAGCCTCTGAAGCCGTACAAATATTAGGTCAAGCCCACTCGGTGAATCCCAAATTAGCCTAAGACGACATTCAATATGGCCAAGTCTTGCTCTGTCAGGAGGGATATCGGTTTTTTCGCTCCATTTGGTTCGCTAAATGCGCAAACTCCAGTAAGGGAATCACGGGAAGCTTTGAAGTGCAACTTGAGCGTCTTGGTGACGTAACTTGACAGATAAGGAGTTTAAGAAAGGCACATTATAAAAAGAGTGTAAAAATATGAAATGCTACTGGAAGCGCTCACAATTCTCTAACTGGTGGTTGTTGAATTTAATTTACTTCCTGGAGGATTAGTTCGCTGAGTACCGAGTTTGCATGACGAAGTATATGCGTGAGAACTGCACCACATTTGCTGTGGTCGACTGGATGAAACCAGAACTTGAGTGAAGAGCTAATTGACTGAATCAGCCGCCTCTGATCAACTGTGAGGGACCTCGAGTTTTATTTCATTCCCGTTTTTTCCGCCGGATTAACAAGCAATTATCTCATTTGCGTCGGGAAGGCAGAAAGTAGTCGAGTTAATTGCAATTGAAACAAGTCGTCGGAGCGGCCTCTGGCATGACCATCACGTATTGTCGCCGTTTCACCCCTTACCACGCTCGCGGCAACACCCATATACAATTCCTGCTTGGTCGGCCCGGAGCTGCGCTACTGGTTTGAGCGATTCTCAAACCGTTCCGAAGAGTTCAAATCTCCAACTGCTCTCGAGGCACCTGTCAGGCCCGATAAGGTCCCCGAAGAAGTCGTCAAAATGTAATCCATCACAACAGAAGGAGGCGACACTTGATGTTTTAATCTTGAGCATTTGACTTATCGTGAAAAGATCACCCGTAACGACAACTTTTGACGGGACAGATGGTGGCTCGGATCGGCAGGCTGAAAACCCAACAACCATAGCTCTGGATTTTGGGGGGTCTACTGCCATCATTTCAGGTCAGCTTGAGTGGAGGTACGAGGTATCTCGTAAAATCGAGAATTCATGGAAGAACTGAAGATCTCAAAATTAAATGTTTTTACGTTATATTTTCATCATCTTGGGCCTGAGTTACCAAGCATTTGGGGTTAACTCCGCTTACTCGCAGCTCCGTTTAACTAGGGGATAGTGGAGAGGTTGGTCAAATTTTTGGAACGGTGGCTTCCAAACGCCCTACGTTTTTCGCCTGTAGCTATTATGCGTTGGACCAGAATCTAATAATAAAAACCAAACGGCAATAAAAATGAACATATCCAACCATGAACCAGCAGTAAACCTATCATTTTAAACTATTTGGCGGATTGAATTGAAAAAATAAGACTTATTTCACAGTCTGTGAAATAGTAGTATTTCTAAGCCATTGGCTTATTGTTCTAATCAATGAAAGAAAATTCTTAGCTCGCTGCGAATTTCGTTATTGGCCAACTAATTTCATAAAATTGTTGTGCAACATGGAAAGGGGTCGCTCTATTGAATGGAGACTGCGACGGTGAGGTTGCTGAACGGATGACATAATATGTCATATTATGAGCGATGGACTGTAGGTGAACGAGTTTTGAAGGAAGTTAGAAAGAATTCCAAAATGGGTTGTTTCGATTCAGGGCCGCGAAATACGATTGACGGACGTAGAAAATAGAGACGCAGCTAGGTCCAATAGTGTAGTGATGTAGCTGAATACTGACCGGAGGTGGATTCGTGCACGATGACAGTAACTGACAGTAACAACTGTTGTTCTATGATGAGAGGCAGAACAGAGCGGTTAACGTTGTTTGGGAGGTGATGATTGGTGAGTTTAACATAGACTCAAAGTTCTAGGGTGATTCACCCTATCTGGTGTCAACATGATGATTTGAACCTCTTTCGCCAACTAATCACATCCTCGTGCGTCTATAGACTTTGTGTTCACCACTTGGGTTGTGAAGGTGACAGTGAGTGCTGGTATCATTTTAAAACTGCGTACGTCCATCCTTCGGCACTATTGCTTTCGTTCCGTTAATTCGGGTTAAAAGTTTGACGTTTTATTTGAATTTTCGTTTTATCCTAACTTTTGGCGAAACACTTCTAGAAAGCCCAAAGCTAAATTCTGCTCTTGAACAAGGGGAATCTCATTTTGGAACGTTTTGCAAATTCCTGTTGGCACAAGCGATCCCTCCGTAGGTCCAGTTACCATCCAAAATAAATACTCGTTTATTGATTTGGGCGGGAGAGACTGCCGTTAGCACTTGGATAAAAGGTTTCGCGTACATTACGTATGCAGGAGTATTTCTACAGCATAATCTTGTTACTGGAGGTTTTAGGTGAAGCCATTCCTTAGCCTTTCCTACCCTCTTTCGCGTCTTGGGTTCTTGTGTTCCGTCCGGATCTTATTTAGCTGGTTTGATTCCTCCCTTCCTCTGAGTGAAGGTATTTCTTTAAGGCGGATTTTAGGGCTTGCTCCTATAAGGTTCTTAAGGGTATACCCCCTCGGCCCCTTCCTCGAAAACACAAGGGAATTATGCAACACACGACGGGCCACGAACAATAGTCTTAACTCCCTCTTCCCCGGGTTCGCTAATTAATATGTGTGAACTTTGAGGACTGGAGGAGGATTTAAATAATCAGCATCATCCTTGACTGTGCTTTGTTTACGGGCTGCTAACCTCAGCGGCTTTCCTCCGTCAGTCTGAGAATCAATGAAGGCTCAGGGAGGTCTTCGGTTTCCTTTTCGAGGAAATTAAGAGGATTTTCGGAAATCAAGTCGTTTTCTTCGGCTTCTGCGGGATCCACGTTCCTCTCATGCCAATACAGCAGAAAGAGATTGGGTTTTCACTCAAACTTGTGGAAGTCGTATCGCTAACATTCTCTGTTTTCAATTTACCTCACATTCTATAAGTTCACTCACTCAACTGTCACGGATGAAGTTCTTCGAAAATTCTCATCCTGGTGGAAACTAACCCCGTTTCACTCAGATTCAAATCTACACTCGTGCCACGAAAATTAATCAGCCCTTCTAATGGACTCTTGCGCTCTTGATGACTATAATTGGTAACTCGAGAGGGCTGATACCCAACGTCAAAGCCAGGATGTGGCGGATTAACCGTTCCGGAAATGGCTATTGTTGCTGTTGGAGTATTATAATTAAAAATCGAGTCTCATTCGTTGGGTTTTATGATAAACTGCGAGATGATCGCTATCGTGGTTTTGATCCGCACGCTCACCTGCACCGCCTGCTGGGCGGAAACGCCTGAGAGCTCGTCAAAAATGGCCAAGTCAATTTTTTGACCTTTTCCAGGGAATTTTCACAGAAAGATTTTTGACGTGGAACGTGATGGTTCCTTGTTCCACAGATGGACACTTCCTTTTCACGTGTTCAACGTTGTTCGAGAAGATGTGAGAATTTTTAGACGCATTGTGTTGGGATAAAATATTTCAAATTAAACTTTCATCTCATGACACCAGTTGATAATGATGTCCCCAATGCATTTATGATGAAAAAGTGTTGACTGATTTCATAATATGGGCCGATTATCGTGTAGACGGTTCAGGAAATGAATATAAAATCGGATCACACCATTGTCAAAAGAGCAGACGCGTCATAAATATCCCAGCCGGTAAATTATGCGCGAAGCGCCGAGTTGGAGCTTATTCCTGCGATTATAAGCTTGCCCCGGTTATTCCAATGATCCCCTCTGATTGTGATCTTTTTCTTCCTGTTAAACGGTCCGGAACGCCATAGGAACAATTATCTTGGATCACAAGCGAAATGAGCCTCGGAAAAGGGCAGTTTAAGTTTTCTCTGGGTGCTCCCGCGCTTTGTCGTCAGTAAAAACTCACAGATGTCGGATTTTTTTTTCTAGCTTGGGACGTCGGAAATGAGGGGAAAACTGCTCCGCGAAAGGACCTCTCCAACAATCAACTGTCAACGACAGTTTAGTTCCCCAGGGTGTGAGACAACTTGATATCCCCCTCCGAAGACACAATAGAAGTATTTCCCACAAATTCAAACACCCGAAATCCCACGGAAAAACACACATTACACACTCAACCGCCTTTTCAGGAGCCCGAGAAAAACCGGAAATGAGGGTGGGATTTTATAATGGGTTTAACGAGCTTCAAACAGCCCGCGAATCGCTGAAACCATTTTTCTTCGGATGGGAGTCGGTTGGTTTTTGTCGAGTTCATCTTGACATGATTTTTTTTTTTTTTCTGGAGTCTTTCTCCTTGAAGTTTCAGCAATATATTTCCGGCCAAGCCGAAGGACTAATTTTCTCCTTTTCGGTCTTAGCTCTCTTCATTCCTCTGCATTTAACACCTTCTTCTTGTCGACGAGAAACCGTTTGTCATTCCATGAAATTTTCTGCAGAATGAGGCCCTTTGGGCAGAATGTCTCCTACCGGACGTTATTTGAAAAGTAGAAGGACTGGAGTTGAGGGGAAGGTTTCGACATAATTTTTCGCTTAATTATGGAGAAATCAGATGGTGAGGCTGCATAGCAGACGGAGGACCAGATTTCGAAAATCATGACAGCAGTTCGTGCATTCCTACAAAAACTGGAAATTCGATGGAATGAAGTATCATCACCAAATATATCTACTTATATCTTAACTGAATGCATAAAATACATTGAAAAAAAAATAAATAAAAAATAATAATAATAATAACGCAGCTCCCAGCATTTTTTCATTTTCAGCCTCTCAGATTGGCCAAATCCCGCTCTGTGGGTCGCTGCGTTCCGGAAAATAGGGGAAGCGCGAAATTTCAATGTTTTCATAAGAATCCCTCTCGTTTCTCCCCCAATAAACTACTTGCTTTTGGATTTGAATGACATGTACCGGGCGTAAGTAGACATATGTTGAAAGTACTTATCATTACTGCATGGAAAATTCAGGTCGGTAAACAGCTACACAAGGGAGAGATGAGCCCCCTCGATAGCGCCGACATCCGCTTCCTAGCGCCCATTGTCCGGTCGTTTTGTTGCAACTGATATGGAAACGTGTTTTTGATTGAAGTCCCCGATACACCTTCCCGAACTCCCGAGAATTTCATTGTAAAAGTTGAGGAAAAACCAGACGGCGAAATATCAAAAGGAGCGATAATAATAATAAACGAGGTGTCCCGAAGTTGTATCCGCGCATTCCTGACCGGAGAACGGAAACTGCCTGGCTGAGCTGAATCCACCGTGATCAATGCGGCTTATTAACATTCTTGGGAGGTAATCGTGAGTTTGTGAACAAGAGATGTTCCTAATTTATCAATCAGAAGGTGAAACATCCTCCTGATATACATTGAAAACGGTATTCTTTTCATCGTGACTGTTTCTTTAATATTTTCCGACTCCAGAAGGTCTTACCGTAGATAAACATTATATCACGATCAATCGACATTGATCTGGCTCGTGTTACAAGTGATGTGAGTGACATCTTTCTAAGCGGGACAAGCTCTTGAAACAAGTTTCTCCACAATTTAGCTCAACGGGTTCGTCGCGGTCGTGACAGGTGGAAGATTATTCTTCCGACGAAGAGCCCCTCCTTTATTCAACCATTGATCACCCCTTGTAAGAAGAGAACTTGACGAAGATCCTCCAGTGATAAACTTCAGGAGCGGCTTTCAAATTAAACGGAACCGTCTTCTTTATCGTCAACCAACTTCAAAAGTTTATATAAAATCTCTTCTCAACTTATCATAAACTTGTGGCATCTGGGCGAAAACCAGAGTGGATCCAACCGGGTGTTATCAACAAAGTTCAAACCTGTTCGTGAACCGAAAAACGGTTCTGATTAATGGCAAACTTGTCACTTGTATCTTATTTAAGCTTTTGCGGGGAAAAAGGATTCCCGAACTCGCGGAAGAGTTGTCAAGGTAACTTAGAGATGACAGCCCTCTTATTCGTAAGACAACCTTTCCAGCCCTTCAAGTCTTCAGAAAGGGGACTGAGGAAATGAAGAAAACTCCAAGTATTAGCGAAGCTTCAGAAATAGCGTTGGGCTGCTGATAGCGCTTTAGTCACCGTCACGACTGTAAGGACAAGGGTGTTGTGAATACAGTTTTCTGGCAAACAATTTTCACTCTCAGACAGTTTTCAACAGTAAGCTGAAATAATTTTTTTTCAGCAAAGAACAAGACGATCCTGTAATCTTTCTAATCGAAATTGGATCCAGACTCGAGAAGGTAGACACCTAACTTGAAGACGACAACCCTCTTCTTCGTAAGACACCCTTTCCGGCCCTTCAAGCCTCCAGAAAGGGGACGAAGGAAATGAAGAAAACTCCGAGTATTAGCGGAGCTTCGTAAATGGGGGTTGGGGAGCTGATAACGCTTCTGTAGTCACCTACATATCTCGAAGGACTATTTAGGTCCCTGGGCATTGATCGGGAATCCATTGTCAACCCTGGGCGCTCTTCGGTTTCCTGTTCCGGAAAAATCTCATCCAGATAGCGTTTTCGCCTCCCCTTCAGCAGTGTCGCCTTTTCCTGAGAGCGCACCCCCGGTGCTGCTTTCCTGAGCAGACATTTCCACTTTTGTCTTTCGCCTTTAACCCCTCGGCAGGGTTTCCCTCTCCTGACAACCTCTTCCTCTTGACTGACAATGGAAACCTCTCCCTTTTCCAAAAGAGATACGATGTTCTCCTTCATCGCCTTATCGTTTTTCGAGGCTTTCGAATTCCCAGTTGTGTCCGCAATTTCTCGTTGTTTTCGCCTCAAAAAACTCGCAACCCCCATTTTCCCCCACAGTTTTAAATAGAACTTCACACCTCCCTTTTTCATGGCGTTTTTGTCATTTTATCGTTAATTCTGAGCTGATCTAATAACTTTTTCCTTTGTCCCCAACCCTCCTTACATTTCCTGCCCATGTCACAACATAATTTGTTCATTTCAAACGCATCTACAGATTTATTTCCAAGAGTTCCCAGTTCAAACTGTCACTTCTTATTCCAAACGAAGTTTCTGAGGAGTTCCCACCAAAATAATCCCCTCCCCGAGTCTTGAAAGTTTGACAATATGAATAAAGTGATGAACGAATTCGGATGGGCGAGCGAGCGAAGGTCGGTGCTTTGGGAGGGCGACGGCAACAAAAATGAACTAAGCCGATTTGGTTTTGCGGATGGGAGAAGCTCTGTGGAGAAGGGGTTTTTGGGAAACATTACGCAACTTATCGTCGTAATAATCGGAAGTTGTCGGGCGATTAACTAAAAACAAGGAAAATTCCCCAGAGGGGTGGAAAGGGCAAGAGGTGGGATCCATAGGCTAAAGGGCTCACCCTCTTTTGTTGTTTACTTATTCCGCTTCGGGTTTTGGTTTCCCTCTTGCCTTATTCCTCTTCGTGTTTCGCTCCCTTCGCCCTCCTCTTGTTCTTCGTTTTCCGCGTCTCCTCTTTTCAAAATGGGAACGACATCCTCGCAGCTTCGCCCCCACCTTTTCACGCCTCGGCGTGGAAAATCTTTCAACGGGAAGAAATCCTCCGTGAAATCGGCTCAGGGTTCACGCCTACCTAACCTTCAGGTAATCACCTCCTCTTCATATATTATTAGGTAAAGTAGTTTTGTTTAGGTATATTTTCGCCCACCCGCCTCCTTTCACTTCGACACCCGAAAACTTTTCTCTCTCCTTTGCGTATTTCGTAAGGTTCCCCTCTTCCCTTCTTTCGAGATTTTCACTAAGGATGGGAGAAGGTGCTAAAGCGCTGTTTGAATAAAGCCTTCCCTGACGGAGTTTAAGACGATTTTCTCACCAAAGTTCGTCACCTCCCAGAAATGCGTTTCATCCCTTTACACTTGATTGTTTCTCCGATAAAACACTAAGCCCCCATGGACCGTGTAACTCCGGGTACTTAGCGAGACATAACTGAGAGTGGGAGGTTGAGTTACAGCGTCAAGGAATTATTAAGTTCTTACACTCGAGAAATAATAACTTTTCCTTCGCAACTGAAGCAAATATCTTTCCCAATTTTTCACACTGTAGTGCACATGTTGATTATGTTCATGAAGCATGTATAAATGCGTTCTATGAACTTCTCTCACATATACAACGCATATTTTGCGTATCTTGTTTCGATATTGTTTATTAAAGCGGAATTCAGCAATTGGTCATACGGTCGGGTTGTTCTCAACGTGTTAAATGTGCTAGAGCCGAGAAAATTGGTCGAAAGTCTTATCAACCATCCATTGTCATCAGTGCTACTTGTGCTTACCTTAGCATAGGCCGAGGTGGGCAAACTTTCGACAATACATAACCACGTGATCGAGTTACCGACCGAAATGGGCGCTCACCTCCAACTTTTTTCTCCCGCTTGTACACTGGCTCTTTTCACATTTTTCTGTTGGAAAAGGTTAAAGAAAATTTGTCCAGTAGTGACAAGTACGATCTTACTCCACAACTCCCTTTTCCAAGCCCTGATGAATAATTTGAAATAAATCGAAACGTCGCACAACCGTGAATCTATCTGGACAAGGGTACGAAAATGAAGGTACGTATTTTGTTGAAAAAAAAAAAAAAAAACAATCCCTCATGAAAATCTGTTCAGCCGTTCGGGCGTGATGCTGTGATACACACACAAAAAAAAAAAAAAAAAAAACAAAAAAAAAAAACAACGAAGTGATGATGAGCACACCTTTCCATTTTTTGAGGGAAAGGTTGCGGTAAAATGTGGCTTTATGGACCTGTAAGGAGTTGGAAAACAAGAAGCAGCAAACGTTATCCAGAACTTTTCAAAACTAACATTACTTATCGGTGGCAGTTTACTTAAAAATAAGTACCTTCTGTAAGAGTGTGAAGGTAGAATGTTTGATTTTTTTTTCGGTATCCATTTTGGAAAGGAAGTGAATATTAAAGGATCAGTATTATTATTCGTCAATTCGCCAATAAAATAATAAATAAACCATATAATAATAATATTATTATTATTATTATATGATAATAATATACCTAATATTATCAGTTTGCAACTTTTGGGGCATCTGATACCTTGTTCTATTCTTTTTCTATTTATGGGAATCTGTTAGGTACGTAAAGAAATATTATAACATCGGCTGCTCAATTTTTCCCGAATGGTGGTAGTACCTAGTTATGAAAATTGTGTGTCGGATGAAAACCCGAAAAATTCAAGAACTGAGCTTCTCCGAGCAATCAAGGCATTATTTTCAAGAGTTTTTCCCCATTATCAGCGCCAAGTAGAAAATCAAGCTAAAATAATTTTGTCTTTTGTGGATTCGTAATCCACCTCACTGTGTGTCGGGCAGAAAGATTCGTTACGTTCCTCAAGAATTAGGAATGGAAAACGTGTCTTGATTATTTTTATTATCGATAGAAGGCGTCCAAATAATACTGAAAATGGGGTTAAAACACAAACTGCAAGTTCGTACGAATTTAGGAAAATTATAAAATTTATGGAAAAATTGCAATTTGAATTTTGGCGGAGACCCGAGGTCAGCTCTTATTGGTCGACGAGTTGGCCAGCATTAAAAAACTAAAAACTGAAGGATCGGTCACGTCGAATAAGTTGAGTCAATAAGCACAATCACATTCACAACAAAGCGAACAAGGCCATTTTCGCGTTACTCCAGGGTCACTATTGCCAACCACCCAGAAAACCAAGAAAAAAAATTGAAAATCGACCTGCACTCAGGTGTCTTTGATTGGAATCCGGAACCGGTGAAGGCACTTACACCGGTTTTTGAATCGGCCAGAACAACTTAAGATGATTCAAAACTACGTGAAAGACTTTTTATCACAAAAATGATGTATTTTTCCCTTTTTCACTTCTAACATCATGGTACAGGATGATTTAACACGAAATTCGGGTGCATTTCCATTCCTAATTACGGACGAATTAAGAAGAAGAGACCAAACCTCAAGAACCCCTCCACCTTACATGTTAAAAAAAGAATTCACAAGCTTTCATGAACCACGTGTACAATATAACACTAAATTAACCTTGATCTTAATTTGATGAAAAACTGTGAACAAAGTGAAAAGTGACTGTCATAGTGAAATAACAAGGTTTGTCATTTTGATTGTTTCCATCGTCATTCTTTGAGGCCTACGTCCAATAACCATGAAATGAATGAAATTGTACTACAGTTGAAACACCAGATTGCGGTCCTCGGAAAAATCCTTTCAACTCCTTTTAGTTACATTAATCACTCGAGTCACAACAATGAAAGAAGCCACACAGTTGATGCGTCTCTTCTTTATTCAAAACCGCAAAAGAAAATGACGATATTTTCAAAGTCCTCGTCGGGGAAGAAAAAGTAAATCTACCCCTCCCCCGTCGGTAACCGTCACCCGTGCTTTATTCTTACGAGCTTTAAATGTGCTTTTTCCAACCCTCCCTCCTTTGGTATATTGATGAGGTTCTAATCCCGCTCTTCAGGGGGCGCCAGGCGACGCCAAAAATTAATCTTTTAAAGCCAGGAAAAGAATCCTTACTCCTCAAGAACGCCATGACAAAGCCCCAACGAAAACGCCATCTTTCATCTTTTAAAGGTTTCCCTTGAATAATTAACCGAAACTCCTTGCCATACTTTTTTGTCATGGAACAAAAAGTATACAATAAATCGCGCTTTCAACTCATTTTCTCAAATCTTTCTCAAAGTCCTAAAGCTTTCTACTAAATCCCACAGTGGGATTTGGTCTTAGGAAAAAGGACTTCCATCAAATTAATTACCTCCTAAGAAAACTCTTATGATTTCTTGAAGGCATCCTTAAGCGGTGTTAAAGAATTTACTTGTAAATAGCCGTCGTGTAGTCTTTGAGTCTCAAGGAAGATTTTCTTTACACTTTTTCTTTCCAAGATTCAAGTTACCCATGGGCAAAGTTAATTAATTAAAAGTTCTTCAATGTTTAATGGCTTCAGTTCTTCAGTAAAAGAGAGGGGTTTTTTCAAAAGATTACTTTACGGGAATATCGCCTTATAATAATTTGATATGGTGGGAGGCCTTTTCGGTAGTTGAGATCGTCAAGGGGAATCCATTTCCAGGTTCAAGTCGGCTTTACCGTGCCCAGGACGCAATCATGCTCAATAAAATTTTGTATACATACCTAGTGTGATTTTACGTTGATTGGTTGAGGTCAAACCAAATTGATTGATTGATTGTTACTTGTTACCAGGAATTGTTTGATTTTGGTGGGAAATAACAAAGCGAGTAAGATTTAAAAATGTTGGGAGTTGCCTATTGGAGGTGTTATTTTAACTTATAATTCACGCATCTACCAATAGAGCCAAGGTTAAAAAAATAATGAGGACGGTAAATATACTGTCATCACTATATTATATTCAAAACAATATAATGTTAATATAACTTCTCATCCTGTTCTGGAAACAGGAACCAAATATGCATGACATGGGCCTTAACAGATAGGACATAGGCCAGAACAGCTGTTGCTGGCTATTGCAGCAGAAGCAGCTTACTGACTGAAGTACTGACACAGAATCGAGGCGGTCCAGAGAAGGGCAGCGCAGAAGATCGCCAGTGTGATCGCCGCTGTATTAGTCTGGAATTGTACCAATAGACGACCTACTGCAGTAGGTCTGTCATGACAGAAGAGCGACAAAGAAACTACCAGTGAAAAGGCGAGGAAGCACAGCAAAATGTGTGGAAGGAAAAGAGGATACCATGCAAACATGACAGAACAATAATAATTATTGTTCTGCCACGTTTGCATGGTATCCTCTTATTGTTGTTGGAGAACTGACTCGAGAGGACGGTGGATAACAAAGATAATCTAGAATATCAACGATTGGAGCAGCATGCAGACTGGAGAGCAGGAGAACTGGGTTTCTGGAACAGTAGTCGATCCTGTCATATTCGCATAGATAACCTGCGGAACTAGGCAAGAGTTTTTTTTTAACCACACTATTAATAAATATGCTGCGGAAAATAATTGGCTTTCAAGTATCTAACTGTTTCGTTTCGTTCGTACCAGCGATATTGTCAACTCTAATTTTGTACTGTCCATGTTTTGTTCAATCATGTGGATCCTGCACCTTTGATGCGCATGAATACATACCTCTGCTTAGCTCTTTTAGTCAATCTAGGTAGGTATATACTTGAAAAATAACCAATATAATTCTCTTTGGAACATGTTGACAAGTTACTCTCGATCATGTAAAGTTGTGTGAAGTGTCTTGGTATTCTGGTATAGGGCAGGAGAGCATGATGAACCACGTAGGAGTATCAGCAGAAGTCATTCACTTGTCTATCACTTCACCCCTTTCTATTGGTCATTGTCTACCATAAACGTGGGATGAAGTGTGTGGGGTGACGTTTCGGGCCCCTTGTAACCCACTTAGGAACAAAACAATATCAGTGGAGCCTTTCCCTGAATTGGCAAGCCTTCCCCTGGTGACATGAGCAAATGCACGCGTGTAACTGCTGAAGGTGCATTCGTACAAGATATGCACCACTCCCTACCAGTACCCCCTGATCACTTGATTCATCCCCCGTCCTTTCACATTAATAGACTTGATAGCAGTACCGAGGCTTGTCTCTTTCTCATTGTACACTGAAACGGCAAATACTGTTTCATTTGTAGCCTGAAGGGGCATTTTCTTGATAAATGCCTACACCCCGGCTGGTAAACTTGTCCAGAAGATCGTATTTTCCCTTCGCACGACTAGATAAGTCCTTGCATTGTTTCGAGTAATTCTGTCCAATGCAGTCCAAGTGAATGGGTTTCAATGGAGACACGTGTGTCGTCCGAGTATTCAACGTCGACGAGTATCGCGTCTTTGCATCGCTGACTTCCTGAATTCGACTTCAATGGTAGTCTAACGCTCAACTTGCATATCATGTGGAATCGTAGCGTTCAACCGACTCGGTTGTTAGTAACATAAAATGGTCAGCCTTTTAGTCTCAACACTAAGTTATTCAGGTGGCCATTCAACTGAGGTCAGGCTGGACCTAACGGGCCTTCGTGATTGTTTCCTAATCCGTGAGGTTCCGTGAAGCAGGATTTCCTTGGGTTGGGTTTATGGTAGTACGAAGGGGTTGACGACGAGGTGAGCAGGGTTTACAATTTAATAGCGTGAACATTGATAATTACACGCAATAACCTCACCGGCTATCCAGGAGTCCGACCTAACCCCTTGCCAGAATGCGTCCCGTCCACAAACGGTGTATTTGACTTGGCCGTTTTGTAGGATCAGTGGGCAAGGAAGGGGGGAGGTCTCATAATTTCCCTTGCTAGGTAAACCACCCCTCGCTAAGGTGGAAAGACGGCTTTGAACGGCCTCCGGGGGTGGTCATCTGGGTGGCGGTCAAGGATGGCGAAGAACATGAACTCACACTCAGTATTTCTTGTTGTTCTTTTTTTTATCTATGTTTCAGAAACCCAGAAAAAATTATCATGATAATTAAATGAATATAATGATAAAGCATTTTTGTAAGAAGTGAGCAAGCCTTTTCATACTGATAAAGAGAAGGTACAAACATGTGCCGAGTGGCAACATCCAACATTATTTCACCGAGAAGGGACCCAGATTTGCGTGTTCGCCGAGAGCTAAGCTAGCGCATTCTCCAAAGTCGAAAAACCAAGGATACCCATTCATAAGCTACATCCAAACGTCATCTCGCCACCTGGTGAATTTGTTTATGTTCGATCAAGCACGTACCCTGAATAAGCTGACGTTTCAGAAAACTTACTCGTATTAGTTTATCATGAGCTTATAAAAGTGCAGTAGAAAAGTAATAAAACAGCGAAGTGGTCAGTCGTTGCCGTACAGATACCTCTAAATCAGTATTATTAGCAGGATAACGACTAACCACTTCATTCAGTCATTATTTAAACTGGTCACCACCAACACCAATAGGGGTCTTCATGGGTCGGTCTTGACGTGTTAAATGTGCTGTAGTCGAGCAAATTGGTTGAATGTTATCAAACCCCCTTATCATGCTATCTGAGCTTACCCGTAATCGGAAAAAAACTCCCCGGAAAAAAATCCTGCAGGGCGGAAAAAAAAATCCCCTAGGAATACTCAAGGGCGGAAAAACAATCCCTAAAAAAAAAAATGTTAAAAATTGATAAAATCTTGAACAAAACAATAGAAAGTTAGGGAACCTCTTTGTTTGGTTTATTATACACCTATGTAATCGCGACGGGGGTCGAAAATTCTGATCAGCCTCAAAGTGAAATTTTTCGTTTCAAGAGGTCTAGATTCCAAAAACGAAATGTCCGTCCGCCGTACCCCGTCCGGGCCGTTTAGGGCAGTAGGAATTTTTTTTTTTAATCTGAAATGTTGACAAAATACTCGGTTTACCATCTAGTTGTGCCCGGAAGCAGCCTGATCGCTCCAACCCCTTGGGCGCTATGCGGCTAAAATGGGGCTGCGGGAGGGTTTTTTTTTTTATGGAGCTATGGGATCGAGGGAGGTGTCGTTTTCGAAGGATTTTTGGACGTAGAATCCATTTTGGGGGGTCCCGGATTGATCCGATTTCACTGTGGCGATCTATAGGGCTTTCATGGGGCTACAAACGGGATTTTTGAAGGATGACAAGAGGTCAACTAATTTCCGAATGAAAAAAAAAAAATTGTTGAAAAATACCTTAGGAAATTTTCTTTTTTTCAAAATTTTATTGATTGACAGAATTAATTTTTTCACAAGTACACACTGAATAGTTACACAGTTCCGTTAAAAAATGAGATGAAGCCACTCATCTTTTGGACAATACAACATAAGACGTTGACCGAGTCATTGTAAACACCAGTCACCTACTGCTTAGTGTTGACCACCTACGACAACAAAATTTGTTATTATGCATTTAATACTTAAGTATCATCTTCTATTCATTTCCATTCAGTCAACGCTATTTCTTCCACGGGGATTTTTTTTCCGGGATCGGAAAATACTGGGGATTTTTTTTCCGGCGCCTTTTTTTGGGGGGACTTTTTTTCCGGGGAGTTTTTTTCCTACAATCGAGCTTACCATAGACCTAATTAATGTACGACGCCAACATCTTCTACTGATACATTACTACAGAAAAGAGTTTTTCATTTGCGAAAGTAAATAATATTCCTTTTACAAATTGAACGTACTTTCGACATGAAATTTAATGTCAATATTATTCGCAAGATAACGACTACATACTCATATTCATTCATAATTTAAACTTGTCACGGAAGCATACAATGTGCTATAGTAGAGAAAATCGGTCGTAAATATGTTATCAAACCCCATTATCAGCCACTATTGATATATTGATATATTTTTAATTTTTTAAACAGAGTTTTTAAAAAAAAGAAACACTAAACCACACACACCAACATTCATTCATAAATTTGACTAATAGGCATAACATTACTGTCAAACAGTTTTCCAGATTGGCGAATTTTCGACAACAGTATCAGATACTGGCAGAGGAGTGGCAGTTACTGTTAACACCAACATTTTTGGGGTGGAGCCGAGATTGACTAATTATTCAATAAATATGAATAGGACCTATTACTTGGTAATTCTAATTTTGGAGAAGGAGGTTTGAATGTTAAAATTCAATTTTTTTTCATTGATGCGTGCCGATAGGGATGTTGGTCATATAACACGAACATTTTGCCAGTCCATGCTCTTCATCGTCAGTCGGGAAGGTAGCTAAGTTCAGTTAATACGTCCAGCTCGTTCCTAATCTCTCGGCTAAGTCCACCCTCTACCCACTGCCACCATCGTGCCTCTAATATGACCCTACACAGGGCCCTCCGCCCATCTCAGAATCCCATCCCTCCTCATTATTAGTTCATCTAGGCCTTGTAGTGCGGGTTTGGGGGCAAAATACCACCGTGGTAAGGTGGTGAGGAGGGCTGCGGTCAAGCGAGGGAAGAGGCAGTTTCCTCTGACAGGATTATCAAAACTTTACGGAAAGCCTCTCCCTTCCTTTCGCCTCAGTGTGATTTAAACACATCTTTAGTTGCTTTGATGATATTATCAAGATCTGATCCGAGTACATGTTTATTGAACAGTTCAAATTTAGGCTGTCGCTCGCACACCATGCAGAGCTAAGGCTGAAATTGCAGTAGCAGATGGCTGATATTGCTACCCAGATACACTCACTGGCAGTGTCCCGGACGCGTTGCAAAACTCACTATTCGCCAATTCGATCAGGTTTCACGAATTAATCATTAATATGCGGGCATATGAGGGGTCATTTTCCTTCAACCAATTATCTTTACACAACTTTTCTATCATCGATTCTCACGAAATCTAATTCCTATCTATGCGGCACTACAGTTGTTTCAGGTAGCTCGTCGTACATCGAAGCCCATCGACGGAAGGCTGGGGGAAAAAAATCGCCTGCATTATTCATTCACCTATAAGAGGTTTTTTGAATTTTCCCAGGCCTCCGTTTCGATGTATTTTCTTCTTGTTAATGACGGCAAAACGGTTGATATAGCCTTAATTACTGGCCCTCCGCTTGGTCCACCAGACGTAGAAATCATATAAGCGACAAGGGTATCTATTTAGCTAGTTAATATTTTCGCAAGGTTGCAATAATAATTATTATAATTGCATTCGCGATACTGGTATGTGTGATAGTGTGGGAGTTTGCGTAATTTTTTCATTCAAGCCGTTACGTGCCTTCGGTGTTCAGTTAACCGAGACAAATCGTCTTTAGTATTGATTTCGTTCGATATAGAATAGTTTTCCACGGTGCGCATCATAAATTGATTTGATTGTTGTTGGGCATTCGGGTAGGAGTTTAAAAATGAAGTTTTCCCTTATTTCATGAAAACCTTCACCCAGGAGTGGAACCCTAGTCGCAGACAGTGACCCATGAAGCCGCCGATTCTGGTGTCTCATCCCGCCTGCTGGGAGTTAATGAGGCGGGTGCGAGGACTTGGAACGCCCTCCTTAGCCCGCCCATTCAATAGGAGGGCGGCGAGGAACGTCTTAGTTCGCGGAGCATTATGGGTAGAGTGCGTTTAATTGATCCCTTCACCCGAAAACGTCGGGTCACAGTCGTAAGTCAAAATCCTCGGAACGGTGACCTCCGTCACGGGGATGTTGACGCTGGCAGAGTCAACTAACTGTAACCTGCCTTTGTATTATTTATCCCTTTCTAACCGCACTCCTTACTGTACCTACTTTCACTGTTGCTTACAAAACTCAACCAATATATATAAATGTATGATCGTGTAATCAAGGGGACCAGACCATTAATGAAAAACGTACTTCCTTTGGAAATTTGGATCCTGCTGTAGACCTGTTTTCATTAAATAGTCCCCTTCGCCTTCAGCAGAGCGGCGGAATCATCTGAGTGGTTCTGGGCAACAAAGTTATATATAATATATTATATGGTATATATCTTTGCTGGGCAATAGTCACTTGGAGCAGCGGGTCGTGTCCCGTCTATGCCCATGTAATTTTTACTAGTAGCCCAGTAACCACGTCGGGGGGGGGGGGGGGGGGGGGGGGGCACCTTGCGAAACTTTGGGGGTTTGTTTGTGGTCGGTTAGAGATGTTAAATCCACATTTTGCACACAAAATTTCCTTGTGGAATTTCGGGGGTGGCCAAAAAAGCTCGAAATTTTCGCACTTTGTTCAGTTTTTCGCTTATAAACGCTCGGAAACGACTCATCACACAGAAAAATTTACTCGTTCCATAATTAAAGAACATTAAATTTTACGTCGAGTGCACACCCTGCATATTTCGAATCGGTCCAGCCGTTCAGCCGCTATCGATCATCATTGGTGATTTTTTCCAACTTGGCTGAAAAATTAGGATTCGCTCATGTTTCAACCCCTGTAACTTGGTTAATGCAAATGAATTGGCTCATAATTTATGTAGTAGGGAGCACCTGAAATTCAAAAATACTACTACCAGCCGAGAAAACGAATTTAAACCAAAATAAGAAACGCCC
Source organism: Pilophorus perplexus (assembly GCA_955831195.1). Classification (NCBI taxonomy): domain Eukaryota; kingdom Metazoa; phylum Arthropoda; class Insecta; order Hemiptera; family Miridae; genus Pilophorus; species Pilophorus perplexus. The sequence goes on from OY037010.1 coordinate 25,797,845, forward strand.
AATCTGACACCAATCGGTGAGCGGAAAATCACGTTTTTCAGAACGTTTCCGGCCGTAATTCGGAAACTACCTATTGATCCGATTCCAAATTATTATTTTTTTTATCGTGAAAGCTTATTAAATTTTATATGTATAAGGGACGGTACATTGCATTTATATGGAGACAGCAAAAGTGCCATTAGTAATCGTCGGAAAGGGTGGAAAACAAAAATTTGACCACCATCGACCACAGTTTTCAGAACATTGTCTTCTCTCCGAGACTATTTCTCCGATCGAAATTTCATTGCCCCCACGCGAAGGCTGATCAAATTTCCTTACAGAACCGATATTACGATTTTCCCGGAGACCTCAGTAAAAGCGCGCAAAATGCCTCCCCAAAGAGGTATTCAGAGGGAAAATTGCCGAATCCCCGCAACTTTTTTCAAAGGGCACTTCCGACAGTTATAACTTTGAAATGGTTAGTCCTAGCCAAAAAAAAAAAAAAAAAAAAAAAAAAAAAAAAATCAGAATTTTGTATATCATGAAATGTTACAATAGTTTATCATCATAGTTTTCAGATTCGTTGCGGCAGCGGCCGCCGTAGCAGCTTTTACGGCTAAATGTAATCACTTTAGTGGTGCAAACGCGTGTTTGGTGACTTTTTATATGTTTTACGACCAGCTAATCTGTAAACGATAGCACGTATTGAATAACGGATTCTGACAAAACAACTTGGCCTCCCGTCATGTCAGGCCGACCAGGTCTTTTGGCGTTTTCCTAATACTATGTGACATTTAGAAGACTGATCTGTGCCGCCCCAAAGTGCAATGCTGTTCTAAATTAAAAACATGTAAATGATAAATCATAATTTGTTAGAAGTTGATTACAACGGTTATTTTGATGGCAAGAAGTTAAAAGATTTCTACTATAATTAGAAATTTCTTTTATGGTCTTTCTTTCTCCAAAACAAAAAAATCTGGTCACACTAATTATATGGCACTCTCTTAAAGTTCAGATATGAAGGTGTGTGGGACAGTTGAACAGGCTAGTTAATGGAATCACAAAATAATAGTGTACCGAGCATTACCTAGATCGTCAGATAAAGTGCACGCTCCTTGTTGAGTCTTCTCACCTGAAAAAGAAAAAAGAAGGATTTTTAGTCTATTCATAACAATTTTTTGTCGTTTGCGTTCGAGCTATCAGCCAACTTGACAAGTAATTTTTTTTTTTTTTTTTGAATCCAGATCGCCGTAAATTCTTAATTAGGCATCGTATCGTGGACTTGGCTTGTCTTTTTTCCTGCCTCAAAACGTAATGACTCCGAAGTAGCAATTAAAGTTTATTAAACTCAACCGCGAACACGTGGCGAGAAGAATTAATGAGACCTCGAGGACCGTAGCTGATAAAAGTGTGTGTTTAGTATTAGTGGGAGGTGTAGGATGTAGGAGGGAGTGAATCCCACAGGCGCTGGGACCTCCTGGACGGAAAGGAGCCCTTCAACGCGATCATCGACTTGGGTCAGATGGAATCGATTACTGCAGTGAATACTGCGATGACAAGACTCTCAAATGCGTAAAATCCATTTTTTTCCCCAGCTCATTTTAACAAAAACGTGTTAACAATGTCATAAGCAAAAACCTATTTCCTTAATAATTAAAAAAAATTATTATTATTTTTGTAAACAACCGATTTGCGATATCGTGAGCTCTTTTTGAGGAAGTTAACAGATCGATGTTATTAGTTATCAATAAAAATCTTGATATAATTATTTTTCAGCAAATTTCCAAATTTAAATCAATCTAATCCAAACTGTTCACGTCTATGTTCAACGATCAACTAACTGACATAACCACTAAACGCGACCGGGTTTTAATGAGGCTAATTTTCGTCAGGACCTTCCCTCCCAAAACCTTTTGTAAAAGGCGGATTCCCTACCCCGTTTTCGTCCTTCATCTTGATGGAGGAATAAATACGTCATTAATTCCCGTCGGACCGTCTCGAAAACAAAACCGGGGATTACACCTTCGAAACGCGGTTGTTTCCGTGAACTAATTAGAGATGTACTGATAGGCGCTAAACTAATAATCCACTTGCGGTCGACCGCGTTTCAAAAAAGCAAATGATAGGGTTAAGAGGGAAAATCGTGAAGTAAGGATGTACTTCTGCGAGTGAACGCGACGGTGGTGGTGATGTACTGGTCTACCTGCTCAGAAAATGGTTCTTTTAGATCCCTAATAGGTTATGGATTATTTACTTCGAAGATTTTCCTCGCTATTTTCGCCCCTTAACGATATAGGTACTAATGTACTTTTTTCTAGAGCATTACAAGGTTAAATTGCCATTTGATCAAAGAACGCATAATGTGATATTGACGGCAGTTACATTTCCAGAATCTCTCCAATTCCAAACATCCATCTTGAGCATTAGCTGAGGTTTTGGTAGATAATTTTTGCAATGCATTAGCAACGGGGGTCGAACATTTTGAACGATCTCAAACTTTGTCCGTATGTTTCATGATTGTGTAGATGAATGGGCAACCTTTGACATGTTGAGGGCCAAACGTATATTACTGTTGGAGTAACAAATAAATTAAAACGGTCATCGATGTTTTTGAAATCGCTGAATCTGTTCGAAAAGTGCTTCGACAGTAATGTGAGCGCTTCAGCCTGTATACTCAATATATTGAGCATAAGCAATATTTTCAAACGCAGACAGCGTGGTGAAATGTTAACTGTTACCAGATAGCATCTGTGTCTCCCCACACGCGGATTTCGTTCTGAAACGCTTTCAAATGGCTGTACAAATCATTTACTAACTGTCCTTGTTTTTGAAGTATCAAAATTAAACCATTCAAAGAGCCTGTAAGGTCGACCTGAAATGGTAAGACACATCAATTTTGGGCCACTCAAATCGAGATAGTGGTTTATCTTTTATTCGCATAAAATCTGTTATCTCATTTCTAAGCTCGTAAAACCGTTTCAGCATTTTCCCTTTGCTAAGCCATCTGACTTCACGATGATATGTTACGTCGTCATATTCGACTGATATTTCATCCAAAACCGCCGTAATCAATAATTGATTGAGGCGGGTTTGGATGAAATATCAGATATTGATGGCCCTCGGGATCAAATACCGGTTTTTTTTTTACAAGGTTGAAATTTCTACAAAAATTGGTTCTTCGTCAAGTTTTACCGGCAAATGGGGCTTTCTTGTCTGTCCAAACACTGTACAAAAATACAAATCGTCATTTTTTCTTCTTCTTTTTTTTTTGTCAATAAAAAATTACAAAATTATTTAAAAATTGCATTGCTTTAGATTTAATTTTCGCACAGTGTGTACTAAAGAATAATTAACACTCATGTAAAATTGACAGCCTTTTCCAAATGGTCTGTAAATAGAACTGCTGCTTTCGAGCCACATTCAGGCATAATATTATTAAGCTGATATGATATTTAAGGTTTATATCATAAAAGGATATAATATTATTATTATATCATATTAAGGTAGTCACAGTTTTTCAAACGGAGCAATTAACGTTCGAAATTGAGTGTCTTCCATGCTCCTTGTGACACCCTCTACACTGAGAGAAAAGATTTTTTTAGTGGCTAGGTTAAATCCGAAATAACCTCGAAAAGAAATTGAAACCACCTAGAATCAATTGATTCAACCTAGAAAAAAATAGGTCCAGGTTAAAGTAACATCGAAAAATATTAATACAACCTAGACCCATATAGAAACAACCTAATCCGTTATTACCCACCCTCTAACCACAACCTGGAATAAAAAAGTGTCAACCTAGTCTAGGTTGACATTGTGAAGACCTAGAAAATATATTACCTACCTTTGAATTTTAAGTGGGGTAACCTAGAATTGAATGATTTGACCTTCCATATAATTCCCCTCCATTAAAGTCTCGGTTGTACAACTGAAAACAACCGAGAGATTTAAAAGGCGAGATTGCTACTTTAGGTAACAACCTAGAAGAAAAAGTTAGACTTTCAGTCTCGGTTAAAACTACAGTAGTACTACAAATAGTTTTAGGTTTAAACAACAGTGATTGTAATTCATTCAATAAATTCCAGGTTGTTTCTACAGTACGCTAAGCGGCCGCGGAGAGCGCCACTGTAGGCGGTGGGCGTTAATTCTCGTTGTCTTGGCACCCCTGCTATTTTGCCGGTGGGGTTGAGGCCAAATCTTTGTCAAATTCTAATCATCTCATTTCTGTCACTGTGTGCAGTCATATTATGACGTCACATTCAAATTTTTGTACTGAGTTGGAAACAGAGACAACCCAAAAAGATAGTTGAAGTTGATAGAAACAACCTGCAATGGAAGTGGAGCAAACCTAGAAAGAAAAGTGGACCACCTAGTAATTTATTAGAACCAATTTGTTCTCTGTTACTCTGTGATTAGAACCAACCTGAAAAGAATAGGAAGCTACCTAGAAATTTAACTGGAACAACAGGGATAGTAATTGAAACAACCTCGTAAATAAAGGGACACAACCTAGAGAAAAAAGGGTTCTAGGTTAACGCGCCATGGCTGTAAATTGTTTGAGGTGGGGTGAGAACGTTTTTGTTTTAGGGTAAATCAACCGTCTATGAAAGTGAAAAACATTGAATACCAGGGTGAGACCACCAAGACATTAATGTTTTTAACCTAGACTGTAAATGTATGGAGGCGGCGGCACACACCGTTAACTTAACCTAGAACTAAAGTGTGGGGGTGGCGTATTTTAAATCTTGGTTGTTTGCATTTTTAGGAAGGTAACTTCACCAGTATTTTCAATCTAGGTTAAATTATATTCAACCTAGACTAAATTGTTCCACCCTAGAATGAAAACCAAAAAAAAAATCTAGGTTGGCAGCATTTAACCTAGAAAAAAATCGAAAAATAACCTAGAATAGGCCCTTTTTTTCTCTCAGTGTAGGTTAACCCGGTAAAATCGTATTCTCTATTCTTTCTTTTGTTATTTATGCCGAGATTTTGTTGATGTAATTTCAATTTTGTTCTCATTTTGAAATGGTTTTTTTTTTCGCAATTTCACTTTTTTTCTAATCAACGACATGAATCGACCGATGAACAGCTTGAAATGAGATAATTAAGTCAATTAAATCACGAGACAGTTGGACAGTAAAACTGACGTGAAGATAAAACCAATCATTCTGACCCAGAACTCCTTTCCATAAAGTGCAATCAACTAAGAACCATTTCAAATCCACGTGAAAGTCATTCAATAATGAACCAGGTGGAGCTAATCACATTATTGCGATATAAACTTGGTGATTAGGACATTAAAAACAGATATACCTCCCGGAGTGCTGCTTAAAATAGGATTCATCGAAGATTTCTTCCGCGGATAATTGGAATTACCTACTTTATTAATAATTGTAACTTGAATGAGTCTGAAAGAAGGATTTATATTGAAATTGCATCCTCTTCGAGCTCGGAGGCTGTCATAAGAACAATAACGACAGGGGAAATCATTGAAGGGAGAAAGTTTGACATTTCTTAAATTGGTGTAACGGTTTGACTACCAAGTGTAGATAAAATATGATTTTATAGTATGATTAAATACCAATTCTGGTTGACGATAAGTGATAGGTGATTGAAAATTTACGTCTCTTACAACAGTTTAAAGCTACTGCCAAGTGGTTGAATATTTGGGTTCCAACAGCCAATTTTCTTCTAAGCTTCCCAAAAAAGTGGTTACTGGAGCGGTAACAGCTTAAATCCAAGATAGATATTGAGTCATTTGGTGAAATGAGAATTAATTAAACGTTACTTTTTTTTCACTAAAACACTACCTTGAAAGTTGAAAAAAAGCTAATGAATAAACCTACTTATTACGCAGAGATTACTGATTGTAGTCAAAGAGCTACCGGATGTCGTCCAGCTCGAATCGTCCCTTGTCGGCCATAGAAACCTGCCAGTTGAAACCACATCCTACCGTGAATAATTTCACGTTTTGAAAACCCTCGTGGTAAAAATTATCAAAAGAGGATATTATTAAAAACGAAGATTATCTCGACGATTGCTTTTGAAAGTTGTGGATCGTATGTGGAGAAAAAAGCGACGCGTGATGAGGAGGTAATACGAGAATACCTACCGTACGAGGAAAGTTTGCAGGTAATTTTTTGGTGCCGTTTTCAGGTAAAACTGTGGAAATTTTAGTAAAGTGCCGAGGTCATCAACGTCTTTCGGTCTTCTGGCGATTAATGACGATCGTCTCAAGACGGTATTTTAGGAATAGCGGTTATGCACGGTGGCTATAAAATTTAGTAGTATTTAATACTAGTTTTAGAGGTGTTGTGGGGGGGGGGGTGTTAAAGAAATCGTTCGACTTCTTCTTACGAGCAAAAAATTTGAGCAAAATGTCGACTTTTACCTTACATTAAGTAAATCCATACTAATAAAGACGTAAATAACTTGTTGATGAAATGTAACCGGTAACTAGCAATTAATCCCTCATTGAGAACTGAATTACGGCAGGGGAACCCACCCTTTAGAGTAAATAGAAAACTCAAACCACTAATTATGTACAATGGGCTTCCCATTGTATTAGTGTAACAAAAAAGACGTTGATTATTGCGAAAAAATCTAGATGCACAGCCATGTAATTTTCTGAGATTATAGGTTTCCGTGCAGCGGCAGATTTTCCTAGGAGATTTTCTCTTCTGCGGTGCATCCCCTACGAGCCTACGCAAGACCAGGCTTTTTTCGCGGATCGCACCCGTTTCATAATGTATGTAAAACTCCATCGTTTAAATGCACATCTCATTCTTTGCCTAAGCCCTCCAGAGGCATCAGAGAGGCCCGCTAACAATCAACGAGCCAAACAACGCACAGCAATTTGGTATTCATTCTTCTTCACAAAAATACCTTGGCCAGAAATATTCGCTGCATTATAAAGAAACTCACGGTAGGCATTAACGCGCGAGGATTTCATGTCGATGAACTTGTCTTGTATGTATTAGCAAGTTTTGGGCCTTGGTGTTATGCTAATAAAGTATTCGTCGCCTTTTGGTTTATTATTCTTGGAATAATACACCTATGTTTTCGCGACGGGGGTCGACCACTCCGATCGGGCTCAAAATTTGACATTATCCGTTTCAAGTGGTCTACATTCTAAATCCGAAATGTCCGTCCGCCGTACGCCGCACAGTGGGGCAAAGCCGGAAAAAACCCTCAAAAACGAAAATTAGTTTTGTGAACTTTTTCCGATGGTTTATATATGTTGAATGGTTGTAGAATGCATCCCTGTAGCCGTTTTCCTGGAAGAATTTATTTTCAGCTTGGACTGAGGGGTACAATGTGGAGTTTTTTGAGACTTCGAAAATAGGCACTTATAAACATAAAGTTTGGAGTATTCGTGTGTGTTCATTTTTGAAGATAGAAATCTGAAATTTTTTGGGCGTGTTCCTGATATATTAAAGAAAATTAAGAACCTTCAATCCGCTTGAAATACCATGCTCTTCATGGGGGGCTGAATCATTTAGTAATTAATCGTGTTTTAACGAGTAATCTCGGGCTTCTAAGCTTTCAAAAAATGCTCCACCGTGCTCCGCTCTGGCAGGGCAATTTTTCGATTGTAGACACCCTAAGGAAGCTCTTGTAAAAATTTCAGCTGCAATCATTTGCAATTCTGGACGCAGGATGATTTTAGTGTAAAAAACTTGGCCGATTCAGCCGCTTTCGGCGAGATAAACGAATATAAGGTGCCTACTCCGTAGCTGGAGGTTTACGGTAGAAAATTTGATCCTTTCACATATGATGTCATTCCCAGACCATTCATTTAGTCAGTTCAATATCCTAAGTGGTCGCCGCAACAATGCCAGGGCTCATAATTCAATATCGCGAATTATGCGAGGTTTTGCTCAACGATGCGAATTTGGACCGTTTCGTTGCAGGTAAATTGGCTGATTTTATCAGGAGTTGTCATTAACAAATAATGTAGAACGGCTTATCTCAAGCCAGGTTGTTCAAGCAAGTATTTATCATTGTACCAAATCTCTGAATGATTCACAAATAATTAAAAAAATCATTATTATTCAATTTCAGAAAAATTTGGCGAGAAGTTGAATGAAACTAAATTGAACTAGATCCTAGTGACTTCTGACCCAGTGGTTAATAATACAAAAATTAAATATAATAATACAAATATAAATAATAATAGAAGCATAAATAATATAATAATACAAGTATAAATATAAATAAATATAAATAATAATGATGATTTAATTTAATAATTTTAAATAAATTAGATTAAATAAATTTTAAATAAATAATAAATTTTATTTTCACTAATATTACAAGCAGAGGCTGATTTCATTTGTTGTTTTTCTACTACTTTCATTCTATTATCATTTTTCTGGCCAATCTTGTATAACAGAAGTCAATTCAACTACCCTGACTAAACAGTACTATTCTCATTAATTATATATATAAGTTAAAATGTACTTACTTAAAATTTTTCTCAAGAGATTGTGTACAATTATTTGGACCTTGGAGAGTTCTCTCTTCTACTCAGCACCCCAGAAACTAAATTTTAATATTCTACCTTCTACTTTTAGAGCATATTGCGAATGACCCACTACAGGTCAATTGACCCCGGGCTATCCTATATATTATATATCATAAATATATAATCCTATGAAATTTAATATTTATAATCGATTGGTGACATTGCCAGCTTTGTACCTCATAATGGAGTTGAATTATAGTGAGTCGGTGGGTCAATTGACCCATGTGAATTCGGTCAATGTGACCCACTGACTACGTACAATGCGTAGTGAGACTCAAAGACCACGTGTGATTTTTTTCAGATTTTTAAAGGTGTATGTAGAGTTTTTACAGGGGTTTTTCCGAAAAACAGCCGTTTTGCCCCACTGTGCGCCGTACGCCGTACGCCGTACGCCGTACCCCGTACGCTGTACGCCGTACCCCGTACGCCGTCCGCCGTCCAGGCCGTTTTGGGCAGTAGGAATTTTTTTAAAAATCTGAAATTTCGACAAAATACTTGGTTTACCATCTAGTTGTGCCCGCAAGGTTTTCAGTCCGATCGCCCAAACCCGTGGGGCGCTCTGGGGCTATAATGGGGCTACGGGAGGGGTTTTTTGAAGGCTTTTAGCTATGGGATCGAGTTAGGTGTCGTTTTCGAAGTATTTTTGGACGTAGAATCCATTTTTTGGGGTCCCGGAACGATCCGATTTCACTGTGCCGATCTATAGGGCTTTCATGGGGCTAAAAATGGGATTTTTGAAGGATCCCAGGATGTTAAATATTTTTCGAGTAAAAAATACGGAATTTTTGAAAAGAACACATTTTTGAACAAAAAAATTCCAAAAAAAAATATTTTGAGATAAAAATTAAAAAAAAAGTTTTTTTTAAAATTTTTTCATTGACAGAATTAAATTTCTGCACAAGTAATGTATATCAAAGAATAATAAACCCTTTTGTAAAATTTGCAGCGTTTTTTTTCTTTCTTTTTTGTTTTGTTTGTATAATGTGGATACATCGACATTTTGGGCGTTCTTCTTGACCCTTAATTCCAATACCGTTGAGTTTTCGTGGCGTCCGGTTTGCTTCATTTGCGTGGTTGGGACTCCTTTTGGACATCTGTGAATCCATTTCCAGTATTGTCGTCCACCAAGTCTCCAGTGAAAGTTGCAAGCGGGCATTGACTCAACTTCTTTAATCCCAACGTTTCGCTATAAGGCACAGAGTCTTCAGAGGTAAGTGTGTCAAGTTCTTGGAACATTACACCTATGTATTCGACAGGTGTCGAAAATTTGGATCGGCCTCAAAATTTGACATTATCCGTTTCATGACACGCAGATTTCAAAAATCAAATGTCCGTTTCGGGCAGTAGGATTTTTTTTTAATCTGAAATTTTACCCAAATACTCGGTTCACCATTTAGTTGTGCCCGCAAGGTTTTCAGCCCGATCGCCCAGACCAATGGGGCGCTATGGGGCTACAGAAGGGGATTTTTGAAGGATTATGGCGCTCAAAATTTAGACCGCCTGCTTGCAAATTTCATTCAATGCAGCTCAAATGTTCTGTTACATTGCTAAGTATCGTTTAATGCAAAATCCAAAAAATTTCCTAAACATCGTTTAATGCAAAATCCTAAACATGATTTATACTTCAAATGAACGACGCTTTAATACACACCAAGGACTAAGCGTCATATTTGTACCAGGAGTATCACTAGCAGGAACTAATGATTTTTATTAGAACAAACAGGCATTCCTCTGTGTGTTTCCTGTGAAGTAATCTGTACGACTGCAATTAAAACCATTTATACTGTTTTTCAATCCTTTCCCACCATTCCGAATCCCCGCGTTCATGGGATCGCTTGTAGGGTTTATTTTTTAACGCCATTGATCATCATCATTATTCATACGGCTGCCCAGGATAATTTCTGTCGTGTTCACCCTCCGGGGGACCGTTTTCAAGGTAAATCCGAAACGGAAGTTCTTGTTTTTATAAACTCCCCCCCCTTGTGAACTCCATACGACAATCCAGAGGGGTTTCGGAGGTCCGGAAGTCGAGGTTGGTGATTGCCCAGGAAGTGGAGCAATTACGCGGTTCGGAGTGGCGCAGGACGCGGCGAGGGAGATTTTTTTTTTTCTTCTTTTACGGGGCGCGACTTTTACAATGGACATGTCCTAACACGGTCCGTTGAAGGTGGTCAGGTCAGCTCAAGCCCGATCATACCAGCCGCTGTCGTATGAAACGGAATCAATGTTGGTCGGCAAGAATCACAGGTTATGTTTTTTTTTTTACCTAGAGCCACAATTTACATTCTCAAAATTGATTTTCGGGAAAAATCCCTGCTTAAACTGGATTCTGTGGCTAACATGTATACTGTGAGAGTGATGAGCCAGATAATCGAAATCAGCATGTTCGGAAAAAGGGGTTCTTGCCGCTCTTGTACTACTGTGCGCTCTGGTGAGCGCACCAAGAAACTTCGACGGAAAGCTTACTGAACAGCAGTGAACAGCACTTCCTGAACAGGAATAACACAAAATTTGTATATTCAATGCTACAATTTAGTATTTGAAGAAGATAGTATTGTTGTATGACTATCATTTTGGTTTATTATTCTTGGAATAATACACCTATGTTTTCGCGACGGGGGTCGACGACTCCGATCGGCCTCAAAATTTGACATTATCCGTTTCAAGAGGTCTACATTCTAAATCCGAAATGTCCGTCCGCCGTCCAGGCCGTTTTGGGCAGTAGGAATTTTTTTTTAAATCTGAAATTTTGACAAAATACTTGGTTTACCATCTAGTTGTGCCCGCAAAGTTTTCAGTCCGATCGCCCAAACCCGTGGGGCGCTATGGGGCTATAACGGGGCTACGGGAGGGGTTTTTGAAGGCTTTTAGCTATGGGATCGAGTTAGGTGTCGTTTTCGAGGTATTTTTGGACGTAGAATCTATTTTTTGGGGCCCCGGAACGATCCGATTTCACTGGGACGATCTTAATGGCTTTCATGGGGCTAAAAATGGGGTTTTTGAAGGATCCCAGGATGTTAAACATTTTTCGAGTGAAAAATAAAGAATTTTTGAAAAAGAAACATTTTGAAAAAAAAATTCAAAAAAAAAAATTTTTTTTTGAGATAAAAATATTAAAAAAATTTTTCTTTTAAATTTTTTCATTGACAGAATTATATTTCTGCACAAGTAACGTATATCAAAGAATAATAAACCCTTGTGTAAAATTTGCAGAGTAAACAATATGAAAACGCTGCAAATTTTAAACGAGGGTGTATAATTAGGTATTCTTTTGTATCAATTGTGAAAAAACTAAATTTATGAAATAAAAATTATTGAAAATAATAATAGTAATAATAAACACAAAAAACTATACCTGCGATTGTTTGGACTGATGCGGGACCCCCCAAAAATGGGTTTACGTCCGAAAATACTTCTTTAAACGACGCCCTTTCGACCCCCAATACAAGTTGTAGTCCCCCATAGCTCCCCACAGTTTGGATGAACATTAGACCCCCAAAACGTGGATTTTACGTACAAAAAGCCTTCGATAACGACCTAACTCGACCTGCCCCATTCACCGCTAGTTGTTCAATGGCGAAAACACCGGGAAAGAGGTGTAAAGGTCACGTCTTCTCGTAAAAATGACTAAATAAAAACGCTGCAAATTTTACACAAGGGTTTATTATTCTTTGATATACGTTACTTGTGCAGAAATTTAATTCTGTCAATGAAAAAATTAAAAAAGTTTTTTTTTTGGATTTTTATCTCGAAAAAAAAAGTTTTTTTTTGGGATTTTCTTGTTCAAAAATGTGTTTTTTCAAAAATTCTGTAATTTTTACTCGAAAAATATTTAACATCCTGGGATCCTTCAAAAATCCCATTTTTAGCCCCATGAAAGCCCTGTAGATCGCAACAGTGAAATCGGATCGTTCTGGGACCCCAAAAAGTGGATTCTACGTCCAAAAATACTTCGAAAACGACACCTAACTCGATCCCATAGCTAAAAGCCTTCAAAAACCCCTCCCGTAGCCCCATTATAGCCCCATAGCGCCCCACGGGTTTGGGCGATCGGACTGAAAACCTTGCGGGCACAACTAGATGGTAAACCAAGTATTTTGACAAAATTTCAGATTTAAAAAAAAATTCCTACTGCCAAAAACGGCCTGGACGGCGGACGGCGGACGGCGTACGGCGTACGGACATTTCGGATTTAGAATGTAGACCTCTTGGAACGGATAATGTCAAATTTTGAGCCCGATCGGAGTCGTCCACCCCCGTCGCGAAAACATAGGTGTCCTATTATTCCAAGAATGATAAACCAAAAGCAAGAACGAAAAATCCCCCCCCCCCCCCCCCCCGGTTATAATCCAAATAAAGACGAAACGGGTCATTACTGGACATCAATCTCATTGGTTCGGTTCTCGATGAGAAATCAAGTGTTCGACGCTCATTACGCCCTTTTGCCGCAATGAGAGTTCACATGCCAGGCACATTTTTCAACTTCATATGAACCGTTGATAATTGCAAGAAATCCCTGCGTAGTTTCACATGTTTCAAAGCATTGTAAAGAAGATAGGTAATTACACAAATAGTTATAGTATAGAACAGACGAGAGAGAAACTGCTCGTGTGCCGTGTAATGCATTAGCATCAGTTACAATTAGTGGTCACAGAACCTTTTAATTCACCAATTAAAATCCAATTGATAGATTTTTCCCCCATTAAAAATTAAAATTCGCCATTTCCGGCAAATGGAAAGTAAACTGTTTCCTTTCTCACAGCATCAATAAAAAAAGACGGGATTTTTGTATTTCAAAGCAACCGTTCGAGAATTGGACGCATTGAGAAACGGGGAATGGGAAAAATCTCTTCGCGTAGGTCAGTTTTAGCATAAACTGTGCATAAACGTTGAACAGGTTTAGTTTGTTAGCATCTTGCGGTACTTGATGTGGGTAACCCCGAAAATGGAAATTCCGGTGGGAGTGAAACTAGAGGACTTTCCAATCGCGAATTTACCGTAGGATTTCTTATCGAAGGACCGATTTATCAAATGGCCAGGCGGGTTTATACTAATGCAGTTCATGCAGTTCAGGTTGGGATTCATGAGGGTTGGTAATTGACAAAACGGCTGAACGGATTTCGACTTTTTAGCGCAACCTTTTTCCAAAAAATGGAAAGGTGCGCTCACCTCTTCGACATGTGTTTTTTTGTTTTTTTTGTGTACAGAGCATCACGCCCGAGCGGCTCAACAGATTTTCATGAGGGTGGTCTCATTGTGATCAGCGAGTTCGGGGGGTGGTTATAGGCTACCTTGATTTTTCCTCCCTCATCCCCTTCATCGGTTTTCGGGAGGTCCTTCACGACGAAACTTGTTTATCTCTGATGTGTAACTAAGGAGGCCTCAAAAGGGGGACGAAAGTTTTTGTCCGATTTCATTGGTACAAGGGTCTATGGAATGAGCTTTTCAGGCTGATTCCAACGACTCCAAAACGATTTTTGCAGCCTGAGCCGTTCGTTACCTCTGATCGGCATAAGGTTTTATTACGCATCGGTCGTTAGGGTGCAGTTGTTTACGTAATGAGCATCACGTGGATGATGTGTTGTGTGGCATAGTTTGGTCGCTAGATACCTACTGTTTCTTAGTTTCTCTCGCGTAATAACAAAAAGGTTGCGCTCATCTATTCAATTCAATTGATGGCTTGTTTTTAACGATCCCATGAGCCTGCCGTCACAATACAGGCTACAAAAATAAAAAATAAATCCCAAGCGACTTGCGCAATGTGTTTTTTTATCGCGGATTCGGATTCAATTCTATGCAACACCCCGTTGCGCGTTATCCGTGCAGAGCGCAAATCCGCGCAACTCTTCCTATCTTCGTTGTTTACAGTCCGATTGAGTCGGCGTTTCCTCTGTATCCTACCTGGAGATCCAAATTTTAATACTTAATACCTACCCTAGGCGAGCGAAGCGAGCCCCCCTGGCCGAGAAAGTTGTCCTTTAGTTGGCAATAATTGCCAGTCCAAAGTTTTCATGTTCTTTTAAAAGAAACTGACTCCATCTTGCATCAATTAGATCTCCAACAACAACAAGAATTTCTAAGCCCTGAAGGAGAAATATTTCGAAACGTCGGGCTAGAACATATTCGTCTCAATTGACAAACCCTCAACCGTCACCAGTGGTCAACAGTGTGCAGGATAGACAGACTATGGCACGGTCTAACAAAAACAGTTACTGTGGTTGAGAAAATAACGAGTCAATAGGAAGAATATATGAAAACTCGCTGAAACTTTGTTAATGAAAATGAAAGAAAATTGAAAATATTTTCATAACATTCAACATAACGTATTACTGGACACATTAGCTCTCTTCCACACGTGGGTGGGTTCAGAGGAGCTGAACGGGATTAGGAATAAAGTAAACTCAAGGATTAGAGTTGGAAAATAAATAATGAAGTTGGAGGAAAAGAGGGAAAAGCAAGAGGTTAATCCCTAAGGGTGGTCGTAGATCACCGAAGATGAAAACCATCTGTGATGTAAATTTTGGCCGTTCTAAATATCAAGCCGTTATAACAGGAACGACCCCAACTGGGTCGCTAGTTTAAATCCGTAATAATGAAGGAAAACGGTAGGAAAGTGGGTACGAAGCGGGCAAAAGGTAAAGTCTTTTGGGTGGGCGAAGAGGGGCAGAGTTAACAGAATCTGAAGTGGTCCGGGGATTCCCTTTGCCCGGAGTTAATCCAGAGACAGGGCCTGGGAAACAATTCAGAGGTTGGCCCTCCGCGTGGAAGAGATTGTGAATGCCCCCCGAAAGGTGTTGGTTCTCTTATAGGGCTTTTAGGGGGAGACTGCAAGAGAGATTCAAAAAGGGGTGAGGCGGAGGCAAAGACCTCACAGGGATGGATTCCACGGAAGTATTCGGCAATGATGACAACACCAGTGGAGCCTATAGAGGCGCGTCCACACTAAGGCCGAGCGGCACGATTCGGCGTAGGCCAAATAAAACGGCAAACCGAACTAGTGTGGACCCAGTTCGCGCCTGCTGGATCATGCCGCGCATATTGTCATCATCACAGAGCTGATGCGCCTTTTTCAACAAATCATCGTTGTTGACTGAACTGAAGCCGATAAGCACGCTGTAGACCTTTGCTTCAATCAGTTCGGCCCTTTTATCGGACCAAGCAACTTTGGGGGGCCCGAATCGATTCGGCTTTCAGCAAGGCCAAAGATGATTCCACACTCGTTCATCTTTGTCGTTCAGTACAAGCCGAATCTTGCCGCGTAGCGTAGTGTGGACGCGCCTCAACTCACCAAATGAGCTATAAAAGCGCGCCCACTCTATTTCGAATGAGACCTGGTGGCTCAACATGGACGACACTTTTGGGAAACGTGCTTCACTGTCCTGCAGTGTGGAATCCCAAAAAGACTGAGCGTCTGAATTGACCTCGAATCACGTTCACACTGCAACCTTTGCTTCGATTCAGTTCCACTTTCTTTGATCTGGACTGAGCTGTTTCAGGTGCACATTAATTACCATTCAGCCTTAGCCAAATCTTGCTGTTCAGCATAGTGTGGACCATCCAAGTTAACAGAGGAACTGGAAAGGTAAAGAAAAAAATTCGGCTTTGGTCCATTTGTTGAGATCGATGGCCAGGGGAATGAGTTGGGGTAGGGACAGTTTAAAAAGCAGCGTATATCCTTTTCTCACTCTCCCACTTTCATTCCCTCACGACTCCACCGGCCCTCTTCCTCCCTCTCTCAACCGGCTTATGCACGTCCCAAAGTACCCCCTTACCACTTGTGATCCCGAAAATACATACGGGAAAGAGGAAAAGCGGTCTGGAAGGATTAAGGCGCCCGTAATACCTTTTGTTCGCAACCTGGGGAGCCCCTGAGGGCTTGTATACCGCGCAGGGCGTTCTTCCAACTCGGGAATGGGTCTGAAGCTTTTCCCCGGATCCTTAAAACTAGTTTATCAAGTGCGCTGGGATGCTAACAGAAGTGGCCTTATCTCTAATTAGCTTCAACCCGGCTCCATCTGAAAATCCTCTTTTCCCCCTTCACCGGAGCCCGCCCACATGTATTATGAGAAGATTCCATAGAGCACACTTATAGTCGAAGGGTTTTCCCCGCACGAATTCCACGAACACGTAAGCCCTCTTCGTTGAACGTTAACCTTTTTTTTGCACCTGATCCCTGAAAAACTGAATTCATATACTGGGTTCATATGCTACTTCAAACTTTTTAAAGTAGTCAGCGAAAAACCGTAGTGTATATATTGTAACGTTGAAGCAGCTTAGGCATTTTATTATGAGAAGCTTTGAATTGCCATAAATGGTTCTGGTAATTTACGTTGGGTAGTGTAGCATAATTTCCTGCATGTAGATTACTCTGTAATGCGAAAAACAATAGTTTACAGCAATAGCGCACAAAAGTCGATATCACTTAACCCTCTAGATTGCACTCACCAGGCAGTGCCGGGGGAAATCAGGACGCTGCCCGTTCCCCGTAGGACGAAGTGATTCCCCTGCTTTGCCCAAGAGCCTATAGGTAGAAATAGAACTTTAGTTTGTTGTCCAAGATCCAAAACGTACTACCATGGGGGAAACCCCATACCGCCAGCTTGGACTTGGGAAAGTCAGCCTCGTTCAAAACTGTGTCTTCGCCAGGACTTACTGTAACAGCAGCTCCCATAATCGCGGACCAAACTACGGGCATCAGTGACGTCCCTGCCGACTATCAGTATCCTATCAACCCTGCAACCCGTCTTCAGTGAAAATCCAGCGAATAAGCTCGTGAAGTCACCCTCGAGTCGAGACCTCTGAAGGCCTCGACGCAAGACAACTAAATTTTCATAAAGCTCGAGGAACTCAACCGAGCCCAGATACACAAAACACCTGCGTTCAGCTCCCACAGGTAGTAACTTACTTACTACTACTAGTAAGTAACCAGTTGTTAAAATACCTATTATAGTTGTGCGATATCGACCCAATCAGGATAGTTGTCAGTGATCGGGATTGGGGTCGCCACCGCTTCGTCCTCTAAACCAAACAAACTCTTTTGCGTTTTATTCCACCATCATCAGAGCTCATAAAAGCAAATAACCCACAATCAAAATAATCACAACATTTTAAAAACAAGGGAATAAGATGGGAACTTACCAAACAAAGGTCTACATACGGCAAGTCGCCGGGTTAAAATTGAAAAAATTGTATGTCCCCAATTAAGAACAGTCCAACTTATTGAGAGTAACGCTAAAGCTTCATTTAGTTGCAACTATAACTGCCGATTGTATTTCCGGTGTTTTTGAAATTGTGCATATTTTGATTGAGGATTATTTGACTGATGAAAGACTCTAAAATGAAGGTGAAATTATTATTATTAATAAAACGCCGAGAACTTGGCTTAGAGGTCGAAGTTTCTGTGGCAATCCCATTCACAACTAAAATCGCTGATCGACATGGTGGAATGATGGTAAAGAATTTTTGGATAATATCCAATAACTCTCTCTCTATATATATGATATAGATATATAACATATTTAAAGCTTGGTTTAACTTAGAATATACTTCAACCTATCTTTTAAGGGGGAACCGGAGTGGGGTTTGGTGAGATTCGCAGATAAGAGATGGCGCCCCAGTCGCCCCGAATTAAACCCAATTTTCGCTCAAAAGTAGTTCCAAATTAGCTGAGCAACCAAACAATATTTTTTGAAACGGGCAACGGGAATCTCTTTACTATACTTATCAAAAAGAGGCCAACGTGCAACATTTTCGAAATTGCTTCTATTTAAATAAATATTTAATTTTGAATTTTAGCCAATTTTTGAATTTAGCTCATTATGAGCAGGAGGAAGAAATTCAGCTTATACCACCCTGAAGAACATCAAGAAATGAACATTATTCGCCGAAACTAATCATTTCATCAAAAAACGCGATCGGAATCCGGTTTCCAGAATTATGCTAGATGAGCGGAGTGAGTTGAAACGGGCCGTGAAGGAAGAACTTGGTGACTCATCTCATCCCCCCCCCCCTTCCCACACCTCAATCACCCCACTTACTCAAATCACCAAACACCAGGATGCCCTTTGTACCTGCGGCAAGTTTTTTATTTTTACATACTTTCTTTGATTCCTCTCTCACGCCAGGTGTTTCAGCTTGAGCCTATCAGAGGATTTGACGCAGATGGCGATCGAAATTTTTAGGCTACCCTAAATTTTTGGTTTTCTATTTTCACGGGCGGCTACAGATATATTATATTAGGTGGATGATATCTTCTTTGTATGTAGTTGAATATTATTTTGAGAGGAAAAAAAACAAAACTTTGAATTTTACCCAACATAATATCATATTATGATTTAGCTTTTTATTACAATATACTATTGTATAATAAGACTTATTATAAACTTAGTGTATAATAATTGAAATAATACTTACTAATAATAATTGTATTACAATAATTGTGCCTAATCTATAATCTAAATTCTAAATGTCCGTCGGCCGTACGCCGTCCACCGTCCAGGCCGTTTTGGGCAGTAGGAAATTTTTAAAAATCTGATATTTTGACAAAATACTCGGTTTACCATCCAGTAACTAGACAACTCTTGTGCCCGCAAGGTTTTCAGCCCGATCGCTAAAACCCGTGCGGCGCTATGGGGCTATGGCAGCGGGTTTTTGAAGGCTTTTAGCTATGGGATCGAGTTAGGTGTCGTTTTCGAAGTATTTTTGGACGTAGAATCCATTTTCGGGGTCCCGGAACGATCCGATTTCACTGTTGCGATCTATAGGCCTTTCATGGGTCTAAAAATGGGGTTTTTGAAGGATCCCAGGTGATTGAATATTTTTTTATATATTTTCTTTAATCCAAAAAAAGTTTTTTCCAAAAATTGTTCCATTGGCACAGAAATAATTTTTGCACAAGTAGGTATTTCAAAGAATAATAAACGCTTATGTACAATTTGCAGCGTTTTCACTTTTTTCGTGTTGGTAAGTCCGAAACTATGCTTTCTGCGTAATTCACTACCTATCATAAACGCTGCAAATTTTACTTTAGGGTTTATTATTCTTTGATTTAGGTTACTTGTGAAGAAATTTAATTCTGTATCAAAACGAATTCATTTCAAAAATTTTTGTTCTTTACTTGGAAAATATTTACTATAAAACATTTGACCTGGGATCATTCAAAAATCCCATTTGTAGCCCCATGAAAGCCCTATAGATCGCCACAGTGAAATCGGATCGTTCCGGGACCCAAAAAAAATGGATTCTACGTCCAAAAATACTTAGAAACGACACCTAACTCGATCCCATAGCCAAAAGCCTACAAAACCACCCTCCCGTAGCCCCATTATAGCCCCATAGCGCCCCACGGGTTTGGGCGATCGGGCTGAAAACCTTGCGCGCACAAATAGATGGTAAACCAAGTACCTATTTTGTCAAAATGTCAGATTTAAAAAAATTTTCTACTACCCAAAACGGCCCGGACGGCGGACGGAAATTTCGGTTTTGGAATCTAGACCTCTTGAAACGGATAATGTCCAATTTTGAGGCCGATCGGAGTCATCTAGCTCCGTCGCAAAAACATAGGTGTAATATTCCAAGAATAATAAACCAAAAGTGAACGAGCATTAAATTTCCTATAAAATGCATTAGTCAATTTTGATAGAGATCCACGCTTAAAATTTCTGAGGGACTTTATAATTTTCATCATTGATTTGGACTTCAACAAAATTTGATACCCTCCCCGAAATTGATAAGTTACCTACTTAGGTATAAGTTTACTTTATAAGTAACTAAGTAACAGTTACTGTTACTTTATTCGTTCTCCATAGTTGCAATTTTCAAAATTCCAGATTAGTCCCGAGTCTCTTTCTATCTTTTTTGCTTCTTTTCATATGTTATTTTTATTTATTTATTTATTTTATTATTATTATTATTATTATTATTATTATTATTATTATTATTATCATGTATAATGTGTGCTTTTTTTCTGACTGGATCTGGTTTGTTGAATTTTATGAATTTTACTTTTTATTAGGTACTTTGTTGGAAACAGGTTTTCTGTTATCTCTGGTGCGGTCAAAATAATTCAATATCGTCAGTGTAGAGCATTTAGCAACATTGAAACAAGCTGGATAAACGGTCCGAGAAAAAAACGAAAAAAAGTCTGCATCTATGAAGGGGTGAAGTCCACCGAGGTTTCTCCGAACTTGCGCGCCCCAGCCCTCCTCGCCCTATTCCAGCCGATCTCTTATTCGGAGTGACTGATTTTGGCGGGAAACTGGATTCCGCCGCTATCTGAAGGTTTAAATTGAATTTTAAAATGCCTGCTAATTCCTTAGGTTCACTGCAAGGGCGGTATAAGCCAACTTTTGAATATTTCGATCAATTAATCACCGAAAATTCAGTAATAAAAATTGATTAATTTGTAATTAATGTCTAAATCAATAATTAAAAAATAAATTCAACGTTGGCCTCTTCAGGATTGGAGTCCTGAGCTCAAAACATTTTTCAGAATTGAAATTGATCAATTAGATGCCGATTTAATTTGGATCTACTTTTGAGCATCTACCCTCTCTCTCGCACACTTGTTCGGCAAATCCACTCCGGTTCCCCCTTAAGAGAAACAAAATATAGGAAAATAAAATACCGTTTGAGCCGTCAGACGCTTAGCTCGGGATTTCCCACAGAAAATGAGTTCTTTTAATTTTTTTTCCTCCTACCAGGGTATAATCCCCTGGCGCCACGAAGATAAGGACTGCCTAATCCGCTCGCGAGAGAATCCCAAAACCCCCGCTGGGTTATCCTTCTTTTTTTTTCTTTTAGGAAAAAAGAGAGAGAACGAGTTTCCCCAAAGATAAGAGAGGAAATAGAATAGAACTGGATGAAGGTGGGGAGGGGGATACATAAATCAACCCGGATAACTTATCAATGTAATGACCGAAAATGACCTCTTACTCCTCTTTTTATCTGAGAAGGATAAAGTCGGGGATTTGGTGAAGCTAATTCCCAATATCCCAAGTCAAAGCCACTCGTGGGAAGGGAAATATATTATTGGATTGCATGAAACCGGTTAAACCGTTATTCAAAGTTACACTCCCGCACAAGTCGTGGGAGAAACAATGTTCCAGAACTGGAGAACGCAAAAGTTATCAGCTTTTGTGTTTTTGGGGTGTTTTAGAACGTCAAAATGATTTGTACGAAGCACAAGTAGCACAATCCATGTTTTCCTCGAAGAACAGGTTTAAAATCTGAGCTAGAGCAACACGTTACAGATTAAACTCATGTTAAATGAAACGTGACATGTGGAGCCGAGGCTAACCCACGCAATCTGTTTCCATTAAAGCAACAAGTAAATTGTTTCCCGGCTCCCTCACTTTATCGGCAACCCCTCTGGAAAGGGATGGGAGTAAACTGATAACCCGGTAAACCACAACGGACTATTTTGTTGGTTGGGGGGTATTTGTTTCAGGACAATATCGGGGACTATGTTTTTCTCAGTTTGTAAAAATAAATAAAACATCAACATCTTTACTACGTTCGAACGTGCTATTTTGGTTGGAATAGGGGAAACCCGATCCAGAGTGGGTTGTCTCCTCGTCTGCTCCATTGGAAGCAAGTCTGGGAGTGGACTTGGGGAACCCAGGAATTTGTAGGGACTCAGGTGATCAGAATGAAATGAAGAAGACATCGAGACTACGGCAGAAGGTGTGAAGTATCAGGGCATCTCCAGTGAAACCACACTGCTCGCCAACGCAGTCTCATTCGCAAGTGCCTGAACAGCAGACCCACAGGGAACCCTCGACCATTTGAGCATGGACCCAGGGAAAGCTAACTGGCCCTATCAATCCACCATCCTATTACCACAAGCAGCATGATGTGGGCTCAGCACTTGAAGAACTCCACAAGACCTAGGCTCACTGAACACACATACTTTAGAGTCACTTCCCCACATCTAATCACCCACATCTAAGGAGAAATTTGAATTTAAACTTGCATGAGTGACGTTAAATTCCAGTAAATTTACTATTAGTCTACTATTAAATAGTATACATTTTATACACTAATAGACAGTGTAGTAATAGGCTAGACATAAAAACGCTGCAAATTTTACACAAGCGTTTATTATTCTTGGATATAGGTTACTTGTGCAAAATTTAGGTCTGTCAATAGGTAAAAAATATTTTGAAAAAAAAAAAAAAAAGATATGGGACCGTGAAAAATGGATTATGCGTCCAAAATTACTCGGAAAATATTTGAGCTCCTGTGATCCTTAAAAATCCCATTTGTAGCCCCATGAGAGCCCAATAGATCCCCACGGTGAAACCGGATTCTACGTCCAAAAATACTTCGAAAACGACACCTAACTCGACCCCATAGCCGAAAACCTTCAAAACCCCCTCCCGTAACCCCATTTTAGCCCCATAGCTCCCCACGGGTTGGTGCGATCGGGCTGAAAACCTTGCGGGCACAACTAGATGGTAAACCGAGTATTTTGTCAAAGTTTCAGATTTAAAAAAAAATTCCTACTGCCCAAAACGGCTCGGACGGCCCAACCAATCTTGACAACTTGAAACGTATATAGAATCTATTAAATAGGAATTTTTTTTTTAAATCTGAAACTTTGACAAAATACTCGGTTCACCATCTAGTTGTGCCCGCAAGGTTTTCAGCCCGATCGCACCAACCTATTGATATAGTCTATTAATATATATTAAATATAGTCTATAATAGACTATATTATAGATTGTCAAATTTTTAGGTCGATTAGAATTTTCGACCTCCGTCGCGATAACATAGGCGTATTAAGAATGATAAACCAAAAGTCAAGGCTTTCAAGGTTTCAAAGAGAATACAAATACATAGGTAGGTTTCAATTTTCATAAGATGTCTAGAAGATTTGCAGGCTGTAGTTCCTTCTGCCCTGTGTTTGCATTTTATGACTGAACCTCGAGTCTCAAATATTGGAGCAGTCGATACACACAACTTGGCTTGTAAATTTAAAAAGGCTGAAGAGGCTTTCGCTGGGTACACAGAAAACGCAAATCCGTTGTTTGAAAAAGTCGGTTGACTGTTCAGCAAAGTACGAGTAGAATGAGGTAGGTGCAAAAGTGTGACCTCCGAAAGCTGACTATAATGACGGTTGATGTAATGCATGGTATACCCTTTCAAACTATCTTCCTCCTACTTTCTCGCTAGCTATTCCAAGAAATGTTATTTTCGGCTTCCGTCAAAATGCGAAGAATCTGAGCCTAAGTGGCATAATTAGTAGTTGTGAAATTCGATACTGGAGGGTGGTATTCTGGGAAAATGACTTGAGATAGTAGGGAGAATTGAGAGGTATCTGTGTATGATCATAAGTTGCGACACGAAGAACCTTCCAAAGCACCAATCAGGACGGTGGAAAGTAGAAGCAGACATAATAATATTATGTCTGTTTCTAATGTAGATACTATATCAGTGTCTTTGTGCGATTATTGAAAAAGCCATTCGAATGAAACTGTTCTCATCTGGCTCAACGGACCTCACAAACCCACTTCGAAAAAAAGGCCAACCCCGAACAGGAAAAGGCGTCACCGCAGGAGTCATCCAGAAAAAACAACAGAAGATTTCGTCTAACTAAAAAGGCTAAGAATCCGAAGAAAGATCCGGTCCATTCCAAGTTCTTTTTGGGCCCGAAGTAGCCGGAAAACCGCAATCCATTCTGAAGGGTCCGGTGTATTGTGGATTGCGATGGCGGCGCTGTGGGGGTCTCAAGCGTTAAACTGAGAGAAATCGGTCGGATCCGCAACGGTGGATTTGATGATTCCTTCAGTTCTCCTGAAAAAATAGGGTTCTTCACCCCTGAAACCAAGAGTTCATTCAAGTTCTCGAACTTTATGAGCAAGGTGAAACGATTAATTTTTGGCTTCAGACGCAACCACGAACGGTACTCATCCGGACCTTTGTACCATCTATGGGGACTGAATCGGGTGAATTTAGAGTACCCACAGGAAATAGTGTTCGTAGATTTAAATTTGAATTTAAATTGGTGCTGTGGGTTAGGCAGGAAGTTGCAGTTGCGCCCAAGTCCTTGCCGGCTAAGTTGGAGGAGAAGACATGGTAAATTTCCCAGGTTGTATGCCCAAACGGGCTCTTCGCATGAAGGGTTTTACCATGGTAAAACTGCAGGCCTTGCGATTCGGGTCGTCTCAGAGAACTGGTCCTCCGTCAAATAAAACTCAGACTCTCGAACTGGGCAGACGTTTGGATAATATCGTGGCTGTCTCTTGTCGAAACGCTTGTGATCAGGATATCTTGCTCAATTTATATGAAAAGAAGGTTGTAGGGGGTGATGACTGACGGGGTGCTGCTTCTATTATGCTATCAGAATATTGTGGCCCGTGGGCCTAAGCCACACTGTGAACATCTTGATTCGTGGAACGAATGCTGTAGAGGCTCCTGTGTCCGTCTAAGCTGTTGCTTACCTACATGTACGATGGTGCATATGTAGGGGCAAAAAGCAGTACAGTACTGCTTTAAGATATGTGATACTGCTGTACACAGAGACCCTTGTGTACACCTGAAATGTACTGCTTTTTGAAACTAGAGTTTTATGCTCGCTACTTCCTGCCAACTTACTTACGCACTTGGCAATATCTTCCAAAGAATGATGGTGCCCAGACGCCCGGACCCTAAATTAGACAGAACACCAACACCTCTCATCAATTAGGGGAAGAAGAAGTTTGTTGGTGGAGCTACGGTTTTTATGATTTTCAAACAGGTTCTCTCGTTTTTGCAGACGAATAGCATTGATCTCCTTTATGAGAGGCAGACTATATCATATAGTCATAATATTTTTGTGGCCAGTGGCAGTGATTTAACCTAATGTGATGATTTATTAGACATTAAAATTTTTTTCTCTATCTGTACACAAAAAAATGTTAATGTCTAATAATAGTAATTTTGTCTAAAAATTAGAAAAAAGGCACTTGTACTATGTAGGTACTATATACATATAGACCATTATATGGTAGTATATATTATATACTATAGTGTCCGACGACTATTTGTTTAATGTACTGCTTCCTCGAATAAAATATCTGGCCACCCCATGCATATGCAATGAACCTCGTGAGGACCAGTTTGCTGAGCCTTCCAGTAGTCTCCGGTGTTCAGGACCACCACACTTAGGCTCAGAACAATCTCGTCGTCCCCTCAGTACCACTAAGCGGAGTGACTCAATGTTTGTGGGCTCTCGTTTATTCAACAACCTAGTAAATGTGAGAGCACTCAATCAAGTCTTTCCTCAGCACTGATACATTCAATTTTGATCTGAATTGTATCTACCTGAGCTGGGAAGTTTAGGGGGATTAACTGGGTCGAGCGTTGAGTCAGTTATTGTCTCCTTAGTAGTTTTTGGAGCTGGCATAAAGGAATTTTATTTCCAAGTGTCAAAGCCAGCAGTCACCAGAAAAAACTAAGCTTCTGCAGACTCCTGCCTCAGATCGAGAAGACTGGCCTTGCCTAGTAAAATGGGGGGGGGGGGGGGGGCTCGTCATACGGAGATGAGACAATGCAAAACGCGACGGCTATCGGAGCATTGGCGTATGTAGAAAAATCGGCGTTAAGCACTACATTAAATTTTATTGCAAAGAGTAGATCTACAACAAAGAACAGTTTGAGAAAAGACAAAAAGTTTGAGGTCTCTTCACCGCTGCCCCGTCAACAAACATTGAAGCTTACGAATAAAACGCACGGAGAAATCCACGTGAGCTGTGGGGATCCCCAGCCTGCGGGAGAGCTCGGAAACTTGCTAATACCTGAAGAACCCTATTAGTTATTCATACATTCGATCTTAATCCTTCACGTTGTTGAGGCTCCTAAGCTCCTTGAAATATCTTCAAGGCTGCTAATTCTCATAGCTCATCGCAACAATTAAATGCAGGTTTTCCCAACTCGAAAGAAACCAATAGCTGCGTTTTAGTAATCAAGTTTCATGTTCGGTATTCTCCGCTTGCAATATGCACGTCATGGTTTCCTTAACGAAGCTGATTAATTGCGATTCGAGGGAGATAATTTCTAAAAAAATGAAAAAGCTCCTGTTAGTAACCGCTAGTCTAAGGTCTTCATTATCCCCTTGTTTCATTATACCACTACTTATACCGTGCCCACTAACCCGAAAACGCCCTGAAAATCTTAATCTTGCGCTCTCTCAGAAAAAAAAAAAATTACTGAAAAACTCAGCGGAGCATTTCCCACAAGCGGCTTGTTTTTGTGTCAGATGACTCCGAGCGTAACCCATAAAATTCCCAGAAGCCCTTCACCGCCCAGATGTGTATTGCGTTTGGTTTTATTATTTGTACATTAGGAATTTCCCGTACTAAAGACTTACACGGTGAGCATAACGCTTGTACACCGTCGTAAAAGTGAAAAAACTTAAAACTCGTTAAACTGGGAAGTTTTCAATGTATAACAAGAGGAAGCAATTACATCCATTCAAGCTTCATCTGCTCTACTCTTCTCGGTGCCCCCTTTACGATTAATTAAACGCCATTTCCCTTAAAGTGCATTCTAGATGCACCTGTGCATTGTGGGTAATCGGAATTTCAACCACATTAATACCATACAGAAAACAGATGATGCGAAAAATGAGCTTTTTAGCATTTTCTGCTCGTTGGTTTTTTTCCCATAATTATTGACGCAATAAAAAATTATGACCGTACTGAGGAGGTTTACTTTGCAATTGAACTCGGCCGGTTAATTGCGGACCGATCGATCGGTTTAACGGAAATTCTCGTGGCTAATGTCCCTTAACTTTGAGAATCGTTTTCTCATCACAAGCTTCGAAGTTTTTTTAATTTTTCTTAATTTGCTTGAGTGAGTATTTGCTATGCGTTGAAATTAATTTATTATGAGCATCGATCGGTTAGAAATCGTTCCAGTTTTGCGCGATCTACGAGGTCTGTGGTTCGCATAATTGAGTAAAATACGTTGATGTTTTAATTTCATCCAGTGTTCTGAGAAAATGAGGGAAATCTGCATACAAAAATGCGGCGTTAGAAATAATTTCTATGAAACCTGCAATTAGGCGTTTGTGATCACCAATGAGAATAATGTATGGAAGAAAAGGTTGTTTGGGATGCAATGTTAGAGAAGATGAAAATCTCGCAATGAAGGAAGAAAATTTAAAAAAAAAAGTTCAAGTGCATTCCGCACTGAATTGCCCCGTCATTTGACAATAATTGTTGACAAGGATTAACAAAGCCCGTTTGCCACAAGGCTGGATTGAGGGATGATTAAGTGTGTGCTACATCGAAAGCTGCCAGATGTCGGAAGAACATCCCAGAGAATCCTCCGTCCTGGACAAGATGATCCCACGGGTGACGCCATTCGGATCCTTCGGGTCGCTGGACATTACTAATTGTTATAAAATAGATCAAGCCCTTCGGACGATTCATCATGCTTCTAGAAGACCCCTGGTGGGTTTGGGCGTCTTTTTGTTAAGGATGACAACAGTAAATGTCCCGACAAGGTGTGTTGTAGGGCTCTCTAGAGTGGGAGTGGGGGGAATTGGTTGAATTGCTGGATATGAAATTTTGGAATGGCAACCAGTTTTTGATGAGGTATCATTTTCCTCGGCTGTGAAGCAGCTGGCGTGTAAGAACTACCCAGGGGCAGAGCCGGTAAGGATAGCACCACTCAGGTAATTTCATAAAAAGCAGCAATTTTTCTGGGTGCCAGAAATTGCATCATTTGGGACACCTGGCTCATGAGGGCAGCGTTAGACCCAGCCCCGGCATTGGCTTCTCATCGCTTCCAGAATATCCAGCAAGTCCAACAGTAACTCCTTTGGCAACGGCCATATCAGCTCGTACTGGGGCATTCTATCGCTGGGGCAACCCAGGCCACAGTGTACGCAAATGCCCAAAAACGTCTGGCTCTGTTACAGGTGTGATGCACCAGGTCATGAGGCTCGAGACTTCCCAACACGAATGACCAACCTGGTTGGGAAACAAGAAGCAGAACGGTGAGGAGGTGGACCAGAGAAGCCCCATACCATTGCAGTGTCAAGCGTTGCCCAGCTGAAGCAGTACACTGACTTGCTAATCATATATCAATAGGTGCTTGCTGCCTCTAAACAAGACGTGGGACGGCTGCCAGGCACCTGACAATTTGCTTGTCGGCACTGGGAGAACTGACCTTCGTAAGATTGAACTGGACGACCAGGCCTCCATTAGCGACAATTTGCTTGTGGAAGCCAGCCAGCCAAATTTCAGTTTAACTGCGAACTGTGGGAGAACCAATACCAATCACGACCCGTCATGTATTGGATTCACCACAGCCCGATTCAAAAGAAGCAATTAGGAACATAGTATAATCATGTGGGTACACCCTCAACATACGACCAGCAGGGGGCCCTACACTGAGCTTCCCCACAAGGGACCTTGCTGTACCTTTGGGCATCCTTTCGCTTGGCTTATTCAAAGCGTGTATCCAGCCGTCTGGGACACGGTATGCGTGAATATTGAGTCAACACCAGTTTCGAGACTCACAAAGTAGTTGAGGGTATTCCACGGTAAACCAGACACCAGCCTTGCAAAGGTCAGAGAAGACGGACAGGTTTCAGGATTTATGTGCAAATAAATGTATCGTTCCAAATTAGTTCGAAGACGACACGCAACTCAAATCCCCGCCGAAAACGGGAGTCAGCAAGGATGTGTACAGTGGATTTCGTCAACATTTCCTAGTTCTGAAAACATTCCGAAATGAGCACAGGCTGAGGAGAGGAGAGCTGCGAACCAACAGCTAGAAATTCTACTTTGACCGCATCTCATTTCTTTCAATATGTTAGGAACCGTAAGTTCTCCCTGTCCAGTTCCAGGTTTGAGGATTTTTCTTCGGCTGACCAGATTCCCCAACTGGATCGGGGTGAAACCAGTCGATCACGAAACCGCAACCGCGTCAACATTCAATTAACACAAAGAAAAAAACAAGACTTTCGTGAGGTTTGAAAACGGTAAGAAACGATTCTTGTTCTGGCCGTCTCGCTCTATCGGGCAAAAAAAGAAGAAATCATAACTGCGTTATTTTTCGTGAATTTTATGGGTTTTTCAAATAGCTGTCGTTGGCTTTTCTAACCGCACCGATACCGGTGACTTTTGGGTGGTTTGTCAATTGGAATACTGGTGAGTTTGGATGTTCTCTGTGCCACAATCAGTGACTGAGGCGAATTTTATTTTACTAGCTGATGAATTTTATAAAATTGATTTCCGGGCCGAGAATCGTCACCTCTCAATCTTGCAAATAAAACATCAAAGCAAAATACGCAGAACGGCGAACAAAATCTTTGATTTTCTGCGTCCGTCCAGTGGTACTTCATTCTGTAAAGGATTACCCGTTTTACACGATGTATTCGCCCTTCTAAAGCCTCTTAACGGATTCGGGGAAGTAACAGTGGAGTTGAAACTAAATTCTCGTGAGGATGCGAACCCCGTAACTCTTGTGCGATGATCGCTCTCGATTCAGGTCGTGAAAAGAGAAGATCCCGGCATTAGGACCCTAACGTGACCCTAAACGACCCTCCTTTTGACGACCGTTTTGAAACCCAATTATCCCTGACCCTTTTGCAATCCTCGTGTTTACCATATTCAGAGGTACCGCCTGGTTAACACGGCGTGGGACAGCAACAATACGGGATTACGACGAGGAGGGTTTGAATGTCTAAATGGGCCGAGTATCTTCAATTTCTCTCTTGAAATCTGTTAGCGGAATAATCCAATGATTCAGTCAACCAAATCACACAGTGTGGAGGGATGTTAGGGTATTAATTGTTAATCGTTAATCTTTTCCACAAATTCACAACGTGTCCGTGGCTATCTATCCAGCCGGCTGAGTGTCACAAGCCTTCTCCTCTGAAATGCGCGTTAAGCGAAAAATGCGCCAATTTTTTCTACAGTCTCAGCATCCCGTTTACCTACGAATAAGGGGGCGATTGGCAAATTTAAACAGCGAGTTTAATTTGGACGATTTTTAAAGATTGCGCGTGGGTCTGTGCAGTTGTTGGACATTGGAAGGGCCCTGACCCAACCTGGCCTTTTCCGTCCTCCCCCACCGTTCGGTCCTCCACCCTTATCGTAGGTGGTGGCCGCGCTTGGGTTGGTTGAGGACTGTGAAGGTCTCCCAACTCGGGCGAGACATTTTCCATCTCTCTATTCCAAATATCGGGAGGTTTTTAGGCATTTAAAAATTATATACCTACCCCATCACTTGACTCAAATGGGCGAGCGAAGCGAGCCCCTCTTTTCGAGCAAGTGGTCAGTCGACCGGAGCGATGCTCGTTTCCATATCTACATGGCGTATCTGAAGAGAGTTGGTCAATAAAAAAAGAGTTCCTCCTGAACTTGTACAACGCACTCCTGCGCCTTGGGTACATGCCAGCAGTGTGGAAACATGCTGTCATAGTTGTTCTGAAGCCGGACAAGCCTCAGCAAGACCCGGCAAGCTATCGGCCAATCAGCTTGCTACCTCTGCTGGGGAAGCTGTACGAGAAAATTCTTCTCAAGAGGTTAGAGAGTGCTCTTCAGGTGTCATCAATCATCCCGGACCATCAATTTGAGTTCAGAAGCGATTATTCCACGACTCAGCAACTACACAGGGTTGTTGACTACATCCTGCATGGCTATGAACGAAAGATATACTGCAGCAGCCTTTCTGGATGTACAGTCGGCGTTTGATAGAGTTTGGCACGAGGGACTCCTTCTAAAAATCCGACCATTCCTCCCAAATTCCCTGTTCCTGTTCCTGAAGTCATTCTTGAGTGGAAGAACATTTAGGGTGAAAATCAGTGAAGAATATTCTTCGTTCAAGACAATCAGCGCGGGAGTTCCACAAGGATCGCCTCTCAGCACGCTTCTCTACAACGCCTACTGCCATAACTTCCTTGGTACGTGTGACACGCTTCTGGCCCAGTTTGCAGACGACACAGGAATACTCGCTTCAGGAGACACCGTCATGGAGGCAAGATGGCACCTGAAGAGACACTTGGCCAAAGCTGCAGCCACTCTTCATGAAGAGTGGCTCAACAAATGGAAGGTGAAAGTCAACCCAACAAAGTCCTCGCTCATCACCTTCACGCTAAGGCCAGGAACGGTCAAAAGGCCGGCAACGTCGCTCTCTGTGGTGGTTTACTTCCAAGGAAAAGTCAAGTTCGGTGGAGAAGACCGAAGGGAACATGAATCCATGCGTCGCTGCAATCACTGATCCACCAGGTCTTGCGACAAGACTCAAAAGAAGACATCTCAGACATAATCGTATCACTACTCTCACTCCTCACAACAACCAAGACATCCCATCCCAATCAAACTAATAGAACAACCCATCCAAAGAGCTCATCGAAGCTAGCGGAGATAATAAAAAACGTTTGACTTTGAATTGTGGAAAATATGACATCATATTATGTAGAGAGCAAAATACGTAGGACGGATACATTCTTGATCTATGCAGACCGAAAAAAATCGGTATAAATAAGAATACAAATCCATGGATGACAACACTGTTGTAGACTCCTTGATAATGTTAGTTCGGTTAAACGCCGCGGGTCGAGTGAGCGCTCGCGTTAGCCCTCACCCCAGACGGTACCTAGGTATAGGTCGACAACTTAGAGAATAACTAGGAGAGTCACCGAGCCTCCTTCGGAGGGGAAGTTTGCCTTCCCTTTCCAGGTAACCCCTTTAAGCTCGGAAGGTGCGCGCGTAATTCGAAAACTCAGGCCTCTCCCCCCATCGACCACGTGGTCTCTGACCGCTTGGCGAGTTTGCCTAATTATGAGTATTTCAGACCGTACATAAAGTGATCCTATGTACCTTCATGAAGATTCAATTTAAAAAAAAAGAAAAAAAAAAAAAGATTATGATGTATTAACAAAAGAAAAAATTGTATTGTTTTAATAGGCAGGTAAGTACCCATTTAAATGTGTGGAAGAAAAAAGGGGCTTCTGAGAAAGAATTATCACCTCACGAAATTAATAGATGTACAGTATATATATATTATAGCAGTATCATTACATTAAATGTAAAACAAATTTTGTTTTTCCGCTTCGAAGGGGGCTTCTCGAGGGTTCGAGAAGCCCAACGGCCTGGTCAGGAGGCCCATTTTTTGAAAAATGCGGGACGTGAGCCCCGGCGGTGTGCCTAGGAAGGGGACAGATTTCACTCTCGGGATGCCGCCAGGTTCGCTGCACGGTGTCATTCCTTAAGTTGTCGACCTATAGTTAGGTAGTTGTTATAGAATGAAAGAGGATGTTTTTACCAAACATGAACTACACAGCAACCCTGTTCACATCATTACACGTCTCCAAGAACTACACAGAACTCCTTGAGTTGAGGAGAATTTGAGAAGTTTGTTGACGTTGATTTTACATTTCGTCGGTCTCAGTGCAACACCACCTATCATACAATTTTTTTCCAAGAAAGGTTCGGTGACCAGGAAACTGTTGACCTTTGAAAATGAAATATCTGTTTTTAAAATGAAACAGCAGTTTTTAAAATGGAGCAGTTACATGAAACTGTTTAAACGAAACAGTTTTTGGTGTAACCTATGAAGATGGGAAGATGCGAGTTAGGCGGTGTTGCTTCACAGCGACGATAGGGGGGGGGGGGGGGTGCAATATCTCAGGTTTAGCCGAACCTGTCGTTATAAAAGTTCATCCTCAAAAGGAATGTGACGTATTTCAGAGGGATTAGGCGGTAATCCGGCGTTGGTAGGTGGAAGCACCGCGGAAAAGGGGAAAGCATTCACCGTTGATCCGGATCCGGTGGGATGACGTCCGAAAGCCGCCCGGGAACGTCATAACGTCGAAAGACGTCAACGTCGGTGACATCGCGGATCATCCCTTTCGCTAGGAGCCTTCATTAGATCGTACAAAGAGCTCGCGATGGATCAGATACGTCGGAGGGGGTGTTAGACAATCAGATACGAGTCGGACTGGTTGGATATCAGCGAGAAACATGCCATTCAAAGTCTGCACTGCACGATTGCAGTCTCCGACGAGGTACATTTCCGAAATGCCCAACATCATTTCACATTTAAGTGTAGCCTGCTTTACAGCCTTAAGTGAAATTTAGTGAGACGAGTTTGAAACGGACGAATACCACTCGGGGAAGCAGACTAGCTGAGTTAAGAAAATCCGCGTGAGGCCTGAAAGCCGGTGCCTGACGGATTAGAAAGGGCGAACAGAAGGGGGGGGGGGGGGGGGGTTTACGGCAAGGGAGGTGATTAGGGCGTGCGGATCCCGCGACGTACGGCGAGGGAAGCTCTAATGGAGATCAAGGGATCAAGCTGATGCCAGGCTCAGGAACCGCCGTAAACCCGCGCCGTTCAGTGAAATCCCCCCCACCGCAAAGCAGATCTATGCGCCGTATTTAGAATTTTGACACTTACCGTGCAAGACTTGCATTTAGATCGTTCAACGCATCTCTTACCTGAAACAAACGATAAAGAAACTATGATTACAAATTTTTGACAAACTTTTGACTTTGACAAATTTTGTATCCACTTCCTTACAAATGTCCTTAGGGCGGAATTCATAGACGTTCCTCAAGCTTGAGTTTCTCCTCAAAAGTGGCCTCAAGGGAGTATAAGCGACTTACGTTATTCATAGAGCGTAGGACAGTTGAGGTGACCTCAAACTTGAGGTCCACTTGTGGAGGAGCGCTTGAGGAGGTCTCAGAGGCCCCTCAAGTTATTCATACCTAGTCGAGATTGCTCAAGGTCGACCTCAGTCTTATTTTTTGAACGTTTTGAACGTTTGAACGTTTTGAACAGTTGAGTCAAGTTTTTTCCTAGCTGGAACTAACCTAAAAGCGACCTCAAATCAAGGTACGTGAAATGTTACCTTGAGGGCACCTTGAAGTGAATTTTCAGGGTCGGCCTCACACTTTGGGTGCCCCAGGCGATCCGAAAGCGAGAGAAAAGAGTTATTTTGCTTTGACTGGGACACATTCACTCGACTTCCTGGAGAAAAGCCCTTCAAAACCCCCACCTGTAGCCCCTCAATAGCCTCGTGGAGTGGTGAGACTGCTCTGGAGCCCCTAAAAATCGATACTCGGTCCAAAATTACAATGAAGACGATACCTCACTCAATTACCTGGCTGAAGCCCTTCAAAACTCCCAACTGCAGCAGTTATTAACAGCTTTTACTTCAAATTTACCTCTGTGATATCCACCCAATACCAAGTTACCTTACGAACATAGCATATTGCGAATATACCTACTATTATAAAATTATTAATAATCTGATGTTAATAATAATATGTATTATGGTACATTTTTGGTGTAAATAATACACCGGAAATATTAATATTCTGATTCTGGAGGGAGGGAAATGGGGGTTTTCACTTGTTTATTGCAGCAATCCGTGGTGGTCAGAGGGTATGGCTCTGCCGGTATGAGGAACTTCATAGAAAGTCAGAAATTAGAAACATCCATCCTGAGTCAGCCTGCCAGTCAGAACAACACCCTTTGTATTTTTGTAAAATTCAATCGTAATGTAGGACAGGCCTAATATTTAATAAACGCTTTACGATCAGCTTACAAACGAGCCAAGATGTAGTGCTGCAAAAAAAATCGTAATCGTAATCGATTAATCGATTTTTCCCCAAAACATCGAAAAATCGATGTTAAAAAAAATAAAATCGATTTTAATAAGACCTATATGGACTTATGGCTGCGAGATCTGGGGTACAGCCTGCTACACTTCCACACAACAGATTCAGCGACAACAAAACAAGATCATCCGTTCCATAACAGGTGCCCCGTGGTACGTGAGAAACGACGTGCTCCGGGAAGACCTCCAATTATCCACAATTCAAGAGACCATCACTAAACAATACACAAAACTGGTGGAGAAGGCCGAAGGAAACATGAATCCATGCGTCGCGGCAATCACAGCTCCACCAGGTTTTGCGACAAGACTCAAAAGAAGACATCTCAGACATAATCGTATCACTACTCTCACTGCTCATAACAACGCAGACATCCCATCGCAATCAAACTAACAGAACAGCCCATCCAAAAAGCTCATCGAAGCTAGTGGAGAAAATAAAAAACTTTTGACTTTTGATTTTAATCGGACACAAAAATTCTAAACTTTTGCAAAGGAGGAAAAATGAAATATGCCTTTTAAAATTATTTAAATTATTCATCTAGTTTATATCAGCGAAGAATTGAGATCTTACAACATAAATTTGATCCAATTCAGTTAATAAAAATGTTATAAATAATTTAATTATTATTCCAACAAGTAGAATCTAGATAAAAAATACAAAATGTTTGTAGGGACTGTTCTAAAGGCTCGTCAGGGACGTTCTAGACGCATACATGATAAAGATGACTATTATTCACTTTCAAGATATATTATGGCCTTTTGAGCAGCACTGAGAGTGGTTAACAACTTTAAGAATATCAGCAGTCGTCAATATCAAATTTTAGGTTGTTTGGAAAAAGGTTACATTTTAGTTTTAAAAAAACAAAATTGGGGTGTGGTTTTATGAAACCACGGTAAAAGTGAAACTTTTTTCCCACTAGTCTCTCCGGCTCGCTTCGCTCGCTCCCTCACCAGTGCACCAAAGCACTCATTTTGGAGCATCAAATTTTGATGGTGAGTGCCTCTCAAGTTCTGGGAGAACGACATCTGGTGGCATTTGCGATAAACATGAGACATGTACGGAACGATCTCGCCAGACATTGTCGATTTCAGCATACCTACCCTTTGTCGTCTCTACTTCGACCATTTTGGTCACAGAAACAGTGAAGCTCCTCCCATTTTTCGATCTGTTTTGCTTGTCAGTTATCCATTTCTTATAGGATGTTGAGTCACTCTCGAAGTAACCTTATGTACTGAACTGTATGACTTTGTTTTGGTAGTCCTCACAGGTTCTATGCATGCATTTGTATTTCGTTGAGAACTGAGAAACACATTTTTGATGAAGACCGTCACACAGAAGTAAAGACCGGCACAGAGAAAACGTTTCTGAATGTGATGGTCTTTACTGTGACGGTCTTTACAAAAGTACTTCAATATGGCTGCCAAGAGAACCCAAGACACCCTTCACCATTAGTTGAGGTCCAGTTGATTCACGAACCCTTCAAGTAATAGTTTATTAACTTGGAAATATCAGCTCAAAGCGTCTGACAAATAGTAACACTTGTGACGGTCTTAACAGAAATTATCTACAAAACGGTGACTTATTTAGCTAAAATCACCGTTGTGCTTCAGGGAAACGTGAAAAACTCGTGAGCACTATGCTGTTTCATTGCCACATTGTTGCTGACTGACGCCAGACGGAAACCAGGCAGAGTTGCCTCTTGAGAGTGATCTACCATCAGTTCAAAGTAGCACTAAAAATGATGTGACGGTCGCGCCAATTTCTGAATACTGAACTATAGCAACCTGCTGTTAATTCCTACCGCTGAATACAATCGATTTTCAGTATTTTTTCGAAGCTGAAGCTTATATGCTTTGATTTAAAAAAATAGTTGCAGCGGTAATGTGGTGAAATACAAACGAAATCTTGTTAGTAAGTTGACTCCACCTCCCGAATACGCGTGACGGTCCTTACATTTGCGTGCTATTATGTCACATTAAAAATATATCCCGTAACGGTTGACTAATAAAACTATCTCCAGAAGTAGAGGACATCATTCTGAATATGTAGAAATTTTGTTTGTGAAAATACCACCATTTTTCAGCCTACTGAAGGCGAATAACATGAAAACTTCATTTTTTCGGAGAATCACCCAGTGGGGTACGTAGCATCGATGGACACGTTTTTTATGTCTAGTCCCCCCCCCCCCATTTCCTACTCATTCACCTACCCTTGTATCTCTACCCACGGCTTCATTTTGGCGTTTTCTCAATTTGATTTCTAATGTGGCACCTGATAACAACAAAACAAGCGGCATTGTTTACTGCATCCATTAATAACATCAATAAATATAAAATGGGGACATAATGACAAAGAACAAGTACGAAAGAAATGCGTGATAAATCGAGAGCTTTCCAACGAATGGTGAACGATTTTTGTACGATTATAACTGGCGAAGATGAAGTTCCGTAGCAAAGAATCGGTTGTAAGCGAAAATCAACGGTAGCGTGACGGGACAAGAAACGACACACAGACCAAAATACACTGCCAAGGCAATGGCACATGAGCTTCCTCGTGCCAAGTTCAAAATGAACGTAACAACTGTAACAAGAAAATTACGTTCGCGCATGCGCAGGGAGTACCACTGATTCAATCGTGATGAAACTGACAGGGTACTATCTAGAGCTATACGCACACAATTCCTGAAAATTTGATTGATATCCGATCAAAATTGAGAAAGTTATGCCTGTTTCAAGAATTTCACGTTAGCGCATGCGCAGAGCGTACCGCTGATTCAATTGTGATGAAATTCGTATGGGACCTCAAGGAGCCTTATCCGCATAATCCCTCAAAATTTGAGCTAAATTCATTCAAAATTGTGGAAGTTATGGCTGTAACAAGGAAATGCGGACAGACCCACAGACCGACAGACACGGAACCAAATTTGTTCAGTAGGCTATGAAACGCAAAATGCGAGTGGAAATTTTGAATTCGGACAACAAAAATTTTTTTTTCTCCCGAAAGTGAACACAAGGCTTCCGCTGCTTCGCAGACTCGGAAGCAAAATTTGAGACGATGTAATAAAAGTTTCACTTTGATACAACCCAGTGTGGTTAGTGTCTCCCGTGTATTCTTGTATTCCCCGGCATTGCGGGGTCTTTCCCTGTTTCTACAGTTATTTGTAATTGGCGAGGACAAGCTTCACACGGTGAGAAATAATAGGTGAATGAGCCTGAGGGGCGGAAAGAGAGTAACTAAAGGGGGGGGGGGGGGGGGCAGGATTACCGACGTGATGTGGGTAACCGGGGAAGATAGAGCGGGAGATAGGGTTACTATCACGGTGGATACCGTAATACCGACGGGACGGGGGGGGGGGGGGGTAATGGCTTTAGATCATCGACATCCTCGTTGAGCCTGTTGTTGGGGGCCCTACCGAGCTCCGCGTTTTCATTAATCCGCCCCTCGTTTAAACGCCGGTTATGAGGCTCGCCGCCCCGCCGACACCTCTCGACGCCTCGTCCTCCCACGAAAACCGCTCTCATCTAAACACCGCCTAACGAGCTGTTGTGGGACACTTGTAAAACGAACCACCCAACTCGTTACGAACCTGCCGGTTTTTTTTTGGTTTTTTTTGACAAATAAACTTTTTTTGAGGTCGAAGAAAAAAGCCTGTTGTCTTGTACCCCAATCGTAACCGGTGGTAAATTTTATCAACTGCTGTCCCATGTGAATTTCATCTTTTCGGGGAAAAGAACTGTCAGGTGGATCAGCTCTTTTCTGTTTATTTTAGGTTTGAAACGCCCTGCTCGTAAAATCAATAAAGGCATTCGAATACGTAGGAGAAATGTTTGTGAGGGGAGCCTTAGTTGAATGGGGAAGAGGGGTTGAGGTGAGTTGTGGGGAGCGGATTTGTATTCGGATTTAAAAAACACAAATCCGCCAACCCCCGAACCCCCATGGTACCCTAATCCCTATCCCCCACTCTGACCCGCTTTCCCGTTTCGGCGTAATCCCCAAACCACCCCCCCCCCCCCCCCCCCCCGACCGAAACCGCCCCCTCAACTAAATAAAGTAATGCCCTCGAGGGGTGATTCGGGTTTCTACGGTTTATAATACCGAGGGGCATTAATACTAAGCTTGGAGCCCCCCCCCCCCCCTTAAATGGTTAGGATGGGGGGGATAAAGCGACGGCTTTCAGGGAAAGACGGATGAGCGCGGGGAAGGGGGATGAGGATTTAGACTCCGCCATAATCTGGATTATAGAGTGGGGAGCTAATCCGTACCCGCCGTCCCACTCGCGCCCCCCTAAGCCCCTCAGTACACCTAGGTTTATCTCCCCCCGGCTCCCCCTCAATCCTTGAGGGGATTAAGGGGATATTCGCGGGAAGGGAAAGCTTTCGAGGTCGATAAAACGGAATTTTCAGCACAGAATATTCATCTCGGGAAGCTTTTTTTTGCACGTGAAGCAAACTGAGGTGTTTGGTTGTATTTTTTCTCACACCTCAACCGAAACAGTTTGTTTCACATTAACTTACACAATTAAGGGTCCTCATCGGCGATCTGACGTTCTCCGCTGTAGTGATTTCACCAACTCAACCTTTGATCTTTGCATGTTCGGGATTACTACACGGTGGGAGCGTATTTCGCTTCAAGTATCCATTCCATTCCTGGGATTAACATCCAGAAAGTTGTTTGATCTCCATGTGAACGTGTAGACGCCAAATGGATACCCTAAAAAGGTTCAAATGGGTGGAGGGAGAAATCTTTCACTTTGAGAAAACATAAAGGGGAAAAGCAGGGGTAAAGATAAAGTGAGGTTTTAAGTTTATGGTGGGAGGGGGGACTAACCCCCGGATTACCACAGGAATAGGGTTAGGGGTAGGGGTTAGGGTCCCGTAAAAGGCCTTTTCCGGTGCTTACATGAATACGTCGGAGTGGTCGGGGGGGGGGGGGGGGAGAGATCTTTTAGTACATAGGTGTTGAAGTATACAAGTTTCCGATTGAGAGGAGGGGGGGGGGGGAGGGGGGGTTGAAACACTAATTTACGTCCCGGAGGCGGCGGAGTTGAAAAGAACCCTCTTTCCCCGCTGCCTTCTGAAGATATTGAACTCAGAAAGGGCTCCGCAACTCCCCTCTCAACCGGGATCATCTCGGCCCCAGCGGGGATGGTTAACGCTATCCCTCTTCCTCGCTCTACTTAGCGATAAGAAGCGTCGCCGAAGGAACTGAGTGAAAACGGAGGTGGCGGTGGAAGGGGGGTTAGCCTTGGATTAACCCCCCTCCACCTCTTCTTCCAGTTCATCCTCATCAATCATGAACAGATAATCCTCTTTCCCTTAATCCCCAAGCCCCACTCCCCCGCTGAGACCCTTCGTTCTGAACCCGGTCAATGGGGTACAGCAATGGGGGAGGGAGTTAATACTGTTCGTCCTGAAAACATTTCATTACCGCTCTGCTCCCCTTTGCTGATTAAATCACACCAACTTCTTTTCAGTTTCACCATTGCCTCGAGAAAAAAAAAAAAAAAATCGGGACCTTTTTTGAACAAGTTACCTAACGACTGATTAAAAATGACGCTGCACGTTAACTGCCCGAGTAGGAAATTGGCAAGTCCAAGCAAGCTCTCACATTGTTTTGTGACATGCAATCAATAATTTCATCGTAACATCCCTTCACTATTTTCAATTGTGTAGTTACGAAGAAAGACGGAGCTGCAACCCCTGCTTCTTCATCCTTTTCCATTCAGAGGGATCCCCCGTCACTAATCCAGTTATGCGCATCTAATTAAGATAATCCCTCAAAGCCCCTTCAATACCCCCATCCAAAGGATACCCTTCACTTATCTTATTCCCTTCCGAACCTTTTTTTTTTTTACCCAACCCTCCGCCAAGTTGATAAAAAGGAGTCTCGAAGAGGGTAGGATTAGGGATATAGTGCGACGGCGAGGGTAGGAGGGGGGGCTTGCTTGAGCGGAAGTCTTAAGAAATATAGAAGATTAGGGTATGGCAGAGTGCGTAAGGGGTGAACTCGTAGGTCGAAAGGGGGCGGGGGATTATCCCTTAGCGGCTTTGGAAAGCACTTTTACAAATCCCCTCAACCCCCGCCCCCCTCGCTGACCCACGTCGTATTTTCACATTCCCATTTTTGAAGCATATTCGAGAGAGAGCAACATCACACTTAACATTCGCGTAGAATAATTTTTTTTTTTTCCGTGGTATTTGACTTAATATGGAGAAAGTGTGGGTGAAAAGGAGAGGTTTTCCTGAATGTTTCTTGTTTTAGTATTTTGAGGATGAAAAAAGTCCGGTGAGAAAAAATTAAAATCCCTCCCTGAAAAACAGAAATTGGAAGAGATTAGGTTCAAACCCTCCACGGGGATTGAAGGCCAGTGTCGTACCCCCCTCTTCCCACAGATCCAGCTCCACCTAATCCCCTCCATATCCCCCGCTCACGTTGGCCCATCAACCATTAGGATCCTCTTTTATTCCAAAGCTGGATTAAAGATGGCCCTGGAATTAAGGTCTGAGCAAGTCCGCGGGATTAGCCCCTCACTGGTGGATACAGTTGGTGTGGGGGTTGAAACGCGGGATCCGCGACGGGCGGAGCGGAAGTGAGGATTAGGGGTTGTGGGGCGGCGAGGGGGAGGATTACGGCTCGATGCTCGACGGGGAGGGGGCGGATCAGAGTACGGGAAAGTAGGCTACCGGATTCTATCCCCGCGTTAAGGGGTGGAGGGACAGGTATGGTCAGTATCTCCCCCCCCTTTCCAACACATCCCCGAATTGCGGAGTCACTGGGCTGGAATCCACACGTACTTAGCAGCCCCGCTCCTCAGTTAAATTCGACCCTTTTACGTTTAGCTGGAGCTCCGCAGAGACGAACAGGCGCCGAATTTCTATT
The DNA here is from genome assembly GCA_955831195.1 of Pilophorus perplexus. Classification (NCBI taxonomy): domain Eukaryota; kingdom Metazoa; phylum Arthropoda; class Insecta; order Hemiptera; family Miridae; genus Pilophorus; species Pilophorus perplexus. Next base: position 25,839,848 of record OY037010.1, read on the forward strand.
ACACTCTCACTGAGTAGAACAAAATAATGTTATGTTTTGAAACTATTCACTATACTTTGTAATAGTAATATTACAAAAAATAGTAAATACTACCACTCAGACAGAAGGCCTTGTTAATCTAGGCCGACCATTCTCTCGGGCAGGGGGGGGGGGGGCGGCTACGTCCAAAAATACTTCGAAAACGACACCTAACTCGACACCATAGCCAAACCCTTTCAAAACCCCCTCCAGCAGCCACATAGCGCCCCACGGGTTTGGGCGATCGGGCTGAAAACCTTGCAGTCCCAACTAGATGGTAAACCCTGTATTTTGTCAAATTTTCGGTTGATTTTGTCCGCCCGCTGCTCTATCATACCCTTGAACTATCAAACATGAACATCTCAAAACTTATTCTTTGGCCGAAACGTCTCTTTGTCATTTTGCTGACGCCATACCTATGAACATCTCAAAACTTGTTCTTTGGCCGAAACGTCTCTTTGTCATTTTGCTGACGCCATACCTACTTCAGCTACATAATATTATGTGAACAACAAATTTAAAACATACGTTAGGTCTTCAAGAAGGAGGTACTACGAGGAAGGTGAACCGTCGAAGTGGTCAGAGCAGATGTTGGTGTTCAGTGTTCCTCGGAGATTGAAATTTAGCGTCGTTACGTTTACACGAAACCATCCACATCTGGCACAGCTTACACACTTCACGTATTTTCACATGAACTATCTTTTCCGCTCGGGGATACTCCATAAAACAATGCCGAAACACAGGACAGGGTTTTGCAAAGGAAAAGAATCGGACGTCTGTCCGGGAGCCTGGCCTTTCAGGACTCTCGAATGCAGTCACCGAAACAACAATGTGTTTTCGGCATTTTATCACTTGGAAGGCAAATTTCGAATAACGTGAAAATAATGCAGAACTGCGTAATATGTAAACAATGAACAGGCAATCACGCCGTGATTATCACGGCTAGTCCCACAGGGTAACCATGATTACCAGTGATGCAGAATGACTTCAACCAAAACCCCCTGCATCGCTGAAAAAAACCCTAAAAATTACAAAAAAATCCCCCCCCCCCCCCCCACTTCGAAAATGACACCTAACTCGACCCCATAGCCAAAACCTCTTCCATAGTGGCACAGGCTTGGACGATCGGGCTGAAAACCTTGCGGGCACAACTAGATGGTAAACAGAGTATTTTGTCAAAATTTCAGACCTCTCGTACTATGTCAAATTTTGTCGTAATATGTCAAATTTTGAGGCCGATCAGTATTTTCGACCTCCGTCGCGATCACAGGTGTATTATTCCAAGAATGTTAAACCAAAAAATAATTAACTGGTTGCTTAATTAAATTTTGCAACCCAAACCTGACAGAATATCATCTATCAATTCCTTTTCCTTCTACTCCTGTTTCTTGTTAACATGATGAAAAGTGGATGCAGGAAAATTTCCATTAAATGCGTTCGTTGTGAAGATGGCACCTAATTGTCAGAATGCTTTCAGTTAATTCGATGGAGGTACGATTTCTCAATTTAGTTTTGATTGTTATGAATTGAAAAGGCTCTCTCGACTACAGCGTTTGAAGTGACAGTAGCGAGAGAGCGACACAATTTTTATTAAATAAATTTTATGTTTTCACCCATTCCGTTATTATTTGATTTCCCCCAAAATTACCGCCGTTAAATGAAATCCCCCTAAAAAAAACACCCTCGAAAAAATTCCCCCGAAATTTCCCCCTTTACAAAAAAAACCCCCTAAATCTGGGGGGAAATTCCCGATTTGGCAACACTGGGTAAAATTAACTGGCGGAACCATGATTAGTAGAATAAAGAAAAATAATCTGAAAAAGAAATTGTCTGAATAAAGAAAAAATAATCAAGAAAAGGTAATTCTTTCTTCAAGAATAATTTTTATTTTTTATTCAGACAATTTCCAGATGGAAAATTAAGATGCGCATGCACGCATAAAATTTATAAAATATAAATATTTAATATTTAATATTTTTATTTTTATTTAAATATTTTTATTTTTATTTAAATATTTAATATTTTTCTTACGACAACCCAGGTTACAACAAACCATAATATACCTAGGTAACAAATGAAGGTTGCTAATAGTAAATTTTAAAATAGCTCCTTCGGTATTGTGAACCAATTAAATATTATAATTAATTTTTGTGTGAATTAATTTAAATAAAATTATTATATTTAATTTATAGTTACTTATTTTGTGTATTTTTGTAATATCACAAATTTTGTCAAAAGGTCAACAGTTTTTTATTGTCTCCTCTAGCTCTTCGGATGGGCTGTCTGGTTGGGATGGGATGTCTTGGTTGTTACGAGGAGTGTGAGTAGTGATACGATGACATCACGTGATACGATCACGTTGTGATTTGAGATGTCTTCTTTTGAATTTTGTAACAATTTATTAACGCTGTGGTCAGCGGACCCACCATGGTTTCCACCATACCTACTTAATTGGCCAGCACATTAACAAGATTGCATTTTTTTCTTCCCACTTATGCGCACATTACAAGCAGAAACTGGCAATCGCGGTCCACTTCATTACTGTCGATCGATGATTCCGTAATGGTTCGGTTCGGTTATATGAGGGAGGTCGCGCGGAGAATTTTTAATTTCAGCGGATTCCAAGGAAATTTTCCCACAGACGAAGATTGTGGTGTGTGGAGGCGCCAGGCGTTTTAAAATTCTCGGCAGGGAGGGCTCGTTAAAGGGAGCGTATTGGATTTTGAATATTGTCGTCTCGGTGACGAATAAATAAAATCCCAGGCCGTGGTTTTCGCACTTGACGGTCGTTTGAGCAGGCAAAACTGAGTGTGAAAACCCTGACGTGACTGAGGTGAATTCAGCGCTTTGCCGCCTACCGTCACGGCCTGTTATTTGTTTGGTTAGCCATCCAGTCACTGCCATCCAGCCGGAGATCACCCAACCAATGAAAATCCTCCTAATTGTCGTTTTTTCCCACCGAATCAACTACACCCTCTTAGTTTCGTCTTTTTATTCTATTTCGTTCTTTTCTTCGAAGCGGCTTTGGGTTCAAAAAAACCGCCGACAAGCGAAATGAGCGTTTTTCCGCTCCAAAGCTGCCGACTGTTCTCATCCGTTTTCCGCCCCTTTTGACGAGCCGAAAAAGGGTCGATGAAATTAGTGCCTGAAAAAATACGTATTGAAGTGAGCAAACAAGGCATATTGGTTGACAACAGGAAATTCGACCAAATCGAAAAAAGTCTCCATTGTTCAATTTACCGCAGAAACAATGCCGAATGATTGGCTATTGATTGTACTCACCTGCTCATTTCTGAATATCTACCTGCAGGTTAATAAAAGCACCAGGCCAATAAAAGCAGGTCGACCAGGTCGGAAACTTTTCCCACCGATGGGGAATCGGTGAAAAAGTATCGAATTTATAAATCGATTCAAAATTTAAACTACAGTCAGGTTAAACAAAAATTGCTTGTATAGAATCGATTTCAAGAAAACTTTTTTTCTTTAACTAACTGATTCTTAAAGAAGAATTTTCTTTAACAATCAGTTAGTTTGTACAGTGTTTACAAAGCTATAAGAGTTAATAACTAATGTCAAGCATAATATTTATAAATAATACATCTTTAGTAAAGATAGTAACTAAAGTAATTAAAGATAGTAACTTTACTATCTATAGTAGCTAAAGTATAGTAGCTATATAATCATCATATCATATCATATCATCATACATCATACAATAATATAAAATCGTGTTGGCCGCCGTGTGGTAGCCGTGTGGTTTGTTGGTACGGGATAACGCGTTCCCGAGTGAGTTTTTTCACTTTCCGCTCGCTGGCCGTTTAGGGGGTCGAAAAAATTACGAAAAAATACGAGCCGTATAGATCAGACCTGGAGGAAGACGTCGGTCAAATCGTAAATCCGAAATTCGCCCGGAAAATTCGTCGAAAATTCGTCGAAAAATCGTCTTTCTCCCGTTTGTCCTACGTTTTCCACTTTCAACTCGCGCCAAAGGCCGTTTAAGGGGTCGAAAAAATTACGAAAAAATACCAGCCGTATAGATCAGACCTGGAGGAAGACGTCGGTCAAATCGTAATTCGGAAATTCGCCCGGGAAATTCGCCGGAAATTCGTCGAAAAATCGTCTTTCTCGCGTTTGTCCCACGTTTTTTCGGGTTCAAAAATACCCAGTAAGGAGCCATTTTTTGGGTATGGTATCCGCGAGCCAAATGCGCGCCAAAATATGGCCAATCCGATTCCGAAGTCGGATTTCAAAAAAACCGAGGGGGAGGGGGCGATTTCACTGTGAGAAGACAATTGGATGGTTTTAATTCGCGCGGGGCCAGGGATCTTAGAAAACGAAGGGTCCAGGGACCTTTGATAGGTGGAGAGGCGAGGAAACTGGTCGGCCGAGTATAGGTAGTTCTATTATTATTGAAGGTGGAGTTTTCAAATTTGATTTCACTAGCACTTTGACAGGGGTGGGGGTCCTTGCTTCGCTCGGCCGATCATTTTATCAGCCACGTTTTTTCGGGTTCAAAAATACCCAGTAAGGAGCCATTTTTTTGGGTATGGTATCCACGAGCCAAATGCGCGCCAAAATATGGCCAATCCGATTCCGAAGTCGGATTTCAAAAAAACCGAGGGGGAGGGAGCGATTTCACGGTGAGAAGACAATTGGATAGGTAGTTCTATTATTATTGAGGGTGAACTTTTCAAATTTGATTTCACTAGCACTCTGACAGGGGGGCCTTACTTCGCTCAGCTAATCATTTTATCGGCCAGGGGGCTGTTATATTATTATTGAGGGTGGACTTTTGAAATTTGATTTGACTAGCACTTAGACAGGGGGGCCTTGCTGATGTTGATGTTGAAGGAGCAGTTGACCTTGATGCAGGGTTATGAACGTGTCCATCAGCCAGGGGGGTTGATGTTGAAGGAGCAGTTAGCCTTGATGCAGGGTTATGAACGTGTCCATCGATGCTACGCACCCCACTAGGGGAGCGAGCGAAGCGAGCCAGAGAGACTAGTATATTATAATGACTAAAGATGTGTAACTTATGAATGTGTCTTATTCCTGAGATGATTGTAAGGCTCCATCTCAATGGTTTGAGACCTCTCTGGTTTTAGAACCCAACTCATGTATATATTCGTCATCAGCATTAAATTTCCGATAGGAAACGCATTTTTTCACAATTTTTTGGACTAGGACCTTGGAGCAGGTAACGGCCATCATTTTTTTATGCCCGAAATGACACGAAAACCCCTCAAATTGGCCATAGTTCAAGAAAACATGGGGCTCCCGAGAAAACGGAAGCCATTTTCGGGTTCTACACCACAAAACAGAGTTACCTAAGTGGCTTTTAGCAACGGACCTAAAAACCGACTTTTTTTTAAATTGTTGAACTGTGTTATTCATAAGTCCATAATTGAAAAGTTTAAACTTTACTAGACTTCAATGGTAGGTACCTACAATAATTAGGAATAGAAGTGCTCCCGAATTTCGGGTTAAATCATCCTGTAGCGTGTTGTTAGAAGTCAAAAAGGGAAAAATACATCATTTTTGTGACAAAAAGTCTTTCACGTAGTTTATGATCATCTTAAGTAATTCTGGCCGATTCAAAAACCGCTGTAGGTGACGTCACCTACAGCGGTTCCGGTTTCCAATCAGACACCGGAGTGCAGGTCGATTTTTTCTTCTATTTTCGATTTTTTCTTGGTGTTTTGGCTCTAGTGACACTGGAGTAACGCGAAAATGGCCGTGGTCGCTTTGTTGTGAATGTGATCATGCTTATTGACTCAACTTATTTGTGATATAAATTAATTTATTCCACTGACCAATTCTTCAGTTTTTAGTTTTGTAATGGTGGCCAGCCCGTCGACCAATAGGAGCTGACCTCGGGTTCCCGCCAGAATTCAAATAGGTAGCAATTTTTCCATAAATTTTATAAATTCATACAAGCTTGCAGTTTGTGTTTTAACCCCATTTTTAGTATTATTTGGACGCCTTCTATCGATAAAAAAATAATCCAGAAACGCTTCCATTTCTAATTGTTCCAAATTTTTACAGGCTATAGCTATTCATTTTTTAAATGTTTAATTTAGCATAATGTTGAGAGGAGAATTATCTATGTGAAGTGAAACATATCAAATTAGGGGGTATGGCACTCCCAGGGCAATCGCGCGACACACTAAGGATGCAGATTTAAATTGGCAACATTGTGGGTTAGGCTTGAAAAACGGCCATGTTCAGAAGCTATTGTACCGAACAAGTGTCACGGTTACCGGGTCTTTTCAAGAAGCCCGTCGGTTATTGTTCAAACCGAGTTTTCGGCGACAAGCGGGATTGATGGGAGTTGAGGCGGTGCTCTGCCACTTGCTTTGTCCGTATTCTGCTGGCAATGGATTATCTCGCATACATTTGCCTACATTAGCCGCTCGGTTGGCCCGCCCCGCCGTTTGGGGTTCCGGCGATGTCAACACTTGCGGTAACGCCGGCCAACTTTTGATGTACTTCAGAACACCGCATGTTTTCCAAAATACTTTACCCGTGAAGTGCCTGCCAACGTGACGGTATCGAGGAAAAGTAATTCGCGTCTGAGTCTCCAAAAATCGATTCTACTTCCAAAAACGACATCGCATTTGTCAGCATACGGCAGCAAAAATAACCATCGCCAGGGGATAGATCTCGTTCTTCAGTCTGACCAATGAGTAAATTCAGGAAAAATGGCGAACTAGTGCGTTTTACTGAATTTACTCCTGAGTTTACGCTTAATATACAACCGATTTTTAATGAAATTTCCTTTCCAATGGGGCTTCCAAGGGGCTTACGCGTCTCATAACATATAATCATATATTATCCACGTTGTAATCAGGTCTGAGACCTCAATAAACGGTCTAGGGGTCACCCCTGCAAGCTTCGGAAGCCAACCCCGGACTTTTCCCATCTGGCCGCAGACCCAACAACTGCCTTTCCAATAATGGTTAGTTTTTTTGTTTGTTTTTTTTTTTTGTTGGAAATCAAATATGACCAATGACAATACGATACTTCCGAGTAACTAACGGCACTTTTGTTGTTTCAATAGTCATGCAATGTGCCGTTACTTATATAAAATTTAATCAGCTTTGTTATTAAAAAAAGAAAAGCAAAATCGGACAAACGGTTCCCGAGTTATAGGCAGAAATGTACAAATAATCATGTTTTATTCACAATGTGCCACTTTTTTTGCCATGCCCGCCCCTCCCTTATCAAAGCTCAAATCGAAATTTTACACGGAATAGCTGCGATGGAGAACTTAATCAGCTTTCACGAGAAAAAAATAAATTTGGAATCGGACCAATAGTTTCTGAGCTACAACCGAAAACGTTATGAAATACGTGCTTCCGCTCTCCGCGCGGTGTCAGATTGGACGTTTCTTTTACGGCTGTTACTTAGCACATTCGGTAAAAAAAAAAATTTAAAAAAACGTGACTAGTGAAATTGTCATAAGGTGTCAGGGTACCTTATGTGGGGTTCGGGGGACCGATTGTGGTGTTTAATAGGCTTCGGAAGTCTGGAATACGAAGATTTTGGCTTAGTTAGAAAAAATGGTCAAACTTCAGCACGCTCAAGCGGCCAAACGAAGAAAGCTAGCGAGATGTTTGTGGTCTCATGTTTTAGGAAATTTCATCAGCTTTAATTTTGTATAGAGTAGCCATGTCGCTAGGAAGCATGGTTTCCGAGTTAAAGGTAAAACACCAAAAAAAGGACCGAAATTGTATGGTTTTTTGCCATTTTTATGGTGAAGCCATATCCGAATCTAGTAGATAACCAAATTTTCGGATTCAGCACCCCCAAAAAAGTACAGATCCGTCGAGAAAAATTCTTCAGGTATTTTTTCTCAGATTCACTACTTTTGGACACCTAATGACTGGACTAAAAGTGAAGGGATTCATTTGAAAGGCAAAATGTATTATTAACCTTTTTTGGACAACTTTCAGAGCTCAGACACGCCACATGCAGCTCCAGTAGAATACGGCCGTAAGATTGTACGACCAAAAAGACTTGGAAAACGACACTGCACTCGACTCCCCACCCAATCTTTCAATACTGTCTACTGTAGCCCATTTGCAGCCCCCACAGAGATCCGCGGGTTAAGTGAATACCTTCCGATGCATTCTGCACAATTAAATGGAGAACTGAATAAAATTCAGAATGAATAAAACATTTCAGATTTTTAAAAAGAGCCGCTGTAACTGCACAAAACATTTCCATATCGAATCATGAATTACATGAGCACCATTTTTGAGGCCGATCAACATTTTTATCCCTGTCACCAAAAAGTAATGCTCACAGACAACCAAAATTATTCAAACGAGCGACATAATATGTTACGTCATAATTAGAGCTACCAAGATTTGTAAATGTAATGTAAAATGTAACAAGGGAATTTCACCCTGAATTTTCGTCCGACTGGCTGCTGCCGTCGCGGACGTCGTCAGCCGTCCTCTCAAGGAGGATCGGAACTTGTCTGACGATTGCGCTCATGGCTCCCCATTGCCTCGTCCCCCTGGGTTGGGAGGAGTTCGCCGTCCGATTGAACGCAGAAAATACTTGTATCGGTGACCCCGCTCCTCACGCGGTCCCCCATCCAAGTACTAACCACGCCCGACGTTGCTTAACTTCGCTGATCGAGGGAAACGGTAGTTTACCCAACGCCACACCGGACGACAGCTACCAAGATTTACTCAATATATTTTCTCCATGGACTCCGGTTAAATTTTATCGTCACCTTTTTTTTCATCATTTGGGAAACCCCCCCAACAAGATGAATTACAAAATTGCCATTTTATGCAAAACGCCGATAAAAATTACGATTAAAAACGTAATTTTCGTATCCTGAAAATTTGCAGAATCTCCTTCGTATCCACCAATTAGTGACAATGATGGATAGCTGTATTAAATGGATTCGGCCTAATCCTTCGTCGTGATTGGAATATTAATTGACGGCTTTTTGATTGAGTTTCGGGAGGACCCCTCCAGGCGTCAAATTTACCACTTGAAAGGCGCCGGGGAATTATTCCCCGATATTATATCTTCTGCTCAATTTGCAGACTCTTCGACGTGAAAAGATTGATTTTGTTGTGCCTATTTTGGGTTTCATACGTGGGCGGTTTGTTGTCAGAGGCACGTTACGGGTGGTAATTCCGGTGTGCGAGGGAGCCAGTGATCGGGAGGAAGTTGATTATGTTGAGGCCGAAGGAAGTGGATATTAAGGTTGGATGCGTCACTAATCCCCCCAACTACGACGGAGAGGATCCGGTGTAGGAAATACTTGCCCCAATGCTTTGTGGCCGTCGGGAATGGTCAGCTTGGATTCATAAGTGCTCAAAATCTGATAGTTCGACGTCTTCATGTACGTACGCCAGACGTTAGCAATACTTTTTTATTTCCGTCCTGGACATGCAACGGATTGATTGCTGTTGAATTGCGTCAAAGTCTAAAAATAATATTTTATATTATAAAAGCAGTGTTTAGACATTGTCTGCAAGTAACAGCTTTCATTGTAATAAACCCGTTCAGAATATGCGAGGAAGGAAGAGAGCTTCAAAATGATCTACATAATGGCAGGCAGACACTCATCCATGCGTGGATTGTGTAGATACTGCGTGCGGATACCTCCCGAAAGGACGGATCGAGAAGCCGAGAATCCGAGGCAATTAAAACCTTTTTTTTTTTTTTTTTTTTTTTTTTGTTCGTTCGACATTATCCGCTATTAACTAGTAGCAGTTAGAAGCTCGCCTTCGACGGAGGGGTTTTCACTACAAAAACGAGCTTCAGGATTTATGAAGGTTCCCAGATAGTTTCATAAGACGCGGATATTCTCACATCTGGATTCAAAAGGGCAATGGGAAGACGGGGAGGGAAAAAACATCGTCACTGCTCGGAGGACTGCTTGCCGGTTAGACCGCAAAAAAAAAAAAAAAAAAAAAAACGGCGTTTTAATCGCGTTTATCCGGTGGGAACGTTGCAAAGAATAATCAGGCGCTTCCCGTGTAGATTAAGACAACAAGAAAATTCCAGTTCGAAAACGGTCTAATAACTATATTGAGCGAGTTTATTTGATTGTATGTCTGCCAAAAATAATAAAAACATTTAGAATAGGTACAAAAAAAAAAAAACAACAACAACAAAAACATCCTATGGCTAGGGGACACCCCCAAAGGTTAAGTTTAGATCAAGGAACAGGGTTAAGTGCTTATACTGATTAAGTACTACATTGTTCCTGGTTTTCAAAATCAAAAGTTTCCTTCCAGAAGAGTAAAATAACTCGGGTGGAGTGGAGGGGGCTAGGAGCTAGTGGGTGACAATGTCTGTCTGCTCTTCTACGTCTATGTTTATGGAGTGGGGTCGTTACATTACACGGCAGGCCCGCTGGTGTCGTCTTACAAAAATCCACTCTCCTGGCGACCACAGAATCTGATGAATTGTCAACAGTGGTTGCCTGGGCAATGGATTCACGCGTAAAAATTGGGACCGCTGAACTGGCTTCCCCAGACGAAACGTCGCCAGTCCTCAGTCCCAATCAAAAATGAACTGCATGTACGAGCACATCGTGATGAGTTCATTCCTATAATGATAATAAAAAATGGTCAGTTAAAAAATGAAGTCGGCGGTGATATTGGGACCGTCCAAGTAATTAGCAGTGCTCCCGCTAACGAGAGAATTTGACTTTTCCCAATCGCACCGCCGACAGTGGCGCTTCCATCGCAAAAACAGGACAATATCCAAATTTTAGGACAACAATGCAAGACTTGCTTTGTTGTACCACTACTAAATAGAAGAAGACTCGATCAAAGTTTGATGGACAGATTCTTATTCCATTGTCATGGACAGATTCTTCTTTCTATTTAATGACAACGCAAGGAAGATGAATGGTGGTAGTGTCACATTGTCAGGAAGATTGCAAAACACCAGTCGATAAGGAAGACAAAGGGGCAACTAAAATATTGCTTAGTGGGAGAACAAATTTTGTTATTCCTACTAAAAAACATTTAATTAATGTTGTTTTTACCGAAATGTTTTGGTACTGGAGGTAGAAGGAACATTATGAGAGATTTACTAATAGTCGTCTCGCAAATTGTTCCCTCGAGTAACTACTTTTTTTCAAAGGAAATTAAATTTCAAGAAATGATTCTTGAGAAAAAAAAAGATAATATTTTCTTAAATTGAGTGTTTTTTCCGTCAATTTGACTAATGGCACTCATCTGTTTTGTTACCTCTTGGGGGTTTTTCTTTCGCTAATCGAAAAAATACCCTTCGGAAATTTCATTATTTGCAACAAAAGAAAATTGTTGCATATTAGGGAGGTAAGAAATATATGGCGCTACCTACTAATGTTATAATAATAATAATTATTATTATACAAGACAATTATTGTCTTCATAGAGCAAGTCTTCAAACTTTCTAAATCGATTTTCTCACTTTCAAGAAGAACCAAGAATATTTTCTAACTCAAGGGGTCTTTAATTATTTCAGTAATAGATTCAACCTGTGCAGAATATTCCCACCTGCCTGTGGTCTTCAAACCGGCTGAAATATACTCTACTCCATTACAAGTATCTGTTATAGATCTAACACCTCCACACAATGAACAAACTTTCTCACCCGCAAGCCGTTTGTTAACATTAGCGGTACATCACCTGTCGAACTTCCACAACACCAATAAAGAGAAACAAACACCTGGGATAATACGTCCTCTGCCTCCCTAAGAATTCCGCATCCATTTTCGTCCCAGTTCTCATATAAATATTCATGCGTATGTTAAAACGTCTCGCCGTCCCACGTCAATAATGCATCACCATCAGGCAAAAAAATTATTAATACTTGGAGATTATCAAGATGCAAACAAAATGCAATATGGCGCCTTTCAGACGAAGAACCTCTCAAAGCAGCGTTACGAAGTTTTTTCAGCACCGTACACCCCACTGGTGCGAATAGATGATGTCATGATAACTCTGTTGTAATCGGGGTGCAATAAATTACGATTATAGCGATGTAAATTTACTTGGTCCCCGTTCACAATTTGCAAGTAACTGAAGCGCGTTCTCACTAAGGGCGTAATGAACGCATTGAGATTTTTTGCAGAACTTTAATTTTTTCCACCTTGTAAGTTTCAACGTAAAGCAGAAATTAACTAGAAAGTAACTAATTAAGTTGCTCCTTGGGATTATGGTACTCGCTTTACCATTTCAAGAAAATCAACGTAGCATTACGACATCTCCCACTTGAGATCCTCCCAGTGATTGGTTACAACGAGAACATCAAGTAGTAATTATGAATCGAAAAAGAGGTGTGGGTTAAGGTTATAGGGTTATGTTAGGGTGCGTCCGGCCGAACGTGAAGGTTTTCGAAATCAGAAGGGGCAGTTCAACCGACTGTGACACCCCACTTCCCTTTTATAAACTGTGTAACTCCCTCTTCGTCCCGTCACAGCCACATCACCCCAACTGTGGCACCCACTTGTTGAACTGCCAAATTAATGCAACCACTCCCATCCCAGTTCGTACTGTCGGGGCGTCTCGGTGCCAGCCCGGATGATTGCGTTTCGCTTGGCCACCGATGGGAAGCCAAATCGCGTCCCTTTAGCCATATAGTAACTGTTGGAGTCATCTCAAACTTTGAAGGCTCTTTGAAATGCACGATTTTCTCTTGTTACCAAAGTGGCCGTCGATGGTGAAATGGTCGACACTGCCTCGCATCACAGTTGTCAACGCCAACTCTGCAACAAAGGCCCTCCACAGCAGAGGGCAGGACAAAGCGTGGTAGAAGCTGAATCAGCAAGATTTGGACCAGAGGAGCGTCCAGATAGACTACACCTACTGAAAGAAGAGAAGATAGACTACACCTACTGAAAGAAGAGAAAGTACTTCACGTCAGGCAACGAGAAAAGTGGGGTATGGACCCTCCAGTGCAATTAGAATTTTTTGCGAGTTTCCAAAAATCAATTTTTTGAACGGAACCGCGAACTCGGCTTCTGAGTTCGAAAGCGGTGGGAATGACAACTCACTGACCAATGAAAAATCGGAAGGGAGGCTGCAAGCTAACAGGTTAGCATAAGGTTATTCAAGTACGTAACCACCACTCGGCGTAAAACCTCCATTAAATAATTTAATGGAGGTTTTACGCCGAGTTTTATTCCGTGGCGAAAAAGAAAAGGATGACATCACAGCAAAATTATTTTCATAAGTATTCCTAATCCGTGATTTTTCGGTACCTAAATGTTGTTGTCAAACGGTCGGTATAATAATATACCTACAGTATAAACATAATATTATTATGTTCTAGTGATTTCGAATTCGACGGCAATAACCAAAATCCTCAAACTCAGTATCAAAGTGCAAGTATCATTGCAAGGCCGGCGAAAACCAAGTTGACCAACAGAACAAATCACAAAATCGGGTCTCTTTTCTCATTTCAGTGCTAATGCGCTCTGGCGGATTAGTTTTCGTCTTTCTGAAAAGGTTCCCGGTACAGTTTGAATACAGGTATTTTCCTTCGCGATTTTTTCTTCACTGAAGACCCAATTCATTTTCGTGACCGACCCGTGCCTTTTATTTCGGGCCACTGGAAAGATTTTAGGCCAAACTGGTTTATTTTTCCGACATAGGATCAGACCCCATTCCCTCACACCAGCCCGCGTTCCCTGGATCACCTGAGGGTCCTAACGATGGTGAAGATCAGGAGGAGAATAGATTCCCCAAGTGCCTGGCGGCTCTCACCAGACCTGACGACGAGTTACCTTCTTTGACCTACCAAGTTCAACGGAAGCACTTTCAGAACAATGCTATCTGTCGCAGTAGCTGTAGCGCTGTGACGCATTGCCCAGAAAACTGGCTTTTGGTGACGTTTATTAAATATTTCAGACTTGAAATCAATGGAAGCACTATCAGAACAGTAAAACGTTTTCTGCATCCGCAGCCACCATGTGACGCAAATCCCTACCATTATTTATTTCGCGTTACACACCAAGCCATGCGAAAGGCTCCTGGTCAGCGGATCCACAAGTTGAAATGATAGATTTGACTTTTCTCACTCAGCCTGTTTGTCACTCCTCATTGCCTTCGAGAACTCCAACGGCACGAAATTGGGTGCGGGAAACGTTCAAGAAGTTGACCATCACGACCGCCGGACTTGCTTTACATAATAAAACCCCCTTCGGATCGGCAGTTTAACACCCGACGATGATGATCTTAACTGGAAGATCCAGAATGAAGCCGAACAGTCCGGCCTGAATACCCCGACACTCGGCTAACCATGATGGACGACGCCTGTCACTAAAAAGATAATTGGTGTCGTAATCGGCCCATTTAATTGCTCTAGTTAGAACTCGTAAACCTCCCTAACTATTTTCTCTCTATAACCCGGACCGCCTTTCAACTCACATTCTACTTTATTGTTATTAATTTATGTTTTTTTTCTCTCTCTCTTTTTTTCATTCCGAAGGGGAATTCTAACGAGGGGATTAATTGTAAGGAATAATCCGGTGCTAACAAACCGTGTTGGGCCACAGCCGTCGGATCAAAGAGAGTTTTATTTTTCAATCTCGCAAATTGGCTGGTGGATTTTGATGGAACAAGCAATTAAGCTTTGTGATGTGTATGGGCGATTGCCAAACAACTGTTTAAGTCATCATTGAGCTCACGTCAGGGAAAATCCTCCAGAATCCACATAAACGTCGTTCGCTTTCATCGCATGGTATCACGAGAAAAAGGAAACCTGCTTTTGTTTTCAGATATGTAAAAGAGAGGATAAAATAATTTTTGTAAACTTCTGATGATTCTGAGAAGATTTGGTTCGTATCCGATAAAATATTGTATTCATCCGTGCAGGAATGTTTTCAGTGAAATAAAAGTCATATCTTAATTGTGTTTGGTATTATAATTAACTTCATTGCATGATTCAAATTATATGAAGTATTGTTTTTTAATGTGTCGTTTATAAGAGGATTAAATTTTGTGGTGCGTTATAATTTTTGACATTTTCATGTCTTTACTTTGACACACAACGAATTTTTGTTTACGCTATTAAAATAGCTTATCCCCAGGGACCCAGTGTGCTACTGTCGGCCACTCGTGACATGTGTGTGGATCGCGAGGTTTGATCAGACAATGAATCGACTCCTCACACCGTTTCTTCCAAAACGGGCCATCTTCAGAGGGCAAACAGCTAAACTTCAGGAGAATGAGAATACAGTACGACATCAACACCAGGAAACATAATACTAACACACCAAGAAAGAACCAGTCCAATGAACCAAGGGAACAAATCAAACGGTAATCGAAACAAGTAAACAAAAACAACCAAACAAACTAATCTATCTACGTAATCAACTGGTAACTTGCCAGTATAGCAATGAACTAACTAGTATTTGCACAGAGCAAAACAACAACAAAGCGAACATAATCTAACTTAGGGAGTATAGCATAGTACCTACATATAACATATAACAGCTAGTACATATAACATAGTAGCCTAGTACTCTTGGCGGATGGACTGATGTGAGGAACTGCGTGACTATGCTCACTTTGCTTAGATTGTTATTTTCTTGCTGTAAACAACTAAGCGAGTTGAACTGATGCAGTTCACGTGCTAAACTGGCAAGTGACCAGTTCATTAATTTGCTTGAATCAGTTGCTTACTTGTTTTCTTGGTTATTGGACAGGTTGTTTCTTGTTGTGTTGGTCTTCATGGCGAAATGAATTCTCATTTCCCTGAAAGTGTGCTTTTCGCAGCCCAGAAGATGATCAATAAATTGTTAGAAACCACAACGCTAATCTAGCAAGTCAACTATCATAGCGCTTTTTTTTTTTTTTTTACATAGATATGTCTTTAGGGGAGGGGGTCAGTCCAGAATCTGGGATATCAAAAAAAAATGTCACACTTTTTGATACACTTCCCGTGGTGGTAGAGACTTGAAATTTGGAGTGAAGGCTCCGTTGGGAATCTAGTTGGCTGAGAATCCATCATTTTGAGATAGGATCACTATTCAGGGTAGTTTGAGGGTAGTTTCAGTCCAATAAGTTAATATGAAAATAGCGGTAACCATCTTAACAACAATGACAGAAAATTATATTTGTTGTTGTCATTGTTGTTAAGATGGTTGGACCCCAACTACTTTTTAACGTTCTCTCCTGTCCTTTTGAGTCATCATGACATGATGAGTACATTGTACTCCCTTCCTTGTGGTTTGACTACCTATCACCATAGATGATCGGTTGTCGTACTCATTACTCCCAACTCCTTTCAAATTCCACATTCACACAAGGATTGAATTTATATTGACACAAACCTGATGGATTCCGCTCGTCTAATGGAGGTGATGATGATGGTATGGGGGGTTGTAGACTACTTCGTGATGGACTGGAAGGCAGATCTGGTGTACGCGGTCTTTCCCTTGTTGTTAACTCCAAAGCTTCACTCTGAAAAAATGAAAATTAATATTGGTTAGTCAAACTTCAAGTGTCCAAGAGCCCTCATTAGACTGCAGAGGTTACCTATCATGATCAGTAGGAAGAGTCGGAAATTTCAACTTTCTGCAGATTTTGCATGCAAAATGCCTTGGTATCTGCGTGGTTTTCTGATTGACTCCAACAGGCGACAGCAGAGCCGTTTTACACCCAAACCATCTTTGGAGAGGCTTGTGATATAACCGCGGTACCGAATTAAGACGGGGGAAGTTTTAATTAATTGATCCGCGGATGGCCTCGTTATCTTGGTAGAAACATCGCTTGAAAAATTGCTCTCCCGACGATTGTCGGCGTCTCAGCGGTAAACCATCTTGATAATAACGAATTACAGTATACAGGCTCCGAAGTCAGGCGGGGGGCGAGGTGAATATGAAGCTCGTAAAAAAACAACGTTTCTAGGTCGTGAGAAGAGGCAGGACGCAGGTGACATAGCCGGCATTATCTGGAGCTGATCTCTTAATTATTGTCATTAACTCGGAAGGTAGGGAGCTGGACAATGAAAACTTCGCGCATCACCTACCCCTTTGGCTGATAGCATTTTTCCTTGAGATTACGTCCCTCTAGAATGAAACTGATGTGAAAATTAAAGTCACCTCAAATTATGGAGGTTGACGAGTGAATTAGCAGGTTTTACCTGAATATTGTTAGGCCAAGTAAGTCCATTTATTACGTTCTTGATGACAGGGTGAGACGTTATTATCCTTTTTTGTTTATTGTGATGTAAATCATCAACTTGAAGGGGATAAAACATTTTGACAGTCCTCGAAATTGGTTCTTTTATGTCGTTTTGAGCTGTAGGCACTTTTTCAATCTGAAATTTTGACAATATACTCAGTTTGCTATCTATCTGTGTTCGAAAAGTTTTCAGCCCAATCGTACCGACTCTTGGGGTTCTGTGGGGCTAAAATGAGGCTACAGAGGGGTTTTGAAGGACTTTAGCCAATCTCGTTTTCGAAGTAAGTAATGTTGGACGAAGAATTCATTATTAGGAGTCCCTTATCTGTCCAGCCAAATAGTATAATTTGTATGTCTTTTTTTAATTATTTTTTTTTTATTGGCACACCAATTTTTGGTGATTCTGATTTGGTGATTGGTGATTTTTGGTGCCCAAAGTATATTGAAGTTTACTGGGGAATTTCGATGAGAAACGCATTTTAAGTTAACCATACTCAGAAACAGAAAAAAACTAATAAAAAACTAAACTCCAACTTGTGCATATAGCTGGCGGAGGTTGCGACATGTCAATTACCGCCTTCATAATAATTGTAGGGACGAACCATTTACATCTTGCCATAAATTATGCCCCAGTTAGGGGTGGCTTCTGAATTTATGAGAAATTATTCACATATCTATTCATCTCTTGGCGGAAACCCGGGTTTGACGAGTCAGTTACATTTATGGAGAAATTATGGTTTACTCCTTCCACACTTAGGTGGTCATGTGAAGAACGTTTAGAGCTATAATGAGTTGACATGGCGTGAGTTAATGCTAAGTGAATTTCGCCACCCCGCTGCGGCGACTGGTTGAAACGTGGCTCAGCAGGGGGTTAAAGCTCTATCTTTGTCAATCTTGATGAAGAGAAGGAAGAACCATGGCGAACTAAGTAATTGCTCTGTACTCGGTATTTTTAAAGACTGGCTTAGCTGTACGTTAGCTATTAATTATGGAACCTTAATAGTATCATTAAGAAATTAAGTTTGGGTGTTTCATCCATTAATAGGTCCAATCTTCTTTGGTTCTTGAAGATTTTCCGCCCCGGTTGTCAGTCAAGCCCGAGACTACGTGGAGAGTTTCCATTGTTACTCCGACACTTTCGTGCGCTTAAGTATACGATATTAAAGGGGAATAGCCCGACAGGTGAGATTATCTTGACTGTGAAGCAGGCATGCGTAAAAATCTGGACTTTTCCCAAAGTTGGCGCCAGAAGAGTGGCCGAGCTTGGAGAGAAAATATTTGAAGTCACATATGAATCAAAATGAGTGAATAAGTACCAAGTGCTTCGGGGGCTTTCCAAGAAGTAGTGAAATGAGTACAAGCAGGTACTAGTGATTTGGACGAACCGTCGTAAACATGACAGACGAATCACAGCGTCACGTTTTACGCTAAAACTCTCCCTTTTCGTATGCAAAACCACTTCCTTTCAAAGGTATACGTCCAATTCCACAAACACATAAATCCCTCGAACCGAGAGGCTCATCTTCCTTGGGGTAAAACGTGCCAAGGGACTTGTCAAGAGAACAGGGTAAAGCCTGTCAACCGTCGTCTCATCCTCTGTTTGACATTCCCATTCTTGTCTGAGGATTTTCTCAAAACGGAAGAGGGACCCTGGAGATTAGAGAGGTCAGTTTCTCACTCCCCAACTCGAAACCCGAAAGCAAATCCTATTAAGAGTTCTTTTCACCCCCAAATCGTGCTCATCTTCACGGTAGAGTGCAGAGATAACAGCGTGACTTTGCCAAGTAAAATGAACAATTGGCAACTTTAATAAGGTTCGAGTGGAGAAGGTCGACGGCATCTTCCGGTGTCAAGAGTCGTCTGTGGTGCAGGTTTCAGTAATCAGCATCCCAGTTGACGTGAAATGGATTGAAAAAAGCCGATCATTTGTATTACAAGCTGGACGATGCTCGTTACCTGATAATCCTCCCTTTTCATTCATAAAGCACCTCTTGCAACTTCATTCCCGAAGACATCGACGAAGAAAACGAAAAAAGGTCATAATTGCGCCGGCATTCCGGCTGATTGCTTGTAGCCCGGAGCTCCGTCCAGTTGACTCCATTTGACCTCCCCAATACCCCATAGCCTCCTCACCAGCCACCACGTGCGACGATCTTAATAAACTTCGGCTTCAGTTAACCGGAGACACTATTTTTACTCTTCAAAAAACTCCCTTCACTCACCGCAGCAGCGTTTTTTGTAATCGTCAAAAAACGACTCACCCAACCCTTTTTACCGCTCTAATCAGCTCTCATTCAGCGGTTAACTCTTTCAGAGGCGTTAAAGTGACTGCCCACCCACCGGCTTTTTAAGTAGTCTCCGTCTGTGTCTTTGAGGTGTTGAATTAAACGAGCTTGAATGGGCTGTAACTGGTTGATTCGGAGCATTTAATACGTTATGAGCTCATCTCGTGCCTATGTAGTAATTCCCGCAATTTGTGAGGTTAAACGGATCAACTGCGGCTGTTGGCTTTTTTTTAAAATATTTCCCATATATGCCACTCATCCTGTGGAAGACAATTATCCAGTTGCAGTCAGTTAGGAATGGGACGTGAGCCAAATTTTTGGGGGGGCAGAGGATTAAACGAACTTACTCATCAGTTTGTTTCCGGAGTTCATTCCTAACTGCACTATTCTAACGAACCGTATCATAATTTTCTACCAACTTTCACGTGAAATCACATCAGATCTCACTTGACACCCCAGACTCGGCCACCACGGTATTATGCATCGAATAAACGTTAGGATCCACCCCAGTAATCACGCCTCCTTTCCTTTATCATGACCTCCAGGAAATGACATTACAAAATGTCAGTACAGCCGGAAAGCTTGAGTGTCCATTAATAAGGTGAAAATCAGAAACCAAAACTGACGATTTTCTTTTAGATCTTTTTTTTATGCCAGGTTAAAACTCTCAGCAAGAAAGCCTCACCTAAAGGACTCGTTTACGGTATAAACGTTAAGTAGGAAATTTTTATTTGTAAATATGAGGTCGCAATGTCCGCCTCACATAGTGCCTCCAAGTCGTAAACGTTTCTTGCACTATTTTTATGTCTCTTTCTGGCGGACTCTTGCCGGGCAAGAACAAGCGTTTTATGGGCTCACGCAAAGCAACCCCAGCACTATGACAATATTCCGTCTTTGTAGGACCTTTGTCGGCAAACTACAGATTAGCACGTGCTGATAGGGCACTTTTTCCACGGAGCAATGAAGCATTACAAACAAACGGACAATCGCCTGATGGTGATACTATAACCTTCTTTGTGTTGTCTGTAAGGTTTAAGGGGGGTAGACGGCCAGACATATCACCATCAATAATTAATGCAATTATTGCAAGTTTCCAAGTTTTACTGGTAGGTAACTATAATTCTTCGTCAATTACACTGCCTTATCAATAAATCGTTAGAACTAGTTTACCGAGTGTAAGAATGAATTATCACTTGATTGATATGAACACCTACCTATTAATGCACCCCACAGGAAGTTATGAAATAAAAAGTGAGAATGAAAGTCAAAATTTACGTGTTATTTTTGCGTGTATGACATGGAATCAGTCAGATTAACAAAATAAAAGGAACTTCCAGATAGCATAATCCGTCACTAGTACAACAAAAATTTAAATTAAAAATGTGAGAGTAAAAGAAAACCCATACAATACGAATGTGACATGGAACTAGAATCGATACCGAAGTTTTCTTGAAAATCGATTTTTTTTATTCAGAAAAAGTTTGAATCAATTTTCAGTCACTCGATAAGGCCTGATGAAATAAAATGGAACTACCTATAATAGGTCTCCCAAAAGAATATTGCCCTCCAAACTAGAGCTCTGGTGGAGGAAATAGAACTACTGTTCTCACGAAATTTCCCCCTTCCATCACGTTTTTTCCCTTCCAAGTGGCAACACTTCTATTTTTTCCCCTCAAACGGTTTCATTAAATGAAAAATTTTGAATCTCAAGATTGAATAGAACCATGTCATTGTTAATTAGGAAGATCTAGGTCTATCCTAAGAAATATCGTCACAAAATCACAACACAACAGGGAGGCAGAAACAAAACAACAGCGAGCAAGTTGAGACAATGTAGGCAACAGAAAAAAAAGAAGAAAATCCCTTCGCTTGAGCAGTGCACAGGATGCCACATCGGTGTTTCCTTTTGCGGCCACCAGAGCTTAGGGTCGGCGCTAGGGGGAGACTTACCTATAGCGGCCCAGTCAGATCCAACGTACGGAAACTCCACCAATCGGAATGCTTCCTCTCTATGCATTTAATGCAAGAAACAGAATGGTCGAGTTCAGGGCTGGTTCCACCAAGAAGTAAAAACCAACCATAACATTTTAAATTGGTGGTATTAGTTGTCTCCGTCTTAAATCACCGGTTTCGCAATAAATCTTAGTTTTAAATTTTGGTGGAACTGAGCGTCATACGTAATTTGTATAAGTTAGGTTTTGCCAATGAGTTTATTGATGGAAAAAAACTTTCTGAAAATTGCTCAGTGAGCAATCAGTGGTAGCAATAATTTACACCTATTCCATATTGACAGAAAAACTAAGATGGGTGAATTTCATACTATGGGGAGTGTATGATGCCAAGGACAGCTTTCTCTATCTCTAAATCAAAACAAACATGGTCAGCAGACCCGCTCCCATTGTGTAATTTTATTCGCAACCCCTGGGTCAGCAAACCCAAAAAGTTGTATTTGAAAAGGCGACTCATGAACTGATCAATATAATGACGTGGTTTATGAGATTGAAAAAGAACTTATTTGATAGTAACTGAACGAGAATTTATGAGATAGTAACGTCGGGAAACCATTCAAGTCCGAATGATGAAAACTTGATGAAAATTCGATAAAAACTTCATTAGGTATATTTTTGATGGGAAAAACAATAGATCATGGATATGTCTAGGTAGGCTGACAACAGTTCCAACAACCCGCAACAAGATCTAGGGATGGATATCGTTATAATAAACCCTTTTTTATGTGGGGAACCACTTCAATTAAACAGAAAAGCAGTAGATAACATAATCCATCGCAAAATTTCTACTAAATACCTACAACAGAAAATTTCGAAATTAAATCAGTCACATAAAATGAAAGAAATCTTTGCAATAAAAATTTTTTTTTTTTTTAAATAATACAACGATGTTTCAGACAGGTTCGGCGCAAAATAGTAAACTAATTTTTCCAATTTGTCGAAGTTCCCCGGCATATCAAAACTAATAATCCTGTAAAATAATTTCAGGGAAATGGATAGTTTGTCAGAATACTTAGATTTGTATCAGTAACGAATGCGGCCAACCATAAATCAACACCATATGCAACACTGTAGGGCTCTTTATTAAGTGATTTTTAAACGTTCTAAAAACATCTCTCTTTGTTCCACGAGCCAATTCCATGAGCCAGTGTTAGATAAGGGGCCAGAAAAAATTGATTCGACGTTCAAAATTACTTCATTCACTCACAGGAATTCCCGGTCAATGTCGATCAAACGATAAACTTGTACTTCCATAAATCTCCTCGGTGTAATCGGATGGGTCGATTACAGCCCCTTTTTAGCTCTATAAAGCCCCTTGGGTTAGAGCTGTCGGGATTAAAAATGGGACTTACCAAGTATTCCAGGAAAGTTTTAGATATTTTGAAAAATTCCTTCGACTGACAAAATACAGGAATAATTTTGAGGTCGAACAAAATTTTTGAGCACCGTGGCGAGTAAGAATAATAAACCAAAGTCGAGAAAATGTTTTAATTACCTAAAGTAAATATTAGAAATACATCCTTTTTTTTTTTCTTTTCTTTTTCTTAGAAAATTGAATGTATAAAAACAATTCACTCAACCTGGCGAGGGGAAAAAGTACGTGATATCCGCAGATTTACCAGACTATTGAACACCCCTCAGGGCGATGGTGAGAAGGGGGTGAGATTTATATGGCGGTCCATTGAAAAAAGGGCGAGGGGATAATATCGCCGAAAGCTGTTGATTCAATCTTGAGGGCCAGAACGGAAAGAAAGGAGCCAACCACCAGAATCCGTCCCCCACGCTTTGTCTCCGGGACACACGAGAGTCAAACCCGGCAAAGAGGGTGCAGCGGCTGTGGGGGTTAAAGCCCGCCTTGTTCGCTCTTTTTCACGGTTTAACCCCCCGCCAGAGTACTATATTGTTTTTCTCATCCTACGAGTATGACTCCCTTTTCTCTCTGAAGCTCACCTTTGTTTTATAAGAGCTCCCTTCAGCTCATAATACTTCCCTTACAACGGGGGTAAATCCATTGCCCTCTTCTTAGCTTTTTGACGTGATTTGTCGGGTTCCAACGTTTTGGTATTCTTTTCCGTAACAGGCATTAGGATTATGTCTGGGAGAAACAGCTGTTCTCTGTGGAGTTTGTTATGCTGGTGATAAAAAACAATGAGTCAATCAGAGATCAAAGATAATACTGCCAATAGACAAATAGACTGCTATGTTGAACCACTCAATTTGCAAGTACCCTCATAAAAAAAAAAAAAATGATTGCTCCGTTCATGCAAATTAAAAGATTAATCCTTCGATGAATGAGTCAACACTGAGGCTCGTGCGGAGTTTCACCGTCCATCGTAACAGGTTTTCTACGTCTAATAGAGAGAAGAGATAGTTCGATGAAAAGAACCCACAGCCGGACACGTGGTATTCCAGTAGCTTGTCTGATCATCCCCCCGGAGGCTGCCTGATTCATGGCGACTACTTTTCAGATTCCGTTTGATGTGACTCCTCTGGGAGTTCTCTCTAGTATCTCATAGATCTTTAACTCTTTTAAATCTTTCTTAAAACCCTCAACTATTTCACCAAGTTCTCATTCTGAAATAATAGAGCTCTTCACGTTCAAGCTTACCATGTTAAAATGTTGCAATTAGAAAATTTCATAATTTTGAAAATCATGAAGCACCCGATGCGTTGACGAGGTAAGTTTTTAAAAAGAAAACTGTGTAGACGAATGAGAAAAGGGCCGACTTATTCACACACTCCATTTCTTCTTTTTTTTATTCCTATGTATTCCTTAACGAAAGAACCAAAAACAAAACTACGAAAACGAAAAAAAGCAGGACGAAGAAGGAGAAAACAGCTGGAGGTCAGCTCTCATTCTGTTTTGGTAGATAATACTATAACACGGTTGTTATCAAATGTTACCACACCTCACCCTATGCTATGGTAAGCACGAGTAGCATGGCTGATAGCGTAATTTGATAACGCAACCAATTTTCTTGCCTCTAGCACATTAAATGCGTAAATTACGCTAACACGCCGTAAACGGCCCGACCGTGAAGATCCCCCCAATATGAAAAATGTTTTTGCACGAATATTGTCATACTCTTCAGAAACGTACCAACCTTCGCTTCATCCTTGATCAGTTGAAAACTAGTCGAGTCCAATTTTTAAGAAAACCGGAAAAACATTTATAGGGTTTCTCTGAAATTTGACACTCTACGGTACTATACTGGGTTATTATAACTGTATAATACAGAACTAATGGTATCTATTTAGTGATACTATTTAGACACGAGGCAAACTCAACCAAAAACGTTTGGAGTTACGGCAAGAAAAGTTGACGTACGAGTTTTGCAACAAAGCCAGATGGACTTAACCTGTTTTCCCCCAAAACTTGTTTCTGTTACAAAACTTCCACTTTTTAATGTTGAGTTCTTTATATGGAAAATGAAAATCGAAAATTAATAAAATCCAACAAGTTTAAATTTTCCCTCGTTAAATCGATCCGCTTTCGGCCCAGGAGTACCCAATCGAAAACTTTCAACCCTGATAAGGTCTATCTTTCCCTAGTCTACGGTATTGTGCAGCGCATTCCAAAATGAGAGGTATCGGACTGAGGTATGAACGAATCTAATTACTACGGGCTCTCTCTGCCTTATTCTTTGCCAAATGTAGTATGCAGAAATCCAATTAGAATAATCTTGACTAGAATGATGAAATAAAATAAATTATTTAATGACTGGCCGTCGGGCTTAGCCCATTGTCAAACCAGTGTTTTTTTTTGTTTTTTTTTTCCAAAGTATTTTGTTCTGAAATTTGATGAACATACATGTTTTTCTTCCTTTCTTCTTCTTCTAATTACTGAGGGCTCGGTAAATGTGAAGCGTAACTATCATGTAAGTATAGTAAGTAGCGTAACTATCATGTAACCTATTGAGGTGTTCTCAACCAGAATCTGAAAATTTCTGTGTTCAAAACGCAATGTTCACCATCGCGTCAGTACTTTTGTTTAGAGTCCAATTTGTTCAGAAGGCGCCACATCATTTGGTTTTCCATTGTCTTTTTTTCCTAGTGCCATGTGATACCCACTCGAGAACTTTTACTGAATCGAATGAGACCAACTGCACGTAACTCTTCCCGACAAGTATCCCTTGACAAAAAATCTTGAACTTCAATCAACTGTTTACATAGTTGGAAAGTTGCTTCAAAACATGTCAGAGATTAACCACATCTCACAAGACAAGACACAACTTCAGCAATCGAGGCTTCGGTTGAAAGATTTAAGGATTTGATTGCAGCCTGATTTCCAAAAAATTTACTAGTTTTTGCAACTGAACGCCGTTCAAGGATATTATTTTTTCCTCTGATTATGACTATAAAAAAGTGTACCTTTCCCAGTTCCCATGCCGATAAGCGTGCCATTTCGTCTGGAGATCCTCGATGAAAGCTCAACCCCTCAAACAATAAACGAGAAGTCCGAAACAAGGCGGATCTCCCACAAAAGCACACGCCACACAGTAAACACATCACCGTCGAGCTTCACACACCCGTCATCGGCGCCCAGGGGGGAAGGATGAGCTATAGCTTTCTAATAGCCCCGCGTTAACTAAACGCCCCCGGGTGATAATACGTCGCCTAGTCCGACCGGGAAGCTTTCTATATTAATTACTTTATGATTTGATGCTTTTACGAAGGCCGCTTCACTGAGCTTATTAACATAGAAAAAGAAGCACCTCCCCTTCTCTGCTGGCCAACGGACGCTAATCTTGCCCGGTTATCATAATTGGGTGTAGGAGTTCCCATCCAAGAAACAAAACCGTTAATCGTGGTTAATCGTGGTCCTCACCGTACGATATTACGGCACCTGTGTGGCTAATGTTTTTCCTGACAGAAACAAGTTACCAAAAATTGCCTGGAAGATATTTTATTCCTCGAGGCGTCATAGTGGAAACTCCTTTTCCTTGAGTCGTTGTAGAACTCAAGATCCTCGAAGGATCTTGAGGATCTTAGGCCTGCCGATTATTTCCGCAAGATGGTCACTAAAACAAACCGCAAGTTTCCGGAAAGCAAAAACAAAGCCCACAAAAAAACAATATCCTTCGAGGAAAACCTTCTATAGAACCGACTAGAAAGTAGGAATTGAGAGGTTAGATGAGGGAGTGGGAAGGACGCCCTTAGTGACCGGTGCCTTCGAAACGATCCCTCGTTATAAAAAAAAAACTAAGGTTGGCCACCTTTTTCTTCTACCACGATCAAGTGGTTGAGGATATTTTCCGATTTGGGCGCGAAACCTGAAGAAACGGGCTTAAGAGTTCCTTCAGGCGGCAACCGTTTCTTTCCATAGGATCATCGGGGATGCCTCGTTTGACGGCGTGATATATTCGCCTCGTCCCGACCAACCTAACCGACAGGGTCATTTCGGATCCACAACTTTTCTTTCGCCCTCCGCGGGTACTTATCCAAACCGTAGAGATTGTTTTACGAAGGAAAATCATTTTACCGGCCGGGAAAATTGACGTCCCGGAGGCGGAGATGACGGCTTTTCTTTGGGAGAATCGGCCTTTTTGTTAGTGGGCGATTCGCCGTTAGAAAGTTTGGCTAACAGAATATCCCTGTTGACACGGATGACAAGAAAAGAAACCTTTCAGGGTAGATTGAAAAAAAAAAAAAAAAAAAAAGCCACGTTGAGGTTTAACTGAATTTCCACCTTCAAAAAGAACTACCGACGGAGGAATGAAATCCGAACCGGGTGGAATTTGAGTAATTATGTGTTGAGGTTTCTTACAATTTTATTTGAATTCAAAACGGTGTTGCGTGAAGGGCGGAAAGTTGAAGGTGCTGTGTCCATGTTCTCAATGCAGCTTGCGTTGGGATATCCAATGTCTGTAGTCAGTGGAGGCGGAATAGAAGGTCTATTCTGAGATCCCTCCCTCCCCCTGCCTTTTCTAACAAGTGATAGCTTTTGCTTGGGAAAATCCGACTCCTTCACTTTGGCGCCATCTGAGACGCCCACGGCAAAACTAGACGCTTCAAGCAATACTAGTACATCTATATCTCATTCTTAGTCCATATTCTATGGATTTTTAGTCCATATTTTATATCGATATTTTCTATAGAAAGAAAATATCGATATTGATATCGCACGATACATTAAAATTTAATGACAATATCCATATCAAAATAATATTATTATTATTATAGCTGTTATCTGCATAAATAGCGATGCTTTTTTTTTTACATATTTCCCGTTTTTCTATATCTTAAGAACAGCCATAAGCCTGCATAAAATAAAAATAAAATAAAAAATAAGAAATAACCTTAAAATTGTAGAAAAAGCACTAAGGATACTAGATTTTAAAAAGATGTAGCAGCTGTTGCTTGTTGTAATGGAGAAAACATTCCCCTGAGTCAAATGCAAAAGAAATCGCGTCTCCCGGGTTATTGGTTGAGTGAGGTATGTTTTTCGTGTTTCCTGAAAAATTGCTAAACCGGACATAGACAGTTTTCAGTAAATTCACTCAATTTGGGACCTGTTGCCACAAACAACATAACATTGTTATGTAGGTGAGAACATCACTGAATCGACCACGTCATCGTGAGGAGACGGGGTGGTCACATTTTTCTCACACCTGACGTGAAGAGCGAGATCTGGCGGCTCATCGGTGATTCAGAACCAGTTTCGCGTAGTTGTCCAGTGTAGGAATTTTTCCGACAGAATCTGCTCTGAAAGTTGCAACATTGAGATGATACACACCGGGAAGTACGGACGACTCAACTCGGAGAGATGTTGACCTTAAAGTGTAAACACCCACCTACCCCAATGACTTGGCGAACCCAACAGGTAAAAGTTCCCGGGGATTCCCCTGCGGAGGATTACGAGAATGTTTTGACAAACGGGGATCGACGAAAAAAGGAAAGCAGTTGTATCTGGCGGTAATCGGTAGAGGTGTAATCTGTAATCATCAAAATCGGTTCTTTGAACTCCTCGCCAGACGCGGAAAGCCCCGATCGGCGGTCTCGGTCTGTGCGGCGCCTCAGAACCAGTGACTCACGTGACTCGACGTATGTCCCAGATTTTTTGAATCAGAGGATGTCCAGTCAACGGAGTAAATCTATGGAAAAGTACCAACCATGAGAAGGCAAATAGCTTCCTCCTTATGGAAAAATAGCAGAAGACGGCTCTGGATTATTGAACTGATTTTATCCCCAGAATTTATATCTTGAACTGATTTTATCCCCAGAATAGCTAATAATTCAGAGGAGATCTTCGGAAGATATAAAATATATTCCAATTTTGAGCAAAACAAACATTTCAGGCGCCAATTCGTAATGAATTTACAAACTTCATTGTCTTGTTAGGTTCTTCGGTATATAAAACCCCAAAAAGGTCCTTCACGAGAGGAGAAATACCTGCGTGCAGTTGGCTTTTAGCACTTGCATCGGCGTAGGGTGGGGCATCCAAACCCTTTTCAGTCATTGAAGGACGAGCGTGACCAAGTGGATAAGAAAAGTAGGTACTGGGCCCGGGGGACAAATGAGAATCGGGGACGGGTGAGCCGAAGAAAGAGATGAAAAATGTGAAGAAGAATACGGGGTATGGTGGAAAACGAATGAGCGAAGAAAAAAAAAAGGGTCAAGGGGAAAAAGACGTGTCTTCAAGAAAACAAGCAGAAGCTCTGGGAATCGCCTCCGTGTCCAACGTGATTATCTTGGGGGACTTACGCCCTGCACTCCTCCAACTCGGAAAAATCCGAAGCCATTGTCAACCCTCGCTTCAAAATCTGTGCACACCTGTTGTCCACGCTCACAAATTTCTCCGGCCTCAAATCACACCAAAACAATCCGTTGATCCTCAGCTGGTCTTGCAGGGTATTTATCGAAGGCCAGCAGTGCAATGCAATGGGGGGGATAATAAAACTGTCTGCGGTGCAATTGCGTGACATGACTGCCGGCTCCCGAGCGTCGTCTTAACGTGAAATCCCGGACGTCACGTACCTATGCAGATAGAAAAAACAGCAGCGGTGATGTAAAGGAATATGGGAGATGGCATTTCGGTTCGATGCACCTTCATCGAGTATGAAGTTGGTTAGAAAAGGAATAGACGTAAGGGGATGTGGTGTCAGTGCTGACTGCAGGGGGGTAGTAGCTAAGCTGACACGGGATAAACAGATGACATGGAAATTCCCTTCGGGCTAAGACGATTTGCTGTTGAGTTGGTAAGGATTCCCTCTCTCTCACCACACTGCCTTATCCTCTAAACCACCCCTCCTTCAAGAAAACATTTCCATCCCTTACGATGACATTGACAAAATCAAACAAAATTCTTGGTGACATTTAAATGTCGCTTTCAAAAGAATTTTATTGTCAAAAATCCAATACATTCTGAATAATAAATTCGTAGTATTCGGGTTCTCGGGGGCCATATTCCTTGATTGGAAGACCATTTGAGTCAGCCTGGTAGTTTCCGTCGGGTGAATCACATCGGGTCATATAGATATTCAGATCGAGTGTTGATGACTCCACTGTCGGCAAACCTACGTGGCTACCTGTCGGCCATCCGTCGGATAAAATCAACCCATTCATGTGAGGAAATAGTGTACATGATGGAGAGATGCGATCAACCCCGGGAGGGAGTTACTGACGAGAGGATATGATGATCTCGGTCTGTCCCGGAAGGAAAATGCAGTTAAAGCTGTAGTTACAGCTCCTGTTCAGCAACTTTAATATTGGATACATTTCGTGTATACTGTTCGAGCTAATAATGTTTGATGCGTTATTACTCACAGTACCGCATTGCCAACATCCACGCATTCTCAATGTAAGGAAATTAAATACAAATTAAGAAGAGGACGCGGTATGTTAAACGTGCTGTCACGAAAAAGCGGGAAAAACGCGAAGGAGAACGTGATTCGAAACAAATATCAATAATGAAGGGCCCCGATTTTAAGCAATTTAACTCGATACAATTCTTACTTAGTCATAACTAACTTCAAAATGCTTCTTCAAACAGCTATCTGGGGGTTAGACGACCGTCTCTGCCTTGCAAATAATAATTTTAGATTGACAAAAAAAAAATTCTTCCATTGATTAAACGAAACTACTTAAGTAGAAAAACAAAATTTGTTTTAACTAAATTTAATGTTTTTCTAAAAAAAAAAAAGAAACTCAATTTTGCGGAAACCACAATGTCATCAGATTATGGGGAAATTCTTTTTTAAAAAATGCCTTCGTTGCTCGTACAAGTTCAACTAAATCTAGCCTTGTAGGTAATTAAAGAAATAAAATCCCGTTGAAAGGCTCGTCAAACCACAACTCTTAAAACCGACTTCATAGCTCTGCAACTGGTTCTTCAAGTACTCAAACCAGTTCTACAGCTCCTTAAACAGTCTTATACCACTTCAAACCAGTTTTATAGCTCTTCAAACTACGGCTCTGCGATCGTTTCTATGAGAATTTTTTTAAAACTTTTTATTAGCGTATCAACTTCAAATGGTTATATAAGCTTAAAAACATGAAAATTTAACAGTGCAATAACGAACGACTTACTTAAAGCAAAAAACGAACAGAAATTCAAAATTCAAAATTTGAACAGTTTTAAGCCACTTCAATCTGTTTTTAGCTCATATGGGAACTAAACCCAACGTGAACATGCCAGAATAAATTTCCAACTGGAGCAGAAAAGTATCAATCCAAGTTCATAATTTATACTTATGTTATCGTGAAGTTTGAGAGGAAAATTTTTCTAAATAATTAAGTACTAAATACAGGACGTTTTATTCGTCAAGCCGCTTGATCAGAACTACTTACGCTTGATTCAAGCGTAAGTAGTTCTGAACGATTTGGATCTTTTTCGATGACGTCATTCCGTAATCATAATATTTTACATTGTAAACTTCAAAGACGACAAAGTGTAATTCGATTTTCTTTATACACAGCGGTTGGCACAAATTTAGTCACGCTCTTAAAATGACCAGGGTTTGTTTTGTTTTGATTATAAACAATAATTATTAATAAATTATAAATAATAAATTATAATTAATAAATTATAAATAATAAATTATAAATAATAAACAATAAATAATAATTATAAACAACAACAAAAAAACATATAATATATGTAATATAACATATAATATATGTAATATAACATATAATATATATAATATTATTATAATTATTGTTGTTTATAATCAACATATTATGTTGATTATAAACAACAATAATTATTGCTGCTGTTATTACACAACATAGTATGTTGGGGAAAAAAACCAAAAACAAGATACGCATATTATAGGTATTTTTGTTGTTGTTGTTCAAAGCACAAAATCGTCAGAATAATAAATGTTGATAAATTAATTCCCAATGTTCACAGTCTTCAATGATTTAAATTTATAACCCAATAATTCAATAGTTATTATTAAATCATTTATTAGAAAGCACATTGCGGCATTTCCATCACGATTCTGATGCAATTTTGGTCGTTCATTCTAAAATATCAAGCGAAGATGATGTCGTACGATGCGAGAAAACCGCACGTTTCCACCGCAGATTTTAGAAAACGACGGAAACCCGATTATGCGAGCTTCAGAAAGCACAGTTTATTTGCCTCGAACAACAAACCGTCCCGGTAATGCTGTACGTAAATAGGTACCGAGTAATGCTTTTACAACCCTGCGGCAGAAAACAATAGTTTTTCCGCTAGTCCTCCCCGGGGGTCTTTTGAATTACGCTCTTTTGAATTCACTACATTGCGCAGAGCAATTGGGTACGGGCGAGGGAAGCCCGTGAAATTCACGCGGACGAAGTTTCCGTGCAGGTTAAGCCCGTACGAGTGCGGGCAAATCGCGAATGAATAATACCCTGGCGGACGAACATTTTGTTGAATCGTTCTCGCCGGCAGTAAAATGCTCGAATCGTCGCAAATCCGCGAAAACACGGGCGGCTGCGTCAACTATTATTTTTGGAATTGTGTCGACGGTGCGTTTTCCGGAAATGCGATTAGTGCCGAAGTATGAATTGGAGGGAAACATTATGGGGGCATTATTGCTGTTCGGTTTCCAGAATTAATCCTGATGATTTCTATGAAATTAACATTTCCGTGTGAGTTATGTTGTACGGTTGCTCCCGGTATCATTAGTAAGTACGACTGGGTAGGGAGACCCTCCAAATTAATCTGGCAAATTAATGCAATGGAATGAGCGAGCACTGAGGGATTTGAAAAAATTAAACCTTTTTTAAGCGGTCGTGTCATTTTTGTCCATTTTCAGTTTGTTTCATTTCCTGGGTCTAGCCCAGTCAAATTAGACCAAAAAGAGGCAAATAGGGGAAATAATTCATTGTAAAGAAATTTCTTCACCAGGCTCTTCCTTCACACGTAGTAAATCATATCTCAAAAGTCCCCTAGTATGGGGGGGTGAGCTCGACGGGGGGGGGGGGTTCTAATTTTTTTCGGTTTTTTGCCTATAACTCGAAAAGTAAGAGTTCTAGCGACTTGTTGACTATTACTAGAATTAAAGTACATAAAATTCTCTACAACTTTGATTATATACGTTTTATCGAAATTCCGAACCGTTACAGAGATATTTGCATCGAAAAATGGAGAAATTATGAAAATTAGGTTTTTAGCTCACGTTTTTCGGATAACTTGGTTGATTTGCGTCCAAACGGTTGATCTGAGAAAAAAGTTCTCTTAGAGAAAGTTGTTGAGCATCAAAATTTAATTTCCTTGAAGAATTTGCGGCTGAATGCC
Organism: Pilophorus perplexus; assembly: GCA_955831195.1. Lineage (NCBI taxonomy): Eukaryota > Metazoa > Arthropoda > Insecta > Hemiptera > Miridae > Pilophorus > Pilophorus perplexus. The sequence goes on from OY037010.1 coordinate 25,873,050, forward strand.
AACTTATCATTGACCAATCAAAAATTACGCCAATTTCAAAATTTTGCCAATTTTTGTCATTTTTACTCAAATGTTGTCAGGCCACTTTTTTGTGTCCTCGAGCTTCAATCGTCCTCCTTTCAGTCATCTGTCGTCATTTAATTCTATATATATACCAGAACTACATACATGGTTGCATAAAGTTTATGCCATAAACTTGCTGACTCGCTATTTGGCCAATTTGGAATTAGAGGGTTGGTTTATGGCTATCAACTGAAAGATCGAGCGTTCGACGAGTGTCGGAATGAGGTAACATTGGAATCGCTAGTGGAAGACTTCTATGATGATGATAAGTAGAATCTTCAGTGATAAGTTATCACTGATAACTTTGATGGATTTTGACATGAGGTCTATCGGGGTGTCGTTTGCGAAGCAATTTTGAGCGGAGAATCCATTCATGGGTGTCCCAGACTTGTCCGAGCACGCTTCGAGGCTGAACCAAAGGTGAGGTGTTGTTTTCGAAACGTTCCTGGGCGTAGAGTCGATTTGTGGGGGGTCCCAGATCTATTCGAACACTTTGAAGGGCAACGAAGGCGGGAGTTTTGAAGGCATTTTCCAAGTGATTGAGAGACAAACTGATTCCCTAATCGTTTCTGTATTTCGAGTTTTCAGGGATAGAAGTGAACCCATGAGCAAAATGTTCAGTCTCTTATTCGGTAAAAAATTTGCCGATTTCCCCGCCTATCCAAATTACACACCACCGCAGCCATTTAAATTTAGATTCGCACACTATTGAACTTCAGGGAGGAGTTTCATCATTACCAATCGCCTGCAGTTCTCTGGGGACGCCACTAATCTGTCATGTGCCCCAGAAGATCCTGTTTACCACCAGCGCTCAAAAACTGGAAAAGATAAGCGGCCCTCTGGTGGGTGTCTCCCGGCTATCTCCCGATTGGTCGGTTATCGTTGAAATTTCCGCAGATAAACCCCCTTCCCTTCAGAACCATCCTGTGGGTTTTTTTTTTTTTTTTTGGCGTATCGTCGGGTCGTCGAAATATGACGTCTGTGGTTTTTTTGGTCGGGGTTTCCGCCCCGTCGAGCTCACATGATGAACATTCACAGCTTCAGATAAAACTTGTGAAAAAATAAAATATAATGAATTGTATGCAAGATCATTATTTTCTATAATTGGTGCAAAAAAAGATTCGTTGTAATTGAAGCATCTTTTTTTAAAAACTGTATTTTGTACGTATACGTACCTACTAATTTTGAAAAATCGAAATCGGGTTTATTGCATTTAATACAATTTATTGGTAATTTTCCAGATATAAGAGAAGTTTCTGATCGCGATCCCGTTTTCGGGACATCTCATTCCGTTAAAAATGTATTCTTTTTTGAACGCAAAAGAGCAGTTTTTGAAAAATCAATCACCGTTTTAGAAACGGTTTTGACGTAATTAAATTACGTACATAAATTTTATGCACTGAGATTTCAACCTGGTTCTTGATTTTTTAAAGACAACTGGAAAGGGGCGGATCATCTGACCATAATAATAATATGGATATATTCAACATACTAGAAGAGCATCAAAGAAGGTAAGTGACTCTTTGCTGTATTCTAGGGTTGGTTTTTTTCTAGGGCATTTCTAGCGGTCAGAAAAATCTGAAATTGGTCTTAAAAAGTTCAGCTCGGCAAGCGTAGTGCGATAAAAGTCTGAAGCCACCAAAATGTTGCTCCATGTGGCGTATCAGTTGCTTCAAAAGGGAAGGTAGCAGAGCAGGGCGTTTCGACCTTTTTGCCGAAAAATCGCTGCTTTTCAAAACGCTGTTCTCCAGGACTACTGGCTCAACCATCAATCGACCACTGCTTTTCGAAGGAAATTTTGTGTACTTTAATTTTGTATAGAGTGGTAATCTTCGAAAAACGCATGGTTTCAGGTATATAAGTGAAAAACTGAAAAAAGTGCCAATGTTTTGAGGTTTTTAGCATTTATCGATGTGAAGCCGACCTCGGAGAAGGCAGCAAACTTCATATTCGGATTCAGCACGCAAAAAAAAAAAAAAAAAAAAAAAAAAAAAAACTTGTAGATCAGTTGAGAAATGAATCTGGGTCAGACCCGTCAGGTGCCGTCAGAGAGTCTCTGACAGAGACTTTAGAGCCCATGCGTCGATCGCAGGCTGAGTTGATATTGTTGATAGTGCTTTTCAACGGTACAGTAGGGACAGTACGGCTCGTACCGTCAAGGTCCCAAGCGCCCTCTCTGGTTTTGATAGACCGTGACTCTGAACGAATCACACGTGATCCTCCGCACGGGCCTTCTTGTAAACTCTCGACGGGGGGACCGACAAAAAGATGACTCACTTCGGGAACGGGAGTCCTTCCGCGGCTACCTGGAAATCGGAGGTGGGAGGTCTCGACCCGAACGATAACTTGGGATACCGCCGGACTTAAGCGCCGCTACGGCCCTGCCATTATAATTGAACGGTTCGCGGAACTAGTCATTGTTTCGAGTCTTCGCAGTTTCCGCAACACCCCCCTTTATATTCCGCGATATTGCGTTGACGCCGCAATTCCTTCCATCAATTAGGTTTACGTTCATTTCGAACATCTTCAATTTCCTTCAAATCGTTCCACATCGTGACGGCGAAAACGGCAAAAATAAACACCGCGCCGCCCACAATTACCTGACTTCATTCACAGAAACGTGTAACACAATCTCCACACGATACTCTTCCAAGTCAGCACTATCGTGAGCCACCTCTTGCTTTGAAATATCGCCACACGCAAACCACCGCATCACTCAACACGAAGCCCCCGTCTGCATATCTCCCAACGAATTGCTGGAAACGGTGGTGATGGATCAACGGGAAATACCGAATACACGACAAAAGGGTTGCCCACTTGAAAAAGGAATATAACCGAATAATAGTTGAAAAACTCTGCTCATACAAGGGTATACCATTCTTTATGTGTGTGGAAAGTTGTTGAGGTTCGGTAAAATAAGACGAAGAACATGCCGACGTTTCAAGAGACATATTCTCCTATCATCAGGGCCTAAAGGAATGGACAAAAATGACGGTGGCCAGATAATTTAAAAAATGTTGGGGACTTAAACAATAATCATTAAACGGTCATTAAGTATAACAAAGAGAAAGTGTACAATAAACTCTAAATAAAGTGGGGCGGAAGGGGATTAAGCAACCGGAAAATAAAACCGAATGTGAGGGAAAGGGAATATAATAATAATAATAATAATAATAATAATAATAATAATAATTGTGGAACTCCCCATACAACGGGAGATGGAGGTGTACCTACATGCTCGTGTGTTCCTATAAAATATACCTACATACCTACCAAAGGTATATCTTTGGTTCCTATCATAGAATTTAAATTAATTAAATTATGTGTCGTGTGGTTGGCGGAAGGCCTGTGCCGAAAATCCACGATTTCGCCGCCGATGTTTTTGGTGGAACAGGAAGGGAGTATGGAACATACCTGCCTGGGCATAATACCAATTGTGATCTACTATACAGGAGGAATACGCAGCCTCAGTAGGGGGATGCTCACACTCGTCAGGCCTGCTCGATATGTCGAGGTGTTGTTAAGGTGCAGAGCTCCTGGAAGGGAACCGAGGGGATGCTGGAACCCTACACGATATCTCGTGGCTGGATCCAGTTCGCCCTGGGCTCGCAGTATAAATCGGGAAGACTGCTGCAGCTTCCTTAAGCGAATTGTCGGAAAAGGAGGCGTGACCAGTGGACCCAACTCTCGACAATGGAATCACACGTCGAAATTTCTCCCGATAGTTCAGCTTCCTCAACCAAATTGTCGGCTAAGGAAGCCTGGCTATCAGGATCAATTTCATATTCTCTTTCGATATACGAACAAATTTTGAGGCCAATCGCCCCACGAAGCGAAAAAGTACGCGTACGTTGGTAATTCTGAGAATGACAGCGAAATCTCAGTAAGAATCAGTTTTGAAATGTCCATTACAAATCCAAGAAGTTGAGGGGTTGACTTTTTTTCTTTTTACTTTTTTTTATACTGCAAGAAATGCCTACTGTAAACATCTCAACGTACATCTTCAAAGACATGTTGTAAATCTCAGTTGCACATGTCAGGAACACGAATTCCTTTGCCCTTTGACTCGGATCCGTATTATTCCAAAAGCGACTACAAAAAAATGAAAGTTGATTGTCGTTTTGCTTTGGGTGATCGGTAAGACCCTGAAAATGGAAGATTTTCACTTTTCCTCGACCCCCTCACAAAAAAATATATGACCCTGCAAGATGGAGCAGCACTTTAGGAGGATTTCTTCGAAAAACAGGGACGTCTTATACCTGATGAGTGACGGAGAGGGGGCGGGTACCTGCACTGATTTATTGGTATAACGGTGTACCTGCCCCAAGGGACTCGTCCCTTGAGGGTGGAAACGCCAGTCGGACGGGGTATTGTCCCAAACCCTCCGAGCTAACCCCAATTTCCAGGTTTTGAAAGATGGAGTGACTTTTTCCAGCCACAGTCGGAGAAATGACGTTCCGAGATTATAAGGTCAGCAAAGCCGACCCGATTTTTTTTTTTCTTTCCGTGTCGGACGTTGGGGGAGTCCTTTTGTGAAGCCGGTGGCGATCACAAGAGACCCCATTTACATCCATTTGTTTTTTACCGACTCAAATACCGTAATAAGCTCTTTCAACTAAAAGAATCTTTTATCCGATTGAACTTGAGTACATAAGAAGCTAAATGCGTTCGGCTGGGCACGTGGGTGGCCGTGTAATCTTGCTGAGGCTCATAGGCCTGCACAGATTCATATTGGTTCATATTGCTCCCACCCAAACATTATACAAATACCATGTTCTAATCATTCCAATTATAGGCCCTGATGCAAGTAGAATAAATGTCTGAAATGACGACATATTCAGCGTTCGTGTTTGACCGACTCAAAACATTCACCACCCACACTTACTGTGTAGGGTGAATACTCAATTTGGGTATTTAGTCAGTTTTTTTATCATTAAATCATACAGTTTTTCTCATTAAATTTTAATAATGATTAACAAGAGGTTTTCAAAATGTTTTCGTAACGTCCCGAAATTGCGACTTAAACAGCGTTACGCAACGTAGTCGCGAAAACTATAATCATAATACGATTGGTCTGTAAGGAAGTTTGGCGGTTGGTTACAAGTTGAAAAAACATTTTGGGGGGGGGGGGGGGGGGAATTGACGTAAAATTAATCATCATTAAATGATCTGACTGCAGAACCGTAGGTCAACCGTCCGTTTTTTAAAAAGAAATTTAAACTTTCTTAACACTCAAAAGCATGTTTCAGAACATTATCGAGAGTTTAGAACATTATCGAGTTCAAGACCTTCCTTTTAATACAGAAAAATGTTCTTCAGGATGTCGAATGACGTGCGGTTTTCGTGGTAATTTTGGATGTAAAATCCACATCCAAGTGTCCCTCATCTGTCCAAATAACGGACAAGTAGGTACCTATGCCTACTGTTTTTTTTTTTTTTTTTTAATTTAAATTTAAATTTTTTTAAACATTTAATGTTTTAAATTTGAAAAAAAGTGTTCTCATTGACGTACTTACTTAGAATTAATTTTCGCAGAATTTGTACAAAATTGGCAGCTTTCGCTTCCTTCGATGTTGGTTTTTAAATCCGATATAACGATATATTAGTATGCGATATTTCGATGCTAAAATTTAATATCGAAAATCAAAATTGCATCGTAATGGGGTCCAATTTAGATGTGTCTGATCTTTAAATTTAGTTTAGGGGAGGGGATGCATTCAAAGTTGTGAGTGAACTTTCAAAGGGCTTAAGGTGGGATCTGTAACGAGAGGGGGACAAATGGGTGGGACTGGTGGAAGGGGGAGGGAGGGGGAGGATTACCGACGGAAGCTGATCCCTTCCGGATGAAACCCCATACTATAGAAACAGTGCAGGGATATGGGGATATGAAAGGAATCCAAGCTATTGCCAAGACGAGCATGGATGTAGTGGAGGATGGGGGGGAGTAGAGCATGAGGGCATAGCAAGGGTTTAGGTTTAGCCCTCCTGAATAGAATAGAGACATGTTGAGTTGTGGAGTGGGGGGAGGGCATGAAGGGCATTGAAATGATTTGAATGGGGGTCGAGTGCGTGCGGACGGATCAAGAGAATATGAAGGAGGGGTGGATTTGATGGAACAGTAGAATTAGGCACAAAAGGTGGGCGAGGGAGGAGGAAATCCTACATTGATAAACTCCCACAGAGAACACTAATTGATGTTGATCCGGGATCATCTTAGAGATATTTCAATATTGGCCGATTTCACAATACCATAGCGTTCTATAGAACCCCTAATCTTCTATATAACTATGACTACCATCAATGTAATTGCGTTTTGTCATTCCAATTAGTTCCCACTAGTTTAGACTTCTTGTTTCAGCTATGTCTCACATCGTCTACGGTCCGTAGACGGCCAAAATATCAAACTTGGCAGATCAAGAGGTATCGACGCCGTAAACATCGCTCCCGCTTAGGGGAAAGATAATATTATTTTCCGAACGGATATGAGCCCGGAGGTGCCGGGGCAAGTTTTCTAAGCGAACTCCCCACGTTAAAAGTGGACGTTTGAGTGACAACTCTGCGATATCTGAAGGGGTTTTGGTGCGGATAAGACAGCTTCCGGTTCCGTCCCGTCACCATCACCGAGCCCGACGCTACGAATCCCAGATATGATGAACCAAGCTTGACACGTTCTGTCGGGCCTTTTTACGTCGTTTGGCGCGGCTGGGTTTTCAAGTGAAATGTCGACAACTGTTTGCACATATCTTCATCTTCTGTTTTCCACCCGAGGCTTTTTGATGGGAGAGCTAATTTTTTCAGAGCGCTTATTCTGCAGAACGGGAGGTCCTGTGAATAGGAACAGAAATTGCCGCGGTAAAACAACGCAAATGCACAGATTCGTTATTTTTTAGTATAAATTAAGCAAAAATTTGATTCCATCAATAAAATATCATTCAAGCATGCATACGATAAACAGAAAATGAACTGTGGTACTAATTCATAGATTGTTGGAGACAATATGATGTAAATTTTTATGGATCTATCACCATTGGGTCATTACATTTTTTAATCATTTATGAAAGGGGAGGGGGGTAAAAGTAAAATAAATGCTATAGTATATAAAAGAAAGGGGGAAAAGGTAAATAAATAAATATACAGAAAATATAAAAACTAGAAAAACAAATTGAAAATAAATCACGCAGAAAAAAAAAACAAAAAAAAAACGGGAGAACACTCAGAACAAAGTTAATAATAGAGAGATAGTTGCCGCTATTAAAGAGAAACGGAAGGCCAGGAAACGCTGGCAAGCAACCGGAGCCCCTCATCTCAAATCTGAATGGCACAGGAAGGCCAGAGAATTAAAAACCCTGATCCAACAAATCAACGATGAAACTAATGAGCAGTTTATCTCTGAGTTGACAAGTCATAGGGACACTGAGTACTCGCTATGGAAGGCAACCAAATACCTCAAAAGACCCATCTCTCATGCCTCCCCCATTAGGAGTGCTGATGGGACATGGGCAAGAAGCAATCAGGACAAAGCAACTACTTTTGCCGATCATCTCGCGCACGTACTTACTCCAGAGCCAGCAGTAGTAGATGTAGATGTCATAGAGAACACCTCTCCCATGGAACCTGAAGTTGACATCCCGATAGTCACTATTAAAGAGGTACAAAATATCATCAATACCGAAATCAATACAAAAAAGGCTCCTGGCTATGACCTTATTACTGGCCAGGTACTGAAGCAACTGCCACGTAAGGCTATAGCAAAAATAACACTGATCGTCAATGCAGTTTTCAAACTTCGCTGTGTTCCTCAGTTGTGGAAGATTGCTGAAGTCATCATGATCCCCAAACCAGGCAAGCCACCTGATGCACCAAGTTCTTATCGACCAATTTCTCTACTCCCAGTACTGTCTAAGTTGTTTGAGAAGTTATTACACAGACGTCTGATGCCGATAGTGGAGGAGCGAAAACTAATCCCGCCGCATCAGTTCGGTTTTCGTCAGAAGCATTCTACAATTGATCAAGTACACAGGATAACACACGTCATTGAAAAAGCCCTTGAAGAAAAGAAGATCTGTTCGGCTGTATTTCTGGATGTTGCTCAGGCATTCGACAAGGTCTGGCATGAGGGACTTAACTTTAAGCTGCGTAAAACCCTGCCATCAAAGTACGCTGAGCTACTTCAATCATATCTTACCAATCGCTACTTCAGGATCAAGCAAGAAGATGCCTTCTCTGAACCAAAACTTGTCAAAGCAGGCGTCCCATAAGGGAGCGTACTTGGTCCACTACTGTACTTATTGTACACCAGAGACCTCCCAGAACCAGAAATGAACACCATAGCAACTTTTGCCGATGACACTGCGGTGTTGGCGATAGGGGAAAGTAACAGGGAGTCAGTCACCAATCTAAACCGGTCAATCACCCACATTCAGCAATGGACAGCGAAATGGAGAATCAAGCTGAACGAATCTAAGTCAGTACATGTTGATTTTACCAACAAAAAAATCAACTATATGCCGGCTTACCTCAATGGGAAAGTAATCCCATACTCAAATGAAGCGAAGTATCTCGGTATGACGCTTGATGCTCGGCTCCGATGGAAAGCCCACGTCAAGAAGAAGAAAGAAGAACTTTTGCTCAAATTCAGAAAGATGTACTGGCTAATGGGGAGACGTTCTAAACTGTCCATCCAGAATAAGCTTACTCTGTACAACCAAGTCCTCAAACCGGTGTGGACTTATGGAGCCCAGCTGTGGGGCTGTACGGCTCAAATCGAGAGATCATCCAGCGATTCCAAAACAATATATTAAGAAACGTTGTCAATGCACCATGGTACTTTCGAAATGAACGTCTCCACCACGAGCTTCAAATCGAAACAGTCAACGAAACCATCAAGCGGCAGGCCGTGCGTCATCTGCAACGGCTAAGATCTCACGTCAACGAGGAAGCTGTCCGTCTCCTTGACACATGTGATATCGTCCGAAGACTTAAAAGAACTAAACCACTCGATCTTGCTTACTCGTGAAGCAGCGCGCAGTGTCGACATATTATCATAGAAAACAAAAACTAAGTGCTGTACCTTAGTTTTAAATACTTATCACCTAGTCTCAATCCAATATTGTTAATAAGTAAATTTTACTTGGAGCAATAAAATTCTCAGAAAAAAAAAATTTTGTTTAGGGGGGTTCTTCCTACTTATTTAATAATGATAATAAAGAAAAATGAAATAAATAACGAAGTGGTTGTTTGCCGACGGTGCAGCGCTCTAACCATCTCATTGAAATAAATAAATTGATGAATAGGTTAAAACAAAATAGGCAAAATGGAAATTAGGTTCCTTTCAATGCATGCAAACAAAACCAACGTAGTATGTTGGATACTAATAATTAAGATATTTTATTAGATAATTATAAAAATGTTTTTGATAAATAAGGGACTTTCCTAAAATGGATTCTACGTAGAAAATTACTTCGCAAACGACACCTCATTTGGCCTCCTGGCCAATGTCGTTCAAACACCCCGTTTGTAGCCACATCGATCCGCATAAAATTTATAATAATATTCGGAATATTTAATATTGGATGGGAACTGAACCAAATATGGGTGTAGGTTCAGGTCAGGTTTTTAATAATACCTACTAATGAAAATCCGAGGAACTCAACCACACATAATTACATAATATGTAATGTGGTTGAATTCCTAGAATTTTCATCAATAATTATTGTACCTAATTTGTTCCGTGTGAGGGAGTTGGTTTTCCAGGGATCATGCTCAAAATGTCGAGGGTGTCCCCTGTACTGGGGGTTTTCTTGCTGGAGATGTCCAGATACGATACTGACAACCCCCAGGCATGGACGTCACCAAGTACCACAGTTTGGCCCGTTAATACAGGAGTCGCTGAAGTTCTTTCGTCAAACAGTTTGCTTTTAACGCACTTTTGGAATCTACATGCCATGAAACACTTATTAAGTGAGGACCAATTTTAGGGCCGATCAAAATTTTTTACTCCCGTCGCGAAAACTGTCAAATGATTGAAAAAAAGAAAAAAAAAAAGGAATCCAGACTAATAATAATTATTACAATGTTATTGTAATAATAGTTGTAACTAATTTTTAATTTACGAGTAAATAATTTACAAACTTGTAGTAAATAGGTTAATCGTTCGGCTTTCTGGCTGCCCAAATTGAAAAGGCCACAACCTGTTAGGCTTTGACCGGTGTTGATTGCTGTCTCACTTCTCGAAACGAATCCACTTCAAACCCTTTCAAAAGTCCAAATAAAACCGACAATTAAACTCTTCGTACTAATACGCCAGCCCAGTGGTGATAAAATGGTTTAATCCACTCCATCTCCCGTTGCGCCGGATAAGATTACGGATTATATTAATAATTGAGTGGAAAAGTGGAGATTTGAAGGATAATGAAATTAAAAGGTTTTTTTTTTTTTTTTTTTTTTTTTCAACGAGAAGTGGGCTGTTTTTATGGTGTAGATAGAATGCATTAAGGCTTGAAAGGCTCCTTCTCGCCTTATCTTAATAGAATGTTCAACTGGGGCAGTCGACCTTTACCTAGAAACCGCAACAAAACGCCATAGTTTCGAAAACTATCATTCTCGTGGCATACTTTTCGTATATTAAGTATACGAAAAGTGCTTAAATAACGCCACGACTCATAGACAACATGCTATGGAATAGGTGATTGGGAAATTGGGGAAATATAAGTTCTACTAAGTCTTAAATAGACAAGAAGAAACAGAGCTAAAATGTTTAGCCTGTTGTAAATTGGCTTTGCAGCTTGACACCGGTTCCATTATTTTTCATGAACAATAATTTCATTATTGTTAATGAATATTTAAGTTATATAGTAAGTTTTAAGTTTATATAGTAATAATTTAAGTTTATATAGTAATAAAATGAAACGTAATTAATCAAATTAAAATAAAACTTTAACATTGGAACTAAGATTAATTCATTATTTTTAATAAACCGTAAGCAGACGAGTCATTCTTCTCTCTAATGTGCATATTACCTAATGATTTCTTAGTGACATAAAATCGCTTGAAAAATCCCTACCAGTTAGATTGCTTTAGAATTCTGCTCCAAACAAAGCTTGATGACCTCTCTTGTAACATATCTAGGTACTCTTCACTCCCACTTCCTCCAAGCTCCGGACAATCCCCTTTATCATTTCGCACCAACATTTCGCCCAGCGTCGTTACGGAAACTCTTATGGGTTCCTTGAGGGTCGTAGAGGCCTCGCATACGTCCGCGGTTACACGGAAAGAGTAGTAATCAGCGGTAATAATAATGAAATTAGATCATTATTACCGAGTTACATATTAATGGGCAAAACTACCTCAGCATGACACCAAATAACTTACGTCCAACCGCATTATAATATCATGTCCAGCCGTTAAAACTTAAAGCCGCGGCGATTAGCGATTCGTTTTTGCAAGTATAATTGGGCGCACCCGCCATTAAGCCTACAAGGTGCATAATTCAACATAATTCTATTGCAATTAAATGTGTTGAACGGGGACTGTGCGCACACGTAAGTGCACCTCTGTGAGAGAATTATTTCAAGCACATACATCTCACACATTAAGGAGATAACTATGAAATGGACAACTGGTTTATATAGATGTGTTACTACAACAAAGAAATACGATTATGATCTGCTGTTTTTTGATGCTCAATTAATGATTTCTTAGTAACTGGCCAGCGCCAATCGGGTAACTGTTTCGAATTGGAACTCGCGCGGCGTTCATTCGTCTAACGTCCTTTCACACGCCCCCATCAGCTCCCATCCACCCCCAGTTAGGTTGATAGCCCGCTAATCTACTTCTGGCTTGCCAGGAGGTTTGTCTCCCCGCAGGACACACTATCTCTGTCTCTGTCTCCCCTTCCTATCCCTATCAACCCCCCCCCCCCCCCCCCACCAACGAACATATCTCGTGAGCTCAACTATAGTGCGTCACAATGCGCGTCACGCTCAACAATCCCTCCCGCCATCCGATCTCGTCAGATAACTCAACAAACGCTCACCCGACGAAGCCCGACGAGGCTAAGGATACAACAAATAATACCTCCCAGACACCATACAAAGCACATGCAGTAGAATGTGTTGTATATATAACATATTATGTACTCTGATTTACCAACCAAAGATTCCATTATAGTTTTAACCAACATGAAAAATATCAAGAAAATGCTAATTGTCAAACAACAGCGGACTTACGATTCAAAAATCTACCATAATAATATTATATAATATATACCCTATAGGGTATATTATACCCTAATACATATTATGTACAATTATGTATACATATGTATTATGTATACATATGTCGTACTATGTACAATGCTACCAAAAAATATAAATACCACGTCGATAAGCGTACCTACGAATTCGTAACTTGGCACACTAGGTATCTAACGACCAACTATCGGACGAATCGTCGACGACGGAGGTGATTTTGATAGCCTATAACCACCCCCAGAACTCGCTGATCACAATGAGACCGCCCTCATTAAAATCTGTTCAGCCGTTCGGGCGTATGGCTGTGATACACAAACACACATACATGTCGAAGAGATGAGCGCCCCTATTCATTTTTTGAGGGAAAGGTTGCGCTAAAAATGCATACTACGTCCAAAAGTACCGACCTACATTGAGAACAACACCTAATTATTGTGGATCAAAATCTTTTAAAAAGCCCTCCTGGAGCTTTGTTCAACATCATAGTGCCTCCCGGGTTTGAGCGAGTTTACTGGCAACCTCGTAGGGTACCTAGGTACCTACTTAGTAGATACCTAGTAGGTCCTAATAGTAAATGGAGAGCCAATTTTGTCTAGATTTCAAATTTAAAAAAAAATTTTCTACTGTCCGAAACGTGTTGAAACTAATAACTAATCGTAGTTTGATATCAATAACAGGATTTTTGAATCCTCGTCTCGGATGATTATTCACACAATAATACTTGGTTCGAGTCCCTGGTAAGGTACTCACTGACGTTCGTCCCATTGGATGTGTGGGAGGGTGGGAGAACCTGTTGAGACCTGCACATAGGGTTGAACAGGCATATGCATGCAAGGACAGGCGTGTATGGACATGAAAGAGGAGGACAGGTTTGTTCATGCACAGGGACCTGTGCTTGGGGGGGGGGGGGGGGGGGGTGACAGGTTGGGAGTGGCAGGTAGTGGGGGAAGGCAGGATTAAACATGCATGATCAGCTGTTTGGGTAGGTAGGAGGGTGGGGTGGCAGGTGGTGGGGGGAGGCAGGATTAAACATGCATGATCAGCTGTTGGTTGGGGGGGGGGGAGGGGAGGTAGCAGTGAGGGCGGGGGGGGGGGGGGGGCGTTGTGGAGGGGTGGGGTGGGCATGCATGTATGGACATGAAAGAGGAGGACAGGATTGTACATGCACAAGGGGGTGGGGGGGGGAGTGGGGGGGGGAGGTGGTAGGTGTTGGGGGAGGCAGGATTAAACATGCATGATCAGCTGTTGGTTTGGAGGGGGTGGTGAGAGGGGAGGTAGATGTGGGGGGGGAGAGGTGGTGGGGGGGGGAGGTGGTGGGGGGGGGAGGTGGTGTGAGGGAGGTGATGGTGGGGGGGGGAGGTTGCGGTGAAGGGGGGAGGGAGGTGGTTGGGGGAGGTGATGGTGGTGGTGGGGGGAGGTCAAGGTCAGGGGTCAAAGGTCAAGGTTGTCCCAGAAGGTACATTCTCTTACTACTTTTTGAACCCTCAATAGTAGTAAGAGAATGTATGTTCTGGCGCAACCTTGACCTTTGACCCCTGACCTTGACCCCCCCCCCCCCCCACGTGTCCTCTGACCTTGACCTTTGACCCCTGACCTTGACCCCTCCCCCCACGTGTCGCCCACGTGTCCTCTGACCTTGACATTGACCTTGGCCTGACACCCCCCCCCCAACACCACTCCCCCCTCCACCACCACCTCCCTCCCCCCTCCACCACCACCTCCCTCCCCCCTCCACCACCACCTCCCTCCCCCCCTCCACCACCACCTCCCTCCCCCCTCCCCGCCCCCCCCAACCACCATCCTACCTACCCAAACAGCTGATCATGCATGTTTGTTCCTGCCTTCCCCTCCCTACCAATATAAGCTACCTTTGCATGTTCAAACCTGCTATACCAAATCCTGTTCCAACTTGTTCATTCCTACTCATTTTTGTTTTCTACCCCCTCTCCCCATCCAAACCCAGCTGCTTGTGCATGTACAAACTTGTTCTCCTCCATCTGACAAGTCCATTCATGCTGCGAGTTAGGTGTCGTTTTCAAAGCCCTTTTCGACGAAAGCCCCCTTTTTATTTATTTATTTTTATTTTTTAACCTCCGTCTACCTACCCAAACAGCTGCTTGTGATGTACCTATCTTCCTATTTCATGTCTAAACATGCTCAAACCTTTTCCCCTTCCCTCCTCCCACTGTACCTGTCAATGCGTGTTCAAAACCGCTTTTCCAAATCTTGTTCTTTCCAACTCTTTTTATTTATCATGATTATTTTTTCATGATATTATCACTTTATTATCCTCAATAATTAATGCCATCGATTTGGTACATTTTACTTTTTCCTCCATCACATAATTCTCATTATCGAGATATTTGCTAGGAATAGGGGTTGAGTCAATGATTACGACATTTTTCAAATTAAATCATTTACTTCTTTATTTCATGAAATGCATAAATGTTTAACAATGTAGATAATTTTAAATGAAAATTAACTCGTGTCTTCCACGATGATATCCTTGGTAGATGATGCCGACTCGATTGGCGACGGGATTTTGATTATACTGTTCAATTTCTTGACTCGTGAGAGCGGCGACGAATCTTCGGGGTAGATAAATTTTCGGTGGGTAGGGCGTTGTGCAAGAATTTCCAGCGAGACGGTTGGTGATGTGTGCGACGAGGATCGGTGTTTTTTTGCTGATGATAATTTCAAATTTGTCGATATCGTAGGCGATTCCGACTTGTAGGTCTGATAATAGACCGATGCCTTTCCAGGCATTGTTGAACGTATTTAATTGATGGGCCAGATTCATCTGAAACGAACGAGGAGGGTGATTAATTCGCGATCCAAATTTCATTTTACGTAACACAGTTGGGTAGGTACTTACATATTGTAAATTGTAGGTATTAGGAGAAATCGATCTCGTGTCTTCCGCCCAACAAACCTCGATAGACGAGGTTGACTGACCACTTCTGCTGGCCATTATATTCTTCAATTTCGTCGTCACTTATTGCAAAATTGAAGCGTGACGGAAGAAAAACTTGGGTGGAATCTTCTCCCGAAATTGCGACTCTTGCGACGATAGTTGGTCCGAATTTAGTTTTTATTCTTTTCAGTTCCAAAATCTCATAAATTTCGCCAACTTTCAACGTCGAAATTCGATGAATTGCCGCAGCCTGTCGATTGGCACGGTTCAATTGTTGGGCAAACAGGTAATGGCTCATCTAGGAACAACAACAAAACGGGAAAGTTAGTTTTCACGAAATTTAAATTGGGACTACTAGTTGTAGGTATTAGTTTGAAAAGTAATTACTTACTTACTGTGATAACGGTGAGTAGCGCAGCAGGTTCGGGAGAAGACGTTCACTGCTCGAGTGACTGGCGAGGACTGAGCTCTCCAGCATCTTTGGCTACCCCCACTCCTGTCCGCGCAGGCGCAGCCTGCATATTCACGTTCAATCCTGCTCACGCTCCAAGACTTCAATGACGTCACAAGCGCCTCAGCCCCCACCACCCAACAGCTGTTCATTCATGTTCAATCCTGCTCACAATCATAGACTTCAATGACGTCACAGATCAGGTTTTGACAGGCACCTCTCACGTGGTGAGTTCTGATTGGTCCATCGACAGGTCACGTGACTTTGGCCACGCCCCTCTCACATATTGGTGAGTTCTGATTGGTCCATCGACAGGTCACGTGACTTAGGCCACGCCCCCTCACCAGTTTTTTCATGACGTCACACGTGCATGTTCATACCTGTTCACAGGAGAGCTATGAGGGGCAAGTTACCTCCTTCTCTTGTGGGACCCTCGGTAGGTGAGTGGTTAGCATACCTGACTCACGTGCTGGGGGTTGGGGGTTCGATTCCCACCGCCTCAACCACTGGAACAGTCTTTATAAAGACTATCAACACTGGTTGTTGATCCGTGCTGGCCACGAGTTTTAACCTTAGATATAAGTTATCAACACTGGTTGTTGATAAGTGCAGGGCACGAGTCTTATCCCTAGATATAAGGAACCAAACTGTGTCGGTGAAAACAAATTTTTTAATTTATTTTTTCATCTATATTTTCACCCTAGGTATTATTTATTCGAATTTTTCTGTTTTAATTTTTATTCATCATTTTTTTTATTTTCCTATTTTAATTGCTATTTATTTTATTACATTTAATTTTAAATGTATTTTTTACTCTAATTTTAATTGTTACTTTTATTTATTGATTATTATTTTTTTAGGTAATTTTTTCCCCTTTCTTTTCTTTTGTTTTAATTATTTTATTGTTTTTTATTTTTTACCTAGGTACCTACTGTTTGTATAGTTTTTAGGACTTATATTTTTAATTTTTAATTTCATACAATGATAGGTACCTACCTATCTAGATTTTCTAATATAGGTACCTATCTTAGATTTCCTAGAAGGCCAGGTGTGTACGCCCCTTTCCAGACGAACACCAAATTCAGGTTTTAGCAGACGCGCCAAATCAGGTTTCGGCAGGCGCGCCAATTCAGGTTTCGGCAGGCGCGTCCTATCAGGTTTCGGCAGGCGCGTCTGGCGAGCGGCAGGTACCTGCGAGCCCGCCCTGCCTCTGCCTCAGTCTGCGTTGAACCTTCAAACCGTCAACATCGTAGCCCGTTCGTACCTCATTTATTCATCTTTTTTTCCTCTCCATATTATTCTTTTCCGCCGTGATATCATCATTCTGCCATTTTCCATCATCCCATCCCTTTTTTCCGTTCAATTTATTTATTTATTTTTTGCAATTTACCCATTTTTTGTTTTTTCATTTTCTTATTTTTCATTTAGGTATCCATTAGGTTAGTTTAGGTTAGGTTTTCTTTAGAATTAGGTAGGTTAGTTTAGGTTTTCCTTAGGTTAGCTTAGATTAGGTTTCTTTAGAATTAGGTAGGTTAGCTTAGGTTTTTCTGTACATTTAGGTAGGTTAGTTTAGGGTTTCATTAGATTTAGGTAGGTTAGGTCGTTCATTTAGGTTAGGATTGTTTCAGAAGTTAATAATTTTTCGTTTTCTTCATTTTCGTTTTCTGTTCAGAGTAGGTAGTTAATTTTCGTTCAAAAAAATCTTTATTTATTTTCAAAGCGAAGAAGTAGTTATTTTCTGTTCAAAAAGTTTTTTTTTTTCTTTCTTTTTTTCTCAAAGCGAAGAAGTAGTTCATTTATTTTCTGTTCAAAAAAGTTTTTTTTTTTTTTCTTTCTTGTTTTTTCTCAAAGCGAAGAAGTAGTTCATTTATTTTCTGTTTTTCCTTTTTTTTTTCTTTTTCTTACTTCGAAGGAGTTAGTTTTCTTTTCTGTTTTCATTTATTTATTTTTTTCTTTAATTTATTTTTTTCATTTATTTTTTCTTTAATTAATTTATTTTTTTCATTTATTTATTTTTTCCCCCTTGAAAATGGCATCCAACGCCAACGTTTGCAGTTTCTGCAGGAAGCAATTTGGATGCCTAAATTCATTGATTCGACACGAGGAGAGGTGTCCTTACTTAAACGATTCCAACGATGATTATTTCAACAATATACCGAGTCAATCGCCGAAAAGACGACGCCTCTCCTCTCCCCCACCAGCACAACCTCCCCAACAATGGGTTGACGGTCACTTCAATGATGTAGCCGATCATGTCTGCTCCTACTGTGGCCGAAATTTCAACTCCCCACAGCTTAGAGCTCGCCATGAAATGATTCATAAAATTAATACGTGCGCAAAGTGCGCTCAAGTTTTTAATAATGAAATTGATAAAAATCTTCACGAAACTGAATGTAAGAAAGAATTTTTATGCTCAAGCTGTGGGGGGTTGTACAGGACGGTGGCGTTATTCTCAGCTCACGTTAAATATTGTCAAAACGCTCCTAATAGTAATAGGGCTGAACCTAACGTTGGGCAACTTTTAGCTCGCCCACCCAACGATGATCAAATTTTACCTTATTTAACCGCTTTTTCTAATCGTATCGCCTCCTATTTTATCCAATCAGATTTTGCTTGCGATTTACCAACATTTTTAGATAACATTAGACAAAAACTAGTTAATTTAATTAATAATTCTCTTCAACTTCATGGCCCCATTAAATTCAGCTTGTTTTTAGATTGTATGTTAGAAAACATAGTTGGTGACCAGATGGAAGGGAATTTAAAAACTACTTTTGAAATTTTATTTACTTCTGACTCTTTAGAAATCCTCCTCGATAACATGTTTACAAAATTGAATAACGAATTAAATGAATTAGAAACTAAAGGTAGTGGGTGGTCAGTTTCAACAATTTTAGGCCTTCGGCTCAAAATTTGCAAATATTCACCACTACGCGGAGGTACTAACATAGCGATACCGCTCAAAATTAAAAATCGAAAGGCCTGCGTAGATGTTCCTAGTGACGGTGAAAGGTGTTTTAAATACGCAATTTTAGCTAAATTAGTTCCTCGAGATCAAAACAGAATAGGAAATTATGATAACTTACAACACAATTACGACTTTACCGGCATCAATTTTCCAACCTCCCTGCATGATATTAAATTGTTCGAAAAGAAAAATAATATTTCAATCGCCGTATTTGCACTCAATGATGAGGCAATAGTTTATCCTATAAAACCGGTTCGAGTAGAGTTGCAGGATCATAGGGACCTACTTCTGCTGGAGGAAGGAGAAAAACGCCATTACGTTTGGATTAAAGATTTTAATAAATTAGTTCACTTCCAAATAACTAAAAATTGCCGCAGAATAGAAAACATTTGCAAATGGTGTTTGTGGTATAAAAAATCAGATCCGCTAACCGGGGAACTAAAAACTCACGAAAATCTTTGCAATAAAAACGCCCCGGTAGCGGTTAAAATGCCCACCGAAGAAAATAACATTATTAAATTTAATGAAGTCCAGAAAGTTTTGAAGGTGCCTTATGTGGTATATGCCGATTTTGAGGCTCTCCTTCCCAAAATTGATTCATGTTCACCAAATCCCCAAAAATCTTATCTAGAACCTTACAATAAACATATTCCAATTTCCGCTTGCGCTTACCTTCAAATAGATCCAAAATATTCCGAAATTTCTCAACATTTTAACGACAAAATTTTATTTGAATATCGTGGCGAAGACGTCGTAGAAAAATTACTTTTACATTTAAATTCAATAGCTTGGGAAGTATCCAAAATTTATAAAAGAGATTTACCAATGCATCCATTGTCCCAGGAACAAATTCAAAATTTTAATAATTCAACTCTTTGTTATTTATGCGATAGGGTATTCACCTCTGCAGATCCAAAAGTCCGGGATCATTGTCATATTTTAGGTGAGTACCGCGGTGCGGCTCATCAATCTTGTAATTTAAATTTTAAAAAACCAAACTTTTTACCAGTATTTTTCCACAACCTGTCATCTTACGATGCACAGTTTTTAATCCCCAAACTTAATTTTAACGATCAATCCATTGAAGTTTTAGCATCAAATTCGGAAAAATACATTAGTTTTAGTAAATATATTAATAAACGTTTTAGAATTAGATTTTTAGACTCTTTTAGATTTTTACCGTCCAGTTTGGATAGTTTGGTTTCAAACTTGACAGAATTCCCGATTTTATCCAAATATTTTACCGATCCCGGGCAGTTGGATCTAGCGAAACAAAAAGGTGTCTACCCTTACGAATATATGGATTCTCTTGCGCGTTTTAACGAAAATCAATTACCTCCTAGAGAGGCTTTTTACAGTCGTCTTCGCCACGATGGAATTTCCGATCTTGAATACCAGAGAGCCCAAAATGTCTGGCGCACCTTCAACTTTGAAACTCTAGGGCAGTACCACGATTTTTATAATAAAGTAGACACCTTCCTCCTAGCAGAAGTAGTTGAAAGTTTTAGAAATACAACCTTAAATTCCCATAAATTAGATCCCGCCCAATTTTATACAACTCCTCAAATGACCTGGTGTGCTATGCTTCGCGTGACAAAAGTTGAAATAAATTTATTAACCAATTACGATATGCTTTTAATGTTCGAAAATGGGATCAGGGGTGGACTTTGTCAAGTTTCAAAACGTTATGCAGAAGCTAATAACCCCCTGATCCCTGGCTATGACCCCGCGAAGCCCACCAGTTTTTTAACCTACCAAGATTGTAATGCACTATACGCCACCGTCATGACCAAGCCCCTTCCAATCGGTGAGTTCGAATGGGTTGACCCAAAAGATGTGCCACCACTCGCAAGCTTAAAAGAAGACGACCCATACGGATATTTACTAGACATTAACATGGAATACCCAGATAATTTGCACGATGAACATAACGATTTACCTTTCTTTCCTGAAAAATTGCCTGAAGTCAATAACAAGCTGGTGGCACATCTGGGTCCCCGAAATAACTACATTTCCCATTATATGGCCCTAAAGCAAGCTGAGACATACGGCCTGATATCTCCAGCAAATCCGATTAAAATCAACCGCGCCATTAAATTCAAACAAACTAATTTTCTAAAATCTTACATTGAATTCAATAATAATCTCCGTAAATCTGCTCAAAACGATTTTGAAAAAGACTTATTTAAACTTTATAATAATGCCATATATGGGAAAACGTGCGAACAAATCCGAAACCGAAAAGATATTAGACTGGTCACCAACTATCGACAAGCTGAAAAACTTATAGCAAAATCAAATTTTAAAGATGTCGACATTTTAGATGAAAACCTTTTAGCCATTCAAATGGGCAAGACCCAAGTTTTATTCGACAAACCTATTTTTATCGGTCAAGCTGTGCTTGACCTTTCCAAAATTTTAATGTATGATTACATGTATGGGGTCATGAAGCCCATGTATCCAGGAGATAAATTGAATCTTCTGTACATGGATACAGACAGTTTTATTATGCAAATTATTAGCAACGATTTTTATGCAGACATGAACGGCTACATGAAAAACACGCACCTGGATACCTCCAACTACCCGCCAAACCACTTTTTACATTCTAACGTCAATAAAAAAGAATTGGGAAAATTTAAAGACGAGGTGGCGGGTAAGCCCATTAAACGCTTTGTTGGCCTTCGCCCTAAAATGTATGCCCTCGAAATTCACACTGATAACCCAGCTGAAAATGATAAATTCAAAAAAGTAAAAGGTATCCAGCGTAGCGTCGTTTTAAAGAAAATCACATTTCAAGATTATGTTAATTGTCTAAGACACGATCGTGATGAGCACGGTGAGCCTAAAATCAGACGCGATATTTGTACAAGCATTCGTTCGAAAAAACATAACCTTTTTAGTATCGCTCTCAATAAAGTTTCGCTCTCCCCATTCGACGACAAAAGACACATAATGGGTGATAACGTGCACACGCTAGCTTTAAATCATGCTTTCCTGCGGGATGAATAATTTTTTAACTCTTTTTAAATTCTAGTCTTTTTTAATTCTATCAATTCTAGTCTTTTTAATTCTATCAATTCTAGTCTTTTTAATTCTATCAATTCTAGTCTTTTTAACTCTACAAATTCTAGTCATTTTAACTCTAGAAATTATTTTACTGAGAATTCACATATTGAGTCCCTTCCAAGAATCCGAAAAGTCCTCAAGGGGGCATTAGTAGTGAGGTTGGGACTGTAAAACAAGTGCTGGTGGGGTGGAGTCTTTTTAACTCTACAAATTCTAGTCCTTTTAATTCTACAAATTCTAGTCATTTTAACTCTACAAATTATTTTATTGAGAATTCACCTATGGAGTCCCTTCCAAGAATCCGAAAAGTCCTCAAGGGTGCATTAGTAGTGAGGTTGGGACTGTACAAGTATAGATTCCATCGTAATATCGATAGCTTGCGATAAACAACAGTATGGGTCGTCATCTAGCGCAAAGTTATTATAGAAACCGTAAATTCACGCCAACTTGAAAGTCACCAAACGTCTTAAATATGAAGAAACAACAAGTCAACACGAACAATTTAAGAAGATCGAAGAAATTTCAAACAAGAAGAACCCTCAATTGACAACGACAGTTATAAAAAATGATTTTGAGGAGAATAATATGTCCCTTCCAAGTATCCGAAAAGTCCTCAAGGGGGCATTAGTAGTGAGGTTGGGACGATAAACTCAGTGCATATTTGGGGGACAGGTCGGGCTCATAGAGCTGGGTCTGTCTTGCAAGTCTTGCAAACTCTGTATGCAACAGTTAATCACGAGAGAGGAAAATTGATGGATTTTATGTAGGCAGTTACAGGTTACGATTGTCGAGTTGAAGGTGTTGGCGCTGTGGTGTTGGAGTAAAATCCAACACCCGACCCCTACCGTTGCATCTACACCTTGTCGCGGTGGTAGGGCTTTTTTTTACTAAGATAGATGCTTATTTCAAATTGAAGAAGAGGAAGGAAGTTACGAAAAAAAAAAAGAAGGTAATTATCGACATATTTTTAAATGCGATTAAGAAAATTTTATATTGGGATAAAATAAATGTCTTTTCTACGTTCCAGTTGTGTCAATGAAGCGGTGAAAGAAGAATAGGAAAACTGATTGTCAACATCGCAAGAATAACAAGTGCAAGATTCATTTATCAAGATGTATCAATCACTTCTCACTCGAATCAATATGTGTGTTTGATAGTTAGGTACTGCAGAGCTATTAGAAATAAAAAATTTTTGTCTAAAAAGTATTCTAAACAGTGTAAGTTGTTGAAAAATAGTTACCTAAAATCGTTCACAAGTGCTGGTGGGGTGGAAAAAGTATAAAAGGATAGATTCCAAGTAATATTTCGTCAGTTTTGAAAATGCGCTTACAACGTCAACAAGTCACCCTCCCCATCTTGGATGTGTCCAAAAGTCCAGGGCGGGATGAAAAAAGAATTAAACACAGTTCACTCCTCCCGAATAGTATTCGTGGAATAATCTGCGCCACCTCAAATGGCGGTAAAACCAATTTAATGCTTAACCTTCTATATTCACCCGAAGGTCTTAAATTTCAAAATATATACTTATTTTCACGAACTCTTCACCAACCGCAATACCGACAACTACATTATATTTTGTCTCCCTTGAAAAGTATAGGTCTCTATAAATACGATAATAGTGTAGACATACCGGTACCAAACGACATTAAACCAAACTCCATCGTAATTTTCGATGATGTGGCTTGCGATAAACAAGATCGTATTCGCATGTACTTCAGTATGGGTCGTCATTATCAGATCGATAGTTTCTATTTAGCCCAAAGCTATTGTAGAATCCCCAAACATCTAATTCGAGATTGCGCCAACTTGATAGTAGTATTTAGACAAGACGTCTTAAATATGAAGAAAATCTACGGCGATCACGTCAACATGGATATGAGTTTCGAGAAGTTCAAAGAAATTTGCTCCATCTGTTGGGAAACCAACCAATTTGGTTTCCTAGTCATCGACAAAGAATCTTCGATCGACAATGGACGTTACAGAAAAGGATTTGATACGTTCATTGTTATTTGAGGATTGCCGGTGAGGACGATTGTCGAGGTGACGGTGTTGGCGCTGTGGTGTTGGAGTAATTTTACTCCAACACCCGACCCCTGCCGATGCATCTACACCTTGTCGCGGTGGTAGGGCTTTTTAACCAAGATAGATGCTAAATGTTTTTTCTCAACGTCGTCGTCATCAAGATCAAGATGGCTGAGGTAAGTTTGGTATATAAGTAGCTCACATTCTCAGTAGTAGTATCAGTTTGTTCTCAACCATGGAACGAATAACATCTCTCGATCAACAGCTCGCACAAGTGCGAAGAAACATCAAGAGAAAGTATGATGAACTCAGGAGAAGTCAAGAGGATACGTTAGAGGGGCGGAAAATCAAGTATCAACCGATACGTGATCCTCTACAACAACTAGTCAAGCAGACTAGAGTCAATAACACCAAGAAGAAGGAATTTGAAGAAGAGGAAGAAAAGTTGGAGGATTATGTTGAAGAAGAAGACGGTGATGAAGAAAATTCACCATCTCTAAATTTTCATACTCCGAATTTCAAGTTTCCTAAAGTTTTGAATTTATTCTCGCAACTTCCGACCAACATGACTTCGAGTGGGGAAACTAGTCCGGGTGGAACTTCAAAAATCAAGATAACCAAGAAAAGAAATCGGAGACAACCTTACGCGATTAGCCCAGCTTATGGCTCGATTGCTGCAAGGCTTGAGGATCTAGGAGAAACTTCCAAGGAGGAATCTGATGAAGGTCCAATCGTACAGTTATTGGAAAAAGATGACAATGAAGAAGGAAAAGAAGAGGAAGGAGAAAAGGAGGAATTAGTTGAAGAAGAAAAAGAAGAATTGGTTGAAGAAGATGACAAAGAAGGTGAAGAAGGAGCTGTTGGAGGCGTTGTGGCTCCATACGGGGAGGTTTCGTCCGAATATGTGGAAAAAAGGATGAAAAACGATTCTCAATGTGACAACAAATATGGAGTCAAATTCGACGGTCGCAACTTCACAATTGGTGATTCATTTCTCACCATTGAAGACGACATCATTAAAATCGGCCTACATACGAATATTAACGCCACCAAGGGGATTCTAGAACTATTGTTCATGAAGAAACCAAATCCCAATTACATCAAGGAACACGATAAATTAATGTACAAGAAAATCGTTACAAGTACGAAACTTCATAGGAAAAAATATAGTATGAATGAACAGTACAACAGTGATCCAAAAAATAGTAAATGGCTACTGATTATGCAAACTTTGAGTATCAAACAGCCGGAAAAACCTAAATTGACGTCCAAACCAGGAAGCCGGGATTCCAATAAAAGTCAAGGCTCGAGACCAAACAGTGGAGAATCCAAACAGTCGAGTCTTGGATTGAGACCGCCCAGTCGAGATTCATGTTAAGTCTGCAGAATGAGGTTGCTTCTTCCTACATTTAGGAGAAGTGGGTATGTGGGAGTGGGCATATCATGCTCCGGGAACCTTTTCATAATATAAAAGCAGACTCGTCAAGGCAAAATCACTCAGTTTCATAATGGACACCGTCAAGGAAGGAATAGTTGGTGAACTCCATCGGCCCGCTCGGAAGAATTATTCTCGCCGACGAGTCATAATTAAAGGAATCGACGATTTGTGGCAAGCAGATTTACTCGAACTACAACCTTACGCTGCGCAGAACCGAGGACAACGTTACATTCTCATCGTCATTGATTGTTTATCAAAATTCGTATGGTACTCTGGACTTAAATCTAAAACTGCCAAAGACGTGGCAGAGGGTTTTGAAAGTATTCTCATCCAAGGGTATCCTAGAAAACCGCGTCATCTTCAAACGGACAAGGGAAAAGAATTCTACAACGGAACTATGAAGAGACTTCTCGAAAAGTACAACATCAACTTGTACTCGACGGGGAGCATTTTGAAAGCGTGTATAGTCGAGCGAGTCATCCGAACTTTGAAAACTTGGCTTTGGAAAGAATTTGGAATTCGAGGTAGATACAAGTGGATCGATATTTTCTCGTCCAAGATCGTCGACAAGTATAATCGACGTATTCATAGAAGCATTGGAATGGCACCGGTGGACGTGGAAGGGGAGCCGGAAGAAGCGAGAGCCTTGGCGAAGCTTTACTCAGCCCCTCAACCCAGAAGAAATAGATTACCTAAATTTCACGTTGGCGATTACGTACGAGTCTCGAAGAGGAAAGGAGATTTTGAAAAAGGATATACACCATCGTGGTCGACACAAATCTTCGAAATCTCTAAAGTGAAGAAGACTCAACCACCAATGTACATCCTAATGGAGCGAGACACTCGCGAAGAAATCAAAGAAGGCTTCTACGAAGAAGAACTTCAACTGACCAATTATCCCGACACTTATTTGGTTGAAAAAATAATCAAAAAACGCGGGAACAAGGCCTATGTGAAATGGTTGGGATTTGATTCCCGATACAACAGTTGGATCAACACTGATCGATTCACTGTATAAAAGGAGTGGAATTGCAGAACGTTTCTCATTACCCTTTGGGAACTCAAACCGTCAACATCATCATCATCATGTTGAAGATTGAAGCTAAATCTGTGGAAGAGGGGATCGAGGGTGTGGAATATCATTCCCACCACCCTTACACCCCCACTCAAATGAATGGTGAAATTAGGATCGCCATTCAACATCAAGATCTCATCACTCTCCCCAGCCAGAGTTTTCTCTGCATCGAAGGAAGATTCCTCAACGAGAGTGGTGAAGTTCCAACGACGGCCACCGTCACCAACAATCCATTCATGTTTCTCTTTGACGAGATTCGCTACGAACTTTGCGGCTCAGAAATTGAGAGGGTTCGTCATCCTGGAGTAACAACGTCGATGAAGGGCTACACATCCTACAGAGCTCACAGTAATCATCTCATCGAAAATTATGGATGGTCCTCGAATCCGGGCACCAACCTGATCTCAGAGGACGGGTACTTTTCCGTTTGCATTCCACTGAGTACAATCTTCGGGTTCTGCGAAGACTACGATAAAGTCGTTGTGAACGTGAAGCAAGAACTCATCCTCATCAGATCTCAAACGGACGACAACTGCTATCTAGCTCCAGAGATGGCACCACCTGCCGAAGGTGGTCGACAACCGACGAGAGAGAAATGCAGGTTTCAAATCAGCAGTCTCACTTGGCGTGTGCCATACCTCACCATCAGCACCCGAAGAATATAATGGCCAGCAGAAGTGGTCAGTCAACCTCGTCTATCGAGGTTTGTTGGGCGGAAGACACGAGATCGATTTCTCCTAATACCTACAATTTACAATATGTAAGTACCTACCCAACTGTGTTACGTAAAATGAAATTTGGATCGCGAATTAATCACCCTCCTCGTTCGTTTCAGATGAATCTGGCCCATCAATTAAATACGTTCAACAATGCCTGGAAAGGCATCGGTCTATTATCAGACCTACAAGTCGGAATCGCCTACGATATCGACAAATTTGAAATTATCATCAGCAAAAAAACACCGATCCTCGTCGCACACATCACCAACCGTCTCGCTGGAAATTCTTGCACAACGCCCTACCCACCGAAAATTTATCTACCCCGAAGATTCGTCGCCGCTCTCACGAGTCAAGAAATTGAACAGTATAATCAAAATCCCGTCGCCAATCGAGTCGGCATCATCTACCAAGGATATCATCGTGGAAGACACGAGTTAATTTTCATTTAAAATTATCTACATTGTTAAACATTTATGCATTTCATGAAATAAAGAAGTAAATGATTTAATTTGAAAAATGTCGTAATCATTGACTCAACCCCTATTCCTAGCAAATATCTCGATAATGAGAATTATGTGATGGAGGAAAAAGTAAAATGTACCAAATCGATGGCATTAATTATTGAGGATAATAAAGTGATAATATCATGAAAAAATAATCATGATAAATAAAAAGAGTTGGAAAGAACAAGATTTGGAAAAGCGGTTTTGAACACGCATTGACAGGTACAGTGGGAGGAGGGAAGGGGAAAAGGTTTGAGCATGTTTAGACATGAAATAGGAAGATAGGTACATCACAAGCAGCTGTTTGGGTAGGTAGACGGAGGTTAAAAAATAAAAATAAATAAATAAAAAGGGGGCTTTCGTCGAAAAGGGCTTTGAAAACGACACCTAACTCGCAGCATGAATGGACTTGTCAGATGGAGGAGAACAAGTTTATACATGCACAAGCAGCTGGGTTTGGATGGGGAGAGGGGGTAGAAAACAAAAATGAGTAGGAATGAACAAGTTGGAACAGGATTTGGTATAGCAGGTTTGAACATGCAAAGGTAGCTTATATTGGTAGGGAGGGGAAGGCAGGAACAAACATGCATAGTCAGCTGTTTGGGTAGGTAAGATGGTGGGGTGGCAGGTGGTGGGGGTGGGCAGGATTAAACATGCATGGTCAGCTGTTTGGGTAGGTAAGAGGGTGGGGTGGTAGGTGGTGGGGGTAGGCAGGAACAAACATGCATGATTAGCTGTTTGGGGTAGGTAGGTAGGAGGGTGGTTGGGGGGGGGGGGGGGGAGGTGGTGGTGGAGGGGTGGAGGGGGGTGGTGGTGGAGGGGGGGAGGGAGGTGGTGGTGGAGGGGGGGAGGGAGGTGGTGGTGGAGGGGGGGGGGGAGGGAGGTGGTGGTGGAGGGGGGGAGGGAGGTGGCGGTGGAGGGGGGAGTGGTGTTGGGGGGGTCAGGCCAAGGTCAATGTCAAGGTCAGAGGACACGTGGGCGACACGTGGGGGAGGGGTCAAGGTCAGGGGTCAAAGGTCAAGGTCAGACGACACGTGGGGGGAGGGGTCAAGGTCAGGGGTCAAAGGTCAAGGTTGCGCCAGAACATACATTCTCTTACTGGTGGTGGAGGGGGGGAGGGGGGTGGTGGTGGAGGGGGGGAGGGAGGTGGTGGTGGAGGGGGGGAGGGAGGGGGTGGTGGAGGGGGGGAGGGAGGGGGTGGTGGAGGGGGGGAGGGAGGTGGCGGTGGAGGGGGGAGTGGTGTTGGGGGGGTCAGGCCAAGGTCAATGTCAAGGTCAGAGGACACGTGGGCGACACGTGGGGGAGGGGTCAAGGTCAGGGGTCAAAGGTCAAGGTCAGAGGACACGTGGGGGGAGGGGTCAAGGTCAGGGGTCAAAGGTCAAGGTTGCGCCAGAACATACATTCTCTTACTACTCTCAATCATTCCAAAATGTTAGATTTTATAGTAAATGTATGTGTACACCTTGAGCGACTCAAAAATGCATAAAATCTAATTTTATTTCACTCCAAATTAATCCAATCAGCATAATCAAACCGGCTAATCATCATTACTTGGTGGAAGTATTCTCTTGTGAATTCGGGTTGAAAGAGCCCACCCAACATCGTCTCTTGAAAACTCAAGTTTTCTACCTGCAAGATTCCACTCATTGAGATCGTACAGTTGACCTCAGGAAATTGAGATTCGCGCGATTTACCAGATTTACAATTTTTTTTTTATTAACATTTTTTAAATACAGAACCAATCAAATTTGCCAAAGTGGGCGACCTTCTGTGGTCATCCTCCATATTTGAATAAACAAGACTTTTATACCTTTAAATGATATGATAAAATTATGTAAATCGACTATGGTCATGTGAACCGTTAAAACTTTGATACATTTTCTGGGGGTTTTGGAACTTAGTTCCTACTGCATTCTTCAATTCTCCGAGTGAACTTACAGTGTTTTAACTGAATGAAAAGTCCCAGGAGGCCGTCCTGGGATAATTTTACCTTTTGTCAGGAAAACCTTTTCAGTTTTTTGGACCGTGGCAAGAGGTTGAGTAGTACTGACCTGAAACATAAATCATTACTCAATAGATTCATGGGTAAATAAGAAATGTTACCTATAACTAAACCGAGGAGGAGTGATCCTGATTCGAATGTTGTACTTGGTTGACGAGTTGCTACTCGTCTATCTACAAATCAGGCTTCGACCGTTCGCACAGCTTGAGGTGTTTCTGTATTTTTTTACCGCGTTTTGCACAATTAACTCGCTCAACTCCATCAAGCTTAACTTGGCGTTAACCGCCGTCAATCTGCGGAATCCTTGGAACGTTAACGTTACGCAACACGCGCCATATCATAACACCGCAGCCTCTCAAAACCCGTCAAGCCCGACGGGACACAGCCACACATTTACACAAACGTCCTCGACGATTTTTTTCCCCTCTCTCAAGTCGGGTTTTTTAGAAGTTATTTCCCGCTCCGCGATTGTGTTGATGTAAAACCGCGTAATCACGTTTTCCCAAACTTATAAACCCATTTTGACGCCATGTGTCAACGGATGTTCGCGTTTCCTCTGCGATTAAATTATCATTGTTGGAGCTTAGATGAGTAATAACAGGAAAGCGCCAAGACCTTTGTAATTTTTCAGAGCACATACATAAAAGCCGAGCGTGGTTAACATTACTGTTTTTGTCACTGTATGATTACGGCCGGGGAAGTTTGAAGGACATATTTATCCGCTTGGTAACAAGATTTTCTAGAAAAAGTTAGGAATTTATATCCCCTTTTGATAGAATAGAACCCCCTACATTAAACAGAAAAAGATTTTGAGGAGAGGAATTTGTGAGGTGATGACTTCTGTGCAGGAGCCTGGGTCCTAAGCTGAAAATCTGTGAGATTCTCTTCTTCTAGATGATGATTTCTTGTTGAAAATCAGACTCTCAAGAGATTTGTGCTGAAATGTATACAATCGAGGCACAACTTTTCAAAAGGGTACAGATTAAAATGCTGCAAATTTTACAAAAAGATTTATTATTCTTTGATTGTGCAAAAATTATTCTCAAAATAAAAAATTGTTTAAACAAAAATTGCATAAACAATTTTTTCTGTACAATGTTTGGACAGATGAGAGAACCAAAAAATGGATAGGTAATGATTCTAAAATAATTCGAAAACTTACACCTCATTCGACCTCCTGACATCTTTCAAAAGCTCCATTTATACCCCCGAAAATGGACTCAACGTCCGAAAGTACTTCGAAAACAAGGTGCTCCAAGAACGCTAATGGCTGAATTGCCAAACAATACAGCGACATCGTAAAAAAAACTTCGAAAAACAATACCTATAGGTTATAACCTCAAATTATAACTCGACCCCAAAGCCAAAAACCTAGAAATCCCCTCCCGTAGCCCCTTTTTCGCCCCACGAGTTAGAGCGATCGGGCTGAAAACCTTGCGGGCACAACTAGATGGTTAACCGAGTTTTTCGCAAAAATTTCAGATTCCAAAAAAATGTCTACTACGATCGATTTGATTTTTGAAATCTATGCGTCATGAAGCATATCTATAGGTATTAATACCTAGGTATTAATAAAATGTAAAATTTTGAGGTCAATAAAAAATTTTGACCCTAGTCGTGAATTCCTAATAATGAACCAAACGAGAAATTTTCAGGACTCGAAAAAACGTTTTTAAAAGGTTTTAAAACCCATTGCATATTGAATGTTGAGAAACTTTTTTTTCCCAAATTGTATGCTAATGGTTGGATGGTATCCATGCATCAACATGAAGGCTATATCCCTTCCATCCCATCAGACATGAAACATGAAAGTTAAGCGGTTTCGCAAACGGTACAAAATACAGTTTTTGTTCGTTTTCACTCGAAATCAAGATAAATTCAGAAGCTTTTTTTTGCATACAATCCCTTCACTTAGCTTCACTGAGCTTTATTCAGATTCAATTTTATTGTGAATTAATTTTTTCATTTTTTTATTTTGTTGTTAAATTTTATTCATTTTTTTTAACTTTAGTTTTTTGTTTTAATTTTTTGATTCTTTTTGATTTTAATTATTTATTTTTTTAAGTTTTCAAATTAAAAATAAATTAAAAATTAGTTGAGCTGAGTCCATTCAAACCCAAATTAACAAATGAAAATCGATTGAAACATTTTAGAAAGACCTATTTTGAACTGTTCTCCAAGGATTTTTTTACCGTTTTGAAAAAACTCAACGAAATAGTAACGTTTGCAAAACCGCTCGAACTTTCCTCCATTTTGATAAACCACGGTGACACCAATTGATTCCTCTTGAAATTTTACAAGAAAATCGATATCTAACTCAATTTTGGTTTATTATTCTTGGAATAATACACCTATGTTTTCGCGACGGGGGTCGACGACTCCGATCGGGCTCAAAATTTGACATTATCCGTTTCAAGAGGGCTACATTCTAAATCCGAAATGTCCGTCCGCCGTCCAGGCCGTTTTGGGCAGTAGGAATTTTTTTAAAAATCTGAAATTTTGACAAAATACTTGGTTTACCATCTAGTTGTGCCCGCAAGGTTTTCAGTCCGATCGCCCAAACCAGTGGGGCGCTATGGGGGTATAATGGGGCTACGGGAGGGGTTTTTTGAAGGCTTTTAGCTATGGGATCTAGTTAGGTGTCGTTTTCGAAGTATTTTTGGACGTAGAATCCATTTTTTGGGGTCCCGGAACGATCTGATTTCACTGGGGCGATCTTTAGGGCTTTCGAGGGGCTAAAAATGGGATTTTTGAAGGATCCCGGGATGTTAAATATTTTTCGAGTAAAAAATACAGAATTTTTGAAAAAACGCATTTTTGAACAAAAAAAATCAAAAAAAAAATTTTTTTTGAGATAAAAGTCCAAAAAAAAATTTTTTTTTTTAAATTTTTTCATTGACAGAATTAAATTTCTGCACAAGTAACGTATATCAAAGAATAATAAACCCTTGTGTAAAATTTGCAGCGTTTTCCCTATTTGTCGGTAACTCTTTCACAAAACCATGCCTCAATTACGATTTGGGGTAGAATTTTGAAAATTTAGTATCAATTGTATGAGGTATCTTTCAAAAACAATCAACAGTTGTTGTTTCTCTGTTAGGTGCTCCTGGTGCACCTGTACCCAGCCTTCGATACAGAAATATATTTTTCATTTCTGATAATTGCTCTAACCATTTGGTGAATGAAGCATTTAAATCTAATTCAAGCAGAGCCGTTAAGTCAATAAAAAAATTGCATTTGTTAATCCTTAAACTTATTTTTAAAATACCTATTGAATTACTGGACTGAGCTGCATACGTACTGGAGGGAATTTGTTATTCCTTGTATCGATCGGGGAACGTGCCGAGTGTGTGAAATCGAACTCCGAAAACGGCGATCCGAAGCGACCCGGCCGACGTCGACGGGGCCGGCTCTCTTTTTCAGGAAATTAAAAGTCCGCTCGGGCCGAATAATTGCTAAGCCGACGGGTGTCTTCCTGTGGGCCGTTTTGCATGGAAACTGCCTGCTCAAACTCGCGGCCTAAAGCGGGCTGCCTGGCGAGGATTAAGAATGGAAATTCAAATTCAGGCGGCTCGGGTGGTCAAGAAGGTCCGAGTCGCATAACTGGACCCATCCGGGAACGGTTGGGTTCGATTGCCAATTAGAGAAAACCCGAGTGTGCGGGCCGGATTTGATGACCCCGCTGCATTTGCAAATCGTCGAAAAGATTAAACTTGTTGAGGCAGTTCTGATCATAACATTCCCATCGAATAAGACGGGAGTTGATGCATAAATCAACTCTTTGAAAACTGATTTATGGTAGAGAATTGATTCATTTTTCGGGGAATGTAATTAATAATAACGTTATAGAATCTGTTTTCTACTCCAAGGACCCCCGTCAAAAGAGACCCCTTTCCCCAGGCCAAAGCCGGCCAATACAGGAAAATGTAAGGTGTTTGCTCAGATTCGAGAAAAATGCGCTCGTGGACATATTGAAAACTCCAGTTGCAGGAACCAAGAAGTCCAATCGCGGGCGTGGGGAATAAGAGGGTCACCTCAGACCAGGGAAATGAAATACCCGGGATCTAGTTTTCTGGGTGTATACCCTGAGCAAAGTTTCAAGCATTTTCGAGTTCATGATCATCCTCTAACTGAAGAAAATCTCACGAAAGGGGGTGTACATGATCTGATGGTGATGTGACAGCTGGTAGTCGTGAAATCATTCGCCTGGCGCCAGGCATGGATCCAGGATTTCTTCCAAGGGGGGGGGGGGAGCTGAGATCCTAAACCCAATTATATCTGAAGCAAGTGAGATTCGAAAGCAATTATATCTGGTGGAAACTGGTCATCATCTGGGTGATGCCACGCCCCCCTGGTCACCCTTGAATCTGCGTCTTTGTATGGCCACTGCACTCGAACAGCGTTAAAAATGACTTCCATTCTAATATCATCTTCTCTAATGCGTTGAAGTTCTTGAAAAACAAATCTCTCCATTGTCTAAATTATTCCTACAGTAACCCTATCTTCTTCTTTCAGTGCCATACCCGTAATCGGGCGTCGGCGACCTCTCGCTACTATCTTCTGTTGAGCGTGTTGACCAGTTATTACAGAACAAGTAGGCACCTACTGTTTAACGCCGGTTCCGAACAGCAAATTTGAGAGGTTTTTCACGGCAGAATACTTTCGGTGGGTTGCCATTGCCTTCCGTAAGGAAGAAATATCAGAATAACGAAGATGTCTCGCAGCTGCTGGGATCGAACCAGCAACTATTGACTCAGCAGTCCAACGCTCAAACCACTGAGCCACGGATAACCACAGTAACCTATAGGAACTCTTAATTCATTCCTTAAATGCATTCGTGTTGTTAGTGTGAAAGTGAGGGAGAAAGTGAAAACCACAGGGATAGGAAAACAATTTAGGAGAGTTGGTTAAATGAATGAGTGATTTTATTTCAGCAAATTAACCATTCCAGTAGGTGAAATGTTGTTTTTAAATTAAAATTTAAGAAAAAAATTTTGTAATATAAATGTGGGAGGTTGGGTATTTATAGGAAGGTATTTATTCGAGGCTTTGGTAAAACCGCTACAAATGTTAAAACAATGAGACCTGTTGTTCCTTACTGACCTCTTTAACAGATAGTTAAGCCAGTTTTCATTAATTTAGAGAACCGTTGTACCTAACGCCGGCTGTAGGTACAAACATGTTGTGGTGAGAAGACTGGATTTATATAATTTAAATTGGTTGTCTCAGAACCCCAGGAGCAAAAATAAGGTTACAGTTCCTCATGTCGACAAGGAGGCTTTGGCATGAGCTGTGGCTGAAGTGAAAAAGCTGCAAATTTTACACAAGGGTTTATTATTCTTTGATATACGTTACTTGTGCAGAAATTTGACTCTGTCAATAAAAAATTTTTTTTTGGATTTTTTTGTTCAAAAATGTGTTTTTTTCAAAAATTCTGCATTTGTTACTCGAAAAATATTTAACATCCTGGGATCCTTCAAAAATGCCATTTTTAGCCCCATGAAAGCCCTAAAGATCGCCCCAGTGAAATCGGATCGTTCCGGGACCCCACAAAATGGATTCTACGTCCAAAAATACTTCGAAAACGACACCTAACTCGATCCCATAGCTAAAAGCCTTCAAAAAACCCCTCCCGTAGCCCCATTTTAGCCCCATAGAGCCCCACGGGTTTGGGCGATCGGACTGAAAACCTTGCGGGCACAACTAGATGGTAAACCAAGTATTTTGTCAAAATTTCAGATTTAAAAAAAAATTCCTACTGCCCAAAACGGCCCGGACGGCGGACGGCGGACGGACATTTCGGATTTAGAATGTAGACCTCTTGAAACGGATAATGTCAAATTTTGAGCCCGATCGGAGTCGTCGACCCCCGTCGCGAAAACATAGGTGTATTATTCCAAGAATAATAAACCAAAATGGGGCCAGTTAAAATGCAGCCGCCAAATCACTTGGAAATCGCAGGCGGACTTGGAAGTGGCACTTCAAAAGAACAGAACATTCTGAAGAGTTTTTTCTAATGTTTGGCGAAAAGAATCTACTGTAGCGGTGAGTTATCAGAGAAATGTTAAAGCATGGGTTCATTAGGTGGTTTAGGACCGTTGTGTTTTCTGAATAGAAGCAATTTGAGCGGAAACGCTTTCCGAAACTCGTCACTATTTTTATCCAAAACCATTCAAGAAAAAAAAAATCAAACTAAAAGGGCGTTTTGGTCTAGCGAGCGGTTCTATTGGTTTCGGCCTGTTATTAATAAGTGGATGGCAGAAGGTGTCTCCAGGGTCGGGGAGTTTTGCCCCACCTAAGTACCCCGACCTGCCAACTCGGGACGGAAGGTTACGCTCTGCCGCCTGGAACAGACCGGATGGGCACAATGATTTTTATAACCCTATCCCTCTTTTTCTAAGGAGCCTTCAGGAAGGGTGTACTAGACGACAGAGAAACAAGGCGTTAGCTCTGGTTCGATTATTCCTGCCGCGCACGACGGTGAAGGCCGGTTAATCCCAAATTATTGGTATCCGCACATAAAGTGTGAGAATTGATCCCAAAGAGCATTTTACCACTGATTCACTGAAGCGGCCGGATTAGCCGGGCGTTAATCACTTCGCGCTGCTTCTGATGAGCCCACGGGTTCGAATCCCGGTGAAGACCATGGCATTTTTGGGAATAAAAGTGCAACAGGGTTAAAGTGAATATTAAACAAATTAGCGCCCCTGGGGCGCCGTCACGTCAGGCCCAAGAGTAAAAATCTTGCCCTTTACTGTAAAACTCACTTTGCCCTTTTTGATCCCAAAGAGGATGTAATTCGAGTAGGTGCGTAGGTACTTGTTGAAGTGTTCCTAAAATTTTATTTTAGTTTAAACAAATATCGTGAGAAGGGCGGAGAATTTAAAAGTTGCTACTTCAAAGTTCTCACTCCCTGCTTGTGCAGGAGGATGTGACTGGGTAGTTGTTCCAGGGTAGATTTCCCAAGCACCACATTTAAACCGTCATTCCTGCGGCTTCTCTGCTGGAGGTGGTGGGCGTGGAAGTATGTGGTTTGGGGTATGTTTACTATAGTGGGAGATCGCCGTTCTCCCTGGTTTGTCCCGTAAATAAGGGAGCTGCCACGGGATCTATCATGCAGTAGAACTACTGTAAAGTAAACTTTTACTACCCAGAGTTTGCCGGAAAATATTAAAAGTTATCAGATCCCTGCACTGGATCCAGAGTTTCCAGATCCGATGAAAATCCAACGACAAGATGTAGAGCCGGAAAGTAAAATTAAGGATGGGAATGTAACAGTAACCCTGAACCTGCCGACCACTTTGGGCGGCCCTATTTACCCACGCCCAATATGACAAGCGAGAGATCTAATGGCTTGCCGCCGATCTAAACCAAATTTGCTGCACACATCAATGTATGTATTTGCAATACATTTTGCAGAGTAAGAACTTATCCTATATCAGCAGAGTTTTCGATAGATTTTCCGATCACCATCAAGACCATGATTTCGTCATCAAGCATGTGTGCCACACCACTCTGGCTGGTCTGAGGCAAGTTCCCTAAATGAACTTTTTACTGCACTACTTCTTCCAATTCTGCTCATCAGATTAAGCTCAAAGAATAATCCTTAGCCCACAGTACCTTCTACTCCTGCAGGCCATCCTCTAGTTCTCGGGCACCATTTCCTGCCACCCTTTTCAGTTGTTTGCTGGTGCTGATGGACTATAGGCCGGAGAGAGGTGAAGGGGGTTCTTATTATGCATTGTCAAAGGTGAAACGGCTGCCTCACTAAGGGGCTTTTGTTTGTCAGAACTCAGTTCCTTCGTCTCCCACTTGACTTTTGAACTCCTCTTTTTTTATCGCGGTCCGCCGGATCAACTAAACTCCGAAGTGCCCGGAACGGGCTGATAGTGGAACGAATCGGTTAAGTCGTTAGGCTAATTTTCGTCTTCGAACGAAAAAGCGAACGCACCCTCAGAAATCTTCCCCACTTTTCAGAACCAGCGGTTCTACCGCTATAGATTTTTTTTTTTTATTATTTTTTTTTTTACCGTGAATATAATAAACCCACAGATAATATTTTCACACAATGAGCTTCAAGTTTACCGAATTTACATAATGGGAAGCCAACTATGAATTAAATTATAATAAGCTCAACGAGGCAGTGAAGAAGACGTGTGTGGCTCAACTGTGTGAGATGGGCAGCTCGCTAAACATCTTTTGAATTTCTCCAGAACAAACAACATTTTTTTCGAGATAATCGTGGGTGAAAAATGTAATCAGCCTCAGAACATGGACCTTCGTTAGAACCAGCCACAATGATTAATCTGGCGGTTTTACATTTTAAATCCAAATTCGCGTGCATGCCATTAAAGAGCTTTCATGATTTTAACGGTTCGTTAACTGACTTAACGAATACCTTTACTGAGCTTTGATTAAACTCAGAGGGGTTGGCGGTATCGGGACAATGAAATGCCGAGGGGAATTTCGGAGGATTTCACAACAGTTGTTGCTACCCAAGTGGTAGAAACAAGAAACGAACTAAGGTTTGTAGTCGGTACTACAAGTAGCCCTAAAATTTTAAATGATTCATCATTGTAGGCGTTTAGATGCAAAACCAGCTCGCTCCATTTTTGATCATTTTAGAGTAGATACGAAAACCTTCTCAAAATGGAGGCCTATGTTTGTTGTGCAGTATTGGTTGTACTTGTCATTGGCATTCAAATTGTCTATATCCTTTGAAATCCTAATAATTAGGATTTCAATTCAATTATTGAACCTTGAAATGAGCTGGTTTTGCAATTAATGAACACATTAATAAAACCCGGTCAGGGAGTTTATGTAATGTAGGTACCTATATAGGTACTTTGTAAAAAGCAAAATTTTTTTGACAATCATTTTTTATTTTTTTATTTATTAAATAAATAATAAAATAAATTTTATTCATTTTTAAATATATAATTTTGTATAATTTTTTTTTTTTTTTTTTTTTTTTTTAGGGAGAAGTGAGTAATCGGGGTAACTCAACTTAACTCAACTCAACATTTTATTTGTCCAAAAACACAATGATTTATAGACAATTGTCAGCGTAACACATGTAGATAAAAAAAATTATAGCAAAACAGTAAAACATCATAGTGACATTTTGAACATCAGTTACTTAATAGGGAACAACTTACACTGTTTAAAAAACCCCAATAAATTATTTCAACTATATAACAAATAGGTAAGACTAAGCTGACGGGAACCCATTGACAACATCCGATAAGAATTCTTCGAAATTGTAGGGAGCAAGATTTAGAAGGTATCTCTTTAACCGAGACCCAAGTAGATTGACCGAAGCACCTCGTGCGTCAAATGGAAGAGCATTATAAAATTTTATGCCCCACCATGAGGTTCCGCTGCGCGATTTTGTTAGCCGGAGATGTGGAAGAATGAGGTTATTATGCCTATTTCGGGTAGGATAACCATGATCCGGAGCTCGGAACTTAACGTAAGGTAGGTGCGGCGAAATAGTGGGAATCCATCCTATAAAAAGACGATTTCAGACGAAGTAGTCTATTTCCACGATTAATAAAGTAACAACTTGTAGACGCGTTTCGGTTTACTAAACCATCATCAGTACAATACAGAATGAGGAAGTTGTGAGAAGTTCCTTATATACAAAAGTGAATGTGCCTTCTTATGGGCGTGGCATTAGAAAGGTGGCAAGAAAAGAGAATGTGAAAGGCAAATAGGTGAAAGGAGAATTCACAGGAAAATAACGATTAGAGGGGAACGCCTAATTACATCCACGTCATTAACTGATATTCCTAAATTGTAAACTTTCTGAATTTCCAAAGATTCTAAAGCATCTAGTTTTGGACCTTTTTGGCAAACATGAGCTATCCCAATGGCTGGATTATTATTACCTATCTCATAACTGATTCTATGGTTTTCTTCTGACAAATGGTTTTCAAAAGCTTCCCTACCCCTTCCCAACCTAAGATCATCACTATGTTCCTTCAATCTAATTTTAAATTTTCTTCCAGTTTGTCCTACATATTGAATCCCACAATCACATTTTAATATATACACACCCCCTTTATCCTCTAAAGGAATTTTATCTTTCACACCCCCTAGTAATTTCTTTGTAGAATTTTTTGAATAGAAACCTACTCTGAAACCCCTATTTTCTAAAATTCGACCCACTTTCTGAGTTAGATTCCCATAAAACGGTAAACTAACCCACTTCCTATTATCTGGTTCCCTATCTTCCCTTTCCAAATTTGTGACTGCTAATTGAAATTTCTTCATACTAATCTTTCCCCAAATTCTATCTATAGTAGCCCTATGATAACCATTACTCTCCGCTATAGAGTAAATTACTTCTTTTTCTTTTTGAAAAGCTACTTGATTCATTGGGACCGATAATGCCCTATAAATCATACTGTAAAAGGCCGCAAATTTATGAGATGTTGGGTGATTGGAACTATTATGGATAACCACATCCGTATAGGTTGGTTTCCTGAACACAGCAAATTTATGCTTACCCCCCTCCAATTTTATAGTTAAATCTAGAAAATTCAGCTCATTCCCCCCCACTTCCTTAGTAAATTGAATATGCTGATCTACAGAGTTGAGCTGATTAAAGAAATTAGCTAGTTGCCTATCGGTCCCATTGAAGAGGACAATTACATCATCAACGTATCGATACCAATAAAGTACATTATTTTTGAATTTAGTTTCAATGATCCCTTCTAAGTAGTTCATATAAATATCTGTTAATAGCGGAGACAACGGCGATCCCATAGCTACCCCTGGTTGAGTATAACAATCCCCATTAAATTTAAAATAATTTTGATCTATACATAAATTCATCATTTGGGATAACTCATCTTTCCTTACAAAATCAAGTTGAGAATTTAAAATTAATCTATTAACTACATCTTTACAATATTGAACTGGAATGTTGGTAAATAAACTTGTAACATCAAAAGAAACTAATTTTGAATTGTGTGGCACATGAACATCTTTAATTTTACTTATAAGGTCCAAAGAATTTTTAACGGTAAATTTTGGAGTGAAATCAACAGAATTTAAAAAAATAGTATTCAGTTTTTTAGCTAACTTATAGGCAGGCGCATTTATATAATATATAAATGCGCCTGCCTATAAGTTAGCTAAAAAAACCATATTATGATACAACAGGTCGCATAGGTATTCCTTCTTTGTGGATCTTAGGGAGACAAGTTAGGAGAGGAGGTCTAGGGTTCATTTCAAATATGCCACGTTTCCAAACCCCTTGAAAAATACTACTGGAATTATTAACTATCCTTCTCACATCAGCCTGGAATTTACTAGTTGGGTCACATCTTAACTTTTTACAATCATTTTTGCGTATAAACTCCAATGTTTTCTCCACATACACCTCCTTCTTCATCAAAACAGTAGTATTTCCTTTATCAGCTTTCAGTACAGTAACCTTCTCATCCTTTAACTTTCTCCGTAGATTCCTTAGACATTTTTCATCTTCTGTTGATTTCGTTGTAGGTTGCTCTCCTTGAAGCAATTGGGCACTGAGGGACTTAGTAACTTTACCTTCATCATCATTGGCTATGACCGCTTCTGTACTCATCGCGAGATCCAAGATGTCGTTTCGGTCGATTTTGGTGATAGGGTTATGTTTCAATCCTCTTGACAAGAATTGCTCTTCTTTTGAAGAGAGAGTTATACCTGCCTGGTTATCTACTTTATTATAGAATGCCCCACTCCACCCTATTTTTATTTTATTTTATTTTTTCATTTATTTACCTACCTAATTATTTATTTTATTAAAGTGAAATTTTTATTTTTATATTTTTTCAGTCTCTATAAGTAGGTACTCTTATACACCTACAGAGTTTTTATGAAGCAACAGTTGCTTCATAAAAACTCGTTAGTTACTGAATTTGATTTAAGTGATAATCGAACTCCAGGAGCATAATAATAATAATAATATGCTCCTGGAGATAGATTCTCTTTAAATCAAATTTCGTTTCTGTTATTATCGATATATTTTTTTTCGGAAGAATCTGAGATTTTCCCCAGACGGACCTTCGCCTATTTCTTGTTTGTATTCAGTTTGCCAATATGTAGGAAATTCTGATAGGATGGCGATTATCCTAAGAGATTAGACCGGATTAAGGGCTGAAGGTAGGGAAGACTCTTCTTCAATAGCGAATCCACGCAGCCCTTCTATTGAGAACTCCCTTTCATTTACGACGAAGCGCCGTGGAGATTAGGGAGGTGAGCTCAAAAGGTCTATGGATTATCCTCTGAGTTTGCACAGCATTACTCATCCCCGGACCAGATGCTCGCTGATGAAAATTATCGATTTTCGCCTGTTTGCGTCGTCGACTAATCTCCGCTCGTCACACTTTGCCCGTCACTAAAACAGACCGGTCGACAATGGCCGCCACTTTTATGCAGACAGTGCTTCATCCGTATTTCGTAATCAAAAGTCCGCCAGCGTCATGGTAAGTCAGACGGGCCATTCAAAACTTTTTGGCAACTCTTTTCCCCCCACCGTGTGTAGGCAGTTAATGAAAAGAGTTTGCAGAAAAAGAAGAAGAACGCCGACACTTCTCGGTATAAGCCCCAGTACGGACTTCGGGAGCTCGTTTTGTATTCATTTTGCGTACGTACCGACGTCCTCACGGTAAAAACATTTTCCTCTGACATTCCGATTGCATCCGCGGGCCGTAGAACGTCATTTTGGGGGGTGTCAACTTAGAAGAGTTAAACAGTTATTTATGTGAACTCAGTTTCTTCAGTTGTGCAGCTGGAACGAATCAAAGTGGGGTTCGAACTAGTTTTGTTTGCGATTTATTCATGAAATGCCTAATCGTATCTGCTGCAAAATGCACTTAGAAATTACAGACCCTGGCGGTGTGCATTGATCCTCAACAACCGCAGTAAAAGATCGGAAGAGAACTTACGTAGGTAGATCTTACGAATAATTTGAGTACATTCAAAAAAGGTTATATTATGAGTATTTTATTGGAATTATTATTTTTATGAAAAATTAGTTTTCATGCATTCATCAACATATTATGCTGAAAATTGGCGGCGTCGGCGAATTTTAATAATATTATCTGGATATTATCCAGACTAAAAAGAAATAAAGCACTGCCTGAGATAATGCTGGGTACGATCAACATTGTGAGTCTATCAGAGATTATTACTTCTATTTGATTCTCAATATTAATGATTTGAGAATCAGTGTAATATACTGGTATAATATAATATACTGGAATATATGTCATTGTACTGATAATCAGCAATTTGTCAGTGACCTTGCAAAATGCAACAGACCATCACAACACAATACTCGAAACTGGTGGTGAAGGCCGAAGGGAACATGAATCCATGCGTTGCGGCAATTCACAAGGTTTTGCCGCAAGGCTCAAACGAAGACATCTCATCTCAGACATTATCGTATCATTACTCTCACGCCTCATAACAACCAAAACATCCCAAACTAACAAAACAGCCCATCGAAACTAGTGGTGATAATAAACAACTTTTGACCTTTGAATTTGCAAAACCGTGTAAGTCAGATTTTTTTCGAATAGGTTATGAGCTTTTGGTTTATTATTATTGGAATAATGCACCTATGTAATCGCGACGGAGGTAGAAAATTCAGATCGGCCACACAATTTGACATAATACGTTTCAAGATGTATAGATTCCAAAAACGGAATGTCCGTCCGCCGTTCGAGCCGTTTTGGGCAGTAGGAATTTTTTTTTTTAACCCTTCTGATTCTGAAAATAT
Organism: Pilophorus perplexus; assembly: GCA_955831195.1. NCBI lineage: Eukaryota > Metazoa > Arthropoda > Insecta > Hemiptera > Miridae > Pilophorus > Pilophorus perplexus. The sequence goes on from OY037010.1 coordinate 25,916,299, forward strand.
GAAAAAATATTCGGTTTACCATCTGGTTGAGCCGGCAAGGTTTTCAGCCCGATCACCCAAACCGGTGGGGCTGTGAGGCTAAAAATGGGCTAAAGGAGGGTTTTTTTTCGAAGTATATTTGGTCGTAGAATCCATTTTTGGGGGTCCCAGAACGATTCGGTTTTACCGTGGGGATTTACTGTCGAATTATTACTTCAGATTGTTTATCAGTCACTAGAAACCAGTTGTCCACCCCTTTAACCACGTTAAAGCAAGTTCAAACTGGTTATCAGACTGGTTTTGAGACTACATGAAACCGACAGGTGAGATAAGACCAAGGGTTCAAGCCTTAAAAGTAAGAGCGCAGAAGGATCAGAAAAGATTATATTGGGCCATAACTGGCCCCAGACGGCTCTGTACATCAGGTTCCTGGATTCATGGTGAGGGTTAACATGGACGGACTGGCTGGAAAATCTGATTCTTCAGATTCAATAATCAATTTCCGCGGGATTCTGACGTAGTTTCAACGGTAACCAAGTGCACCAGATGTGCCGAGGCTTTTCTCCTGAAAAGGTGATCCGCCAGCTAAAACGTTTATGAACACCCCTGATATATAGGGTACCTAGTGTTTCATTTCTGCGACCAACAAGTCCCGCCGCAAGGTGCGTGACAAGACTTAAGACTCTAGGAACACACTTCATCGCCCTTTGAACCCTCAGGAGGGTTTCCTATGTGAACATAGGACTACGACTTGAGTAGGAGGCCCCGCAGAAGATACGAAATATCGAACAACCTGTTTCATTCCTCCGTAATCAAACCTGGAGGGTTGTGCGGTACGACGCCAGGCGAACCGACAAAAAAAAAAAACGGCACCCTCAGAACATCGCCCCACGTCAAACGGATGGAGGGTACAAATCCCAAATCTGGAAGAGGGCGAAGGGAGTCGAACCCACGTAATCTCTGAAAACCCTCCCTTCAGATACGTGCAATTGCCGAGGGTGGAGAAGCTAACCGTAGCATAAAAAACTAACCCCACACTGGGAGTAGCTATATGAAAAATGACGATGACAAGCTTCATGTAGGCAGATACACGATGAAGGCTGGATTTATTGATTATACTTTGCTGGTTAGCATAATCTATTACTGTCGATCTGTAAATTGTTCTGTTACAAATTTCCCAAGAATGCCTTCAAAGCAAGTCGTCTCTCCCCAATAAAATATTACCGCCTGTGTGGTAGAGGATGGTCCAAGGATATCTTCCACGTGTTCACCTGGCGCGTCTACCTGTTGCTTTAACGGGCCCTTCCTTCTACTATATAAAAACCTTCCCCAAAAACAAAACAAAAAAAATCCACAACAATAGAGGCCTTTGGGGGACTGACTTGATTACGCTCCCTTCTTGTGAAGGTCTTAGGATGATCATTTAGACCCAGGGGGTGGGATGTGGCGTTATGGTGCTAAACGAACCCTCTGAACTCGTCTGACGAACTTCACTTTCAAGTCGCTTTCAAGTAGGTTTAATTTCTCAGTTTAATCATGAAATAATTACAATTATTGTAATTAACTGCACATTTCCTCGTATTTGTTTCTTCGGTTTTTGCCTTCTTCAGTTTAATTTATCGTCCGCCGTTTCATTCATTGCTTAGTGCTTTCCACTTTTTTAAACCGAGAATGACAAAAGAGAGAGCAGGTATGATACAGGGATAGGGTTGTGCTGTGGAGGGCTCAACAGAGCGGAAATGATAGCTGACGGTTTAGCGGTAATCGGCGGAAGACCTGTCTGACTTCCTTCCTCCTCCCCCACGCACACTCGGACACAATGAACGACGAAAACCATCATAATCTCATTTCTATGGGCCCCCTCAAGGTGACCATTTCCACGCTTTTTTTGGGGGGCTCACATTATTGTAATTACGATCTAAGCCGATTACTCAAAATATTATTTTATGATAACGAAAATTATCACATTATTTGACGAACCCCAAAAATGGATTCCTCCCCCCCCCCCCCCCCAAATACCTAGAAAAATACACCCCAGTTGACGGTATGGCCAAAAACCTTCAAATTCACCTAAATTCAGAGCAATGGATGTTCTGAAAGTTTCAGTTGTGATAGCTGATTTGTGAAAAAGTCAAATAGGAATACCTAATTACAATCCTAGGTTAATATCCGAGAAAAGACCCGTTCAATTACTAACTTACACTATCATACTTGAAATTTTTCTAAACCTACTTTAACGTTCAATGAATTGGGCAGTTTTAATTGTTTCAGTTCCATCAAAAATTGTATAATGTGCCGATCTGTAATCTGGCGACGTAGCGTACTTACTCGCCTTATTTCTTTCGAAACGCTTGGAAGCCGATATCGATTCAAAAAGCTGAAAACATCAATATGCATTCCAATGCAGACGAGAGTTTTTGCGCCTCTCCCAAAACAGGAATACACCAGAAGCAATACCGAGAAAAGATGGGACGAAGAATTTTAGTCGCAAAAAAATTGGCTACACGATGAAGCTGGTTAGGCCTCCTAATCGGCCCATCGGAGGGTTTGAAAGTCATCGACGCCGAAATACAAACAGCAGATTATAAGTTGGAGGAAACGTTTTTGTTTTTTAAAGGAAGAGCCTCGAGAAGAAAGTCCTTGAGGGAGTTGGTAAGGGTGAAAAAGTTGGGATATAACAATATTCAATAGCATGGTTCTTGTTCTTTTTCGAAGGTCGACTGGGGCTATTTGGCAGCGTTTTTCAGAATCGTCTTAATTGGGTTTTGGATGGGAGATCGCTTTTATCCCAAAGAAAGTTCTCCGGGGATTTTTCGCGTTAGAGATATTTTAACGACGGCCGTTCCCGAACGGTTAAGGGGGTTAAAAAGCTCAAGTCGGAACGATCAAAAGCCGGTTATCCTTTATCCTGGATCTTCAGATCCTTCTTGGGGTACCGCAGGGAACCATTTTTATAGCTCTCCCCTCTAGCGGCCTCAATCGGCCAACACAGGAGCCCGTTTTGTGTTTTTCAATCTTCAAACTCTCCCGAAGGAACTTGCTCAAGAAAAGGGCCTTATGGTAAATTGAGGTTCGCTCAAGACGCAGAAAAACTCTTTTCCCGAATGAAGGATGGATCATGAAGGCAGGTTTTCTTATGGCCAACCGTATGGATTCCAACTTATGACGTGGTGTCCATAAGTAATTTCAAAACTTCCATAGAGCTACCTGAAACCCCCTCCCTTCGCGATTTTTTCTCAAAAGAAATTCGTCACATGCCTGAGACACAAAACTCATATTCATTTGGAATCTGCCTTTGGGATGAGAATGTATAATCTTAATTTGATTTATTCCGAGACCGAGAGGGGACTCAGGTTGAAGAATGTTAACTGGCGACTAAACCTAAGAGAAGAAGATGATAAAAAAAGGTTGGATTCATTAAGGAAGGAGTCCCTTTTGTCCTGAAGGGGGCTGTGGGGTTTTATAGACGCCGTTTCATCAAGTGGAATATGATGGTTTCCTCACACGATACGCATAAGTGGACCCGTTTAACATCCAAACGTCGTCTTCCCATTCTACTCTTATGTTGAAATTAATTAGTCGTGGGATTTTGTAATTTCTGTTTTGTGCTAACGTGTTATTTTAACCCTTACGGAAAGAAAACATTAGATAGCTCATGAGCTGTATTGAGGTCTTGCAGTTGATTCAATTAGCCCACACGCTTGGGATTTGTAAGCTTAGCATTATAAGAATTGAAGGCTGGCTATCAAGTTTTCAGAGCTGCAAGCGTGAAACCTCACAAGGAAGGTATTTATGTCAGAGCTAACACCTCAACCCAGAGAATTCGAAGTCTGAGACGGAATGAAACCATACGAGGACCTTCCTATAACTTATGATGTGTCAACAAACCATTTTCGTCGAATGCAAGTTAAAAGTTAGTGGTATTGAAAAGACGCTTGTAAAAATAAATACATGAAACGGTTTTTCTTTTAACACTATGGAGTATACCTTTTGGATTTTTGTGATAGGAAACTGAACCAACGGGTATGATGAGTTAATTAAATTGAAATTTGTGTTGTGTGGCGGGCAAAGATCCAAAGGCGCAAACTCCATTTTAACGCCGCTTGTGTAGGGGAAATTACAGTGAGTTCCAGGGAAGGTTTCCCAGGGACGTTGAGGGTGTCCAGACGGGCTTATCGCTGGAGGCGCTGGTATTTTCACAGGAGACAACAGATGTCTAGATGTTATTAGGGTGTTTATTGCTCTGCAGCTTTGCTTTGTTCAAAATTCGTGAGAATCGTCGTTTGGCTAACACACTGAAAAATATCCAGAAAAACGTGGTTTTTTGAAGGGGAAAAATATAAAAACAAGGCCTTAAAGCCTTTAGCAATTTTAGGTATAGGGACTCGGCGCATATTAGTAATCACCGTAAAATTTGTAATAATTACAAAGGTTTTCAGAGGTTTTTCCCAATAGATCGCCATTGAGGCCCCACTGAGGGCCTTTAAGCCTGGTTTTGATATTTATTTTACTTTTAAAACTATCATCATATCAGAAGTGACAATCAAAATAATATAAAATTGTTCACTTACGTCTATTTTAAACTTCTACGAACCTCAAAGGAAGAAAACAAATAACGAAAATAAACTAAATAAAAAATCCATTGTTATCGGTTTCACCAATAAAAGAAATATGTACCTCTAGATGGCATTCAAGCTGCAATAGTATTTTATGGGCGCTTTCTGCCGCAATGCACTCCATGAAGTGCATCAGGGAACTCACGCGATCGCGTTAATGTTGCACAAAATCCCCGGTGAACCTTAACAATTCCTTTGAGAAATGATGAAAAAAAAAAAAAAAAAAAAACCTGAATAACCCGTAATATTTATTTACTTTTTATTTTCACCGTCAGGCGGCAAAGGCTTCCGTTTTCTACACCGAAGAGCTACATAAGAAATTCATTATTTTCTCGTTACAATAAAACGAAAATCTCATAAGGCGCAAACGAAAGAGTCGGCAAGATCATAGGAAAGTTGATATAATAGATAGGCTTTTTTTCTTTCTTATCCGCGCAGTGGTATTTTCTTGTAAGGAAATCATCACGAAGATCAAGAGATGAAAAATGTTTTTATCATGAGTGACCGCCCAACGTTGCATGACAGGATGCAATGAGTTTGCTTGAGGTGCGCCTACTGTATGACAGGTATGAACAGCATCAAACCGCGGCTTCATCATTAATTACTACTCTAATACTTGATTAGTTAATTAATCAAAACTGTTTAAAGATTGAACTTCTAATTATTAAAAAGATCAATCTTTATTCAGTTTTGATTAATAATTAATTATAATTAATTATTAACGCAATCACTCTTTAACCCAAAATGAAGTCGATTTGCTGTCCATTTGTTGTTTGCTGTACCTATTGAAAATTTCAAACTGATTTTGCCATCTTGACCTGTTTCAAAAAGCAGTGAGGAGATTATACGTTTCCAACAATTAATTATTATACGTTCGCTAAGTGAGGGAGCCGTTTTTCGAGTGAGAAAAATGACTTGCATAGGTAATCGAGCTTTCCTTCACTGCCAGCTTTAATCACCAAATGAGAGGCTATTTCTGATTCGAGATTTATGAATTAATTGCTAGTTTGCGGCCATATAGGTGTTATATTCCGGCTTTTTTACCGTCTCACGAAAAAAAAAACCGGTAATTAAAAATGAGTTCGTTGATATGAAGGGTAAGAGTGAACAGACGTTACGCCGCGCTTATCCCGTCATTACGAATATTAATTAGCGCTAAACTATTCACTAGGGCAATCTACTGCCTGCGAGAGTTAATTGCTTTAAAATTATAGTAATAAAAAATTGAATAGTCCAAAAAACAGCTCTTGACCGAAAGATATCTCGAAAAGTTATCAGTGTCTTTTTCTCTCTCTTTCTTTTTATTGAGAGCCATCAAAATTAGTTAGTATCTGGAGCGTGTGCCTTAATTCACTCTTAATTCGTTTTTTAGAGAAAAAAGCTTCCATATCAAGGAAGGGGACAATAGAAATTATTGAAGGTGGAAAATTGAGATGGGCGCCGGTTAAAAGCTACTAGAGCTTGAGAAAACGCATTAACATAATTCGTGGAGGGATATTCGTGTTGCTGCAGATACCCATCAGAATAATTTCCAGTGTCCAAAAAACCGCCTCCGGGGAAAATAGGACTGTTGACTGACTCTCGTGGGAGGATGCGAAAAGCCGCACGTGTGCTCTGGATAATCGGATAAGCGGCCAGACGAGACCACCCGTAAAAAATGCAAGGAACGCAAACAAGCGGCCAAATCTCTTCGAAGCCGGATCGGGCTCGTAGTTGTTCGAACGCCAACCGATTGGGGACGCATTGGCGATTTGGTCAAGTTGAAATAGGTTTTAAGTTGCGCTATGAGTAGTAGCAGTGGCGCTTAATCAGAACGAATTTGTTTTTTCAGAACGGTTTCTTGTATTTCGCCTCAAATTCCTCACATTAGAATGACAATAATATTGACAATGTCAAAAGCGAATTTTAAGTGGTCCCGCTCCCTAGAGTTCCAGCGGCAACAAGACCATTGACTCCCGATAGTCCCCCCCCCCCCCCCCCCCCCGGGGCTAGCTTGGGGACCCACACACCTCATCACAAGGGGTGGTTGAGCAGTGGCTCCCACACTAGGCATCGCGAACCCCGTCCCTCACTCCCATCATCATTTCCCCTTCCTTCTCCTCCTGTCGTGCCGCCCTGAAATGGGGGCCCTGCAGAGCTCTAATGACCTCTAGCAGTTGCCACTATGAAAAAAGGACCCTGCGCCTTGTCTGCCTTTCAGCAGCTTCTGCTGTAGGATCAATTGGCTCCTTAACTTCAGCTGTATCCGGCAAGCCCACATTAAAACTGTGCAAACCTCGGACCCCCCTCAGGGAACTTCATCTTCCTCCAGCAAAGTGAGGTGTTACTTCGACGCTTCGAACAAACATCCCAGAGGAACTGACCCATAATTCTCTGTCCCTTCATCCAAAAATCACGACGTGAACATGGAGTATGCGCCTTTGGAACTTCGCCAAACACCACACCCAATAATTAAATTGATGTCGGAAAATAGAGACACGTACACTTCAAAAACACCTGCTTTGGGTTCGAAACCTACAGGTAGTCACTTCGCAGTTACTTATGCAATCAAGAACTTGCTTTTTCAACTACTATAAAAGTTGCATAACATAATTTGTGAACTAATTCTCGTGGATTGTCGCCAATTTCGGAAGTGTCGAATCAGTTTTGCTGTACTTGTATGAGTGCAGAGTTGACTGCAGCGTAGGATTTCCCGTTATTTTTCAAATTTGCATGATGTCAAAACCTTAAATTTTGCTGCCATAACATAATATTGCGTGACTTCTTTTCTGAGAAGAGGAGTAAGCCAACCATCTCTAAAATGGTTCATTTTGTATTATATAAAATTTATTTATTTTATCTCATAATTCTAAAAGATAGCAGGGTTTTCGACCAGAACGTTGATATTTAGTAATAAAAAACCCGTGTGAGAATACGATTTTTACTCTCTATCCTTATAGACCTCACAAAATACCAGGACACCATATCATCACAATCATTATGATAATTCGTTAAGCCATCCGGCAAAAATAAACAATATCGCGACATTTTTATTGATTCCTTCAAATCTGTAACCCACGAAGTTAGAACGGAAATGGCGTCGACACAAAATGAATTCGTCTGGGAGGTTTACAAGAAGAATCGTGAGAGAATTGGAATAACAGGATCAACACGGATTCCTCCGACGGGGTATGCAAGCTGTCATCCGCTCTTCGGATTCCTCTAATTAAGCCTCTTCTATATGACTCTGCAAGCTGCGGGATAAGATTTTTTTTTTTTTTTTTCATCGTCTGAGCAAATCCGGGACTTCGAAAAAATCGATATCCACATTCTCCGCGGAGGGAAAAAACGAAAACAATTTCCGAACGAAAACTTATAAAACCAGATCTTCTTCACGAGCCGAGAGGAAGACCCAAATTTATAGAAACTCACGGTTTTGCTCGGAAGGCCAAAGAATTAAAATTCGTAACGGAATGGGTCGTCTCGTAAATAAACCGATGAGTCCGTGTGGTGGCAGGATCTCAAAGTGAATGGCCCAGTTTAGCAGGTGGAATCCTGTGGGATTTCGAAGACCCAAATCAGCTTGACATTATAGCTCTTCTTGGAGACAGCGGAGGCTAATCTTGAAATCGAGGGATTTTTTAAAGTGAAATCGACTCCTAGCAAAAATACCTTATTCTGCGGGAGGGAGACAATGTGTTTGTCCCTCAAAATAACGAGCATGTTCCTCAAATCATTCAACAACAGGTAAAGTTTTTTGCCTTTCCCGTAAAATTGTGCATATGTCAAATACGAGGGGTTAGCAGAAAATACAAGACTGTAGAACCATGTAAATCCACGAGGACTCCCCATGTAGTAACACTCCTACGAGCTATGTGCATTGCTGTTAAGAGTAATCTAAGCATCTGATGCTTCATCATTGTAATCATAGAAGTGGTTGACGTAAAACGACAACTGTTTTAGGTTGCACTCCAACAAACAACAGGGTTAAGATATCAAAATCGTAACTTAATGCTCGAAATGGAGCTGCGTCTAGGGATTCCCAAAATATTTTCCAAAATTAACAGTTAATTATGTATCAGTTACTGATACCACAGACCACCACAACCAAATAATATTAAAAATCCCATCTCTACTTTTTTCAAATTGTTACAAAATACTTGCAAATTTATAATTTGCGGTTGGTTAAGCGAGTAAACTTGACATAATTTTCTCATTAAAATTTAACGAACTGAATATTTATTTAAAGAAACCAGTAAATATCAACTCAAATGTATCTACAAATTACGTAAAAGTACCTACTTAAAAGTAGATAATTATTTTTGCAAAAACCTTACTTCACAAGGTAAAATAAAATAGGTATTAATTAATGGCGGTCTATTTTTAGATCTAATCGACCCCTGGGAAACCAAGGGGTCGATATCGAGCACTTTGGGGGACACCTGATGTAGCCGATGAACGAAAGATGAGCATTGAACTTGGAGGTAGCAAGTTTGCCAATAAGCAATCTCAGGTCAGCCTGCGATCGACGCGTACGCTCTACAGACCCAGTTCGCGATATATCTAATAGTTTTACGTCCGTTTGTTGGCAAGATCATCCTTCTCATTATCAAGATGATGATGCATGAGCGTTTGCCCTGAAAGAGAGACCCTCTTGTACCTCCTGGACCACCCAATCAACCACAGTGTTTTTGGCCCTGCCGGTCCACTCCGACTAAACTGTACCAAAACCAAACCAATATTGCAGTGTCACCGCGGTGCACCGTTCCGATCATAATACGTCAACAATGTGTGAGTTTGGTTAGGGAGAGAGAACGACTCCTCTGCTGAATAGTCGTTCTCTCTCCCTAACCAAACTCATTGGATTAGACCTCTGCACCATCGGCAAACAATCACTTCACAATGTGTGAGTTTGTTAAAAACGAGAAGTTTAATGTGTGCCTTCATTAAATAGAACGTATATTATACGGATAAATCGCAGAGACGCATTGACGGCTGACCGAGATCGCATACAGTACCTCTGAGTGTGAGCTGAGATCGCGAATCAGTGAACCGCACCTGGGTGGTTATCAGATAACTGGCCGTTTTGAGGTCGAATTCCGAAAAAAAAAAAGAAAAGTGAATCGATCAGGGTTTCCCTAGTCTGTGGTCTTCCCTGGTGACGATTCAAAGGTTAGAAGCATTGGAATTCAATTTCTCCGTCAAATAATATTCATTGGTATGGCGTCAAATAACGGTTATGTTGATAAATATTAGATTCAAAATCAGAGGCTCAAAATAATCAGCTTCCTACCAAAATTCGTATAGATAATAAAAAAACCTTTAATTTCAACATCAACTTCCAATTTGTTTTAAATTAATCTTCCCAAATTCATTACCATAACAAAAACAAATTTCGGTTACGGAGTTGACATTTGAGGCATCATTTATTCAGTTTTTAGCTCAACCTTTCCCTCAAAAAATGGAAAGGTGCGCTCACCTCTTCGACGTTTTTTTTTTTTTTTTTGTTCTTCACAGCATCACGCCCGAGCGGCTCAACAGATTTTCATGAGGGTGGTCTCATTGTGATCAGCGAGTTCGGGGGGTGGTTATAGGCTACCTTGATTTTTCCTCCCTCATCCCCTTCATCGGTTTTCGGGAGGTCCTTCACGACGAAAGTTGTTCATCTCTGATGTGTAACTAAGGAGGCCTCAAAAGGGGGACGAAAGTTGTTGTCCGATTTTGTTGGTACAAGGGTCTATGGAAAGAGCTTTTCAGGCTGATTCCAACGACTCCAAAACGATTTTAGCAGCCTGAGCCGTTCGTTACCTCTGATCGGCATAAGGTTTTCTTAAGCATCGGTCGCTAGGGTGCAGTTGCTTACGTAATGAGCATCACGTGGATATTTTTGATATGTTGTGTGGCATAGTTTGGTCGCTAGATACCTACTGTTTCTTAGTTTCAATTAGATATATCGTAAGAACAGAAAGGTTGCGCTCATCTATTCAATTCAATTGATGGCATGTTAGACCTGTTAGACCTGTAGGCATGTTAGGCGTTTTGGTACTCCTAACAACAGAATTCAATATAAATAAAAAATCTTGAACATTGCGCTATTAAAAACTACAGTAAACTGGTAATGATGAGTTGAAAAGTACGAACCTGAAACTCGACCTTCCAAGCAGCGTCGGGCTGTTTGGTCCGTGACAGGCCGTTTGGGCCCGCCTTCCCCCGACTTTTGAGAGGGGCAACAGTATACGTAGATACTGTTGATCTTTCGCGAATTAGGAATGGAAGCGTTCCTGGATTATTTTTTTTATCGATAGAAGGCGTCCAAATAATACTAAAAATGGGGTTAAAACACAAACTGCAAGCTCGTATGAATTTATAAAATTTATGGAAAAATTGCTATTTGAATTTTGGCGGGAACCCGAGGTCAGCTCCTATTGGTCGACACGTTGGCCACCATTACAAAACTAAAAACTAAAGAATCGGTCATTGGAATAAGTTAATTTATATCACAAATAAGTTGAGTAAATAAGCACGATCACATTCAAAACAAAGCGAACACGGCCATTTTCTCGTTACACCAGTGTCACTAGAGCCAAACACCAAGAAAAAATCGAAAATAGAAGAAAAAAATCGACCTGCACTCAGGTGTCTTTTGATTGGAAACCGGAACACCTGTAGGTGACGTCACTCACAGTGGTTTTTGAATCGGCCTGAATTACTTAAGATGATTGTAAACTACGTGAAAGACTTTTTGTCACAAAAATGATGTATTTTTCCCTTTTTGACTTCTAACAACACGGTACAGGATGATTTAACCCAAAATTCGGGAGCACTTCCATTCCTAATTCGCCACATTTCCTTTTCTTCCACTGTTTGCCGCCTACTTTCATTTCGGTGATTGTTATGAACTTATTTCGTGGGACAGGTGTTTTTTTATTACTTCGAATATTACAAATTCCAAAATGCCATTGGAGTGGAGGAAGTAACTATGAAAACGTGCTCACAAACCCTTACACATGACATAACCCTGTAAGGCCACCCCCACATGGCTCCTATCAGTATAAAAACACTGAAAAATTGACATTTCACAACTTCAACCTTCCAAAAACGTCATTATAGGAATTTTGTACATTTTAATGCGTTTCCATACAAAACGACATCCTACCTTACAACCCATACTGGACGCTGAAATGGCCAGCTATTGGAGAACCACCCACCTTCCTGTTAGCAGAGCAAGCCAAACGATGACGACACCGCAGTGCGTCCATCGAAAGCGCTCGCCACCAGAACAGCTAGTGATGACTGGCATTGGTGATGAATAATTTTATTTTTAGCATTTAATGCTATACTTCTGAAAAGACTGTTTGGACCCTGTCGGGGCACAAATTTATCATATTACGGTACGAACTTTCACTCAGTTATAATAACAATTAATCAGGTAGTAGTTATTAATATATGTTATTGTTGTCATGCATTGTTTGTTTGGTCAGGCGAATTCTACGATAACGTGACGACACACGTTTGTTGATCTAAACAAATGTCATGGTGGACACAAATGCTGTTGCGCAAGCACGTACCTCGTGAAGCTCATCATCTGAGGATGAGGAGAGTTGTGACTCAGCCGGTGATCCGTTTGTGTCCATAGCGAGACTAACATACCGTCCGGGCTAACACAGCAGACTGAACGGGCCCCGGGGGTAGGATGAGCGGTTATACTCCCGTCGTAGTCCTGGGGTGGAAAAGCCCTGTCGAGGGATCGAGAGAGGGCGATACAGAAATCCGAAGGCCGAGAGAGAGCGACGGAGGGCGAGGGGAAGTACTATTGTGTTACTTGGGCCCCCCCAACTCCCCCCTTCCCCCCTCGCGCTCTTCTTCCGGCTAATCCTCTTTATCCGATTAGGAGCTAAATCCCCGTGACCCTCTCGCTAACCCCTCATCCTGCCCTGCAGCCCTACCCCGGCTTTCTACCTGGCTCACAACCCCAGCTCTCCTATCAAACTTATAACTCCAACAAACTCACGATCTAATAACATCACGGCTACTTCTCAACGTTCAACATCACCGGCAACGCTTTTTCATAATATGATAATAAGAAATGATAATATTGTCGCTTAATGTTGCTAACTTTTACATACTTAATAAAAGTAATAGCTTTTATAACCTCTTGCAGTATAATAACCGACAAAGAAGAATTAAATAGACCTACATTAATTAATTAGAACTATACCTACCTGTATAGTTCATTCAAAATAAGAGTTTAATATTTTAAAAAATCAAAATTTATTTATTAATAGATGGAAAATGTATAAATAGGTACATCCCCTTTCTGCATCTAAAATGATATTAGGTAAACTGATAAATCGAGGGTCTCACGGCAACACCTCACATCGTCATTTTTGACGATACCTAATGAGTTATACATACCGTTCGACGCGTCTTCTCGTGGCGAATCGATCAAACGTGATGGTTTAAAAGAAAATCGATAGGGAGCATGGTAATCGTTGCTAAGTGAATATCCCCATATCGGCTTGTCATCAGTAGGTAATACCCTACATTGTCATCTCAAGTCCTTTGTTCTCAGCGAGCCTCGCAGTTAGTTGTGGGCTGTTGCTTCAAAAATGACGATGTGGGGTGTTGCTGTGAGACCCTCGAAATAGTATAATTATTATACTATTATATTATTATACTAGTCTATACCTGGATTATGTGGAATAATGTGGACTCTTATCTATCTATCTATCTATCTTCTATCTATCTGTGGATGTCTGTATGTATATTTGTTTGTTTGCTCCAACATCACTCCCAAACGGCTGAACCAATTTCCGTAGCTGGTAGCTGTAGCCGTGGCTATTAGCAAAAAAGCTACAGCTACCTACTCGTTATTTTTTCAGTATGGATCAAAAGTAGCTGTAGCTTTTCGTTTATAGCTACAGCAACAGCTAATATATAACCACTATAGTATAAAAACCACTAGGTATCGTAATACAACAGTTGTATGTCAATGGTTACTATTGACTCTTCACTATTCTTCATTGTTGTCTTGTTAAAAATTACCGCACTTTCTTGTTTCTACTTATTACTTTTTCAATAGATCTATTTTGATGTTCTAGATTCTACAATTTAAGTAGTACCTACATAATATGTAATCATATTATGATTTTTTATTGAAAGAAAAAAACAAAACAAAAAAACACCAATGATCCAATAATCGGACCGTTGTTTTTATTTTCAAATCTCAAGGCATGATATGACAGCATTTTTAAAAAAACACTGCAAATTTCACACAAGGGTTTATTATTCTTTGATATAGGTTACTTGTGCAGAAATTTAATTCTGTTAATGAAAAACATTGTAGAAAAAAATTTTTTCTTGGATTTATACCTACCTATTCTTCAAAAAAAATTGTTTTGATTTTTTTCAAACTTTTTTTGTTTTTTTACTTGAAAATATTTGACCTCCTGGGATCCTTCCAAAATCCCATTTGTAGCCCCATGAAAGCCCTATTGATCGCAACAATGAAATCGGATCGAACCGGGACCCCGAAAAATGGATTCTACTTCCAAAAATACTTCGAAAACGACAACTACCTCGATACCATAACCAAAAGACTTAATAAAAACCCTCCCGCAGCCCCATTTTAGCCCAATAAGCGCCGCACGGGTTTGGGCGATAGCGCTGAAAACCTTGCGGGCACAATTAGATGGTAAACCGAGTATTTTGCCAAAATTTCAGATTTAAAAAAAAATTCCTACTGCTCAAAACGGCCCGGACGGCGGACGGACATTTCAGATTTAGAATGTAGACCTCTTGAAACGGATAATATCAAATCTTGAGGCCGATCGGAGTCGTCGACCTCCGTCGCGAAAACATAGGTGCATTATCCCAAGAATAATAAACCAAAAAAAGACGACGATTTTCAAAAATCATTTATTACTTTCACTAAAGTGTTTAAAATGAATAATTAAACATATAATATAAAAATATGCTTAATCGAGAGCCTTTATCTTAAATTGTTCAATTCCTAAATGTATTAAAAGTTTAAATATGTTTAAATATATATATTAAACTCTGGTACAATGTCGACATTGTGGATCCTCCAAAATAATTCCTTTTTTTCTGA